>JAJJWX010003090.1:0-1270309 GCA_023529315.1 Papaver bracteatum
GAGAACTCCCTCATTGGAGGGACAAATAGTACCTAAGAAAGATTCCTTCAGATATCTGGGATCTATGATCCAGAGTAACGGAGACATAGACGAGGAGATCCGACATAGAGTCAACTCGGGATGGGAAAAGTGGAGACTTGCGAAGGGAGTCCTTTGCGATCGAAAGATACCGACCAAACTAAAGGGAAAATTCTACAAGGTGGCAGTCCGACCAGCTCTATTGTATTAGGAAGAATGTTTGGCGACTATACACCCACACATTAGTAGGTTACATGTGACGGAAATGAGGATGCTAAGATGGTCCTGCGGGAATACAAAACACGATAAGATCCGAAATGATTTCATACATGGGAAACTCGGGGTAGCATCATTGGAGAGGATACTCACACAACATCGACTACGCTGGTTTGGACATCTCCAGCGGAGACCACCGAGTGCCCCGGTGCGCTTAGGGCGTATCAGGCGGGCAGTAGGAAGAATGAAGAAACGGGGACGTCCAAAATTAACATGAGATGAACTGATTAAACGGGACCTCGAGGTTCGAGGATTGGAGCCACAATTGACGCTTAATAGAACATCATGGAGGGCAGCGATTCGCGTGACAGAGACATATACGGCAGACCAAAGGCTGAACCAGATTGCGGGCACCTGATGGACATGCGGGGAAGAAGCTACCCATGAGACTGAGGTATATGCGTCATCCATACCTTTTACTTTTAATCTATTATTTGATCGCAGGTGGCCACGGTTACAACACAATGTTGAGCATTAAGGCCGTTTTTGACGGCTATACATCAACATGCGAACACGTTAAACAAACCTTTTGGAGGCAACACCTCTGGGGAGGGAAAAAGTGGATCTGCTGAGCTAACGGTCGCGAATGCGTAAACCCAACTAGACAGTATACCCACTCCCTGATCTACACAAAAAGAACACGGAATGTGTCAAGGATTATTCTTGCCCTTGGGTAAGTTGCGTCTCGGCCAGCTGGCAGCCGGTGTAAAAACTTCGCCACAAACTTGGGGATATTGTCTTTACGAGAGAGTATCCCTGCTCGACTTGGTACTTGCTACTGGAAAATAGATTTGGATTTGGATTTGGATATGGGGATAGATCATCGCAATAGACCCTGTATAAAGGTAATCCAACAACCAGACTCGATAACCCAACAATATTGAGCATTAAGGCGTATCGTTATGTAACATCTGATGACATGCCTATCCGGGTGATAAGACGTATACATGGACTCTTGTTCATGTGTATGGGCCAGTCCTCAGGATCAACTCTCTCGTGGCTATACCTTCAACATGCGAACTGGTTACACCATCTTTTTTGGAGGCATGTCCTCTGGGCATGGACAAAGTAGATTTGATGCCCTAACGGTTGCAAATACGTAAACCCTACTAGATCGGTATATTCACTCCATGCTTATCACAAAAACGACACAGAATGTGTTAAGGATTACCCTTACCTTTAGGTAAGTTGCGTCTTGGCCTGCAGACAGCCGGTGTAAAAACTTTGTCGCACTTTTGGAGAAAAGATCGTTATGCGATTTATCTCGGCTCGACCTGGTACTTGCTACTGGAAAAGATCTTTTGGATATTGGATATTGGATATTGGAGGGAGTATTTACTTGTTCTTTATCCAAGTACACACACCAATCTTTTTTTAGGAGATACTAAAAAACTGAGCGGAAAATTCTATTGTAGATAAAAAAATGCGCCACCAATATCGAGGTTTTGAGAGCATAATAATGAATTATTTATTCTTGATGTGGATAATAAGCCTCAGGGTAGAAGTTTGTGGAAGAACATTACGAACTTGGTGACGACGGTATAAAATATGACGACTTTCATGGTAAGAAATGGTAAAGGCATCCTCATTTGGAAGGATCACTGGCTAGACATGGGAAAATTGCAAGACTTGTTTCCAGTTGTTTACAAGGTGGTGAAGTCTAAGGACGCAACAATTTATGACATGATAGCAAATGGGTATGTAATTTTAAGAGACCTTTAAATTCTAATGAGCAATTAGAATGGGATATTTTGAGGCGTGAATTAAATCATGTTCCTGAACTTGTTGAAATAGATGATTAGTTGGAGATTGTGGAGAATTTTAATACCTCAAGATGTTACGAAAGACTTTCAGGAAACCTTGAAGAGTGCGATTTCGATAAGTTCCTTTGGAAAGGTAACATTCCAAACAAGGTGAGTTTTATTATTTGGGCTAAATTTAATGATTCGTTATCTACCAGGGATAAGTTGCGACATCAAGGTGTAAACATTGACAGCGAGATGTGTGTTTTATGCAACGACGCCAGGGAGTCATCAAATCACATGTTCATTCATTGTAAGTACTCTTTTGATATTTGGAATTATTTCATCAAATCCTTTAGGATAGCCTGGCCATTACCAAGTACTTTGATTCAACTGTTTGAAGCTTGGTCTAACAATGTGTTGCAAGGGATAGGTAAGGACGGATGGCAAGTCCTTCATTATGCGGTTTGTTGGATTATGTGAAACGAGAGGAATGGAAGAGTTTTTGGAGATCGCCACAAGAGTGTACAAGAAAATATTGATTTGGTTAAGCAATTGGTAGTTTTATGGTCTTGTGACAATGATACTTTTAAGTATGTTGATCCTAGCTTAATTTGGAGTAATTATGACACTCTAATGTGTATGTAATCTTCGTTGTATTAATCTTGGCTTAGTCTTTAGTCCTTGGTTCTTTTTTTTTCTTTTTAATATAACCTTCTCTTCGGAAAAAAGAGAGGTTTTGAGAGCATATTGCATGATCGTATGATCATAGCTCTCTGAGTTTTGATTAGATGCAATGATTGGTAGAGTCCACACCATGACATTACTGATTTGCCTACCCTTGAGTGACTCTTCAAAATAAATCCAACTTTATTTCTATATACATGAGAATGAATTGTCTTCCCGGTTTAATAAGAAAAATTTTCCCTATATCAAAATCCACGTGTGGACACTGTGTGCTTGCGTTGAAAATTAAATCAAAATATATGATTTTTGTTATGGTCTTTTGATGTTACACATCCAAGATAATGCCTTTGAATCCAATTTATTTGATATGTTTAGTTCTCTCCCATGTCTAAGTGTTTTTTCTATCAAAGATCGTTATTAATTCTTTCACTATACAATAGCAAGTATTATGTACACCAGTTCTGCCAATGATCATCTTCATATTCATCAAGTACCCTCAACTGATGTAGCAGAGATGGCTAGCTAGCCCTATAAAAAAATCATAAATTATGCATTTACATTTTGTGAACACGTAAATTATGCATGTATCTACGTATCCACAAACAAAGTTCTCCATACCGAAGTTCAAGGGTTGGATATAACGTACATATCAAAATAGTGCGTACATCGATTCATCGACTCTGAGTCCTCGGACTCGTCCTTGTCTTATCGAACATTTAAAACAGAGTACATAGAATGAACGTAAAGTGCGGAATGTAAAGAGTATAACGTAGGTTGCGTAATGTAAAGAACGTAACATAAAGTGTGTAATGTAAAGAACGTAATGTAAAGTGTGTAATATAAAGAACGTAATGTAAAGTGCGTAATATAAAGAACGTAATAGAAAGTGCGTAATGTAAAGGAGACAAGTAATTACATAGTTCAGCACTAAGGCCTACATCCACGAGGTAAAAGAAAGGTTTCATTAAGTATAGACTGATTACAAGCTTAGTCAAATGACTTTAGGGATTCTCACTGAGACAGCGGGATTTAGAGTATTACTTACTCTTCCTGATTCTCTATCCTCTTTTCTCCTTATTTTTATCTTTTTTTTACTCCCCCCCTCTCTTCTTAGTAAGGAGGGGTATTTATAGGGATTCCACATGGGGTCCACCGATTGAACCGTTGTAATCTTATCCTCTTGTGTTTTGTGCCAACACGCAGAGTCTTCGATTATTACGAGGCTCTCCCTTCGTTTCTTCGTTATTGCCGAAGAGATATGCTCGCTTATTCTATGGTAGGATGACGCGTGTGTTTTTCCAAGTGTTTAATGCGGGTGGTTGGGCCTTCTGTACACGTCAGACCATGGTGTCCTGCCCCTGTCTTGTCCGCGTCAGTCAGTTGGTCCCTGACCGTAGATCTAAAATTCTTCTCGAGATGGGATAAAGAAGATCCTGGGGATGTATATGGTCCAACGCGGTGGTGCTTTTTTTCCGTGCTCTATCCTTTATGGCCATTGGATCTGCTCGATGAGGGCCCCTCCCTGATGGTACACGTTTCTTGGCTGCATCTACGTGGCATCGTCTCTTGATGCCCCTCGTCATGCGCTCTCCACGTGTTCATCCGAGGACATGCGGCGAGTGGCGGAATTATGTACTTACAATTTGCGCCTTTTCTTCTGACTTAAGTCGTCAGTTTGAAGTGAGAGGAAAACCGTCACATATTCCCCACTCGCCCAATAAATTCCCCTTGGTAACAGAATTTTCAACTTTTTGATCTTCATTCGTGGTTCTGCGGAATCTATTATTTGTTTGTGTATCCGTATATATGGCTGAGCGTCCGCGGGCTCATTACCAAACTCTGCCACCTAGTCCGCCCAGATCTCCTCAGCGCAGAGACCCGGATATATCTCCACCTGGGGGCTCTAGGGCTTCTCATGTGGATCCTCGTTCTCAGAGGGCTGTCCTATTCTGGTCATAGGAATTCTTCGAGGAAGGGAGATACTCCGAGGGATCCCCCTGGTTCTAGATATGCTGCTACCCGCGCTTCTTCTCGTCCGCGTGATGATTCTATAAATATAAAGGGTGTTCGTCGTGATGGAGCTTTGGATGCTCGTCCCCTTCGTTCTTTGGTTCCGCCGGTGTTACAGGAGAATCCTCTTCCTCCTCCTCCAGCGGTTCCTTCGAGAGGAAAATCTGTTAAGGCTGGTGCTTCGAATACTTAACCGCCGAAGAGTGTGCCTTTGAAAAGGAATGTATTGGAAACAAGACCTTCAAAAGACTCCGCGCAAGACCCTCTAGATGAGAAGGATACTGCGCTGGTTAATCGAAGCGTCCCGGTTGGGAAGAAAAGAGTTACCTTTAAACACGTTGATCTGGAAGTGTTTAAGGAGAAGCATGAGATCCAAGATTTTGATGTCCGCTTCTATGCCCCTGATGATGACATTACTTATGATCTCATCTCAAGATACCAGTTCGAAGAGTTTCATTTGTTGACTACTGTGGGGGCCTTCGAAGTGGGTCTTATGCTTCCTTTGTACAAGTCAGGTGATTCTTTTTATTACGACGTTTTGGCTGATCGCTAGGGTTCTTCGACAAATACCCATAGTCGTTTTGTATACCAGTTGACTGGTAATTATCTCCGCGCCCTGAAGGAGTGCTATCTTCGCAGCAAGGGAGAGACGATGATGACTTGTTATACCCCTGATCCTGCTGAGAGGGAATGGTATACCCCTCAGAATTTCAACAATTCTTTTGGGGACTATGTCAACAGCAGGAACCGTAAGCCGTGGAGTGTGATCCTTCGTAATATTGCTGCCTCCCGTGGCGAGATTCGTCTTTTGAGCGAGGTTAGTGATGCTAAGTTGAAGTATGTTCCTGGTACTGAAGGGTCTGCTAATAAAAAAACTTTTTCCTTCTCGTGAGAGGATAAAGCGCGATCATGACTATGAGTGGCATGCCACTGTTATCGAGGTTGTTGGTCCGTGGGCTTGGGGTTGGATTCCAGGTCCCAACGGGTGGCGTCCTACTGTTGGTAGCATTCCTCGTGAGGTTCCCCCTCTTCGTTATGGAAATTAATTCCCTTGGAAATTGAAATTCGAAGGTATGAATTTTCCATATGACTTCGATGTTGTTGATGCTGATGACGAGATTTCGGGTATTGCCCCTATCTCGAAGAGTACTGCGGCTGCGAAGGTGCGGATCTTTTACTCCTTTAGTTGCCCCTTCTTTCTTTATTTAAAGGAAACCTTTGAGTAAAGGAAAGAATGTCGATCTGATTCTCTTATTTCTCTGTAGGGTACGAAGAAATGGCGGATTGGTCCCAAGACCTCTTCTACCATTGTTGTTGATGACGCAGAGGTCCAAAAGGAGGTTACTAGTCCTGTTAATGATGATTTCGAGGAAGATGAAGATATGTCTGATGGAGAGGAACGTACTGAAACTTCTCCCCCTCTTCGTGAGGATTCTAGTGTTGGTGGTGCAGAGGGTACCCCCTTTGTTGGGAATCCTGCGGATGTTACCAAGGGTTAGTGCTGATGTCGAGGGCACTCCCGCTGCTGGTAGTATTGGTGGGGACCCTGTTGGTCCAGAATTTTCTTTTGGCCGGGTCCAATCTGCGGGGCCATCCTTTGATGTGAATGCTACAATGGGTCTTGCTGATGAGTTATCTCTGCTTTCCCCAAATGATGATTGGAACGTACTGGATACATCTGGTAAAGGGAAAGTTGCGGTGCAGAGTTCCGCGCATGTTGATAACTCTGAGAAGGTTCCCTTTGCCTCAGAACCTTCAACTCGGTCCCCTTCGTCGTCTTTGATACTGGAAAGTGATGATGATGTCCTTGCTTGGATAAAGAAGAAAAATTTGATGTTTGTTCCGAACCCTGCACCCACGGTTCCTGGGGAGAAATATTCCGATGCCTATACCCGAAAGATGATGCAGTTATCTGATGAAGATCGAGTCGAGGAGGTGTGGGACAGGAATCTGAGGTCACTGGAGGCTACCTTAGTGGTTGACCCTCCAACCACCGTTGTTGATATGATGGCCATAGCTGATGGTTATCAGTATGGTTACCCCCACCAGCGGATGTTAGATGTACGTCGTGTTTTATAGTTTTGTACTCCGTGGACACTCCGCGTCATTCTGACCTGATGCTCTTCGTAGGTAATGCGGAGTGAATACTACAATCATAATTTGTACCAGTTTTTTAAGGCCTAGTCTCTTAAGTTAGAGGGTAAGATTCATCATAGAGAGGAGGAGCTGGCTATGGCGGAGGCTGTTATCTCTGACAGAGATAAGGAGATAGGTGAGCTGAAGGATCGTCTTAAGGGGAAGGAGCATCTGGGCGCCGAAGAAGAGAAGCTTCGTTTGGAGTTTGCTATGGCGCGTAGCGAGTTGGAGGCCGCTCGAAAAAATGCTTCTTCTTTTATAGGTTTGTTCCTTGTTCATGTTTATCGTTGTTTTCTTTTTCGGAATTCTTGTTCCGTCTGAGTATCCCCGCCCTATCTTCAGTGGGTGGAGTCCCTGAGCTGATATGGCTTCGAAATGAGAGAGAGCGGCAGAAGATGATGAGTGCCAAATATTGCATATTCATACACCTTTTCATTGGCACTTAACTCATCTTTCGCTTCAAAGTCATATATTATCCCAAATTCTGCATTTTTACCATCTTCAAGAATAAATATTTGTATTAATTAATTTTGTGTTTTTAAGTACTAAATAAAGCTTGGAAGAATTGAGAAGACAAAAGAGAAGAAAGTTGAAGTGTTGCAAACTCGTTTCACGCATTAGTGGAAACTCCGTTTACAATACATGGGATTAAACTACCCATAATCCAAAACCCATGATCTAAAACCCAAGACCAAATCCATTTCCACCTCACCACCATTGGATTCCAAAACATCCACCTCACCCCATTGGATTCCAAAACATCCACCTCACCCCATTGGATTCCAAAACATCCACTCACCACCATTGGATTCCAAAACATCCACCTCACCCCATTGTATTCCAAAACATCCATCAAGTGAGAAAACATGTTTTGTTGAATAAATAATTGCCAAAATTCGAATCCAAGTGAGAGAGAATTTTTGTGTATAAATAGAGAGGGTTGTTGTGTTGAAAACTCATCCAAGAATAGCTTGTTCATGTTAGTTTATCAAATTTAAGTTTTGTTGTAATGTTCTTCATGTTCTAGTTTCATTTACTAGGTTTAGATGAAGCCCTAATCTCATTGGTATGTATTCATATCTTGTATCTTGTTCTTGAAAGTTTAGAATTGTTTAAAGATATAATTTAATCCAAGTTTTTCAACATCTTGCTCTCACAATGTATGCCATGTATCCATTGTAGTTAGAATATCTCTATGTTGATTATGCTACAACTCATGCTTAACCAAATATTGATCTTTAGATTAGTTGTGCTTAATTAGACAATTAATGCTTTGGAGAAATACTTTAGTTGTGATTAAATTATCCATTGGAGAAACACCTAGTTATACGGTAGACTTGAATCTACTATAAGGACAAGAATAATATTACAAGTTGAATGCATATCATAGGTTATTGGTGGATTTGAATACCCTAGTATCCATATTATCATTGTTTACATATCTTGTTATTTGCATCTTTTACTTTTATTATTTCAATTACTTGAAAATCATATCGTCGTATCGACAAAAAACAAACCCCTTTTGGTTACTCTCTAAATCAGGATTTAGAATCAACTTCACACTCTCCAAGTCTTTGTGGTTCGACTGTATTTGCCCCGTGTTGCTTGTCGACACTGCACCTGCGCTTATACATAGAAGTAGGTATCTCTCCGAGCCTACCAAGTTTTTGGCGCGTTGTTCGGGATTTGCAGAAGTGTAGTTCAAGTTTCGTCTCCGTCACTTTGTTCATAAATTGCCTCCCGGAATCGTAGCATTTACGTAGATAAACGCCGTACAAAGTCGTCGTTATCGTAGCGTGTTCAGGAACACCAAAAATAAAATAAAATGCAAGACCCGCTACACAGCTGGTCATAGAAAAGACTCACAATGCCATATGCAAATACTATGGGATTGAAACATTTCCTATGGGATGACCCATATCTGTTCAAATACTGCCCTGACCAAATCATTAGGAAATGTGTCCCCAACTCTGAACAAAGGGATGTCATCTCTTTTTGTCATGATCAGCATGTGGAGGCCACTTTAGTGCAAATAAAACCGCCGCAAAGATCTTGCAGAGTGGTTTTTACCGGCCAACATTGTTTAAGGATAGCCATGAATTATGTATTTCTTTGTGACCGGTGCCGAAATTGGGAAGTATATCAAAACGAAACATGATGCCCTTACAACCCATTTTGATTGTTGAGCTATTTGATGTATGGGGCATTGATTTCATGGGTCCATTTCCTAGCTATGAAGGAAAGTTGTACATTCTTGTTGATGTTGACTATGTTTCTAAGTGGGTAGAAGCAATTGCAACCAAAACTAATGACCACAAGGTGGTACTTTCGCTCTTAAAGGAAAACATATTTTCTCGATTTGGCACCCCTAGAGCTATAATCGTGACGGTGGTTCACATTTCGCAATAGGCCTTTTGAGTCCTTAGTCCGTAAGTATGGCATAACTCATAAAGTTGCAACCCCATATCATCCTGCATCCAATGGCCGTGTAGAGGTTTCAAATAGGGAGATTAAGCACATTCTAGAAAAGACGGTTAACCCGTCTAGAAAAGATTGGTCTTTAAGATTGAATGATGCTTTATGGGCCTATAGAATCGCATACAAGACCCCATTGGTATGTCCCCTTACAGACTTGTGTACGGTAAAGCTTGTCATCTCCCCGTAGAGTTAGAACATCGTGCATATTGGGTCTGAAAGAAACCGAACTTTGATCTAGATAAAGGGGCACCTAAAGGAAGCTTCAACTCAATGAGTTGGAAGAGTTAAGAAATGATGCATATGATAATGCAAAAATGTACAAACAAAGAATGAAGGTGTTCCATGACAAACGATTTTGCGCAAGTCATTCACTCCGCTTTAAAGTTCTATTGTATAACTCACGATCGCACCTTTTTCCAGGAAAATTACGTTCTAAATGGATGCCCGTTCGTGGTGCGAACAATTTTCCCTATGGGGCTGTAGAACTAGAAGATGTAACAACCAAGAATGTCTTCAAGGTCAATGGGCAGAGATCCTTCCTTGAACCAATTCCACCGAGATTGAAACAACTCATCTTGTTGATCCGATCTATGTTCGAAAAGTTCACCCCTTGTACATACCACGATATCTTCCCCGCCGGTTGCTTTAGACATACTCCACTGTCTTTGGTTTGGCATTTGGTAATCTCTTTCCTTTGAATGTTTTGTTCTCATGGTTTGTTGTTGTTTCTATCATATTTTGAAACATTGAGGGCAATGTTAGATTTAGGTTTGGGGGAGTATTTGCATATGGCATTGTGAGTCTTTTCTATGACCAGCTGTGTAGCGGGTCTTGCATTTTTTTTTTTTTTTTTATCTTCTATGACCAGCCGTGTAGCGGGTCTTTTGTAGGATCCTTTGTAGTCTTTTGCATTTTTGTGTTGTTGTTTTCTATGACCACTGTAGCAAAGGTCTCTAAAATAAAAAAATAAAAAAATGATGACCAGCTGTGAGCGGTCTTTTGTAGGATCCTTTGTAGTCTTTTGCATTTTTGTGTTGTTGTTTTCTATGACCAGCCGTGTAGCGGGTCTTAAAAAAAAACAAAAAAAAAAAAAAAATGATGACCAGCTGTGTAAGGTCCCTAAAAAATATTTTGTCTCGGATCTTGTGTTTGGTATCCGATGATCACCGTAGCGGTGTACGGTCAACAAAAAAAATTAATTAAAAAAAAAAAAAAAAATGGTCACAAATTATCAAGGTTCTACGAAATTCCGAAGTTCATCATCTACAGTTGAAGACCGAAGACGAAGGCATTTCTATGGATGCTCCGAATTTGGAGAAGGTTTTGTGGGTACATCTTTGGTAGGCCTCACGAGACTACAACTCGTCCACTAGGGACACCTAGGGTTTAAAGGCTTGATGCATACGCTAAATGCATTCGAGAGACTAAATGACAAGTGGTATAGTTAGGATTTCTCTGATTTCGTTTCACTTGAGGATAAGTAAAATTCAGGGTTTGGGGGGTATTTGATGAGTGCCAAATATTGCGCATTCATACACCTTTTCATTGGCACTTAACTCATCTTTCGCGCTTCAAAGTCATATATTATCCCAAATTCTCGCATTTTTACCATCTTCAAGAATAAATATTTGTATTAATTAATTTTGTGTTTTTAAGTACTAAATAAAGCTTGGAAGAATTGAGAAGACAAAAGAGAAGAAAGTTGGAAGTGTTGCAACCCGTTCACGATTAGTGGCAACCTGTTTACAATACATGGGATTAAACTACCCATAATCCAAAACCCATGATCCAAAACCCAAGACCCAAATCCATTTCCACCTCACCACCATTGGATTCCAAAACATCCACCTCACCCCATTGGATTCCAAAACATCCACCTCACCCCATTGGATTCCAAAACATCCACCTCACCACCATTGGATTCCAAAACATCCACCTCAACCCATTGTATTCCAAAACATCCATCAAGTGAGAAAACATGTTTTGTTGAGTAAATAATTGCCAAAATTCGAATCCAAGTGAGAGAGAATTTTTGTGTATAAATAGAGAGGGTTGTTGTGTTGAAAACTCATCCAAGAATAGCTTGTTCATGTTAGTTTATCAAATTTAAGTTTTGTTGTAATGTTCTTCATGTTCTAGTTTCATTTACTAGGGTTTAGATGAAGCCCTAATCTCATTGGTATGTATTCATATCTGTATCTTGTTCTTGAAAGTTTAGAATTGTTTAAAGATATAATTTAATCCAAGTTTTTCAACATCTTGCTCTCACAATGTATGCCATGTATCCATTGTAGTTAGAATATCTCTATGTTGATTATGCTACAACTCATGCTTAACCAAATATTGATCTTTAGATTAGTTGTGCTTAATTAGACAATTAATGCTTTTGGAGAAATACTTTAGTTGTGATTAAATTATCCATTGGAGAAACACCTTAGTTATACGGTAGACTTGAATCTACTATAAGGACAAGAATAATATTACAAGTTGAATGCATATCATAGGTTATTGGTGGATTTGAATACCCTAGTATCCATATTATCATTGTTTACATATCTTGTTATTTGCATCTTTTACTTTTATTATTTCGCTACTTGAAAATCATATCGTCGTATCGACAAAAACAAACCCTTTTTGGTTACTCTCTAAATCAGGATTTAGAATCAACTTCTACACTCTCCAAGTCTCTGTGGTTCGACCTGTGCTTTCCCTGTGTTGCTTGTCGACACTGTGCACTTGCAGTTTATACATAGAAGTAGGTATCTCTCCGAGCCTACCAGAAGACCCGTATTGCCGAACTAGTGGAACAACTTAAGAGTGAGGCCGAGAGGTGGGATGACAAGGACGAGGCATGGCGTCTGAGGCATACCCAGATAGTTGATATGAAAAATAAGTATAACGCAGATCATCGTCTCTTCGATGGTACTTTAATGTGGACGCGCGATAATCTTCGCGAATCCCGCGGGATTTCTTCGTATTTGTTGGCTAAGATGAATCTCCTGGAAGAAAAGCTACGTCAGGCTCGGTTCTCCCAAGATTCCGACGTACGGGAGTACACTCGACGTCTTGTTAAAGAAAGAGATGATGCTCGTGCTGAGGCCTATGCCCTTGGCAAAGCCTTTGCCGTGTCTCGGGCCGACGTAGATCGTCAAGCCGAGTCTGAGAGAAACCTTGAAGTTAATATGTACCGACTTAATAAAGGAATGGAGAAGCTAAATAACGAAGTCAATCATCTTCGTCATTTGGATTCAATGAAGCAGGTAGAGTTAGACGCTAGTCAATTTGCTCTTTACCTTCTTCAAAAGGATTATAAGAAAATATCCGACGAATATGAATTTCTTGACGATGCTCGAGATGCGGTTGTTAACGAGTATGAAATAGCTTCTGCTAGAGTCGAAGGTATATATTTTCTTTGCCGGGTGTGATTTTCGTGCTTCGCGGATCTAACCCTTCGTTTTTATTTTTCAGAGCTCTAGGGACAACTTCTCGCTGAAAATGAAAAACTTAACAAGGCTCAATTTGATCTAGAGAAGTCTTAGACTTCCTTGGTGCAACAGGAGGGTCAGACCTCGTATTTCAAAGGCTTGGCTACGACTAATGAACAAGCAGCTCAGTTGGCCTCTTCGGAAGTGAACCGTCTGTCTACCCTGTTGTCTCAGGCCGAGATGCGTAACACCGCTATTACGTACAAAGCTCGTTGTCAGCCTACCGAAGAGACGAACAAGGTGCTGGCCAAGATAGAGCATGACCTCTTGACCGAGCATGGTCTTGAAAAGCACTATCCTCGTCGTCCTAAACCTTTGGTCCCGTCTGGCTCTTCGGGTCCTTCTTCAGGTGGGAGCGTTCCTTCACTTCATATGGAGAGCCCTACTGGTGGCACGAAATCGTCCAAGTAGATTCTTCTGTTTAGTTGTAGAAAGTTGATCCTTGTTGATTATAGAGTTCTTGCTGCGTCTGTCGAACTTCTTTTTCTTAATTTGTTTTTTATTTTGCTATCTTGTCAAGCTTGTAATTATCTTGACATCTATTACCCTGCTGGTTAATCCTTAGCAAGAGAATTCTTAGATGGTGCGGGTCGGTGCAGCGTTCTAGGATATGGGGTGTTACTATGTACACGTCCCTCATTCCGTCGACCCGCTGTCCTTATTTTTGAGTATGATGCCGAAGGTTTGTATCTTCGTGAACATCTTGAGACCGGATACCCTGCTGGATAATCCTTGGACAGAGGATCCCAGACAGTGGTGGTGGTGCAACGTTCTAGGATATGGGGTGTCACTATGTACATGTCCCTCATTCCGTCAACCCGTTGACCTAATTTTTGAGTGTGATGCCGAAGGTGTGTACCTTCGTGAACATCTTGAGACTTGTCACCCCATTGGCTAATCCTTGATCAGAGGATTCCCAGACGGTGGGGGTCGATGCAGCGTTCTAGGATATGGGGTGTCACTATGTACATGTTCCTCATTCCGTCGACCCGCTGACTTAGAATAGTTGGAGATTTCCTGCCGGGAGCACCTACCCTCTGCTGGATGTCTTCCTCTTGTATTTGCTTTTCATAGATATGCAAGAAAGTTTATTTTATTGATTTATTAAGGCATGCTATTCCTCGTCCAGAGATAAAAACATATCGAAAAGCATCGTCTTCTTCTTCTGGTATTCTTTACGCAGTTGGAATGCTGCGTTGTGATTCAAGGATGGTACGTCTTGAGATACTTGGCATTCCATGGATGGCAGAGGACTTACCCTTTTAGGTTGCGCAGGTAATAGGATCCGTTTCCTGCTACATCTTGTATGACATAAGGTCCTCCCCATGTTGGTGCCAGCTTGCCCCACTTATTTTCTCTTTGGTATTGGGGTATGGTTCTCAGCACATACTGTCCTTCCACGAAATTCCTAAGTTTAACCTTTTTGTTGTATTCCCTTGCTAATCTTCTTTGGTAATTCTCCATCTTTTGTAGTGTTGCTTCTCTTCTTTCTTCGAGATCGTCGAGTCTTTCCAGCATCATGTCCGTTGTGCGGTTATTTTCCCACGCTTCTGTCTTTGTGGTTGGCATGATGATTTTCATAGGGATGACGGCTTCTGCTCCGTAGGTCAGCAATAAAGGGGATTCCCCTGTAGCTGATCTTCGAGTTGTTCGATATGCCCATAAGACATTGTGTAGTTGCTCACACCATCGTCATTTGTGCTCGTCTAGTTGTTTTTTGAGAATAAGAGTGATGGTCTTATTTGTAGCCTCTACTTGGCCATTGCTTTGAGGGTATATTGGTGTCGATTTATTTGTTCGGATTTTGAAAGTATCAAATAGTAGATCGATGTTTTTACCTTGTAATTGGTTACCAATTGTCAGAGAAAATTTCCGCCGAGATTCCAAACCGGCAGATTATGTTCTGAAAAATGAATGTGAAGACATCTGAGTCGCGGATTCTGGCCAAAGCTTTGACTTCTACCCATTTGCTGAAATAGTCCGTGGCCACTATCAAAAATCTTCTTTTTCCTGACCCTTCGGTCATGGGTCCTACGATATCTATGCCCCATTTTGAAAATGGCCAAGGACTATCTACTGAGTTTAGCATTGTTGCCGGTGCGTGGATTCTTCTCCCGAACCGCTGACATTCTTCGCATCTTTTTGACATCCTTGCAGCGTCTTGTATCATTGTTGGCCAATAATACCCTTGTGTTTTTGCCTTGTCGGCTAGGGATCTCATCCCACTGTGATTCCCCGCGTCTCCTCGATGAATATCTTTTAGTACTAGGTGGCCTTCTGATCTGGACAAGCATCGTAACAAAGGCCCGAGGAAAGATTTTTTGTATAAAATCTCTCCCCTTAAATCGTATCTTCTTGCTTTTGATTGAATCTTCATGGACTTCTTTAGGTCTCCGGGTAATGTTCCTCTTTCTAGAAATTGGTGGATACCCCGTCTCCAGTCTTCTTCTCCGCTGAAGTCCTCGTCTTCATCTTCTCTTGTCATGATGTCATCTTCTTGGAAATCGTCCGTGATGTTTTCTCCCACATCATCGTCTGTCATGTCTTCTTCCATGCTATGCTTGCTTCTTGCAGCGCAGAGTTCTCACGGAGGGATTGATGGCTCGTAAACTCTGGTGATTTTGATTGCTTCTATATCTTTGTTTTTCAACATAGATGAGATGTATGCCAAAGCATCCGCGTGCCTGAGCTCCTTTCTGCTTAAGTGACGGAATATGATATTTGGTATTTGATGTTCAGTCTGGACTAACATCATGTATGTCGACAAGGTCTCGTCGTACACATTATACTCCAGCTTTATCTGCCTGATGACCAGTTTCGAGTCACTGGTCAAGCGTACATTTGTTATCCCCATTTCTATTACCAAACGCAGAGCATGTACAACGGCTTCTTATTCGACGATGTTATTAGTGTGTTCTTTGAACTCTAGTCTAAATGCATGGATGATTCGGTCTCCCGTGGGGGTAGTGATTACGATGCCTATGCCCTCTCCTTCTTTGTTCCTCGAGCCATCGACAAAGATTTCCCACTGTCTTGGGTTTGCCAGCTCAAGGACATCGACGGGATCTTTGCTTCTGCTGCCCTTTGGTAATCCCGCTATATTGAGCCCTTCAATGCGGATTTCTTCTTCGTTCTCCAGTGGTAGGTCGGCAAGGAAGTCTGCTAAAACTTGGGACTTCTGGGAATGTTGGAGTTCGTGTATGATGTTGTACTGGTCTAGATGAGTATTCCATTTTGCGATCCTCCCTGTTTTTCCCGCACTTTTGAGGACAGCTTCTAGCGGGGCTTTGCAGGGGACGCGGATGTAGTGTGTTAGGAAGTAGGTCCTTAGCTTTTGGGTAGCCCATACTAACGCCAATATAAGTTGCTCGATCTTTGTGTAGTTTCTTTCCGCCGTGTTGAGAGTTTTTCTGACGTAGTAGATGGGATGTTCTATCTTCGTGTTGGTTTTTACCAACACCGCGCTGACTGCATTCTCTGTCGCTGCTATGTATAGGGCAAGAACCTCCTCGGAGTCTGGTTTTTGTAAGATGGGTATCCCAGCAAGGTAGTCTTTGATTTCTTTGAATGCTTCCTCGCATTCTGCCGTCCATTCAAATTTGGTCTCTTTTTTAAGGATGTTGAAAAAGAGCTTGCATTTGTATGAAGACCTGGATATGAACCTCCCTAGCGCTGCTAGAGAACCATTGAGCCTCTGGACTTCTTTCAGGTTCCTTGGGGAGGAATTTCTACTATAGCCTGAATTTTGGCAGGGTCTACTTCGATGCCTCGTTTTGTTACTAGATACCCGAGGAATTTCCCCGAAGTAACACCGAATGTGCATTTTTCCGGGTTTACCTTCATGTTATGTTTCCTCATTGCCTGAAATATATCTTTTAGATCTTTATGATGATATTTTCATAGCTTACTCTTGACCAGCATATCGTCCACGTAGACTTCCAAGGTATTTCCGATCCATGGCTTAAAATGGCTTCAACCATCCTTTGGTACGTTACTCCTGCGTTTCGAAGTCCGAAGGGCATCCTAACGTAACAGTAGAGTCCATGCGGTGTGTAGAACGCTGTGTGCTGTTGGTCTTCTTATTATAAGAACACTTGGTTTTACCCGGAGTATCCGTCCATAAAGGACATCTCTTCGTACCCTTCGACCGCTTCAACCAGTTGGTCGATGCTTGGCAAAGGGTAACTATCCTTGGGGCAAGCTTTGTTGAGGTTGGTGAAATCGTGAAATCGTTCAATGACCATGTTTGAGATCCATGTTGGGTATTTGACTTCCTTGATAAATCCGTCTTCTATCAACTTACAAAGCTCCGTCTCAACGACTTTGTGGTACTCTGAGGAAACTTTGCGCACCTTCTGTCTGAAAGGTGGTGTGCCTTGTTTTATGCGAAGCTCATGCTGAATTGTCTTAGGGTCGATGCTGGGTATGTCTCCTAGTTTCCATGCGAAGATATCCGCATGCTCCTTGAGCAGCTTTATTAAGGATGCCTAGCGCTCTTTATCCATCAGCGTTCCGATCTTAATCATTCTTGGTTCTTCTTATGTTCACACGTTTACCTCTTTCACCGCTTCTACATGCGTAAACGTGGGCTTTGATTCCCCTAGGAGAGGAATATTCTTTGATTGCTATTTGATGGATTCCTCACTTTCCTTTGTGGATGAGGTACCTTCCTCCGTATTCCCCGTAACGTGCTCCTTTGGAAGGATTTTTCCGGAGATTTCTTCTAGGTAAGCATTGATTGCTTTTTATTTTTTGTTTTCCTTGTTTCGTGATCTTCGGTTTTTTCTCTACTTATCTTATTCGTTGTTGAGCTTATTTTGTAAATTTTGACACTCTCGTGCCAAGGCTTGGTCGCCTTTTATTTCCATTACCTCTGGGGTGTTGGAAACCTGAGGTATTGGTGGTAAGTAGCGGCCACCCCTTTGAGTTTATGCACCCATCTTCGGCCGATTATAGCATTGTATGATGATGGTGCGTCCACCACACTGAACCGCGTGTCGACCTTCATCGGTCCTACATCAACTCGCAAGATAATGTCTCCTAAGGGCTTTATGGATGCTCCATTGAATCCGTAGATGGTGTAGTACGAAGATAGCAGCTGTTCATCATTGAGTTCCATTCATTTGAATGTATCATAAAATAGAACGTTTACGGAGCTTCCCCCGTCGATGAGGATTTTATTAATGTTGCATCCTGCAATTGGTAGTGTGAGAACCAGTGGGTCGTTATGATCCTCCATATCTTCACCTATATCGTCCGTGTCGAAAGTCAGGGGCGCGTCCATCCATTGATCGTGTTCGTCCACTTCCTTCCCGTCGATTGTATAAAGCTCACAGTAATCTTCAAACTGTTTCCTCAACCTCTTACCTATCTGAGCCGTTAGGGAAGGTCCCACGGACTCAGAACAGGAAATTGTGTTGAGGGTACGATTGCCTTCAGGTAGTTGGACTTGCTTGCTTCGTTTGGCTTTATCTTCCTCGCTCGTCTTGTGTACAAATTGCTGGAGGTCCCCCGCCTCTACTAGCTTTTGAATCATTATTTTTAGATTCGTGCATTTCTCTGTCCAGTGACCATTGAAACAATGATATTCACATTACTCTTTGGCATGCTCGGATCTAGGGGGTTGCTTCCCCTTTGACCATGGCCATTCCAGTTTCTCGCGGCCCTTGATTTCTTTCAGGATGCGCGAGTAGCTGGCATTCATCTTCGTGAAAACTCGATCTTCGAATTTTCTAGTGCCTCCTCGTCGATCATCCCTGCGTTCTCTTCTGTTTTCGTTAGGTTTTTCACCCAAGTCACCCCCCACAGGTCTGCTGGATTTCTATGCAGAGTTGGTCCGTGGTGGGCGCTGGGTCTGAGCTCTTGGGTTCTCCCGTTGTATTTCTTCTAACCTGGCATGCTTTTCTATGATCACTCGAAGATATCCTTCTGTTGCGGGTACAATTCCGTGGATCTAGACAAACAGTGGGCTCATTCTGTCGAGCCCCCATTTGTAGCAGTTGATGCTGACCACATGATCTACGTTTCCGATGGATTGACAGATCCTGTGCCACCTGTCTATGTATTCTCTGATTGTTTCTTTATAATGGACTACTAGTGAGAAGAGCTTATCCATTCCGGTGTTTACCACCTTGTTGTAAATGTAAGTTGTTAAGAACTTTTCAGTAGGTTGATCGTATGAGTTGATGGAATTTAGCGGCAAGTTATCGAACCATGAAAGCGCCGACCCCTTCAAACTTGAAGGGAAGTATCTGCATAAAATGGTCTCGTCGTAATTCCATCGTGCCATCATTCGATTATAATATCGAAGATGGGCTGCGGGATCGCTAGATCCGTCATAGAATTCGAAGGATGGAACTGGGAACTTCTGGGGGATGAGAGCCTTGGCTAGGTACGGAGTTAGGGGGGTAGTGCATGCTTCCTTCATTATTTGTTCCAGTCTCCCCCCCCCCCCTTGCCTAGCCTTTAGTTGTTTGATCTCCGCCATCATTTCGGCTCGGAGATCTTCCATTGCGCGCCGATGTTCTTTCTGGGAAGAAAGTTGCCCCGCGCGTGGGTGACCGCTGTCTAAATAGTATGCGTTGTGCGGGTTGTCCTCCGGGTCATACCTTCGTCTTATTATCGTATCTCTTGGTTTCATAGGGTCCGGGTTGTCGGCCAGGACCATCCTACGGTCCTGATTTGGTCTCGGTGACATTGAGATAGCTTCGTCGCGCTGGACTCCCGTGTCCCCACTTCGGGTAGCTCTGAGTTGCTGATTTTCTTGTGCCAACAGAGCTACCTCCTCCGCGTATGTCTTTTGAGCTTTCCTTAATTCTTCTAATTCTGCCCTCATCTGGGAAGATTGGCTCAACCCCTGATTAGGGGTTCCTTCCGGCATCTGTTCTTCCGCGGATATCGTTTGATCTTCGTCCACGATTTGAATCAGGGGTTTTGGGGGATCTGCTTGCGGATGCAGCTGCTCCGTTGGCTGTGGTGTGTGTACGCTTTCTATCAGAAGCGGTTGGTTTACTTGTGGGGGTGCGTTTTGTTTCTCAGTGCGAGACATCCCATATAAAGGCCGTTGCAACCCTGACTCTGCCATCCCTTCACGCAGTTCGTGTGGTCGGGTGGCAGCGGTTGCTTTGGAGGTCGCTCATTTGGATGCCCCGGCCTTTGATGCTGCGGCTTTGGCGGCCGCGGCCTTTAGGGCTTCCGCTGCAATAGTGGCTGCATCCAAAAGCCTCGAGCTCTCCGCTCCATTATGCGTTTTGTCTGTAGCTTTGAGATTTTCGCCCTTTTGCTTGCTCCTAGTCATTACCGGAGTTTCCCTTGGTGTTTCCTTTGATGAGGCTTTCTCTTTTCCTGCATCTGTGTTCTTCTCCATTTTGACATATATATTTTTTTTTCTGAAAATGATTATGATGTACATAAGAAAAGATTGGTCCAAAGGGGAACCCATTAGTAAAGTCTGGGAAATCGGATTCTGTTATCTTGCGATGTGAAAGAAGATCACCCTTAGGTGTATATTTGTTTTAAAACGCTTTTGAGGATGTAGATCTATCGTAAAATCCGTGGATAAGCCCACGCGCTTGATTTTTTAAAGATGAAAACTTGAAAATCATTTTGAAGAAGTAGACCTACTGAAAATTCCGTGGATATGTCCATACGCTTGATTTTCTAAAGATAAAAACTTGAAAATCATTTCGAAGAAGTAGATCTACTGAAAAATCCGTGGATATGTCCACACGCTTGATTTTCTAAAGATGAAAACTTGAAAACCATTCCGAAGGTGTAGATCTATTGAAAAATCCGTGGATATGTCCACACGCTTGATTTTCTAAAGATGAAAACTTGAAAACCATTTCGAAGGTGTAGATCTACTGAAAAATCCGTGGATATGTCCACACGCTTGATTTTCTAAAGATGAAAACTTGAAAACCACTCCGAAGAAGTAGATCTACTGAAAAATCCGTGGATATGTCCACACGCTTGATTTTCTAAAGATGAAAACTTGAAAACCACTCCGAAGAAGTAGATCTATCGAGTGAAAAGGTGTAAAAAACCCAAAAATGCTCCAAGCACCGCTATTTTCAGAGAGCGGTGCTCAGAGAAGCCATAGTTCTCAAATCACAGGATAAGATAAATCTTTTACCGGGAGAGACTCCCTGTTTCTAGCGCCAAATTGTGAACACGTAAATTACGCAGGTATCTACGTGTCCACAAACAAAGTTCGCCCATACCGAAGTTCAAGGGTTGGATATAACATACATAGCAAAATAGTGCGTACATCGATTCATCGACTCTGAGTCCTCGGACTTGTCATTGTCTTATCGAACATTTAACACAGAGTACATAGAATGAACGTAAAGTGCGGAATGTAAAGAGTATATGTAGGTTGCGTAATGTAAAGAACGTAACATAAAGTGTGTAATGTAAAGAACGTAATGTAAAGTGCGTAATATAAAGAACGTAATGTAAAGTGCGTAATATAAAGAACGTAATAGAAAGTGCGTAATGTAAAGGAGACAAGTAATTACGTGGTTCAGCACTAAGGCCTACATCCACGGGGTAAAAGAAAGGTTTCATTAAGTATGGACTGATTACAAGCTTAGTCAAATGACTTAAGGGATTCTCACTGAGGCAGCTGGATTTAGAGTATTACTTACTCTTCCTGATTCTCTCTCCTCTTTTCTCCTTCTTTTTCTCTTTTTTTTCCTCCCCCCTCTCTTCTTAGTGAGGAGGGGTATTTATAGGGATTCCACGTGGGGTCCACCGACGGAACCGTTGCAATCTTATCCTCTTGTGTTTTGTGCCAACACGCAGAGTCTTCGATTATTACGAGGCTCTCCCTTCGTTTCTTCGTTATTGCCGAAGAGATATGCTCGCTTCTTCTGTGGTGGGCTGACGCGTGTGTTGCTCCAAGTGTTTAATGCGGGTGGTTGGGCCTTCTGCACGCGTCAGACCATGGTGTCCTGCCCCTGTCTTGTCCGCGTCAGTCAGTTGGGCCCTGACCGTAGATCTAAAATTCTTCTCGAGATGGGATAAAGCAGACTCGGGGGATGTATATGGTCCAACGCGGTGGTGCTTTGTTTCCGTGCTCCGTCCTTTATGGCCATTGGATCTGCTCGATGAGGGGCCCTCCCTGCTGTTACACGTTTCTTGGCTGCATCTACGTGGCATCGTCTCTTGATGCCCCTCGTCATGCGCTCTCCACATGTTCATCCGAGGACAGGTGGCATGTGACGCCCCGGTTTTCAAAACCCGGAGTGCCACTCGAAAATTATAGCCGAGGCCCGGCTACTAAGCCCAAGCTCGTTAAGTAATTCACTTGGACTAATTTAATTATGTCCGTTTTAAGAATTTTGTCGCAGCGGAAATGCTCTTAACGAAAATCATTTAGGAAGGTCAAACCATAGATTTAACCTAATATGAAAGTCACTTAGGAAGAAAAACACATTTTGGTTCTCAAATAAAAATACTAACACCGTTCAAGTCTTAAGATTAATTAATAAGAAACGATTTTTAACCCCAATTTGTAAAAGCGAAAATGAGACCAAGGTGGATTACTAGAATTTTACAGGCTTCATGCGAGTTCCAAAATTTATGGTAATTATACGAATAAAATCTGTACCGTAAATACTATTATAACTAAATTACTCGGGATTTTTAAATGCGTTGAGTATCCTTTGACCATAGTCAAACATGTAGTTGACCATAACTGTAGAAAATCAAAACTGCACCATTCTGTTTTATAAAAATTATATAAAATCACACATAACTCAAAATTGGATGAGGTTTATCATTTTAGAAAGATAAAGATAGATACAGATTTTCTCAGAAGACACTAAGGTCTAAAAACTAACGTATCATAGTTTTAAAATAGGATATTTATGAGATATTTAAAACAGTCGGATATTTTCTGGATTTAGCAATGGTACAAATAATTATGTTAAAAATAATTATACTACTTATAAAATTCTATAATTTTCAGAGAATGTCCCTTAAGATGTTTTACATGTGTTTCAAAAAGAATTAAATCAAAACCTATTAAAAATTTAAAAATTTTAAACAGTCAACTCAACATCATACCATATTTTACAGCTTTGAATCTAAGACTAATTACATCATTGAACTAGAATTTATGCATAAAAACAAATTTAAAGATCTAAAATTATTCTTTAGGCTTCACGTTCATCAACTCCTTATCATGCGTCAAATCTGGAATTTTTGTCATAATACGACGTGAGTTGTGACACTCAGTAGGCAAAGAAGCAACAAAACGTTTTATGCAATATTTTTCAATTTCTTTTCAAAACAAGTTGCATGGTTAACACCACCACAAACATATGGAAACACCACATCCATATACATTAATAAATTCAATCAATCCGCTCGCCCAAGGGAGCCAACATATGGAAACACCACATCCATAAACAATAATTAAATTCAATCAATCCGCTCGCCCAAGGGAGTCCCACGTGGGTTTAGGAAACAAAACCATCCCCAAGGATATCTCGTATCCCAATATTATACAACAATAAATTCAAACAAATCCGCTCTCCCAAGGGAGCCCCCACGTGGGTTTAGGAAACAACCACCGTTTCCAAGGATATCTCGTATCCCGTCATAATTTGTTTTTAAGAATCACATTCTATGGACCGCAGCCCAACCTTCATAATCATGCTCACAACATCGATTATCATTCACATATTATTGAAAACATGCAAACATAACTTTAATTAAAAGAAACTTAAATAAAAAGAAAGGTTTTTGATTGTGTTGCGCCTACCTCGATTCCATACCGAAACGATGCTGGGAATGACACCGATAAAATAAAAACACCATTTATAGTTCTCGGAGTAAAGGAAAATGGTACTGCCTCCTCTTCTTTTCTTCTATGTTTACTCTAACCTAAACACTAATTGTTGTATTACTCTTGTTAGTAAAGACATGATTACATATCTTCCATGGCCCATAATCTAAGCCATATAATTAAAGTTATAAACTTGTCTCTCTCTCTCTCTCACTTGTGATATTTAAATGAAATGAAATGAGAATACAAGTTATTTATATCATGAACATAAGATATTAGAAGGACTAAGAATTAGACACGTTAGCCTATATGTGTCAACTAGAGGATAAAACTTAATCATTATAGATTAAGAATCCAAAGAATAAGAAAAGAAATCCTACTCATTTATTGTTCCACTTTTAACTAAACTTTAGAAACTTTAACAATTATTTTCTTTATACTATTCTGTTCTACTTCCTTTTTTTTTTTTTAACTTAACAGAAATAATTCAAAATAAAGTAAAGGTAGTTGGAGACAAATTCATTAAAGAGCAGTGATTACCTCTTTTTACTTTACTTTTTTTTTATCTGACCCTACATTCCACTACTACTAAAAAAATGACCCGTTCCCACACATAAAAGATTCTCATGCTTACAAAATACAAATGCATAGGAAAAGGAATGGGAAACACAATTATTAAATTTAAAAAAAATTATTAAACTAAGGCATCTTTAAAATAATTAAAGATAGATGGGAAACACCATTATCAAAATTCTGATCATCATTTTGTTAAATAATTTTTAACACAAAGTGGTTGACATCTTGATTACTTCTACTACACATAAGGCATGGGAAACATAATTATTAAAGTTATGATAATTATTTTATTAAATACTTTTAACACAAAATGGTGGACATCTTGATTACTACTCCCACCGAAATTCATAATTTTTGGAGTTGTACAAGTATTTTATTAGTATTATACGAAAACAATGAAAGAACAAAAATAACATTTTGTTGAGCTGTAGAGTTTTGAGATTATATCTTAACTCATGTGGTATATTGCTAAATACTTTTAACACTAAGTGGTGGACATCTTGAATGTTACTCCCACCGAATTTCATGATTTTTAGAGTTGTACAAGTATTTTATTAGTATTATACGAAATACAGTGAAAGAACAAAAACTAATTGTTGAGCTGTAGAGTTTTGTATTTCATGTTTGATAATGATTTATCTATCCGATCATCTTCAAATTTCAGGAAAGTATTTCTAACATATGGATCTATATCATATAAAAATATTACAGAAAACCAACGGTTCAAATGGAAGATAATGATTTAATACTATCCTTTAAAAATCTTGACAGACTGCATCATTTTACTAAATTATTCACGGTAAATTCATAATAATTCCAAATTTAGCAAACTCAATTCACAATTAATGATAACACATAGATCTACAACTTTTATCAAGACATGAAATCGTTTTCATATCATCAAAATTACCTAAACACAGTCAAGAACAGACTCATAGAAAATGAACAGGAATTTCAGAAATCAAGATCCAAGTTCAATTAAACATTTAACGGTGAATCTTTGATGAAATATTCTCAAAATTTAACCATAGTTACCAAATCATGTTATCTAAAAATTTCTAATGCCTGATCATCAATTAGATGCATAAAACCACATAGGTAAATTTCAGAAACCTAATGATGCAAGATTAAACGAAATTAAAACCAAGTATAAACAAAAACATGAAGAGAAAGAGTTTCACCTTCTACCTCACCTTAATTCCATCGATTCTCCACTGATTTTTCCTAGCTCCAAATCATCTTCTTCTTCTCTAAAGCTTTCACCTCTCTAGCATTTTCGTTTTCGTTTTCTTTCTCTCTCCAAAAACAAAATCTAATATAACTTAAACTCTCTCTCCAAAAATATCTAAACTAAAACTTATACTACTAACTTCTAATTTTTACCTTCTCATTTTTTTTTTTTACTTAATAAAATATATTAAGTGACTCTATTTCCACCCAACTCCTAGTCTTTCTAATTCAAACAACCCACCTAGACTAAGTGTAAGGAAATAACCTAAACCTCATTATAGGTAATTTGGGTATAACCCGAACCGAAACAGTAGCTAAAAATACAGGGTTGTAAGGCTTGTTTTAATTTCAAGGATATTTATGTCATTTTACTAGCAAGGGTAAAATAATCTTTTACCTTAGAATGGTATTTTGATAATTAAGGCCATGTGTAGTAATATGTGTCAGGTTGCTACTTCTCAGGTAGCAACTTATCAGGTTGTTAAAAATACAGGGTATTACATGGCGAGTGGCGGAATTATGTACTTACACATTTTTCATAAGTTATGCACCTTCATGAATCATGATTACTGCGCCAATATTCCAAACAGAAAATGGGTCACAATTAAATTTCAGATGAAGCAATTTAAGCATTTTACATATCATGCTTGATGTTCATGCGAGGAGCAGGCCGGGGATCCTTAAGAGTTAGAAACAAACAATGGATCGCATTAATTTGCACCAATTTTCTGTAATAAAGAAAGAAAATGGAAACTTCTCTGGTGTCTGTACTTAACCATGCCCTAGCTTGATCATGACTTTGATCTGTTCCTTTGGTTGACCATGAGTTCTTATCTTACTATCTTCCATCTCGAGTCTCCAGTATGGACGTGCAGTATCGCTGATCATATGGTAGTAGGGAGGCAACAAATAAATGGCAGTCAAGACAACAATCAGCAGTAACATTATGCAAGAGTGGCCCAAAAAAGGCCTATAAGAATAAACATGGGCCTTTTGTATATGGATGTATTTGTATAGAATTCGGTGAGGATGAATCCGGATAGAATTCTACTCCACCGGTGACTGGCATGAGTTCATCTATTTAAGCATCATGATCTCCAGCCCACGGAGGCGGCGTCACAAGTCTTTCCAATGCATGGTAGATTTCTATTTTGCAGCGCACAATAATTTCTTCGGTTTTTGATAGTTCCGTTTTGGAAGAAGCCAAGAAGGTACGTCTTTGTCAAGCCTGCCGGAAGATATTCAAGGCGACATCTTCTTGAAACTGCCGGTCAATTCCATCTTAGCATGTAAGTATGTATGCAAACATTGGTTTAATCTACTATCTGACCCTAAATTCGTCAAAAATCACCTTCATCTAACAAGTCTAAGAAACAATAATCTCAAACTCATGATTAGTCTTCGGTTGAAACAGACGGACCGCAATGAGAAAATAAGTTCCATCGATTATTCTTCAAAATTGCCATTATCATGTGAATATATACGTGATGCCGGTGTTCTTATGGATTACCCTATTTACCCGTTTCGATATGAGGATGTTCACACCGTTAGATTATATGGTTCTTGTAATGGCTTGATTTGCTTACGTAGTTGTGGAAGAGTTTATATTTGGAACCCATCGACAAGAGAATACAAAACAATTCCTGAATGTGAGGATCGGTCATTCGCTAGATATGGATTTGGTTATGATAAAAACATGGATGATTACAAGGTGTTACGTGTTCCATTTGGTGATGATAGTGAGTGTTCAGATATTCAAATTTATACACTAGGGTTAGATTCTTGGCATGTCGTCAAGACCATCCCTTACTGGCGTCAATGGAAATACCCACTTAGGTTATCTAGTTTTCTTTTTCTCAACGGAGCGCTTCATTGGTTAGGCTTTAACACCCATGGAACGTCTTTTGGTTTTATAGTCTCATTCGAACTAAGCAATGAAAGTTTAGTGCAGTTTCCGTTTCCTGAAGAAATTACAAAAGATTGGGAGATAAAATATCGGAGACTATTTACAAGTTTGGGAGTGCTGGAAGACTCCATTTGTTTAACTAGCTTTTATATGGATGACCCCATTGATATATGGGTCATGCAAGATTATGGAGTGCCAGAATCTTGGACTAAGCGATTTACATTTACCCGACCTGAATTTGGTTCTAAGCCAATTTCGTGTTTCGAAAATGATGAGGTTATACTAGATAATCTCTTCTGGTTAAAGACATATAACCAGAAAAGTGGAAAACTTGGAATCGTCATGGGCCGGTTTTCATCCTGTGATACCGATAGCAGGGATGCCGAGCTTTATGTGGAGAGTTTAGTTTCAGTTAAATCAAATACTTATGTGGAGAGAAGGATTAAGAATCAAAAGGAGGTAGCTGCTACATCGAATCTCTTGCAATTGGCCATCTCTTACATTAAATCTTCTGCACTTTGGTCATCTTGTTACTAGGACGTATTCAGGTTTATGCAATGGGGTCAGATTCATGGTATGTCATTAAGACCACCGCTTTCTTTCTTCATTGGCAATTGAAGTTTCCTAGTTTGCTTTTATTCAATGGATCGCTTCATTGGTTAGGCTTCAATATACATTTTGGTTTTATAGTCTCATTCTTACTGAGCAATGAAAAATTTGTACAGTTGGCGTTTCCTGAAGAAAGTACAACATATTTGGAAGAAAAATTGAAATCAAATAGAAGTGTGGGAGTTGCATTTGTTTAACTATTTGTCATGTGTTTAACCTCATTGTTATATGGGTCATGCAAGCTGTTGTTATTCTTCTGCACTTGGCCATTTTCACATTTAATTTTGTAATAAATTGCCATGTCTAATGATATTTATTTTGGTAAATTAATACTATTGTTTTTAATGCACATTTTTTAATGATTGAAATACTAAAAGCAGGAATTTCATGCAGTTGAAAGTATTGGTCTACTCTAATGTAAAATTCTAAATCAATTTGGAACTCTTGCATAATGAACATCAAATGATGTTTTTTGCTAAAATTATATGCTATAGATCAAAAGTCAGAATGATTCAAGCATGTCAACCTTCGGCTACTATTAAGTTCAAAAGAACTATGCTTCAAAAAAAAAAAAGTTCAAAAGAACTAAGAGTTATCAAAGCTATCTCACCTTGGTGGCCTCGACTAGCAGCAATATGCACAGGGCCGTCTTAGGCCTAAGGCGAGATGGTCGACCGCCCTAGGCCCAGCTTTTGCAAGGGCCCAAAAAATGACGACCTAATTAAAAAGAAGTTTAGATTGTTTTCCTTAAACATTTTTTTGATAAATGTAAAACAGAATCAAAGAGTAGTGAACAATCAAAACTTTGAAAATGAGAAACTTCATTCAATTGAGTTTAGTAATGCTAACTTTTACAATCTTTTGGGATTTTTATTTTATTTTGTTAACCTTCAAAGTTATTACTCCCTCTGTTTCTGAAAGACCGTCCTCTATTCCTTTTTCGTCAGTTTCAAAATTGTGTCCAGCTTCTGTTTATAGTCATACTAGGTCTTAACCCGTGCCGTAACGGCACGGGCATAATTTTTATTTAGTTATGCTTTTTCTGACATATGAATATCAAATATAATATGTACTATTATCAAGTATACCCTTCTTATCCTCCCATACTATGTCTCTCCTTTTTCGAGTTGTATCCTCAAGCCAACAATGAAATTATATCGAAACTAATTTTTACATATTTTGTCCCAAAAAAATAATATTATTTGATATATTTTTTAGTTTAAAAAGATATCTTATCGATCTTTTGAAATGATATTACCTTTTTTGCATCTTTCTTATATTTAGTGAATGATGTTAGGGTGTTCATGGACAATAGGAACCTACTATGGGCCCGACAACATAGCACCAATCATGTCCCTACTTGGCCACCTTGGGATAAGAGGTGTGTGGTTTTAATATAAAAGGCCTCAGCGGTACGTAAGGAGATTCCCAAATTTATTAAGATCAACATGTACTCATATTTTTTCCATGTGGGACTATCCCTAGCTATACTTAAGTGGTTTATCGCGCCACATAATCCAACAATCTCCACCTTGACGATATTAAACCACTTCACCAGTCCATCAGACTTCACCATATGATTACCATTTGTATATGCTACCCATCGATCATGCTTATTGTCACTATGTGCTCTACAATCCTACTTCACCTTGATTTAATGAGAAGCCAAGCACCAACTACAGCTTGAGCATTTCGTTTCCCACATAGAACCCTGCTACTTGAGAGTTAATGTGTGAGACACTAACTACACCTTGAGCGCCAGTTCAACCTTGAGCACTGCCTTTCTGATCTAGAACCCTGCTCCACCTGAGTTAATGGGTGAGACACTAAATCCACCTTGAACGCCAGTTTAACTTTGGACCTTGCCTTATTCACCTTGAGTATGATTTCACTTGCGCCCTAAACCGGATGACATCCACAACCACTTCTACGTTCGAACAGTAATCACGGGTTCTGATACCAATTTTTAGGATCTTCATGGACCATCAGACACTACTCACGGCCCAACCACATAACACCAAACCCCACTTTACCACCTTGGTATATGGGGTGTGGGGTTTTAACTAAAAAGCCTCGGTGCTATGTATGGAGAAGTCCAAGCTTATTGTATGTTCTTACTATGTCAATGATGATGCCATACTTAAAATCTAATTCATTCACTTAAGATATTATACTTTAAAATGTTAAGTCATTTCCGATGGTAACCATTTTACTCACATACGATGTAGTTCTAGTTTTTCAAAATTCCCATATATATTATGTACATAATTCAATTCGGCAAGAAGAGTTCACCGAATGGAATATAGGTAATGGCCTGTCCTTTCATAACATTGTGGCCTTTTCAACATAGTTGGATCCAAAGTTGGTAAAAATCCTTGAATTTATGGGTTCTCGGGCCAGAGTAATCTTGGTATGGGCTACCTCCCAGAAAACTGCTAATGTATGACCACATCAGATTTAGTTGAAAATCCTACACTGTCGGATAACCACAATGACTAAGTGGGGAGAGTATTGGAAAATATCAGGTCCTTACAAATGGTATTAGAGTCGACCACGGGTTACATGTCGAGGGAGAAATAGTATGCTTGACGAATTGTGTCGGGGAAGGGTCTCATGAGTAAGAAAAAATTCAAGAGTCTAGGATTGAACATATTCCATACCCGAGGACGACTCCAAATTAAGTTGGAATAAAGGTAATGGTTTGTCATTTGCTAACACCGAGACCTTTTCAGCATAATTGGCTTCGTAGTTGGCGAAAAATCTTTATAGTTAAGCATGCTCGGTATTGAGTAATCTTGGGATGGGTTCTGCTGCTAGATGAACGCAGCGGTTACCATTGAAAAACCAATACTGTCAGATGAACTCAGTGGTTTAGTAAGGACATTATCGGTAGAGGGTCAGGCCATCACATTATACGACATTATGCTTCCCAATGTGAGGTTATTTGTTGCATAAAAATAATAAAATCATGATTAGTTAGTAAGTCAAATCATTAAGTAATTAACCTAATAACAATAAGCTCTACTAACAATAAACTCTGCTATCTATCATCATTGAATAAAAATAACGTTAAACCATTTATCAAGAAATACGTGAGGCGATGCGAAATTACTCACTGAGAACCAATACTTGCCACCGTCATTATGGTCCACTTATATAATTTTTAGCCAATTTAACTAAGTTTGGTGCTGTTTTTTTTCATTCAAAAAAAAAGTATTTTGAAAATATTTTGATAGCAATATTTTTTCATCTTAGTGTTTGGTAAAGATTTCATAAAGTGTACACTTCCAAAATTTATCAATTTGTAAAGTGGGGGAGAAGGAGCTTTTAAAAGGTTCAAAAGCAAATGCTATAGTTCACCCTAGTTTCACATTTTATTTTCCAATTCTATCCCATCTTTTTTATAACTGACAACAATTATCCTTGAATTTATATATGATCACCAATTTTTATTTTAAAATTTTATTCTTTAAAGATAATTATTTTTATTTTCAAACTACATTTTATGTTATATCGTATAACTAAAATATACTTTTATTTTCAACGATAAATATTAAGAGATTATGGATTTTTAAAAAGTGTTTTAGAAAAATAATACTTTTTAGTAATAATACTAATTAGTAAATTTAATATTACATGTGTATGTACTCTAATAGTAGAATTTACTTATTTTACGCATAATAAAATAGAATAAACAATTTTAAAAATATGTCTACTTTTGTCATTTTCTCACTAACTATAGTTGAACATGATATTTTCAGAGTTATGTTTGTTTTTTAAAATAGTTTTAGCTTTAGTTTATAATTTACATCCATTCAATTGTTTTTTTGTTTTACAAAGCTTTGCACAGTAACTTACATTGGCAACCAATTGCTTTTTCTACATAGCTTCGCACAATAACGTACATCGGAAAAGCATTTTTGAATGGTAATTCTAAGTATATTTGTAAATACAATTTTATTATCATCATTAGTAGAATAATTTATATATTATCCTTTTTAGTTTGACATTTAACGAAATATAATCATGGCTACTTAATAGACTATTTATTATGAAGAATTATGGAACCTTAATGACATGATAAATTTTGTCCATTAGATGCATTTCTAATCTCAATCACAACTATCACCTATGACAAACGATTACATCCCTAGATTTATCTTTTGTGAGGACAAATTTGAACCGCCACTTACATAAGCAAAGTTATCCAAACTGTGCCTTATATTCTTGATGATAATAATAAAAAAGTGAAGTAACAAAGTATTAGTATTGATTTTGCTTAATGGGATTGCATAAACAAAACATAAAGTGCTTTATTATATGAGTTACCGGAAGTTCCAAGTCTCTTGTACTTGTTCCTTAGATTAGTGCTTATTTATGTGTTTATAGGGCTTAACCCGTGCCGTAACTAATATCTACTGATATTATTAGATTAGTGATTCATTCGACCTTCGCCACCGCTTCCACAACCTACTATCGCAACTAATATCTATTGATATTTTTTTCTGTTTTTATCAAAATTATTTATTAATAGAAATACAAATTTATTAATTTAACTAAGAAAAAATTTATAATGAAAGAAATTAATAGATTATTTATTATGAGCAATTAGTGAACAAACATTATTATGAGCAATTAATACATCATTTAATATCAATTAGTGTGGAACACTAATTAGTTAAGTATTTATTATATTAATCATTTACTATATTTATTATATTAGATTTCCATTAATGGGTCATTAAATGTTAGTTTTATGGGAGAAATTACAACCATATATTTATCAATTGGGAGATGAAATCTTGGCCATCACTTACACGTGCAAGATGAGGGTGTGGTCAAGAGAACTATAGCCGTAGATTTATGTTTCTCCAGACAAATCCTGACTACCACTAACAAAGGCAAACTTGTCCAAACCCTGTTTTATACTAATGATTTTTTCAATGAACTCTGTAGTATACCCTTGAATTCTTTTATATTCATATAAATCCATTTTTAATGTGACCCAATCTAAAATATTAAAGAAATTAGTATAATTAAGGAAACAAATATATCCTTCATTCCTTTTAAGAAAAAAATATACATTTAACTCTAAAAATTAAATTCCTTATAAAGTTTATACTTCATAAATTCGAATCTCTTAAATTTTTCTTTTATATTTCATATTTATAATTCTCACAACAATTTTGGATAGTCTTTATTACTAGCATTTTTATTAAAATAAAATAGGTAAGTAACTAAGGGTAGTCAATTAAAATAGTATGGTCTCCTTAATATTTTGGAAAAGTCAAAACGGACTGTCTTTGTGAAACGGAAGGAGTATAAATTACTGAGTTTTTAATTTTTTTCATTCTTTAAACATTTTGTAAGGTTACTTTTTTTTTTTTTGGCTTTTCCTCACTGAAATCCTAGGTTTTAGCCTTTCCCACTGATCCGGACAACTCTCCATTTAACCTATAAAGACGGACAAGTGAGTCTGTCCGTTTCAGTTTCTTAAGTTTCGATTTTTTTTCTCCAAGTTTACCCCTTCAGGCCATGAGTTACCAACCATAGTTTAACCCTAATTAATCAAAGGATTGGATGGATATTCAAATTGTTTCTCTAAATCAGAGGAGCAATTGCTTAATTCGGAATCCCCAATTCTCTGGGTCCTTCTCAAAATCCTCATCATTTCACTCTATTCTCCGTTTCTCTGCAAGTAAGTAGTAATCTCGTTTTGACTGTTAGCTACGAAATTAGTGTGTTTGTCTTCATGTAGTCAGTTTGGAATAGCAATATATTGTCAATTTGTTTCTGATAAACAAGTTTGATTAATTCAGTGATCATATTAGGGTAGAAAGTGTATATTTTGACATTTCCATGAGATAGTAAGTGATAGAGAAAGAACAATGCCTGAATTTTAAATGTGCCTTCAAAGTGTTTGTTAATCATAGGAGCACTGGAGATGATGATTACATACTCGAGTTTTTTCTCCCTATCAATTGCACAGGGAGTGCGAAGCGACAATTGTTGTTAAACAGTCTCTCTAACACGATGCAAAGTGTTTGTAGGAGTTTGCGAACTGTCTCAAATGCAGAACTAGTAGGTGTCGACGAGTCAAAACTAGGAATTAAAAAGGGAGCACCAATAAACTTACCATCTAGTATGTTGTCCGGTAACCCTGATTGCCGATCGAATTCAGCTGAAATGCTAGGTTTGCACCTGTCTGATGCTGTGAGTGATGGCACTGAAGATGATAGGTCCTCTGATCAGGTGATTATCTTCTCTCTATTTATTCTTTTATTTTATTTTTTTCATCGTCCCTTTGTATGTACTCTTGTCTTTCTTGTTTGATTGTTATGGAGTGTTAATTGTTCAATTTAGGAAGTTTGCGTGTCATTAGCAAAGGTAGCTTGTGATTCTCATTTTCTCACTGAAAATTTGGAGCTTTTTTGTGTATTCATGATATTAATATGTAAATATGGTATGTATGATATTGTGATCTGTTGGTCCCAACAGTGAGTCTGCTAAAGTGCATTCCTGTCCGATGGTTGTGGAGCTATTATCTGGAAGGGCCGTTGAATCGGTTCATTCCATATGGTCGGAAACTGCTTTTATGATCTACATGTACTCTATACATGGTTGCCTTTTTATCGATGAGTTCTTAGGTTAGATAATAGAGTTCCTTGTGTGAAGTGTGAACATGATTTTCATTCGTGAAATGTCGAATTGAAGAATAGTTCGGGGTTAACAATAATCTAAAAACAAAAAGCACCAGATGAAGTTACTTAATGGAACTTGTATTTTCAATACTTGGAAAATCTTCTTATATACAAATTGGTTTACGTGATTTGCTTGCTAAGAACTGCATGAGTATGTCAAAGTGATCTTTGTAACCTGACATAAAATGGCAGTAGCTATTCTTCACTTTGGCATCATAATATGGATTGATTTTCTGCTCTTTACGGATGAATGTTCCGCCCATGTGATGTGTTTACACATTTTATTTTATTTTCATTTAGTTAAGTCCAAAAGTTCTCAAAGCAGAATATATGAGAACATGGCTCAAACTGAGAACCTGTCAAGACTGCCACTTAAGGATAACTAATGCAGCACTGGAGTCACCTGATCACTGACTTCCGTTGAATCTGATTGACTCTAAGTTGGATCATTTCTGTAGATTTTATTATGTAAAGTATACTGCAACATTTTCGGTTTGTTATAATTCTTTTACATGACTGTCTACTTTGTGATATTTTGTGTGTGTATAGCTTGTAATTGGTCCGCACCAAATCTGGTTCATTTATAAAGCTATTGTGCGTTTGTTAGATCTTTGATTCTCCTTCATTATTTTTTTTACAGCCAACAAGCTAAGATATCCCTCCAGTTGTGCGAGGGGCCACAAAATATTTTTTTGCTTTAGGCCACGGAAAATCCAGGACCAGCCCTGTTGCTAAGTTAAGTTTATGCAGCGGTATTCAACTATAGCCGAAATAGTTTTGAATAATAATTGGAAGAAGATCAATTGATGTTCTCTTTGGAGGAATAACAATCACATTTAGTGCGAGAAATGCGTACACAACATTGTTAGCTCAAGCAACAGTGGAGGAGAAACAAGTCTGTAATATATATACTTTGGGCGAAAGATTTACTTCCAAAATTTACTATTTTTTGTATGGGCTGGCATTAAAGGTTCTCTGCCTACTCTTGATGTCCTCAAACTCTTAATGTTCAAGTTGAAAATACAATGTGCATGCAAGTTATGTAAAGTGGAGGAGGAGAATTTTGATCATATAATGTTTCATTACAACTTTTCCGGGACAGTATTGGTTTCCTTTATGCTGCGTGCAAGATGAAATGATGTTTTTCAAACTCATATTTAAGATCTTGGCATGGAGATTGAATAAGTTCAATAGTAAAGATCATTAAATTTGCAGATTACTACCATATGCAATTATGTGGTATTTATGGGAAGAACGGAAAGGAGAATCTATGACGGAAAGGATCGTACTTGGAAAGAGGTAATCTCTTTGTAACGACGGTCATATACATTTTGGTTGTGTAAAATAAATAGGGTAACAACTACGACGGTCATATAAAATAAATGGGTAAGGGTGATCCGATTGTCGTATAACTTAAAGTGGGTAGCTTATTCTGAAAGTCGTATAAATTAAAATGGGTAGTTGATTGAGATGGTTAATTTAACCATCTAAAGGGCGTTTTAGTCATTTTAGCATGGCTCCCTTCCAACCAGGATTGACCTGTTTGACTCTATCGGTCAAAATATGTTGACTGAAACCTTGACTGGGTGTGAGGCTTGACAAATTCATTTGGATTTCTCTAACGAATTCTCATTTTTTTCAACAAAAACAATATAAAATGCAAAAATTTGGGGGCCTTCGGCCGCTATTTTAGAAAAATATTATGATGGTACTGCCATGCATAAATAAACACAAAATTGGTTAAAAAGACCAAAATCAATAATTTCTAGGTGAAAAAGACATCTAAATTTTGATACTGTTTAAATGGACAAAAATATAAAAATAGCAAGGATGCAACCAGTTTCATCCTACCCATTTTCAAATATTTTTTCTTATTTTTAATTTACATCAGATGCATCGAGTTTCTTCCTCACTACTTTTTAAGTTTAAGCCAGGATGAATCCAGTTTCATCCTTGCTATTTTTTTTCCGTCCATTTCACTCATAAATGTTTTTACTCGTCCGTTTGAACCATGTTTTAAAAATATTTGGAAAAATGACCAATTTTCCGATAAATAAATTGATCAACATATTTATCGTTTATGCCTATGTACTTTAGAAAAAAAAATCCCATTTTTAAAAGTTCGCTCTAAGCCTTCAAAATTTTAGAGACGGCCCTGAATATGCAACCCACCGAAACCAGATTGATTCTTTCTCGAAATAATCTCTTTAGTAGTAAACTTTAGCAACTCTTTGACAACTTCAAGATGCCCTTTATCGTCCGCCCTAAACAGTGCAGTCTCACCCAATTCAATATCAGCAACTTCAGCATTAAATTCAGCACCACTCGAAGTTCCAGTCATCTGAGCATCAATGTCACCTAAAATCTGTTTCAAAGCAACAAGATCTCCTCTTTGTGCAGCTACAATAAGCTCAGTATCATTATGTCCACCATCCATAGATGATGATACTACGTGAAAAACTGTAGAAACTCGGCTGGATATGAATGAATTTCAATGATAAGAATGTTGTTGTGAGGGAAGAAGAATATTGGATTATGGAAGTGTAAAGAAGAAAGAGGAAATTTCATGGAAGGAACAGAGAAGACTGAATAAAGTGTAGATTAAAAAATAAGAATAATGGTTTTTGGTGTGTGTTTGTTTACAGTTGGAATTGTACTGTAGGAAGTTTCGAGTGTTCAGCTTAGTGGAAGCGTTGTGCTGTAAGGGGCTGTTTGAGCCGAGAATTAGCTGCCATTAGATTGAATACATATGGGCCTTTCATGGGTGTATTCGTAATTCGCATCGAGTTCTGCTGCACCGACACGAGTTTATCTATTTAAGCCTCTCCACCTCCACGCATTCGCAAGTCCTACTACACTAGGTTTTTCCGTAGCCGAGCACAATATTTTCTTCTGTTTTGAGAGTTTTGTGTTCGAAGAAGCTATGTCTTTGTCAAATCTGCAAGACGATGTTCAAGCTGAGATCTTAATGAAGCTACCAGTTGATTCCATCTTAGCATGTAAGTATCTATGCAAATTTTGGTTTACGCTGGTGTCTAACCCTGATTTTATTAGGAATCACCTTCATCTAACAACTCAAAGAAACAATAATTTTAGACTCATGCTTAGTCATTGGCCGAAACGGACACACTTTGCGAAACCTGTAATCGGTTCCATAGATTGTGCTTCAATATTGCCATTATCATTATCATGTCAACGTGATGGGAATGTTCCTATGGATTACCCTATTAACCCGTTCGTAAATGAGGATGTTAAGGCCGATAGAATATTGGGTTCTTGTAATGGCTTGATTTGCTTAAAAATTGTAACGTATGGTTGCGATATTATTTATATTTGGAACCCATCGACAAAAGAATATAAAAAAATTCCTGAATGTGATATTCCAAGTTCCAATAGTAATTGCAAGTATGGATTTGGCTTTGATAAAACCATCAATGATTACAAGGTGGTACGTGTTCCATTTGGTAATGACGGTAAGTGTTCAGATATTCAAGTTTATACCCTGGGGTTCAATTCATGGCATGACGTTCAGACCATCCCTTATTGGCTTAATTGGCAACATAAGTATTGACAATGGAAGTTTCTTGGGTTAATTAGTATTTGGGTCGTAAGTTTTGGTATGTCTTTGAGTTTGGGTCGTAAGTTTGTCCGTTTTTGAGTTTGGGTCGTTGACCCCGTTAGTCAACGACGTCACTAGTCAAACTGTTAGTCAAAGTTAACTTCAGTTAGCCAATGTATTTACCCAGTTTGTTGAGGCTCTCCAGACCTCGTTAGAAGTCGGAATTAAGAGTTTGACCCCATCTTAGAAAGCCGAAATAACCACCTTCCAAACGCACTTTAAAAATCTAGATTCAGAGTTCAAATGGTCAATCAAAAGTATGCGCAAACTAGGTCACAAAACTGCGTAGCTACAGATTTCAGCTCGAGCCAGCTAGTTTCCGGGGAACATATCTCCTAAACGATAAATCCGATTGCTAATACCTTTTAACTCATTAAATACAAGACATAGAGGAACGTTTTTCGTTAAGAAAGTGTCGCCTAAATCCCTACCTGTTGGTGCCAGTTTCGCAGACAACAAGGGGCGAAAAGCGTGGCAGAAAACTCGGAATCTGGATTTTCTGCCACAGTTTTCTGCCCCTAGTTGTCTGCGAAACTGGCACCAATAGGTAGGGATTTAGGCGACACTTTCTTAACGAAAAACGTTCCTCTATGTCTTGTATTTAATGAGTTAAAAGTGATTAGCAATCGGATTTATCGTTTAGGAGATCTGTTCCACGGAAACTAGCTGTCCTGAGCTGAAATCTGTAGCTACGCAGTTTTGTGACCTAGTTTGCGCATATTTTTGATTGACCATTTGAACTCGGAATCTGTATTTTTAAAGTGAGTTTGGAAGGTGGTTATTTCGGCTTTCTAAGATGGGGTCAAACTCTTAATTCCGACTTCTAACGAAGTCTAGAGAGCCTCGACAAACTGGGTAAATACATTGGCTAACTGAAGTTAACTTTGACTAACAGTTTGACTAGTGACGTCGTTGACTAACTAAAAAACGGACAAACGACCCAAACTCAAAGACATACCAAAACTTACGACCCAAATACTAATTAACCCAAGTTTCTTCTTGGTAGTTTGCTATTCAAAGGTGCTCTTCATTGGCTAGGCTTTACCACCCAAGGAACATCCTCTGATTTCATAGTCTCATTTGAACTGAGCAATGAAAGACTCGTGCAGTTTCCGTTTCCTAAAGAACATAGCAAAGATTGGAAAGGAAATGGGGAACTATATAAAAGTGTGGGAGTGCTTGGAGACTGCATTTGTTTAAATATTGGTTATAGTGATTATAGTATGGTCGATGACTGCATTGATATATGGGTCATGCAAGATTATGGGGTGCAGGAATCTTGGAGTAAGAGATTTACCATTACTCAACTAGGACTCGGACATTTGCCTTGTAAGCCAATTTGGTCTTTGGAAAATGTTGATATTCTGCTAGAGACACGCTCCGAATTAATTTTATATGACCCAAATAGTGGAAAAGTTAGAAAGGCCATTCCTTCTAATGATAATATGCTCATGGATGCAGAAATTTACGTGGAAAGTCTAGCTTCAGTTAATTCGAACACATATACGCGGAGGAAAGAATAAAAATGTGAAGGAGCTAGGCGCAACATATGGGTTAGTTATATCAAATTTTTTGCACTTGATTCTCTTCTTTTTGTTAAACATTTTTTTATAGACTGTTTCTTATGTAGGCTCGTCATTTTTCAAATGAGATATTACTTCCGGTTAAGTGCTTTTAGTTTTCTCCATGTCTATATATGTTTGTACAGAAATTCATCTAATCAAAATTATACCGTGGTAAGTAAATTACAACACTAAGATCAATTTCCCTAGCTTTGGTTGATTATTACTATCTAGCACTCTCCCACACAAAAAACTTTCGTTTCCTCAACTGATGGAAAATATACCACTGGTTGGTGCAATGATCACTGTATAACCAACATCAATCATATATGACTTACACATAGCATGAGCTTTGAACCTTCATGATTGTTACACCAACAACAAATCCAATCTAATCAACGATAGACTAATAAAAGAACTTTGATTTTTCACAAACGCATTCTTATATCAAACTAATAAAAGAACTTTGATTCCTACTTATCCCCACAAAGGAACAAAGTATCAAAGATAGGACACAAACAGATGGTTTTTTTTTTTTTTTTTGAAAAGAGAAGTTTTATATTAAATAGGAAGAACCAACCATTACAACAATCTACTCCAAGAAACAACCAAAATTACAAATGAATTACAGTCTCCCAGTTGTGCAAGATATGCACGATGTCTATGTTTTTGAAAGTAGGCTTTTCATGACACCACAAGATTAAAATTTGCTTGATGTGAATAATGAGCTCGTAAACTGATTTGTGTCTCCCCCCGAACACTCTGTTATTCCTTTCATCCCAAACAATCCAAAGCAATGCATAGTGGAAAATGTACCACAATTCTTTGCATCTTCCATTCATCACATTGTTTGACCAAGCTTCAAATAATTCCAGAATACCGCCCGGCAAAGGCCAAGAGATATGAAAAGCCTTTATGAAGTAATCCCAAACTTCGAAAGTTGTTTGACAGTGCAAAAACAAATGGTCTGCCGATTCATCCACCGTATTGCACATAACACAAAGATTGCTTTCAATATCCACCCCTCTATGTCTCAGCATATCTCTTGTAGGAAGAGATTTGTGAAAAGATGCCCACAACATGAAGGAAACCTTTGATGGAATAAAGTTTTTCCACAAAAACTTACTGAATTTGCATTCCTCCATTCTACCCGCCAGAGCATCATAGCAAGCTTTAGTGGAGAAATTATCACAAAAATGAACTTCGTCCTCCCCCTGAATCAAAGTAGGTACATTCCCCAAATCTCTTCTTAAAAGATCCCATTCCAATTGTTCATTAGCATTTAGGGAGTGAGAAAACTCACCTGACCATGTTCCCGCAGAAATCATATCTTCCCCCGAAGCTTCTTTCTTTGCACATGCATTGAAGATAACCGGGAAAAGATCTTTAATACATCCATTCACCAACCATTTATCGTGCCAGAATCTTATGCCCTTACCATTTCTCATCTTAAAAGTCATAAAATTTTGAATTTCTGGGACCATTTTTGCAACGTTTTTCCATAAGCTCTTACCTTGCACTTTATCAACAACAGTTGGAAGCATCACATCTTCAGCAGCATTCATCTTCTGTTGCACGATTCTTCTCCACAATGCTTTCTTTTGGCTTGAATATTTCCACACCCATTTCGCCAACAAAGCTTTGTTAGTCAATCTTAGACTTCGAACACCTAGACCACCACATTGCTTTGTTTTGCAGCTTTTAGGCCATCCAACCCAAACCATCTTTCTCTTATCCGCAGTAGAACCCCATAAGAAATTCCTCATCAGAGCCACCATCTTATTTTCCACACACACAGGAAGATTGAACAAGGATAAGTAGTACATTGGAAGGCTAGACAAACAATGTTTAATCAACACTAATCTCCCAGCTTTATTAAGGTACTTCCTTTTCCAAGTTGCTAGTTTCAACCCCAAAACAGATGGTTCTTTAAAAGTATAAACTTCAAATATTGTTCTTTTTTTTTTTTGAACTTAATATTGTTCAATTAGTTCTTCTGATTGCATGAATTAAGGGATAAATAGAGGTTTTTAGAAAAAAGAAAGAATTAGTACCCCTTCTCGGAGATTTGAGAAGGAAGAATTAATTGGGGATATGGGAATTAATTGGGGGATATAGCTACGGGACAAAATAGGTGTCCCAATAGCAATTCTGGGTGACCCCCTATGTAAATTTTTTTTAATTCCTAATCTAGCCCCACTAATTAGGATTAGTGATTAAGTATAATTAGTAAAATGTTAAGTATTTGGGGGATAAATTAGTGTGTATTTTTATTTGTGTTTGGGTGAGAGTAGAAGGAGGGAAAAAATATTTGAGAGGAATTTCTTTTTTTGAAAATGGGAAGATGATTGTGATGAGAGAATTACTGATAATAAGAGGTTGAAAAATTGATTTTTTTTTCTTTGAATCCACCATTGTTGCAGCTGAAAAAGCTTGGTGCCGGCATGGTATTCAACCAAAAACTCATGCCGGTAATTGTTGGAAATGTTCATAAATTGTTTGCCACTATCCGGGGGGATTCTCGTTACGATTTTTTCCTGGTTTTGATCTTCCGAATGTTGATTTTTTTTCTGGTTTTGAACAGGTACCGGCATGGTAATAGTTTTTTCGAGCGTGCCGGTACCTGTTCCGGCATAGTATTTTGCTTAAATACCTATGTCGGAACAGAATGAAAAGTATCCAGAATGTTGATTTTTTTTTTCACTTGACTACCGGCATTGATAGGAAATTATCGGGCATCACCAGTCCAGAATGTTCGGCATATGGTCTTCATCAATTCCGGCATGGTATTCCTCACTTCCATTTTGAATTTTTCCTGGCTTTAAAAAGCTTGGTGCCGGCATGGTCAGTTGATATGAAGACCATGCCGGTATTGTTTTTCTGCATAGGAAATAAATATGAAAACTATGCCGGAAAAAAAATACCGGCATGGTCTTCATATCAACTGACCATGCCGGTACCAAGCTTTTTAAAGCCAGGAAAAATTCAAAATGGAAGTGACGAAGACCATGCCGGAATTGATAAAGACCATATGCCGGAACCCAGTACCGGCATGGTATTCATCAATTCCGTCATGGTCATCATCACTTTCAGCATGATCTTCATCACTTCCGAATAAAAAAAAAAATCGTTTCCAAAGTGAGGTGAAGAGAATTTGATATATAGTGGGGAGAGTTTAGAATTTGAAAGGGAATGGAGAATATTTGGGTTTCAAAACACTACCCCTAAATAAGATTAATAAGAAGTGGAGATGGAAATGAGGGATATGATTTAGATTTTTGATTTTAAGTTTTTAATTTTTATTTTGAGGGAAGAAGTGGAGATGAAAATGGGGGATATGATTTTGTTTTTTGATTTTAAGTTTTTTTTTTATTTTGAGGGAAGGGTATTTTAGTATATTCATAACCAAAAGTCACCCCTTAGCACACACCATGTGTTGGGGGAAGTAATTCATATCCCCCAATTAATTCCCATATCCCCCAATTAATTCTTCTTGAGAAGGGGTAGCGTCTAAAGTCCGTCACACCTGTTGTGTCCATGGACTCCATATACCACTTGACATTATTGTCCACCCTGAGTGCTTCTTCAAAAACAATCCAAGATATATTTTACTTATATGTCCAAGAATTTTCTTCCCAGTTTCTTCCCAGTTCAATAATCAACATTTCCAGAAAAGAAAAAAAGCTCATATGACTACATATCTCCATTCCCGTGTGATCACTATGCTCCAATGGTTTACTCAAAAATCAAAAAAAGAAACCACAAAGTTATCATTGAAGTGCAACATGCAAATCCAAACAATACACTTGGTTTTTGGGAATACTCCATTGTCGTTTCAGTTTCGAATCAGGTTTCTTCTTGGGAAGTCATTGGTGAGGCCATCAGTAACCACTTCAAGGCTAAAGAACAGTTTGATCTCATGCCGATAAATGGAAAACAAGCCATTATCCGATTACCTGCGTCTATTGATTTTCAAAGTGATGATTGGAATTTCCATCTTAAGCTTAACGACCTCACTATCAACGTCTTTGCATGGAAACAAGATTTTCTTAGGATGCAGAAGACTTTTACAAATAAAGATTTCCAAGTTCATTTTTCGGGAGTTCCATTCCAGTATTGGTCATTAGACATATTTCACTCCCTAGCTAAATGTTGTGGAGAGCTTCTAGTTATTGACAAACATACACTTGATCTAAGTGATATGTCCAGCATAAGGATGAAGATTCGAAATGTACTGTGAATCAATGCTATTCCTAGATTCATAGAATTGCATACCCAATTCGGGATTTTTGGGGTTTCTGTTAATATCAGTTACTTCTCTGAATCTTCAAGTCCTCTCATGCCGAAGATCTCTATAGCTCCACCGGAAAATCTGTCGGAAAGTTCTTTGGATAGCAGTCAATGTAGAATTGGAAAAAGGCGCAGGTGTAATAAATTTGTCTCTTTTGGTACTAGCAAGAAACGGCAAAAAAGAGGTCCAGCTTAATCTTTTTCTATTTCCGATGCCTCTTTATCCGTAGCTCCTGCTTCTCACTCCTCAACAACTCGCTCCAATGCCTCTTTATCAGCATCTTCTTCTCACGCCTCATCATCTCGTGCTTCAAAATCAAATTCAAAAACCTACCGTTCGTCTCATATCCCTCCTAAACAAATCTGGAAAAAAACATTTGGGCCCAAATCACCCAGTCCATCTTCTTTTGCTACTCCAAGTCCAACTTCTATTTTTCCAAATGTCCCCTCTTGTCCTAAAAGCCCATCTCCAAGGCCTGCTTTTAAATTATCCATCACAGATGGTGATTTCCTTTCTATCTCTTCGCCAGCATCCGCTTCTTTTCGTTTTGCATCCTCTTCACCCTTCAATCCTACATCCATTTTTATCCCCAATCACTTTCTCTCATCACTGTTTCTCCCTTCCAAGTGTAACCCACCTCCACCTTCATCTCCCTCTTCTATTCCATCTATTCTTGGTCCTGCACCCGTTTCTTTTCCCCCAACTTCGATTTCCCCCTCCTCTCTTTTCTCCCCCTTCTGTAATCCCTCTTCTCCCCGCGCTCAGGTGACTTTTTTGTGGCTATCACCTGAAATTGATAGGGTCTTCAACATTGGGTTACAATCTGGTATCAATTTCAATTTCAATTTGGGATATTCCAAGCATATAATTGAAATTTCTTTGGTCAAGGATGGTCCAATCAGTAAAGTTTTCTTACAAGGAAGCAATAAATTTCACAGTAAATCTAATCCCACCGAAGATTTTGTTTTCTCTACGAAGATTATTGACAGAGAACCCAGAATCAAATATCCACCAATGGATGATCTCACGATTCTTAATTCTCTTTTTGAAAATGAAGATGTTGTAAGTTTTGAAGATGAAGAATGGGAACCTAATAATTCATCTTTAATCCTTAATTCTGATTCATGTTCCTACACCAATTCTGAATCTTATTTAACTCTTATTCACTTTTCACCTGATATTGATGATGAAGAATCAGTCAGTAATCCGCCTCAGGAGTTTTTGCTAAATGAAGCTGAAGTAGTAAGCCCTCCTGGTTTTATAAAATCCACACAACAGCCTGTAATACCCAAGAAATTAATTCGAGAGTGTAAGAGGTTGGGTATTTCCATAGATGAAGATGTTCTTAATTATGGTGCTGGATCGAGAAGGGGAAAGGGTAGAAGAAGTTATCAATGAGTGTCAAATTCATCTCCTGGAATATGAGGGGTTTACGTTCTGAGGCTCGTAGAGTGGTGGTTAAAAATTTCATAAAATCTTCTAAAGCTTCCATTATTTTTCTGCAGGAAACAATGTTGGAAAGTTGCTCTAAAAAAGATATTCTTCAAATTTGTGGTTCTAACAATTTTGGGTGGGTTGCTCAGAATTCAGTTGGCCGTTCTGGTGGTATGTTGCTGCTATGGGATTTGGATGTATTTGAGGTGGTCTCGGCTTTTGAAGGTATTTATTCTCTGTCTGTGGAAGGATTTTTCAAGCATGATGGGTTTTCTTGTTGCCTCACAAATGTCTACGGTCCAAATCACTACAATGTTAGGGATTATTTGTGGGAGGAATTATCAGCTGTTAGAGGTATGTGGCCTATGATGCCATGGGTTTTAGGTGGTGATTTTAACATTGTTAGGAATTTTGAAGAGAAAAAGTTTTGCAAAAGAAATACAAAAGGTATGCTTGATTTCAATGAGTTTATCATTTATCATGAATTGATTGATCTGCCGCTCAAAGGTGCAAGATTTACATGGACCAACGGTGCCGAAAATCCCATCCTATGTAGACTTGATAGGTTCTTGGTTACGTCGGATTTTGAACAAAAGTTTCCCATGATTGTTCAAACTGCTATATCAAGACCTATTTCTGATCATTTGCCTTTATTACTTGACACCGTTGATGCCTCTTGGGGACCTCATCCCTTTAGATTCGAAGCAATGTGGTTTCTAGTACCTGGATTTCTTGATAAGGTGAAAGAATGGTGGAATAGTCTCTCATTTTCAGGTACTCCTAGCTCCACTCTTTGGTTTAAATTGGAATCACTAAAGAAAATTTTGAGAAAATGGAATAGAGAAGAATTGGGAAATCTCAATCTAAAAAAGCAACATCTTCTTCTTGAAATCGATGCCGTGGATAGACATGAAGAAAGGCAGAGAGCTAGTGTTGCTCAAAGGTCTGCAAGACTCAAAGCAAAAACAGAATATGAGCAAGTTTGTATCATGATGGAAAGATCCATAAGACAAAGTTCTCGAGTGCAATGGTTGAAGGAAGGAGACAAAAATACTTCTTTTTTCCATAGTTTTGCGTCGCATAGAAGAAGATTAAACAGAATCAAGCTTCTGATGGTTGATGGAGTCTTAACTGATGACAGAACCAAAATCAAGAATAACATCATTAACCATTTTCAACATCTTTTTAAAGAAGAATTGGTAAGCAGACCACCTATCGAAGACCTTGAATTTGGTTGTATTTCTGAAGAAGAGTCCATTGCGGTTGAGAGAGATATCTCCGAAGAGGAAGTTATCGATGCTATTAACGAGCTTGAAGCTGTTAAAGCCCCCGGACCTGATGGATATCCAATTATCTTCTTTAAGAAGTGCTGGTCTTTCCTTAAAGATGATGTTATGAATACCATAGCTGAGTTCAACACCGAAGGTAAAATCAATCCCTTGCATAATGCCACATTTATTTCTTTAGTGCCCAAGAAGAACCATGTGGAAAGTGTGCTTGATCTTAGGCCCATAAGTCTACTTACTAGTATTTACAAAATCATCTCCAAAGTTCTTGCAACTAGACTTCGCATTTTGATTCCTAAGATCATTTCAGAAACCCAGTTTGCTTATGTTGAGGGAAGACAAATTCATGATAGCATTTTAATTTCCAATGAATTAGTTGATTCAAAGATCAAAGATAAAACGCCTGGAATTATTTGTAAAATTGATCTCGAAAAAGTATTTGATAGGATCAGCTGGTCGTATTTGCAAGATATTTTAAAGAAAATTGGGTTCAAAGATAAGTGGTGTCATTGGGTCAGGTTTTGTTATTCCACTGCTAGTTTCTCTATTCTGATAAATGGCTCACCATTTGGTTCCTTTGGGTGTTCGAGGGGAATACGACAAGGAGACCCGCTCTCCCCTTTACTTTTCAATTTTTCTATGGATGGGTTTGCCAGATTTTTAGATAAACTCTCTCTTAATGGTTTTCTTAGTGGTTTTTCAGTTCGGAATGGTGGTAGAAGTATTTCGCATTTACATTATGCTGACGACACTATTTTGTTTCTCAAATATGGATGGGATGAGTTACATTTTGTGTTCACTGCTTTGAAATGTTTTGAATTAGTTTCCGGTCTCAGGGTTAATAATTCAAAAACTAGATTAGTCGGAATCGGAGATACTCCTATGCTTGAAACGTGGGCAGCAAATCTTGGTTGTTTAACTGATGAGTTTCCCATTCCATATCTCGGTTTACCACTGGGAGCAAAATCTAATTCTAAAGCCTTATGGGATCCTGTTGTGAAAAAATTTGATAATAATTTGGTTATATGGGGAAGATCTCAGCTCACAAAAGGCGGCAAAATCACTCTTATAAATAATGTGTTGACTAGTCTCCCATTGTACTATTTTAGCATCTTTAAGGCTCCTGTATCAATCACTAATCTCCTGGAGAAGAAAATCAGAGATTTCTTGTGGGACAATGGGGAGGAAAAGAAGAAACATCTTGTTAATTGGCCACTTGTCTGCACATCATTGGAAAAAGGAGGTCTTGGAGTCAAAAGCTTACAACAGTTTAATATGGCAATGCTTGCCAAATGGAGTTGGAGATTTGGTTTGGAGAAAGACTCGCTTTGGTACTCAGTAATTTCTGAAAAGCATGGATCATCGAATTCTCTATGGATACCAGACAAGGTTAAAGGCCCGTATGGTTCATCTTACTGGAAGGCCATTGTTAAAGAAGCTGACAAGGTCACACAGTACTCCTCATTAGTTGTTCAAAATGGTACCTCTATTGCTTTTTGGTATGACGTATGGGTTGGTAGTCAATCTCTTAGAACCCTCTTTCCGTTGTTATTCAAACTCAGTCATAACAAAAAAGGTTCTATCGCATCTCATGTCACTACTTCTGGTAATATTTCTAATTGGAATTTTCATTTCAATAGAAATCTCCATGATGATGAAGCTGAACAGTTTACATCTCTTATTGAACTTATTGGTCCAGAGCCACCTATACTTACTAATTCAAAAGACAATGAGAAGATGGACATTATCTCCCACGGGTTCTTTTTCCATAAGTTCATTATATTGTGCTCTCCATCCAGGTACTATTTCTCCCTTGTTTCCTCATAAGGTAGTTTGGAATAATAAGGTTCCAACCAAAATAAGTTTCTTTTTATGGCTTGCTGCTCACGATAGAATCACCACCATTGATAAGTTTGTCGAATGGGGGTATAGTCATGTCAATAAGTGTCTCCTTTGCTGTAATGACGAAGAAAATGTTAAACATTTGTTTTTCGAATGCTCGTTTTCAAGAAGAATTTGGACCTGCCTTCTTCCATATCATGGTATACAGGGTATTTGGCCTTCCTCTGTCTTTGATTTGATGCAAGTTTGGTGTACTCTCAAATCTCCTGCGGATGATAAGAAAATATGGTCTTTAGTACCTGCAGCTGCACTTTGGAGCATATGGAATGAAAGAAACTCACGAACTTTCGACGACAAAGCAAATTATATTGAAGCAGTATGTCATAATGCTAGAGCTCTCATGTTCTCTTGGGCTTCATTGTTTAAATATAGTCTGAATGGGATATCTAGTAATGTTTTACAGAATTGGGATCTTATTTTTCTTTAAAATGTAATTCATGTCTTCTTACTCCTTGTAAGAAGTATCTTGTACTTTTTTCTTCCTTTCTAATAAATCTTCTTCTTTATCAAAAAAAAATTTCCATTTTTAAATCCATGTATTTATACTGTATGCATGCGAAGAAAATGAACTTAAGAGACATACCATTTTTCCATGGTCTTTTACTGTTACATCCAAGAAATGTCTTTCAATCCAATTTATTTGATATGTTTTATTTCTCTCCCAAGCTTAAGTGTTTTTCTGACGGTATCAGCTGGTTATTTCTAGATTCCAGTAAGGACGTGTATAGTTGATCCTATGGGCAAGGCAGTAAGGCAACGTAACAAAATTAAATGGCAGTCCAAGGCGACAAGCGGCAGTAACATTATCCGGGAGTGCCCAAATAATGCATATTAGAATTATAGAATGTGAAAAATACTAGAATCCCCCTACTATATGGGTTCAATATATAGAAGCCCCACTAAATGGATCCTCCCCTATCAACTCCATACTTTCACTTTTTAATATTTTTAGGCCCAAAATTTTAGATTTTAGGGCTTGGTAATAAAGTTTAGGGTTTGAGGAAAATTCGTAATACCAAAAATGCCCTTTAGTATATATAGGTAATGAAATAGGCTATAGGTTTCATTTCCAGTTTCATTTTCATTTTCACTTTCTCTCACCTCTCTCTCTCGTCTCTGCTCTGAAAAAATTAGGGTTCCTTCAACGAACCTAAATATGAGAAGAATCACAGTGTTGAGCATATCTAGAGCAGAATCATATCAGTGTAGAATCAATCGAAGAACCTAAATCTATAGATCTAACAACTTATCATCAGTTACTTCACAAATCAGGCTTAGTCGATTTGATTGATTCTTCGTTTGAATCTAGGTTTTAGCAAAATTCATTGGCGAACTTCAAATCTCTGCAAGCTCAACACGGATCATCAGCAAACGAAGTATAAGGTAAGTTAATTTCATTTTCTCTTGTCACAGTACTTCGATTAAGTGATTTTAGTTGTAGGGGTTATTAATCTTTATCTGTTGATTTATTTAATGATTTATTATGTGTCTTGATTGATCTGTACCGTAGGATTCCAAGTATGTCATTCATTGGGAGGAGGAACTGGATTAGGAATGGGAACTCTACTGATTTCAAAGATAAGAGAAGATTACCCTGATAGAATGATGTTTACTTTCTCTGTTTTCCCATCACCTAAGGTCTCTGACACCGTGGTTGAGCCTTATAATGCTACATTATCTGTTCATCAACTTGTTGAGAATGTTGATGAGTGTATGGTTCTTGATAATGAAGCTCTTTACGATATCTGCTTCAGAAATCTTAAGATCACTACTCCTAGCTGTAAGCATTCTCTCTCAACCTTCATCCTTTGTATACTAGTTTGTTTTCATTTACACAGTGTTTGGTTTAGGGAATTGAAGTCCATGTAATTCAGTTCTTAGGAAATATGCTGGAAAATTGTTTTGAATTAACTCAACCAAACATCAATTTTTTATTTTTTTAGAATCATGTTACATAAATTAGATTTCAACTTCATTGAATTATTTCAACCAAACAGACTGTAATGTATGTCATAATGGACATAAACTGATTGTTACTGTGTGGTGTTTGTTTGTGATTGATTTAACAGTTGGAGATTTGAACCATTTGATATTCGCAACAATGTCTGGTATAACCTGCTCTTTGAAATTTCCAGGCCAATTGAACTCTGATCTACGGAAGCTTGCTTTTAACTTGATTCCATTCCCTCGTCTTCACTTTTTCATCGTTGGATTTGCTCCCCTTACATCCCGCGGATATCAGCAATACGCAGCACTAAGTGTACCTGAGCTAACCCTGCAGATGTGGGAATCAAAGAACATGATGTGTGCTGATGACCCCAAGCACGGACGTTACTTAACAGCTTCTACTATGTTCCGTGGAAAAATGAGTACCAATGAAGTGGATGAGAAAATGATGAATGTTCAAAACAAGAACTCATCTTACTTCGTCGAATGGATTCCAAAAAATGTTAAGTCGATTGTTTAAGACATACCACCCTCTGGTCATAAGATGGCTTCAACTTTTATTGGTAATTCCACATCCATCCAAGAAATGTTCTGTCATGTTAGTGAACAGTTTACTGCCATGTTTAGGAGAAAATCTTTCTTGCATTGGTACACTGGTGAAGGTATGGATGAGATGGAATTCACTGAAGCTGAGAGCAACATGAACGATTTGGTCTTATAGTATCAGCAATACCAAGATGCACTGTTGATGATGAAGAAGATGGTGAGTACGAAGACGAAGAACATCACGAGGAGTATGAACAGTAAAAATGTCTTGCTCATTTTCATTTCTGCAACTTCCAATTGCAATTGAATCTCCTTCTCTTTGAGGATTTGCAATGTTGCATTTGTTAATATTAGTTTGTTGTGATTTTCTTTGTTGTCGGAGTAGTTCTGGTAATCATGATTATTAGCAAAGACTGCAGACCGCATTTGTTAGTTTGTGAGTTTAATTTGCTCCATCAAACCTTTTCGGTTCTTATAGTTTTAGTTTGAGTCATGTTTAATGGGAGGGAAAAATGGATTTGATTGATTTAGAAAAGAAATAAAAGCGAAGCTGCCAGTTGATGGAAATAACTTATATTCTATTACTTTGCAGGAAGTACTTCAGGACCCCAACCACCTGAACGAGTATCACCAGTTGATGGAAATCCAATGGAACTGGTAAGCTAACTCCACCCATTCATGTGCTTGTTCCATAGTCAAAATGTACTTTGCGCCTCACATGCGAATTTTCTGGATATGAAGCTTGTTGAAGGTCCGCAGATTGGTGTTAGGACTCGTTCAAAGTAACGATCTACTGAGAAGCAAATGCCCAACCATTCTGTCATAAGTTAATTCCACACATTTCTACGCTTGTTATGCTGGATAGCAGAGCTGTAGTGGGAGTCATATGGAGCACTTGGAGGAGATAAGGATGGTGCTCCATCTGAGTATGAGCTCCAATTTAGGTATATAATCTAGTGTTTTCAGAGGTATTATGCATCTCTATCGCGATGATCCCCCTAATTAAAATCTTCCTGTAAGTAATTTATCTAATTCCAAATCTCAGAATATGAGCTCAATTTGTGCTGAAGCTTTTTCAAAGTGGTTTGATTAGTATTTTGATTAAGATTTTGTTTGGATTGATGTTTGTAGGTAGGGAGAAAACCACTTGTTTGTGTATTAGCAGTACCTAATCACATGACTTATGCAGACTTTTGTCAATTTTGTGGTTCATTCATTCAACATATACTTGAGATGCGAATAGTTAGGTAATACTTGCAAATGATTTTTGTGTACTAACATTGATGGATTGGAGCTCCGTTACTCACTGTTTGATTTTGTTTTGGTTTGAGAATTCAGAAATGACGGAGATGAGGATCAATATAGTGTTTTGATAAGATTTGATGGTCAAGAATCGGCAGATAATTTCTACAAGAATTTTAATGGGAAGCGTTTCTCGTCAATGGAGGTATGATTTGCTTTCTGCATGTAGTATTTTGATGCAATTTTATTCCCCAAGATTTTTGTTGGTGATGTTATTGAAATGTTTGGAGGTTAAACTGATGAATGAAAAAGATATGGTGGTCTGAATGTGGTGTTGGTCTCTTCTTAATCTAGGTAGAGGTTTGTCATGTCCTTTTCACTGTAGATGTACAGTTCACAGCTTCAATAGAACATGCACACACTTCCCCTGCAAGTTCAACCGAACAGCCTTCTTGCCCAGTTTGTCTAGGTAAGTTCATTTGTTTTAGAATTGGGCGTTATTATTTTCTGACAGTCTCATGTGAGAAAATGTCTTGATGTTTCACTTACATATCAGTAAACTGTCTTATGGAAAAAAGTAACATGTTGTTGTTCACGCAGAGTGCTGATTTTGAATGTGAAATTGCAGATTGTTCATTTGCAATTTGATGTTTTCTGTCACTGTTTCCTAAATTCTGCAGGAAAATGACCTTGAAAAGTTATTTTTTTCTTGTTAACTTTTACCCCACAGATTTCTAGCATGTGTATCTGCAAGTTACACATGCAATTAGGATGTGTAATTGATGGTTACACTTGCATTTTGAATGTGAAATTGCAGATTACACATGCATTTAGGGATGTATATCTTCCATGCATAGATGATTTTTCTCTTAAACTATACATTTCAAAAGCTAAGTGGATGTGTAACCTTTACTTACACATACTTATTGAATGTGTAACTTTTGGTTACACATATTTTACTTACATATAGTAATGGTTGTTACTGATTGAAAATGTTGCATTCTTTCCATTAAGGTTGCATTCTTTTCATTCTGAAATGTGCATATAATATGTGAATGATTGTATGATATGAAACGTGTACCTAAGATTTGAAGGCATTTTAGACTTGTGCTGAGTAAGGAAACTTAAGATTATATCTGATTCGCTATTCCAGGTGCAGAGACATATAAAGGGAGGCACAAAAAACACAAAAGAACTACCATTTTATCACCATTTTGACGCCTGCAAGTGTTTGACATAGATCGTGAAATATTGAAGGTAAAAACTGAACTCCAAGAACTTTGAGTGTCTTATCATCTGTAACTATTCGTGTCGCTATATGCTAATTGCTATAGAATTATAGGAAAAGTATGTAACCTTATGTTGGTAGGAACCTATCTTTTGATGAAATTTGTGTTGCTATAATCATGTGTATCTACTAGTTACACATGCTTTCTAGCATGTGTATCTGCTAGTTACACATGCAATTAGGATGTGTAATTGATGGTTACACTTGCATTTTGAATGTGAAATTGCAGATTACACATGCATTTAGGGATGTATATCTTCCATGCATAGATGATTTTTCTCTTAAACTATACATTTCAAAATCTAAGTGGATGTGTAACTTCTAGTTACACATGCTAATTATATGTGTAACTTCTAGTTACACATGCTAATTAGATGTGTAACTTCTAGTTACACATGCTAATTAGATGTGTAACTTTTACTTACACATACTTATTGAATGTGTAACTTTTGGTTACACAGATTTTACTTACATATAGTAATGGTTGTTACTGATTGAAAATGTTTCATTCTTTCCATTAAGGTTGCATTCTTTTCATTCTAAAATGTGCATATAATATGTGAATGATTTTATGATATGAAACATGTATCTAATCGATAGTTGTTCATTGTGCTTTACTCGTCCGTTCGTAGCTATGTGATGGTGAAAGTTGTAGCCGATGGTGGTGCGGGTGGTGGTACTACTGGAGTTGTGGTGTGAGTTGTGGAGAAATAACTGGAGGTGTCACATTAATTTGTGGTGGTGGAATTGCAAAGTGGTGCAAATATTCTATTGAGTTTTGTGATTCTAGGAGGTGTTGGTGGTGGAGGTGCATCTTTTAGAGGAGGATATGGAGACAATGGTGGTGCTGGAAAAAACTATTCAATGCACTCAAATTCTTTGCTTGCTGGTACACCTTTTTAGATCCCTCTCTTGTTGTTTTTAGTTTCAAATTCTAAGTATAGACTGCACATTTATTCACATTACACAAGTAGATCTAGTTACACATGTGATGTGCTTGTGTAACTCTGAATTACACTAGACAGATGCATGAGTATCTTCTAGTTACACATGGCAATTATGAACAAACCTTATAACCAAAAAATTACGCATGCCAGTTACACAAGCTTTTATGGATGTGTAACTCTTAGTTACACACGTCAGGTGCATCTGTAACTCTCGGTTACACATATTTTATGCATGTGTAACTCCTCTTTACACTGGACAGATGCTAGGTATCCAAGTCATATGCATGTGTAACTGCCAATTAAACATGATAGATGCATGCGTAACTCCAAGTTATACATGCTAAGATGGGTTATTATGCGTCTTTTCTGTGATCTATGTTCTATAATTTTGCCTTACAATTCTCCTATAATTTTTTTTTTTTTTCTTGTTATTCATCCAACCTAATCCATGGATGTTTATTTCGTTGCAGATATGCAAGCATTTTGGAATGAGGAAGACAAGAAAGAAAGGCAAAACTTCTAGTATAGGTTTCAGTGGATTATTTCTAGTGTTTTAACTCATTTATTGTGTTCAGTAACAACCGATTACTATAGCTGGTAAACAGAGTTATTATTGTAAATTAATATTAATGCGATAGATGTATTTTTTGTATTTTTTTTTTTTTTCTGTTGTGTAACTGTTGACTACACATGTGTAACTTGTGGATACACTTGTCATATGTATGTGTAACTTCTTATTACACATGTCATATGGATGTGTAACTTTAAGTTACACACTATTGAATACACAACATGAATGTGTAATTTTTATACATGTGTAACTTCCGGTTACACTTGCAATATCAATGTGGTCGGAGGTGGTGGTGAGCGGTGGTCGGTCGACGGTGGTGGTTATCGGCGGCGGCGGTTGGCGGTGGTGGTTGGTGGTGGTCGGTGGTGGTCGGAGGTGGTTGCCGGCAGTGGTTGGCGGTGGATATGGTGGTTGGTGGTGGTTGGAGGTGGTCGGAGGTGGTTTCCGGTGGTGGTGGTCGGAGGTGGTTGCCGGCGGTGGTGGTTGGAGGTGGTTGCCGACGGTGGTGTTCGGAGGTGGTTTCCGGCGGTGGTTGTCGGAGGTGGTGGTTGGAGGTGGTTGGCGGTGGCTGTGGTGGTCGAAGGTGGTTGGCGGTGGTTGGAACATCATCACATAATATTTTAATAATTTGGGGCCTACATTTAAATTTTATTTAATTATGGGCTTGAAAATATGCATAAGGGTATCAAGGTCTTTTAATAATTTGGGGCCTAAATTTAAACTTCTTTTAATTAAGGGTCTCACATTATGGATTATCCATGGGTTGGTCCTTAGCCTAATTTTCCCGAATAGAATACATATGGGCCTTTCATGGATGTATCCGTATATAATTGGGGTAAATTTCTACTCATTGGTGACAGGCGTGAGTTCGTCTATTTAAGCATCTCTCGACGAAGTCATAAGAGAAAGTCCTATACTAGGTTTTCCCTCTGCAGAGCACAATAAGTGTTTCCTCTTCCGAGATTTTTAGCCCATGGATGTGCGTCCCAATATAGTAGTTAGGGCCTTATTCCTATTATATATAAAGGACTATATCTATGTAACACATACTAACTCTAATGTATGGAATCTTCTTCTGTGTGTGTCTTTTTATCTTTCCTATCCACTGCAACACGTTATCACCACGAGCTCTAACCCCGCGGCAATGGATTTTTTTGGGTTGCTATCAAATCCGTGAAGGATTGTTTTGGATCTGTATTTTGTTTCTTTCAATCAAATACAATATGTTGGAATCAATGGATCGCTGGAATCGAATCGAATCAGATAAGTCAGTGGGAGAAAAGTTGTTCGCATTCCGTGGGAGAAGAAAGGTTATGCGAGTAAAATGTCTTGTTCAGTCCCAGTTGCCCACCCGTTCTGGTTCCAATTGTCCTGACTTGTCCCACCCTGTCCGATCCAACCAGGCCTAACTCGGTCAGATCCAACCATGGCCTGTGTTGTTCCAGCCTGTTCTGTTCTTTTATTTTTGGATTTGGGATGTGCGCGATCAATGGTGTTCCGGTTCTGTGTATATGCTGTGGGAACCAAAGTTTGAGGTATGTAACTATAACTATAATGTAAAACACGTGTGTTTTACATTGAATATTTGCTAGGCTTATTTATTTGTTATTTTTTTAGAACATGCCTAGTTTTGTTTAATCGCGTCTTATGGTAAGTCCAAAACATATAAACCATCAATTTAAATTATGATTGTTGGTCTCCATCATTATCATTTTGGTCTTAATACTATTTTGTTCTCTTGGATATGATATTGGCTTTAGTTGAATGTTGTCTTTTGTTCAATTGGTTGTACCAACTCGATTCCAATGTATTCATTTGAAATTTAGAAATACTTGAGCACCATTATTTTTCCCTAAATTTGAATGTTTTGTGGGATGTAATTAATTTGCTCGACTATTAAAGAATCGGTATTTTCAAAGGATCGTTGGAAATAAAATCACATGTATTTCAATTTTTGTGGAAGAACTCACAAAAGATGATATGAGTCCGAAAATTTTCATTTCCCTACTTCATCCATGATACTAACGAACTAGTATATGTTGAAATATGACAACAAGAAAACTATCTCTAGTAATCTATTCAACCTAAAGTAATTGTTTGACATGTGTAGTGAGATTCTCTTGGCCTATTGAGATAAAGAAATTTCTCAAATTAAGCTAAATGTAGAAAACTGAAAATGAAAAGAACCCCAAAGTAATGAGGGTTAGACGTACTGACTAATATATAGCATGTGAAAAGGGACATATATATCATGAGACAAAAAATATTATTATTTTTTCCCCAGCAGTAATGACACCAAAGTATAGGTCTCAATTGAACATGTTATCAGCTAAAAATGTAATTCTAGCTCTCATCCTAAATAAAAGAGTTGGAAATGCACCTAGTCATAGGTGTTGGTATATACAATATAATGTGTATGTGTATCATAGTAACAACCAATTTTCACATCAACTTTAATGGCATCAAGAACTTTTCCTGGCCAATTGACTATCTTATCGAGCGCAACACTGCTCATTTTGTTTTTCAAGATAGAACAAAGACATAGAAAAATCTCTAGATGTACCAAGAGATAATCACACCTTGTTAAATTCTCAATTAACCCGTGCAACTGGATATCATGTGGAACATCAAAATGATGAGAATTTAATTGATAGCATCTTTTATAGTCTCTAATATATCTGGAAGGAAATATATTTTAGAGAAACTAATGAGTCAATCTAGTGCAATGTAACTCACTATAATATCTAGATTATTGAATCATATTGACTCCGACGATGAAATGTTGGAAACTGACTCATACAGGCTTTGGGAATAACCATAAAGAAACTTTTGTTGTGACATGATGATTATTTTGAAAGAACTCATACAAATATCATTTTATTTGAGTGAACGAAAATGGGAAAAGTTTGACAGAATGCAAAATGACGACATATCTCTCAATAATTATTTTCTAAAAGTTGTTCGCATTCCGTGGGAGAAGAAAGGTTATGCGAGTAAAATGTCTTGTTCAGTCCCAGTTGCCCACCCGTTCTGGTTCCAATTGTCCTGACTTGTCCCACCCTGTCCGATCCAACCAGGCCTAACTCGGTCAGATCCAACCATGGCCTGTGCTGTTCCAGCCTGTTCTGTTCTTTTATTTTTGGATTTGGGATGTGCGCGATCAATGGTGTTCCGGTTCTGTGTATATGCTGTGGGAACCAAAGTTTGAGGTATGTAACTATAACTATAATGTAAAACACGTGTGTTTTACATTGAATATTTGCTAGGCTTATTTATTTGTTATTTTTTTAGAACATGCCTAGTTTTGTTTAATCGCGTCTTATGGTAAGTCCAAAACATATAAACCATCAATTTAAATTATGATTGTTGGTCTCCATCATTATCATTTTGGTCTTAATACTATTTTGTTCTCTTGGATATGATTTTGGCTTTAGTTGAATGTTGTCTTTTGTTCAATTGGTTGTACCAACTCGATTCCAATGTATTCATTTGAAATTTAGAAATACTTGAGCACCATTATTTTTCCCTAAATTTGAATGTTTTGTGGGATGTAATTAATTTGCTCGACTATTAAAGAATCGGTATTTTCAAAGGATCGTTGGAAATAAAATCACATGTATTTCAATTTTTGTGGAAGAACTCACAAAAGATGATATGAGTCCGAAAATTTTCATTTCCCTACTTCATCCATGATACTAACGAACTAGTATATGTTGAAATATGACAACAAGAAAACTATCTCTAGTAATCTATTCAACCTAAAGTAATTGTTTGACATGTGTAGTGAGATTCTCTTGGCCTATTGAGATAAAGAAATTTCTCAAATTAAGCTAAATGTAGAAAACTGAAAATGAAAAGAACCCCAAAGTAATGAGGGTTAGACGTACTGACTAATATAAAGCATGTGAAAAGGGACATATATATCATGAGACAAAAAATATTATTATTTTTTCCCCAGCAGTAATGACACCAAAGTATAGGTCTCAATTGAACATGTTATCAACTAAAAATGTAATTCTAGCTCTCATCATAAATAAAAGAGTTGGAAATGCACCTAGTCATAGGTGTTGGTATATACAATATAATTTGTATGTGTATCATAGTAACAACCAATTTTCACATCAACTTTAATGGCATCAAGAACTTTTCCTGGCCAATTGACTATCTTATCGAGCGCAACACTGCTCATTTTGTTTTTCAAGATAGAACAAAGACATATAAAAATCTCTAGATGTACCAAGAGATAATCACACCTTGTTAAATTCTCAATTAACCCGTGCAACTGGATATCATGTGGAACATCAAAATGATGAGAATGTAATTGATAGCATCTTATATAGTCTCTAATATATCTGGAAGGAAATATATTTTAGAGAAACTAATGAGTCAATCTAGTGCAATGTAATTCACTATAATATCTAGATTATTGAATCATATTGACTCCGACGATGAAATGTTGGAAACTGACTCATACAGGCTTTGGGAATAACCATAAAGAAACTTTGGTTGTGACATGATGATTATTTTGAAAGAACTCATACAAATATCATTTTATTTGAGTGAACGAAAATGGGTAAAGTTTGACAGAATGCAAAATGACGACATATCTCTCAATAATTATTTTCTAAATTACTAGATGCACAACCCCCCCTTCCCATTATGCTTTTAGGTAAGAAAGAATATCACTCATTTTTTACAAAGTCTTCAGTAAAACAAGATCGAGACCATCCTAAGATGGAAATGGTAAAAATTCCATATTACAAAGAAACCAATGTGAACTTTAGAAAAATATACATGCAGAATGCGGACCATTAAAGTGATTGATGGATCTGGTGAATTTTTTGACATTTTGGACTTGTTATAGTTCCCAAGAAATTTGCGTTTGAAAACTCCTAGCACATATTACACAATGCAAAGTGCAAAGGCTAACCACCCTTGTTAATGCTACATCAAAAGGACTTGATGAATATTGCATGTTTAATAGGATCAATATAGAGCATCTTATACCCAATGGTCTTGCAGAGGCTACCATCAAAGGTTACAGATGGTGTCTAAGGAATAGGTTATGCGTACCAACCTACCTCTTATTTCTTTGGGGATATACAATATTGCGCGCATCTTTACTTAATTTTTGTAGAACCCAATATTAGTCAACCTTTTTGTGCACCAGTTGGTAACTGAATTTAAGCCTGAAATTTGTGTTCTTATGCATTTTTGGTTGCACTATATATGTGCCATTATGAGTCCACATCGTACTATGATGGGTCACGAAAATGATTAAGTAATTTGGTTGGATATTTATATTCAACAATTATCCGCATTTTAAAACCTTTCTCAAGAGATCTCTTACTGCTAGATTTGCAGGTTATCACCTTAATAAGACAGTCTTCCCGTCGTTAGGGGGAGATTAGAAAAAGTATTTTCTAAGAGAACGACATGAATTGTTGTGGTTTGTTCCCAGAGTGTCTCATATTGATTCTTGTACTCCACAAATGTAAATGTGAAGTGACAAAGAATAATCAATTTTCAGAATGTACACTGATATCGCTAAAGTGACAACATTACACATACCAGCTTCAAATATTCCTGCAAGGTTAGAAATCCTCAGTATGGGGTACACCATAGACTAAGGTGTTGCAACTACACTTGGTGGAAGTGTAGTTGAGGTCGTGGATCCATAAAAGAAGATAGAGAGACCACCAGGTTCGATCAATGCTCACCTTGAAAGGAAGTAGATGAGTAAGGAACAACCTAATTTGTTTCATTAGTGAAATCATCTCATTTGATTGTGTCTGACTATGTCCATGAATCAATACTGGAGGACTCTTCGAAGTTTTAAATGATTCTAAAGAACAATGAAATCCTGACAGATTGTGAGAATACACATGAGTCAATGGAAGGATCATGCGTGCACAGTGATGAAATAATCCTTAAATAGTTTCTCCATAAGTAGAGAACAATGAGATCGAACCATGCTTTATTTTGATTAATTTCAAATAAATAGCATATTTGGCCTACACAATCCAAGTAGAACTTAGTTCTTTGGCAAATATACGGGTATTTGGTGTGGTAATGCTAACCAACCAAGTGTAAAGCCTATTGGATATACATAATTAATTTGTCATAATGCATAATGAGAAGAAAGTAGTCTTAAAGTACAAAGACTCTCCTTGTGGCGCGAGGTTTCTCACAAAGCCCTGGAATTTTTCTCTTGTAATGAACGTTATAGAGTTCCTCTACTTAGTTAGCTTGGTAATTTCAAAAGGACTTGAAATGCAGCATATGTATGTGGTTTTTACGTTTCTGTGAAAGAATCAAGAGATAAAAGATATTTACAAAAGTACATGCTAGACTTTTGTTTCCCAAATCAAGGAATTATAAACCATAGAGTGTGTTTACAATTAGATAGAACGTTCACTTATAGATTGAAGCAATCAAGCGGAAGTGGTATACCCGTCTAAGTGGCTATTTGATTTGGAGGGGATAGACAAATAAGTTTTTTTTTCTTGCGCATTCACAAGAAAGTTCCTAATTTGGAATTGTAGCTTTTTTTGTCGACGGTACAGACATGATGGGTACTCTTGATGTAATAAGAGACCTTAAAAGCTATTTAAAATCCGAATTTGAGATGAAAAATCTAGGGAAATCTCGACCGAGTACTGAGCTTGTGGGATATTATTCCACCAGTTTACATACGTCTAAAGTTTTTAGGAAATTTAACAAAGACATGCATCCTGATAGCACTCCCATGATTAGTCGAGGTTCAAATCTAAATAACTGACCATTCAGTCTAAAGAAAGATGATGAATATATGTTGGGAGATGAAATTCCCATATCTAAGTATAATAGACGCATTGTTGTACTTAGTATAATAATATACTCAATTAAATTTTACATCCTCAGTGAACTTGTTAGCTAGATATAGCTCAGCGCCAACGCAACGTCATTGGAATGATATAGTTAATGTAATCATGTGCTTGAAAGTAACCATTGACATAAATTTGTTTTATCCATGCAAAGACATAAAAAGGAATGCTAACGAAAGTGCAATCCAAAGGTTGCTGATTATAAAGGAACAATAATCTCTTCTCCAATGAAAGTAATCAAGGGGGAGGTATGGTAGACTATTTTCTAAGTCATTACTGATATTCAGTTTCGAAAAGTACATGACTAAAGGAACTGTCTGGAACAACTCTGAAAGTAATCAGGGGGAGGATCTAAGGATATGATGTCGACATAATTTACTTCGAAATTGAAGTTGTGTTGTACTCTTTTTCCCTTCGATCAAGAATAGTTTTCCCCAAAGGGTTTTGTTACTCGACAAGGTTTTTAGTGAGACAATACTAAAAGCATCAAGTATGTTGAACGTTTAAGACATAAAGATCGCGTTGATATTATTGAAAATATCTGAATCTAAAAAATAAAATACGACAGTCCGTTAAGAAATGTAACTTCCAGAATCAACAACATGGTTCTATAAACATCCAAGTCACCAAAGTAAAGTGTGATAAACTCCTTTTGACTGTATTAGACTAATAAAAATTGTCTGACATCAGGGGGAGCATCTAATGGTGTGTTGAACTCTTTTCCTTCACCGAGTTTACTTTTTTCCACAGGGTTTTGTTGCTATGCAAGGTTTTTAATGAGACAAAAACAAACACCGGAAATGTGATTTCCCAGCTAAGGCTATTTCCTTTCCCACGAAGATTTTCTTCCTTAGGAGTTGTGAAGAAACTAGTCAACTTTAAAGGAGCAAAGTGATTATCCGCAATGGATCACCTTTACTTGCATCTGTCACATTGTACTATTTTACCTTCGTCAAGGTTTTATCCTAGTGGGTTTTCCTATTCAAGGTTTTAATGAGGAAACGTATACACATCCAACTATGTTCTAAGGTTAATTAATATTGTACTATTTTTCTTTAGTTCAGGTTTTATCCCTTTGGGTTTTTCCTGACGAAGTTTTAACGAGACATTTAACTTAGACTCGGTGGTATTTGAAGATCGTATTACATGTGATGAACTACATGTAAAATACGAGACAACATGTGAAGTACTACATGCGAAGAGTTGTATCAAGGTTTTGTCCCACTGGGTTTTTCCTTGTTAAAGTTTTAATGGAGCAATTGTCTTAGACAAAATAGTTATCAAGAAAAGAACTACATTTGAAGACCTACATCCAAAGCATAGTGTGTGAAGTACTGCATATGAAGTTATATTGGACCGCACAAGGGGGAGTGTTGTAGGGCTTTATCCCATGGATGTACGTCCCAATATAATAATTAGGGTCTTATTCCTATTGTATATAAAGGACTATATCTATGTAAAACATACTAACTCTAATGTATGTAATCTTCTTCTCTGTGTGTCTCTTTATCTTTCCTATCCACTGCAACACTTCCCAGTTTATTCCCAGTTCAATAATCAACATTTCCATATTTAAATCCATGTATTTATACTATATGCATGTGAAGAAAATAAACTTAAGAGACATATCATTTTTCCATGGTCTTTTACTGTTACATCCAAGAAATGTCTTTCAATCCCATTTATTTGATATGTTTTAGTTCTCTCCCAAGCTTAAGTGTTTTTCTGACGGTATCAGCTGGTTAATTCTATATTCCAGTAAGGACGTGTATAGTTGATCCTATGGGGAAGGAAGTAAGGCAATGTAACAAAATTAAATGGCAGTCCAAGGTGACAAACGGCAGTAACATTATATGGGAGTGGCCCAAATAAGGAATATTAGAATTATAGAATACATATGGGCCTTTCATGGATGTATCCGTATATAATTGGGGTAAATTTCTACTCATTGGTGACAGGCGTGAGTTCGTCTATTTAAGCATCCTTCAAAGAATTTATAAGAGCAAGTCCTATACTAGGTTTTCCCTCTGCAGAGCACAATAAGTGTTTCCGCTTCCGAGAGTTTTGTTTGGAAGAAGCTATGTCTTTATCAAGTCTGCCAGAAGACATTCAAGACGAGATCTTCTTGAAACTACCAGTCAAATCAATCTTAGCATGTAAGTGTGTCTGTAAACTATGGTTTACTCTACTTTCCAACTCTAAATTTATCAAGAATCAACTTCATCTATCAAATCAAAGTAAAAATAATCTTAAACTCATGCTTAGTCATTGGTCGGAACAGCCAGATGACAGAGAGAAATCTGCAATAAGTTCCATAGATTATGCTTCGATACTGCCATTTTCACTATCACGTGAATAAAAAGGTGATGGGGATGTTCTTATGGATTCCCCAATTCACCCGTTTGGATATGAGGATGTTGTGGCCATTAAATTAGCAGGTTCTTCTAATGGCTTGATTTTCTTAGGTATTGTAACACAGAATTGCGGTTTTGTTAATTTTATGTTTGGAACCCATCGATAAAAGAATATAAAACAATTCCTGAATGTGATATTCCAAGTTCCGGCAAGGATTGGTCATATTCTAGTGTTATGGTGGTTTTTAGCTTAGGGTTAAAATCATAAAATACTAAACCCTAGCAGACAGTGACGTCACAACATTTAAAGTAAAATAAGCATTTACTAGGAACATTTACTGAAACCTTTAATGTGTCTCTAAATAATTACTGGGGTATCTTTTTCAAATTAGAGTTACGACAAGACAAACCCTAATTCCCACGTGTGCCTATGGAAAATCATGCCATCCACACCAACCGCGCCAAAGCATGCCAACCATGCTAGCCGCACCTCTGTGCCAACAACAAATCATGCCAGCCACACCAACCGCGCCAAAGCATGCCAACCATGCTAGTCGCACCTCTATGCCAACGAAAAATCATGACAACCACATCAACCACGCCAAAGCATGCCAACCATGCTAGCCGCACCTCTATGCCAATGTAAAATCATGCCATCCACACCAACCGCGCCAAAGCATGCCAACCATGCTAGCCGCACCTCTGTGCCAATGGAAAATCATGTCAGCCACACTGACCGCGCCAAAGCATGCCATCCATGCTAGCCACACCTCTGTGCCAATGGAAAATCTTTCCATCCACATCGACCACGCCAAATCATGCCAACCATGCTATCCTCACCTCTGTGCCAATGGAAAATCATGTCAGCCACACCAACCGCGTCAAAGCATTCCAACCATGCTAGCCGCACCTCTATGCCAATGGAAAATCATGCCAGCCACACCTACTGCGCCATGCCAAACGCACCTCGCCATGGCCCCATGTCGCGCCACCATACTGGCCTTCACTACGCGGCTATCAAAACGAAGGCGTGCAACGATCAACGATTGACCTTCAATTGCAGGAGAAAATCCTGGCCGTCTAATGTTACCAAACGACCTTTACCCCAAAACCCTAGATTGGTCATGCACCTAGCCCAAGATAGCCACGCCATGCGCCTATGGAAATCCCTTGGCCACACACGCCAAGCCAAAACCACACCTATCCCAAGCTAGTCACGCCATGCGCCTATGGAAAGCCCTTGGACACACACGCCAAGACAAAACCACACCTAGCCCAAGCTATCCACGCCATGCGCCTATGACAAACCCTTGTCCCCACACGCCAAGCCAAAACCGCACCTAGCCCAAGCTAGTCACGCCATGTGCCTATGGAAAGCCCTTGGCCCCACACGCCAAGCCAAAACCGCACCTAGCCCAAGATAGCCACGCCATGCGCCTATGGAAAACCATTATCCCCACATGCCAAGCCAAAACCGCACCTAGCCCAAGCTATCCATGCCATGCGCCTATGGAAAACCCTTTGCCCCACATGCCAAGCCAAAACCGCACCTAGCCCAAGCTATCCGCGCCATGCCGAACGCACTCTGCCCTGGCCTTCGCTATGCTAGTCACACCATGCCAAGCAAAACGCGCTTGCCTTAGCCCTAGCCACGCCATGCGCCCATGGAGAACCCTTGGCCCCACATGCCAAGCCAAACCAAACCTATCCAAGCTAGTCGCGCCATGCCAAACACACTTTGACTTGGCCCTATCCATGCTAGTCAGATCATGCCAAGCCAAACGCCATTGCCTTGTCCCTAGCCACGCCATACATCCATGGAAAACCCTTTTCCCCACATGCCAAGCCAAAATCGCACCTAGCCAAAGCTAGCCAAGCCCAAGGCGAACCCTTGTCCCCACATGACAAGCCTAACCACACCCTAGCTGCGCCACCCTGTTGGACTTCCCAATGCGGCAACCAAAAAGAAGGCGTGCAATAATTAACGGTATCCCTTCAATCCCAGGAGCAAATCCTAACCACACAAGGTTACCAGACGACACATGGTAACCTTTGGCCCGAAAACATAAGTTTGGCCACACCAAACCATGACATACCAATGGCATGCCAACCTAGCCGCGCCACCTGTTGGCCTTCCCTACGCGGCCACCAAAACAAAGGGGTATAACAATCAACGGTTTACCTTCAATCCCAGGAGCAAATCCTATCCATCCAAGGTTACCATACGACACATGGTAACCTTTGGCCCGAAAACCTAAGTTTGGCCACGCCAAACCATGCCATACCAACGGCATGCCAACCTAGCCGCGCCACCTGTTTGCCTTCCCTACGTGGCCACCAAAACGAGGGAGTGCAACAGTCAATGGTTGCCCTTCAATCCCATGAGCAAATCCTAGCCATCCAAGGTTACCAGACGACACATGGTAACATTTGGCCTGAAAACCTAAGTTTATCCACGCCAAACCATGCCATGCCAACGGCATGACAACCTAGCCGCGCCACCACGCGGCTACCAAACCAAAGGCGTACAATGATCAACGGTTGCCCCTCCTCTCAAGATGCAAAATATCGACTGTCGAAGGTCATCAAGCTAGCAAGTTTCCCGAGATTGACTTGCCAATCCACAACAACATGCTACATGTTTTCCAAAAACATTTGAGACATCAACACAAACTTGGGGATCCTCTTTGGATATTGGTTTGGCGGTTTACAGCGTGCGGCGTACACTATGCCCGTCATAAGGGTGAGGAGGTTAGTAAATACGGGAAGTTATGTGTGAAACGTTCATGGGACATAAAGCACATGTGTTAACAATTTTATGGGACACCAATTCCATAACGCTAGCAGTTTCATGAAAACTAATTTCATGCGTTAACCACTTTATGGAACAACAATTCCATACATATGGTTACCACCTCCTCCCAGTTACTTCCCCACTCCTTAATGAGACCATGGTACGTTTTTACTCCGACTCTTATAAATAGGTCTTACCTATTTCCATTGAACAACAAGTTCATACGGGAGATACAACACTCAGAAAAACTTACTTACTAGCTCACCTTGTTAGCTCTCTCACTTTTCTGATAACAAGTCGTAGTAACCCAACTACTCTTCCAGAATCAACTATTCTGGTCTCACAACTTTCCTTGCTTCCGTCCCCAAAACCAACCCATTCTCCTCCACTTTGTGACCGAAGCAAGTCTGGAATGGCCATTTATTAGTTTAGGCCGGAATTGTACAGATTGATCTCTCGAATCTAAAGTACTCCCTTGCAGTACATTGTTTTGGGTTTAAATTGTTTCTCACCTGCACACCCGCAATTACCGAAATCAGCAGAAACCATTTTCACCTAAAAATAATTGGCGACCACAGCGGGAGGATTGATCTATCGGTTACAATATCAACTCCAACTCCTAAATTCATTTCCCGAACATTAATCCCAATATGGTGGAACTCAGGTCTGGAGCGGCTGTCGAGAATACCAGCACAGAGCACGTCCCTAATGTTAACGTCTCTCCCAATAACGTCGTTACATCACCTACTGACTACAGTAACTCCGAATGCACTCCCTCGAGCGTAACACCGCCAATCACCAGGGCCAGAGCCGTCGCCGCCTCTAATATCTCTGCACAACCCTCTAATCACGACAACAAAAATACCTCTTCGGGAGTTACGCCACCAGTAACCAGAGCCAGAGATGCCGCTGAGGCTCCTAATATTTCATCTAGCATGGCACCTCCAACCACAACTAAAGATCCAACTACCTTACTAACGGGACGAGAGACTGGTGGGACCAGAGGAAGTCGTCCTTATGTTACCATCGCTGATTTTATGGAACGACGAGAAATTCTCGCCAGAGCCCAGACGAATATGGTTTCAACACAGAAGGAAGTACTCGTCTTTATCAAGACCCTGACAGAGCGGCTACCACGTGAGTCGTATCCTCCAGAGATGTTTATAAACGTCTCCAACAACCCCGACGCTAGCACCTCGGAGGAGCACGCCTCCGCGGACGAGGACATTCGCGCTAGAATCCCATTTGCACCCAATGGCCTTCTTACCGTTTGGAAGCTTCATAAGAATCCATGTTCCATTCTTATAAAGAGACTTCATCTCGTCATGCATTGCACCTTCCAATTCTTTACACTATGTACTATCTACAACTTCTAAATAGGAAGTAGGAGTACCATCTTCTATAACTGGTAATGCATAAAAAATGTAATCGTTCATCCAACCATGCCTCCTGGTTGATCTTCTTGGTTTGATGGTTGCTATGGTCACCGTGACCGTAGCTTCTGTATCTTCTACTGACTCTTGTTACTCTTCCTCAACAGTGTCACTATCATTTGGAACTTCAGTAATTACCTCTCTTGTAGACCCAATATCTTCAGAAGTATTCTGAATAGATACAGACTTAGCTGGAATTAGTGGAGTTGCATCAATTTCCACCTACTGCAAAGGCTCACTAGTACCGGTGCTTCTGTCCTCCACCTGACGAGAACCCCAAAACTTTACCATTGACATCTCATCAAATGTGACATCTCTACTCATGACTATCTTCTTCTTAACTGGATTCCAAACCTTGAACCCTTTTAATCCATTCTTCATACCCACAAAGATTCCTTTCATAGAACGTTTATCAAGTTTTCACTAACATGATACCACGTAGAACAACCTAAGATATGAATTGACTCATAATCATAAAATGGTTTACCAAACCACTTCTCTATAGGAGTTTTACCTTCTAATACATATGTTGTCAACCTATTAATGAGGAAGCACGCATATGTAACTGCCTCAGCCCAAAATGCCTTACCTAATCCAGCATTAGATAACATACATCGTACCTTCTCCAACAAAGTACGATTCATGCGTTCAACTACCCCATTTTTTTGTGGTGTATTCTTAATTGTGAAGTGCCTATTTATCCCCTTATCCGGACATACTTGCAAGAACGGATCACTCTTGTACTCTCCACCATTGTCCGAACGTAGTACTCTAATCTTTTTGCCAGTTTGAGTCTCAGTTTCCTTTTTCCACCTTACAAATATTTCTAGGACTTCATCCTTATGCCTCATGGTGTACACCCATACAAGCCTATAATAGTCATCAATGAACGACACAAACCAATGTTTCCACCCCGATGATGCATTCTTGGAAGGATCCCAAACATCTGAGTGAACATAGTCAAGAACTCCACTATTATTGTGGATAGATGTTGTTAGAGCATAGCTCCGTTGAAACCACTAGCGTTGGTATGTCAAGTTAGTTGTCAATTTTAGTTGCCAAAATGCATTCTTGATTTAGCATACTAAAGATAGTTTCGGACTAGATTAGGTCTAAGAAGGTGAATCTAAGCTATCCTTAAAGGTTGAAGATTGAAGGTTGCATATTGCAAGAAGACATCAACAAGTACTTCACCAACAAATGTATGTGATTGATTTCATTTGGGTTCTTGTTCAATTCTACCTTTCTAATCTATTAACATATATGCTCACTCTATGGAACAATTCTAATGACGGTAAATGTACATTTATGTAAATATACTTGAGGTTATTGGAGCCACGTGAATGATCTTGCGAATCCAATGAGACAAGAATCACTCAATTCCGAGTTGTAACGATCAAGTTATGAGTGATTTAAGTTCATTAGTATGAAACATTCCATGGGCCTTTGAGTCCGCGAACTTGGGCCCCGTACGTGACTAAAAGGGATTTTTGGTCATGTTGGTGATGTTTCTTTATCTAGGCAAGTTAGCTATTGCTTCAAACATCTTTGATTACCATATTAAAGTTTTTGTGATTCCTTCCTAAGTTAAAATGTGATTTATGCACATAAATACAATATTTGCTAATTAATTAATTATTTAATTATTTTGTCAAGAGTTAAAGACTCCTATTTTTAGTAGAGTCTTGTAAAATAAAAATAGCTAAATAAGTTATTTGCTTAGCTTCCAAGCTATTGTTCACTATAAATAAAGGGTTCATGAGTCTACACGGTTTTCATCCCCTTTGGAAAATTTGTGTTAGTTTCATAAGGTTGTTTTCCATGTCTTATGTTCTTCGTGAACAAGAGTGAGATAAAAGTCTTTGTATTGGGGATCACAAATCCAAGTTGAATCTAGTCTTCGTGATTGATTATACAACTTGTAATCTGGGTTTTTCACCTCTTGTCTATTCTAAGGTTTTCTCTTCTGATATAAAACCATTCAAGAGTTGTTGATCATAAACCCTAGGTTTTGAAATATTTCAGTTTCCGATCGTATACCAACACTTGTTAGTCGAAATCGGAGACTAGAAAGAAAAACTTCTTTTGAGGCATCTCGTAAAAATCCTTGAAAAGTTTTAAAAAGATATCTCTAGATTTATCTAGTTGTTCTTGTTGTAGAATTATTAGGGTTTTCTTAACTTGGAAATTGATCTTTGGAATCACCAAGTTCACTTACGAAAATCAGGTTCACGGACTTCTTGTGAGTACGCATACTGATTGTAAGTTAAAACCCTAATCTACAAGATTTCCAAAACCTTGATTTACATCTAAAGGGAAATCAAACTTGTGTTTTGTGCAAACAAAATATTGAATCATATCAATCGTGTTGTTGTATCTTCTAAAGAGATCCTTGGGTTCTGCTTGAAGATTTGTGTGAAGATTTCCTAAAGAGAATTGGTGTTATGCTAGGAGTTCTATAAGAATACAGCTGAAGAAGGTATTACATCTAGTCCGAATAGGTGGTAGGAAATTGGTGTAACAACTTATAATCAGTGTGTGTTTATTCTAGACTAGGTCCCGGGGTTTTTCTGCATTTGCAGTTTCCTCGTTAACAAAATCTTGTATTTTTGTTATTTCTTTTCCGCATTATATTTTATTTATATAATAGAAATATCACAGGTTGTACGTTAAGATCAATCAGTTATTATATCCGACCTTAGGGTTGTTGAGTGAATTGATTGATACTTGAACAATTGATTTTGTTATCTTCACATTGTTAGACCAGTCTGGACTAACCCTATTTCAAGTGGATACTGTGTTGAAATATTCCTTTAGTGATTGTTGCTTAAAGAGTTTTATACACAGTGGATATTGAATAGGTTGTGATTAAAACAAAAGACTTTGTTTCAAAAGCTTCACACTAAAATCAGGTTTACGGACTTACTTCTGTTTAACTTTGATTGTGTTTAAATAGAGATATTAAACTCTTTGATATACTTTACTCTAGATTGAGTCTGACTGCCTAGTTGATTCACTAGAAAGTATATTGGAGTTTGTCTATTCATATTGCCAAACGAAATATTGGTTGGTGTTGTTAGACCCCCGCTTTTTCAATTGGTATCAGAGCTTGTTCTTGTTTTCTTTCCCTTAACACAATGCTCACAAAATGCTAGCTTGCAGGAAATAACACCTTTCAACAAGTCTTGTTGAATCAACCTATGCAACGACTTCTCATCTGGATGTGCAAGTCTCATGTTCCATAACTTCGTCTTCTCGGTAGCTGCACTCTCGATGTGTTCAGAAATAGACACATCCCATGTTGTTGTACTCCCAATCAAGTAATACAAGTTATGGTGACGTGTGCCCTTCATGATTACCATAGATCCATAGATTACCTTTAGAACACCATTTTCAACGACTAACTTATAGCCCTTAACTTCCAAAGTTCTGAGAGGCTTCTTTATGGCAGGTACAAATCTTACCTCCTTCAGCTCTCTAACCATACCATCATGCATCTTGATACAAACACTACCAATCCCAATCACCCAGCAGGTATGATTGTTTCCCATACGTACTTCTCCATCAAGCTCTTCAAAACTTGAGAACCAGTCACGATATGGACATATATGATAAGTTTCTCCAGTATCTAATACCCATGTTCCATCTGTAATAGTACAAGCTGATAGTGTCACAGTTAGCGAGAAATCAGAAGCATCATCTGATTCTTTATTACCTTTAGCAATGTTCACCTCGGTATTAATATTATCTCCTTCTCTTGCCTTAAGCTTGGTACAATCCTTAGCCCAATGACCAAAGTCATGGCACCAAGCACAGTCATTTTTCTGTAGTCGCGTCCTACTCTGAGAATGTCCTATACCTTTACCATAACCACCATTCTTCTTTCTCCTGTCTGTTGAACGACCTCTTGCAAGAAGCAAGTCATTATTAGCTTCACTTTCAAGGTATTCACGATACCTATTCCTAAATTCCTCACTACGCAATGATGTAGTGACCTCAGCATATGTCATTTTATCCTTGCCGTGTATTAATGCTTTAATCACGGGTTCATAATTTTCAGGAAGCGATTTTATCAGACACAAAGCTTGTTCCTCGTCGTTGATCTTCTCATTGTAGTTAACCAACTCAGCAAGAAGTTTATTATATGAATCTAGGTGCTCGGTTAGGGTTGCACCTCTCTTCATGTTATAGCGATACAAATTTCTTTTAAGATGTATCCTATTTTCCACGTTCTTCACAAGGTATTCCTTCTCTAGCTTTTCTCAGAGATCCTTAGCTGAAGTCTCGTGCTGATAATTAACTCTTACTGCAGTTTCTAAACACCCTCATATCGAATCAAGACATAATTTATTCATATTGTTCCACTACTTTTCAGACATCTCCACTGGCTGACCTTCTAGAGCTTCTTCTAGGTCAAGATGAACAAGAGCATCCATTACGTATGTTCTCCATAAACCAAAGTTATTGGTTCCTGTAAACTTTTCTACCTTGAGTTGTGATCTATGTGAATGAAGTATTTCTTCTTTTGTTTCTTTATCTTTATTTGTGGACTCCGAATATTCTCCTTTAGAATCGTTCGGATCAAATGGTTTCTCCCAGTCAACCATTGTTCTCAAACAACCAAATATAGATAAAAAACAGAACCTTTGAGATTAGTATTACCTCAAGCAATATTCAGAAAAATACCTTCACTTCAACTGCAATCTGAGTTCCCGTATACAAGAGCGTCTCCTCGCTCTGATACCAATTGTTGCGACAAAGCCTGCAGAAGCGTTAGGTTGCACTACTGCAATGGTACTCCAATATTTCCAAGAACACAATCACCCACACAAGAAGAAAAAATATTTAATGAGGTTGAATCCTCGGGAAGGAATAAGCAATTTTATATATCACCGTATAGGTTGGAATATACAAAACTTTAGACGAGAAGAAGAGAACTCTTAATTAGTTCTGGTGTGTTTTCTCTAGTTCTCTCTATGGATATTTATACACATCAATAGGACTGGACACATTCCTTAACAAGGATTACTTTCCTACAAGTATAGGATTTCCTAACTTAGCTCTAAGAGACAAAACCTCTTAAGCTGCTATACTTAGGACACAAGTACTTGGTTTTCTTAGCCAACTAGATTTCCTAATCTAGTCCTTGACCGACCTACCAACAGTTTCATGTAGCAGCTTGAGTATTTTACGGGAGACTTGACAAGGACATGGCTTCTCCACGAACAAAACTCTCAAAAACGGACCGTGAGAAAAACAAGGGAAAAACCGTCCCTCTCACATATCTTGACATGATGGAGCCCAAAAGGAAACCTGCTAACTCCCAGGGGCGTGGGGTCCGAAGGCATGTGAGAAGGGCGGTTTTGCCCTTGTTTTTCTCAGGGTATGTGACTCTGTGTAGAACGATTGAGAAAATTATTGTATTGTATCATGCAGAGCTATGACTCCCACGAGATCAAGATACGTGGAGTCTGGTTCTATCCGAATTGTATTCTGTATACAATAAATCCATTAAAGGCCCACACATAACCTAGTGGGCTCAATTTGAGTAATTAAGAATCGTTTTTTGGGACCAAGATTTTTTTGGGACCATGTTTTTTATGGTTCCCAGTTCGGTTATGTTGCAAAAAATATTTTCCAACCGAACATAAGTTCGGTTAGTTGCAAAAATTATTTTCTAACCGAACATAAGTTCGATTAGTTGCAAAAACATTTCCCAACCGAACATAAGTTTGGTTAGTTGCAAAAAACATTTCCCAACCGAACGGGACAGTTCGGTTAGTTGCAAAAAAATATTTCCCAACCGAACTGGTGAGTTCGGTTAGTTGCAAAAAATATTTCCCAACCGAACCATAGTTCAGTGAGTTGCAAAAAAACTTGTCCCAATCGAATATTAGTTCGGTTAATTGCAAAAAATATTTCCCAACCGAACCTTAGTTCAGTTACGTCGCAAAAAACATTTCCCAACCGAACCTTAGTTTGTATACGTCGCAAAAAACATTTCTCATATTTCCCAACCGAACACGTCGCTAGGAAAATAAAATAATGGTCCCAAAAAATGATTCTCCCATATGTTTTTCAGAGGCTTAGTCTCCTCTTAAGAGTACCAGAAAGCCTGCTATTGTCAAGGATGATATCATAAATGTAGGGGGTTGATCTGCAGCCAGCTGCTTGCATCTGTTTTCAATTGCGGTCCTTTTTCTGTTGGAGTATTGGCGCAACAATCATGATTCATGAAGGTTCAGAACTCATGAAACATGAAAATATGATGACTTTGATATTTTCTAGCCATCTCTATAGTGTACACCACCAGAACTGGGGCTTGAACTGTATATTTACCAGCACCTGGAGATTTTTTTTTTTTTTCTACGTGAGATACTAGAAGATGATTACAGATTACTGACAAAAGATGATGAGATTTAGTGGTATATATACTTACTAGTATACATTGCATTGCCATGTAACTATCTTAGCAAGTGAAGTGAAGTTCCGCCGAAACAAATGTCAAAAAACACTTGAGACATGGGAGAGAGCCAAAACATATGAATACAAATATACTTCATTGACACTCGGCCTCTTGGATATACCACTAAAGGTTACCTAAAAAAAAGTCATATGCTACTTGGAGAAGGGAGGGGGCATGCTTAAAATTCTGTTACTAGTGAGTGCAGAAGCACAAATATCTAATGTAATAGTAGATTCTATGGGCAAAATATTTCCATGTGTAATCTCAACTTAAATTATTCTCGTTTAACTACGTTTAGTTATGATCTATCTTTGGTATCTTGTAACAACTATTATTCAAAGGGTTAATTAGTATTTGGGTCGTAAGTTTTGGTATATCTTTGAATTTGGGTCGTAAGTTTGTCCGTTTTTGAGTTTGGGTCGTTGACCCCGTTAGTCAACGACGTCACTAGTCAAACTGTTAGTCAAAGTTAACTTCAGTTAGCCAATGTATTTACCCAGTTTGTCGAGGCTCTCCAGACCTCGTTAGAAGTCGGAATTAAGAGTTTGACCCCATCTTAGAAAGACGAAATAACCACCTTCCTAACGCACTTTAAAAATCTAGATTCAGAGTTCAAATGGTCAATCAAAAGTATACGCAAACTAGGTCACAAAACTGCGTAGCTACAAATTTCAGCTCAGGACAGCTAGTTTCCGGGGAACAGATCTCCTAAACGATAAATCCGATTGCTAAGACCTTTTAACTCATTAAATATAAGACATAGAGGAACGTTTTTCGTTAAGAAAGTGTCGCCTAAATCCCTACCTGTTGGTGCCAGTTTCGCAGACAAAAAGGGGCAGAAAACTCTCGGAATCTGGATTTTCTGCCACAGTTTTTTGTCTTACAATACCCTTTCATCTAAATTATAATAGTGAGCTAATTTTTTGTTACTATATTTTGACATCCGTCAATCCGCCCATATCCACCCAGTTTACTAGTTTGATAGATTGGACGAGGATGTACTTTTAAAACCCGTGATTTTAATGGTCTTTACTGAATTAGTCATTCCCAAGTTTAACATGTGTTACTGGTACCAATTCGGCATCCACCCATCCATTGCAAGCCCCTAATTTTTTATTTTTTATTCTAAATAAATGGTTCCCGATGTATACATATCTTACCCTTCTATTTTTCATAATGACTTGAAAAATAGCTGGACAAAGTCATGTTCTCCGAAGTCCAAACAGAAAACATAGGAGAAGCACTAGGAGTGGTCTTTACTGAATTAGTCATTCCCAAGTTTAACATGTGTTGCTTTGCATGCCGCTGTTCTCGTTTTTATTTACATCTGTCCTCATTTTACCACCTCAACTCTGATCCTCTCTCTCGATATAAATATTCAAGATTCTCTCTTACATCTGCTAGGACCTTTATTCTCCAAATCATAAGATTGAAACCCTTAACAACTAAAAAACAATGGCGGATCGTCATTCCGTCCAAGCCCAAGCTCAAAGAGTTTCAACCACAAGACCAAGTGGTGGAACCACCATGGTAACTACCGGTGGTGGAGGTGGTGGTGGTGGTGGTACTATTCTGAAAAGAATTCAAGAGCATGCACCAAATTCAACCCAAGTTGTTGGACTATTAACGTTAGTCATATCAGGTGGTATTTTACTATTTCTCACAGGATTAACATTAACAGCAACAGTTATGGGTTTAATCTTTTTCACACCATTGATTATCTTGTCAAGTCCTATATGGGTACCAGCAGGTACAGTTTTATTCATTGCGATTGCTGGGTTTCTATCTATGACTGGATTTGGTGTGTCTTTATTAGCTGTGTGTTCATGGATGTACAAGTATTTCAGAGGAAGACATCCACCAGGATCTGATCGTGTTGATTATGCTCGTAGTCGGATTGCTGATACAGCCAGTCATATGAAAGATTATGCAAGAGAATATGGTGGGTATTTGCAGAGTAAGGTTAAAGATGCTGCTCCTGGTGCTTAATTAGTTTAACTTTACAGTTTCCAGTTATGTAGTAGTTATAATGCTAATCTTTATGGAAGTATGTATACGTTATGTGACCGATGATGATGACGACGAAGACAAAGGAATCAATAAGATTTTTCTTTTAGTTTTGTCCTGGGTTTTTGGTTGTTGTTGGTATGGTTTCAATTTTGGATTTTCAATTTTGCTATGATGGGAAAAAGAGATCTGGAATTTCATATTTTACATTTACTTTTTAAGTTGCAATGAAATCCTTGCTTTTGATATTAGAATAGCTTGCACCCAGGGAAGTCAATCGCACCTTGGCCTCAGCAAGCTTTACACCCTTTTGAAGCCACTACGCCAAAATGAAATAAAAAATTTGAGGCATCAGGCAACTTCGTTAATTAAACTGATACATATGGGTCTTGTTAGCCACCAAAATAAATGAAATTTTTAGAGGCATCAGACAACTCCGTATAAAGCTCTATAGGTCTCGTTAGCCATCATTATCCAGCGAAAACAAAAGTGGGCCAAATTTTAGAGTGCTTAAATTCTTGCTCTTAGTATTTCAACCATCTCTAAGAATGTGCATTAAAACAGTGGTATTAGTCTACCGAAATAAATACCATTAGACATGCCAATGTTATTACAGAAGTTAATGTAAGAGATTACCAAGTGCGGAAGAATAACAAGATTTAATGCAAGAGATGGAAAATTGCAGTAGATTTGACATAACTGCCTCACAGCCACTAATTAGCTCCTTAATATTTTTATTCTTAATCTTTTTCTCCACATAAGTATTCGATTTAACTGAAACTAAACTCTCCACGTACAACTCTACACCTCTGCCCATAAATGTATTATGGGGCATGGCCATTGTTCTAACTTCTCCACTCTTCGGGTTATATATCTTAAAGTTGTAAAAAGTATCCAGTTGAATCTCACAATTTTCAAAAGACCAAATCGGCTTACAACGGAGTTCTGATTGCGTAATGGTAAATCGCTTAGTCCAAGATTCTGGAACTCCATAATCTTGCATCACCCATATATCAACGGAGTAAATATAACTAATACCTAGACAAATGCAGTCTCCCAGCACTCCTACACTTCTATCCGGTTCCCTGTTTTCTTCCCAATCTTGTTCAGGAAACGGCAACCGCACTAATCTTTCATTGCTCAGTTCAAAAGAGACTATGAAATCAAAAGATGTATTGTGTGTAGTAAAGCCTAACCAATGAAGCGCTCCATTGAAAAAAAGCAAACTAGAAAAATAGTTATTCGGGAATTGCAAATGAAGCCTGTAAGGAATAGTCTTAACGACATGCCATGAATCTAACCCTAGTGTATAAATTTGAATATCTAAACACTCACCACCTTCACCATACGGAATACGTACCACCTTGTAGTCATCCATGTTTTTATCAAAACCAAATCCGTATCTGAAGTTGTACAAATTATCGTTGGAGCTTAAAATATCATATTCAGGAACTCTTTTATATTCTTTTGTCGATGGATTCCAAATATAAATTTTTTGAACACCCCAATCTGCCGCTAAAATATCCAAGCAAATCAAGCCATTCCAAGACCCCAGTAATTTAACGCCCACAACATCCTCATATCGAAACGGGTAAATAGGGTAATCCATAAGAACAGCCCCATCACATTTATATTCACGTGATAATGATAGTGGCAATATTGAAGCATAATCTATGGAACTTATTCTAGATTTCCCGTCGGAATGACTAAACTTCCCGTCGTAATGACTAAACATGAGTCTAAGATTCTTGTTACTTTGAGTTGATAAATGAAGGTGATTCTTTACAAATTTAGGATCAGATAGTAGAATAAACCATAGTTTACATACACACTTACATGCTAAGATGGAATTGACCGGTAGTTTCAAGAAGATCTCGCCTTGAATATCTTTCGGCAGACTTGACAAAGACATAGCTTCTTCCAAAATAATAATATGTTGACAACAGAACTACCATCCCGATTATAAATAGGGAAAACATATACTTGATATAGAAGATACCTAAACTAAAAATAGAAATACTAGGAAAAGGAAATAACCGGACTGTAACACAAGTCATAAACAGTTGAAGAAAAAAGAAGAATAGGAAAGACTTGGTGGTGGCCGTAAAGGCAAGGTGAGTGATACAGGACGTATTTTGGCAAGTCTCATATATTCCAAGATTTGACTAAATCTAAGATATTTATTAGTTTTGATATTTAAGTTATTAGGATAATTAATTTCTTTCTTAGATTTATTTAATTTTTATGAGAATAAGATATTCTCCAGGCCAGTTTAGGAATGTTTTAGATTTCTTGGTTTTATGGTTGAGGCTATAAATAGCCTATTTTATTATCATTGTAATTTAGCTTGGATTATCTCGCTTATATTGATTAATGAAATTGTTAAGTTATTTGGTTAATATCATTGATTGTTGATTAACTCTTGGATTAGAGTCATTATCATCGTCTTTGCTCCTGGATTGGAGTTGTTTATCACTTTTGGGTCCTATTTACCGGAGTGGATTCTCCGTGTGTCGGTTTATTCCTAATCGTTTCCGCTGTGCCATATCAGGTGGTTACCAGAGCAGGCTTTTCCTGTGATGTTCATCTGTGGGTTGCCTAGAAGAATTAGTTGAGGAGTCCTGTGATATCTAGGTATTTTATCTAAAAAAAAAAAATTGATCTGTGTTTAAAAAGTTGAAGACATGAGAAGTTCTTTAAATCTCGTGGGAGTGGTTCATCACGGTTTGGTAAGATCTTTATCTCCTGTTGATTATTGATTCGGGTTTTGGCAATCAAAGTTGTCTTTTTATTGCGTTTTTTTTAATACGAAAGAAGAAATTATGATTAAAATCAGGGGATAAATGCAAGTAAAGTTGCATCAGAGTCTAACACATTTTGGATCCAGATTGGCATAACTTGTTTCCAATCCTGTTTACTGTTAAAGGATAAAGCTTTTTTCGCAATTGTATCTGCGACATTATTTCCTCCACGATGGATAAAACTACATTTCCAAGTGGGTATACTATTGAGTAAAAATATTATGTCTTGAATGATGCTGGCATTAGTTTATTTGATTCCTCCTTGCTTTCCATTGATAGCATTCACCACCTTATGGCTATCTCCCTCTAGGTGAAGATGAGTGATTCCCTTTTCTTTTTCCCAAGTGACTGCCTCCAAAGCTTCTAATGCCTCTGCCTTCTCAGGTTCTAAGGATGATGTGCAGATTCCCTGAGCTCCATTGCTTGAACCTGTGACATCACGACTAATTAGTCCAATTCCAGTCAAGCCATTATGTTTACAGAATGCTGCATCAAAATTAATTTTACAGTCATTGTTTAAAGGAGGTTTCCAAATTTTTTGTTGAGCTGAGACTACATTTGTACTGTTTACATAATGGTTTGTACTCTGAAGCCTTTGCCAATATTCCATACGAGCCTTTATTCCAGTAATTACTGTGTCAATATTAACCTGCAGATTTTCAAAAATAACAGAGCAACGCAATTTCCAAACATGCCACATGGTGAAGCAAATTTTGTATAGATGATTGTCATTTGTAGGCCTTAACTGAACATTATTATCAAACCACAACTGAAGCCAATCATGGAGAATTTTACCTTGCAACAAAGGAACACAGTTAGGATCAATCCCAGACAAGATAGAGATGAATACATTGAAGTCCAAGAATAGATGTTGAGGTGTTTCCATATGAGAATTACATAGAGGACAGTTTTCAACCCTATGCGAAGAATGTTTAGAAAGCCTATCTCTTGTGGGTAGACATTGTTGTAAAAATTTCCAAATGAAATGATGTATGTTTAAAGGCAAGTTCGTTTTCCAGATTGCTTTCCACTATATAATATTGCTATTAGATGGTCTAGCTTGAGTAGAGTCTAAGATTGCTCTGTAATCTGTTTTCACAGAGAATTTACCTGAGACAGATGGCTTCCACCAGATCACATCTTTACCTTGAATAGGGATTCTAATGTTCATTATAGCATTCACAGTATCCCTGTCAAATAAAGCTTCTAAAGTAGAGACATTCCAAGATTTAATGTCATTATAAATTAAATCACAAACTTTATTTATATTTGCAGAAATGAACTGAGATTTAAGAGGACCATTAATACTTGGGATCCAAGTATCTTTCCAGATGGAGATGTTCGTACCATCTCCAACTTGCCAACAGTAATTTTTTTTAATTATATCAATACCATCACAAATTCCCTTCCAAACCCAAGACCCTTGTCTAGAGAGCATGCAATTAAGGGGATCATAGCCCTGAAAATATTTATGACTCAGAAGTTTGGCCCAGGGAGAGTCGGGGTTTTCAAGCATTCTCCAAGCTAGCTTAGTAAGGAGGGCTTGATTTAGAATAGCTGACTGCCTGATATTTAAGCCACCTAGATCTTTAGGAAGAGCAACATGGTCCCATTTTTTACCAAAAATTCCTTTTTCTCCTTGTTTTTTATTCCACCAAAAATTCCTTTGGACATAATCTAACTTATCAGTAACCTTTTTTGGCATGTGAAAAACAGACATGTGATGGCTGGCTATAGTTCCTAAGACAGATTGAGTAAGAGTTGTTTTACCTGGTTGTGCTATGTACTTTGACTGCCAAGGAGACAACCTGTTAGTAACTCTCTCAACAAGTGGCAAGAAGGATTCCAATTTGTTCTTTTGAAGCAAAAAAGGAACACCTAGATACTTGTCCTGCAAAGCCATTTTTTTTATATTCAAAGTATTTGAAATCTCAGTTTTATCATCATTGGGTACCTTTGGGCTAAATGCTAAGCCAGATTTTTCAAAGTTCACAGATTGGCCAGAAAATCTGCTAAAGTTATCAATGATATTAGCTATGTGTTTAGCTTCATTATTGTTAGCCCTAGCAAACAACAAACAGTCATCAGCAAAAAATAAGTGGCTCACAGATGGACTGTTTTTAGACACAATACAGCCATGAATTTCATTCTTCATTTCAGCAGCAATTAAATTTCTAGACAAGGATTCCATACAGAGAATGAAAAGATAAGGTGATAAGGGGTCACCTTGTCTTAGCCCTCTTTGAGGAACATACATTTCCCCAGGAGAACCATTCAGCAGAATGGAGGTTGAAACAGTAGAAATGCATTGATAAACAATATCACACCAATCCTTAGAGAAACCTAAACTTTTCAGACTAGCAATCACAAAGCTCCATTCAATTCTATCAAAAGCTTTACTCATATCAAGTTTTATGGCCATCCAGCCTTTCATGCTTTTTGTTTTTTTCATAGTGTCAATGAGTTCATGCGCCATGACAATATTATCAGTTATCACTCTACCAGGGACAAAAGAATACTGAAAAGGAGATATGAATTTGTCTAGGAGGGGTTTTAACCTAGTGACAAGCAGCTTATAAATGATTTTGTAACTTACATTGCAGAGACTAATGGGTCTAAAATCAATAGCATACACAGGACAATTCTTTTTAGGGATTAGGGCTGTGAAATTGTTATTTAACTGCTTTAGAAGATGTTTAGAATGAAAAAAGGCTTGCACCATGTTTACAATATCATTACCAACAGTAGGCCACATTTTTTGGTAAAAACAAGGGGGAATCCATCAGGACCAGGGGTAGTCCAAGCTTGCATACCAAACACAATTCTTTTAACTTCCTCATGAGTTGGAACAACAATTAACATATCATTATCTTCAATTGTAATACAAGGAACAACATTCTTAAAGTAATCATCTGGGGCAGGGGGGCAAGTAGATCTGCTCATAATATAGAAATGGTCCTTAAGGTTATTGGCTATATATCCTTCTTATCAATAATCCAAACTCCCCTATAATTCTGGATAGTATCTATATTAGTTCTCCTTTTCCTGAAGTTTGCTTTTTGATGAAAATAAGCAGTATTTCTATTTCCATCCCTAAGGTCTTGATCTTTATTTCTTTGTATCCAATAATCAACTTCTATATCATACCAATGATTTAACTTATATTTCAGATCTTCTATCATGGCCTTATCCTCAATATTATTCCTAGAGTACAAAACCTCAAGATTAGATTTAATTTTATTAATTTGGGTAGTAATATTACCAAAACTAACATAATTCCATTTCCTGAGATCTTTCTTAGTATTAAATAAGTATTTGGTGACCCTAAAAGCATGTGAGCCTTTACTATTGACCTTCCAACTCTTTTCTATGATAGGTTTACAAGTGTTATCTCTAAACCAGGCCTTATTCAACCTAAAAGGCTTATAGGTATCATTATGGATTCTGGATGTGGTTAGAAAAATGGGGCAATGGTCACTATCCAAGGGAATCAGATGATAAACAGCAAAATCATGAAACAATTAATCCAGGCATCATTGGCTAGAAATATATCTAGCCTTTCTAGAATAAGTGCATGACCTTGTATTCTATTAGTCCATGTGTAAGGGTTACCAATATAGTTTAAACTATGCAGACTACTTTTAGATAACAGATCATTATTCTCATCCAAAACAGTTTGAATAATAGAATTACCACCATCCTTTTCATCTTGAGAAATCACAAAATTAAAATCACCAGCAACAATCCAAGGTAAACTCAATTGAGAATCCACACTATTCATGTAATCCCATTGATCATGTTTGACACCAGGATCCAGGGCACCATATATTAGAGAAATCATAGAATTTTTTGTTCTAGCATCAATTTCAACAAGACAATGAATGACATTTAATTTAATTTAAAGGATTTGCAAGTTTATACCATCTTTCCAGAGGAGACAAAGACCACCAGAGGTACCTATAGGATCATGGAAACGCATATTTGGATACATAAAACTATAGGTATACTATTTCTTTTTCTTAGTTGTATTGTTGTTTTCTATCAAAAAGATGACATCAGGATTATTAGACCTTATTAGTTCCTTAAGGTGTTTTCTAGTGTCTCTATTCCCAAAACCACACACATTCCAGGACATAATCTTCATAGATGAAATAGATTTGTTTAAAGAAGAAAAAATATTTGGCAGAGTATGAAATAAGGAGTCAGTGATTGAACAAACAGTAAAATGAATGGCTGAAATTTGGATTACCTCATTCTCCTTTGGAGTGTTTGCATCATGTTTGTCTTTAAGTGGGATTCTGTATGTTGTTTGCTTCACTGAAAGATCCCCATTGTTATTGACAGAATTATCAGGTGATGTATGCTTAATTATGTCATTTCCAGCACCAATGGACCTTTGCCTTTTCCCAGATCTTATTTGAGTATCTTCAGACTGAGTTGCAGTTTCCTTAATAACAAGAATTCCATCTTTTGGAGGGACAAATGGAGCATCTTTGATGGTTTTTCTGGTTGCAGGTTTAGAGATTACAATATTTTTACCCCTCTCAGTATGAACTTTCTTACATTTTCCAACTCCTCCAAGTGGAACAGGTTTAGCATGAGCAGTTTTCACAAATTTTGTTGCATCAGGACATACTTCCTTGCAATGATTTATTATGTAACACTCATGGCATATCTTATGAGGTTGTTTTTCATAGAAAAACTTCACCCATTTTGTTGTTCCAGCAGCTGTTATGGCTAAAACTCCTCTTCTTAGTGGAGTAGTGAGCTCAATCTTCACACAAACTTTGACAGGTAATCCAGCAGTTAGAATTGCATTAGCAGGTTCAATTGCAAGTACTTCTCCCAGCAGATATAAAATCGAAAGAATATCTATCTCCTGGGTTTCTTTGTCGTGTTACTCATTCACTTCATAAACCAGACCAATTAACTATTTTACTCCCCTAAGCCCATATACTACGTCCAAGCCTACCAACTCACCTTACACTTTTGGGATCCATACGTGATATATCTCTTTATGAACTACTTAATATATACTTAATGGATGGGTTTCCTGATACTAAGAATGAAAGAATTCATCTGTTCGATGGAATAGTTGGTGGAAACGCATGTCGTTTTATGATCGATGGTGGCTGTATTGATAATTTGGTGTCAAGAAAAATGGTGGAGACCATGGATTTGGAAATGGATTTGTATCCGCATCCGGATCAAATTGAATGTATCAATAGGGGAGCGATTACTTGTCTCGGTGTTTGCAGATTTCCATTGTCATTCGGTAATGTATATTCTGATTCAATTATTTGTGAAGTAGTTGACATGGACGTTTGTGATATCGTATTGGGTAGGCCTTGGTTGTTTGATGTTCATGCCTCTCCTAGAAGCCGAGATAACAATTCTTATGAGTTTATGTGGGGGAAGAAAAGGGTAATTCTTATACCACGGCTTAGACCTTCGAAAGAATAGGAAGATATGGAGCACAAGACCATGTACCCAGCGGTTAACAAAAAGGGTTTGCAAGAGCAGACAAAAGAAGAAAGTGTGGCAATGATTACCAAGGATTTGCAAGAAGATACTTGTGAAGACTGTATGTTGGTTCAAAATCAGTCGAGTTGAGTGCTTCTCAACATGGTGGTATGTTAGTTTTATCTGAGAAGCCATGGGAAATAGACATTTCTATATCTGTTTCTTATCAACATAAAGACCCGTTTTCCAAAAACTGTGAAGTGAAATTTATTTCTTATGGATATCGAAGTGATGGTGCTTGGAAGGAGTCATGGGAGTTGCTTTTACATTGTAAAGGTAGGAGAAAACGACATTTCCAAACGAGCTTTTACATGCATAAAATGAAGATTAGAAAACTGTGATTGTTTTCTGAACGGTTAGTGATTCCGATGCATAACTCAAGATCCACTTGTGCCACAAGTGGGAGCGCCAAAGTTCTTTCTTCAACTTTCCATTTTCAGTATAAACTCGAGACGAGTTTCGTCGCAGTAGGGGAGCCTCATACAGGACATATTTTGGCAAGTCTCATATATTCCAAGATTTGACTAAATCTAAGATATTTATTAGTTTTGGTATTTAAGTTATTAGGATAATTATTTTCTTTCTTAGATTTATCTTATTTTTATGAGAATAATATATTCTCCAGGCCAGTTTAGGAATGTTCTAGATTTCTAGGTTTTATGGTTGAGGCTATAAATAGCCTATTTTATTATCATTGTAATTTAGTTTGGATTAGCTCGCTTATATTGATTAATGAAATTGTCAAGTTATTTGGTTAATATCATTGATTGTTGATTAACTCTTGGATTAGAGTCATTATCATCGTCTTTGCTCCTAGATTAGATTTGTTTATCACTTTTGGGTCCTATTTACCGGAGTGGATTCTTCGCCTGTCGGTTTATTCTAAATCGTTTCCGCTATGCCATATCAGTGAGTTGCTTCTTTTGAAATGTAAAAACACCTAGGAAGAAACAAGTTGCCATCGGTTTGCTGTTATGATGGAGATTATGAAGTTCTGGAGTGTTAGATGAAGATGAAACTTGGGTTTTCTTTCTAATTGAGAGGGAAGGAATTTGCTTAGTCTTGGGTGAAATTTGCAGTTGTAGTTCAAGATACGACATTTATGGTTGAATGAGAATGCATGGAAGTGATGTTTCAGCAGTATGGTGATGTTTCTTTGTTGTGTCCTCGGTTTTGGTTGTTGTTTGTGTTTTTTTACTATCTAGTAGCTAAGTATTGCTTTGAATGAGAAATCAATTTAGTGCAGATGAAATATTGAGTACAAACTAAAACATTTATCTGGATATAGTATTGTGCGCCAGCGCCAAGCTATTGTGGAAGGTTGTAAGTAAGAATTTGATATAATCATTACGACTACTATTAAAAACAAACCATTAGCTATGGAAATGTTTTACAAAATTTAATGTAAAAGATAACCAAATGCTGAAGAATAACAAGATTTAATGTAAGAGATGGCCAATTGCATAATATTAGACGTAGCAGATGCCTCATATCCATTAGTTACCTCCTTTATATTTTCATTCTTAATCCTTTTATCCACATAAGTATTTGATTTAACTGAAACTAAACTCTCCACATAAAACTCTGCACCCGTGTTATAGGTATCATCGGGCATGGCGATTCTAACTTCTCCGCTTTTCTGGTCATATATCGTTAACCAAAAGAAAGTATCTAGTAGAATCTCACCATTTTCGAAACACCAAATTGTCTTGCAACGGATTTATGCTTGGTTAATGGTAAATCGCTTAGTCCAAGATCCTGGTGCTCCATAATGTTGCATGACCCATATAGTTAAACAGATGCAGTCTTCCAGCACCCCCACAGTTGTAAATTGTTTATCTTTTGTAATTTCTTCAGGAAACGGCAACTACACGAAACTTTCATTGCTCAGTTCGAATGAGACCATAAAATCAAAAGATGTTCCATGGGTGGTAATGCCTAACCAATGAAGCGCTCCATTGAAAAAAAAGCAAACTACGAAATTTAAATTTCTCATGAACCCTGTAAGGCATGGTCTTAACACCATGCCATGAATCTAACCCCAGTGTGTAGATTTGAATATCTAAACACTCGCTATCATTACCATATGGAATATGAACCACCTTGTAATCATCCATGTTTTTATCAAAACCAAATCCGTATCTAGCTGTTTGTAGGTGAAAATGGTTTCTGTTGATTTCGGTAATTGCGGGTGTGCAGGTGAGAAACAATTTAAACCCTAAACAATGTACTGCAAGGGAGTAACTTAGATTCGAGAGATCAATCTGTACAATTTCGTCTTAAACCAAGAAATGACCGTTCCATACTTGCTTCGGTCACAAAGTGGAGGAGAATGGGTTGGTTTTGGGGAGGGAAGCAAGGAAAGTGGCGAGGCCAGAATAGTTGATTTTGGAAGAGTAGTTGGGTTACAACGACTTGTTATCAGAAAAGTGAGAGAGCTAACAAGGTGAGCTAGCAAGTAAGTATTTATGAGTGTTGTATCTCCCGTATGAACTTGTTGTTCAATGGAAATAGGTAAGACCTATTTATACAAGTCGGAGTAAAAACGTACCCTGGTCTCATTAAGGAGTGGGGAAGTAAATGAGAGGAGGTGGTAACCGTATGCATGGAATTGATGTTCCATAAAGTGGTTAACGCATGAAACTGGTTTGAAAATGCAAGCGTTATGGAATTGATGTCCCATAAAATTGTTAACGCATGTGCTTTATGTCCCATGAACGTTTCACACATAACTTCTCGTATTTACTAACCGCCTCACCCTTATGAAACTTCCTTATGACGGGCGTAGTGTACGCCGCACGCTGTAAACCGCCAAACCAATACCCAAAGAGGATCCCCCAGTTTGTGTTGATGTCTCGAATGTTTTTGGAAAACATGTAGCATGTTGTTGTGGCTTGGAAATTCAATCTCGGGAAACTTGCTAGCCTGGTGACCTTCGATGGTCGAGATTTTGCATATTGAGAGGAGGGGCAACCGTTGATCGTTGCACGCCTTTGTTTTTGTATCCGCGTAGTGAGGGCCAACGTGGTGGCGCGGCTAGGTTAGCATGACAAGGTTTGGTGTGTCCAAACTTAAGTTTCGGGCCAAAGGTTACCATGTGTCATCTGGTAACCTTGGATGGCTAGGATTTGCTCATGGGAATGAAGGGAAACCGTTGATTGTTGCATGCCTTCGTTTTGGTGGCCGCGTAGGGAAGGCCAACAGGTGGCGCGGCTAGCTTGGCATGTCATTGGTATGGCATGGTTTGGTGTGGCCAAACTTAGGTTTTCGGGCCAAAGTTTACCATGTGTCTTCTGGTAACCTTGGATGGTTAGGATTTTCTCATGGGATTGAAGGGAAAAAGTTGATTATTGCACGCCTTCGTTTTGATAGCCGCGTAGGGAAGGCCAACATGGTGGCGCGGCTAGGTTGTTGTTAGGCTTAGTATGTAGAGCCAAGGGTTCGCCTTGGGCGTGTCTAGCTTTGGCTAGGTGCGATTTTGGCTTGGCATGTAGGGCCAAGGGTTTGCCATGGGCGTATGGCGTGGCTAGGACCAAGTCAAGGGCGTTTGGCTTTGCATGATGTGACTAGCATGGATAGGGCCAAGGCAAAGTGCGTTTGGCATGGCGCAGCTAGCTTGGCTAGGTTTGGTTTTGCTTGGCATGTGGGGCCAAGGGTTTTCCATGGGCGCATGGCGTGGCTAGGGACAAGGAAAGAGCGTTTGTCTTGGAATGGTTTGACTAGCATAGCTAGGTCCAAGGCAGAGTATGTTCGGCATGGCGCGGCTAGCTTGGGATAGGTGACGTTTTGGCTTGGCATATGGGGCCAAGGGTTTGCCCTATGCGCATGGCATGGCTAGCTTAGTCTAGGTGAGGTTTTGGCTTGGAATATGGGGCCAAGGGTTTTCCATAGGCGCATGGCGTGGCTAGCTTGGGATATGTGCGTTTTTGACTTGGCGTATAGGGCTAAGGGCTTGCCATAGGCCCATGGCATGACTAGCTTGGGCTAGGTACGGTTTTGGCTTGGCGTGTGGGGCAAAGGGCTTTCCATAGGCACATGGCATGACTAGATTGGGCTAGGTACGGTTTTGGCTTGGCTTGTGGGGCCAAGGGATTTCCATAGGTGCATGGCGTGGCTAGCTTGGGCTAGGTGCGTGACCAAGCTAGGGTTTTGGGGAAAAGGTCGTTTGGTAACCTTAGACGGCCAGGATTTGCTCCTGGAATTAAAGGGCAACCGTTGATCGTTGCACGCCTTCATTTTGATAGCCGCGTAGTGAAGGCCAGTATGGTGGCGCGGCATGGGGCCATGGCGAGGTGCGTTTGGCATGCCGAAGTAGGTGTGGATGGCATGATTTACCATTGGCACGGAGGTGCGGCTAGCATGGTTGGCATGCTTTGACGCAGTTGGTGTGGCTAGCATGATTTTCCATTGGCACAGAGGTGCGGCTAGAATGGTTGGCATGCTTTGGCGTGGTCGGTATGACTGGCATGATTTTCCATTGGCACAAGGGTGTAGCTAGCATGGTTGGCATGCTTTGGAGCGGTCGGTATGGCTGACATGATTTTCCATTGGCACAGAGGTGTGTCTATCATGGTTGTCATGCTTTGGCGCTGTCGGTGTGGATGGCATGATTTTCCATTGTCACAGAGGTGAGGATAGCATGGTTGGCATGATTTGGCGTGGTCGGTGTGGATGGAAAGATTTTCCGTTGGCACAGAGGTGTGGCTAGCATGGATGGCATGCTTTGGCGCGGTCAGTGTGGCTGACATGATTTTCCATTGGCACAGAGGTGCGGCTAGCATGGTTGGCATGCTTTGGCGCAGTTGGTGTGGCTGGCATGATTTTCCATTGGCACACTGGGAATTATGGTTTGGCTTGTCGTAACCCTAATTTGAAAAAGATACCCCGGTAATTATTTAGAGACACATTAAAGGTTTCATTAAATGTGCCTAGTAAATGCTTGTTACTTTAAATGTTGTGACGTCACTATCTGCTAGGGTTTAGTATTTTACGATTTTAACCCTAAGCTAAAAACCACCATCAACATTAAGTCCCTTGCTTCGCTCGAAACAGGTGCCTTGTTGCGAGATAAGCATATGATGGTGACAGACAAGGACGCAATTGAGGTGTAAATAATTGCAAATATGGTCAGGAGAATCCGACTAACCTTTTTGAGTGGTAAAGGGAGTTTTGGCTTCCCGTGTTGGCGGCCCTGCATAAGTTGTACTGAGAATACATACCATGGAGTGGTGAGATAAAATTTACCATCTTGGTCTGGTCGTACATCTCCAAGTCAAAGGGGAGCGGTCTTGGAAGGCGAAGCAAGTGGACGTCTTGGCTCGAGGGGCCAAGAGGTGGCGTGGTCTTGGTAAGGTAAACGTGCGTGGATGATAGGGTCGCGACAGTGGAGCAAGCGGCTTGGCATAGTGTGGCCTTGGAAAGACTAGACGTACACGGACGGCTAGGCGTGGTGGGGCCACGACAAAAAAATGGAGTGATGGCTTAGCCTGGCATGACTATGACAAGGCACGGTTTGGTGGGGTGAGATGTGCACAAATGGCCAGTAGCGGTAAGGATGAGACGTGGCACGGATTGCTTGGTGATTTATATTCAAGGGCTTGGTTGCTTCTTTCCTTATTTGACTCGACCAGGAAGTTTTTCTTCTCTTCAAACCAAAACGTTACGCCCACAAAAAGAGGAAAAGCGTTACTCTTTCTGCTTTGGTTATGTTGCCGGTTTTGCTTCTGAAGCTTAACATTGGCGGTGGGAAAATAAAACACGATCTAGTGTGCCTCGAGCACGTTTTTCCATACTTTCTCACCAAACATAATTATTTCTCACAGCCAGGAATGAGGTTTAATTAGGATCGGATATCGTGCCTTAACTCACGGCCGGTATAAAAACTTTCCCTTTTGAGGTTGTGACATCTTGTTGTACATAAAAGATGATCTTGAACTCTACATTCGCGTAGTTCGTCTTCGTCCATCCTCTTTACTGGTATCGCCTCGCGTTTCCTTCTTATTTTTATTTTATCCTCTTTCTTATATGTGTATAGATAGGATGGAACTTGACCATATTCCTTGTTCTTTGTAGTGTATCATGGGACCCTCCAAGGATAGCCATACCTTTAATTCTTTAGAGAAGGACTTCAGAATTGGCGGAAATCGCTCTTATTTTCATGAGGAGGCATTAGCTAGAATCGAATCTTTGTTCTATGAAGCTGGTGAAATCATCAAGGACCTCCCTTCCATCTATCTCCATAAAGTGCAGGCGCGTGTTCGGACTTTCTTGGGATCGGTGAACATGGAGGAGGGACGAGAAAATGAGGAAGAACCTTGGCGTTTTGAGAAGTTCCAGTGCGGAAAAACCTTTCCTCGGTCTAGTTATAGGGTAGATCGAACTGTTTATAGGTCGGAGCAACGTAAAATCGAGCATGTGAAGCTTTTGTAGGGAAGCGCCATGGTTCTCGGTTTTGATGCGGATGAATCAAAAAATCTTTTTCGAAGGGTTAATGAGAAAACCTCTGAGGGAGCGTCTGATAGGACCGAAGTAGCCTTTGGAGTTGACGCCAGAGGTGTCGTTGGCGATATTGGAGTAGTCATGGTGGCGTATGCTGAACCGGTCATCGAAGCGGACACTGTTGCTGATGTGGTTGCTTCGGGATGGGATGTTGAGGTTGCTGTTTCTAACACCGTTGAATGGAATCTTTGTTGCCCGAGAGATTATTGGGGGAAGTGCTTGAAGATAGCCTTGACAAAGGGGACTCGTGTTCCATCCTTAGAGGGATAGTTCCTCCCTTTTGTTATTCCTGTTAGTTTCTTAGTTCCCATGATGTTCTTCATAAACTCATCTTTACCTTCTTCTTCATCAGTTAACATTTCGCTTTATATATTTTTTTGAATGATTGAATGAGGTATTCCTGGTTGTGGTATGATGGCTTTGCAGTGGTTTTCTGGGTTAGTTTGATGTGTTTCTCTGATATCTGGAGAACTCGTTTGGAAAGAGATGTATTTATACTCTCTCTTTTTTTTGACGAAAAATGAAATTCCAGGAAAGAATACAAACGGTGTATTCATCTTGGGAAATACAACTACTAAGAGGAATTGTAAAAACAAATACTAAAGGGAGAGTAGCTGGAAAAGTACAGCATTTTAGGGATTGGAGGCCTTGAGCCATCGCGAGTGAACTATCACGCCTTCAGGTGTGTCTGTGTTGATGGGCTTGAAATATCCTCCTAAAAGGATGTATGCCACCAGATACGGCTCATCTTCTCTTCCATTGGGCGAATGGTGAGTGCCAAATATTGCATATTCATACACCTTTTCATTGGCACTTAACTCATCTTTCGCGCTTCAAAGTCATATATTATCCCAAATTATGCATTCTTACCATCTTCAAGAATAAATATTTGTATTAATTAATTTTGTGTTTTTAAGTACTAAATAAAGCTTGGAAGAATTGAGAAGACAAAATAGAAGAAAGTTGGAAGCATTGCAACCCGCTCGCGCATCAGTGGCAACCTGTTTACAAATTCATGGGATTAAACAACCCATGATCCAAAACCCAAGACCCAAATCCATTTCCACCTCACCCCCATTGGATTCTTTCCAAAACATCCACCTCACCCCCTTTTGATTCTTTCCAAAACATCCACCTCACCCCCATTGTATTCCATTCTATCCATCAATTAAGAAAACATGTTCTGTTTAATTGTTGAGTGGTTGCTACAGTAAATTTCGAATCCCAAGTGTGAGAGAATTTTTGTGTATAAATAGAGAGGGTTATTGTGTTGAAAACTCATCCAAGAATAGCTTGTTCATGTTAGTTTATCAAATTTCAATTTTGTTGTAATGTTCTTCATGTTCTAATTTCATTTACTAAGGTTTAGATGAAGCCGTAATCTCATTGGTATGTATTCATATCTTGTATCTTGTTCTTGAAAGTTTAGAATTGTTTAAAGATATAATTTAATCCAAGTTTTTCAACATCTTGCTCTCACAATGTATGCCATGTATCCATTGTAGTTAGAATATCTCTATGTTGATTATGCTACAACTCATGCTTAACCAAATATTGATCTTTAGATTAGTTGTGCTTAATTAGACAATTAATGCTTTGGAGAAATACTTTAGTTGTGATTAAATTATCCATTGGAGAAACACCTTAGTTATACGGTAGACTTGAATCTACTATAAGGACAAGAATAATATTACAAGTTGAATGCATATCATAGGTTATTGGTGGATTTGAATACCCTAGTATCCATATTATCATTGTTTACATATCTTTTTATTTGCATCTTTTACTTTTATTATTTCAGTCACTTGAAAATCATATCATCGTATCGACAAAATCAAACCCCTTTTGGTTACTCTCTGAATCAGGATTTAGAATCAACTTCTACACTCTCCAAGTCTCTGTGGTTCGACCTGTGCTTGCCATGTGTTACTTGTCGACACTGTGCACTTGCAGTTTATACATAGAAGTAGGTATCTTTACGATCCTACCAGCGAATCAATTTGAATAGCCATTTTTACCGTCATCCTCCCAACTTGAAACGAGTTTACCTTAACAACTATATCTCCGATTGAAAATGGGTTCAGGCGTCGTGCAACCGATTGAGTCTTGGCTTCATTGGTTTCGATGGAAATTTCCAAGATTTTTTCAAAGTATTCAAACGGCCCAACACCCCATTCACATTTCTTGACAGCGTCCGTGCCAGTAATCGCGCCGAGTTCCCATGACGAAATAGGAGAAGGAATGACTGGTTATAGAGAAGGTCGTTCGTCCAAACTTACTTGCGTTTGAAATCCATGAGCTAGCGCCAATAGATCTCCTCTAGATGTCTGGGTTCCATGGATAACTCGTCGATCCTATAATCAGTTGGATGATTTGTTGGAAATTCTTTCGGGCGTGGACGTCGGTGGAGGGTGGACATCTAATTTCGCTTTGCTTCCGAGTACCCATAAGTTCCCCAATATCATGTCATGACCCAGTTCTTTGACAATGTGGAATTCTCTATGCGTTATAGCGCATCCTATCTTGATCTCGAGATTGATGTAGCCATGCGTGTTCAAAGCTTCTCCTCTCGGGTTCTTAATCACAGACGGGGAATGGGTAGCCTCTTGTTTTTTAAATCCCGCAGCATTTAGTGTCTTAAAAGTAATAATATTGAAGTCATAGGCCGTGTCGATGAGCGTGTTGTCAAATTAGATACCTCTTAAAATGGACGTGGTCAGTAGTCCCCAGTTCTCCCCTTTGATTCCGCCCGTTTGGAAAGCTTAGGCCCCTGGTGTGGTTTCCGGGGAGAGAAAAAGTTATTTTTCGGATACAACGCGATTGAGAACTGCGAAAATATCTTGGCGCTGCACCTTGGAAAGATAGAGAATTTCGCATACATGCTACATCATGGATTGTACAGTCTCGTGCACGGAGTCCCCAAAGAAACCACAGTTTCTTATTGGGAGTGGGTCTCGATGTACTCCCTCGTCTCCTAGTTGGAAATCTCCCGCTTCTATATTTTCTTTGAAAATATATGGTTACAAGGTTTACTAGATGACTTAGGAGTTGTGCAGTACCAACTGCATGTGCATTGTGATAGTTTAAGCGCAATTTATTTGGATAAGAATCAAGTGCATCGTGCTAGAACTAAACATATAAATGTATGATTTCACTTTGTGAGAGAAATTCTTGAAGAAGAAGACATTCTACTTGTGAAGATAGATACCAAAGACAATCCAGCTGATATATGTTGACTAAAGTAGTATTTAGGATCAAATTTCGACATTGTTCGAAATTGATCCACATCCTTCCGGTTTGGTGAAAGGACCTTTTTGGGGTAGAGGTTCTTAGGAACCTGGTGGAGGTCTTCTAGCAAGGACATTTGAGAGAACTACGGTCGGGTTTGATTCCTATTGAAGATACGTAGGCATCCAGTGATGGTTCAATCGACGTTGGAAGATGGAGGTGATTTTATCTATTGATCATCTCATGCATGAATGCATGATCCCAGGTGGAGAATTGTTGGTAGGTCGGTCAAGGACTAGATTAGGAAATCTAGTTGGTTAAGGAAACTAAGTACTTGTGTCCTAAGTATAGCATCTTAAGAGGTTTTATCTCTTAGACCTAAGTTAGGAAATCCTATACTTGTAGGAAAGTAATCCTTGTTAAGGAATGTGTCCAGTCCTATTGATGTGTATAAATATCCATAGAGAGAACTAGAGAAAACACACCAGAACTAAGTAAGATTTCTCTTCTTCTCGCCTAAGTTTTGTATATTCCAACCTATACGGTGATATATAAAATTTCTTATTCCTTCCCGAGGATTCATTCGCGTTAAATATTTTTTCTTCTTGTGTGGGTGATTGTGTTCTTGGAAATATTGGAGTACCATTGTAGTAGTGCAACCTAACGCTTCCGCAGGCTTTGGCGCAACATAAACTACCATTCAGTTTCATCTTAGCATGTAAGTTCGTATACAAACTCTGGTTTACTCTACTTTCAAACTCCAAATTTTTCGAAAACCACCTTCATGTTACAACTCAAAGTAACAATGATCTTTATTAATGTAGAGCAATAGGAGGAAGAGGAAATACACAAAACTAAGACTGAAATATGCATTTCTTCCAAAAGTGTGACCAATTTGAAAATTCTTCCAAAAGTGTGACTGACTTTACCTAATACCCAAAGTACCCTTTATATCCCGATGTCTACACATGAATATCTTGATGTCCACATATTTATAGTTGATGTCCACATATTATAGATGATGCCCACATATTTATAGCATGATGTCCACATATTTTACGAATAGTGTCTGATGTCTAGACTTCGAAACATGGATGTCCACATATGATTACGCCTAGATTCTGGATGTCTACATATAATATCTACACATCAGTAAAAAATGGTGGGGTATCAGTGTGTCTATATGTACACATCCATGAAGGGGTGTTTACATATCCTTACCCGATGTGTACACATATGTTGTCGATATGTACACATCTGAGGATAAAATCCGGTATTTCCGTAAAAGACTAGGACATATATGTCGGTTGACCAGTCATGGTCACACTTATAATAGAATTTTCAAATTGGTCACATTTTTGGAAGAAATGCACATTTCAGTCAAAGTTTTAGGTAAATTCCTGGAATCTAAGAAAAAACAATTGAGAATTCGTATGAAACGAATAATAAGTTTGGTAATAATAATAAGATCAAGCATCTACATATACCAGGATTAGTTTTCTTGAGAGGGATCTGGGTACAGCAAGCGGGTGTCGTAGGAGTTAGGAACAAACAATACTGTAGATCAAATTTGCACCAATTTTTAAAAGAAAAACAATAAAATAAAAGAATCCACTCTGTAGTCCACACCTTAACCATCCAGGTGTCCTTTAGATTAATCACGATTTAATACCCTTGAACATGTATAATAATAATACATCAGCCAAAAATTAACTAATGGATACACGTCTCTTCTCTCTCTCTCCCTTTTCTCTCTGAACCAGAAGGAAAAAAATAAAACCAATTTCTTCAAAACCTAGATCCTTGATCCGTCTGGTTATGGTTTGATTTTTCAGATCTACCTGACGGGTCGAGTCTGTTTCCTTGTATATACTTATATTTTAATAAAAAAATTTGTTTCTAAACAATTTTTATGGTTTTATGATCGGTCTGATGGTCTCACAATACTATCAGGACTTGTTTTCATATTCTCTAATTAGGTTTTCTTGGTGGATTTGGATTGGAATTGTTATCAGGGTCCGCGAGTTATAACCCCAAAGGTGTCACTATCTATCCACAAAAAACCCATCAAAACAAAAGTAACACAAAAACCTTATCAAAATAAAAGTAACGCAAAAACCCGAAAGACTTTGATGAAACCAATTTTGAAATTTGGGGTTTTTGTATCAATTTTTAAAATTTTGGGGTTTTTGTATCAATTTTGTTTAAGATGGAGTTTTAATGGATCCCAACATTTGAATGGGGTTTTTGTACCACAAGTTTGGTCACCTTGGGTCTTTATGACTAGTTCTGTTGTTATCGAGCATGTTCTGGATGGAAACGATCTACTTCGTCAGACATGGAGATCATCTCTAAAGAAATTAATTAGGGCAGATTACTTCCCTTTTATGGAAGCATCTAATATCTTTTATGATCAAGAAACAAAATGGTTTAAAACCATTATTAGGATTTTTAATCCTTCAACGGCCTGCAAAAGTTTTAGGTTTCATATCTCGTTTGTTTAAGTTTCGATTGTAAATCTTTTACTATATGTATTGTCATGTTTATTGATGTAATTGATCAATGTAATCCTTCAAACCTCAATTCGAATGAGGTAGTCAAATAAATAAATTTTAGGGGCTTTCTAATGCCCGTGTTGAAAAACGGGGGTCTAACAACCTCACCCAATATTTTGATTAGTAATCTTTATGGACTAACTCGAATATACTTAAGAGAATCAACTAGACAGACAGACTCAATCTTAATAAAAAGAATATCAATGAGTTAATATCTTTATCTCTCGATTTGATCTATACTCAAGCAAATAGAAATCTGTGAGTCTTTATCAAATACAAGAGATATAAACTTAGATGGTACCAAAGACCAATATCCAAGGATCAATCAATTTCCAATCAACAACCAAAGGTTGGATTTCACAATTGATCCATACAACGCACAACCTGTGATATTTCAATTATATAACAAAATATAATGCGAATAGAAATAACATAGATGCCAGAAATTTTGTTAACGAGGAAACCGAAAATGAAGAAAAACCCCGGGACCCAGTCCAGATTGAACACCATACTTTATTAAGCAGTTATAGACACTATCCTACTACAAACTAACTTCGCACTACACCATTTTAAGGTTTTCGCTACCCAGGTTTGCAACGGCACTAGTGCGGTTGCGTAATTGCAACTGATATTTTTTTCTCAACGGAGGACTGCCGTTGCGAATATTGCAACCTCACACACAAGGTTGCGAATAGCAACTGCGCTGGGTTCAAGCGTGTGAATCACGTGCGTTGTCGGGAACACTAGGACTTATAAACACGCCCCAGTCAAACTTTGGTCAAGACTTCGTTTTTTTTTCCACCCTTAATCCCAATTTAGGATATATCCCAATCGAGTTCCCTCTTTATCTTCATTATTCTCCACCAAACCACATACTCAGTCTCTCCTCCCTATCCTCTCGTCTCCATCTTCATCTCGATCTCGTTCGTGTAGAACTGAATTTTTTTTCCACCCTTCAAGACGCTGTGTAGAACTTTCATCTCTTCTCTCTGCATCTCTGAAAAACCTTCTCTTTATTGTTTTTATGTTGATTTCAAATCGGAAGATTTGAGTTTTACTTAAGTGAATGATTCATAGAAGCCTTGTAGCTTGATTAATCGAGGGGGGAGATAACGGTGTTGCTATTGACTAGGTTTTGGGTGAAGAAAATAAAGTAGGGTTTTGGTCTTGAGAGGAAGAAATCAAGAGTTGATGTAGAATCAGTTGATAACCCTGGTTATTTATGGTGATGGTGCTAAATCAAGTGTCGATTCAAACTCAGTAGGTTGAAGAAAAGGTAAATTAGGGTTTTTGATTTTGGATTTGAATTTTTGTTCGAGGGAATTAGGGTTTTGATTGATGATTTTTGTTAGAAGTGCAGGTGGTATGTATGTATGATATGTATTCAGCTGCTGCTATGGATACTGGGAGTAACAAGCTTTATATTTCTAATCTGGATTGTGGTGTTTCAAATGAAGATATCAAGGTAATTTTTGAGATTTCTAAGGCAATCTTTTTTTTTTTTTTATGTTGAATCATTGTATGAATGTTTTGTTGTTGGGGTTTTTTGTTTTTGTAAGTAAAATATTTAGAGTATAATGGATTTTATATAGATTTTTATTAGGTTTTGTTATTGGAAGAAGTGGTAAATCAAAAGTTGTTTCAAATTTCAGTAAATGGTAATCTAGGAAGCTTTGGAAATGATATCGAGTTTTCTTTGTTTTTCTCCATAACCTTTGTAGACAAATACAATGATCTTTATTTTGTTCCTTTATTAACATTTCAATGTTGCTCTGGTTAGGAAGCTTTGAAATAATGATTTCTGGTGAATGCTCCTTTACTCTACAAAGCTGCCTCTCGAGTTCCCTTCCCTGTTCTCAAGTATGCTATGACCCTTGATGGTAAGTTGTTTTGTGGATCTATCTATGTATGACTCATATATCTTATATGGGATGAATTTGTATAGGTTTATGCATTTGTTGCTCCCAAAATCATTGGTGGAAAAAATGCTCCTAATCATGTTGGTGAACTCGGAATGGTTGAGATGTCACAAGCACTGAACTTGATCGAGAGATAGATTGATTTTTGATTTCATTGCTTGTTGGTTTGATTCATCTCTTCTTTCTATTCAAAGGCAAGTTTATTGTTGCTTTATCAATTAATTTTTGATTGTTTAAGCTTCTCAATTACTTCGGTTGTTCATAGATTTTGACCTGATAAATCTTAAATCTGGGTGTTCATGAAATCCTAGTTTTGTATATAACATAGTATTACTGATAATTAATAATTCACCCATTAGATTACATCCAAATTTTGATGCGTAATAATTGTATATGCCTGGAATGTTAGGTTAAAATTTGAGAATGATCGGACTATGTTAAGACCCTGAACCAACCCACCAAACTGACTATGTTTCTGCAGGGATTAAATTCCGAACAGGTCTGTTTGAGACCCTGTATTTCGTAATATAACTATTGGAAATTGATGAATTTTTTATATGTGTTGATTTATGATATTTTAAATACCCTGTAAAATTTTCATAGGGATGCAACATAGATAAGTACTGCAGAAGCTCTAACATTTTTGACTGCACCTACAGATTTCTACCCCAGACCAGGCCTATTGTACAGAATCTGACTGTTAGCTTGATCTGAAATTATTATACATTATACTATGTGTTTATATTAGTTTGCAATAAAATTCTTACAACGATCAGGTTAGTGTATCACTTGTACTAACCAGAGCCAGTTGAGTGTACAATTTTCAGTGTTTATTTTCGATATGCCAGATTTATGGTTGAGTATGTATTGGTTGTTGAACTTGTTTGCATTCAGTATTGTGTAGTCGCCGAGGTCAGGGAAACTTCTATCTTTAAACACAAGGAAGATTTTGGGAGGTATTCTTAGCTTCACTATGTTTGCAGTACTTGGTAATGTGGTCAAAATAGATCATTGTGATAATTCCGTCATCAATCAGGTATAATTCTCTTTTTTTCTTTCTTTCGAGTTTAATCAAATATGTTTCTACATAGTTGGGTTTGTTTCAACTATCTAAATTAGATTCTTGGCTTGGATATGAGAATTGTGATATTTACCTTCATCTACTCTAGTTTTTGGGTTTTATATAGCATGTGATTTGACAAAGTTGAAGTTACAAAGCAAAGTCTTGTTAGTGTTTTCAGAAATGACATTGGAAGGGAGGTGGAAACGAGCTTAAGAAGTGTTGGACCAGGAAGAATCAGGTAAGTTCAACAAATATTTTCTAACGTTTGATGGTTAAGCATACCATGACTGTTTTCTATGCTTCTTATCTGAAGTTTGTTTCCTAAAAATGCCATCCCTATTTTCTGTGCTTCTCATTTGTTTCCATTTCATTATCTTTCATGGGATCATGGTTAAAGTTGAGCACTCCAAGGGATTCATCACATCCTCATTGGCTAATGGTCCCGAATACCATGTCTCACAGGTATATTGTGTTACCTTAATTTGATTTTTTGTAGACTAATGCAGTAATATGACTTGGCATAACATGGGCTATAACGAAGATATTAAAGAAAGAAATGGAGAAAGAGTAGCTATCATGTGAAATGGCATAACTTAGTAGATTCCATTAGGTTTGTTTGGAGAATTTGGTTAATTTTTTACCTGTTATTCTCAATGCTGGACCTGTCATACATTATTGTTATGGGCAGTTTACATTTCAGTAACCATTCCAAACTTTTGTTGCTTTATTTATTCAATTTATTCTACACTTGGTCTAGTTCAACTAACTCTAGGTGAAGTTTTAAACACCGCATACCCTCATTTATGATAAATATAAAACAGCGCGCCCTAGACATAACAACGTATCATTGTGGTTTTGTCTCTTGAATGTTGAAATGGTATGCTATATTTAGGTTCTACCGTACCATTTTAGCATATAGCATTATGGATGTTCAAAAGCGTTTTTCTTATTTTGTGTGAACTTCTTTGTTTCCTACACTGAATTTAACTTTTATGGGAAAAAGCAGCTGAAATATTTGCGTAATTGTGTTTAGAACATGATCATATTATTACATCTACTGACAACTTGAACATCATGAAATTCCCATTTATTTACTTTTTCCATTTGAACATCAGGACATTGTTATTGGAACTCCTGGACGCTTGAGGGATCTGATTGATTCGTGATTTTGTTGTCTAAACGAGGTATCTTTTGTGGTAAGTTTAGTGGGGTCTCAGAAGTGTGGTTGATTAATATTTCATCTTTATTGATCTGTATCCATTTTTTTTATTTGTGATTGCCTCTTTAGAGTAATCCTCAAGTTCGTCCTTCTTTTTGTGACATCTAAAATATATGCTGAATATTCATCGTTCACTTTAAATATAGTCATCTTCAAATAAATGAAAATATTAGTTTAGGTGCTGCTTGACACTTGCTGAAAATACATTTGTTAGGTTGTGGATGAAGTAGATAGAATGCTTGACATGGGGTTTGAACCCGAAGTTCGTTCCATATTGATCCAGACAAGCTCTAGTAAGTGACATGCTCATCCTACTTAAATACCTTTAAACTTTGAAGCATTTCCTCTTTTTGATATTTGCATGGATATTTGACACTGGTGTAACATGTGCAGATCGCCAGATGGTTATGTTCAGTGAAACTTGGCCTCCTTCTGTATATCAGTTGGCTCAAGAGTTCATGGATCCAAATCCTGTTAAGGTTTGCATCTTCATACAATGTCCCTCTGTTAAAAATTTACATTGTTGTTTTCTTAATCATTGGTTTCATAAAATGTCCCTGTGTAAACAATTTATATTGTTGTTTTCTTAATCATTGGTTTCATTATTTGGTGGTTGTGGGATCTGAGGATTTGGCTGCCAAGCATGATGTTTTGCAGATAGTAGAGGTATGATGGAAGATTGGCTGACAATCGATCCTCTTAATTAATTGTTAATCAAATGTAGATGGATGTTTAAGCACCTTTACTTGTTGTAGGTTTTGGATGATAGAGCGTGTGATGCACGTTTGACCACCTTGTTAGAAAAGTACCACAAGTCGAAAAGGTAATATTGTTTTTTCAAGTTGTTTCTTGCTAGATTTGGTTTTGTCATCTGAAGTAAACAATGTCCTATTTTGCATGACCCAAGCTTTATGATTTAGCTATATGTAATTAATGGATAAGAATGATCATGGTTCCTCCTCAGTGCCTCGTATAACCTACTTTATATTTTAAAGAAATTATTGTATTTTAGACCATATTCCTCTTTAAGTTTGATTGCTTTGACCTCCTGTTGATGCATTTGTTTTGTTTTTGTTTTTGTTTAACAGTAACAGAGTTTTAGTATTTGTGTTGTACAAGAAGGAAGCATCTCGCATTGAAAGCATGCTCCAAAGGAAGTAAGACCCTTGTTCCCTTGATATTTGTCTAAGTTAGTTCCTCTTAGTATGATGTTCTTTCCTTGTTCATCAATTTTTCATTCTAATTCAGTCATTCTATTTCCGTATTCATTGTGCGGCAAGGGTACTGATGTGTACCAACTTTAATGTTTAGAGCGAGAGCGTTAAACTCCTAGCAGCTGCATCTTTAGTTGATGCACTTCGTCGTTTATCAGTCTTTCAAGGCTAGGTAATTTCAGTGAAGTGCACCTGAAGTACTTTCTGTTTCGCTTTTTTTGCACCTTTGGTTAGTTATTTTATACTTGTAGGGTATGTGCAAGTTTAATAATGCCTTTTTCCTTAATGAACTAAGATGGAATTTTTGGATGGTATACAGAACTAAGACGTCAAAATCCACACTGCTAACAAAGTCAATGATCTAAATTACACTAGTAGTCTGCAGCTGCGACTATCTGAACACAACCCAATTAGGTCAGTCATGGTTAAGGACAGATTGGAAGCATAAATCATGCTTAAAAAATTTAGACAATAGAAGCACCAATTATATGTGCAAGCTTTTGATGTATCATTTTTTTTAACTTAGGTCATTGGAAAGAGGATTTGAGACAATGGAAACTTATCCAGTTCCCCATATTCATCATTTCCACAGATTTTCCTGCTTATACTTGCACAACCATATTATTTATTTATTAGTTTTTGACTTCAATTGATTTATAAGAATACTGGTTATTTGATTGGAAGAATTTATGATGCTTTGTTCGCAGGTTAATTGAATGATGCTCTGCTGTGAGATCGGAAAGGTTGGAGAACAAAGCAGCAACCATTATGTCCCTTAACATCTGTAAGATTTGTAAGTTATAATGCAGTTTCTCCTTATAGAGATTTAAGTTAGAAGAACTTAGGAATTTCAGTATATTTATACAAACTGAAACTTAGAAACTAAGTAATTTATGTGTATGTTGACATAGTTTGTATCAAATACTCATACCTTCAATTGAAGAATTCTTTTTTCATGGAATGAATGTGTAAAAGTTAGTGGAATGCTGAATATTGGGAACTGGGTAACTGCAGGGGGAAATGGATTTTGACCAGGTCAATGAAGACTTGACCTTTTTATTTTAGGTTGCAAAATTTTCGCAACGTCTTATTTTGGTTGCTAAATTAGAACCAGAACCAATAAATTAGAACCAGAACCAATAACATTTTAATTCCGGGTAGGGGTATTCCTGGAATTTGCAACAGATTAGCAACGGAGGACCTTGGTTGCGAATAAATAACGTCGCAACGGCACATGCCGTTACGAATCCCCGTTGCTGACCGAGAGTCGCAACGTAGCTTATGCCGTTGCGAAAAAATGCAACGTCGTGTTTTGCAATGATGATATTTCGTTGCAACCCCAGTCAGCAACGTCCAAATTCCGTTGCGAATCCCTAAAAATGGTGTAGTGTCGGTCTGGACTGTAGTTGAACCCTAATCAATATCACACTGATTCAATGTACAGTTGCGCTCCTTACGTATCTGATCCCAGCGAGATATTTTGCACTTGATTCCCTTAGCTGATCTCACCCATAACCAAGAGTTGTTACGACCCAAAGTCGAAGAATTTAATAAACTAATCTGTATCACACAGAAAAGTCTACGATAATAGATAAATCTGTCTCCCATAGATAAACATACAAGTTTTGTTCCGTCTTTTGATAAAATCAAGGTAAACAAGAACTAATCAATGACTCGGACTTATATTCCCGAAGAACATCCTAGAATTATTGATCACCTCACAATAATCTAAATCGTATGGTAGAGAAACTAGATATTGCGGAATCACAAACGATTAGACGAAGATGTTTGTGATTTCTTTTTATCTTGCCCTATCAGAGATATAATCTGAAGCCAATTATTCAATTGAACTCATACGAAAGAAAATGGCTCAACTACAAGAGAAGTAGTTTTATCTGGCTTTACAATCCCAATGAAGTCTTTAATTCGTTAACCGACAGGGTCTCGAGAAGAAACCTACGGTTAAAGGAGAATCGACTCTAGCAAACCAACCAGTATCACACAAGAGGTGTGGGGATTAGTTTTTCCAATTGCTAGACGTCTCCTTTATATAGTTTTCAAATCAGGGTTTGCAATCTAAGTTACCTTGGTAACAAAGTATTCAATATTCAGCGTTAAATGAAAAACCTGATTTATCCAAGCTAATATCTTTCAACCGTTAAATCGAAACTTAGCTTGTCACACACACATGAAATGTATTTCATTTAGGTTTGAGTAACCGTACCTAAACGTGTACATTCGGTTGGTTCACAAATAGTTAAACAATGGTTAGCCATATGAGTACTTTCATATTAACCGTATTCATCTTTCTCACACTAGTGGAAAATAGACTTTTTAAGTTTGTTTGGCCTTTATAGATAAGACTACCCTAGGCTTTCTTTATATATTAAGCTTCCAATGGTAGTCATTTTTTACAGAAAAGTAAATCAAGATCCCATAGCAGTCCTAATATTAAGGGGCAGTTTTGAAAATAAAAGTACCTCCACGTGGATTTATAGTAAGACTGTTAGTGAAAATTGTTATTATAGTCCAACTTTAATTAGGACTGCGGTGTGGGAAATTGTTTAATACTCCCTCCGTTTCAGGAAAAGTGTTACTTTCACTTTTTCAATTTGGCCTATTTTTAGGCTAAAATGAAAAAGTAAAAGTAAAACTTTTCCAGAAATGGAGGTAGTAACATTCTATAAACAAAACATATTTCTATATCGATTTGTATTCCCCTTCTCTCCCACTTCTCTCTGAACTCTAATCAGAGCCTCACTTATCTCTCGATTCTAATTAACCTTAAACCCCAGCTCCTCCACCTCATAAAACATCGGAGTAATTTCATCCTCGCTTTAACAATCCTCTCGTCTATCTCTTTTTTTTTTCCACAGCTGACTATCTCGTCCATCTCTTTTTTATGTAAATGTAATTCCAGATCCGTATAATATGGTTCCCATCCATTTTATTTTTTTTGATTGAAGATCAGGGTTTCTTTTCTTCTGTAAAAAGTAATTTCAGGTACGCATATTACGATTTCAATCCCTGGTATTTCAATTTAAGGGTTTGTTGTTTTTGTTTTCGAAGATTTTGCTGGTTATTAGGAATTTTGGGTCCTTTTTTGCTATATCAAATTAGGGATTGATAATTATTAAGTTTATTTTCGTTTCAGATTCAACTTTGGCAGTGATTCCTGAGTTCAATTTTTTGGTTTAATAAGTAAAATCATTGTTACTGCTATATGAAGAGTTAAGGATTTGTTGTTGGGATGCTGGATTCGTTGATTGGGTACTTTCGTTTTGTTCATCTCTGAATATGGTTTATTCCATTGTTTTTGTTCGGGAATCATTTGATTTGTGATAAAAAATTTGTTGTTTCTTTCTTCTGGTATCATTTGATTTGTGATAAAAATCCATTCGTTGTTGTGCATAGACCATTTACAAGGAAGTTTGCTATCCAAATTTGAAATTTATAACCAGAACCAACCTTGTCCTGTGATAATTTGTGTTTCTTAAAACGAGTTAGATGTAATCCAAAAAAGATTGGTTTTCCTTACGCTTATTCAATGTTTGCAAGAAACTAAGAAGCTAAATTGAAATATATTCATATAATAAGGTCATTATAGTTGTTGCTGATTACATAACAAATAGTTCCTTCTCGGATCCAATGTTTGTGAAGCTGATGAAGTCAAAATATTGGAGGAAATTAGCCTAATGGTATGATGACTGTGTTTTATATTAAGAGTTTCTTCCGTACTTTCTTTTAGCAGCAGCAGTGTTAACAATTATGTAGTGTATTATTGTAGGAAAAGGAAGTTGAAATGGAGGATATTGTTGCAGCATCCGTTCTGGATTGATAGTTGCGATTCAAAGAACACTATTGGAGTTGTAGATTATTCAATGATCTATATGCTCACTACAAGAAAACTGAGGTTAATCTCAACACCGTTTTCCACTCTTGCTTGTTTCATTTTTGGTGTGACATTGTTTGATTTTCCTACTCCATGTACTCAAAGTGTACAATTCAAAATGAACTGATAGTCTTACTTGCTTTAGTGATATCCTTCAGTCCGACCCTAAGTATGTTTTTCCCGTTTGTTCCAATGTAATATAATTTTATATACTTGTATTATTACTGAAATATGAAATACCAAAAAGAACTCTGAATGGAAGAATGCAAATTTGGGTTAATGTTAGATGGGGTAGGCTTATAAGCCTGGTGAAATTTGGTTAATCCTTGCCTATTTTGCAAAATTCTAGTTGTGTATCTCCCAACTATATCGTTTAAATATCCGACATCAACGAGAAGATGAAGGTCATCCTAGTTGTTTGGGTAAATGTTTCAATTCTATGTCACAGACATCTTTGCAAGTATGCTTTGTTTTTCCATTTTCGGCATGAAGATTAATAAACTGTTGATCCACATATAGTATTTTATAATAACTTTTATAACTTGGATATTTGCATATTTTCTGGATTGAACCAGATTGAGCTTCTTTCCTTTATCTTGATCGATTTTTCCTTGGTTTGAGAACCTGAGATCCTTGTTGTTTCTCACTGACATTGCTAAAAAAAATTCTCAGTCATAACCTATTTTGCTTGTTTTAAGTTATATTTGTCTCTCTTCTGCTCTAAAGCTATATCCCAATATATGAAAGAAAATTTGCTGCTGCTTAGGGTAGTCTGTTGATGTTTAGCTAATTATCTTATTTCTTTGAGTGTAAAATGTTGTGAGGTGTTTCAAACTAATCTTTTGCATCATCTGTTGCTTCTGTGAATCCATATTGCTAAGTTTAGTATCTTATTGGTATTCTGAAATTGGTTTGCAGGCTTATCTATGCTGGAAAACAACTTGCTGATGACAAAACTGCCAAAGACTAGAGCATCGAAGGGGGTTCTGTTCTTCATTTGGTCCTCACTTTGAGGGGTGGTCTTTAAGGCTTTTTATTTTCATATGGGAATGATATATATCAAACTGTTCAGGGGAGTACTTGCAAACTAGCTTTGTTATGTGTAGATTTTTGTTTACTTGGTGGAAGAACATGTTCCAAGGAAAACATATATTTCTGTCAATAATTTTTGGTTTTCAATTGTTGTGTGTGGATTGTATTTTTCTTCTGTTGTGCATTTTCCTTTACTGCAGGGATGGGATTTCTTAGGAGGCCACTTCATGTGGTTGCTGCTTTCATGGATCCATTATCATTGCTTTCCAAAATGATAGGTATCGTCGTTGTTTATTCTAGTTCTTTCATTTATGTATAGATAAATCAAGGTGGCATGCTATTGTTGTTTATGTTTGACTACGGTTTTTATTTTACAACAAGTGTCTGTGATATACTACTATTACATTTGACAGACCTTTAATAATTCTAATTGGACGTGCTTTTCTACTCTTATCAGCTTGTCCAACCTGCTTACCGTTCTTTGATGGGTCATCTACGATCGGGGACTCTAGATGGTTTCAAGGATGCTATAGATGTGGCTGCTCACCATTGTGCTCAATCTTTCAGCGCAAAATTTTGCTAAGGATGTGATGGTAATTCAAAAGCCTTATATTTCCTTTATGCCAACGTAAACTGACCATGGACTGAAACAGGTTTTGATTTGGTTGTAGTGTTTAGGTGTTGAAGTCAGGCTTCGACAGAGCTATAAGGCGTTCTTGGTAGTGAACAAAAAGTCTCTTATCTCTCAAAGGGATTATGCTTTTTGTTTATAGCTTCGACTTCGAGTAATGGACGACCTGATTAGAGCTAGCTTGTCAGTAAATGAAGGGATAAATGATGAAGTCTTTGCCTTCAACTTAGTGTTGAAGATTTCTGGTTGTCAAGCTAGTAATAGTCTAGTTGTTAAGCTTGTAATAGGAATATAGATTTAACATTTTCAACTTAGTTTTGAAGTTTTGAGATTTGGAACTTACAAAGTATTTGGATAGTTAAACTTGTAAACTGAATACACTATTTAATACAGATTCAGTTGTAACTAAAGTCCTTATCAGTTTTATGAGTCAGCATTAGTCGAACTGTCATTTAGCTGAACCAGCTTTGGATCAGCTGAATCAATTTCCATTTTTTTCAATTTAATATGATCCATAAAAACAACTGTGTATATCAGAATTACTGGACTGGCTGTCGAAGGTAGTCGTTTTTTGAAAACTTAGTGATTTTAAGTGTTTTTTTGGCAGACTTTTTGTTTTCTATTTTCCACTAGTGTCATAACTAGCTCAAATGACTCATAAGAACTAGTTCAGGAGTTGTTCAATTGCTTAGGCCTTTATACATAGACATAATTGAAGCAAAATCGGTTTGATTCATTTGAATCAATTCATGAATAGTATATCCACGGTTGCAAAGATTGCATTCTTTATAATTTATTGTTTTAAGTCCATGAACTACCGATTTGAGAAATAACCATCTTGAGTACGCGTATACGTACCTTAGCTACCGGATCTTGAGTTGGTTTTAGTTTCCAAACTCAGTAGAATTTTTTGGGTACAAAAGTTCCGCCAGTACGCATACCTAAGGTGAGAAATTCACGGACGTGAACTTTCACCAGTACATGTACAGGTACGCGTACCCAACCTGTCTCCTTCACCAATACCGCATGCACATATATGCACGCACTTGGTTTCTGGTACATGGATTTATACACTAATGTGTGAACACACTATATATGCTTATATCTATAGGTGGTTACGTAATCTCAACTCTACATTTCAATCATTGAAACATTCTTCTATAATGTTATAATAATCGTTGGACATAAAGAATCGACTATCGTCATCAAAGATATTTTCAAGATTGAAACATCATCATGACTTTCGTTACGGGTAAAGATGAAAGGTGGTTAAAGCGAAATCTTACCAACACATATTTTGAGAAAAAAATAGGCGAGTAAACTCGGCTCAAAATAGCAAATGTGTATGTATGAAAACTATCATACTTATACGAATGTTGTCTCAAAAGTAGGAGATATACAGACTTTTGATTGCTAGATAAGTTCAAGTTTCCACATACCTTTTTGGTTGGATGAAGTTCCATTGGTTCCTTGAGTAGTTCTTCGTCTTCGTAAGATAATCGCCATGGAATCTGGAGCTTAACTATACTTAACTCTCCTAGACCGAGACTTAGTCATAAGTAAACTAGAAATGAAGACGTATAGTTTTGATTACTGATATTGACAAACATGCTTGAGATAGCAATGCATGCGAGTTCGACCAAGCAATGCTCTAACAATCTCCCCCTTTGTCAATTTTAGTGACAAAACTATCAATACATATGGATTACAAAATAGATAAAACCTTGTAGCTTCTCGTCCACATGCTTGATTTCCTTGGTGCTTCAACATTACTCGAAAACTTCATATTTTCCAAGTACTCCCATGATTCCATAGATGTTCAGTTCAGCATCATAATTGTTGAAGTTCTGTAGCCATAACAATGAGAAAACAAAATCTTTCAATCATTGTTATACAGTGTCAAAGTATTATTACACAACATCAAAGTTCTTAAATTACAACTTCGACAAAAATACTATGGTGATATGTATCACTCCCCCTTAGTCAATACTTTCGTCTCAACATGAAAACCGCTCCCCCTTACATAAAGATCTGAAAACCATATGTATTTGTAGTGTGAACTACATATTAATTCTCCCCCTTTTTGTCAATAAAATTGGCAAAGGTATGAAAACGGGATCCTAATGAAATTTTCACGAAGACGCTTCAAGACCAAAGAAAATGACATATCAACTTTGTTTAGATGCAATCATAAAGCCGAAGCTAAATGCATTCATCAAGGAGTTTATAAACATACAAGATAACCCCTAAAAAATTCCACAGCCACACTCCCCCAAAGATATGGAAATTAAGCGCAAGTTCAAAAGAACTCTCCCCCATTTGATGTCATTCCCGAGAGAACAACAAGAGCGACCTTACTTTTACAAGAAAAGAAGGATTTTATTGGACACCAAAAACCATAAGAAATGATTTTCTATATCCAAAATTCTCAATTAAACTAACCACAAGAAAACCCATGATTAATTTAATCGTAATACACAATCATATTAAACACAAAAGTGATCAATTTAATTGAGCATGCTTGACATAAGAGAACTTACGGAGCTACGACTATGCGAACCATAAAATAATGATTAACTCAATCATTCTATGCTCAACACAAGAAAAACTTATGGAGCATTGCAGAATACACATAAAATATGGATCAGGGAAAGATCAATACTGCGGCATAAACAAGGATTCATTCTATTTTCCATCACTATTTGCACAATGACATACAATAGACATAATCCTTGGAAACAAAAATTCATCATATCTTCCATTAATTATTTGCATAACGACATAATAGGTTCAAGTTTTGTTTGTCAAAAGTTCATCGATCTTGTATCAATACTTGCATATCGACATATAAAAGAGATAACGTTTGACATCGTATGGGACAATAATAGTTCACAGACGCAAACACACATATCTCATGACATATTGCAATATATAAAACCATAAATATTAATACCACAAAAATCATCTTCCGAACAATTTTTAGAGTTTTAAATAAATAAATATAAAAAACAAAGATGAAAAATATTGGACATAGCTATGTGTAATCACAATAATGGCTATTCCAAACTCTAGTTGTTCTTCCTAAAACACAAGAATAAAATTCTCAGAAGAAGACTTCCTAGGAAAAAGGCACCATCTAACCAAGATGTGCAATAAGAGATCGAACACAAGCAAGTTCCTCATTAGCTTCCTTCAACTTAGCCTTTACAAACTCGAGATTCTTTATGGCAATCACAAATTGTTCACGTACAACCTTGAAATCTTGGAGAAGGTTTCCAACCAGTTGCTGTGACATCTGGACAGGTTGCTTATTTTCATGATCAATTACATGATAAAAATTTATAAGAACATGGTTCTCATAAAACTCAGCAATGATGTTTCCTTCATTCTCAACTTACTTTTTGCATCCATACATAGTTTGCACCATTATCTCCCATGAAACTATTTCTGTTACCGAGCGAGTATATACCAAGAAGAACTTCATGATATATATATGACACATATAGTAAAACCATAGGGTTACTCGTTTAAGAATCGGTAATGGGTCAGGTACGCAAACGCTTACGGTTATGTACCAGTTTATAAACCGTGTAAGCAAAGGGGACTTATTTCAAAAGGCTTGGTCAAGGAATTCTAAAACAAGGAAGGAGCACTGAAAAATCAGTGTTTTTAACAAGGCATGGTTTTTCTTAAGAGTTTTGATTGATCAACTATGATTTATTATGAAAGGAAGATCGAAAGGAATTCTACATAGAAGGAATCATTTCTAAGAAATCAAACATGTATTTCAACAACCAATTTTTTCGTCAAGACAAGTTATATCTTGAACTCTATGTGCATTCTCGTAAGTTGGTATGAGAATGCACAATTTGAGAATAGTTAAGTTATAGGTTGATCAAGTAGCTCATTATCGTTTTCGTTCTCAGTGGTACAAGGAGAAATAACGGGAATAATTTCAAAAGAATTATTACTAGGAGAACAAGTCATACCTGAAGATGATTTCTTCCTTAATTTTTTGATTTTCCGCTTGATCAGATGCATGATTATTTATGTGCATATAATCAGAGGTAAAACCTTTGGACACATTGTGATCCTTTCCAAAGGATGGTATTCCTTTATCAATTGAATCAACCATTTTCCTTTGACGTCTTTTCTTATTTACAGGAACATCAATTGCCTTAGTTGTCCATATGACATTCTTTCCTCTACGATTGTATAAGAAGTTAGTATCATACATTTAACTAAGTGAGGACTTATCATAGTACTATTCCTGATTTGGGGCTATGATATTCTCAGCATGGAGAGAAACATGCTTGATTACTTCCTTTGACATCCATATGATAATGTTATGAAGTTTTTCATTCCTTATTCGGAAACGACATTTCCGTTCAATATGACCTTTGTTTCTACACTAGTAACAGTTGAAGGTCATGTTTTTACCATCTCTCCTACACCCTTTCTTCGAAGTATGACAATCTTTGTTTATAGGAACATTGGATGTAAAAGGTGATTTTTCACATTGCAAGTTTCTATTAGCACAAACAAAATTGATCTTCCTAGTATTTGGAGCATCTATTCCTTTATATCCCATATCACGTATATCACGATGTTCTTTACATGCTCCTTACATGGAAGATAGTTTTTGTAGAGCTAGCGTAGAATTTTTTCAGATTCTCTTCTAGTGATTTTACCTTGTTGACAGTTGTAGACAAGTCATTCTTCAATTGTTTTTCTTTGGAAAGAAAAAGGCATTCTCTGTCATTATAGTATTTCTATTGAGAGTCATACTTTTCCTCAGATTCAGCAAGTCTTTATTTCAACATACGGAAACTCTTCTAAAGTTTTTCACATTCAATAATCTTTGAATGGACTTCTTCATCACTTTATTTAAGGATAAATTGTAAAAGTTTTTAACCAGTATCATATCCTTTAAAGAGTTTTTTGAGTTTCATGTTTTCACGACAGAGAGGAAAAAGATATTATGCCAGGTAGGCAGTTGATCCTTTCTTTGTTATGATATCATTAAAGAGTATAATATACTGTAAGACTTCTTCATCAACACTTGGTTCCTCGTCTGAATCACTTTCATTTGAAATTTTATCCAGTTGTTCATCTAAGCGATTTTCCCAGTTGACATTGGTTTCTGACAGAGGAAAAGACTTCTTGGCAGTCTCTAAACTTTGAACTGTATCAAAAGGATCCCGATCGGGTTTTGCGGAGTCAGAGATATCACTACTATCCATAGAGTTAGATCGCTACAAACACAGACTGATAAGGTCTTTAAACTTGTTTTCCTGCTCTGATACCAATTGAAAAAACGAGGGTCTAACAACCTCACCCAATATTTTGATTAGCAATATGTATGGACTAACTCGAATATACTTTTAAGAGAATATACTTTTTAGACAGTCAGACTCAATCTTAATAAAAATTATATCAAGGAGTTAATATCTCTATATCTCAATTTGATATATACTCAAGTAAATAGAAATCTACAAGTCTTTATCAAATACAAGAGATATAATCTTGGATGGTACCAAAGACCAATATCCAATGATCAAGCTATTTCCAATAAACAACCAAAGGTTGGAATTCACAATTGATCGATGCAACGCACTACCTGTGATATTTCAATTATATAACAAAATATAATGCGGAATAGAAATAACACAGACACCAAAAAAATTGTTAACGAGGAAACCGCAAATGCAGAAAAACCCCGGGACCTAGTCCACAATGAACACCACACTTTATTAAGCCGCTAGAGACACTAGCTTACTACAAACTAACTTCGGTCTGGACTGTAGTTGAACCCTAATCAATATCATACTGATTAAAGGTACATTTCTGCTCCTTACGTCTCTGATCCCAGCAGGATACTACACACTTGCTTCCATTAGCTGATCTCACCCACAACCATGAGTTTCTACGACCCAAAGTCGAAGACTTTAATAAACAAATATGTATCACACAGAAAAGTCTACAATAATAGATAAATCTATCTCCCACAGATAAACCTACGAGTTTTGTTCCGTCTTTTGATAAAATCAAGGTGAACAGACAACCCGGACTTATATTCCCGAAGAAAACCCTAGAATTATTGATCACCTCACAATAATTTAAATCGTATGGTAGTGAAACTAGATGTTGCGGAATCACAAACGATGAGACGAAGATGTTTGTGATTTCTTTTTATCTTTCCCTTTCGGAGATATAATCTCAAGCCAATTATTCAATTGAACTCGTACGATAGAAAATTGCAAGATCAGATCGCTCAACTATAAGAGAAGTAGTTTCGTCTAGCTTCACAAACCCTATGAAGTCTTTAAGTCGTTAACGGACAGGGTCTCGAGAACAAACCTACGGTTAAAGGAGAATCGACTCTAGCAAACCAAGTAGTATCACACAGGAGGTGTGGGGATTAGTTTTTCCAGTTGCTAGACGTCAACTTTATACACTACGGGAAAAACATTGATCAAATACTCCTGAAAAGAGTTGTCATAGGTCTACGAAGACGTTTATCGATAGGTTGCACAAGGGGGGGGGGGGGGTTGTAGAAAATCCTCAAATCTATACAACTCTTTAGTTAGAGTCGTAAACATAGTTGTCGATTAGTTTTGTACGATTCTTGCTTCAGTTGTGAATGTCTTTAAAAATTTCCTCTTAATGCCTAACACAACTCATATATGGGTTGTGAAAATAACTCACACACTACACTTATTTGGGTTGTAGAACATTCATCGACAACCATGGTTAGAGTTGTATGTCAATTCTTTGACAACTATGATTAGAGTTGTTTGTCATTTCCTTGACAACTTTTTTTTGAGTTGTAAGTCACTTGTTTGACAACTTTATATAGCAGTTGTGGTTATTTTTCATTTGTGAAAAAAAAAAATTTAATTGGTCACAACATTCAAAATATACCCGCATTCCAAATGTAAACCATCAAAATGTGACAGCATTCAAACACTTGAACCAGTCAACAAGAGTAAACTCTGATAGTAACACCATTCTTGGTTCTGCTACATCTATTATAATTGCTTTTGAAAATTCAGTAAACTGCTATACAAAGACCTAAGTTTGTTTATTATCTAAAGTTAATTGAGTCTCAACATACAGAATTTGCGGCATTCCTTCGTGCTTTTTTAGCCTCTTTCTCAGTCTCTTTCCAGATCTAATACGCTTGATTATCTGTAGGAAGTTCATGTCTGCAAACTGGGCATGAGTTTTGTTTTTCCTGTTGCCATTACATAAAAGTAGATTTCAGATTCTGGTAAACCAACCAAGTACAAAATTTACAAGAGGATCAATTAAAGTTTAAAATGTGATTAAAGGGGACTAATTACCATCTATGGCATCAAATAGAGAGGGTGAAACAAGTTCTTGCAAGGCAATTCCTGCATTTTGGCATTTATAACCAAGTTCTCGCTGCAAACCTCGTTAAGGTTTCCTCTGTCAAAGTGATTGTTGGAAGGTTTGCGACCACTTCCTTACTTGCTGGAGGCGCTCTTAGAGGACGAGAACCAAGACTCTACATCATAAAACACAAGAACAAGGTTACATAAGAATCCTCCTAATAATTCATCCCAACTTAGCCTCTCAAGGGACTTAGATCAATGAAAGTTTCTCTTTTGCACACTTCGTATCCTTACTTATGAAACACAAAAGGAAGAAACCATGCAACGAGAGATTAACAATACCTGCAGTGAAGATTTACACATTCCAAACTTTGGAGATTGGGTCCTCACTGATGCTTGAAAACATCCTCAATTTACTTCATCCTCAACTTCTAACATCCTTGAAAACAGCACAAGGGTCAAATTTCCGGGTGCATAAAACATTCATCTTTGATTCAAATTAAACCACCAATAGCTCAATAGAAAGATAACAATCTCCTCTACAATGTTCGTTAAGACATCATGAACTAAATCGGTCTCCAACATACCTATAAAAGTCTATAAACACACCTACTCGCCGCAGTTACAAGCAATTCTCCAGATTTCATAATAACTCTAAAATTATCAAAACATAATCAATTCAACTCTAAAACAAGCAACACAAATCTCTAAAGTTTGATAGTTCAATATACTTTAACCCTAAATAAGACCTAAGGCTAATCCAAACACCTTACTCAACCCAGTTTGATTATAACTTACTTCATCCTCAACTTCTAACATCCTTGAAAACAACACAAGGGTCAAAGTTTCGGGGCGCATAAAACATTCATCTTTGATTCAAATTAAACAACCAATAACTCAATAGAAATATGACAATCTCCTATACAATTTTTGTTAAGACATCATGAACTAAATCAGTCTCTAGCATAGCTATAAAAGTCCATAAAGACACCTATTCACCGCAGTTACAAGCAATTTCCAGATTTCATAATAACTCCAAAATTGTTTATAACCCATAATTTGAAGAATTTTTTTTCTTCTGGAAAATAGTCCATAATTAGTCGATATACAAAAAGAACAAGAAAATTGAAATATCAATCAAGAAAGAAAAGCAATGGATGAATGATTTTTAAGGTTCATTTCATGAATCAAACAAGAAATTACTAGGCCCTTTGACAGCATGCTAGTCTTATTTGTACAAGAACCAGCCAGAGAAACAAACTCGCACACATAACAAAATGGAAAAACAACACAAAAATGATTATTGCAAAACATGTTAACTACTGTAACTTATTCAAGCGGTATTCAAGAGTTTCAAGTGCGACATTTGTTAGCAAGCATAAGACGACCTGCAACAAAAATCGACATTTGAAATCTTAGTTTCTGGCTCAAAATAGAATTGGGGAAAATCCAATAAATCAAACTGCAACAAAATTAATCTCTTAGAAAACCAGCATTAGCTCCTGATTAATGTTCTTACTCACCTTAAAGTTGATGAAATTCTTAGTTTCCATCATCACCAAGCAGAACAAAAATCAAATGAACTCTTAACTACTCAATAATAACTACAGACAGGGACACAATCTGAAAAGATGTCACTGCTCAATAACCAAAAATGTGTAGGAGACGAGAAGGTGGAAAGATTAATCCTTCTATTGAAATAAACAAATCCTTCCATTTATCAACTCAACCACACTGAAACTGCAGCTTCAACAAATCCTTCTATTTCTCAACTCAAACACATTGACACGGCCATCCAATCACCAAAATCATCTCCATATCTCAGATCTATTCATCACCTTCAAATCCATTCTATCCAAATTCAATTCAAGAAAACCCTAACTCTATAGAAATGATTTATAAATGGTTTTGATCCGAAGAAATCGGTGAAGAAGAACAGATTCATGAACCGAAGAAGAGATTGAGTGATTTTTGACTTTGAATTGATTGTGTGAACTCAGAAACAAGAGATGAATCTGTAGGTGATTGAATTTGAGAAGTATAAAGGAATTTAGGGTTTCTTCCATATAAGCTAATGGTGTAGTTGCTGGTAATCGAGAAGATGATTATGATGTATTTATAGTTAACATACAGTGATTGAAGTTGGGTTCTGCTGAGATCGAATCGACTATTAGCGTTCGAAGAAGTTGTGCGATTCAACACAGAAATGAGTTTTCTTCATTCGAGCAAGGGTTTTTTTTTTCTGAGGGAGGGGAAGATGAGAGACGAGATAAAGGGTAGAAATTAGGTTTAGAGTTATGAAATTGGAGTTTTTGGGACTGATTTAGCGTTAGAAGATGAAGGTTTAGAGTGGGGAAAGGGTAAAAATTAGGGTTTGCAGAGAGATGGAGATAAGAGGCGGAAGAGAATGAGTAGAGGTTTTCTCTCTCTCTCATTTTGTGTAGTTAAGTTAAAAACACTCTGGACCGTAGATAAGGAGGTCATACAGATTGGATAAATTATAGGACGGTGCATATTTACTTTAGCATGCACATACGGATTGGGAAATATGTGTGTTTCTCTTTGTGTCAATACGAACTCATGTTTTCGGTTTAATTATCAATCTACGACATGAAAAAAAAATCCAAAAAAAATATTAATAAATTCAGGACATTGTTATCGACATTTTGATGTAAAAAAATTCAGAAAATGTATAAGAATGAATCGGGAAAATGAAAATGAATTCGATAATTGGTGTGTTTCTTTGTTCTTTCTTTTTGTGTGTTTGTGCTTCCGGTTTGAATTTCGAATAGTCGCATAGGCCATGAAGTAATTTTGACAAGTAATACAGGTCAATAAATAACTTTAGTTCACACTGGTAAACTCAGGTTATAAGATAACTAGAGATGGACCACGAAATTCAAACTATGAGCCAAGAAGCTCCGGGAGGGTTCTTACTTAAAACTTAGCATGATACATCAATGAAATCGATAAATATGAATCTCAGTGTTGATTCTAACTTCAAATGTGGTATACCGACATACAAATTATGAACTTAAAAGCTTCGGGAGACGAAATATATCTAAATTGAACATCACAGGTTCAAAGATTACTAGAATTAGACATGAGTTTGTCTTTCGGATGAACTTGAGACGAAATATATCATAATTGAACATCACAGGTTCATAGATTACTAGAATTATACCTGAGTTTGTCTTTCGGATGAACTCGAGACGAAATATATCAGAATTGAACATCACAGGTTCATAGATTACTAGAGTTAGACCTGAGTTTGTCTTTCGGATGAACTCGAGAAGAAATATATCAGAATTGAACATCACAGGTTCAAATATTACTAGATGTAGACCTGAGTTTGTATTTCAGATGAAATCGAGACAAAATATATCAGAATTGAACATCACAGGTTCAAAGATTACTAGAGTTAGACCTGGGGTTGTCTTTCGGATGAACTTGAGACGATATATACCAGAATTGAACATCACAGGTTCAAAGATTACTAGAATTAGACCTGAGTTTGTCTTTCGGATGAACGCGAGACGAAATATATCAGAATTGAACATCACAGGTTCATAGATTACTAGAATTAGACCTGAATTTCTCTTTCGGATGAACTGGAGACGAAATATATCAGAATTGAACATCACAGGTTCAAATATTACTAGAATTCGATCTGAGTTTGTCTTTCGGATGAACTCGAGACGAAATATATCAGAATTGAACATCACAGGTTCATAGGTTACTAGAGTTAGACCTGAGTTTGTCTTTCGGATGAACTGGAGACGAAATATATCAGAATTGAACATCACATGCTCAAATATTACTAGAATTAGACCTGAGTTTGTCTTTCGGATGAACTCGAGACGAAATATATCAGAATTGAACATCACAGGTTCATAGATTACTAGAGTTAGACCTGAGTTTGTATTTCGGATGAACTCGAGACGAAATATATCATAATTGAACATCACATGTTCAAATATTACTAGAATTAGACCTGAGTTTGTCTTTCGGATGAACTCGAGAAGAAATATATCAGAATTGAACATCACGGGTTCATAGATTACTAGAGTTAGACTTGAGTTTGTCTTTCGGATGAACTGGAGACGAAATATATCAGAATTAAACATCACAGGTTCATAGATTACTAGAATTAGACCTGAATTTATCTTTCGGATGAACTTGAGACGAAATATATCATAATTGAACATCACAGGTTCAAATATTACTAGAGTTAGACCTGAGTTTGTCTTTCGGATGAACTCGAGACGAAATATATCAGAATTGAACATCACAGGTTCAAAGATTACTAGAGTTAGACTTGAGTTTGTCTTTAGGATGAACTCGAGACAAAATATATCATAATTGAACATCAAAGGTTCATAGATTACTAGAGTTAGACCTGATTTTGTCTTTCGGATGAACTCGAGACGAAATATATCATAATTGAACATCAAAGGTTCACAGATTACTAGAGTTAGACCTGATTTTGTCTTTCGGATGAACTCGAGACGAAATATATCATAATTGAACATCACAGGTTCACAGATTACTAGAGTTAGACCTGAGTTTTTCTTTCGGATGAACTCGAGACGAAATATATCAGAATTGAACATCACAAGTTCACATATTACTAAAGTTAGACCTGATTTTGTCTTTCGGATGAACTCGAGATGAAATATATCAGAATTGAACATCACAGGGTCAAAGATTACTAGAGTTAGACCTGAGTTTGTCTTTCGAATGAAATATATTATAATTGAATATCATAGACTGTAAAAATGACCATATTACCCTTATTGGAATAAAGTGCAATAAATACTATGGAGACTGTGAAAAATGACTAGACTACCCTTATTAAATGTGGTTCAAGGGAATACGAACCGTGAATGTCCGAAGTTCTAGCTCCAAATTTATCAGGATATATCATAGAAAACCTTGTTTTAGATATTTCTACCCAATTTCAAAAGACCTAAATTTCAAGAATTTAGTGAGGGGTGTTTGAGAAAATAGTTTTCAGCAGAAGTGAATAAAAATTAGCAGAAGTGTGATTTTTTTTTTTGCATAAGTTAATAAAATCTAGCAGAAGTGAGAAAAATTTAGCATAACTGTTTAACCCCCTACGACAACTCTTAAAGGGGGTTGTAGAAGGTTTATTTATCAGAACCGGAGAACAAAATAATTTTTAGCAGAAATGAGAAAAATTTAGCAGAAGTGAGATTTTCTTTTTGCAGAATGAATAAAATCTAGCAGAAGTGAGAAAAAATTAGCAGAAGTGTTTATACCTCTACAACGACTCTTAAGGGGGGTTGTAGAAGGTTTATTTATATTTTTTTTCTTATCTTTTCAATCTCCCATCATAACCATCCATTTATTTTTTTCCTTAACATTTTTTTTCTTATCATTTTTTTTATAAAAGTAGATGTAAAATATAATCAGACATGTAAATGTGGAAGGATGGTTGGAATCCCAGACTTGGAAGGAATAGGCTCAGGTTCGACTCACCTCACCCTCATTATTTATTTATTTTCAAAATCAATTTTTTTTACAACTCTTAAAGAGGTTGTGATTATGCATGACAAAAAAAACACAAAACTATACCAACAATGTGAATACGGAAGGATGGTTGATGACTTGTTCTAACGCGTAGTAGGCTTGTGTTCGAATCTCTCCAAAATCTTTTGTCGAACCAATATTTTTTTTAACTTCAACAACTCTTCTGAATGTTGTTATATAGTGATTCACTATCTTTAAATTATGAGTAGTTAAAGTCTAAAGGTGGTCACTACTCTTTGCACACAAATGTTGTGGTTTTGATTCTCGTCACTACTCTTTGGTCCTCTTTGTCCTAAGAGTTGGACGTTTTTTAACTTTGACAACTATTATTTGGTAAAGGTAGTAAAACATGCCACCTTTCACAACTTTAAAAATATGAGTTGTAAAGTTACAGTTGTAGATAACTGTTTTTCCCGTAGTGATATTGTTTTGAAATTAGGTTTTGCAATCTAAGTTACCTTGGTAACAAAGCATTCAATATTCACCGTTAGATAAAAAACCTAATTTATCCAAGCTAATATCTTTCAACCGTTAGATCGAAACTTAGATTGTCACACACACATGAAATGTATTTCATTTAGGTTTGAGTAACTGTACCTAAACGTGTACATTGGGTTGGCTTACAAATAGTTAACCAATGGTTAGCCATATGAGTACTTTCATGTTAACCGTATTCATCTTTCTCATAACTAGTTCAAATGACTCATAAGAACTAGTTCAAGAGTTGTTTAATTGCTTAGGTCTTTATACATAGACACAATTGAAACAAAATCAGTTTGATTCATTTGAATCAATTCATGAACAATATAGCCACATTTTGTAAAGATTGCATTCCTTATAATTTATTGTTTTAAGTCCATGAACTATCGATTTGAGAAATAACCATATTGAGTACGCGTATCTTAGCTACCGGATTTTGAGTTGGTTTTAGTTTCCAAACTCAGCAGAAATTTTCGGGTAGAAAAGTTCCGCCAGTACGCGTACCTAAGGTGACTGGTTTGTAAGTTCGTAAACTCAAAACTCAGCAGAAATTCACGGACTTGAACTTCCGCATGTACGCGTACCCAATCTGTCTCCTTCACCAATACCGCATGCACATATATGCACGCACTTGGTTTCCGGTACATGGATTTATACACTAATGTGCGAACACACTATATATGCTTATATCCATAGGTGGTTACGTAATCTCAAATCTACATTTCTATCATTGAAACATTCTTTTATAATGATATAATAGTCGTTAGACATAAAGAATCGACTATCGTCATCCAAGCTATTTTCAAGATTGAAACGTCATCATGACTTTCGTCACGGGTAAAGATGAAAGGTGGTTAAAGCGAAAGCTTACCAACACATATTTTGAGAAAAAATATAGGCGAGTAAACTCGGCTCGAAATAGCAAATGTTTATGTATGAAAACTATCATACTTATACGACTGTTGTCTCAAGAGTAGGAAATAGATAGACTTTTGAGTGCTAGATAAGTTCAAGTCTCCACATACCTTTTTGGTCGGATGAAGTTCCACTAGTTCCTTGAATAGTTCTTCGTCTTCGTAAGATAATCTCCATGGAGTCTGGAGCTCAACTATACTTAACTATCTTAGACCGAGACTTAGTCATAAGTAAACTAGAAATCAAGACGTGTAGTTTTGATCACTAATATTGACAAACATGCTTGAGATAGCAACGCATGCGAGTTCTACCGAGCAATGCTCTAACACCTGTTTTCATAAAAAAGTAAAATAAAATAAAATAATTAATTAAAAAAAATAACTAATGATATCGGGGACTATGGGTTCTCCGTACTCATCGACTTACGGACACCACCAAATCGTGCATCAGTGCAAGTGTATTAATGTTTCGATTTCATAATCACAGTTACACTTCCATGTATTTCCACATGCTATTAGTTTGATCATGATTTCTTATCCTATTGCAAAGCCATTCAAGTGACAGTGGGTCTCTTCCTTCGGTTGACCAGGATTTCTTACAAAAGAGAAATCCAAGGAAGGATTTTTTTTTGGGCACCATTTTCTTTCTTTTTTTCGTTTGGGATTTTGATTATGCCACCTACTTTATAGTTATAAGGGGTGTGTCTTAAAAGGTGGTGTGTCTTAAAAGATGGAGATAACTAGTTTACCCTTTAACCTAATTAAAATTATAACTACACCACTTCTTCTTCCTCTATTCTATATTTTTTCTTCTTCTCTTGTTCATCAATTTATGATCATCTAAACCTAATCATATCTAATCAAAATCATCAAATTTTCAACATCGTCAATTCATTGAATTTTTATCGTTCGATTAATCAATTTTTTGTAAACAAACGCGTCCATAAATACTTTCCCACAAACCCATTATTTCTAATTCGTTTTTTATTTGAAACTTTTTAGTAGTAGTCATCAAAATAGGTTGAAATTGGAAGTTATAGTAGTAAGTTCGGTTATGAATTTTGTGGAAAAGCTTTTTCGAACTAGCCGAACTTGCTGGAAATGAAGAACATGAAGAACAGTTCATTTGTTTAGCAAAAAAAATATTTCCTAACTGAACTTTTTTCGTATGAAATAGTTCGGCTAATGTTCATGAAAGCACAGGTAGCCGAACATAGTTTTAATGAAATTTTTTTCTTTCAGAGAAAAGTTCGGTTACGTCGCAAAAAAATAAATCCTAACCGAACTTTCACATTTTTTTTTCCTTTCCTAACCGAACCTTAGTTCGGTTAATTCGTAAAAAAAAATTCATAACTGAACTAACGTTCAGTTACGCATGCAAGATTATGGAGTGCCAGAATCTTGGACTAGACGATTTACATTTACCAACATAGTTTTAATGAAATTTTTTTCTATAGTACGAATAGAGTTATAACTGAATTTGCTGAAGGATCGATATACGTATTCGAATAGAGTTATAGAAAGAATCCTATAGTACGTAGAAATCCGAAACCAATTTCTAGTCGAACTCCTACTAAAACACCTAATAAACTCTCTCTCTCTCTCTCTCTCTATATATATATATATATATACTCTCTATAATTTCTTTTAGACTATACAAAAAGAGTGTTAAAAGAGAATTGAAATGGAGGTTACGAACAGCTCTAGATTCAAGAGGATTTGTGTATTCTGTGGTAGTAGTTCAGGAAAAAAACCTGTTTATGAAGAAGCTGCTGTTCAGTTGGCGAAGGAACTGGTGGAAAGGAAGATAGATTTGGTTTATAGAGGTGGTAGTATTGGACTCATGGGTCATGTTTCTAAGGCTGTTCATGATGGCGGGCGCCATGTTTTAGGGACTATTCCAAAAGTTCTAAAGCCTAAAGAGTTAACTACTGGTGAGACTGTTGGAGAAGTTAGAGTTGTTTCTGATATGCACCAAAGGAAAGTCGAGATGGCTCGTCATGCTGATGCTTTTATTGCTCTTCCTGGTGGATATGGTACATTTGAAGAAATACTTGAAGCCATTACTTGGAGTCAGCCTGGAATTCACCGTAAACCTGTGGGACTTTTAAACGTAGATGGATTTTACAACTGGTTATTGTCTTTTATAGATAAAGCAGTTGCTGATGGCTTTATATCTCCTTCTGCACGTCGCATTATCGTTTCTGCAGAAACTGCCAAGCAATTAGTGGAAGGACTTGAGGAGTTTGTGCCAGAGTACGTTGAGATAACAGCAAGTTTGGTATGGGAGCCGGAATCAACAACAGGAGTTTCTACGTAGTACTGATACGATGATTCAATGAATCATGACTTCTGCACCTGTTGCACTTTTTCTTTAATGATATTTCTTTAATGTTCATGCACACATTTAAATGATTGATATACTGCACTTTGCGTTAAAAAAAACTTGTGTTCCAATTTTCAAGTCTTTCGTGTGCAGCTTATGCAACAAAATATATCATATCCCATTACAGTTTATCTGTCTATTAGGTTGATCATACAAGTCTTTCGCCACAAACAGTTAATGCAGCTGCAGAAGAATGGATGTTTGGAATTTTGGGAAAACTTATGTGGAAGCACAAAATTGACATGAAAATCATCAGGGAAGAAATCAACTCTCTATGGAGAAGATATCGTAACAAACAGATCAGAGTCATGGGTCATAACCTAATGTTGGTAAGACTAAACTCGGAGGAGGAAAGGGATGAAGTTATCAGAAATGGTCCTTGGTTAGTCGGAGAAACTCTCTTTGCTGTGCAAAAGTATAATAATGCTATTCCTTTGAATGAGCATGTTTTTTCTCATCAAGTCTTCTCTTTGCAATTCAAATATTTGAAGTTGGAACATCTTAACAGTGTTGTTGTTGATGAAGCTATAGGATATATAGGAAGGAAAATTTCAACCATCCCCCCAAATTGTAGACCTAGATATGGGAACACTGTCAAAGCTCGATTAGAAGTACGTCTGAAGGAGCCTCTTCATAGAGGAGCATGGTGGAACACGATGAATTGGAGGAAAAGTTTGGATCCGTTACCACTGGGACCTACAGCCGAAGAAAATTTGTGAAAAGTGTTTTGTTATTGATCATGATGATAGTAAATGTGAAGAATGGTCTTTTTTGTTGTACCTAGATAGCTTGTCTGAAACTGAATATGAAGCTTATCTAAAGGAGGAAGAATTCGCTCAAGAAAATCCTGGTGAGCAGGTGATGGATGATGCTGGAATGGAAGAAATGGTGGATGAGGATATGAATAGTGGGGAAGGTGATAATGAAAGACAACCTAAAAGAATGAGAAACTCAGTGCTCAATGGAGAACCCACTATGAATCCTCATAACATTCATGTTCAACCCCCTAGTGGCTCTCAAGAATCTGATACTATTAATATGGACAATCATAGCAACTCAATGATGGAAACAACTGGTGCAGGGGAATCCAATGTTGAAACCACAAACATAAGTCATGGAGCTGCTATGCAGGTACATTTTCAAGATTTCTTTAAAGAAAATTTTTCCTATTTACTTTACTTCTCAACTAGTAGTTTTAGCTATTACTCTGAGCATATTTTTATTTCACAAATGAAGCTTCTTGCTTGGAATGTCCAAGGCTTGGCAAAAAAGTTTACTAAAGACCAATTAGTCTCCTTAATTCACAAACAATCTCCTGATTTCTTATTTCTCTCCGAAACAAAAATGGACCAAGGAAAAATGATTCAGTTTGCTAAGACTCTCAACTATTGTAATCATGTCTGCATAGATAGAATTGGGCTTGCTGGAGGTCTTTTATTAATGTTGAAAGATGGTATAAAATGTGAAGTACAGGAGATGTCAAATAATATGATTCATGTAGTGACTACCTTGCATATAGATAAGCCTGAGGTTTGGATCACTTTTATGTATGGTTCCACATACTTCGATAGGAAAAAAGTTCAATGGGAAATAATGAATAGAATTAAGGAAACTTTAATTATTCCTTGGCTGGTTATAGGGGACATTAATGTGCATCTGCATGACATTGCTTCTTCTTCTGGTTTGTCTGTTGAGGATAAATTTTTCAAAATAACATTAATGATTGCTGTCTCATGGACCTTGGGTATGTAGGTAGAGATTACACCTGGTCTAATAATTCTGTTGGAACTGGAGTGAAAAAATCTAGAATTGATATGGCTTTAGGAAACCCCTCTTGGTTTAACAATTTTACTAGGGCTAAATTACATCATCTTTCTCAGGCTGGTTCGGATCATTGTCCCATAATGTTGTACACAGATCATGTTAGTATGCATCTTTGGAGGCCATTTAAGTTTTATATCATGTGGATAAAACATAAATCTTTTAAACTTCAGCTTGAAACTGCTTGGAATACTGACATCACTGGTTCTCCAGCTCATAAATTATCTACTAAACATCAGGCTACTAGAAAAAGACTCTCCCATTGGAACAAAATTGAGTTTGGAGATATAGATAAGAATATTAATACTTTGCAGAATCAGCTTTTGGAGGTACAACAACAACATTATTCAAACTCTTAGCATGATAATCTTATAAATATCAATAAGAAGTTAGAATTTTGGTTTAACATCAAAACTGACTTCTATAAGCAAAAATCTGGAGATAGATTTGTTCTTGAAGCAGATAACAATTCAAGATATTTTCACACTCTAGCTAATAGGAGAATGTTTAGAAAAAACATTGACTGTCTTTTTGATTCTGCTGATAATTGCTTGGATAATAGAGATGATATTTCTAGAACTCTGATTACACACTTTAGCTCTGTTAGCTGTTCTTCGAATGTTCAAATTCCTAATCACTTATTTGATATTATTCCTACTGTGATCAATGAATGTGATATGGCTGATAGTTTTAATCGAATTCCAACTGATACAGAAATATTAGATACCATTAAAAGTATGTCTTCTTGGAGTTCCCCAGGCCCTGATGGCTTTCAAGATGGATTTTATCAATACAATTGAAATATTGTAGGTAAAGATGTTGTTCATGATGTTCAAAGTTTCTTTTCTACTAGCTTCATGCCTTCTGATTTTAATAAAACCTACAATTCCTTGATTCCCAAAGATGAAACTCCTAAATATGCTGTTGATTTTAGGCCTATTGGTTTGTGCAATACTGTTTACAAAACTATTTCCAAGTTGTTGGCAAATAGAATTAAACCCCACTTAAAAAATATCATTTCTTCCTCTCAAGCTGCTTTTGTACCTGGCAGAATCATTCATGATAATATTATTATAGCTCACGAAATGATACACATAATGAAGCATAAGGAGGGTAACAGTGGAACTATGGCTTTAAAATTAGACCTATCTAAAGCATTTGATAGACTAGAATGGCCTTTTTTGCTAGGTATGCTTAGGAAAATTGGTTTTCCTGTAAACTTCTGCAAGCTTATTGAACAGTGTGTTAGCACCACTAGGGTTTCTATTCTTCTAAATGGTTCCCCTACTGATGAATTTTGTCCTACTAGAGGTTTAAGATCCTTTATCCCCTTATCTTTTCATTATTGCTATGGAATATCTTTCTAGAATGCTTATGCATGGAGCCACTAATCATGTGATATCTGGAGTAAAAGCTGCTAGAAATGCTCCAGGTATTACTCATCTTTTATTTGCAGATGATATTCTAATTTTTACAAAAGCATACATGCATAATGTGGCAGGTATTTTGGATGTGCTTGAGAAGTTTGGTATGTATTCTGGTCAAATGCTGAATTTTGAAAAATCTAGTGTCTACTTTAGCAAGAACATATCCCCTGATTTGAAAACTTCTCTTGCTACTGCTCTCAAAATGTCTGAGATGAAGGATTCTGATAAGTACTTAGGGGTTACTCTTCTTATGGGAAGAGATAAAACTAAAGCTTTTAAGCCTATTCTCCAGTCTTTTGGTTCTAGATATAAAAATTGGAAAGGTAAGACTATGAATCACTCTGCTAGAACTACTATGGTGAAACATGTTCTTAATACATTACCTTCTCAACAAATGGGCAGCTTTAGGATTCCTAAAACTTTGATAGCACAAATGGATACTTTACAAAGACAATTTTGGTGGGGTAAGGAAAAAGGCCTGTATTTCATCGGTTGGATTAAGTTAATGATACCTAGAGCTCTAGGAGGTTTAGGCTTCAGAAACTTAGAACATTTTAATACTGCTCTTTTAACTAAGCTTGCTTGGAGAGCTTGCAATGATGAAGAATCTTTGTGCTTTAGAATTCTTAAAGATAAATATACTAAAGATGGTAGTTTTCTGCATATTGATAACCTGAAAGATGATTGCTCTTGGCTTTGGAGGAGTGTATATTCTGGTTTGGAGGTTATAAAACAACACACTATTTGGGATGTTAGAAGTGGCACGAAAATTAATATATGGCTAGATTGTTGGATTATTGGTCTAGATAGTCCACCTGTCCCGATTGTTGGATACTCTAGCTATAGTAACTTTAATTTGGTTTGTGATCTTTTCCTTCCAGGTACCAGAGTATGGGATATCAACATACTTAATACCCTCTTCTCTCAATCTTGTGTTAGTCTTATTACTAATATGCAGATTCCCTCCACTGGTGAGGACTTCATTATCTGGAAACCTGACAGAAAATGGAAGTTTTCTGTGAAGAGTGCCTATAACACTATCTGTGCTAATGATGTTGATAGTATTGTGTCTTATGATATTGTTCCTAAGGAAGTTTGGACTAACCTGTGGCACTTTAGAATCCCTCACAGGGTACAACTATTCATCTGGAAATGCATAAAAGATATTGTTCCTCTTAGAGCTAAAATTGTTGTCTATAAACCAGAGATACAGACTGAGTGTTCCCTCTGTAACTGTAGTATAGAAACAATGAATTATCTCTTCTTTTAATGTTCTTTTGCTAGATCTATTTGGTTTGCCTTGAATGTTAATATTGACAATGTTGTTGGTAACTTCGATACTGTCCAATATTGGATTATTACCTGGTTTGTTGCAGGGAAAAGTAATGATATGGCCTTATGTGTAGAAGATCCAGATCATATTTGCAGACTAATGTGTACTATGTGGTACATCTGGAAAGACAGATGTTCTTTGGTTTTTCAGGGAGAGAAACCCAATGTGCAGAGTACCAGTACTAGGATTTTTAACCTTGTGAAACAATGTTCAAAAAATTATGTTCCTAATAAACTGTCTACAAATAATATTCAACCACAGTTGTGGTCTCCTCCTCATAAAGATTTTTTGAAGATAAATGTAGATGGCTCTTATATCCCAGATACTAAAAAATGAAGTATTGGACTAATAATCCGTAATTTTGCAGGCAAATGCATAGAATCTCAAGGTATCCAGTTTGAAGAGGAGGTGGAGGAGGACTATGGGGCTGAGTACTTTGAGTGCAAAGCATTGGAATTAGCTATCAATTGGCTGGAGCGGATGCAATGGGATAAAGTTGTGATAGAAATGGATTGTGACAATGTTATCAAGTCAATAACAGAGCAGACTTCTCAGGTCCATTGGTTTAATTCTAGTTTCATAGAGAGAATAAAAGCTAAATGCAGTAGTAGGAAACTTTGGTTTTTCAAATCTATTCATGGATGTATTCGTGTAGAATTCGACTCCACCAACCCAGCACTATTTAGGCATCTTTGATTCAACGCTAGAATCTCAAAATTAGTTTACTGTGTTAAAGGGTGTTTTCGTATGATTTTCTCGTACTTGATTTTGTCCAACAATTGTGGAATTGTTTAGGCCCAAAATTGTTACCTCTGGGTTTCGAACGTCTAGGAATTCTCCAGGAGTTTTCACATCTTTTCGTAGCTTTGTTGGACATGTTTTGCGACATCATGCTCTTGTCCTTGCTGCACATCAGCTCCTCAACCTGGATCTTTTTCCAAGCTCCCTGCCTTGGTGGAAGAAAAAGCACAAACAATTCTTCCTATTCCATCTGTCAATTTATCTTCATTTAATTTTTTAGCATATCCATCTAACCTTTGGTCGTTTAGGAAGAATAGCAAGCGCCATCTCTTAAAAAAAATTCTTTCCAACAACAAAGAATATTATATATATTACAATAAGGGAATGTTTCAATTGAGAGAAAAGAACTAAACGAGGTTTTAAGACAAATATTAATAGGCTGAAAATAATTAGAGAAGAAGGAGAAATTCAGAAGATAAGAGAGTTCATGGTTTCAAATTGACAAAAATTAGTTTCCAAGCAAAAGACAAATTGTCACTGGAATTCAAAACAATGTGTTTGAATAAAATTCTTTACATGTGTGGGAGAAAACATGTGGAATCGGTAAAAAGAAGGACACACCCACACCCACTAACGCCCTCGCCTCGCCCACACCCAAGCTTACGCCCACGCCCGCCGAGCGAGCCGAGCCGGGCAGGCCGAGCAGGCGATGCGTGCTCTGTGAAGCACCTTGACGGTAAAGGCAATAAAAATTAGTTTACATTGTTTTTACAACAATCCCCCCACATGAATAATAAAACATGTGTTATTGTCCCAAGGGTGTTTTCATTTTAGTATGATCCCTTTTTGATTTTGTCTAAATTTTGAATTTATCTCCGTTGACCTTGATCTTGGAAATCAATCCACAAGGTTGAGTATCCTTCATGGTGTCTTAAGTCCCATCCCCCTCGATGATTTGGCATCGCATTTGGAATCATAGTGGATTTGTACAGAGATTCTGACTCTCAATAAGGTCTTGTACAGTTTAAGGCCCCATAAGACTACCAATAATGCGAGAATACTCAAGTTGATTGTTCTTTTTCAATTTACAAGTGGGATCAAATGGAGTAAATGTGAGGTTTAACATTTTCATAATTAAATCTCTTTAATTAGATTTTCAAGGCCTAAGTCTTTCATGTCAATTATCTCTAAGCATGCTTTTAATGGTATTAATAATAGTGCATGCCCTTGTTTAGGTGCTTGTTTTAAACCGTAAAGAGATTTGTTTAATTTTGTTTCATAACCTTTTACTCCCTAGCCTTTGCTACCAACCTAGCTTTATATTTATCTATAGTTCCATCTGTTCTATTTTGAACACCCATTGCAACCTATGGATCCAGGCAAGGCTCCCAAGTTTCATTTTTCTGAATGGTTTATTCACTTCTTTTGAGGTTTGAACTCTATGAAGTCAAAAAATCAGGGCCAAAACTTGTTTCAATTTCTAAACCCTCTTACTTCTTTTTCTTTTGTCAGGAACTTGTTAACATGGCATTACCATATCTATGGTGTTTCTAAGGCTAAGTAATAACGTAGCTCACTCTTTAGCTCGTAAAGCAAGAGAAGAGGAAGAAAATTTTAACTACACTTGTATTAATTCCAAGGTCTTTCCGCATTCTATTGTCCAACTAAATTAGCAAGTCTTTGTTAAAAACGATTACTGCAATTTTGCAGCCTAATTAATATATTTCATTTAGTATCAAAAAAAAAAAACACTATTATATAACTTGATCCCTATGAATGTCTAAATTTTGTAAGATGGGACGGGGTCTCATTGATGGATGCAGGTGGGCCTTCCAAAACCCACCGAAATAAAGGCCCATTTCAATGGATGTGGCCTTTCTTGGATGTATTCGTGTAGAATTCGACTCCACCAACCCAGCACTATTTAGGCATCTTTGATTCAACGCTAGAATCTCAAAATTAGTTTACTGTGGTGGTTTTTCTCCAGGACAATTTTAGTGCTTTCTGTTTTTTTCTTTTGTAAGACTTTTGTTCCACCATCTTCTCAATTAAAAGGTGGTCCATAGGCAGTTACCAATCAGAGATCTCATAAACTGTTGTTACCTTGTTCATATTAGTTCATATTAGACATTACAAATTAGGTAATTCCAACACTTATCTAGAATATCTTTGATTATAATCGATATCATAGGATGAAACTGAAGGGGTGGATGATATTGTTTAAACTTTTGTTTTCCCTCTTTTTTTAAATCGTTGTTTTGATGGAAGCTTAATCTCCTTTGTGCAGATTCTTTGGTCAGTATGTTGCAGGGAATCCATCGGTGGAACTTCAAGTCTTTTGAACTTGGAAAACAGACAGTGGGGTTAATGGCAGTGGTGTTCACCATCTTCTCAATTAAGGTGGTCCATAGCAGTAGAGATCTCATAGGAACTAGTCAGGCAGACAAACAGAATAATTTTGCTAGTCATCAGAATTCTCCTTTCAAAAAACAAACCCATTATCCTTATTTCCAAGATCTTTCCTTAAAAAAACAACCCCAATGTTATCATCCATATCCTTATCGTTTCAGAAACCGATCCAAAAAAAGCAAAATTTAAAATGCTTTGCCTCCTAAACTGCTCTGACATTACAGGCATGTTACCAATCAGCACAGAATTCAAAACTGTGCGCGGTCTAAACTGTTGCGATATCATAGGCATGTTGAAAACAAAAAAGGTAACAGTAAGCAAGATTACAGCTTGACTTCTGTGGTGGAAAGATACGTGATTAGTCTCTCAAATTTTCAAAATTTTGCGCGGTCCGAACTTTTGTTATATCATAGGCATGTTGATAACATAAAAGGAAACAGTAAGCATGATTATAGCTTGTCTTCTGAGGTGGAAAGATGTCGCATTAATCTCTACATATTCCCAAAAGATTTGAAGCAGGATATCCGGATCTGTAAAACAAATTATCAAGGAACTCCCTTCATCTATAAAACAAGGAACCATTCCTCAGCAATACCTCACACCAGTCTCTCAAAGAAAACATATCACACAAATAATATCAAAAAAGCTACAAAACACCTTAAATGGCTGCAAACAATGAGAATCGTATAAACATCCTTTCTAGGAAACTAAGAAACGCCGTCATTGCAATCCCAGCAACTGAGAGATGCGTGATTGGTACTGCACAGAATATCAATGTCGCAGTAGATGAATGGACTCATGCTTTACTTTGTCAGCTGAAGTCGAAAAATAAGATTGATATGAAAATCATAAGAGCTGGAGTGAACTCCTTGTGGAGACAATATAGAGGAAAGGAGATTAGAGTTATGGGCCACAACTTGATGCTGGTGAAACTCAATAATGAAGAAGAGAAAGATGAAATCATACAGAATGGTCCCTGGATTGTAGGCGGAGCTTTGTTCGCGGTCCAGAAATATTCCCCTCAAATTCCTATTCAAGATTGCAAATTCAACACTCAAATATATACTGTTGAATTTAAGTACCTAAAGCTTGAGCATATGAATGTCACGGTGGTAAATGAATCTCTAAACTACATGGGGACAAAGATATCAACTAAACCAGAAAATTGCAGGCCTAGATATGGGAATATTGTCTCTGCCAGAATATAGATAGACCTCAAAAAGCCGTTGTATCGTGGAGGTTGGTGGAAAACCGTTGATGGTAAAGAAACTTGGGTTAGATATCACTGGTGTCTTCAACCAAATAATATCTGCAACAAATGCTGGGTTATTGATCATGTGGATGATACCTGTATGCAAACAAATTATTTGCTACACTTAGACATCTTGTCAACTGAGGAATATAAAGCTTATATGAGGGAGGAAGCTGATGTTTATGAAGCCATAGAGGATGAACGTTGCATGGATAACTATTTTTCAGAAGAAATGGCGGCATATGTTGAAGATGATGATTCCAGACAAAATAAAAAAAATGAAAAACTCAAGCCTTAACCAAGCTCCTTCAATGAACCCTCATAATCTGCATGTCCTACCTCCAAATTCTAGGGAAATTATTAACTAAACAGATATGGACAACAATGGTGCCGAGTTGATGGAAGCTGATATTCCAAGTGCAACTATCTTGAACCCTGTAATTGAAAGCCAAGTAACATCTTCTCAGGTAACTATTGAAAACCCTCCTTCCATTGTTATTTTCAGTAGTTGGTTTCCTTTATTTTCCTATCATAGAATTTTTTATAGTCTTCAAAAACATCTCTCTTTGTTTGCTGATCTCAACACCATGAAAATAATTTCCTGGAACTGCAATGGTTACGGAACTAAGGAAACTAGAAACTACTTAGCAGACCTAAATAGAATGCTCAATCCTGATATTATCTTTTTACAAGAAACGAAAGTCAACTCAGACAAAATCCTGAACTATATAAGACCTTTGAACTTCCCAAACAATTGTTATGTCCCTTCTGTTGGTAAGTCTAGGGGTATATGTTTATTGTGGAAAGATGGTTTTGAATTTGAAATATTATATAAAGACAAGAACATGTTTTATTGCTTAGTTTGTAGTGATCCAGCTAAACCAAAATGGCTACTATCATGTGTTTATGGTTCTCCATATCCACAAGAGAAAGCCATTCAATGGAATTCTATTGAGAATATTTGTGAGCTTTACAACATCTCAGCACCTTGGGTCATGATAGGTGATCTAAACATCACCTTGCATAGTGAAGAAAGAATAAATAGTAATGGCTAAACTTCCCATGCTTCCCCCATAGCTCAAACCATTCAGAATATAGGATTAATTGACCTTGGTTTTCATGGCAATCCTTACACATGGACTAATAACAAGCATGGAACTGGTCAGATTAAATCCATATTAGACAGAGGCCTCATCAATACTAACTGGTTGATAAATTTTTCCTAACACATGTCTTAAGCATCTCCCATTTCTTGCATCTGATCATTGCCCAATCTTTCTTGATATGTCTCCCAATGAGAAACAAAATGCTAGAAACTGGAATTTTTTTGAATGTTGGTTGCGTGATAACTCTTATAAGACTCATATTATTAATACTTGGGCCAAGCATTTTAGAGGTTCTGCAGCTTATTCTCTTGATCATAAACTTGGGGAAACAAGAAGGGTCCTATCTCTATGGAATAGAACCAGTTTTGGTAACATTCAGCAACAGCTAAATATTCTACAACAGCAGCTGAAAATCTTACAACAACCAGGAGGAAACATAGACAACACTGCAAGGATCATAGAGCTTGAAAAATAAATTAATGAATGGCACAGTAGAGAAGAGGAGTTTTATAAGCAAAAATCAAGAGATATTATGTTTGTTGAAGCAGATCAAAACACAAAACACTTCCATCTTCAAGCTAACAAGAGAAGAGCTCGCAAAAAAATTTAATCACTTCAAAGACCTAATGAAACATGGTGTAGTGGCCGTAACAATCTTGAGCATTTACTCATTACTCACTTCCAAAATATAATGAGTATTTCTAATCCAAGCAATGATGAAGAATTCCTTAATGTCCTCCCAACTTGTATATCCAGTGAAGACAACATGGAACTTACAAAGATTCCAGTTGTTGAAGAAATAGAAGCAGCTCTCAAAAGCATACAACCTTGGAAAGCTCTCGTCTCGGACGGATTCCCACCAGGGTTTTTTCAGACTCAATGGGGTTGTTAAAAATGATGTGGTTGATATGGTACAAAGTTGTTTTGTCTCAGGAAAGCTTCTGAAGAAGATGAACAAGACTAATATCTGTTTGATACCAAAGACCAAGCTTCCACACAATGCTGGTGACTATCGCCCCATAGCCCTATGCAACTCAACATACAAACTCATCACCAAGATTATGGCGAACAGATTAAGAAACATCTTGAGAAGGTCATCTCTCTTATGCAGGCCGCATATGTCCCAGGTCGACAGATAGGGGATAACATACTTCTAGCTCAAGAACTTATATATTGTATGAAAAGGAAGAAGACTAAAAAATGATATATGGCGTTAAAACTGGATATGAGCAAAGCTTTTGATCGAGTTGAGTGGAATTTTCTCAACAACGTCATGCTTAAATTAGGGTTTGATAGTAAATGGTGTTTTATGATTCATGAATGCATTAGCACAACAGAAATTCAGATTCTCCTCAATAGCACACCATGCAAATCTTTCAATCCATCCAGAGGCATTCGCCAAGGTGACCCAATATAACCTTATTTATTTCTTTTTAAAATGGAAGTTCTAACTAGGTCGTTGGCTCAAGAAGAAAACTCAAAGAAGCTACAAGGCATCAAGATCTCAAGGAACGCACCACAAGTAACACACCTTCTATTTGCTGACGATTTCTTACTATTTATAAAAGCTGATATCCAGAACATTAACACTTTGTTGGATGTAATTAATAAGTTTAGCAAGGTGTCAGGTCAACAAGTGAATTTTCAAAAATCAGCAGTGTACTTCTCCAAACATATTCACCCAAGGCACTGTAGAATATTGTTGAGGAGATTAAAGATGAAGAAGATGTCGCTGGAGGAGAAATATTTGGGTCTCCCACTCTTTTTAAACAGGAAGAAAACTAGTTCTTTCTCTGGACTTGTTGAAAAAACAAAGGCAAGACTATCTAATTGGAATGGGAAGTTCATGAATCAAGTTGGAAGATCTGTAATGGTGAAAAGTGTTCTTAGCACTATGCCATCTCATCACATGAGTGTTTTCAAAGTACCAGAAGCTACAATCAAAGAACTGTATCAAACCCAACGCACTTTCTGGTGGGGAAAGAAAGATGCCAAAGGTTTCTATTTCATATCCTGACCTGCAATCAACAAAGAGAAGTCGCAAGGAGGTATGGGATTCCGTGATTTATCTACTTTCAACAAAGCTCTCTTAGCTAAGACTATTTGGAGATTGTGCAATGAACAAAATCAACTTTGGTCGACTGCAATGAAAATGTGCTATTTTCCAAACACCAATGTAATGCACGCAAAAAAGAAGAAGAGCTGTTCTTGGGCCTGACAAATTGTTTTTAATATGCTGGTTTTCATTCAACAATTCAGTGTCTGGAGCATTGGAGATGGGAATAAAATCTGCATATGGGAGGATATTTGGCTACTAGGCAAAAGTACACCACTAATACCAGCAGTGACACCGGAAGAAGCTGCAATGTACAAACAAGTTTATGATCTGATTGATCAGGATAAAAAGTCTTGGAAGACGCATACGGTGCAACAAATCTTTAATCAGGAAGATGCAAATTTAATTCTCAAGATAAGAATTCCATGGCATCGTCAGGATAGATTATTATGGACTTTAACAAGAGACGGCAGTTTCTCAGTAAAATTAGCATATCGAAAGCTTCTAGAAATCAAACAAAACGGTGTAAACCCTTATAATGAAGAAGAGGCAAAGTTTTGGAGAAAGTAATGGAACATTGACACTTTACCTAAGGTGAAACAATTTCTATGTAAATGTCTTACTGAAATAATTCCATCTAATGAAAGGATGGAAAGAGTGATGAATTACACCGTAGAAGTCTGTGGTATATGCAAGCAAGGACCTGAAACAACATGGCATATTCTCATGGAGTGCAGTTTCTCAAGAGCTGTGTGGTTTACAGTTTAGGGAGCACTGCATAGCATACAAAACAATGGAAGCACTGTGAAAACTTGGATTAAAAGCTAGTTTCAAGATGAGATGAACAATTTCGTGGAGGATTGGCTAGTTCAAATGGACAACACAGCCTGGGAGATATGGAAGGCAAGATGCGATCATACATTTCAGAAGATAAATCCCAATCCATTTGGAATTATCAGAAGAGCGCAGCTTTTACATATGGGAACAGGAAAAACAATGAGAGTGAAGTAGAGGAAATCAACAAGGACCCACCAGTGCAGTCAACCTATTCCTCACTGGAATCCCCCTAATGAACCATATATTTCGATCTGTTGTGACGCCTCTTATAAAAAACTGCATGATATTCATCATTCAGGCATTGGTTTAATAGTGCAAAATTTTGCAGGTGCTTTCGAATATGGGAGATGCACCTACACAGATGAATATATGAACCCGGAGAATGCTGAATGTGGTGGACTGCTACAAGCAATGGAATGGGCAGACAAGGAAGGAATATTGCAGGCATACTTTGAACTTGATGCACAATCAGTTGTTGAAGCGGTCAATGGAGATTACCACAAGGTAGCATGGGAGAATCAGACACTTATTCTAGATACGAAGTTTCTATTAAGTAGGAATCCATTATGGATTTGCAAGTTTATTAGTAGGGAATGTAATAATCCAGCCGATAAATTGGCTAGACATGCGAGAGTTTTTAAAGTTTCAGACTCATGGATTTCGAATCCCCCCAATTTCATTGCTTCTGCATTGGAAAAGGATATATCATATGTAATCCAGTCCTCTTAATAATATAATTTCTTTTTAGTATCAAAAAAAAAAAGCTAGAATTTTATTTTGCAGAGCACAATAATTTCTTCTTCTTCGGGTTTTTTTTTATAGTTCGGAGCTATGTCTTTGTCAAGTCATCCAGAAGATATTCAAGTTGAGATCTTAATAAAACTACCATTCAATTCCATCTTAGCATGTAACTATGTATGCAAGTTTTGGTTTACTCTACTTTCTAACCCTGAATTTGTTAAGGGCTTCTCTTAAATGTAGCCCATGCTTTTATTAACTATATCTCAAAAAGTTTAAGTTAAAACGAAAAACCAAAATAACCAAACAAGTCTTATGAAGAGGCTACATAATCATTTGTATAGGTTTGATGTCAGTGCAAAGAAATGTAACTTTTTTTTTATATGTTAGGCATCGTCATTCAGAAGGGTGTTGGTGCCCAACTGGTGACTAGGATCCCATCCAGTTTCTTAAAGTAACTTTTTTTTTTGATTTAATTTTAATTACTTGTAACGAGTCTTAATTTTTTAACTAATAATCCTACTTCTTCCCCAAAATTAAAATATGAACCTTAATTTTTATTTTTGATCCAAATTAAATTATTTTTCAATTTATTTCTAATCATTCTCTCATTATTAATTCTTACAAATCACCTTATTATAAACCTTAATTTTTTAATTTTCCTCAAAAAAAAAAAACTAAACCCAAATTTTTACCTTTTCTATAAAACAATGTGATTTTTCCAAATCATGATTATCAATTGAGGTTATATATTCTAACTATTCCTTTAAAACTTCTCCGCAACAATACCAATCGAAAAACGAAATGAAATCAATTAGGATTTTGATTCTTTTCCTAAAATCAATTTTCTTAAACTAGAATTATTGTTCAATAATAAAATTCTAAGATGAATCATGATTACATAAAACTGGGTATTCTAAAATCATCAATTATATATGGCATAGATATTACACACAGAGGACGGATCCATTGACAGGATGAATTTTTACAATGTCTAACAATGCCTCAAAGCCAGTAGATATGCCAAAATAGATGGATGGGATTCGATCAATATACCTGACCGATTTCGGGTAACCCGTAACCCATTTTCCTTCTGTCTCTTCGTTAACTCTCTCTCTCTCTCTCTCTCTCTCTCTCTCTCTCTCTCTCACCTCGATTCTGCTCATGTTTCCATCATTCTTTCTGTCTCTCTTCGAAGTATTATTTTGGCTTAATACTTCTCACAGTTCCAGAAGTAATATTTTCTGGAAATCAATCAAATAGATCTCATCATACTGTGAAGGTCCGGGTGCATTGGACAAAATTAAACAAAATGGAAATATTAATTCACTTCGTATTTATCAAAATTACCTATGATGGGAATGATTAAAGGATATTGGTTAAATATGAAGACATGGGTCCAGATCTAGTTTTCAAGGTCAGTGTATGATCTTCACGGTACAATAAAATGGCTAACAAAATGATATCTTAGAGATTTCCCCTAACTTTAATTAATCTCTTTCGGTTCTGTTAATTTTGTTCATGGTAATTTTGAAGATGGAAAAGGTTATAAGGAAATGTTGAAGAGGAGAGAAGTCGACTAAAGATTAAATGGGTTACGGGTACCCGTAATCGGTTAGATATATTGATTGAATCTCATCCATCTATTTTGACATATCTAATGGCTGAACGACATTATTAGATATTGTAAAATTTCAACCTGTCAACAGATCCGTCCTCACACAAATCTAATTATGAAATTACATGATTTATTTTTATTTTATTTTATTTTGATTTAGGGATGAGATTCAAAACTAGTCATAAAAACCCAAGGTGACCAAACTTGTGGTACAAAAACCCCACTCAAATGTTGGGATCCATTAAATCTTCATCTTAAACAAAATTGATACAAAAATACCAAAATTTTAAAAATTGATACAAAAACCCCAAATTTCAAAATTGGTTACATCAAATTTTATGATGAAACCAAAATTTGGTTTCATCAAATTCTTTGGGGTTTCATCAACCGCGAGTTAGTTTTGTTTTGTTGGGGTTTTTGTGTTACTTTTATTTTGATGGGTTTTTTGTAGATGGATAGTGGCACCTTTGCGGTTTTAACTCGCGGAACGTTAGGGATTTGATAATTTATTTTGGGCTATATAAAAAAATTATATATGATTTTATGGGTTATGTTAATAATTAATTACACGAACCGTTTGGTAGAATTAATGACTTAGTTTATGTGAGTTATGGTTAATAAAAGCATGGGATATATTTAAGAGAAGCCGTGTTAAGAAACACCTTCATCTAACAATTCAAAGAAAAAATAATCGTAAACTCTTACTTAGTCATTACGAGCCATATGATGCTAACCCTGCAATAACTTCCATGGATTATACTTCAATATTTCCATTATCATTGTCACGTGAATATGAATGTGATGGGGATTTTCTTTTTGATTAATTACCATGTTTGTCCGTTTCGATATAACGATGTATGGACCGCAAGGTAGTTAATATCGCGTATCGGTCTCGTATCGTTCGGGTCCGATACACCTATACAAAGATAATATCGATTTTTATCGGTAATACATCATTTAATATAGAATTTCAAATAATTATAAAACCATAATAAAAAATAATAAGAATCATACACATATCTCAAATTTCCAAAATACAAGGTGGTTTATTAGCCAACGTTGTGATTGTTGTCCCATTATGCCGGTAAATATTTTTTTTATTATCCTTCATATTTATGTTTTATCTTTCTCTGCCTTGCAATTGAAATATGGTTTCTATCTTATATCCTACCATACAGTCATTGATTTTATATTATAAATATATTATGGCTTTTGACCTTCTCCAATTGGCATTATACTTGTCTGTAAAGACTAGATGCATGTTGATGAAAAATTTATTCACGAAACCGATATTATCGGTGTACAAGTAAAACTGATATATCAGTTTGTACTAGCCTGTACAACCGATAATATCATTTCGTCTTTGTATCGCCGATATTTTCGATATCCTAATAGGTATTTTCCGATATCCGGTAAAAACCTGTAATACCGTCATGTACAACCGATATTGACTACCTTGATGGACCGTTAGAATACTGGGTTCTAGTAATGGCTTGATTTGCTTAGGTATTTTATTAAGTGACTGTAATTTAACAAAACTTTATATTTGGAATCCGTCGACAAGAGAATATAAAATAGTTCCTGGATGTGATGTTCCAAGTTACGACAATATTTGGACATTCACTAGATAAGGATTTGGTTTTGATAAAAGCAATGATGATTACAAGGTGGTGCGTATTCCGTGTGTCATTAATTACGAGTGTTTAGTTATTCTGGTTTATACACTAAGGTCAGATTCATGGCATGACATTCAAACGTCCCTTACTGTCTTCATATGCAATGAAAGGTTTATAGTTTGCCTTTTTTCAACGGAGCTCTTCACTGGTTAGGGTTTACAACTCTAAGGACATACTCTGATTTTATAGTCTCATTCGAACTGAGCAATGAAAGACTGTTGCAGTTCCCTTTTCCTGAAAAAATTACAAAAGTTTGGGAAGCCGAAGGGAGACAATCTAGAAGTGCGGGAGTGCTGGGAGACTGTATTTGTTTAAGTATTGGATTTACGGATGACTATATTGATATATGGGCCATGCAAGATTACGGAGTTAAAGAATCTTGGACAAAGCGATTTGCAGTTACCCTTACCCAACTGAAAGCCTCCCAATTTGGTCTTTAGAAGATTGTGTGATTCTACTAGATACATGTTGGGCTATCCCTCCTTATGGCCCAAACAATTGGTGTCCCCTTTACCAATGGGAGGAGGAAGATAGAAGATGCCTTGTTTTTTGGTTTAAAGAGCAAAAGGCATCAGGAGAACAGAAGTCGAGCTCTTCACTTGTTTTTGTGAAGAAAGAGAAAGAGAGGAAGAAGAAAAGAGAGAAAGGGAGAAACCACCATTAGAGTTGATCTTTGGTGATGATTTTTGGTGTTATCTTGAAGAGAAGGAGAAAGGGTTCTTGTGTAAGGATCATTGGCTTGTTGTGGTGAAGATTGAGCTATCAATTTCCACATCTCTTCAAAGGGGGGAAATTCTAGGGTTTGTTCAAACCCTAGTAGTAAGTTTCTAAATCACTTCCTATTGTCAAATTGATAGTGTCTATTATCTATTTGGTGAATGAATTGTTGATCCATCCTTAGGGGTGAGTGTAATTAGGCAAATTGATATCCAAGTGCTATAGGAACCTTGAGGTTGTTGTTATCCCCAAAGTTGGGAGAATTGTGTGTAACCCATTATTGTTATAGTGGAAGATTTGCCCGTGGTTTTTTACCCTTCATCTTGGAGGGGTTTTTCCACGTAATTGTCGGTGTTGTGTGATTGCTTCTATATCGTCATAGTTTGTGTATTTCCGCATTGTGTTTCATTGCTCGTGTAAGTTTCGTATTGCGCATAGCGGCTCGGATTTCGTAAGCCTCCCCCAACAAGTGGTATCAGAGCTTTTGGGTTGAGCTAATCCTGTGCAATGGCGGAAGCTAGCACTAGTAATAGAATGGTCAATTTGACCGGTGAGAACTTTGTCATATGGAAGGCGAAGATGGAAGACTGGTTATATTGTAAATATCTCTATGGTCCAATAGAGAGCAAGGGAGTAAGGCCTGAGGCGACAAGTGCATAAGATTGGAAGGTTACTAATCGAAAAGCAGTTGGTTATATTCGTCAGTGGATTGATGATAGCATTTTTCATCATGTGGCTAGTGAGACACTAGCATATCCTTTGTGGACCAAGTTAGAGGAGATATATGATCAGCAGTCTCCTTGTGAAAAAGCTCTTCTATTCAAAAATCTTGGAAAGCTGTGTTACAAGGAAGGGAGTTCAATGGCGCAACATTTAAATGAAATGAAGGGTATCATGAATCAGCTTACATCTATGGACCTCAAAATTCCTGAAGAGGTTCAAGCTTATTTGTTGCTAAATACTTTACCAGACAGTTGGGAGCCATTGAGGAATTGTCTCAGTTATTCTGCTCCAGACAAGAAGTTGAACATGACTGTTGCAACTAGCAGTTTGTTGAGTGAAGAAGTTAGAAGAAGGTCACTAGACTCATCTCATTCAGAAGCTCTTGTGACAGAAAATCGGGGTAGAAGAAAAGACAGAAGACAAGTTGGCCGTAGCAAGTCAAGGGGTAAATCAAAGTCCAGAAAGGAAGTTGAATGTTGGAACTGTCATACGAGAGGTCATTATTCAAATGAATGCAGGAAGCCGAAGAAAGAACACAAGAAGGGGAAAGGAAATGATAACCAAGACAATGGTGTTGCAGCTACTGTGACAAATGATGATATCATTGTATTCTCAGATTGTAATGATGTTTGTGTTAGTTTTGCAGGTTCTGATTCAGAATGGATAGTTGATTCAGGTGCATCTTATCATGCTACTCCTCATGAAGATGTATTTACCTCCTACAAGGCTGGTGACTTTGGGTCAGTCAGAATGGGCAACAGTGGTGTTGCGAAAATTGTAGGAATGGGTGATGTGAAGGTTGAGACCAGTGTTGGCTGTACGTTGGTTCTCAGAAATGTGCGACATGTACCAGATCTTCGTTTGAATCTAATGTCACAAGGAGTGTTAGATGATGAAGGGTACAACAATCACTTGGGTGATGGCAAATGGAAGCTAAGCAAGGGCTCCATGGTTATTGCAAGAGGGAAGAAGTGTGGCACATTGTATAAGACACAAGTGAAGGTGTTGAAAGGTGAGTTGAATGCTGTTGACAAAGATTCAATCTCCGATCTGTGGCATAGGAGACTTGGTCATCTTAGTGAGAAGGGAATTCAAATCCTCACCAAACGACAAGTTTTGCCAAATGTCAAAGGTATGCAATTGGGTAAGTGCACTCATTGTTTAGTTGGTAAACAAACTAGAGTTTCCTTTCATAAAGCTTTACCCAAGCGCAATTCTGGTATTATTGATCTTGTTCATTCTGATGTATGTGGACCTTTAAGGGTCAAAACACTTGGTGGTGCTGTTTATTTTGTTACTTTCATAGATGATGCTTCAAGGAAGGTTTGGTCATATGCAATCAAGACCAAAGATGATGTTGTTCCTGTGTTCAAGATGTTTCACAGCATGGTGGAAAGAGAAACAGGTAGAACCTTGAAGTGCCTTCGTTCTGACAACGGGGGAGAGTACATTGGGCCACTTGAAGTGTATTGCAAGAGCAGGGGTATACGTCATGAACAATCAGTACCGAAGACTCCACAACATAATGGTGTTGCAGAGAGGATGAACCGCACTATTCTTGAGAGAATAAGGTGCATGTTATCTCATTCCAAGTTGCATAAGCATTTCTGGGTGAAGCAATGAATACTGCTGTGTATTTGATCAATCGATCTCCTTCAAGACCGCTAGATGGAGAAGTAGCAGAAAAGGTATGGAGAGACAAAGAGCCTACTTATGATCACTTGAAAGTGTTTGGTTGCAGGTCATTTGTTCATATCCTAAAAGATCAGAGATCAAAGCTTGACGACAAAGCAAAGCAGTGTGTGTTCCTAGGCTATGGAACAGAGAAGTTTGGTTACAGATTTTGGGATCCAGTTGAGAAGAAGGTTATCAGAAGTAGGGATGCAGTATTCCTTGAAGACCAGACAATTGAAGACTTTGAGAAGATTGAGATGCCGAAGCTTCAAGATGATATGACCTTGGATCCAAATCCAGTTGTTCCTACTCTTGAACAACATGATGATGATGTTGATGGTAATGGAAATGAAGATGAAGCTCATGAAGATGTTCCAGTGGGTGATGTTGAGCAAGAAGTGCAGCAACAACAACAACCAGAAGCTGAGTTGAGAAGATCCAGCAGGACCAGATTACCCTCAACAAAGTATCCACCACATGAGTATGTGATGCTCACAAATGCAGGTGAACCAGAGTCTTATGAAGAAGCTCTCAGTGTTCCTGAAAGTTAGAAGTGGTTGAAATCCATGAAAGAAGAGGTTGGCTCTTTAGATGAGAATGACACTTTTGATTTGGTTGACAAGCCTGAGAACCAGAAAATTCTGAAGAACAAGTGGGTGTATAGAATCAAGACAGAAGATGGTAACTCACAACCAAGGTACAAAGCACGCTTAGTTGTGAAGGGTTATGAGCAGAGGAAAGGTGTTGACTTTGACGAGATTTTCTCACCGGTGGTGAGATTTTCTTCTATTCGGGTTGTCTTGGCAATAGCCGCTAGTTTGGATCTTGAGATAGAACAACTAGATGTCAAGACAGCATTTCTTCACGGTGAGTTGGAGGAAGATGTGTATATGGCACAACCCGAGGGTTTTGAAGTCAAAGGCAAAGAGCACATGGTGTGCAAGCTAAAGAAGAGTCTTTATGGTTTGAAGCAAGCTCCAAGAAGATGGTACAAGAAGTTTGAATCGTTCATGAAGGAACATGGGTACAAGAGGACAGCTTCAGATCATTGTGTATTCATTCAGAAATTTGCTGATGGTGATTTTCTTACTCTTTTGCTATATGTTTATGACATGCTTATTGTTGGCAAAGATAAGAAAAAGATTGACAGGTTGAAGTCAGATCTGAGCAAGTCTTTTGCTATGAAAGACTTTGGTGCAGCAAAGCGTATTCTTGGCATGGAGGTCACTCGTGATAGGAAAGCGAGGAAGTTGTGGTTATCACAAGAAAGCTACATTGAGAAGGTGTTGCAAAGATTCAACATGGACAAGGCTGAGCCGGTAAGTTGTCCACTTGCAAACCATTTTAAGTTAACTCGTGATCAATGTCCTGTGAATGATGTTGAGAAACGGAAGATGGAGAAAATTCCTTATGCGTCCGCAGTTGGTAGTTTGATGTATGCAATGGTGTGTACAAGGCCGGATATAGCTCATGCAGTTGGAGTGGTAAGCAGATTTCTATCAAATCCTGCTATGGAGCATTGGGAAGCAGTGAAATGGATACTACGGTATTTAAGGGGTACTTCTAATATGTGTTTGTGCTATGGAGGTGACAAGCCGAGTTAGTTGGTTACACAGATTCAGATTTGGCGGTGCTCAAGACAGTCTCAAATCTACATCGGGTTACTTATTTACCTATGGAGGGGGAGCCGTGTCTTGGCAATCCAAGTTACAAAAATGTGTGGCATTGTCTACTACAGAGGCAGAGTACATTGCAGCTATAGAGAGTTGCAAGGAGATGATATGGATGAAGAGGTTTGTTAGAGAACTCGGTGTGAAGAAACAGAGGTTCATCGTTTCTTTGTGACATCCAGTGCCATCCATCTCAAAGAAGAATTCGAGTTTTCATTCGAGGTCCAAGCACATCAATATTAGGTATCGGTGGATACAAGAAGTTCTCGAGGAGAAGGTCTTGTATATTGAGAAGATCCATACAGATGACAACGGTTACGATATGATGACAAAGTCGCTACCAAAATACAAGCATGTGTATTTCTGCAGCAGGGCAGGTATGGTGGTGACGGGTACCTTGCCATAAGTCGTGAGGGGGAGATTGTTGGGCTATCCCTCCTTATGGCCCAAACAATTGGTGTCCCCTTTACCAATGGGAGGAGGAAGATAGAAGATGCCTTGTTTTTTGGTTTAAAGAGCAAAAGGCATCAGGAGAACAGAAGTCGAGCTCTTCACTTGTTTTTGTGAAGAAAGAGAAAGAGAGGAAGAAGAAAAGAGAGAAAGGGAGAAACCACCATTAGAGTTGATCTTTGGTGATGATTTTTGGTGTTATCTTGAAGAGAAGGAGAAAGGGTTCTTGTGTAAGGATCATTGGCTTGTTGTGGTGAAGATTGAGTTATCAATTTCCACATCTCTTCAAAGGGGGAAAATTCTAGGGTTTTTTCAAACCCTAGTAGTAAGTTTCTAAATCACTTCCTATTGTCAAATTGATAGTGTCTATTATCTATTTGGTGAATGAATTGTTGATCCATCCTTAGGGGTGAGTGTAATTAGGCAAATTGATATCCAAGTGCTATAGGCACCTTGAGGTTGTTGTTATCCCCAAAGTTGGGAGAATTGTGTGTAACCCATTATTGTTATAGTGGAAGATTTGCCCGTGGTTTTTTACCCTTCATCTTGGAGGGGTTTTTCCACGTAATTGTAGGTGTTGTGTGATTGCTTCTATATCGTCATAGTTTGTGTATTTCCGCATTGTGTTTCATTGCTCGTGTAGGTTTCGTATTGCGCATAGCGGCTCGGATTTCGTAAGCCTCCCCCAACAATACACACTCAGGTTTGATTATACATGATCCGAAGAGTGGAAAAGCTAGAATGGTCGTACCACTACGTGATACTTATAAGAAGAGGGATGTAGAGTTTTATGTGGAGGGTCTAGTTTCAGCTAAATCGAATACTTATGTGGAAAAATTGATTAAGAATGAAACTCGAAGGAGTTAATTAGTGGCAACAACTAAGGCAGTTATATTGAATCTTATATTTGGTTATCTTTTGCATTAAAGTTGTACTAACATTTCCATTTTTGATGGTTTTTATTTGGATTCATCCCAAAAAAAGTTATATTGTGTTTCTTATGTTGGTTCTTAATTTTTGAATGAATTTTTCTTAAGAATCATAAATATATTATTGCGTCTTTGTTGCTGTAATATTGAGTTGCAGTCCTTGTGGAAGCTTTTTAATTCATTAACTGTATCCGCGAAAGGTTCCCACTCTGATTAACCTTAAATTCATGCTAGCATATGAATAAATTCATCTTATATCTTATATGTTCAGTAGCAATATCCAAGCTAAGATCGGAGTTAAATGCCTCTCCGCACTTTGCTTTGTGTGATCCATATCAGATGCCTTCCTGCACTTTGCTACCAGTGGAACGCAATGAATTCCATAGATCATGCTTCAATACTATCACTATCATTATCATGTGAATATTAATGTGAGGGGATGTTACTATAGATTACCACATTTTCCCATTTCAAGATGAGGATGTTAAGTTCCTTAGAATATTGGGTTCATGCAATGTCTTGATTTGCTTAATTATTGTAGTGCATAATTGCGATTTTACAAAAAATTATATTTGGAACCTTCGACAAAAGAATATAAGTTTTGACGTCATAATTAAGCGGATCTAGGGGTTGACTAACATCCCCACCCCAAATCCCGATAACCATAGAAATAAACTCCATTTTATCTTGTATTTAGTATTTCTCCCACCATATATTATTTAGTCCCCTAAATTTCCATTTTTCTTAACACCCCTCTAAACTGTTTTCTGGCTCCGCCACTGACCATGTACAAGTTAGAGATTCAGTTGGATTGACCGAGTTTGTTATTATGTTCTTTACCAGTTTAACCTCCCCGGTTGAGTTAGCTACATAAGTGTTAGGTTAGGTTAGTGTATGAGTACACCTTGTTGTGTCATATCCGGATAAAATATGGCTCATTTATATATCACATATCTTCAACGAATGATGCTTTTACAGGTGTACCTTGCTTTGTCCAACTGATTTAGTTCAATAACGCGCACATGATTGCTCAAATATATTGTCCAAGTAAAAAACATCACAACATAAACATACATACATTATCCAATAAAATAAACTGGATAATCATAGTACTATCCAATAAAAAAAACTGGGTAAAATTGAAACAATATTGTATAAAATAAATTTGGTGAACAATGAACTGACTATATAAAATAAATTGGGTTAATTGGTCCGTGGCATATTAACTTATTTGGTTTTACATGTACTCATACACGTAGCAGAGTAGCTATATATCCTCTTACAGATCAGTGGTACACATATTCTTATGTATATCATATAAAAATCTGTGTGACTCGTGAATCCGATCGGTATGCATACTTGTATGCAAACCTTTTTTGAACTTTGGTTACGGAACCGGGTTTGTTTCCAAACCGATACGCAAACTGAAACAATTATGTGTTCTTGAACTCGACACCGTTTCCAAACTGGTACTCAAACCGTTTTAATTCTGCGAACTCCGTAACCAGCGACAGTCTTAAGGTTTCCAAACCGGTACGCAAACTTAAAAGTTTCTGTGAACTCCGGAGATCGGTTTGGTTAAATGTTTACAAACTCGTACGCGTATCATGACTTAACCGACTCACGAACTACTATGTATTTGTACCTTGTAGATATAATCATGTCCATTATATTTTCAAGTGCATTTAAATTATTTCTACGAGATAATTAGCATTTGAATAATTCTCTAAAAACACTAGACTTATTTTGTCCAAATTTTTGTGCCTCAGAGTTTATGTCTTATGTGTTCATGAAAATGAAGATTAAGTTTTAGGTTCAAACCAACTAGTTTAGGCTAACCGTGTTGCACATAATCTTTGTACATGGTTTCTTTATGGTTTTAGCTAACCAGAGTGTATATCTTTCTTATGTGAATCAGACTCAAAGGTTCATCTAACTGTGGATATTGTTTGCTTGGTTCCAAAGTTATCTTAGCTTAAACCTAAAACAACATATGTATACATTGAATGTGTATATAAATGGGGAACTTCCAACAACTGGGATCTTTGAATATCGACACTACTTTTTAGTGTGTCCTAGTTGTATCTAGAGTCGTCCTCTTCCTAACACTTTTAGGGTTTAGCGACTACAAAGTCTTCATAGGGATTCGTGAATCCAGGTCCGGTTTTCTTTCCTTGATAACTCGTGTATCCTATATCTTGATAAATTTTTGAGCCACTCACTTGATCGAGATATATAGAAATCATCAAATTTCTCTTCGTCTTAAACTTTGTTGATTCCACAAGTTTTATATTTGTGAGTTGAATAATAATCTAGTTTGCACTTCGGGTTGCATAAGTCCGTATTTTAAGGTTAGCTAGATTTTGTCTATTACTATCGATTTCTGCACCTTTGATCAAACTATTTGATAGTAAAAGGAAATCAATTATATAGGTTTAATTTGTGGGAGGCAGATTTGGTTTTTTCAATTAAGTTGAAGCAACTCTTAGTTGGTCCGACATCAGCTAAGCGAATCAATTTCCTGGAGTCCAAATGGGATTCAAGAGGCGTAAGGAGCGCGACTGTGACGGACCGGAAAATTACGCCTTCGGCGCGTCGCCCCGCAGGCCGCAACTCCCCCGGTGCGTCACTAATGAAGCTACGATCTGGGCCTCATCCCCTGGAAAATGCACGCTCACTTGCCCTTGCGAGCATACTCGTGGAGCATGATTCAACTATTTAAGCTTCCACACCTTTCCAACTTACCCTTGTTTTGCAAAAGGGTTCAAGGCCATAAGGCCAATTCCAACGCACTTTACATGCATCTCTGGATTTGCCTCAGCGTAGGGAATTCATCACTGAATTTCCTAGCTAGCTGAGCAACCGTCATACCGCCGTGTCTTGTCCAGACTTAAGGCATAATCTGTGGACTTAGGCATAGGCCGCACCAAGACCTTTCCCTTTCCTACGTTTCCTCGCTTACCAACTCTTTATAACTTGATAGGAAGTATGAGCATTCACTTACTGGCATGCAACTTAGCCTCATCAAGTCTGGACACAATAGTCTCTTGCGTCGATCTACCGAGCTTATATGATATGAGGGGCCAACGTGCTGGACTGGAAATGCTGCAACTCATTGCAGCTGCCTACGTATCCTTCCCTACTCTAATAGAATCAAGCACAGACCGTAGTTCATCCTCGAAGGGACAAGAAACTTATTCCGACTCGTTTGCTAGGCCATAGCTTAGCAAAAATAATAATGGCATGGTCCGTAGGCCATTCCGTCAAAGATGCACACTGATTATGCATCATCGGGTCCGCGCCGTGGCATAGTGATGCCTAAGCATCAAATGCCCTCTCTCAAGGCTACACAACTATAAATGAGCCTTAGGCATCATTTATACAATTCCGGCTAAGCTATGAAGCTCACTTGGTGCGTAATCCGCATATGCACCTTCAACCAACTACCCTTCCCTATATATGTAAAAATGACATTTTTACAAGTATGGAAAGAAGACCAAAAATCATTCATCAACTCCCCGCAATCTTTGTGTTTCATTGTTCATCGCAATCTTTGCGTTCCACCCATCGCAATCTTTGCGTTTCATTGTTCATCGCAATCTTTGCGTTCCACTCATCGCAATCTTTGTGTTTCACTGTTCATCACAATCTTTGCGTTCCACCAATCGCAATATTTGCGTGCAATGATTGAGCTGCAAGCTCAAAGCCACTACCCATCTGGCCTAATGCATCATGATGATGCAACATTGGACTTTTGCGAATATGCCCTCGCGATATGCCTTACTTGGCACCAAACATTGTCCCTTTTCCAAACGCATCTCACTATGCAAAGAAGCTTTGGATGAAGCTTCATCTCAGCCCATGGTGCATATTTCAGCATGCGTCATGCTAAAAATACGGGGTGTTACACTCTTCACCCCTTAAAAGAATTTCTTCCTCGAAATTCCAAATAAAAACTATTGTGGACAATCTCTTCGGTTTGGATTTCCTGAGCAAAAGTCCCATACTAGATGCTCAGAAATCACGGGTTTCTTCAAGTTGTCATGAACAACAATTTAGACCTTCTGAGCACATGTCCCATACCACCTGCCCAGGAATCCAAAAAGTGCCCACAACGATACCAAAAATCGCAATTGGCCAATGCCAAGAGGATAACTCGACAAGGTATCCTGAATAGTATCCCATACTACCACCCAGGAATCCCTAAGGTTCACAAGTTGAAAGATGTCATCTAAATGACAATATTTCAGCACTGTACTGTGTGGAACAGTTTTCCCATTTCCCACCATCCCTGACGGTCATCCAGGTTGCCACTCGTAAGTGGGATGCTAGCCGGGCCTGACAACGCACACCCTTGGACAGTTTCCAAAGTATGGGTATGATCAGTCTCATTGCCTACCCACCGTCCATGACGGTCTTCCGGATATCCACTCGTAAGTGGTGTGCTACTTAGGCCAGGAAAACTCACAGTACATGGACAAGCTCAACTCGATTTGCACAGTAACTGGCGAAGCAGTTACAACTCTTTATCGCACATAAGTTGGCCTACTCTCCAACTTTAAGTTTTCCATTAAGGAAAAATACTCATGGACAAGTCCACTCCGCACAAGTCCCTAGTGTTTTCTCGGAAATTGCTCTTATACCATCTGTGATGGACCAAAAAATTACGCCTTCAGCGCGTCGCCCCGCAGGCCGCAAATCCCCCGGTGCGCCACTGATGAAGCTACGATCCGGGCCTCATCCCCTGGCAAATGCAAGCTCACTTTCCCTTGCGATCATGCTCGTGGATCATGATTCATCTATTTAAGATTTCACACCTTTCCAACTTACCCTTGTTCTGCAAAAGGGTTCAAGGCCATAAGGCCAATGCCAATGCACTTCACATGCATCTCTGGATTTGCCTCAGCGTAGGGAATTCATAACTGAATTTCTTAGCTAGCTGAGCAACCATCATACTGCAGTGTCTTGTCCAGACTTAATGCATAAGCCGTGGACTTAGGCATATGCCGCACCAAGACCTTTCCCTTTCCTACGTTGCCTCGCTTAACAACTCTTTATAACTTGATAGGAAGTATGAGCATACACTTACTGGCATGCAACTTAGCCTCATAAATTCTGGCCACAATCGTCTCTTGCTTCGAGCTACCGAGCTTAGATGATATGAAGGGCCAACGTGCTGGACCGGCAATTCTGCAACTCATTGTGGCTGCCTACGTATCCTTCCCTACTCTAAAGGAATCAAGCACAAACCTTAGTTCATCCTCTAAGGGACAAGCAACTTATTCCGACTCATTTGCTAGGCCATATCTTAGCAAAAATAATAATGGCATGGTCCGTAGGCCATTCCGTCAAAGATGCACATTGATTATGCATCATCGGGTCCGCGCCGTGGCATAGTGATGCCTAAGCATCAAATGCCCTCTCTCAAGGCTACACAACTATAAATGAGCCTTAGGCATCATTTATACACTTCCGGATAAGCTATGAAGCTCACTTGGTGCATAGTCCGCATATGAACCTTCAACCAACTACCCTTCCCTATATATGTAAAAATGACATTTTTACAAGTATGGAAAGAAGACCAAAAATCATTCATCAACTCCCCGCAATCTTTGTGTTTCACTGTTCATCGCAATCTTTGCGTTTCATTGTTCATCGCAATCTTTGCGTTTCATTGTTCATCGCAATCTTTGTGTTTCACTGTTCATCGCAATATTTGCGTTCCACTAATCGCAATCTTTGAGTTTTACTGTTCATCGCAATCTTTGCGTGCAATGATTGCGCTGCAAGCTCAAGGCCACTACCCATCTGGCCTAATGCATCATGATGATGCAACATTGGACTTTTGCCAATATGCCCTCGCGATATGGCTTACTTGGCACCAAACATTGGCCCTTTGCCAAACGTATCTCACTATGCAAAGAAGATTTGGATGAAGCTTCATCTCAGCCCATGGCGCATCTTTCAGCATGCGCCATGCTAAAAATATGGGGTGTTACAACGACTGTACCTTAATTGGTGAAATACCTTTTAGGCCTCAACTACATTCCAATATGAAGGTAATTGTTAATAGGCTAGTGTTGGTTGAGACTTAATCAGTTTGGTGTTCAATCTGGACAAGGTCCGGGAGTTTTTCTGCATTTTCGGTTTCCTCGTTAACAAAACTTCTGGTGTCCGTGTTATTTATTTTTCCGCATTGTATTGTTTATCTTAATAATTGAAATATCACAGGCTGTGCGTTGATCAAAGGTGCAGAAAGAACTATTTCTTCGTCCAACAGACCTGACCTGACCTTCCAAAACAAAGAAAAAACATAGAAAGTGAATGTTTTATGTAATATACTCCCTTTGTTTCAGGAAAATTGTTACTTTCACTTTTTCAATTTGGCCTATTTTTAGGCTAAAATGAAAAAAATGAAAGTAACACTTTTCCTGAAACGGAGGTAGTATAATATTTCTACGAAAATACAGATTGTCTTTTCAAAAGCAATCAATCAACTGCTAGAGAAAAGGATTTCAAAAATTATACGGTATGCATGTCCTCTTACTTACAACTCCCTTGATCCATGTCTTGCATATGTTGCCGACGAACAGTGTGTCACAATCCTGGATTGGATCCACAACAAAGAAAATCTTACAAACACATAGACATCAAATAAACTCCACGGTAATACTAAAATTTCCTTATCTAACCGTTAGGAATGTAATACCTGATGGTTTCCCTTTTCAGATTAGATTTAGTTTCCTAACATAGACACGTTTTTGAATTCCAAATTGAGACGGACTGAATTCTCAGTTAGGAAGGAATTCCAAATTTTCATGTCTTGGATTCCAAACTAAATTTGGTTTCCTTTTCTATTTCTTTTTCCTATTTTTTTAAACCAGTCATATGTTGCAAAGTGTACTCACCAGAATGATCGTTTCACAAAACTCAAAAAAGGCTTGTTTCGGACAATAGGAAGCGAGGGTTTCCTCACCATTCAACGTGAAGGCTTTATTTGTCTTCAAGAGCATGACCCCGCCAATATTTCATCGAAGATAGGCCACGTTATGAAAGTCAAGTTTCTATTTATGATTTAAATATAAATTCTTTCTAAAATTAAGAGACAGACCGGATTTTTTTTTAAAGGATTAACGATAAGATTTCATCTTCAGTGTCAACTGTTAGACGCACAATTACACATCCTACACCTTTTGTTCTAAGTTACCACACAACAATGTCCTTCATGTAAGTATCGATGTCGCGATAAGATGTTATATGACTCGTGTTGCTTCTTAATTTTTTTGATAACTATTCCGCTATTGTTATTCTCTAGGAGTTGGAGAAAACTCGCCCACGAAACCTGTTGATATAATTCTCTCTACATGTTTTTTTTATGACAAACCATTTCCTCTTGATCATAAACAACTAATTTCGAGTTAAGATTTTCTACTGGATATGTAGTTTGATCCTTGTCAACTGAATAAGTTTGATTAACAAGAATACTTACAATGCTTGTCTCTTCTCGCATAAGAGAATCGGTTAGATCTGGTCGAAAAAAAAATTTGTCTTCGTATACTGGGCAAGTATAGTAAACTGGTGCAAAGTCCCAATCTCCAATCTCCAACAACCCTAACTTCTTCACTATTAGAAAATGGGAATGATGTTTCCTCACGAACAACTTCAAGTTCGTCTTCACTCTCACACACAATGGGATCATGAATAACAGGTTTATGAAAAAAAAACTTTCATTGACTACTGTATGATCATGTTCATTTACTTTAGAAACTCCGTCCGATGAATCTAAAGGGTTACCTCGGCCTCCCGCTATTTCCATTCAAGTTCCCGAACGTCCCTGTCGTTCTAGCTTTTCCAACTATCCTAGAAAGTTCTTTATTGCTTGTTTCTCCGTCATATCCAACAGTCGCAACAAGTTCTCCAACTTTTCCAATCGTGCAATACAACAAAGATACGCATTTGTGACGTTCTGATTACAACATTACAAAAAGCGTTAAAAAAGTTATTTATATGTGACGCACTATACGTCACATTTATATTGTGTTAGTTAAGTACCAAAATATTGTGAACTTAATATTTGCAAACCCTGTTTTGGTGCCGTAAATAAAATTTAAATTAAAAAAGGAAATTTTAAATAAATAAATGATATTTTCAACGTTTTGAGTGTGTAAAAATACTTTTAAACAGGTAGCGTTCTGAGTTTATGGCAAGAAATTAGTGTGACTATTACACGTCAACATTTTTTGTTGATTTTATTTTTGGTCAACAACTGGCCACCACGGCACCACCTTATCTATCGTGCAAATTCAAATCTACGAAACAAAAAAAAATACTTAAATAACCTCCCATAATAAGTTAGTTTCCATATATTACATATTTCTTTTATTTATTGAGAAACAGTGGTGCAAATGCAAACCCTAAATAATCGATGTTCTTCTCTTCCTCCTTCTTTATTCTTTTAATGTAGCCGCCGCCGCCGCCGCCACAAATATTGTGCAACCACTCTAATAGACTAAAAACGGACACCACACAGTAGAAGGTAATTCTTGTTTCATTATATTGTGTTTTAATTCTTCTCCAGCGCCAAGTCAGCCCGATACTCTTCGTTACAGAAACCTTAAGACCGAATCACGTTACCACTGCTACTTGAGACACTTTGGTTACTATTTGTGACACTTTAGTGACGTTTTGGATATTGTTATTACTAAATTGGGACTTTGTTACCTTTATTGCACTAGGAAATCTAAACTTTAAAAACTCAAGTACATGTTATCTATATGATATGAGGAACATTGGATTGGACTTGATGCCATCATCGCTTTGTGCCTTGACTCATTCTGGTTTTGTTTTAAAAATCATTTTGGCCCTATGTGTTTTTGGTACTCAACTTTGCGAGAGAGAGAAATTTTTTGAGATTATTTTTAGATATGAAGGGATGGATTTGATAGGCAACACTTGGTTGAAATATTACAACATGTACATATGTGACTGTTTGATCTAAGACAATTTTTGTAAAGTTTTTGATTGCCTAAATCGGTTTTATTAACATATATTACGAGGTTAACTCTTTTTTTTCTTTGGATCCACCTATTTGCCACCCTCACTTTTCCTATTTGCCACTCTCATTGATTGCCACCCAATTTCTACTATTTGCCACCCCTATGCTTTTTTTATTTATCCTAAATACTACCTCTTTGACCTTATTATTTACACCCCACAAAGAGTCACCCCAATAATAAACTCTAAAAGAAAAGAAAAAAACCTAAATCATATTCTACTGCTACTTAAATACTACCTCTTCCGTTGTTGAGTTGTACGAGTTTCTCTATTTGTTGCAGTACAAAAATGTGAAGAAGGTTATGAACTGGAAATATGCTAGTGAAATGTACGAGAAAGAATGTTCTTAAGAAAGGAAAGAAACTACATGGTTACGACGAGGTCCCCGTGATAAAATCGAGGATACAAATAGTGGAAGAATAATGTCTTGTAGGATATATTAGGAGCCTGTTTTGCACTTCAGTTTTTTATTACTTCGTCTCCAATTGTATAGTCCTCCAGTTATAGACAACGATATCTATAAAACTGGAGATCAGTTCAACGAAAATTAGAAGAAAAAAACCGGAAAAAAACACAAATCAAACGAAAATAAATTAGTTACTTACCTCCATATCTTCTTCAATGGATGTATTTTCATCTAAATTAGCAAAATCTTGTTGGTTGTTCCTTTCATTTAAGATTTGAATATTTTGCCATAGATTTTTAATCGTAGAATCTTCCATAATAATGATTTACGGATTATTTTCCGATTAAATCGTTGATTTCTACTAGTTAAATGATAAGAGTTAAAGAAATAGTAAATGGTTTATACACAATAGTGAACTAATTGAACATAATTTAGTGAAAATAGAGATTAATAGAGAAGAAGACAAAATAGAAATGGTGATAATTATAGTCAAATTGTATTTGACTTATGTAGGTGGCAAATAGGAAAACTAGAATTGAAAAGTAGAATTACTTTAAAATTCTTATGAGAGTGGCAAATAGGAAAAATGAGGGTGATAAATAGGTGGAGCCTTTTCTTTTTCGGGACAAAGAAAAACCAATTCATTGTGCGAGGAAATCACGATGAAGTGGGGCAATTTTAACAAAAACCATAGCATAAATAAGAATCATTCTCACATCAATCTCATAGTGCAAGTCCAAGGGAGGTGATTAAAGTCATATTTATCAAAAAACTAGGGTAGGTTTGACAGATTTGCAAACTCACTTGACAACCAACAAATTTGAAGTGGGGCGCTTATAATAAAATTATACTACCTCCGTTTTAGAAAAATGTTATTTTCATTTTTCCATAAATAGAGCGAGTAAAGTATATAGGATGATTACAAAATTATTCTGAGATTAATTATCCTGTCCGTCCTATAGAATCACATTTTCCATAAACATTAATATGTATTTTAAAACGGGGAAGTACAAACTACCGGCCTTCCTCGTATTAATGTAACCAACATGTCTGCAGTGTAGCTAGTGGTGTAAGTTAAAGAGTCTAGATTTCTGTCACTCTTATTTGGGACATATCTCCGCGATCGAGACACACTGAGTCTCGTGTGTCAACTTTTGTCACTTTGACTGTCCCCTGACTCCCCTCTGTTGTACAACTGCATACGTATAAGTACGATCCGTCTTCTTTTGTTCCGTCTTCTTCTGCTCTATTATTGATACTTACCATCTCTTTTTTATTTTATATATTTTCCCCTTCCCTCTGTAGAAGAAATTTCTAGAGATTTCAAAAACAATAAAAAATGGGTAGTCACACAAAAACGAAACAAAACCCAGTTTTAGATTACCGTTCCAAAGTGGATGATGCTTGGTACACAGTAGATAAACTAATTTTCAACAAGAAAAACAATAGTCTTACAGTAAGATATGTAGAGTTTGACGAAGATGATAACGAGATATTCAATGTCAAAGATATCAAAACTACGAAAGAATTAGATGAGTTTATCAACAGGTTCCGTCCAGCTTGTGTTCAGGTACAGGATGGAGAATGTTATCGTTTAAGACGTGGATCAAATGTCTGTGCAGCACTTGAAAAAGGTGACGGAGATCGGAGGTTTTACGATGGTGTCATTGAATCGGTGAGTTGACTCAATTACCGTTTCTTTTTAAAATTTAATTCTTTGATTTCCCAGGGGTTGATTTAGCTGAATATTGTTGAATCTGTGAGTTATTCAATGACTTATCACTACCTGATTTATTTGATATTGGCATTGTACGATCTGATTGGGGGATTTTTATCTTCTTAGCTGAATGTTTCACCTGTCTGCATATATTGAAATCGGCGATTTCGCCCAGTGACCGGTTCTTATTTTGGTGAACAGTCTTTTAAATCGTCGGTATATGTTTAAATTCATTGTTTTAGGTTTTGGTATTGGTGGTTTGTTTTTGGACATGGGAGGTGAGGACATTATGCACCTAGGAAATGCTATTTGACATTGTTGAATGGTATTTTTGATATGATTACACTACATGGTGTTGTTAACAGATACACCGGAAACCTCACAGACGTGAACGAGGAGAAGAGAGATGTTCATGTAGATTTGTAGTTGGTTGGCTAGAGGGTCCAAATGCATGGAGTACTCAAAAGATGGGAGTTGAAGGTATTTGTCAACTTCAACCAGGATCCCCATTATTCGACCAGGCGCTGGCAAGTTTTGTTAAGCTGTCACGAGCACGGATTGGTTTGGTTTCGAATCATGATCTTATATAATGTTTGTGTTTATAGTTTGTGTTATCTTTTCGGACATCTTCAATTTTATGAAAATTTGGTAGTAATAGTAATTTTGTTCACTAGTTCTCTCTCAAGTTGAAAGTGATATCGATATACCTGATTGGTGTTTTGAGTTTTTACGACCTTCATGACTGCAGTTGCGCTAGAATTTCAACAAAGTGAGGTGCTCTTGTGATTTACACGTCCCACAGGTTTTGAACCTCCATGACTATCCACCCATGCTTCGAGCATTTTAGTTTTTAAATGCTTCACCAGAACTAGCTAGTAGAGTTATATTCCAAAGGAGTAAACTAAAAGAGCTTGACTAACAACTTGGAGTAAACCGGAAAATGTAATGCTCGTGCCCCTCTATTATTGCAGTTGCCGGGGAGAGAAATTGCTTGGGCAGAGTTTCATGTTCAGCCAAATCGCTTGTGCAGAGTTTTCTGTTCAGCAAATTAAAATTCCTCACTATGATACAGATGCAAAGGTAATTGCAACTAAAGTTATCTGGCACGAGCGAACTTATTTTTCTTACCAAATCTTGCCACATTAAGACCTTTTAGTTTTCACTGATGTCTTAATTCAGACCAAAAACTTCTAGTCTTAATTCGGCAAAATTATAAAGTTCCATATATCCGATGAGTATCGGTTTTTACCCTCCATTTAAAACTTTTGGTTCAACATGTAACAGTAGTAGCTAGATATACAGTTCTAGGCCAGATTCTAGTCGTGTAGTGTGTAGAGATTCATACACATTACAAAAATTAATCATCAATTGTGTGATTGGCACTTCTCATAAGTTCTGAACCTTGAAGACTAGTACACCAAAATTTTGATTTTATACTTCTTCACAAGTTTTGAACCTCCATTACGACCATGCCATCCGCCGATACTGAAGATAAGTCGCATTATGAAAATCAAGTTTCTGTTTAGGATTTAAATATCAAAATTCTTACTAAAATTTAATTAAGACGCACACCGGAAAAATTAAAAAGAATCTATTCCATGGATTATTATGTCAGACCATCACAATGTGAAAATTTTAGATTGGAACAATCCGGACCATGTTCGCTCGTATGACGAAAGGGAAAATTAGGGGGGAGACCCAAAAAAATATATATTCTCATTGTCAAGCCCACAATTAATTTTGGATACCGTGACACCCATAATTATCGAAATTATTAAAACATATCTGCATGATGATTTATGTATCGCATTCGTGTTATGCATCTTTGTTTTTTCAGGATAACTCGTTATGCATCCTAATTTTCAGAAATTTATAATTGTAACGCAACTTGGATATAACATATCTAAAAATCCGCTACTTGGAATTTTATAAATTTTATATCGTTGAAATATTTTTAAGAGAGCTACTAACTAGAGTACAAACAACAACATCACATTTTTGTTTTTCGAAAATATTGGAGGTGATCTTCATTTTAAGCAAAATTTGAAAATGACTACATAACCATTATCAGACCACAAAAACGATGCATAACACATTATGGGAGATGCATAACAATTATGCAACCATTTTCGATTGCATAACAAATTATGCATCTATAACAAGTTATGTGACTATTGTTTTGGTTGATTTTAGTGCGTATATAAAAAATTGATGCATAATGCATTATGCAACCATATTTTCGGATGCATAACAAGTTACGCATCAATTTTCTCGATGCATAATGCATTATGCATTATGCAATCATATTTTAGGATGCATAATGATTATACATCAATTTTCGATTGCATAACATGTTATGCAAATATTATCAGTAGGTGCATGACAAGTTATCGATCTTTGTTTTTGTTGGTTCCAACAATAACAAAAAGTTGATGCATAACATGTTATGCAAACATTTCCTGGACTATATAACAAGTTATGCAACAACTTTTCAAACTACATAACAGGTTATGCATCCATTCTCATAGCTGCATAACATGTTATGCATCCATTTTCATATATGCATAACAACTTTTCGAAACTGATTGGAGCAGTAACTACTAATTAATCACTATCTAGATTGTCGAACACCTTAATTAATCACTCATCCATGATGAATGATAATAAATTTAATCAGAACAAAAAGTTTGAGTACAAAACATATATACACAATCAACTGAACCTGTCATTAACCCTTCATTCATGACGCATAACCAGCAGGACCGTTGTAGCCATATCTAGGGATAGAGCAGCAACAAGATAACCTTGAAACTGTCACGAACTAGTCATTCCGGCATTTTCTCGAATAGCTTTTGTGCAGTTTGCTAATGATGTACATATGAGATCTGTTATTGATTTATAATCCTCCATATACTCATTCCCTCCAATATCATTCAGATTCACACAAACCCATCTTTCCTAATTGTTTAAACTCTCAATCACCCTTGAATTTCGATCATTCATCACCACATTAAACGGAAGGAAGTTCATCTTCATAGCTGACCTCTAGGAAACTATCTTCACCCAAATTACCAAATGAAACTCATATTAATGGCCAACCCATTCTTCTTAATGTCTCACAGATTCTTGTAAGCTTCTTATTCTTCTCCATTCATCTCTCTTATGAGCAGCAGTCACCACTTCTTCCTCCCTGTGTTCATTCTTGAAATCCTAATCAAACACAACATAAATTGTATCACAAGTTATGTGCCTGTCTCAGTTTCCAAATCCCTGTCCTAATCTCTGAAATCCTCTCCCAATTCTTCGAACGTAGCCCACCAGACCTGAGCTTGCCGGCGTTGGTGCAGTCATGAGAGGGAGAAAGATATGTGTAGAGAACTAGCACTCTGTAGGAAGCTGGTCATGATAAAACTTGACCTAGGTATAGCAACTTGTTATAACTACCAGTACAAGTTTGAAAACAACCAAATATAAAAATTGTTTGAGTAGAATGAAGAAACAAGAGGAGGATTTATCTTTTAGGATCGATTGGTGTTGTAGCTCTATTTTGATTTCTTTTTTTCTAAACAGTTCTTCATCTCTGAATCAATTTAGGAAAAGAAGAATAAAAGAAAAAGCGAGGAAGAATAAGCGAAGAAACAATTTTAGAAATTATGGGCGTGGGAAAAATTTTACCTCAGAAAATGGGTGCGCGCCTAAACTTTTTTGAGTGTGGGTTTCGCAGTGGGAAAGATCCAAAGAATGGGTCTCCCCGTAGTTTTCACATGACGAAACCAGACCAATTAAAGGCCCATTTAAATACACGTGGATATGTTATGATGTATTCGTGTATAATTCAACGAGCCCACCACCAGCACTATATACATAAGCATATAATCTCCACGGAGTCGCAAGGGCAAGTCTTTACACTACGCGGTAATTCTTATTTCGCAGAGCACAACAATATCTTCCGTTTTTGATAGAAGTTTTATAATTTGTGAAGAATCCATGTCTTTGTCAAGTCTTCCAGACGATATTCAAGGTGAGATCTTCTTGAAACTACCAGTCAACTCCATCTTAGTCCACCCGTCAATGAATTTAGTCCACCAAGTCTTTCAAGAGACCCAGCTACCTGCGTAACCAAACTATTCTTCCATCTTCCAATTTTTTAAACATATGATCGGTGTATGTTACTGTTAGAACTCCGAATACAGAAGACAAGCCGAGTCTGTGGGTGAAATGTTTACTAACTAGTCATCAAGGGAATTATAATTACAGTATTTGGTAATCAAAATTTGTTGCATAACTTGTTATGCTGTCCGGAAAATGGTTGCATAACACGTTATGCATCTATTATTGTAGGTGCATGACAAGTTATGCAACCTTTTTTTGTTTGCATAACTTGTTATCAAAGATAGAATAGTTGCATAACACGTTATCAAGCTACTTTTGTTAGTATTGAAACCAACAAAAAAAAGGTTGCATAACACGTTATGCACCTATAATAATAGTTGTATAACCTATTATGCATCTATAAATTTTGTTGCATAACTTTGTTATACATCGAAAATATGATTGCATAATCGTTATGCATTGATAAAATTGTTGCATAATCTTTTATGCATTGAGAAAATTGTTGCATAATCTTTTATGCATCGAGAAAATGATGCATAACTTTTGTTATGCATCCGAAAATATGATTGCATAATGCATTATGCATCAATTTTTTATATATGTATCGCTAAAATCAACCAAAAAATGGTAATATAACTTGTTATAGATGCATAACTTTGTTATCCAAATGCATAATTTGTTATGCGAGTGGAGAAAATGGTTGCATAATTTGTTATCGTCTGCCGAATGTGTTATGCATCGTTTTTTGGTGGTTGCATAATGGTTATGTATGAAGTTTTGAAAATTTTTGCCTAAAGTGATGATCACCTCGATATTTTAGTGAAAAACAAAAATTTGATATTGTTGTTTGTACTTTCGTTGTAGCTCTCTTAAAAAAGATTTCCAGCGATATAAAATTTGTAAAATTCTAAAGTGGCGGATTTTTAGATATGTTATGTCAGTTATGCCTCCAATTATCTTTGAAAATTAAATGTGATAACTTGAGTTACGTTCGAAAAGATAGTATGCGATAACGAAGTTATATATTGATTCATAATAATTTCATATAATTATGGGTGTCACCGTATCAAAAATTAATTGTGGGCTTGACAACGAGAATATTATTTTTTTTGGGTCTCCCCCTAATTTTCCCTTTCAAGAGACCCAGCGTCCAAGCCCAACTACCTGCGTAACCAAACTATTCTTCCATCTTTCAATTTTTTAAACATATGATCGGTGTATGTTACTGTTAGAACTCCGAATACAGAAGACAAGCTGAGTCTGTGGGTGAAAATGTTTACTAACTAGTCATCAAGAGAATTATAATTTAAAGTATTTGGTAATCAATTAAAGTAAGCATTTTATATCCACAATTGTCTATCCGGTACTTACAAGTTAAATTGCTTACAAACTAGTCATCAACGGCCTAAAAGAGAGGAAATATTTTGTTTTCTAAGTGCTAAATCGCCTAAAAAAAATTTGCGGCCTGCGCCCGCAACAAACTCGTCGTCCGGCAATCATATTTTAGCCCCCCCTTTCGGATTTCTTGCCTCCGCCACTGATTACGTGGAGAAGAAAAGGATTAAGCACAAAAATTTGAAGGAGCTGAGTGGCAACAATTGAAGATTTCGTTTGGTATCTTCTGCACTTGGTTAATTATGCATTTCCAATTAAGCATGTTTTTAGTTTTTTGTACGTAGAATATTCATCGCGCACTCTTTGCTGTATAATGTCCTCGAAGATAAATCAAAAACATCAATCGATTTCATCAGCTTTATCTGATAATCATATTTTTTGTAGTTACACATAAAAAAACTTTTGGCTCCACAGTTATGACCTATATAGATAAAACAGATATGAAGTGTATGATGCACAGTACTTCTCATGAATTCTGAACCTTCTTGACTACCAGAAATAGGTTACAACTGAAAAAATCTAATACATGTTGGATGTGTTGGAAGCAACAACCAGGAGTCCTCAGAGTAGCACAATCTAGAGTCAACTTGGATCTGCGGACTGGCAGTGAGACAGAAGCAAGCACCAAAGGCTCCGATAGAAAATAGGGCCACCCAAATTTGAGTTTAAATCCTGTCAATTAATCTGAAATCGATAACCACTTAAAACCAGAATTGACGAAAAAAGAAAGTTGAAATAGAGGAAATGACGTAGGAACCAAAAATGACATCATAAAAAGAAAGTACCTGCTACAACAGCAAATTAATCAAGTCGCCAAGCTCAGACGGATCTCCTCGGTGCTCTTCTCTTTGAATGAAATCAACTTTCAAACATCGAAGTCTGGAGAGCGATTTCAGATCATAGGTTAAAGACTCCTTCACTTGGGGGCACTCTTCGATGGTTAAACTCTGAAGAGAGGTCCATCCTCGTAAATCTGGCAGAAATTTTAGAACTGGGCAATCAAATACAACGAAGGTCTGAATAGAGACATGTTGGATTTCAATGCCAAAGAGAGAAACCTCATTCTCATTTCCATCATCATTTGCTCGAAAGCCTTGAAACTGATTGCATCGCAAAACAGATAGCCTCTCAAGATTAGGATTGCTTTGGAGTATGCTTAATGGGATGAATTCTAAATTATCAATAAACCTTATGGTAAGTTTCGTGAGAGACGCACAGCTTCTCCCAATCGAGCTTATTAACCTGTGGTTGCTGTTGCAAAAATCCAACCACGTCAGAGAAGGAAACAGAGGAATTTTGATCAAACTAGAGCAGTCCATGATATACAGGTGTTTAAGACAAGGAAAGGAAGAACATAGTTCTTCTAGAAGGATGTCATCAGTAAGAAAGAGTCGTGTTAAGAAAGGAAAATCGACATCCAAACTCCGGAAAGACATTCCTGAAAGTCTAAGAGACCAAAGACTTGGGAACTGACCAATAGCTGCTGGAAGTTTTTCCATTGATGAGCAGCCCGCAAGTTTCACTGTATCCAAATTAGGTAGACAAGATGGATCAGACATCCACGTAGGGAAGTTCACGCCGTTATAGCGAGCTATAGTTAACTTCCTCAGACCAGTGGGAGGCTGGAGAGATTCTAGTAGATCGATACTGTGATCTTCTGGTTGACCCCAACGCAGTTCCAAATCACGAAGGTTTTGCTTCTCTTTCAAATTTGCTGTCTTAGCATCTGTAAGCCATTTCACATTCTCAAGCCCATGAATAGATAGATCCTCAAGTAAATCTAGTTTCCCCAACTCTTCAATACCATTATTACCTTCTTCTTTGCGCACCCAGTAAGTCAATGATTGAAGGAAAACTAGTTCTCCGATTCCCAATGCTGTTCCCTTGGCAGAGTAATGAAATCGTCTCAGTTTTTTCCAGTTTGTTACCTCTTTGGGAAGCTCACACGAAAAAAAACAAAACAACCACTTTAATGTGTAAACATAGCCCCCTCTGAAAACAAGAAACTCGAGATTGATGAGGTCCGCACATGAATCGGGCAATACTTTGATTCCGGCGGATTTAAGGTTAAGGTATCTTAGCTGGGTCAATGCTCCAAAATCTTCGAGTAGTGCTTCCAGTAATGTGCAGTATTCCACGTTAAATATTTTTAAATTATGAAGACTTGACACAGAATCGGGTATGACTTTTAATTTACTGCAAAATCTGGCTTTGAATATCTCCAAATTCCGCAGGGTGGTGACAAAATCAGGTAACTTCTCAATCGGGTTATCGGAGATATCAAGAAATCTTAAGCACTTCAAACCAGTGACTGAGTCAGGTAAGCTTTTTAATTCGCAAAAACTAAGGTCCAAACTTTGCAAATTACAAAGACTTGTGACAGAATCAGGTAATTCTTCGATTTTGGAATCAGAGATATCAAGATGTCTCAACTTTTTTAAAGATTGTATGCTTTTAAGAAAATTTTGGATACCAATCGAATTTGTTAATACCAACGTTTCCAGGTTATAAAGTTCACTGATGGAACGACTGTTCACTTCACTAAAACTAAGATTGGTAAGGTGAAGGTACCTCAGCTGTCTCAGCTTAAGCCTCAAATGAGGCAACTTTAAAGTGACATAATCTCCGGAATTACCCACATGTAATACACGCAAATGCTTGTTTCTTGAGAATATAGATGGGTTTAGCTTAGAACCTCGAGGGACGAAGATGGACCGTAACTTCTTTGCATCACTTAAGCTTTTCAGAGATGTTGTTGATATGTCTTCATCCAATAATTGTAGCCGACGAACTTGAGAAACATTGTTTAGCTCGCTTACCTTGGAAATAACATTTTTTGTCAGATTGATATAATTTTGAAGAAGGCAAAGGACGTGGCTGAGAAAAACACTTACCTTGAGAGATACCAATTCATTGTCCCCGATAACATCGACTGCAAGATCATGCACAAGATCGTGCATCTGCCATGTCTCTATGTCAGTCCTTGGGTGCGTCCACGGGTAATGGAAAAAGGAGCTCCACACCAGACTTTCAAAATATTCACTTCCAGAATCTTCGATTGATCTTTTTTTTTCTTGTTTAAGAAATCCTTCTGCCATCCACAGCTGAACCAAAGTTTCTTTTCTAATCCTCCAATTCTTGGGAAAGAATGCGCAGAATGAGAAGCATTGTTTTAAATGAGATGGAAGGTTATTATAACTCAATCTTAATGTTGGTAGAATTTTACTCTGAGTATCTTGTGTATTCCAAATATCATCATCCCTGATTAATATCCAGTCACTCTCTTTATTTTTCAACTGCAATAAACTTCCAAGAAATTTTGCTGCAAGCGGCAAACCACCACATTTTGTTGCGATTTGTTTACCAATATTTAACATTCTTGGAGTAATAAGTAGTGATTCACCGTGGGAAATGGCTCTTTTCTCGATGATAGACCAACATACATCATCAGATAGTCGTTTCAAATTATACAAAAGATTAGTCCCTGATACAATAGATGCAACTTGGTTTTTCCGTGTTGTAATTAATATTTTACTCCCATGAGCACCCACGAGCAACACAGACTTGAGTTTGTCCCATTGATCTTGATCTTCGTTCCATAAATCGTCAAGTACTAGAAAATATTTCTTGCCACTTAAATTTTCCTGGACTTTTTTCACTAGCACATCGAGATTTAAACCAGTATCGAACTTACAAGTTTCCGTTGCGGACTCAATAATTTTGATTAGGAGGTTTTCCACATCAAAATATTCAGAAACATGAACCCACATCGTAAGCTCAAATTGTATCTTTATCAAATTGTCTGCGTATATAAGTTGAGCTAGAGTAGTTTTACCTAGTCCCCCCATCCCCACCACCGAAATGACAGAAACATTTTCAGGAATTCTATCTGATGATGTTGATGATGGGGTGACCTTCGTTAACATATTTATTAGATTATTCTTATCTTCTTCCCTTCCTACTATCTCTGACTCGCTTGAAAGGGATATGGTACTTCGGCCCCGTTCCTCACTACTTTCACCGTCAGCGATTCTTGTATTATTTGGTGCAGTTTTTTGAAACTGAAACCTACCCATATCTTTGGTAATTTCATCTAAACTTTTGTTGATCTCTTTGATCTTTTTCGCCATTTTAAAACAAAAGGAAAGTGGGTTGGAAGATGAAGCGAAATCGAGTACCTTATGCTTCAACTGGTCCCCTCTTTCACTCCGACGCATGGATTCATAAGCAAATTCATTCATTACATCATCGGCATCGTATGTGACATCCTTGAGCCTACCCAACCAAAGTCTTACAGTTTCGTCCCTCACTTGTCGTCTCTCAGCATCAGTTATCACTGCGACAATCATTTGCAAGGTTTTCTGAAGCTTTTTCAAGTCATCTTTGACACCCCAAGCTAAACCAATTTCTTCCGTAACAACACCCAGCAACTTGTTTAAGATTACTGTTGCACCAGCCTTCATAAAAAATTCTGCCATGGTTATAATGGTGGATTGATGATAGTAACGATGAAAGAAAGAAGAAGTATAAAGGGTGGATGATAATGAAAGAAACAAGAATTCAAGAGAAGAAAATTAAGCAGCTTTAATATTTATCTTAAATGGATATTAAGTGTAAGATACATGTTAGGATTGTGTTCAATGAATACAAGTTGCTGTATATAGTTTAGCCCACCATCCATTAATCCCCACATGATTAGGCCATGAACTTGTATTCATTGTCTTGTGTTTGGATTTTATTCAAGTGAAAGCAATATCATACCTACTTTTTAGCAAATTACCTTTAGGAATCCAAATTAGGACTGCTGCAAGTGGGTAAATTTAGTCAGCAATCTTTTTCATCCCCCACTCGGATACTTCATAAACTTGTCGTTTCATTACCTGCTCTTAGGACTTAAAGTTAAACAGGATTATAATACAAGAATACCAAAAGATCGTTTATTCCAGAAATGGCTAGTGTATATCTTTTATGGGGCAATCAATTTGTGGCATTGTGTCAGAAACCCCGGCCGGCTATTGCTTTAAAATTTCTTGACACACAAAATGTTTTTCGAGTCATCTTTGACACCCCAAGCGGAACCAATTTCTTGTGCAACAACACCTGCCAACTTGGTTAAAATCCTGTTGCACCGCTAATATGAATTTCTGCCATAAGGTGTATTAAATGTTGGAAGATAATGAAAGAAAGAAGAAATTAATCTCAGATGGATGTTTAAGTGTAAGATATACAGGTTAGAGTTTGTTCCGCGTTTATAGATGAGAGATTTGGATTAAAGAACCTCATTTACTCGGTTAATCCAATTTGAAGAAGGTGAAGCTAGCGATTAGTCATAGTTTAATTAAATAATCCAAGTAGCTGTAAATAATTTTGCCTACCATCCATTCATTCCAACATGATCAAGTCATAAACTTGTATCAAACAAAGTATCGACTCATTATTTTACTCAAGTGAAAGCAACATTGTACCAAAACCGAAAAAATCAATTAAGTTTCGAGCAAGAAATCAGGACTGCTGCAAGTGGGTAAATTTAGTCAGCAACACTGTTCATCCCCTCTAGGTTACATCATAACCTTGTCGTATCATCATTACCTGCCTTCAAAACTTCAAGTTAAACTGGATTATAATACCAAAACATCCTTGAAAGAATAATATACATTTTTGGGGGCAATCGATTTCTTTCATCCTGTAACAACCCAAGTCTGCTATTGTAGTTGCAAGAAATCTTACAACCATATCCCAATATATTTAAGACAGATCAAGTGATCATATTATGGTTTTCTTTATCTTTTCGAACGTTCAAATTTTCTCTTCTCTTGTTTTAAATACCAAAGAAAACGTTCAGTTGAAAACACACCTCAAAACTCTTCTATTTTCTCTTTTGTTTATAGAAACTTGCTTTGTAAATACTGCCTTCGTAAACCAAATTAAGTTCGATTTACATTTCTTCAAAACAATTTTGTTTATATACTTTGTCTTAAGATTTTTTGTTTTCGTTACTACGCTAAGATCTTAGAGTTCTCTTTGTATGCTACATAGAGGAGTACTAATGCTGGTTGTATCCTGGAGGTGACTTTCCAATTGCTATATCATCTCATAGGAGTAGCAGGCAATATTACCTTTAGGTCAGCGTATCTCACACGTGCCTCTACTAAGTTTTTGATACTATCATCAGTGCATCTCCCGGAACAACAATCACACATCAAAGGCAAGCTAAGTATTTTTCTCGGTTAAATACGAACGTTGTCAATATTTTCCATCATTCTAAAGGTAATATTGTTCGTTCGTTGCTATATAATTGTTGCTGTAAAAATATGGGAAAGAATACTGTATAAAAACCACCAAAGTTCAGTGGAAAAGACTTTAAGCGATGGAAGTCTAAAATATTATTCTTCCTAAAAGACCAAAGGTTAGATGGACTTGCTTTAGAAAGACCCTCGAGAAGACTTCATGACCGTGGTAATGAAGATAAACTGGATAGGTGGACTATGAAGAATTACATGTGCAAAAACCACATTCTTAACTATCTGGATGACTCCTTGTACGATTTTTACAATGCAAAAGAAAATTTTAATGCTTTTGATTTATGGGAAGCTCTTGAAGAAAAATATCTTCCTGAAGCTGCTGGAAGCAAGAAGTTTTTGGTAGCTAGGTTCCTGGAATACAACATGACTGATGAAAATCCTGTGGTAGAACAATTCGTCGAACTTCAGCTGCTCATCAACGAAATTCTTGCTGAAGGCATGCATATTGATGAAGCTCTACAAGTATCTGCTGTGATAGAAAAGCTTCCACCCTCTTAGAACGAGTACAAGAGGAGGCTGCGACACAAGAATCGGGAAATCACCATGGTGGAGCTGGGAAAAAAGATCCAGGTTGAGGAGCTTCTATGCTGCAAGGACAAGAGCATGATTATGAGCAAAGACATGTCCAACAAAGCTCATATTCTGGATGATAATGGTGCCTCAAAGAAACATCATGGAGAATCCTGCAAAAATGGTAACAGACGTAACAAACGTCGAAAACCTAGAGGTAACAATTTTAAGCCAAGGGGTGGTGTCTCTAAAAACACCATCAAAGGCGACTGCTTTAATTGTGGAAAAACTGGTCATATGTCCAAGGACCGTAGAGCGCCTAAAAAGACCAAAACTTTTCCAAAACAGAAAAATAAGGCAAACATAGTAGATGATTCTGGATATTTTACTGGCATGGTGTCTGAAGTCGACCTTGTCTCTAATATGACTAATGTGAGAGACTGGTGGCTAGATTCTAGAGCCACCAAGCATATTTGTAAGTTCAGAAATGCTTACTCCTCATATGCCATAGTAGGAGATGGTGAGAAACTGTTTATGGGAAACTCTTCCACCGAAAAAGTGGTGGGGAAAGGCAAGGTCGAACTGAAGCTTACTTCAGGGAAAATCTCGCATTGAATGACGTGTATCATATCCCAGACATACGCACGAATCTTATCTCAGAAACCATCTTACTAGGCAAAGGTTTTAAAATTATTGCCGAGTCTAATACTGTTGTAATTTCTAAAAATGGTGACTTCGTAGGAAAAGGTTATGTCACCGATAACATGATTAAGCTTAGTGTATCTGATTTGAATTTGAATGTTAATGCATCTTCTTCTGCTTATGTTTGTGACTCCTCACATGTTTGGCATGATAGACTTGGACATGTTAATTTCAAATCTCTAGATAGACTTGCTAATTTAGGTTTTATTCCAAAAATAAACTTTGACAAAAATCAAAGATGTGAAATCTGTGTTGAATCTAAATATGCAAGAAAACCGTTTAATAAAAAGGTTGATTGTAAAACAGTTCCTTTGGAACTAATACACTCGGATTTAGGAGACTTGAAATCAACACCAACAAGAGGTGGTAAAAAATGGTATATCACTTTTATAGATGATTACTCACGATATCACAAGTTCATCTTCTTATAAGTAAAGATGAGGCCTTAGAGGCTTTCAAATTTTATAAACTTGAAGTAGAAAACCAAAAAGGAGTTAAGATTAAAACTCTTAGGTCGGACTGGGGTGAGTATGTGATACCCCATAGGTGAGTTTTGTAAAAATAATGGAATCATTCATGAAACCACGCACCATATTCATCTGAATTGGAATGGTGTAGCTGAAAGAAAAAAATAGAACACTCATAGATATGGTGAATGCTATGTTGACCAGTTCAGTGGTTATCTTCGAACTTGTGGGGGAGGGGGGAATCTATTCTCTCTGCATGCTATATCTTGAACCGAGTTCCATTTAAAAAATCAGATAAAACTCCTTACAAATTGTGGAATGGTAGACAACCTTCCTATGAATACTTTAAAGTGTGGGGGAGTTTGGCCAAGGTGGCCATTCCTTATTCCAAGAAAACTAAAATAGGTCCTAAAACTGTTGATTGTATTTTCCTAGGATATCCTGAGCATACAAATGCACATAGGTTCATGGTCATCAGTTCTGACCACAATAATATTGGTCTGAACACCATAATAGAATCAAGAGATGCTGTGTTTTATGAACACATATTTCCTTTAAGGTATGGACCTCGGAAAAGGGTCCATGATGATCTCTCAGAAGTTCCTTCAACAAGTCAACCCCCAACTTTAGAATATGAGACTGAACCAAGAAGAAGTAAGAGGGTTAGAACTGAAACAAGTTTTGGCCCAGATTTTTTGACTCTTATGGTAGAGTCTGAACCTCAAACCTACAAGGAAGCTATGACTTCTCCTAAGCTCCTTTTCGGGGAAGAAGCTTCATTAAGTGAATGGAAGTCCATTCAGCAAAATGAAACTTGGGAGCTTGTAGACTTACTTCCTGGTAGTAAATCCATAGTTTGCAAATGGGTGTTCAAAAGAAAACTTAGAACAAATGGAACTATAGAGAAATATAAAGCTAGGTTGGTAGCTAAAGGCTATTGGCAAAAGGAAGGTTTAGATTTCTTTGATACCTATTCACCGGTCACTATAATCACGTCTATTAGGATGTTGATTGCTATTGCTTCTATTTATGATCTGCATATACATCAGATGGATGTCAAAACTGCTTTTCTATATGGTGAATTGAATGAAGAAATTTATATGGACCAACCTGAAGGTTTTATTGTGAAAGTTTGTGAAAACAAAGTGTGCAAATTGAAAAAATCTCTGTACGGTTTATGTGACACCCCGAGTTCCGGACCAGGGTCAAACCCATATAGGGATCCGAACTCGAAGCGTTACGGGTCAGAAAGAGACTTATGCATATATTTTTTCTAAATTACTTTTGCAGAAAACATAGTTGAAACTTTACATAACATAAAATGAAGCATATAAATCCTCTTATTATCTTAACAACGATTTCAACCAAACATATTATTCCAAATTACATTTCAAGCAATACAATTAAGCAATTCAATCACTAAGCTACTCATTCCTAGATTTCGCTGCGCCACTCTGATAAATCTGCAATGGTGTCAATTGGGGTGAGATGACAGCTCAATAGAATGCATTCCCAATCTCAAAACATGCTTAACAATGTCAATGAGTCAAATAACACACAACATGAGCATACGACATAATTTCGAGAAAATCTCTAATATAGATGCTCACCCAACATGATCACCACACAAGTATATTTGTTTAATCATGAATTCACAATACAAATATGGTTTCTAACAAATCATCTTAATATTTCAAAACAAGTCTTCACAATATTAATATTATTTCAACAAATCACCCTTCAATCATGAGTTCATAATACCAGTAATACTTTCAATAATTCATCCAGTTAGATTTCACAATTGAATTCAACAATTCACTGAAATAGATTTTCAACGTGAGTTCACAACAATATTAATGTTTCCTACAAATACTTCAATTCGTATTTCGATGCTTGCGTTCATGAAACCAATAAGGTTTCCACTAATCATTCAATAGAGATTCCAACACACGATTCACAACTTAATATTGTCACCAACAAGCCATGAGTTCACAACATTTATATTATTATCAATAAACCATTTATCAAATCATCCATTTAGGACTCACCTCATCAATTCACAACAATAATATTGTTTTCAACAATTCATCAATTTGAATTTAACAAATGAGTTCATAACACCAATTATGTTTTCAATAACTCATTTAATTTAGATTTCGAACACATTATTCACATATTTCTAAGTCACCACCTCAAACCATGAGTTCACTGCATGACAAAACCTTGGTTCGTACACCCACCTATCGTTTATCGGCACGAGACAGCCGCCATCGATGGTCGAACAAAGTTCCTATGGGTATCATACCCATTTGCTCGGGGATCATTACCCGTTTCATCTTCACAAGACTAAAACCTTGGTTCATACACCACCTATCGCTTTAATGCACGACTTGACGCCGCCATCGATGGTCGGAAACACAAGTTCCCATGGGGATCATTACCTATTTAATTCTCGGGGATCATTACCCGCCATTAGCACGAAACGATATTCCATCTAACGGAAAAACATGATATTTTCCTTTTGTAAATTGTTTTTACACACAACACAAGCAACCATGGCATAAGAACATAATTTTCTTTCAAGCATTTCTACAAACAAGCTAACTGCATCCATTTTGCATCATACATATTTGGGTGATTTATTGATTTGATCTTCCTGAAAATTTTACATAACATACATGACTCCATAATAAACAACGTATCCAAATTTCACAAAAACCAACGGTTGAAACAAAAGATGTTGAATTTATAATGACAACCTAAAAAATGGGCAGATTACATGTTGTTACCAAACAATTCATGATAAATTCATAACAATCTGAAATTAACCCAATACAAAGCACACTGAAAGATAAGATGCTTATATACAACTATTATTAAGACCACAAATCATTTTAAGATCATTAAGACTTCCTAAGAACATCAAAATAACATCAAGACGAAACCTGCCCGTAAATTCCTAAAATATCACCCAAATTCAAACAAACTTTCAACGTGAATATATGGTGGAATACTCTCAAATTTTAACTAGTGATACCCAATCATGTTATATACCTATAGTAGAAGTCTGATCATCAATAATATGCATCAAAGTAAATAGACAAATTTCAGAACCCTAATGATATAAGAATAAACAAAATGGAAATCAAAGTATAACAAGGAAAACAGATAGAGAAAGGGATTAAACATTCTACCTCTCAATTGCCACAAACTCCTTATGATTTTATTAATCTTTCATCTCTAAAATTATCTAGCTCCATATCTTTCTTCTTCTCCCAAGCCTTTTTTTTTTCTCTAACTTGTCTAATTTCTCTTCTAAACTATTTTTTTTATATTTTCATTTTCTCTTAACTTTATATTTTATTGATTATTTTATTTCCACCCTAAGTTGTAGCCATTCTAATTCAATCCACCCACCTAGGCTAAGGCTAAGGAACAACAACCTAAGCTACAAGGTTAACTAATACAGGTATAACCCGACCCGAAACAGTAGCTAAAAAAATACAGGGTATTACAGTTTAAAACAAGCACCTAAACAGTGGCATGAAAAAATTAATCATGTTATGATAACTAATGGCTTCAAGGTTAATGAATCTGATAAATGTGTTTACATTAAATCTGAGGATGATTCTCATGTTATTGTGTGCCTATATGTTGATGATATGCTCATATTAGGCAGTAACCTTGATATTTAAAAGCATTCTTAGAGATAATTTTGACATGAAAGACTTAGGCCCAACTGATGTAATCTTAGGTATGAAAATCAGAAAGACGTCTGATAGATATAGTCTTAGTCAATCTCATTATGCTGAAACCGTACTTAAGAGATTTAATTATGAAAATGCTAAACCTTCCTCTACTCCATATGATCCCAATTGTAACTTGAAAAAGAACAAGGGTGAGGGAATTGATCAACTTGAGTATCCTCGCATTATTGGTAGTCTTATGTATTTGATGAACTGTACAAGACCTGATATTGCTTGCTCTGTGAGTAGATTAAGCAGGTACACTTGCAACCCTGGGCAGGATCACTGGAATGCTCTCTAAAGAGTTCTACGTTACTTGAGAGGCACCTCAAACTATTGCTTAAGTTTTGGGAAGTATCATGCCGTGCTGGAAGGGTATTGTGATGCCAATTGGATATCAGACTCAGAAGAGTGCAAATCTACTAGTGGGTACATCTTCACACTTGGAGGAGCGTCTATCTCATGGAAGTCTTCCAAACAGACATGTATAGCTAGATCCACTATGGAGTCTGAATTTATAGCCTTGGAAAAAGCTGGAGAGGAAGCTGAATGGATACGATGTTTCCTGGGAGGAATTCCACTCTGGCCTAAGCTTGTGTCTTCAATCGCAATCCACTGTGACAATAAATATGTTATTGGTTGCGCAAAGAACAATGTATACAATGGAAAGTCTTTACATATACAAAGAAGACACAAGACGGTGAAACAACTACTCTCTACTGGTATTATCTCGATAGACTTTGTAAAGTCCAAAGATAATATTGCAGATCCTTTGAAGAAAGGTTTATCTAGAGAGGTAGTTAGATCTACATCGAGGGGGACGAGACTTAAGCTCATAGAATAAATCACCATGAAGGATACTCAACCTTGTGAATGGATTTCCAAGATCAAGGTTCAATGAGACAACTAATTTATGGTGATATTGGGAAAGCACTATCTTTGTCCCTCCCTATGGTGTAACCGCGTGATAGTGTTGCCTGCATGATTTTAGGATGATCTTTTGAGATCTTAATGGATTCCATGGCTTTGTTTAAAGCGGGGTAAAAGGGACACTTTATGGACTCACCTTTGTGGATGTTGAAGTGGGGCCTATGAGAACGAGCCGATTCTCTAGAGACATTCATTAAGTCCCGGATTTTTGCCCACGGCCAAACGGGCACAACGGCAAGAGCTTGAAACTTTTCTGGCTGAGGCATCAGTGTGGCCGTTATTTCGAATTGTATTCAATGTTGGAGGTTCAAGACATTGCGTTCATTCTACAACAAGCAGCCTGTGTAACCTCTCACTAAGTTAAGGTTCAATCTTTGGGACACCTTATCCTAATTTGTTGCCTTATGTTTTCTCGTGTTTTATCGACATGTTTTATTTTTCATGTGGGGAATTGTTAGAAAAAACGGATGTTTTATTAAAATCAAAAATGCATGGACCATGTTTTGATCCCAAGACCTATTGCTCCCTAGATGTTTTTTCATTTGAATGCATAAAACATTAGTCCCACATAGACTAAAACCCTTAGAGTTTTAGACTTAAATACCATGGGCTTTGCCTTAAGGGCATGGCCCTTTGGGTCTTTAGACCTTTGTTTATGGGGAAAGCCCTAGACTATGGAAAGGTTTCCTTTCCCTTATTGCCTTTCCCGTATGCGCGGTGCTTCGCACAGAAGCACGCACGCCGCCGCCGCCGTCCGTCGGGTCGGGCGCGGGAGTGGGTGTGGGTTAATTCGACCCTATTTTTTTACGTTCCACCCACACGCCCACACATGTAAAATAATTTTTTACGTTTCTCCCGCATGCTTACCTCGTGAATAATCTCGCGTGATTCACGGTCAATCTGTTGCGCTTTGGATTCCTTATCTTTTCGAACGTTCAAATTTTCTCTTCTCTTGTTTTAAATACCAAAGAAAACGTTCAGTTGAAAACACAATTCTAACTCTTCTATTCTCTCTTTTTGTTTACAGAAACTCAGATTCGGGATATACTCTTCCGCTCTTCGTAAACCAAATTAAGTTCGATTTAATTTCTCTCAAAACAATTTTGTTTATATACTTTGTCTTAAGATTTTTTATTTTCGTTACTATCGCTAAGCTCTTAGAGTTCTCTTTGTATGCTACATAGAGGAGTACTAACAATGGTTGTATCCTGGAGGTAACTTTCCAATTTCTATAGCATCTCAGAGGATTAGCAGGCAATATTACCTTTAGGTTAGCGTATCTCATACGTGCCTCTTCTAAGTTTTTGATACTATCATCAGTGCATCTCCCGGAACAACAATCACACATCAGTGCAAGCTAAGTATTTTTTTCTCAGTTAAATACAAACGTTGTCAATATTTTCCAACATATTCATCGCAGAAATCGTATGGACACTGTTTTCTGTATAATGTCCTCGCAGATAAATCAAAAACATCACTCAATTTCATCAGCTTCATCCGATAATCATCTTTTTTGTAGTCACACATTAAATTTATTTGGCTCCACACAGTTATGACCTAGAGATAAGCAGATATGAATTGTATGATCTCATGAGTTCTGAACCTTCTTGAATGTTACACCAATGTTTCAGTACCAGAAATAGGTTACAACTGAACTGAAAACATCTAATACCCATGCCAAAAGTCAGTTTAAGAGTATAACAATCTAGAGTCAAATTGGATCTGCAGACTGGCTGTGAGACCACTATCTAGTGACTAGCTTATAAATAGCATCAAATAAATGTACATAGATTAAGCCTCACCACCAAATTGAGTTGAAGCAACAATGATGATACAAAAGAGTCAAAATCAGGTTTGAGTTCTTCTCAGAAGGTCTGAAGACTGAAGTTGATCATTTTTCAGTCATTCTTTCTTACCAATTACGGATAACAAAAGATGAAATGTTTTAGAGATCAACATTGTGATAATGAAGGAGAAGATATAATGTTATTCATGAGAAACACTTGGGAATGTAAAAATGAAGCACAAACAGGAAAAACACAAACCAAAATTGGGGGTTTAAATGTTTACGTCAATCATTCAAATTCGGTCTTTCTCTTGAGAATTTCATTGGTGAGGTGGTGAGTTTGCGTTGCGACTCAAACCATTGGTGTTTCTCTTGAGCACACCTGCGGAAAAAAAATGTAATGCATGAAATTCACCATGTAATACTGTCAATTAACCTGAAATCGAGAGAACTGATAAACAGTTAAAACCAGAATTGACAACAAAATAAAGTGAAAATAGAGGAAGTGATATAGGTGTTGGAACATGTAATTTATAATGGGTATTTGGTAAACTAGATTACTGCTACAGCAGTGGGGGGGTCGACTGAAGAAAGAGACCTAATCAAACTTATTCGATCGATTCCAGTCGAATCAATGGAGTTATTGATGATCCTTGAATATGAAATTTGTTTGTTTGATTGCAGTTGATGGAAATTTATAATCAATTTGGTTGATTATATCAATATTAGCCTCAATTTCATGAAATTTGAAAAATTAAAAAACTGATTTTGATTTTTTTGTACAGTTATTGTGACTGACAAACTAGATGACCGTTTGCACGTTAGGATGCCGATGAAGCAATTAAACTTCATGCCTGAGTCACCAAACAAGATATGGGACCAAATATTTGCGGCAGTGAAATATATCGTTATTCGTGTCAAATTTCTTTTTATTACAGTGATCCCAAACTACGCGGTGATAAGTGAGAACCTTTCATCCTTTTTTTCTTTATGTTCAGAAGCTGTGTATCATCCAGTAAATTTGTTGCTAACATTGGAAAATTTTATGGATAAATATAATAAATGGGTAGATGAAATTCTATTGGTCATCAATATTTACTGATGATAATAATGAACTACGAAGTATGAATGTCCAATGAAACAAGGGTTGCATAAACTCAACCTTCAATCATGTTATATATACTATTTATTCATGTCCAAATACTAAAAGCCGAACTAATAGCTAAAAAAAATTGGGTTTAGTGGAAGTGAAGTGCAATGGTAAAAGTCTAAAATTTAGTCTGGCGAACGATATAATAGCGCCCCACGTTGAGCGTAAATACAACGAACGTATGATGGTGAGGCGTGGGTATAGTGAATGTATGCATGGAACGTGGGTATTGAGCACGCCCTGGAGAGGGACGACAGATTACAAACGTCGGAATGAGACGAAGATAATAACAATGCTTAACCAACAAGCTTCAAGTATTAGGTGCGTCTTGTGGGGCGTTGGTTATATGAGCGCTTGGTTGTTGGACTCATATAAACACCGTCTGGTGGGCGTGGATTATAGTTTGGGCGTATTCAGTTGGATTCTCTCCGACACAAATTTTTGTCTTGTTACGGGAAATAGTGCCATCGTCATCACATGATATTTGTTTGCGTTATACTTTTCCTATTTGAGTGTGTCTTTGTCAAACACTCGAACATTATATATTGGGTTGGGGCCAGCAAATTAATACTAATCTAAGAGACGCTCATAATACTTACGCCCAAACCAGGCGCACATTAAAGTTACTCTTATTATCATGCAAATTTTATAATAACGCCCCAATGGAGCGTATACTATAACTACGCCTGGTTTGGGGCGTATGTATTACATGCGTTTGGTCCGGCAGTCTTTATAAATGCGCCCGATTCATACGCTAATTTTATCTGCGCCCCGAGCTCATACGTTAATTATACTAACGCCCAGTATGAAACGCTCACTATACTCTCGCCTGGCTTCATACGCTCTCAATACTTACGTCAAACTATATGGTGATTTGGTCTGGGTTGACGACCACATTTGGTCTCAAACCCTAGTTTTCCATACTATATTTAGCTTTAGTTGCTTCCACTACGGCTCACTTTGGGACTAAATTTGGGTATAGTCCCCAAATTTAATAGTGACTGTGGTTGCTCCTTTGGAACTTAAGGAGGATTGTTTCAAACGCATCATGTAATAATAATATAGCCTACTAATGGTCGGTCTAACTATTTTGGTTTTCCACGGTTCCACCACATGTTTCTAATCCACCTCGCATGAAAAACAAGTGTCAGCAATTCAAGTCTCAAAAAAAAATGGGTAATATGGTAATTTACTCTCATGTAAAACCTAAACCAGAATAGAAACCTAATTACCTAAACTCGTTTTTCTTGGCCACTCTCTTTCTCGTTTTCAACTCTTTCTTTCCCATTTTTGGTCACAGAGATTTACTCTCAAATCCTCTCTTTTTATTTTGCCCAAAAGGACAATTATCACAAACAAGGAAACAAGTATGTAGAAACACACAACCGATATGTTAAGTTCAAAGGATTAGTGGTATAAATCAATTCTTCTAGCTTCATTTGGTCAAAGAAATCATGGAATCAAAGGCTCAATGCTAAAATAGCAACATAAACCGTTGATTGCATTGTCAATTTTAGTCGTTGTTGTTGATCTTATTACCATTATTCAAGCTGGAAAGATAGAAATTAAATCTGAGAAAGGGGGTGACGGGTAATTATTATCTTGTTTCTTTAATAACCATCTTCTTCTCCATTATTTCTTCTTCAATTCATTCTCTGTAACAAAGATTGAAGTTTGTTAATGAAATTTTGTATAAAATAAAAGTAAGAAAACCCATTCTGAGAATCAAAAAAGTTGTCTTCTTTTGTATTTAATAATCATATTTTCATTCATTGATTTTTCTTCTCTGCAAGCAGGGCCGGCCCCGAAGGGGAATCAGGGAAAGGCCCACTTTGGGGCAGCAAGGCCCAGGGGCAGCAAAAGCCGTGTTTGATGTTAGGGGTATTCATCAAAAACAAGTATAAATAGGGACGTATTTGAGAAACTGCATAAATGTTTGGGGCAGACGTTTCAAATACTTTAAATATGGACTTAAATATGAATATTCGTTAATCTCCTCAAAACATTTCTAGTTTTTTTTCACAGAGAACTCTTTTTCATTTTTTCCTTTCCTCTTGGAGCCTAAAACGAAAGGTGAATCTCTCCGTCCTCTTGTAATGTATTCTATGAGTCTTAAATCATTGATTGATAATCACAATAATATGATTTCATTTTCCCTTTTTCTAATTCTAAAACACATATAAATAGAAAAAGTTAGGGTTTATATTTTGGTTAGAAGATGTTTTTTTTTTTTTTTTAATTTGATCGATCTAATTATATTGGCATGTTTGATTCAACAATTATTTAGTTCTTAGCTTTACTGAGGTGTTCAATTAGTTGATTCCACAATCCAGTGGTCTTTTTTTGTTTGATTCTTAAACCTTTGAAAGATTAGAATTTAGGATTTAGAAATTTTAGGGGTTTTGGTATAATTGTACTTTAATCTTATGATTAATTGATTTGGGTGGTTTGAATTAGGGTCTGCACCATGATTAGGATTGATTTTATATTTTTACTGTCAATTTCCATTTTTTCTCATAGTTATTGCACCATAGTTGTATTCTTTGGTTTATAAGGAAATTCATTAATCTTGGCTTTTGTGTAGGCATGCCTCCACTCAAAAGAAAGCAATCATCAGGATGTCAAAATAGAAAAAAATTTAAGAAGAAAGAAGAGTTCAAAAAATCTCTTGCTGGGTCTCTTGAAAAATATGTGGTTAGAACATGTGAAGCCACTGTGGTAGATAATGTGAATGTTGCAATTACAGATACATGGGAGAATGTTAATCATACAGTTGAGAGCAATACTTGTGAAAATGTTGATCAAAATTTGAATGAGATAAATAGAGATGGTAATGATGCACATGTTGCCGGAAATGTTGATACTGTGGCAGGTGGGGGAGATGTAAATGAAGCAAATGAGAATGATAATAGTTTGAATGTTAATGAAGAGGTAAATGACATGAATGGTTATACTGCGACTGAGTTTAACATGGAAGAACCGAATCAAGATATTTTTGATCCAAAGAATTGGGGTAAAATCGATCAAAAATTGATTGATTTTTTAGTTGAGAACGGTCCAAGAAGGGTTGAAGATTATGACTTTCCTTATGATAAATTTGGTAAACGTTTTTCTAGAAAGTATTATACCCGTAAGATGACAAACAGGGAGAAGCAAGATAGGAGATGGCTTGTATATTCAGTTTCTTTAAACAAAGTATTTTGCTTCTGTTGCAAGTTGTTCAAAAAAGAAGATTCAACACAATTAGCTGACATTGGATTTGATGATTGGAATAATCTTAGTGGAAGACTTCAGAAACATGAAATGTCTACTGAACATAAAGAATGTATGAGAATGTGGATTCATCTAGAATTAAGATTGAAAAAAAATGAAACCATTGACAAACAGGTGCAAGAACAAATCAACAAAGAGAAACAACGTTTTATAGAAATAATGGACAGCGTAATGGATGGTGTGATGTATCTTGCAAAAAATGGTTTAGCATTTCGTGGCGACAGTGATAAGATATTCACAAGAAACAATGGTAACTTTTTGAGTTTGATGGAGGTGATTGCGAAACATGATCCAGTGTTAAATATGCATCTACAACATATTGTTAAGAAGGAAACTCGTTATAATTATCTTAGTCATAAGATTCAAAATGAGTTGATATCCATGGTCGCTGATAATATTAAGAGTTAGATTGTCAAGAAGATTCACACAGCAAAGTATTATTCTATTATTCTTGATTGTACTCCAGACATAACTCATCAGGATCAAATGTCTATTGTGGTAAGATGTGTAGATGTTTCCCAGATTCCAGCAAAAGTTGAAGAATTTTTTCTTGGATTTTGAAAGTGGATGATTCAACAGGTGAGGGTCTTTTCTCCGAACTTGAAGATGCATTGGAAATACTCAATCTAAACATTGATGATATAAGAGGGCAAGGTTATGACAACGGTTCAAACATGAAAGGAAAATAGAAAGGTGTGCAAAACAGGTTGCTTGAGATTAATCCAAGGGCGTTTTACACTCCATGTGGTTGTCATAGTCTTAATCGCATGCTTTACGATATGGCTAAATCTTGTGAGAAGGCGGATTCTTTTTTTGGGACCGTACAATGTATTTAAAAATTGTTTGCTGCTTCTACAAAGCGATGGTAGGTTTTTAAGAAGAAGGTGGGATCTAAAGGTCTCACTCTCAAACCATTATCTGACACCAGGTGGGAATGTCGTGTGGAAAGTGTCAAAGCAATAAAATTTCAAGCACCAAAAATACGAAAAGCTTTGATTCACTTGATAAAGACATCCAAAAATAATGAAGAAAAGTGCATTGCTCAGGGTATACTTAAGAATCACATGAAGAATTTTGAATTTTTTCTTGGCATGGTTATTTGGTATGATCTTTTATCGGTCGTCAACTCCGTTAGCAAAGCACTACAAGCTAAAGATATGCATATGGGAGATGCTATCGAACATATAAAAATGCTTGTTTCATTTTTCAAAGATTACAGAGACAAAGGCTTCCAAGATGCACTAGTTGAAGCTAAAAAAATTGTTGTTGACATGGGTATTAGTCCTACATTTCAGGAACCACGTGTTAGAAAGCGGAAGAGGCATTTCGATGATGATGCTAGCGAGGAGACAGTTCCTGACTCAGGTGAGGAGTCGTTTAGAAAAAATTATTTTCTATACATAGTAGATTGTTCTTTGCGTTCATTTCAAAGTATATTTCAACAATTTAAGGAGTTCGAGAACATATATGGTTTCTTATTTGACTTGGAGAAATTAAAATCTATGAGTGATGATAGTTTATTGGCATCATGTACTAAACTTGAAGATTATCTAAGTTATGGTACACTTTCTGATATTAATGGGAGAGATCTCTACACTGAATTAAAGATTATGAAAAGGACATTGCCGGCTGAGATAAATAAACCAATTGAGGTATTACATTATTTGAAACACTTGGAAGCATGTTATCCCAATGCTTGGGTTGCTTATAGAATTTTGCTTACCGTCCATGTTACCGTGGCAAGCGCAGAAAGAAGTTTCTCCAAACTGAAATTGATCAAGTCTTATCTTCGGTCCTCAATGTTGCAAGAAAGATTGAATGGCTTAGCTATGATAGCTATTGAAATAGTCATAGCTGAAAAAATAGACTATAAATCTATCATCAGAGAGTTTGCATCTAAGAATACGCGTAGGGTGAAAATATTTCGACGAACTTTGTAAGATTTATGTTTAGATATCAATATAATTATCTTTTATTATTACAGTTGTGTAAAAAAAATTTTTTTGGGGGGGCATACAAAAAAAATTTGGTTCGGGGCAAAAAAAAAGTTCAGGAACGGCCCTACTGCAAGTGTAACAGAAAAATTAAATCTGGTAATGAAATTTTATTTGTATAAATCTATTTATTTTTTTGATGAAATTGTATAAATCTGTTGAATGGGTCACTGATATTAATTTCCCTTTTTCAATTTCGTAAAATTTCCATTTCAATTGGTAAAATTCCAATTTTCTTGGTTTTAATTTTGAGTCGAATATGGACCATTGGGTCGGATCCAGCGGAATCCATATTCGAATTGTTCATCTTCTCTACCCGTTTCTCGCTATTGCAGATTGTTTACCGCTCAATCATCTGATCAATCTAATGCTTTTTTGAATAATTTTGAACTTGAAATCTGTTTGTTTGGTTGTATATGTATTACGTTTGTGATCAATCTGTTTAATTATGTTGATTTGGATTTGGATTTCATCAAATTGTAATTTTATTTTATTTTTTTTGTACAAAAAACGTGACTGACAAATTACACTAAAGTGACCATATAGAGGTCTCCCTTCGGTCGACCAATTAAAGAAGCAATTATTTTACAAGTCTAACGAACATGGAGTCTACAATAGCTTAGACGTGCCTAGATAAGCATGGTCCTAAAGTAGCTGCACAAGAAATCTATAAAGTTCTAATGTAAACATAAAAATGCATGTTCTAGAGTTGTCTAAGAAAATAGGTGGTCAAAAAGATACGGCTGTTGGAAAAATCTAGACAAAGTAATGTCTACAAAAACAAAAGTCGGTCAATTACTTAAGATAATGGAAATCTCTAGATAAACCTAGAGTACTGTACTAGGGTAGTCAATTGCAGCCTATAAATAGGCAAGTCTAGTTTCATTTGTACGTAAGCAAGCAAGATTCAATTCAATAAAAGAGAAAGTTCAAATTTACAAAGTTCCTTGCTTCCACCTTCACTACTAGAGTTCTAGGAGCTCTATACGAGGAACACCAATATGCTCGTATACCTCCACAAATATTATTCGAGTGTTCCCAAGTTCTTTATAAAAATATAAATTCTATCATGGTATCAGAGCGGGTTCGATCCAAATGGGCGTAAAAGTTTCCGCTACACGTTGATGAAGGTGATTCCGCTAAAATGAAGTATAAAGATGAGAAGACGCAAGGTACGTCTCAATATTCCAACTTCATTTTTACAATCCCGTGGACACTAGTTATCACCCATGTCCTAGTTTTAGAAAAATGTGAAAAAAGATTAAAAAAGAAAAAAATGGAAAGTAGCAGCTCGTGAAGTTAAGTTAGAGTGGAAATAGTTCCTAGAAATGATATGTCTCCAAACAAAAAATGAGTGAGTACAAGTCTCACCTCTTTCCGTTTAAAAAAAAAAAGTTTCCATCCTCGCAGAGAGATGCATAAAAAAGTGCATTTCTAAAGAAAAAATTGAGGGAAGAGAGCATCAAAGAAATGCCTCCTCAAATATAGAGATGGTAAAAAAGAGAGCCATCTTGTAAAAATATTCTACTCACAAAGTTGAGTGGGCGGAACCTCTGAACCAACTATGGTTAAGTTTCGTGAAGGGCGAGGAATATCAACAAAAGGCAAAGCCTCTGAATTCAAGACGGTCAAGTTCGGTCTAAACCATGAAGGTGAAGGAGAGAACCGGCACAAGACGTAAGGCTGCGAAAATGTCAGGCCACCAAATAAGATCTAAAACAAGAGATATGGAGACACTGTTAGAAGACGAGAGCGGCAGAACAAAAGGATTCGCCAACACGAGCGTAAGAAGCTAAAGGAAAATGAAGATTGGGTGAAAATCATAGTCAAAGGCCATTATAAATTAAGAGGGGGTGTTGGAACATGTAATTTATAATGGGTATTTAGTAAATTAAAGAAGCAATTATTTTACAAGTCTAACGAACATGGAGTCTACAATAGCCTAGACGTGCCTAGATAAGCATGGTCCTAAAGTAGCTGTACAAGAAATCTATAAAGTTCTAATGTAAACATAAAAATGCATGTTCTAGAGTTGTCTAAGAAAATAGGTGGTCAAAAAGATACGGCTGTTGGAAAAATCTAGACAAAGTAATGTCTACAAAAATAAAAGTCGGTCAATTACTTAAGATAATGGAAATCTCTGGATAAACCTAGAGTACTGTACTAGGGTAGTCAATTGCAGCCTATAAATAGGCAAGTCTAGTTTCATTTGTACGTAAGCAAGCAAGATTCGTATACCTCCGCAAATATCATTCGAGTGTTCCCAAGTTCAAAAATAGCATTATAAAGAGTACCTGCTACAACAGCAAATTAATCAAGTCTTCAAGCTCAGACGGATCTCCTAGGTGCTCGTCTCTTTGAATGAAATCAACTTCCAAACATCGAAGACTAGAGAGTGATTTTAGATCATAGTTTAAAGAATCCTTCACTTGGGGGCACTTGTGGATGGTTAAACTCTGAAGAGAGGTCCATCCTCGTAAATCTGGCATAAATTTTAGAACTGGGCAACTAGTCACAACCAAGGTCTGAATAGAGACATGTTGGATTTCAATGCGAAAGAGAGCAACCTCATTCTCATTCCCATCATCATTTGCTCGAAAGCCTTGAAACTGATTGCACCGCAAAACAGATAAGCTATGAAGATTACGATTTCTTTGGAGTATGCTTAATGGGAAGAATTCAAAATTATCAATGAACCTTATGGTAAGGTTTGTGAGAGACGCACAGCTTCTCTCAATCGAGCTTACTAACGTGTGGTTGCTGTTGCATAAATCCAAGTACATCAGAGAAGGAAACAGAGGAATTCTGATCAAACTAGAGCAGCCATTGATATACAGGTATTGAAGACAAGGATAGGAACCAGATACTTCTTCTAGAAGGACGTCATTGCAAAACTTTAGCCTCTTTAATAAAGGAAATTCTACATCCATACTCCGGAATGACATTCCTGAAAGTCTAAGAGACCAAAGACTTGGGAGCTTCCCAATAGCTGCTGGAAGTTTTTCCATTGATGAGCAGCCTGCAAGTTTAAGTGAATCCAAATTGGGTAAACAAGATGGATCAGACATCCACGTGGGGAAGTTCACGCCACTATAGCCAGCTATAGTTAACTTCCTTAAACCAGTGGGAGGTTGTAGAGATTCTAGTAGCTCGTTACTGTGATCTTCTGGTTGACCCCAATGAAGTTCCAAATGACGAAGGTTTTGCTTCCCTTTCGCATTTGCTGTCTTAGCATCTGTAAGCCATTTCACATTCTCAAGCCCATGAATATATAGATCCTCAAGTAAATCTAGCTTCCCTAACTCTTCAATACCATTGTTACCTTCTTTTGTTCCCGCCCAATAAGTCAGTGATCGAAGCAAAACCAGTTCTCCAATACCCATTGGTGTTCCCTTACTAAAGTAATGAAACTGTCTCAGTTTTTTCCAGTTTGTTACCTCTTCGGGAAGCTCACACGAACCAAGATGCAGAAACTCAAGATTAATGAGGTCCGTGCATGAATCAGGTAATACTTTGATCCCAGTGCCTTCTAAGGTTGAGGTATCTTAACTGGGTCAATGCTCCAAAATCTTCAGGTAATGCTTCTAGTGGTTTGCAGTGTCCGAGATTAAACAGTTTCAAGTTATTAAGACTTGAAATAGACTCGGGCATGGCTTTTAATTTCCAGCAACCTCTAACATTCAATATCTCCAAATTCCGCAGGGTGGTGACAAAAGCAGGAAATTCCACAATCAACCGATTATGAGACATATCAAGAGATCTCAAGCACTTCAAACCAGTGACAGAGTCAGGTAAGCTTTTTAATTTGCAGCGACTGAGGTGCAAACTTCGCAGATTACAAAGACTTGTGACAGAATCAGGTAATTCTTCAATGTTGGAGGACGAGATATCAAGATGCCTTAATTTTTTTAAAGATTGAATGTTGATCAGAAGATTTTGAATACCTATCGACTTAGCTAATACCAATGTCTCTAGGTTATAAAGTTTACTGATGGACAGACTATTCACTTCATTAAAACTAAGATTGGTAAGGTGAAGGTACCTCAGCTGTCTCAGCTTAAGCCTCAAATGAGGCAACTTTAAAGTGACATAATCTCCGGAATTACCCACATGTAATACACGCAAATGCTTGTTTCTTGAGAATATAGATGGGTTTAGTTTAGAACCTCGAGGGACGAAGATGGACCGCAATTTCTTTGCATCACTTAAGCTTTTAAGAAATGCTGTTGATATATCTTCATCCAATACTTGTAGCCGTCGAACTTGAGAAACGTTGTTTAGCTCACTTACCTTGGGAAATAACATTTTTTGTCAGAATGATGTAATTATAATGCAAATGACGTGGCTGACAAAAACACTTACCATGAGAGATACCAGTTCTTTGTCCCCCAGAACATCGACTGCAAGATCATGCACAAGATCGTGCATCTTCCATGTCTCTATGTCAGTGGCTGGGTGCGTCCGCGGATAATGGAAAAATGAACTCCACACCAGACTTTCAAAATATTCATTTCCAGAGTCTTCGATTGATCTTTTGTTTTCTGGTTTAAGAAATCCTTCTGCCATCCACAGTTGAACCAAGGTTTCTTTTCTGATATCCCAATTCTTAGGGAAGAATGCGCAAAATGAGAAGCATTGTTTTAAATGAGATGGCAGGTTATTATAACTCAATCTTAATGTTGGTAGAATTTTGCCTTGAGCATCTTGTGTATTCCAAATATCATCATCCCTGATTAATATCCAGTCACTTTTTTTATTCTTTGAGTGCAATAAACTTCCAAGAAACTTTGCAGCAAGTGGTAGACCACGACATTTTTTTGCAATTTCTTTTCCAATATCTGTCATTTCTTGAGTATGTTGTGTTCCAGCGTGAGAAAAAGCTTTCTTCTCGATCATAGACCAGCATACATCATTAGATAGTGGTTTCAAATTATACGGAAGATTAGCCCCTGACACAATACATGCAACTTGGCTTTTACGTGTAGTAATCAGTATTTTACTCCCATGAGCACCCTCGAGCAACACAGATTTGAGTCGGTCCCATTGATCTTGATCTTCGTTCCACAAATCGTCGAGTACTAGAAAATATTTCTTGCCCCTTAGACTTTCTTGGACTTTATTCTCTAGCACATCGAGATTTGATATCTTATCAAACTTATTTTGGATCCTGGACTCCATAATTTTGATTAGCAGGTTTTCCACATCAAAATATTCAGAAACATGAACCCACATCGTTAGCTCAAATTGCATCTTTATCAACTCATCTGCGTAGATAAGTTGAGCTAGAGTTGTTTTCCCTAGTCCCCCCATCCCCACTATCGAAACGACAGAAACATTTTCGGGATTTCTATCAGATGATGTTGATGGTGATGGAATGACCTTCGTTAACATATTTATCAAATTCTTCTTATCTTCTTCCCTTCCTACTATCTCTGACTCTCTTGAACGGGATGTGGTATGCCGGCTCCGCTGCTCACTACTTTCACCGTAAGCAATTAATGTATTACTTGGTTGAGTAATTTGAAACCGAAACCTCTCCATATCTTTGAAAATTTCATCCAAATTTTTGTTGATATCTTTGATTTTCCTCGCTATTTTGAAACGAAATGCAAGTGGGTTGGATGAAGAAACGAAATCGAGTACCTTGTGCTTCAGGCAGTCCCCTCTTTCACATCGGCGCATGGATTCATAAGCAAATTCATCCATTACATCATCGGCATCATATGCTACATCCTTGAGCCGCCGCAGCCAAAGTTTTACAGCTTCATCCCTTGCTTGCTTTCTCTCAGCATCGGTTATCACTGCAAGAATCGTTTGCAAGGTTTTTTGAAGCTTTTTCAAATCATCTTTAACACCCCAAGCCAAACCAATTTCTTGAGAAACAACACCCACCAACTTGTCTAAGATTCCTCTTGCACCAGCCTGAATAAGAATTTCTGCCATAGTTATTAGGTATGTAAATGGTGGATTGAAGATGAAAGAAAGAAGAAGTGTAGATCGTGGATGATAATGAAAGAAAGAAGAAATTACGAGAGAAGAAAATTAAGCAGCTTTAGTATTAATTTGATTCTGAGATGGATGTTTAAGAGTAAGATACATGTTAGGACTTTTTTAGATGGAAGAAAAAAGAACTCAATAATCACTATACGATAAGGTAAAGCTGGCAATTAGTCATAGTTTAATTAAATAATCCAAGTTGCTGTAAAATATTAGCCCACCATCCATTGCATCCCCACATGATTCGGTTATAAACTTTGTATTCACTGTCTAGCCTTTGGATTACAAATCAATAAATTCATATTATACCGATACCAATAATTCATTAAACTTCCAGCAAATTTCCTTTAGAAATCTGTTGGAGTTAGGACCACTGAAAGTAGTGCTGTCAATGGATATTCGATATCCTGTAGCCGTTTCCGAATATCCGAATTCCGTTAGGTTGATATCCGACATAACGGTTATCCTATATCCGATAACCTTAACATAACGGATATCCGTTTATTAACATAACGGTACCGGTTAATGGAGTTTCCGTTTGGTTAATATCCGATACCGTTAGTGTATAACTATATCATAAAATTTTCGAAAATTTTCGATACCTAACACCCTTTAGGTTTACTATTTAGCCATTTGATTACGTTTCTTTTAAGTAAATATATGAAATTATCGAATATTAACGGAAATTATCGGAAATTATTGAATATTAATGGAAATTATCTTAGTTTTTTGTATCATGAGTAGATAACGGAAATTATCGGAATAATATCCGATATCCGATAGCTTATCCTTAACCTTATCGATATGGATTTTTTGGATTCCGACGGATATTATCGAATACCGGATATCCGATAACCCTTAACCTTAACCTTATCGATATTGCCAATATCCATCGGATTTTTATCCATTGACAGCCCTAACTGCAAGTGGGTAAGTTTAAAACATTGGGGTAACCGATTCTATATGACTGTATTTGTGTAATAGAGAATCTGTTGGCATCAAATCGGTATCTGTATTTCTATTTTTTTAATAGTCCTAAATGATAAGCATTTCACCAACCCCAAACGATATTTTTCGGCATACTGCATAAATCCTTAACTATTGCCAAGCTAGAGGCAATCTAGCAGACTGAATTGTGTAGTTGGACGATGTTCTCCTTTGAAGTCGACTAAATCTCTTTATGTATAGAAACTAGAAATAACCTGTGTCATAACAACGCGACATGAAACAGGATAATCATAATGATTTAACTGACCCATAATTCTACAAACTATTATAAGACTTATTTTGACCCGTAAGAACTAGTATTTGTGAAAATCATGGATATCTGTCATCTAAATAATTATAAATTTGGTTATACTTATAATTGATTAAAAAATAATTTATGATAAAATTATCAGGTAATTTGTTTTATTTGGTCCTAAAATAATAATTTTTTAGTCGATCCCCAAAGATTGGTGACCTTTGATGTAGTTTTGTGTTGTATTCAACCATTACGCCGAATCTTCATCGAAAATATAATACCACTCTGAATGTTTTCCATTTTTGAAATTTGCAACACCAAATCAAGAGTTAAGAAGCTAGAGGTGAATCATGATAATAAAGAAGGATTTGGTGATAGAGATGTGTCAATAATTGAAGGTTTAGATGACGATGCTCAATCATATTGTTATGGAGGAAAGACAATCATGATCAAGAAGATAAAAAATTTAAATTAGTAAATGCAGAGGAAAAAGATTGAGGTTTAAGTTTCAATGCAGCAGGTTATTGTCCCATTTGCAAGGATGCAAAATGCAAGCATGCGAGTCTACATGTTCTTGCTAGGCCAATTATAAGCTTTAAAATAATATTTATTTTTTCACTAAAATTAAAATTGGGCATGTGATTGAAGTGAAAAGTTTTGGTGATTTCAGATCTCAATTGTATGTATTTATTTTTATTTTCGATTGTGTCCAAAATAAAAAGTGAGTCAAATGAAAATGATTTTTCCATTTATTTTATTTTAGCATAATGTTCTTTGTTCTTTGCAGGTTGATGAAGGACAATTAATTTATTTCAAGGCATAAGGGTTTTACACATTGTAACCACAATGTTCTAATGTTATTTGATCTTTGTAATCGATTTTAAAAAGATATGAGTTGGGTTTTACTTTTTTTTATTCTTTTCTTTTCTTTTTTTGGAATAAAAGATATAAATTTTAAATAGTTATGGCATTTAATTAGTAAGGATTTCTTTTGTTGGCATATTAATCCTTTTAATTGGTGAGACACTATTTTGGATATAATGTTCTTTGTGAACCATCACAAAAATAGGTTAAAAACCATTTTCCCGCTAAATACTCCGAAAGGGGAATGATGAAACCTTTCGGTACAATGGTGAAAATATCATCATGTGACTAACAATTTTTACGTTGTTTTCCTCACTTTTTCATTGACGGTCCGTTTATCTTTTTTGTTTGGATATTACAATTTTATGTTACAAATTTAATTAGTAAATTCATGTTCCTCAACGACAAAAATAAGTTTGATTGATAAAAATTTAACGTTTACAAGTTTACAGCTCGTACCATTGATATCATTATCCATTGAGTTTACCAATATACTATGGTGACATGGATATGAATGACAATTTTATTTAAAGATAACATACAAGATTTTTTTATTTAATACATTAATTCATTTCAGTAACTCATGGATCTTACTATTTGATTTTCGAAAAAATAAATCAACATCAACATATATTATCTAATTTGTTATCGCTTCAAGTGTGTCGAACTCGAACAACAACAACTGTGATTAATACTTGAACACTTCGCGATAACTTGCCGTGCCTTTATCGGGTTGTGGTTGCAGCTTCGGTTCTTATATCGGATGCATGTAATATAACCAACCAAGTAAAAGGCAGGGACCACGGTTATTCCCCTGTATACTTGTACTTAAGTATCTTGACACCTTTAGTTTTCTCCCATGCCTAAATTGTTTTTATCCATTCAAAAAATCGTTATGGTCCTGCATTACAATATCATGGCGAGTATCTCAAATGATGAGTGGGTTTCACCGGTTTGGGTTAATAATCTTTTTTTTTTTTGATATAAAGAGAGATATTATTAGATGAAAGAATGTACAAAGAAAGCTAGCAGAAGTAGCAAAAGTGAAAGAAGAAAGTGTAAAAATTACATAAAAAGACTATCCCAATTTTGGACAGTATAAGAGAATTTCAGGTGTGCTTGAAAACCAAAATCAGAAGCCCAATCAATTGATAAAGACTTTGTTGCATTTCCTAAGTCAGAGTCAGTCTTGAAAGTATGCTTCACTTCAAAGGTACGTGCGTTTCTTTCGTTCCAAATAACCCAAACCACTGTAGCTGGAATTATAGACCAATAATGTTTACGTGTGCTAGAAAAATGGTTAAAATCCCAACAAAGAGCGAGATCATACAGATTTGTAGGAAAATACCATGCCCAGTTTGATGGAGTTAACTGCAACCAAACCATATTAGCAACTCTACAGTGTAAAAGGATATGATCAACAGTTTCAAAAGCATCTCCACATAGAATGCATCCGTCTTCAAGAATGACACCTTTTCTAGCAAGAATATCAATAGTATTTAACTTCCCATGCACGTCACACCGGATGAGAAAATTTACCTTAGGAGGTATGTTTTTCTTCCATACGAAAGAATGAGGGAAATTATCAACCCCTGCCGTTGAGTTCAAAGTAGCATACAAATACTTGACACTAAAAACACCTTCTGAGCTAAGTGACCACCTTCTCATATCTGCCAAACTATCTAGGACTGGTGGAGAAACTCCTATAACTTGTAACATACTAGAAAATTGGTTGCTTCTGAATTCGAAAATCTTCTTGTGAAAGAAAAATTCCAACTTCCATCCACCGTGATATGTTCTGCTAAAGTTGAAAGTTTCCTTCGATCCAATTTATATATATCCGGATAAGAAACAAAAAAAGCTACAGAACCAACCCATTTATCATGCCAAAATATTAAAGAGCCTGAATGAACAGTAATATTAGAATTGTTGTTAATAATCTCTTTTGTATCAGCAATGGCCTTCCAACAAGAAATACCGAAAGGGGAAACCACTTTACCAGGAATCCAGTTAGAGAACTTACTTCCATGCTTTTCAGAAATTATTTGAAACCAAAGATAATTCTATTCAACACCAAATCTCCAACACCACTTGGAAAGTAAAGCTATATTCATCAACTTATGATCCAAAACTCCCAGACCACCTTTTTCTTTCGAAGAACAAACCAGGGAATAATTAATCAAGTGGGAAGTTTTTGCACCTTCCCTTCGTTCCCACAGAAAATTCCTGATTTTCTTTTCTAGATGTGCAATAACAGAGGCAGGTGCTTTAAAGAGAGAAAAGTAATATAGTGGTAAGGCAGTCAAAATTTGTTTGATAAGAGTAAGCTTGCCTCCTTTTGAGGGAGATATTTGGTTCCAGAAAGATAATCTAGAATCGAACCTTGCCAGAACCGGATCCCATAAGGCTTTAGAGTTTGCTTTCGCTCCTAATGGCAAACCAAGATAGATAAAAGTAATTAAATCTTTAGAACAACCCAACTCAGTATCCCAGTTATCTAAGTCTGGAGTACAACCAATAGGGATTAATCTTGTTTTTGAAGTATTAACTTTCAGACCTGCGATGAACTCAAAACAGCGAATAATAGAAAATAAATTATGAAGTTCCTCTCTTCTGTTATCTAAGAATAAAATCGTATCATCTTCTTAGTGCAAATGATTTACTAGAATTCCATTTAAAGTGCATGAAAACCCACTAAAAAGCTTCAAGTTTGCCGCTCTATCCAAATACCTTGAGAAACCCTCCATGGAAATGTTGAAAAACATTGGAGAGATTGGGTCCCCCTGCCTAACTCCTCTAGAACTTTTGAAATAACCAAAAGAAGAACCATTAATCATCTTGCAATACTTTCGTATGAAAATCTTTTCATCCCACAATCAGATATATATAGTTTTATGCCACCTTGTAGCGTTGGTCTAGAGAGACAATGAAAGAATTCGTGTGATCATTTACACTTTTCATGGGATTTGAACCTTTGACTATCACACAAATATTTCGCTAAAGATAGGTTTCAGTTTGAAGGTCATTCATTTATCTATCGTGCTTTGGATATTGAGGAGCCATGTATAGGTGTAACTTGTATTATGCAGCACAGCCCAACAGTGTACGTCAAAGTATAAGCACATCCCATCCGAGTACGTAACTTAGCCCAACCTGTCATAACATGTTAGTTACATGGGGCAGGCAGGGAAAGACTAATCAGCACAATAGCCCAGCCCAGCACATAGCACGGCATATCATAGCATGTTAAGAAAGCACGTCATAATATGTAAAAAACTATAAATAATCCGTGTCGTGCCGCAACGAAAAAATAATTTTTCGTCATAATAATTTAAATAAATACTACAAACTATGATAACACTTAATTTGACCATGAAACTTGTAGATATGAAAATCTTATAAATTCGATTACACTTATATTGATTAAAATAATAAGTTCTCATAAAAATTCCAGGTAATTTTTTTTTTATTTTGCCCTAAAATAATAATTTTTCAGTCGATCCTTAAAGATTGGTGGTCTTTGACTAATACTTGGTGGAAAGTTTTTGTTCTCTATATATAAGACTAGAACTGTAGGTTTGTGGACATCCAACCTAGAAGAGTGGTAAATCCTTGTGTTTAGGATTTTAGTTTCTTTGTTAGGGAGGGTCGTGTGCTACCATGAAGGTCAATATCGAGAAAAACTTGTAGAAATAGGATTTTGGTGTTCTAGTGTTAAGGGTTTGGGGCTCTGCCGTCAACCAAGTTTCTAGTGTTTCCGTATTTCTCCTTTCTTAGTAGAAACTGTGAAGACGGTATAGAAGAGATAATACACGAGGCTGGTTTGACAAATGGTTTAGAGAGTTGGTTGAAAAAGAGGGGGTATAATAACCACACCCATGGACTAACTCCAATATAATTCCAAGAGAATCAACTAGATTGTCAGGCCCAATCAAGGAAATATATCCAAGAGTTATACCTCAGTTTCTCAATATAATCAGTAAATCAAACATATAGGAATTCATGAGCCTGATTATTATGAGAAAAATTTTGAACAGTACAATAGGCCAATGTTCAAGTGTCTATCAATTTCAATCAACAAACAAAGGTTGGATTTACCAATTGATTGAACTACGCACAACCTGTGATATTTCAATGATATAGAAAATATAATGCGGAAAGAAATAACACAGATACCAGAAATTTTGTTTACTAGGAAACCGCAAATGCATAAAAACTTCGGGACTAGGACTGGCAATGGATGACCGATATCTGGAATCCGTTTCCGATTATTCGGAATCCTATATGATATTATCCGTTTTATCGGATACCGGATAACTTATCGGATATTTTCCCCTTAACCTATCAGAATCGGATTGGGCTCTATCATTTAGGTTAATATCCGATATCCGATTGTGTAGGGGCGTACTAGTAATTTTCCCATACTGAGGCTACTAGTCGAGGAGCTGAGAAGAGTCGAACTCATTTCCCTTTTCTTTTTTTCTTCTCTTCTCACTCTGTTCGTAGTATCAGTCTCGCTCCCCAGTCCCCCCTCTCGATTAATCACTCAGTTCTCACTTCTCCAATAATTAATCACTCAATCAGGTATTGATATACTCCCCCCTCTATGTTGTTAATAATTTCTCTTTTAATTTGTTCGATTTCTATGTTCGATTCTTATGAAATTAGGGTTTATATGTTGCAATAAAAATTAGGGCTTCTGTATGGATGAAAGATTTGAGATGGGTTTATACTGAATTGGAATATGAGTTGTTGGTTTTTCAATCTGGATTATGTTTAGGCTGATTGTAAATGGTTGGTTAGGGGATTCAGGGGAGTGTTTTGATTTGGGATTCTTAAGACATTTATAACATTAAAAAATGGAGGAAAACCTTGGAAATCCAAGGAATTTTTGGATTAACTATTTCTAGACCTAAAGCATTTTTATAGTCTAGTGCATGTTAGCTTTTGTTGTGAAATCAAAAGGTTTAGTTCTAATTTCGGTATCATGACTTCGCTTGATTGGTATGATGATTAGCTAATGATGTAAAATACCCACATTTTATACACTCAGTTAATATCAGTAGTTATTTTTCCAATGTCGCATTACTTTCACAAGGCAAGGTTGCTGATGTTCTGTTCGAATCAACATATCACTGTTGTGATGTAGCCAGCTCTCTTATAATACTGAGAGATGTATAGAGATGGTGAATTTGAGTTGGAGTTGTAGTTAGGTCTATATTTGTTAGTTAATGAGTTTGTGTTAAGTTGTTATGTGAAAAATCTTAACCATAGGTGTCTTGGTTATGATCTGAGTTGTTGATGTTAAGTACAAAAAATGTGACAGTACCCATAGTCTCTTTGCTTCCTTTGCTTGTTGTTTGTTTTGTGATTATATTAGATTTTCTTTAACATGATTGGCAATGGATGTGGGGATTTTGAGTTACTTTCTGGAGTTTGTGATTGCTTTCCAGCATATGACTTTTGGCAGGGATGACTAGTTTCACTTTTATTTGATATACAATGTCTTATCTATATTAGGTTGTTAGTTCTCTGAATTGTGTCTTGGATTAGTTGTAGGAGAGTCATAGATTGTGTGTATGCGTCATTCCCGTGCACATGACTCAGTTTGACAGGAGTAATTTTACCTTGATGTGACACATTATTGCTTGTCAATAACATGTTGTGTTGTATTTTATTTTTTTGTATGAATTTTGTGTTTCATTGTTTGTATTTACTGTACATATGTATGTGTGTGCCTCTGATTGTCATGATTAGTAGGTATATTTGTCCACTGAATTTTGGTTCAGTAGGTATATTTGAACAGAAAAAGAAGAAAAAGATACGGCAGTTCTAATGATATAGAGCTATATAGAGATAGATTATATTCACTTTTTCTGCTTTATTATGTTGTGTCTTTTTCCTCAAGGTAATCCTTTTTTTTTAATGCTGGCATTGCTTGTTTATCAATTAACACTAGAAACTTAGTCAATTGAATCTTCCAATATATGCAAACCCTTGTCCAAGGTTAAAGGAGGGTACATAGAATGATCACAATAGAAATGTCGTCACTTGAATGTTTGATTAATGCTCTCATTGTTTGTTTCTCAAATAGCATAGATATGTAGTCATTTGAACTAAAGAACTGCTTGTGAAATATTTTTTTGTTTCTTGAATTTTCTTATCAAGTGATTCTTTGTGAATGCAAATATGGAAATCGTGGACTGAAGTGAAGTTGATGCAATGATGCAAAATTCCAGGAATCCAAGAAAGATCACACTACTCACTAGCATGTTGACATTGTTACTTAGCTTCTGTTATACATTTTTTTTCTTTCTTTTTTGGCTTTGTTGTAGCCTATTGTGTACTTTCTTTTTCATTCACTAGACTGGAAGTAAACTCTAAACATTGTGCTTGTGTGGGTTTGTACTTTTCACTGAATATTTTGAACTCAAAAAGACAAAGACTCAGTTTTTTTTCCTAGTTATCGGATTTTATCGGAAAATATCTGATATACTTAACCTTAACCTTATCGAAATGGAATTTTTGGTATCCTCCGGATATCCGATAATTATTAACCTTAACCTTATCGGTACTTCTTATATCCGTCGGATATTTATCCGTTGTCATCCTTACTCGGGACCTAGTCCAGATTTGAACACCACATTGTATTAAGCCGCTACTGACTCTAGCCTACAAGTGAACTTCGGACTGGAATGTAGTTGAGCCCTAACCAATCTTACATTGATTAAGGTACAGTCACGTTCCTTACGCCACCGAATCCCTACAGGACTCTATGCACTTGATTCCCTTAGCTGATCTCACCCACAACTAAGAGTTTCTACGACCCAAAGTCAAAGACTTGATAAACAATCTGTCTCCAACAGAAAAGTCTATTCTGATAGATAAATCTGTTTCCCACGGAAATACCTTTGAGGTTTTTATTCCGTGTTTTGATAAATCAAGGTGAACATGAACTAGTTGATAATCTGGTCTTATTTTCCTGAAGAACAACCTAGAAATATCAGTCACCTCACAATAACTTAATTATATGGTAGTAGAACAAGTTATTATGGAATCACAAAGAATGAGACGAAGAGCTTTGTGATTACATTTTATACCTTACCTATCGGAGATAAATCTCGATCATATCTTATAGAAGATAATACTCATTATGATAGAACAAGTAAGATCAAAACACACAACTACAAAGAAAATAGTTGGGTCTGGCTTGAGAATAACAATGAAGTGTTTAAGTCGTTAACCTATAATGGTTTTAGGGAAAACCTAAGTTAAAGGAGAATCAACTCTAGTCGCAACTATTATCACACAGGAGGTGTGGGGATTAGGTTTTCTAGTAGCTAGAGTTCTCCATTATATAGTCCTCAAATCGGGGTTTGATAGCTTTGAAAAAACAATCAATATTCACTTTTAGATGAAATCATAATTTAAGATTCAATCTAAGTTTGCTTAAAACCAAAGCAATATATCTCCACCATTAGATGGTCTTATATTGTTACACACAAATGAAATATACCTTCATTTAGATATGGGTAACCGTACCTAAACGTGTATATTGAGTAGGCTCAATAACAGTTAACCCGAAGTTATCCATATGAAAACTTTTATATTAACCACATTCATCTTAACACTTCTAGATCAAATGATAATCAAATGAATCTAATTGTGTTACTCATAGAGTTGTTCAATTTTTTTATATTCTCATATAAGTATACAAGACACAATTGAAGCAAAACCGAATTGATACAAAAGAATCAGTTCATGAACATTTTATCCACGGTTTGCAAAGATTGCATTCCTTAATTTATAAATTTATTTGTTCATGGTTTTCAAAGATTGCATTCCTTAATTTATAAATGTATTTGTTCATGAGTATAAAGTCCTACTTAACCGATTTTAGAACTTAACCACATAAGGTTGCAAACGGGTACGCAAACTTAAGTTCCGCACTTTGATCTTTTCCGACAGTTCGCAAACAGGTATGCATACTATCATTCCAGACCGAATTCAGGTGAAACAGTTTGAAAATGGGTACAAAAACTTAGTTCTTAGACTTTGACAGTTAAAACCATTCACATACGGTTATGCATACTTGGTTCCCAGACCTGAACCATTCTTACAACAGTTTGCATACTGGTATGCATACTATGTTATATCCAGACAATGATTAATTGTTCTAAACTCCCATTTCAATCATTGAAATATTCTTAGAAGACGATAATAGTTGTCTCATAAAAACTTTGATTTTCTAAGTTTATTTTTTCGATCCCATCTTAGTTAAATTTCAATCTTAAAAAACCTAACGGAAAAGATGGAGAAGCCACACCTAGGAAGAAATAGTTGCTCCATCAACCGGCGAAAATGAAACAAGACCAGGCTCATGTACCCTCGTATAAATGTCCTGAACTAATTCTTTGATTTCCCATGGATATGTGTGTTTGATATTTATGAATATTCCTGAATCGGTGTGTCTGTCACTACATGATTTATTTGATATTGGAAATGTATGTGTTGATTGTTGAATGTTTTACCGGTCTAACTGTCTCCATAAGCTGGAGGTATTGAATCGGCTAGTTGGCCCGATTTTTGCTAGTTGGCCCAGTGACTGGTTCTTATTCAGGTGCTTTTAGTGCAAAATCTTTTAAATCGTCTTTATATATTTGAACTCATTGTTTTAGGTTTTGGCAGCGGTGGCTTGTGTTTGGACTTGGGTGGTGAGGACATTGAAAAGATTATGTACCTAGGAAGTGCTATTTGGTTGTGTTGAATGGTATTATCTCTCCTCTTTTAAAACACTAAGTCATATGAGCCCCCACGTTGCACGGTGAGTGTGACACCCATCTCAAATTAAATTAGATAAAAGTTTTCAACTATAACAATTCTGGAGAAGACAAGTGTCGTAACATTATTGGTCGAAGATTTTTTTTTTTTTTTAAAACACCTCTTAGTAGAGAACGTTATTGGTCCAAGCCCCCCGATTTTAATGTCCTAATACTAAAACCGTTGACAACCGTTAGTAGAAACGTGGGTGTACAAGACTTTTGTGTTGATGTACACCTAATTAAAAAATTACACCGGGTTTACACCAAATACTTAACTGAATGTTAAGTAACACCGTCAAGTTGAAGAATGCTCCCGTTAAGTAACACAGGGAGAGTCCACGGTGGAAGAAAAAGCAGGGGATACCTACATAAAAAACTAGACCTAAAACTTGCAAACTTCGTGCTCCTCACTGCCTCTGTTCTTCCACCTACAAACTCTCTTCTCCACCACCTTCATGCTTCATCCTCTTCGAGAAGTTTAATGAAAGATCGGTGTTTCTCTCTCAGTTCAGGTTAAACATGGACTCTATTAAACCATATCTCTCTTCCGGTCTCTCCTCTTTCTTTTCCTCCTTCTCACCCTTTTATTTTTTCTGGAACCCTATTCTTCACATGCAATTGGGTTATCTTATCTAATTGACTAACTCTTTTTTTTTTCGTTCGCTGATTAATGTTGTTTGTTTGGAAATCTAATTTTACCTGCTATTATTCTTTTAATTCGAATTTGGTTTGTTTATGGACGGTGGTTGTTGTCGTGATGTACAACAAGTGAGATCTATATGTCGTTGGTTTTAATCGACGAATGGTTTAAGTAGACATGGTTTATATAGAATTGAATGTCTTGCAGGGATGGAGATGCAATAGCTTTAGTAATCATCAGCAAGCTTAAATCTGTGTTACCAGTTTTGCGTACATGGTGTTTGAGGAAATGCTTGAAGGACCGATTAAAGATGCAAATGATGGCAAAAAAGGTTTAGTTGCATCCTGTGTATACCTAATTCCTTCATATATATACACTGTACCTGGTATGATTTTGTCAAACGAATTGAATTTTGTTACTCCATTATATAACTTTAAACGGAGCTCCCAATTGGATTTCCAAACATCTCTACTGGAGTTTGGTTTTAGGTGGTATCATCATAATATTGAGAGGCGTAGTGCATGAATTGTGATTAGTCTTGCTACAAAATCAGAAGCCAAAACAGTAAGAGTTGGAGATGTGTAAATGTCTCAACCATCTTTCCGTGTGACTATGGTTATTACTGGATTGGTACCACTCAGTGTTATGTATAGTTTATCACTTAGAACTACAAGCTTTTCACTACAAATTTTATTATACAGACACATTCATAAAATGAGATTGATTCACTTCAAATACAAATACTAGATAATTAGACGATCGCGCGCGGCATGGGAGCGACTGAAAAATAATGACTATGGACTAACAGAATTCCAGTTTAGAATTCTTCTATTCGTTATCAACAAGCCAGTGACCAGCTGAAAAGTTGGAGCCAATATCTCTCGAACTATGTTGCATCATTAGCCCGGTAAGAAAATTTCAAATATACCGCATATCGATTTATTGGTAATACTTACTGCATATTGATTTATTGGTAAAAATAAAATGAGGAGCTAGATAATTGTGTCACCACTATGTAAAATGTTGAGCATTATTGGAGTATCATTTTGATATGAGCATTATTGGAGCACTATTATATGAGCCGTGTTACGTATAAGAGTGTTGAGTTAACTACAGTGCATCAACTCATTCCTTTTATAATGCATGAATCATGAATGCCCCTGTTTGGTAGAGCATCAAACCCACATATAAATTCATGAACACAAAAGTATTAGGTAGAAAACTCATAATCTTATTCTTCAATCAGTAGCATACAAACAAAACATGAAATTTATCTTTTGCTTTTACATGAACTAATGAGAACAACAAGAGATCTTTGCTTTCAAAAATAAGTAAGTTATTTTTAACTGGGATGGGGTGTCCTATATATACTTCCATGAGGAGCAAAAATAAGATTTTGAGTTTTCCTATACATGTATTAAGACGGGGTGAGGCGAAGCTGAGCTATACCAAATCAATGTCGCTCCGTCGTGCATTTTTAATCGTACATATTTACGCCTATATGGAATGAGGCGAAGCTGAGCCAAGCATGCATTGAGACATGGCGATGCAAAGCCAAGCCAAACATGCATTGGGACGGGGGCGAGGCGAAGCCAAGCCACACCAAATAAAAAATGCATGTCGGGGCAAGGCAAAGCCAAGCCACGCCAAATAAAAAATGCATGACGGGGCACGTCACACCGAACCAAAAATATGGTAGATGCTTTTCGGGCCCGCCCGGTGCGTAACACGGGCACAAAATCTAGTTGATATAATTACAATACATGGTGTTATTAACAGATACACTGAGCACCTCACAGACGTGAACGAGGAGAAGAGATGTTCATATATATTTGAAGTTGGTTGGCTAGAGGGTCCAAATGCATGTAGTACTCAACAGATGGGAATTGAAGGTATTTGTCAACTTCAACCAGGATCCCCATTATTCGACCTGGAGCTGGCAAGTTTCGTGAAGATGTCACGAGCGCGGATTGGTTATGGTTTCAAATCATAAACTTATCTAATGTTTGAATTTGCTAGAGTAGTGCCAATGCAATGGAACAAAAAATGGGTTCGTAGTTTAGATTATTTTGATTTTGGTCAGCAGTAAGGTACAAGTAGTTTGGTATGAGAACTAGGAATATTACACTTGGTGGAATTATATGTACTGCTATTATCTTTCAGGACATCTTCGATTTTATGAATTTGGTAGTAATGGTAATTTTGTTTACTAGTTCTTCTGTCAAGTTGAAAGTGATATAGATATTCTTAATTCGTGTTTTCAATTTTAAGAACCTCCATGACTGCGGTTAAGCTAGAATTTCATCACAAAGTGATGCTCTTGTGATTTACACTGCTCACAACTTTTGAACCTTCATGACTATCCACCGATGCTTCAAGCATTTTAGTATTTAAATCGCGCTCCAGAAATGGTTGAATTCTAATTTCAATTATAATTAAGAGTCACACCCAAAATTAAGAGTCAGACCCAAGACTAATCAGAAAAAGAATATCAAAATTTGTTGTGTGCTTCGTAAAATTCTGTCTGGCTTGATGTTGACTTTCTGTCAATGCTATTTCTTTAAGGCAGATAACGAAAATTGGATGTAAGAATTTAATGTCCAACTATTTTATTAAGGGTCACATATGCATGGGTGAAGAGGTTAAGATAGCATTAAATGAACCTTTTACCTTGGAATATCCATTAGTTAGCATTAAATGATATTGATTTAATAAATAATTTGAGGATTCTGTTTATACCCCTACATTTGAATGTGTAGGTATGACCTGATATGTATTTCTCTTTAAATATTCATTTAATGGAAAGAAGAATAGTCTAAACGGCTATGGTTCCCCAAGGCTCATGTATAGTTACACTTAAATTAAGCCTTATGTGTTCCCCTTCGAATTAAGAGGAAGAAAAAGATTATTATCAGCTAGGCAAAAATAGAAGGGAAAAAAATTAGGAGGGAAGGAAAATAGGAGGGAGAAAAAAATTGGATGGAAAAATTGAAGAGAAGACAAACAGGCTCCATCTTCCATATATATGCGGCAAGTTTCTCATTTTCTCTCATTTAGAAAAACATTTTAGATCAATAACGGGATCGAGTTTCCATCAGTGTTGTACATAACCAAATAAAACACTAATGGTGGTTATCAAATGGTTAGTGGATTCCCCTCTATTTTAATCATTATCAAAGTTTCCATCGTCCTATTGTTTGTTAGTATGTTATTTGGTTTTTTGGTTAGGAATACATCATTGGGTCTGCGTATGCATCAAAGGCATATAACCATTTTAAATTTTGGAATCTGGATCAGAAAGGATGAGAAATAAAATAAAAAGAAAATAGCTACACTTAAGGGTAATTTTTAAATTTCAACATCTTTATTAATCCCTTATTAATTTACCTGAAAATTATTATGTTTCCTATACAACATTCATTAATCCAAGAACATTTAATACTTGCTTAACCTCTTCCTCCATGCATAGGTTAACATTTGCCTTTTATTAATGTTGAAAAAAAATCTAAGACATTTTTGTACTTGGTGCCAAGGTAGTTGATCTCGGATTCCAGTTTGTCTCGGTTTTGAGCGAGACACTGGTACAACGTTTTCTCGAGGAGATTCTGTTTCCAAATTTCGGTTCTAACTTTTATACATATAAATAAAAATCAATGTTGTCTATTGCGGAGTTTGGTTTGTCTCGGTCATAATTGGTATACTAATACAATTTTATCACCGCTTAATTGGGGGGCCCGAAAAATAATTGAGGGCCTCACCAAATTTATACCCACTCCATTTATTTTAAGGGGTTTCCAAAATATAGTGAAAATACTATTTTGCCCTTCATTAATTAATAAAACTTAAAACTCTATTCACCCTTAACCATAAGCGTCCATTTCATTCCCATCTTTTAACAAAAAAATCCGAGTCTCCCCTCCTTCCTTCTCCCTCTCTCTCAACTATCTTCTCTTCCATTAACGGCATGAAGAAAGAAAAAAATTATTTACAGTTAAAGGGTCGTCACCCGAAAATCCTGAAACCTAACGAATTATATATGCATGTCGAGATTATGAAAAATCGTTAGGGTATATGAGGAGGAAGATAACGACCCAAATTTTGGTTTTTCATTTTTTTTTTTTGCTTTAGATTTGAGTCGTTACCGTAATATGGAAACATATAACGATCCTTGGTGAACGACCCCTTCTTAAAAATTAACGACTCTATGTAAAAAACAAACATCCTCTCTGTCAGAAAAATTGAAAGGGTCATCAACTTACCCTTTTTAAAAGTTAACGATTCAAAAAAGAGTTTGGCTCCACCATTGCTCTTCATCCTCTTAATCCAGCATTCTCCTCCACTAATGTTCTACCACCCATACATAGCTCATAATAACTTGAAAGAACAAGCAAATAAGGAATTGCCAGAGCAATGAAAAGAGAAAGTCCCATGTATCTAGTTTGAAGGAAAATGATGATTGATTATGTTAGAAAAATGTTGAGATGGCTTTGCATTTATAGATAAAAAAAAATTGAACTATCTGACACGTGCTTTAGATTATGTAGATTTTGACTATTGACTACCAAACTTTTGAAGCTTAACTATTGTGTTTGGAATTGGTCTTTAAATAAATGAGTCGTCATTTCTAACTTGAGGGTCGTTCCCTATTATGATAGAGTCGTCACATGAAATTTGAGGATTGTTTAGGTATAAAAAAATTGGGTGACGACCCTTATTAGAGTGGTCAGGATTTATCATATCACCATGACGATTTTTCATAACCTGAAAAAGTCGTCAGGATTTATCATATTACCATGACGATTTTTCATAACCTGAAAACTCACCTTCTTCTTCTCCACAACACAACACAACACAAAAACAAAAAAATAAATAATATTCTTTTATCTAAATATGAATTTAATCTAGCTAAACTAATTAACAACTAATCAACTCGGTTAACTGATGATTTGGGGGTAGTTTAGCCATTTTAAAAAACATGGGATAAGGGGTAACCCCCATTTACTATTTCATAACTTTTTTTGTCCTATAGCTAGGGGCCCCTAATTATTTTCCAGGCCCCCAATTAAGCCCTCAATTTTATCTCGATGAGATTTTCATTTCGGAGTGTTCTCTGAACTTGATTTTAAAATTTTATAATATAGTTTATAAGAACGGCCCTAGCTCAGCTGGTCATCCCCGTTCCCTAAAATTTCATGCGTTCCAGGAGGTCTCAGTTTCAAACCCCCAATGGCCTAATATTGCAGGAATTAACATGGAAGGTAGTGTTAGTTTACCCCCTTGTGACACAATCTCAGCCCCATATCCACTTCGGCTCCCTTGGCTAGGTTACCCATGAGGCTCGCTGGTAGATTAGCACATCAACTTGTTCAATTAATGTAGTAGTATGTTGTTGGAGCTTAGCTTGTTAGGCTTCCAATATCAAATATTTTACACAAACCTAACAGGTGTCATAAACCCCAAAACAACATATGCGAGTGGAATGAAAGAAAAAAATCCTCATTTTCATCGTCTCTCCTCCTCTTTTTCTTCACCTAATCAAAAAATCTCTCTTCCCCATTCTCAAATATCACCACTGGATCATCTTGCTGGCACCGTTTTTCAATCGCTATCAACACCAACAACATATTTTAGTGTTTATAAGTCTTACCTTCTCAACCCTAAAATCCACAAACTAGATGGAATTATTTTTCACAATACTAAACAATCTTACCCTTAGACTAAGTCTTATGGGCTAGATTGGAGGTGCTAGATTAGCACATAAGTGTTGCAATTCCAAAAATAAATGTACCAAAAAATTTAACACTAGTTCTCTTTCCTACCAGTTGCTAGCATGTGAAGTAGCATGCTAGATTGATCTGTGAGAATGATTCAATGACTGAGGATTTATTTTTGATCTGATTTTGAGATTGGTTGCGTTGAACCATTTAGCGTTGAGCGGAATGATTTAGCGTTGAATGAATGGTTAAAGAAGGCTGACGTGGACTGCTAATCTAGCTGCTAGATTAGCACTCCCATAAGACTTGGGAGGTATTCCTAACTGCTAATCTAGGTGCTAGACTAGCATCTCATAAGACTTAGTCTTATAAGGGTTCTCCTTTGCCTAATCAATCGAGATCTTTTAATTATTGTTAGTGAATGAAATCTAGTTATAAGTTGCTATGATTTGATCAATTTTAAATTTTCAGTTTGAATTATTTGACGAACACATCGATAGGTTAGGATAAATTAATATTCTAGATTTGTAGCAACTATAAATTGGTAGTATCTGTATACGTCACCGAGAAAACCGGTGAATAATCATCCGAGAAACCGTCCGAGTTAGCGATAATCTCGGTCACGTTTCGTCTCGGCGAAAAATGTGAAACCGTCCGTTGGATAACCGAAAACGGGAAAATCGTGGGAATCTCAGCCGAAATTAACTACACTGCTTGGTGCTATATTCAAAAGAGTAAACTAAAAGAGACGTATGAGGCAGTGTTTTTAAAAGCATACGCTTCACGCTTTGAAGCGTACGCTTCGCTCCAAAAATCTGGAAAACACTCTGACCCGTAGTAGTGAAGCGAATCTTCACTGAAGCGGAAGAAATTTGTAATAATATGCGCTTCATAGCATTCCCCGCTCAAAATTTTTGAATTTCCGGCCTAAAATTTTCGAATAAAAGTAAAAACTTCTGAGAGGATTCAAACCCCACACCTGCCACTCAGTTTTAATCAAGTAAACCACTAAGTCACGGCCTAGGTTTTTGATATTAATGGGACTTATATTTCTTTTCTACGAATATTATCTTCTTAAATTTACATTTCATATATATACCTAAGAACAACTAATATTATTCATAGCCGCTTCAAACACCAACCATGAAACGACGCTTCACGCTTCAGCATACGATTCGCTTCTTAAAAATAAAAAACGCTTCGCTTCACGCTTTAAAAACCTTGGAATGGGGTAAACTAAATGTCAATGTTTAATGTACAACAGAAAACACAAGATTACTAATAGGGGTACCAAATTAAGTGGGGGTGTATCAAAATCTAGATAAGACAACATAAGTTTTTATATAGGACAAAACAAAATTTGTCTTGGCTTGGTACACCCCCACTTAACCGGACACCTCCATTAGCAGCCTTGAGAAAACATGACGCTTGTGCCCCTATTTTTGCAACCGCAGAGGAGAGAAGTTTATTGCGAACAGTACCATGCCTAGTTAGCAATTCGGAATTCGGAAAACGTACGGAACGGAAAACGTACAAGTATTATACGGTTTTGTAAAATTCAGATTCGTTCCAAGATTCAGTCAACGGGACGTGATTCGTCAATAATTCGGAACGGCATACGTACGTGTATAATTCGATTTATAAATGTGAGTTCGGCTCTGAAAATTCGTTATCTATATATACTAAATAATTTATATTTATAAGGTCATAGACCAATTTTTATGCATATGTGTGAATTATTTAAAGAAAAAAATAAAATTAATATGATAATATTAATAATATATACAACATTAGTCATCCAAGAGGACGTGGTGTAGTGGTTTAGATGCTTGGTCAGTGAGTTTGAGATCTCTCTCACCTTCACCTTCAAATTTTTTCAGTCATTTTTATTTCATAAAAATTACAACAACGTCTAATATTGGGTTGTGTATGCCCGTGAGGCATTAAACCCTATAAAGTGGGGCCTTTAAAAACGTAAAAGCTAAAGAATTTATGGCGAATTAAGCGGGCGTATCATTCGGGATTCGGGATACGTAAAATTCGTGAACGATTCGCAAATAATCAGGGATTGCCACATAATACGCGACTTGGGTTCGGAGTTGCAAACGTACGCGAATAAAACGGTAAAATTCGTGATACGGAAAAATTCGTGAATGATTCGCGAATCATTCGTGAACTTACTAACTAGGGTACCATGTTTAACAAATATGAATTTCTCAACATGATACAAATTCCAAGGTAATCGCAGTAAGGTATTTTTCTTGGCAATTCTTGCCACATATAGACCTTTTAGTTCTCTCGAATGTCTTAATTTACCCTGAAAACTGCTTACAAATTTTCCGGTGTACTAGGTAAATTATAGAGCTCCTTACTCTCCATTAAAAACTTTTCGTTCAACATATATCAGCAATAGATACAGTTCTGGGCCAGATTCTAGTCGTGTTGTGTGTAGAGATTAATACACATTACAAAAATTAATCATCAATTGTGTGATTGTCACTTCTCATAAATTCTGAGCCTTCAAGACTATTACACCGAAATTGTGATTTATGCTTCTCACAAGTTTTGAACCTCCATTAGGACCATGACATCCACCTAGGGGTGCCAACGGGTCCCATCTGGTCCGGGTAGTGTGCTACCCGGAACCGGAACCGGTAATTTTAATCGGTTCCGGGTCCGGTTCCTAAATTAATGGACCCGGAACCGGACCCGATAAAAACACTAATTACCCGTCGAAGATAAGGTATTTATCGGGTCCTTAAAAATCAACTAAACTTTTTGATATTTTACTTTTTGATTTGATATATTAGCTTGAATCTAATAATTTTTCATATAAAATTATTATTATATCTATGCAATTTTTTTAATTAGGATTAAACATAAGAATATGAAGGATAAATAAAAAAAAATTGAACGAAATTATACTAAATCTTTAAATTTTATGTAAAATTAACAAGTAAAACATAGATATTCGGGTACCCGTCAGGTCCTACCCGTTAGGACCCGGAATTTATCGGTTCCTAACGGGTCTTACCCGTCGGGTAGTGATTTAGCTAACGGTTCCAATCTTGGGACCCGGAACCGGACCCGACATACCCGGGTCCGGGTCGGTTCCGGGTAATCGGGTACCCGTTGTCAGCCCTACATCCACCAATTTTCACTGAAAGTAATAAGTCACATTATGAAAGTTAAGTTTTTGTTTAGGATTTAAATATCAAAATTATTTCTAAAATTTACTCAGAATTAAGAGTCACACCATGAGCAACTGGAAATTATAACAAGGTAGGTTATTTTAACATATATCTACGGTGGTCCCATTTGTCTAACTTGCTAAATTTTACTTATGGTAGAAAAACCCACTGGCCAATCACGTGGTTTCCCACATGGGACTTTGCCGTTAATGGCTTAATCCAACCCCCGTCATGATAGTACTGCAGCTAACACAGCTGTGATGCAGTAGTGTAGGATAACAAGTAGTGGTGTGGTGTAGGTTAAAGAGTCATTTATTTTTCTGCAACAACGGTTAGTTGGTCACATGTCTATCATATCTTTTAAGCGTGTTGTTGTACAACTGCATAAATACATTTCTTCGTTTTAAATTTTTATCAGACTCACTCCACCACCACCATTGTTACGACTATCTCCATTCCACTCTCTGTAGAATAAATAATTTTACAGCTATGATTCGGGCTCGAGGTCGTCCAAGGAAACCCAATCAAAACCCAGAGTTAGATTTCCGTTCCGTTCAAGATGATGCTTGGTATACGGTTGACAAACCAGTTTACTGCAAGCCAAACGGCACCCTTACTGTGAGATTCATTGATTTTCCTGATAAGGATGATGACGAGGTATTCAGTGTCGAAGACTTCAAGACTGCCAAAGAATTAGATGAGTTTGTCAACAGATTTCGTCCGGCTTGTGTTCAGCTACAGGATAAAGAGTGTTATGATATGAGACGTGGATCGTATGTCTGTGCACTACTTGAAGATGGTGAAGAGGAACACAAGTTCTATAATGGTGTCATCGAATCGGTGAGTTGACTCAGTATTTGTTTTTTTCATTGTAATTAAGACAAATTTGTTTCGTTTTCTCTGTTTTAATTTGGTGTTTTAGTGGTTCTGATGATGGTGGTCAATCATTAATTTTAATTTATGGTTTCATTTAAGCTGAATGTTATTGAATCGTTGAGTGATTCATTGCTTGTTATTGGCAACGTATGTTCTGATTCAGCGAATCAGGGATTTGAATTTTAGTTGAATGATTTGCCTAACTCCATAGATTCTCAGTATATGTTTTTAATTCTGGGTTTTATGGTTTGGTGGTGGTGGGTGGTCAGGACATAGAAAAGTTTTACTACATTGTACCTGCTAGGAAGTGCTATGTGACTTCATTGAATGTTAATTTTGATATTATTGCGTTGTGGTTTATTAACAGATAGAGCGAGAACTCCACACACGCGAAGGAGGAGAAGAGAGCTGTTCTTGTATATATGTGGTTGGTTGGCTAGAAGGTCCAATGGAAAAGTGTACTCAACAAATGGGGCTTAAGCGTATTTGTAAACTTCAACCAGGATCGCCATTATTTGATCCAGCGCTGGCATCTTTCGTGAAGATGGCACGAGCACAGCTAATTTGATTTGGTTTCAAATGATAGTCTTATGTGCCAGTCGTCGCAGTCGATAAGATAAGAATGATGTATAATGTTAGAATTTGCTAGTACTTCCAATGAAAGATAAAGGGGTTAGTAGTTAGGATTATTCGACTCGGTGAAATTATATGTACTACTATATCTTTTAGGACAACACGAGCGATTTTATGAATTTTCTAGTATTATTTGTTAGCAATTTGATTTACTAGCTCTGTGGTCAAGTTAGAATTATATGGACTTGGTGGAATTATATGTAATGCTCTGTCTTTTAGGACAACTCAATCGATTTATGAATTTTTGGTAGTCATAGTAATTTGGTTTACTAATTCTCATGTCAAGTTGAAAGTGATATATCAATATAACTGATTAGTGTTTTCATTGCTCAACATCTTAGTTCTCACCAATGTCTTATGTGTACAGTACATGCTTAAAGTATAAATGCATTCTCAGCTTCATAACCAGCTTTTTGGTCGATGATTATCCATTGACCATTATCATCATCCCCCCTACGAAAAGTTTTTTTTTTTTTTTTGTTTCAGAACGCATGATCTGTGTATAGTTGGAAGCTTTTTATATCAATCATGTTATGTGCACTTCTGATGAGTTTTTCGTTTTGAACCTCGATAACTCCTGCACTAAAATTTCATCAAAAATTTGTGATCTTGTGATTTACACTTCTCACAATCTTTGAACCTCCTTGTCTATTAGGAATAAGTCACATTCCAAACGCCCGAAAAGATTTCTGGAACTTTATTTAGGGTGCAGTTTCAAGGGTCCTTTGGCGTGAGAGGAATAATTGTTTATTAGCACTGATGCTAAGATTTGTCTGCGGTCGCTAGTAATAAGTTTCATGTTTAATTTGCTGGCACAGTCTGAAATTGGGACGCTGCTTTTGTTTAGTTTGTTTTTATTCTACGTTCAAATTTGGTAGTACGAAACCGTGCTCTAGGAAATTGTGCAGCTCTTATTTCAATTAGGGAAAAATATAGTTTGGTCCTTTTGTAGGTGGACCCATGTCTATTTGGTCCTTTGGTTAAACGTTTCTACTGTTTGGTCCATAATTATTTAAAAATATTAAACTGACAAAAATATTCTTTCGTGTTAATTTTTATTTATTTTTTGTAGCAGTTCATTCCGGAAAATGAAGTTCATATAAAAACCTATACAAACCAGACTTCATTCCGGAAAATGAAGTCCATATAAAAACCTATACAAACCAGACTTCATTCCAGAAATTAAGTCCATATAAAACCTATACAAACCAAACTTCATTCTTGTAATGAAGTCCATATAAAAACCTAAATAGACAGACTTCATTTCAGAAAATGAACTCCATACAAAAACCTGAAAAAAACAGAGTTCATTCCAGAAATGAAGTCCATATAACAACCTAAATAAACAGACTTCATTCCAGAAATGAAGTCCATATAAAAAAAAAAAAAACAGAGTGCATTCCAGAAATGAACTCAATATAAAAACAGAGTTCATCTCTGGAATGAAGTCCATATAAAAATAGAGTTCATTTCTGGAATGAACTACATCATCATCATCTTCATCGTCTTCGTCGTCTTCAACAACAACAACAAAATCTTCGTTCTTCAAATACACCAACGTCATCATCATCAACGCAGTAGCAGTAGAAGATCTTTATCTTCTTCATCTTCTTCATCATCAAAATCATGATTAACACCATCGTCTTCATCGTCAACAGCAGCAGAAAAAAAAAACCTAAAAAAATCATATTCAACAGTACCAAAATCATCGTATTCATCATCTACAACTACCGATCTAAACATCTAAATCGATTTTCACCTACATCACCATTGTTTACAGTAGCAGGAAGAAAAAGATGAAGAAAACCCTAGAAAAATCGTTTACATCTTCAACAGTAGCACCAGCAGAACGATGAAGAAACCCTAAAAATCATTTACATCTTCAATCTTTCGTTTACATCTTCATCTTCAGATGAAATCTGTTTCTTGTTTCACAAAGAAAAAAAGAAAGAAAAAAATAGATCTGGAAAAGAAAAGAAAATGAGAGAGAAAGTAAATCTGAAAATGATTCCATCTCTCTTACCTTTTGACTATATATATGGTCCTTATCTAGAAGGGTATTTCTGCCACTACATGGTGATATTTACATCATCATTGATATTAGCGTAGGACCAAACAATAGATTTTAGGACCAAACTATAATTTATATTACCAAATAGGACCAAATAGACATTTGACTAGGTCAAATGGACTAGACTCATCCTATTATATTATTCTTAGGACCTAATGGTATTTCCTACTTTCAATTATGATTAAGAGTGACACCCAAAATTTACCAATGTTATTAGGTGGATATTAATTCGTTCGTTGTGATTTAATGGTTTCTATGGTTTATCATATGATCAAATTAGAGGTGTAAAACGTGCCGGCCCGGCACATGAAGTCGCGTGCTTCACGTGCCATGTGTCGTGTTGTTCTGTTCCAACGATTTAAACGTGTTGTGCCGTGCTGTGCTTTACTAGTCAAAAGCAAGGCACAGCACACGAATAAACGTGCCGTGTTGGCACACGTGCTATAAACAATTTGAAATCACTTAATGTATACATTAAGTCGGACATTATCACAAGAATTTAATTAGACAACATATCATTTGAAATTATTTCAATTAAAACTAACAAGTTTATTCAATAAAAAGAAATAGCCCATCAAATATAAAATTGAATTATTGTCATGTAAATTAATGTTCTAATTAAATATAGGTGACGACATTATAACAACGATATTGAAATATATTTTCCAAATATTAAGGTATTATATGTGTTCTTATAAATAAGCCAGCATAAAATGTTAAAAACTAGCTAGAATAGTGACTCTTTTGTGAAATATACAAAAAATATGATGTATTATTGTTATATGGTGTATTTTTACATGTTATGTCGTGCTTTCTTAACGTGATGGGATGTGCTGGGCCACGTGCTTATCCGTTTCGCGTGTTGTGTTGTGCTACTGTGCCAATTAGTCAAACCCAGCACGTCTCATTTAACTAACGTGCTGTGCCGTGCTGGGCTGGGCTGTGCTCAAATTTTAGTGTGTTGTGCTGGGCTGGGCTCGTGCTGGCACAGCCCAATTTACACCTCTAGATCAAATGCTTAGTACTAACAATGTTAATGGTTTTAATGGTTTAAACGAATAAGAAAAACTAACACAAATTAGATTGAGTAATCTAGTTACTTTGTTAGAGCATTATAATGGTGATTGGGAAAATTGCTGGTCAAATTTACAAATAACGGTGTCTATTAACATGAACAACAACATAGACATGATTAACGAACATTTAAGCATAAAATTCAATATGGGTTTTGACTTTTGAGTTATTCTAAACTCTTTAAAATAGCGTACGTGTAAAGCTATCGGAGAAGCACCAATAATCTTCTCATTAATTAAAGTGCAACATCTTTTCCTGTGCATCACAAAGTACCAACTAAATTGGTCATCTTTCGTTCTTATTAGTTTTCTCCCATGTCTAGTACTCCCTTCGTCCTAATTTACTTGCTAAAACTTATTTTTGCACACAAATTAAGAAATGTAGAGAGAATGGATTGTTTTCAAAAATTATCCCAAGCTAGTATTTAAGATATTGATTGAGGACAATCATAGGTGAAGGAAAGAGACATAGAGGCAAGAAGGAAACCCATCATATTAGAGGGATTGTATTGATAGGCAGACACCATATTACATAGCAGAGTATGCTTTATATGCAACCATGGGAAAACCCTAACTACCTAGTTGTGCTGCACATCTATGGGCCATAGGCCCTACAACACTCCCTCTTGTGCGGTCCAATAGAACTTCATACGCAATGTTTCACATATAGTGCTTCGAATGTGATTCTTAAAATGTCGTCCTCTCCTTGATGACTTGTGCCGAAATCAATTGCCTCATTAAAACTTGGACAAGGAAAAACCTTGGTACAACTCTTCACATGTAGTACTTCACATGTTATCTCGTATTTTACATGTACTCCACATGTTATACGATCTTCAAGGACCGACTAGTCTAAGTTAATTGTCTCGTTAAAACTTTGTCAGGAAAACCCAGAGGGACAAAAACTGAACTAAACAAAGAAATAGTACAATATTAAGCAAACTTAGAACATAGTTGGACACGAATATGTTGCCTCATTAAAACCTTGACAAGGAAAAACCCAGTGGGACAAAACCTTGACGGAGGGAAAAAAGTACAACGTGACAGATGCAAGTAAAGGTGATCTGTTGCAGATGATCACTTTTCTCCATTGAAGTTGACTAGTTGCTTCACAACTCTTAAGGCAGGAAATCCTCATGGGAAAGACAGTAGCCTTAGCTGGGAAATTACGTTCCCGGTGTTTGGTGTTGTCTTATTAAAAACCTTGCCGAGTAACAAAACCCTGTGGGAAAAAGCAACCTCAGTGAAGGAAAATAGTTCAACACACCATTAGATGCTCCCCCTGATGTCAGACAATTTTCATTAGTCTAATGCAGTCAAAGGGAGTTTATCACACTTTACTTTGGTGACTTTAATGTTTATAAGACCATGTTGTTGATTCTGAAGTTATGTTTATTAAAATACTATCACGTTTCATTTCATTGATTCATATATTTTCAGTAATATCAACGCGATATTTATGTCTTCAATGTTCAACATACTTGATGCTTTAGTGTTGTCTCGCTAAAAACCTTTTGGGAAAAACTATTCTCGATCAAAAGGGAAAAGAGTACAACACAACTTCAATTTCGAAGTAAAATATGTCAACATCATATCCTTGGATCCTCCCCCTGATTACTTTCAGAGTTGTTCCAGACAGTTCCTTTAGTCATGTACTTTTCGAAACTGAATACCAGTACTGACTTAGAAAATAGTCTACCATATCCCCCCCTGATTACTTTTGTTAGAGAATATATTATTTTTCCTTCATAATCAATAACCTTTGGATCGCAGTTCCTTTGGTATTCCTTTTTTTATGTCTTTGCAAGGATAAAACAAACTTATGTCAATGGTTACCTTTAAGTATATGATTACATTCATTATACCATTCCAATTGTGTTGCGTTGGCGCTTAGCTATATCTAGCTAACAAGTTCCTTGAGGATGCAAGATTTTATCGAGTACATTATTATACTAAGCACAACAATGCGTCTATTGTACTTAGATATGGGAATTTCATCTCCCAATATATCTTCGTCATATTCCTTTAGATGAAATGGTCACTTACTTACATTTGAACCTCGAATAATCATGGGCGTGCTATCAGGATGCATGTATTTGTTAAATTACCTGACAACTTTAGACAAATGCAAACTGGTGGGATAATATACCACAAGCTCAGTATTCGGCCGAGCTTTCCCCAGATTTTTCATATCAAATTCGGATTTCAAATAGCTTTTAAGGTCTCTTATTACATCAAGAGTACCGATCATGTCCGTACCATCGACATAGATAGCTATAATTCCAAATCTGGAACTTTCTTGTGAATACACAAGGAAAAATAACTTACTTGTCTATCCCCTCCAAATCAAATAGTCACTTAGACGGGTCTACCACATCCTCCTGATTGCTTCAATCTATAAGTGAGCGTTATATCTAACTGTAAACGCACTCTGTGGTTTAGAGTCACTTTATTTGGGAAACAAAAGTCTATCAAGTACTTTTGTAAATATCTGTTATCTCTTGATTCTTTCAGAGATACGTAACAACCACATACATATGCTGCATTTCAAGTCCTTTCGAAATTACCAAACTAACTAAGTAGTAGAACGCTATAATGTTCACTACAAGAGAATAATTCCATGGATTTGTGAGAAACCTTGCGCCACAAGGCGAGTCTTTGTCCTTTAAGACTGCTTTCTTCTCATTACGCTTTGTGACAAATTAATCATGTATGTCCAATAGGCTTTACACTTGGTTGGTTAGCACTACCACACCAAATACCTGTACATTTGTCAAAGAACCAAGTTCTACCTGGATTGTATAGGCCAAATATGCTCTTCCTTGACATTGAGCAACAAGGAGCTTGGTTCGATCTTATCTTGTTCTATTTTCTTAAGCAAGTGTATATGAAATTAATCATCAATATTCTCGCATGATCTTTCCATTGACTCGTGAGCATTCTCATAATCCACTTTGGATTTCATTGTTCTCTGGAATCATTAAACTTCGGAGCGTCCTCCAGTTTGATTCATGGACATATTCAGATACAATCTTATGAGATGATTTCTGATGATATAAATATGTTATGCCTTACTCACCTACTTCCTTTCTAGGTAAAGATTGATCGAACCAAGTTGTCTCTCCAACTTCCTTTATGGAGCCAAGGCCTCATCCACACTTCCACTGAGTGTAGTTGCAACACCTTAGTCTATGGTGTATATCCTGTCTTGAGGATTTGTAACTTTGAAGGTAGGTTTTCAGCTGGTATGTGTGATCTCATCACTTTAGCAACATCAATGTACATTCTGAAAATAGAATATTCTTTATCACTTCACATTTGCATTTGTGGAGTACAAGAATCAATATGAGACACAATGGGAACACACCACGACAATTCATGTCGTCCTCTTAACAAATACTTTTTCTTATCTCCCCCTAACGATGGGAAGACTGTCTCATTAAAGTGATAACCCGCAAATCTAGCGGTAAGAGATCTCCTGCCAAAAGTTTTAAAATGCGGATAATTGTTGGGAATTCATTTCCAACATAAGTACTTAACAATTTTGAAGACCCATCATAGTACGATGTGGAGTCGTAATGGCACATATATAGTGAAACCAAAAATGCATAGAACACAAATGTCAGGCTTAAATCCAGTTACCAACTGGTACGCAAAAAAGGTTGACTAATATTGGGTTTCAAAAACGAATTAAGTAAGATGCGTGTAATATTGCATATCCCCAAAGCAATAAAAGATAGGTTGGTACGCATAACCTGTTCCTTAGGCACCATATATAACCTTTGATGGTATCCTCTGCGAGACCATTGGGTATAAGATTCTCTATATTGATCCTATTAAACATGCAATATTCATCAAGTCCTTTTGAAGTAAATTCTTTGGCATTAATAAGGATGGTGAGCCTTTGCACTTTGTATTGTGTAATATGTGCTAGGAGTTTTTTAACGCAAATTTCTTGGGACCTATAACTAGTCCAAAATGTCAAAATATTCACCAGATCCATAAGTCACTTTAATGGTCCGCATTTTGTATGAATATTTTTCTATATTTCACCTCGTTTGCTTTCTAATATGTAATTTTTGCCATTTGCATCTTAGGATGGTCCCGATCCTGATTTACTGAAGACTTTGTAAAATGAGTGATATGCTTTCTTACTTAAAAGAATAATGGGAAGGAGGAGGGGGTTGTGCATCTAGTACTTTAGAAAACACTTATTGAGAGATATGTCATTACTTCGCATTCTGTCAATATTGTTCCCATTTTTGTTCACTCAAATAAAGTGATGTTCGCATGAGTCCTTTCAAAACGATCATCATGTCACAACCAAAGTTGCTTTATGGTTATTCCCAAAGCCTGTGTGAGTCAATTCCGAACATTTCATCGTCGGAGTCAATATGGATTCAATAATCCAAATACTATAGTGATTTACATTTCACTAGATTGACTCATTAGTTTCTCTAAAATATATTTCCTTCCCAATATATTAGAGACTATAAAAGATGCAACCAATTACATTCTCATCACTATGAGGTTCCACATGATATCCATTTGCATGGATTTATGTGGAATTTAATAAGGTGTGATTATCTCTCGGTACATATAGATATTTTGTGACGTCTTTGTTCTATCTCGAAAACAAATTATAAGCAGTGCTGCTCTCGATGATCCAATCCTCGTAATTACATTATAAGGAAATAGTTCAACAAATAATTTAAATTCCTTAAGTTGGTAGGAGGGAAACCACTATCTGTTAAACATTAAGTCTTGAGATATTAAATAAGTGATGTGGCCTTATTAATAACAAAACTAAGATTCAACTCAAGTACTTTAGAGTGAATATATGTTACATTTCAGGAGGGGTGATATATTTTTCATCCGGATATATCCCAAGTACTATAGAGAATTTATGTCTCGTAGGAATGATGTACTTTTCATTCCATAAGCGCAGACATTGGATCTAGTTCAAATAAATAAGATAGTCAATTGGCCAGGCAAAGTTCTTGTTGCCATTAAAGTTGATGTGAAAATTGGTTGCTATTATGATTTATACATTACATTGCATATACCAACATCTATGATCAGGTGCATTTCCAACTCTTTCATTTATGATGGGAGCTAGAATTACATCTTAGTTTCATCCCATATTCATATGATACATGTACTTTGATGTCATTACTACTGGGAAAAAATACATCTTTATTTCATGATATATATGTCCCTTTTCACTTGATTTATATGAGTCATTACGTCTAACCCTCATTACTTCGGGGTTCTTTCCATTTTCAATATTTCTACATTTAGCTTGATTTGAGAATATTCATTATCTCAACAGACTAAGAGAATTTCACTATAGATGTCAACCACGTACTTTAGGTTGAATATATTACTAAAGATAGTTCTATTGTTATACTTCAACATATACTGGTTCGTTAGTATCATGGATGAAGTAGAGAAATGGAAATTTTCTGACTCATATCACCTTTTGTGAGCTCTTCCACAAAAATTGGAATACATGTGATTTTATTTGAATGTATATTTGAAACTACTGATAGATTAATAGTCGAGAAAGTGGATTACATTCCACGGAACATTCATATTTGGGGAGAAAATATCAAATATGCAATAATGGTGTTCAAGTACTTCTAAACCCCAAATACATACATTTGAATCAAGTTGGTACAACCAATTGTACAAAAGACATCATTCAACTATAGCCAATATAATATTCAAGAAAACAAAATAGCATTAAGACCAAAACGTGGGAAGATATACTTTGGCTCGTCTTGGCTGGAACCACATTTTATTTGGGCCAAAACGTATGCCACCTCATTAAACTTGGCAACCGTCAGATGAACTGTAATGAATAATTAGATAATTTTTTCAAAACCATGCGTCAAAACAGTGAGTCCCATGATCCTGACCCTTAATATTAATAGGATAGTTTTTGTACTTTATAAATTTGATTAAGGACTAAATTGTCATTATGACTTTTAGATTTTTTTCCCCAGTTTATATTGTTTTTCGGGGGAAAATTATTTTCTCTTTTTTTTATTTTCTTTTTTCTTCTCTTCACAGACTGAACCCTATACCATTTTCTAATCGATCTTTTTGTTCAAGAGTTTCATCTTTTCATTTGCTTGTTCCCTAATTATTATCTTTTTCTGTTCCTCGTTTTATTTAATTTCTAGGTTCGATGATATATTTGCTCCCTCTGATTGGAAAATAAATTATTTCTAAGGTGAGTTTGACCAGATCTAAATTTTTGCTCAGTTTGCGAGTAAATTAATAAGATTTTCATCAACATTATCTTTAAGGTTTTTGCTGAATCCTAGTTACCTGATCATATTTGAGGTTTATCAATTCTTTTTATTTGGATTTGAGGATTGTTTGATTTTGGGTATTCCTCGGTAAAAATAAGTCGTTACTCCTAAATTAAACTCAGCTGAGCATGGACAAGCAAGAAGAGAGTTTACAGTATAGGTATAAACACTAATCTCTTACTTATTCCGATTTTGTGAGCCTAATTTCTCGTAGACTAAATTTATAAAAAGTTTTCAATTTTTATGTTTCTTATATTGAATTTCATGTGATTTTGAAACATAGGTATGTTAATTTCAATTCTTATCCGTATATATTTGGCTCTATAGATTTTTTAGGTTTATTTTTCTTTGTTTTTTGTTTTGGTATTTCTTTGTAGATATGATCATTTAGATATCAGATGAATATTAGGTTTTGTTTATTTTACAAAAACTTCCGAAATAAAATTTAAGTTTTGTTTATTTTACAAATGTTAAGTTTTATTTTATTTTTTGGAGGTTTTCTAGGTTTAGGTTGTGTAGTTTTATTCAAGTTGTTGATTAGTGGATGATGTATGTATGAAATTGCATAGGTTGTCTTACTTGATATGAATGTGGTTTATAATCTCTAATTGGTTTTCTTTTTTGGTGTGTTTTTCTTAAGTGTTGCATCTTACTTGATGCGAATGTGGTTTATTGTTAATAATTAGATATTTGATGATGCTACGGTGAATATATGATCTTAGTTATTAGTGTTGCTCATACAGATCTCCTAGCTCTAGAGTAGTGTTTGAAGCAACACTCTCTTAATCTCTTTGATTTATAGATGTTCTTGCTCAAGTTTTATAAGATAACCAGGACTTCCTATTTATAGGCTACATTTGGCGACTAGGATTCTGCCGAGACTTTTCTAGAGATCACTGCTAACTTATCTTTTTGACTGATCTTACTGATTTTACTTTGTCTATAATTTTCCTTACTGAAACCATATTGACTGTCCTTCACTTTTTTCACATTACAAGACTAACTTACTCAGCTAACTCTAGATTCTTCCACTAACTTCATTCACATTTAGACATTACAAATTATGATATTCCAACACTCCCCCATAATTTGTGATAACTTTGTTTTTTATCTTCACCCAATCTCTGCTTCGTTTTTTTCTCTTTTTTCTCGCAGTAGTTTTTTCATGTACGACTTGCTATCACACACATTTTCTCCACACCTTCATTAGTCTTCTGCTGTCTTTGGTTCTTATTCTTACTAGATTGTTAGTTTTCTAGCGTTGTTGCAGACTTCCCCTGGATTGAACGAAGCTTGATAAACATCGATTTAGAGGCTCCGCCTTTAGTCATTTACTCGACTTCTCACATTGTTTTTTTTTTATCTAAGGAGAACTTAACCAATTAGTTGGTTCAAAGGTTCCATGGCTTTCGCTAGCCTAACAAAATTTTCTTTTATAATTGGGGAAGCAATTGTATTGCTCTTAGCCTAAATTTCTTGTTTTTTTTTTTTCGATTTTAGGAAGCATTCGACTCTTAACCTCAAATTATTCTTCTGATCACTAATTAGGAAGTGATCCTTTTTTTTTTCTTCATGGAGACGTTTTTATTCTTCGAAACATTTGCAACTTCACTTAATTAGTATAATACCCATGAGCGGACTCTTCTTCTTTGTTTTTTATTTTCTCTTCAACTTTGTCTTTGCTTAAAACTTCAACAACATTTCCTTATTTTCTTTTTTCATGTCTTTTCATCCTTTTCTCTTTTTGTTCTTCTTTTTCTTTAATTGGGTGAAATCTTCTTAGTGACTTGTCTTCAACATCATCTCTTTTCCTATTCTTCTTTTCACTCTCACTTCTTTCTTTATCTTCATATCTTCTCATGATTCTCTCCAACGGACCTTCACGCCCATGTAGATCGAAACAAGCTCTGATACCATGTTAAAATTTTATTATGTGTTGATATTACAGAGATATATGATCTTAGTTATTAGTGTTGATCATACAGAGCTCCTAGCTCTACAATAGTGTTTGAAGCAAGACTCTCTTAATTTCTCTGATTTATTGATGTTCTTGCTCAAGTTTTACAAGTGAACCAAGACTGCCTATTTATAAACTACATTTGCTTACTAGGACTCTGCCTAGACTTTTCTAGTGATCACTTCTAACTTATCTTTTTGACTGATCTTACTAATTTTACTTTTTCTAGAATTTTCTTTACTGAAACCATATTGACCGACCTCCACTTGTTCACACTATAAGACTAACTTACTCAGCTAACTCTAGATTATTCCACTAACTTCATTCACATTTAGACATGACAAATTAGGTTATTCCAACATTTATAATCTCTTTCTTTTTTCTTGTTTGGTGTGATTTTGTTAGGTATTGAACGAGAGATTGATCATGTGAAGGTGCTGACACTTGTTTTACCTTGCTCACATCAATGACCTAAATATGTTGTCTGCAAATCTGATGATTAGAATGTTGTAATACTAGCACTGAAATTTTCGCTATTAGTTCTTTCGATTAGTTTTTTTTTTTTTTTTGTAACTTTTAGACTTCTTTGAAGTTAATTACAGTTGGATTTCTCCATCTCTGCCTCCTATTTTGACATAATTTTCATTGCTATGTTCAGGGACCTTGATGAGTTTCAAGCTTATGGGAATCTTATGAAGTGTCGAACCCAACAAGTTGCTCAACTCCATTGTTCTTTGGAAAAATTTCAATTTTTTTTAATCTTAAAACTGTATATGCCGACTTTGATGCCAAATTATGGTTATTGTTAAGTCTGTTGTAGGAAGTTGGTTATTTTTATAATTATAATTTTACTGACTACGATTTTTTTTAACATTGATTCATATGTGATGGTTAGTGCCAATAATTGAATGATTGGGTTCATTTTTAATTGAAAACCGAATGACTGGAAACCTAAATTTAGGTGTAGGAAACCTGCAGGTGCAAGAAATTTTGATGTTGGAAATTTCTCAATTGTAATTTTTTTTTTAAAGCTAAATTTAATTTTGAGACGCATATAAGTGTTTTTCAATTAATTTATACGTCGCTTTAATCCAGAAAAATAAAAATTAGTTCACTTAGAAAGCGTCGATAAATAATTTAAGAGACGATTAAACGGTGTCGCATACTTTAATTAAGAGACACTTACAATTGTCTCAAACGATTCAGGACGCACGATTTAAGACACTTATTTGTGTCTCTTAAATTTATAACAATATATATAAATGTCTGAAAGTGGTTGATTTGGTGTGGTGATTAGGTGTCTGATACCACGTTGAAAGAAATGAGATCGTTGGACACTTTCTCAGATTTCCTTTCATATTTGATTTGATTCTTAGTTTTCATTACATGACTCAATGACACAAACAAAGAGTATATAAACATTTGGATTATGTACCACCTTAGCTGGTGACCTACGTACACATTGATTCACTATTTCCTGTTACCATACTCACATATTAAGTATGCACAACACACACACATACTTTACACGCTTACAATACTATTCTCTAACAATTGCCTATCATTCCAAGAGTCGCAAACTTTTTGGATTTATCCGGTAAAGATTGCATTGCAACTTGGTTACAAGTTACAACAAAGGGCTAACATGATTTTTTTTTATTGGGAGCTTCTCTCGTTTGGGTGATCCGGAAAGACAAACATAGACTAATTTTTAACAGGGCAAAGTCATAGACTGCTCATGTGCTTTCCAAAGCTAACTATTCATTCGGGACTTATTGATACGTAATCGATCAGTGGTACCTAGAGTCAGTACTGAGTCTAACTAAACTATGAGAAGTATGGAGAAACGAATAAGAACACAAAGTAAAAAACAATGGATTTCTGCTAACTTCTTCTTCTTTAAACTGTGAAATAAAACTCTATTACAAACCAAAAATTACGGTTGCTCTCTCTCTCGTTTTCTCTGCCTTTCTAGCCTACAAATCTCCTCCTTTTATAGGAGTGTAAACTTGCTGAAAAAGAAAATAAAGCTATGAGTTTTAGAACTCATCTAAACTAGGAATCCTATCTAAGTTAGGAAACCTCAAAGCTTGTTGATCAAACAAACTTGTCGACCAACTTCTATAAAAAACATGGCTCAACTCTTCTGTGCATATAACCTGCACGTTACTAGCCAAAACATGGCTCAACTATTCTGTGCATATAACCTACACACTACTCACGATACTCTTGTATCATGGCTCCCCATTTTAGGAAGATGAAACTCTTGTGGAAGCTTTGAACTGAAGATGGGGAAACTCAGTCCCCTCCTAATCTTTATTGAACCATCTTGCTTTACTTGGTATTTGACCTGCACGTCACACACGAAACATCACACGATCTCCTCTTCTGGTAGGTGTCACCTTAACTTCAACAATGCAATCTTCTTTGAGGACTTCCTCTCGTTATACCCACAGATCTTCCATTGGTGTTAATTCCAGTTCTTGATCTTCCTTTTCATTAAGTAATGGAGGTTCAAATAACTTCAAGTATTCCGCATTAATGACAGAATACATCTGCATGTATGGTGGTAAATCCAGCTGAAAAACATTATCTCCAAACTATTTCAATATTCTGAATGGACCATAGCGTATGGGTTTAAGCTTCTTTCCTTCACCTTTGAGCCGCTCTTTCCCTATACGTAACCACACCAAATCTCCTTTAGAAAAATTACAAGGAACACGATGTTTGTCATGTTTAGCCTTGTACTTAGCTTGTGACTTCTCTAACTGAGCTTCTACTAAAGTATATATCTTGTGTATCCTTTCAATAAACTTTTGAGCTCTATTGTCTTCTTCTTCTTCTGTCGATTCTATACCTTGTGAGATAGAAAATCCCATATCAAATGGGCTCTGAGGTAAATATCCTAAGCAGACTTCGAATGGAGATTTCAGAGTACTTCCATGAAAAGCTCTATTAAAAGAGAACTGTATGAAAGCTAAACTGTCATCCCAAGTCTTGGGATATTTATAATTATATCCCCTTAAGAGATGAACCTAAGTTCTATTTACCACTTCTGTCTGGCCGTCCGTTTGAGAATGAAATGACGTGTTGTGCTTGAGCCTTGTATCCATTAGACTCCATAGCTTGGTCCAAAACTGACCTAAAAATCGACTATCTCTATCAGAGATAATGGAGGTGGGAAATCCAAAATGCTTCCAAACATGGTGAAAGAATAACTTGGCTGCACCTTCTTCAGTTATTGTCTTTTTACAAGGAATTAGATTGATCATCTTGCTGAACCTATCAATAACGACAAATATGTAATCATTCCCAGCTTTAGTCATTGGTAAGCCTCCCAGAAAATCCATTGAACTACTTTCCATTGTCTGGTAGGAACTGGTAATGGAATATACAATCCTCTTTTTTGGTTGGAGGGTTTTGATGTATTGCATAAAAAGCATCCTCGAACATATTTTGAGACATCCAGATACATTCTTGGCCAATACATATACCTCTTCAAGTTTAGTAATGTCTTCTCCACACCAAAATGTCCAGCTATACGTGAAGCATGTGCTTCTCTTATCCAGTGCATTCTATCTTCACCATGTGGAATACATAGAGCAACTCCTTTGTACATTAGCCCATCAACTATTCCACACTCACTTGAGTGCCCTTGGTTCAACTTCTTGTACTCTTCACCAAAGTCTTCATCTCCTTCATACTTATGAGCATAGTCATTTGGAAACAATGGTTGAGTCCGCATTGCTACAACCAAAGCCTTACTAGAAGGTAGTCTAGAAAACATGTCAGCTAGTTTATTGGTTACTCCTTGTTTGTATTTAATATGAATACCGAACTGCTCTAAGTAAGATGCCCATTTCATATGTCTAGCCTGTTGTAACTTGGATTGAGTCTGTAGATATTGTAATGGTTTATGATCTGTGTGGACTACAACTTGTTTTCCCAACAGATATGGTCTCTAATGCTTCATAGATTGATGCATAGCATACAACTCTTTATCATATGTAGGGTAATTTTGAACTGGTCCAGTGAACATTTCTGAGTGATATGCTACTGGTCATCCATCCTGTAATAATACTGCCCCTAATGCATAGTTAGATTCATCTGTCTCTACTTCGAAAGTTCTTTGTAAGTTCGGTAATATTAAAACTGGTGCTTCTGAAATCTTCTTCTTCAATAGTTGAAAAGTAGCTTCATGTTTAGGCTCCAATTTGAACACGGTATTGGCCTTGGTTAAACCATGTAGAGGAGCTACGATTTGTGAGAAATGTCTTATAAACTTACGTAAATATTGACAAGATCCTAAGAAACTCCGAACTTCTGTGATATTTGTAGGAGATGGCCATGCAGAAATAACAGCAACCTTTCCTGAATCGACTTTTATCTCTCATCTCCCAATCACAAACCCAAGAAAAATTAATTCTTGTCTACCAAACTCACATTTCTTCTCGTTCATTCGTAACGAATTCTCTTTTAACACAGACATCACCTTGGACACATGAGTTAAATGTTCCTCCCACGTCTTGCTAAATATCAAAATATCGTCTAGGTATACGATGACAAAATTGTCAATGAAAGTTCGTAATACCTCATTCATGAGTTGCATGAAAGTATCTGGCGCATTACATAATCCAAAGGGAATAACGAGCCACTCGAACAATTCTTGTCGAGTCTTAAATGATATCTTCTAAGTGTCTTCTTCTTTAATCCTCACTTGATGATATCCATACTTGAGATCGATTTTGGTGAAGTATATTGCATCTCCTAATCGATCAAGAAGATCATCAATCCTTGGTAACAAATACCTATTCTTGATGGTAATCTTATTAAGAGCCATGTAATCTACACATATTCTCCATCCTCCATCCTTCTTTGGTACAAGAAGAACTGGAGAACCACAAGGAGAACAACTTGGCACTATTACCCTTTGTTCAAGTAATTCTTATACTTGTCTCTTAATTTCCTCCGACTCAGTTATAGAGGTTCTGTATAATCCCAAGTTTGGTAAGAAGGCATCTCCAGTAAGTGTAATCTCATGCTCCACACTTCTTTTAGGTGGTATAATAGTTTCTTCTCGAAATAAATCCAAAAACTTCTGCTTTAGTGAACTTACTTCACTTTCTTGTCTGGTGGAAAGTGTAGTATGTAAGGTTACTTTCCTTTCTTCTGTATTCACAAGTCTGACTAGTAGTAAGGTGAACATACCACAAGCATTGATTAACCTCTTAATTTGGTTTGTGGTAACCATTTGCATAGGTAAATGTTTTTTACTAGCTTGAACTCGGAATTCCTTCCCATTTGTTTTGAACAAATATACACGTTCCTTATGATAGAGAACATCATCTCGTTCCCATAAATATGGGTTTCCAAATATGACTTGTGTTACATCTAATGGTATGACATCACATACAACTTCATCAATGAACTTATCAGTGATAGCAAATTTGAATCGACACTGCATGGTTACCTGAAGTTCAGTATCCTTCTGTATCCATCCCAATGGGTAAGGTTTTGGATGTGCAGTAGTTGTCAATCCCATTTGTTCCACAAGATTCCCTGAGATTAAATTATTTTGACTACCAGAGTCAATGATAGCCTCGACAATGCTTTGCTTTACTTGTATCTTAACATGAAATAATTTTTCATGGAGATCTGCTGGTTCTGTATATTCTAGCCTTGTCATCAACATAAGCTTTGGATCGGGTTGATCTATTTCAAAGATCGTTTCAGCATCTGTAGATTCTGTTAACATGGCATTTTTCTTAAAGCTCCTTTGTCCTTCATACTCACGTAATTTATTTGGTTTGATATGTGGGTATAGAACCCAGCAAGTGATGCGTGTCGTATGCGTCAAAAATAATTCACTTCCTCACTTTACTAATTATGAATATAATATTCGATAAGAAAGAGTTCGTATCCACAGAGAGGCGATTGTTGTTATGCAATTTTCAGATTCTTAAGTAACCAATTAACCCAAGGTGTGTTTTTTTTTTATCAAAGTAATAAAACTAAATAAAGCAAAGTAAATAGTTGGAATAATCAATAAGGAGAAGATATTGGTTAAGGGATAATATCATTCACAAACATGTATTTTTCATCTATGATTAGAATTGGTATTTAATCTCTCAATTATCAAAAGTCCTAGGATATCTTGATCGCAAGAGTATCCCGTTTATTTCCTGATTTTATCACAAACAACATTAAAAGATGCTATTGTGAAATCTACTTAAAAAGCAACCTAAAGTGTAAAAGCACAATTAGATTTAACCCCCTAAGAGCAATAAGTTCTATGAAATAAGACTAATCGATGCAAACAAACGTGTAAAAGCACTAATTCGTTTTAACAAAATAATATATGATTCATATGTGATTAAAAAGATGTATCACTACAAGTATTAACCACAAGATGCTACTAGAAATCAGGGATAAACAACTTTTACGTATTGAAAACCCTAATATATCTATAGAGATGAAAACAAATCCAATTGATTCCGGACTCAACCAAACTAGCATTCAAATCATATGATAATATAAATAATGAATCACAAACGATAAAATTGAGACAAAACTAATTCATAGAATCAAATAACATGCTTGAAGAAATCAACTTTTATCCCATAACCAATTATTGTATTTAGCTACTCATATTCATGGAGTTCATCATCATAATATTCAAAGAAAATAGATGAAACATAAAAGAAAGCAAACCCTAGAAGTAGTTCTCTGCAAAAGCTCCAAGAATAGAATAAAACGTTCTATAAAATTGTGTAGAAAACTTCCTTTTTATAGCTTTTTCTCCTTACAAAAATAGGTTTTGTCTTCAAAGTCCATTAGTTGGAAATTCACCCGGCACACGAGCAAGAGAAACCCATGTAGAAAATCTGTCCCAAACGTGGTCGCCGGAAAACTGGGTTTTTGACCGGAACCTGGCCGGGATCCGGCACCGGAAAGTCGCCGCTGGTAACCTGAAAACTGCCACCGGCTAGAGAATATTCCGTTCAGGTTCTGTTATCTTTGACTGTTGACTGACGGTGTTTAACGGTTGACCGGGTCAAGAAAACCGAGTCAGAAACGATTTAGCTAGATAACTCAGCTGACTAAGTCACTTGCACAGGCCAGAACAGTCACGGCCAAGATGGCCGTGACTTCCATGCCATTCAGACATTATGGCTGTTCATTTCAAACTAGCTCTCACAGCCTTCCACTCTCTTCATTGCCATTATAACCTCGGACTCAACTCCACTGCTTCTCGTGTTATCACAGCTGGAGTTCTCCGTCCAATACTGCCATGCTCAACCATTCACCAAACTCTCGAGCTCTTACATTCCAGTGCCATTATAACCAGCAGCACCTCCATCTGTTACCAGCCATCAATGCATAACCATCCACACCAACAACGCTCATACACCCTGCATTCCACCAACAACATACCACCCTCACCTGCACTTGCATACAGCCTCCATTCAACTCTGAGCTACTGCAACACTAACTCATTCACCATCTACAACTGCATCTGCTCCAATACACAGTTCTCAGCATCACAGCCCTCAGTAGTAGCTCCTTAACCAATCTTCATCAGTGCTTCATCATCCATTACCACAGCAAATTCCAACCAGCTACAAGACCCACCTGAACCAGTCCACCTGCAATGCCATCTAGCTCTTTGCTGCATCTCCTATTTTTATTCAACCCCTTGGCCACAACATCAGTTCCAGCTTCATGTGTCACCAGCAGATACCCATGTGACCAGCTGCACCTACTCTTTGCCACCACTTGTTCTGAAACTCCAGCTACAACTCACTTCCAGTTTTGTAACCATTCCAGCTTTTGCGCTTTTACTCATATCACCAACATCTGAAACATCTCTTTAGCGGCACAGCATCGACACCACTTTCATCACAGCAGCACATTACTTAGAGCCCTCACCAATTCATCTCCGAATCCTTGAACTTCACCTGCAATAGCTCAAGAACAATCACCAGATGTAACCTCCATTTGACATGCAATGACCTGGTACTATTCACTGCAGTCCAGCAACACTGCTACCAATCAACTTCATTATCTTCTTGAACACCACAGACCACGCTAAGTCATTTGAGCTCCATTCCTGCAATTGCAACTCCACTGCAACCATTTACATTAACTGCAGCTCCTTCTTCATGCACTCCATCTTATTCATCCACCTCCTAGCCAAATAAAACTGAACCTGCTCTTCTACGTGCCTCCATCCTCACCCGTTGCGACATCTCCAACTGCATCTAGCTTGAATCACTGCACTGCACCTGAGTTCATTCATTCCCCATTGCAAGTCCATCTCAGAGCCACCCCATAACCTGCAATTCACCAGTTCCCTAAACTAGCATCACTCAACCTACACAACTCCAAATCTGAATGTAAATTGAGTAGCTCCATCTCCAAGACAACAGCAACACCATATATGTTGCTTCTCTTCCTCTCTCAAATTCTTCCCAAAATATCACAACATAGCTCAATTCCATACAACCCTTTCTGCTTTGTTCTTTTCATCTCCAAAACTAACAGCAGCAGCAGCTATCCCTACTTTCAATTCCAGAAACCCTGTTGCATCTTCAGAAACCCCAAATTCCCAATTGTTGACTGATTCAACTCAATATTGAGATTAAACTCAAATTAAAGCTAAACCCATCTTCTCAACCATGACCAGAACCCTAATTTATCTCAAGCAATGTCTCTGCAAATTTTGAAATCTTCAAACCCTTAATTCGATCTCTGATTTCTTCCTCTCAACTCAACCGACCTCCTCCACCTGTGACTTCTAAAAGCTCCACTTCTTACTTCAAACCATAAGTAACCACCACCAATATTTTAGCAGCAGCTCTCAAAAACCACAGACCCACTCAAATTGAACCAAAGTAACCACCATGAATTTCTCGATCTCCTCCTCTCAGATTTACTCAGCTGCCTTCTCTGCCCTTTTGTTCTCAAATTCAGTTTCAAATGATTTAAGAGAAGTTAATCTTCTCGATTTAGGTTTAGGGCCATATGGTTTGGGGTTAATGGTACACCCCAGGGATAGGACCACCCCAAACTGGGTGCTATAATGGGTGGTCACTTCTGATAAGAGCTAGCCTAAAGTCTCCAACCCCTTATCCTCAGCTGATCTTTCTTTAGCACTCCTCCAAAAGAGTTTCCCCTTTAATGCTCCACATGAATGCTCTTTCCGAATTCCTCCGCTAACAGCAACCGTCCCTTATTTCTCATATTCATTTATATTCTTCGATGAGAGTCATCACTAAATTTTTCGTGCTTTTCAGAAAAAATTCGCATCACTAAAGCCGACAAACTTTTCAGACAGGGAAGAAATAAAAAACAAATATGAGAAATAATCGCCTCCAATAACATTTGCACCTTTTTCCCTGTTTCTTCTTCTTTTTCTCCAAATGACTCCAAAGTACCTAAATACTCAAAAACAAAACATAAGATACATAATTTACAAGAAAAATAGCAAAGAAAGCATAAACAATAGATAAATATTAAGGTGTTTTAGACACCTATCAGCAAGTATCCTTTATATGACCTTTCTCCTTGCAATGTTCACACATCTTTTTTGTTCTTTCGGTTGATAGAGTCTTGTTTTTACCTGTCTCAACCCTTCTCTTTTCTTCTCCTCTAATAGTAACTCTCTTGTTATCTAGTCCTGCAACACCTTTAGACTTCTGTTCAATAGATACAACTTTGTTTATAGCTTCTTCAATGTCATGTATACTAAAAAGTGTCAACTCCTTTCGTATGTAATCTACAAGTCCACCCTTATACTTCTGAATAGTCTCATCACTGTTAATATCTACATCCAAAGCTAAAGCTTGATGATAGAATTCCGTAGTGTAATCTTGAACACTTTGTTGGTACCATTGTTGTAGGTGTTGCCACTTATACCATCTCTCATCCAAGTATCCCACAGGATAAAAGTGTTTCTTCATGAGTTCCTTAAATTGTAACCATGTCATCTTCTCTGTGTTATACCTCTTCTTGTAAGCCTTCCACCAGGTTGAAGCATGACTCGACAGTTTCAAACTTGCAAAACTAATCTTCTGGGACTCCATTAAGTGATGTATGGTGAAATACGTCTCCAATTTATCTAACCAGCCATCCAGTTTCTCATCTTCCATGACCCCATCATAATCAGAAATCTCAAGTTTAAACTCAACTTTTAAACCTCCATATGGGTTTTTGTTTTCTACTTCATCGTCTTCTTCTTCCTCTTCCTCTTCTTCTTCTGAGGAGCTTTCTTTTTCCCCTTCTGTTGGACCTTTTTCATGTTTATTTTTACGAGTACTTGCCTTCATGAACTCTGCAAAGGTATTTGCTAAAGTTTGTATCTGAAGTTCAAGCTTTGCAAATTTATCTTCGTCTGTTAGTTTAGGTCCCTTATCATCTTCACTTCCCATCTTGGTTTTAGTACCTTCTCTAGGTTTTCTTGTGTCTGGTAGAACAACAGTTTCTTCTCCTGATCGCGTATATTGTTCATGTGTTAAGACCATGCAGCACAACTAACCCTAGGAGTCAGAACGTGGCTCTGATACCACTTGATAAGTTATCGATCAGTGGTACCTAGAGTCAGTACTGAGTCTAACTAAACTATGAGAAGTATGAAGAAACGAATAAGAACACAAATTAAAACACAATGGATTTCTGCTAACTTCTTCTTCTTTAAACTGTGAAATAAAACTCTATTACAAACCAAAAATTATGGTTGCTCTCTATCTCTCGTTTTCTCTGCCTTTCTAGCCTACAAATCTCCTCCTTTTATAGGAGTGTAAACTTGCTAAAAAAGAAAATAAAGCTATAAAGTTTAAGAACTCATCTAAACTAGGAATCCTATCTAAGTTAGGAAACCTCAAAGCTTGTTGATCAAACAAACTTGTCGACCAACTTCTATCAAAAACATGGCTCAACTCTTCTGTGCATTTAACCTGCACGTTACTAGCCAAAACATGGCTCAACTATTCTGTGCATATAACATGCACATTACTCACGATACTCCTGTATCACTTATAACCCAGAGGATGATACTAATTCTCGTAGTTTTCTCCCATGTCTATTTAGTGATTTCCCTTTCCGTAGTAATTCATTCGAAATGAGACGTCGAAATACTCCTCCATAAAAGTTCACTCCCAAAATTATGGGTGAGAAATTAAATTACCAAATGTTTCTGTTTCAGATCGAAAATATATCTTACAGTTGTAGTTTGTATAAAAAGAATTTGCTTCTTGCAAATCGCGACTGACGATAACTTTATACTGCGAGGTCGGGATGATTAGATAATAAAATGCCAATAATGTGAATCACACTTATCGTGGAGGCTTATCATGTATTCCCTCCGTCTCTTGAGAAAAATTTCTATCACTTTTCTATTTCATCCTATTTTTTTTAGGATGAAATTGAAAAGTGATAGCAATTCTTTTCGAAAATGAAGGTACTTACGGTGAACGTTTTCTACTATGGCCCAATATTCCTTAAGCTTAGAGGCCCGCATGGTCATATGAATAGCATTTGCTCCCCAACAAACAACATGATCCTTGATCATTTCCACCTCGATAAAATAACAATTTTAGACACAAACCCCCATTTCTCCTTTCCCACTCTGTTTTCTAGGGATTACAGAAAAAAATGGGGAACCCCAACCAAAACCCACTTTTGGATTTCCGTTCCACTCACGACGATGCTTGGTACTCTGTTGGTAAACTTTTTCTAAGCAAGAGAAACACCATTCTTACTGTTAGATTCGCAGATTTCGATGAAGATAAAGATGAGGGTTTCAGTGTCGATGAGTTCAAAACTGTCAAGGAATTAGATGATTTTGTGAACAGATTTCGTCCAGCTTGTGTTCAGCTGCAGGATGAAGACTGTTATGATTTGAGACGCGGGTCGGATGTCTGTGCTCTACTTGTACATGATGATGAAGAACATAAGTTCTACAATGGCGTCATTGAATCAGTGAGTTAACTCATTTACCGATTCATTGTAAGGGTTTAAGTTTTTTGCTTTTTTTTGTATAGATGTTTCAAGTTAGGGTTTTGGGTTATCTTCAGTAAGTTCAATTTTGGGTTATTGAATCGGTGAGGACATAGAAAACATTTTGGGTTTTAGGGCTAGTTGAATGTTTTATCTGACTCTATAAGCTCTGTAATGAGAGTTATGTATTCGGAAAATTGTCCCAGTGACCGATTCCTATGTTGAATGTTCTATCTGACTCTATGAGCTCTATACCAGAAGTTATCTCGTTTGCTTCACATGTTCATTGTATGGTTTCGATTTTACTTATTATTATGTTGTGAGATTATGTTTTCTAGTGAATTTTTTCTATGGATGATAATGCTCGACAGCTTGAGTTTTAGATTTTTTTTTTTTTTTTTGCCACATTCTGGCAGAGCTAATGAATTGGTATTTTTAGTCAATAAAAATCTTGATACTGTATATGTATGGAATGTCTTGTTTTAGATACAATGGAAGCGAGTAAATGAGTGACTTAGCATAAAAGGAAGCTAGTTCATTTGATTTTTACTTAATTATATGCTATTGCATTTGGTTTTGTTGTTATCCCATGGATGATCATGCTTGGCACCTTGAGTTTGAACTGATTTAGCTTGAATCAGCTTGAGGTATTGTGTTGGTCTTATAACGTTTTCAGACAACTCAAAAATTGTTGGAAAGCCTTTGCAGAATCTTTGTATTAAGTGTCTAGTTCTGAGTACAATGTGGATGAGTAAATGAGTGAGATGGCTTAAAAGGAACCGACTCGTGTAGCATAAAAGGGAGCTAGTGCATTTGTTGAGCATCTCAAACGGGTTGTGGAATTCTGGGCTGAGATTGTAAGTATGTAGATCTGTTGGGCAATTAGGTCCTGCAGTTCACGGTTAGGGTCTGTCGTTGTACATATTGTTGTCCTATTTGGAGTCCTTGTATCATTTTTCCAGTTCTTTTTATGAGAGGAGTTGATATTGGCTCATATTATGTAGGTTCTTTTACTGCAAATCCTTTTATCTCCTAGAATGTGTTTAAATTCAGGGTTTAAGGTTTTGGTGGTGATGTTGGGTGGTGAGGACATAGAAAACATTTGCTAGATTGAACCTAGGAAATACTACGTGACGATTTTATTATTGAATGTTGTCGTTTTCTATTTGATTTTGTCGAATGCTATTTAATGTTAACAGATAGACCGTGAGCCTCACACGCAAAAAGGAGGAAAAGAGAGTTGTTCCTGTGCATTTGTGGTTGGTTGGCTAGAAGGTCCAAATGCAAATTATACTGAACAGATGGGGATTGAACGTATGTGTAAGCTTCAACCAGGATCACCATTGTTTGATCAAGCTCTGGTATGTTTCGTGAAGGTGTCACGAGCACAGCTTGATTTGGATTCAAATGATATTCAATTGCCAGCAAAAATGGTTAAGGTAAATTTGCCGTATTTTGAATTTGCTAGTAGTGTCGATTGAAAGATAAATTAGTGCATTGTTTGGACTATTTTATTATAACATGGTTTATATAAGAGTTGTCTTATCATAGTACCCACTGAAAAGATTAACAAGTTGTCAGCAATATGTTCTAAGTTATGTTGCTCGTTTTTACGAATTTGATAGCTAATTACCATTTTCATCCAGATAATACATTTTAAGAAGATTAGTTCAAGAATTTGTTTACTAATTCTTAGAATATAATGAAATTATTGTGTGCAGTGAAGTATTTTTGTACTTCTCTAGATGGAGAATCACTACGGTTTTCTCTCATTTCCCGTATGTTTTCTGCAGGTGCTCTCTCAGGTTCAGAGACGAAGATGCAATTTCTCTGTTGAATCATCCATAGAAAAGTCTGATTCTACTTCGGCAAAATCTATTAGACAAAGCTGCAGGGTTCTTAGAAACAGCAAAGAAGCTACTTCGGTAAAATTTCAGGTAAAATATGAAACGTGGGGTGTTCATCTGTCTATTACATTTCTCTTTTGTTGAAGGTTTAATAAAATTACTGGGTAAAGTATTTTCATACTTCCATAGCTGGATAATCACAACAATTTTCTTTCATTTACTGTATAATTCCAGGAGGTGCTCTCTCGAGTTCAAAGACAAAGATTAATAGGCTGCAGTTTGCCTGTTAAATCATCCGTAGGAAAGTCTGATTCTACTCTGGCAAAATCTTTTGGACAACGCTGTGGGGTTCATACAAACAGCAAAGAACCTACTTTGGTAGAAAGGATGTTTCAGGTAAGATATGACGCTTGGGGTGTTCATCAGTATACTACATTGCTCTTTTGTTGACACTTTTGATTTTCTTATATATGTTTCGTTGGAAACAGGGTAATGGTGTGATGAATGCAGAAGCTGCTGGGAAGGATACGGGCTTTGGAGGGATATCAATGGCTCCTGAGGTTCTTAACAAAGTAGACAACCCCTACCGCAGCAAAGCAGCTACTTTGGTAGAAAAGATGATTCAGGTAAAATCTAAAGCTTGGGGTGTTCAGTATATTACATTACACTTTTGTTGACACTTTTGATATGCTAATGTGTGTGTTGTTCGAAACAGGGAAATAGTGTGATGAATACAGAAGTTGCTGGGAAGGATACGGGCTTAGGAGGGATGGCAACGATTCCTGAGGTTCTTAACCAAGTAGACGGTCCCTACCACATATTGATCGAGAATCTGGAAAAAGATCTAGAACCTCTGATGATTATGACCTTCTTATTTAACTATGCCGGTATCAATTGCCAAGCATTTGTTTTCCCAAGCTTGTCATCTGATCCAAGTACAAGGGGAATCATTGTTGCTGACACGAAAGAGAAGATTAATGAGTTACTGAAGTATCTACATAATCCTGATCATTTAATTGTCTCCTCCAGAGGAAGGTAAATATGATTTCTTTACATCTGACGTTTCGCCGTAATTTAGGAAGTAAGAGCTTGGTCTGATTATTCATGATTGTTTATATATGTATTTAGTCCGTTTTATTGCATTGTTATCACTATTGATTCTTTGATCTATGATATGTGCATTTAGGACCAGATTGTGTAGTATATTTTGATTAGTGTGCTCATTACGTTGGCCATGGTAAAAGTTAGTTCACTTTGCGTTTTGATTTGATTAGTTGCGTAGGATTCGTCAAGTTTCCTTTCGGGCACACCTGACTCCTTGAGTCCTTTTCTGTTAGCTGAGATATACGAGGAAGTTTCAAACTGAGAAAGAAAGGTTCAAATTTAGGTGAAGATACTGGGATTTCTGTAGATATAAATAATATTACCAGTTCATTCGTTAAGAATAATAGCAAACAAAAAAAATAATATCCTGCCAGTTACATCGTGAAGTATAGCAGGCAAAACTCAATTGAAACTGGAAAGTGGCATATTTTGAAAAGAAAATAAATAAATTCTCATTACATATTTGCATACTAAAGCATACGCTTATTCTTGAGTTCTATATTCATCATGTACAGGCCATGGGTAACTTCTGATACCGAACCAAGGGAGGGAGCCTTTGGGAACTTATGGGCGGGGGATGAGGTAAGTTCTATAGAATTCTCTGTCTTTGTCAAATCCAAATTATTGCGTCAATGCTATTGAACATTTGGATCTGTTAGATTGTTTCTGAACGTTTGCCTTTCTGACATTTGAGGTGTTAATTGTATAGGTTGTACGAGGCCCTGAGCTAAGGGCTGTGAGGAGGGGAACAGATGAATTCACAATGGCGAAGCATTTTGTGAATATATTTAAAAACTCTGCCAAACCATCTACAATGTGTTCACAAAAGTGTAGCTTCAGAGATGGAAAAGGTCTTACTTCAGTACAGCACAAGGGGTAGAAAGAAGCTAAAAGCGGCCTCGGAAAACAAGCGAATGAATTCCTAGTAAGAACTGTACTTCAAAGAGTTGTTTTCTTTTGTGTAGAGGAATAGTTAGGGTAAACTGCAAAAGGTTTAACCGTCGCCTAGGTTAAATTCACTAGAACACAGTTGTGAATGAAGAGATTGGTTATCTGATTTCAGGGATGTGACTGATTGATGTACAAAGTAATTTTGGAAGTCCCCCTTTTGTAAAGATGAATTACACCCATGTTTAGGGTACAGAGGGATTTTACCCATGTTTAGGGTCTGTGAAGAAGGTTCATAACTTGTTTTGTAAAGGTTGAAAGAAGCCGGTATGTACTTATGTTTAATCAGATTTGGGGTTATAATGCTGATATGTTATGGAAACATGTTTTTGTTACTAACAAATTTGGTGCAGAAATCAGATTGTGTGACACAGTGGCAAACTTTGGGGTATAATATTATTACACTAGCAAATTTGAGTCACCCAGGGTGGATGTATGAGGAGGGGGGTTTTGCATCACATGGCATAATAGATGAAGTATGAATACCATGCTGGCAACCTTCTTACCGGAAGGGTCTTCATAGTTTTAGCCATGCCGACAAATGTTACAAAATGTACTGAAAATGGGTAATTCCAACTCACCGTCCCGTCACTGTAAATTATTTATCGAGCACACACCATTTTCCGGCTCTGAATATTTGTTAACTAACTATGCCGGCACAATTTTCCGGCATGGTCTTCATCACTAATACAATGTTGGCGATGTAAAAAAAATAATTTTCAAAGTGAAGAGCCGGCAGAGAATGAGAAGAGAATTTGAAAGGGAGTGGAAAATATTTAAGTTTGATTTAGTTTTTACTTATTTCAAAGGGTAGTTTAGCATTTCCGCCCCTAAAAGACACCCCTTAGAAGAAAGTATTGGTTGGGTATATTAATTCATATCCCCCAATTAGTTTTCATATCTCCCAGTTGCACGTTCTTTCAAAAGGCTACTATGTTTGTTGCTTTTACAATATTAAATCTAGAAGTTAAAAGATGAAACTAATAGCTTTGAAAGGTAATGGTATCAATTTGATTTCCATAGTCCACACTTACGGTGTATCTATGTTCTCGTGTTGTTGCATATTCGCATCAACAATTGCAAAGCCCGGCTAGAGTCACTTTGGAAAATGACGTTGTGACTATTTCATTCAGTTACCCATTGGAAGGCCACATTTGCACCTTCTTCATGCATTTTTTCTCTTCCAATACAATCCGCATGCATGTGATCCCCTCGCTTTAGTTGTTCTTCATGCATAGTCAATTAAAGTTATGCCAATTCCAAAGGTATCAATAAGATTGTTCATTGATAGCACAATAGATATTCAAAAGCATATGTATATGAAATGTCTGTCTAGTTCTCTTTTAATATAGAGATTTATCCCGCACTAGATTATAATATAGACTAGTGTATATTAATTATAATTATACGTCCCTACTTTTAACTTCCTACAAATATATCTTTATGCAATAATAAATATGTTTCTCCTTTTTTAATAGCCTTATCCATTTAATATTAGATTACTTTAATACATTTACCCATATAATATTTTTTCTTTATTTTAAAATGGAACAAATTTCTTCCACTCCCACTTCACCACCACCACTAGCACCACCAACATTCAACTACCATTCCACCACCACCGTTCAACAACCACCACCTGCCAACCGCCACCACCACTAATATTCCACCACCACTCCTTCACCGCCACCATTACACCACCACTAGTCTGTTGCCGCCACCACCACAAGTTCGTCGTCGCCGCCGCTGGTTCAAATATTTTTGTATCAACAACAATAGTTGATCCAAATAAAAATAGAACCAACAGTAGAAGTTTATCTAGTTTATCCAAGAAAAAGGGATCAACAGTAAAAGTTGATCCATGTAAAATGGAGTGAACTTGGCGTGAGTCGAACACGCATCATCTGACATGGAGTCAGTCATGCTACCATTGCACCACAAGTTCAACATTGGAACAAATTTACATGATTTAAACTACAAAAAATGAGTTCAAAGGATCAACAACAGTAGTTGATCCCATATAGATGGATCAACAACCATAGTTGATCCAATACCACTGTCTGCTTCAACCCAGATAACCACCATATTTCATTACTTGTAGTTTCATAAACACCAACAGCTCCAAGACCAGCTTCAAAACCAATCTCAGTTGGATCAACAGTGGATGTTTATCCATTGCAGTTGGATCAACAGCCATAGTTGATCCAAAATATATGGATCAACAACCATAGTTGATCCAATATATATGGATCAACAACCATAGTTGATACAATATCACTGCCTGCTTCAATCCAGATAATCACCATATTTCATTCAGCAACAGGCTTCAATCTCTATAACAATAACTCATACCAACACTGCCACCAACTAAATCACACATATCTAGCACCACCACCACCACCACCACCAAACAACCAAAACCAAAATCCAACACCAATTTTATCATCACATAGTTCTAAACTATTCTCATCTACGTCACAATCACTTACAATACCACCCGTACTGAAAGAAAAATATATTCAAATACATACGAGTAACAGTAGGATGTGGTGGTACTGGATTTGAAGCCGAATTGAATCCACCAAGACCAAGAAAAATATTCAGGAACACCCAAGCCGCTAATAAACTACCAAGAACAAGTAACTACATCGGATTTGTAATCAAAGAGAATGCAACCTTGTTTTTGAATCTTCGAATTAGCAAAACCCAACCTTCGATTTCATCTACAACCCATGAAAATCATCATTCAACATAACCTACACGATTCAAACAGCACCAGGTCCCGTAATCTCTAAGATAGACATCAACATTTCTATTTCTCGATCTGTTCTCTCTTCATGTGGCTTAATATTCATAGAAATCCCATCTCAGATTTGTTGCTTTGTCTCTCAACATCTTCTCGATCTCTAATTCAATCACAGAACTCTATATCTCTCAAATCTTAAATCTCTGCAACAAAATTGAAAATCATACATACAAAATCAGTATCTTCTTTCAATAATTCGAACATGCATCCACCAGTGAGTCGAGGAATAATATTACATGATATCAAATCTTAAAATCAAATATCGATCTCATTGATTCTAATTTTGAAAATTAATCTTCAAAGAATTAAGTCCCATCTGTTGCCGATACTTGTCGATTGAATCCTGAACCAGTTGGCGGCGACGAATGTGGTGATAGTTGCAGAGATGGTGACGATGAAGATGGTGGAGATGGTGAAGGTGTTGGTAGTGGTGCAGGCACCGATGGAGATTTTTGTTTCTCTCTCAAATTTGAGATCTGAGATACGAAGGAAGAAGAAGAAGAAATGACTAAAAGTTTAAATGTGGAATTATAAACATTATGTTTTCACACAAAATTTCAAATATGCCATTAGGGATATGTGTAAAGTTTCATAAGGATATTTGTGTAGACCCATCAAAAGGAAGGACAATAATTCAATTACCACTATAGACTTTGCATAATGCTATATTCTGGGCCAGTAGTTTTTCAGTCATGAATTACACTTTTGAGTCGAATGGGTAAATTTAAGGTTACAATTATGTTTTTTTCTTCTTGTATAGGGTTATGTAAAAGATTATGATTGCGGGTATTACCCAAAAAAGAAAGATATTGTAAATTTGTAAAGTTTTTACCGGAATGATGAATTTAAAAGGCTTTGTTTTATTGAAAAAAAATTAAGAAAATAAAAACTAATTAAACTTATTTTTTTATTGTATGATCAAAAGAAAAATATATGAAAGAAATAAAGTTACTAGTGGAAATTTCCAAAAAGATACAAACACGGTTACACGACCCAAATCAAAGAAACAAACAGAAACCTTACAAGAAAATAGGAAGCCTACCAAATGCTAAACTGACATTTGTAACCAAGTGATATCTCCGGCAATAAAAACACATTAACCAATTATATGACTTCTATCTTAAAAACAAAAACAAATACTTAGACCGAAAATGAATTATTATAACTGGTATAATCATTTGTCGTTTGTGGTCTTTCCTTTAATTATAACTATGCTTCTCCCTACTTCATAATAGTTTAAATCCATTAAACCCCGTCTCAAATATTCGAATCCACTTTCAGTTTAAATATCTATTAGTTTTCTCCCATGTCTTCAAACTTCCCCCACCCCCATAAAATTGAACATTCCAACATTCAATTATTCATCTTCCACCAGCGTATAGATATATAGCTCTAGGTCGGGGAAAGGAAAGAAGAAATAAAAATGGTAAACACCATCAATTGTGTGACTTATACTCATCATATATTATTAAACTTCACGAGAATTTCACCAATATTAATGATTAGAATGTACATATGATTCAAATGAATAAGGTTTATCAGGGCTAATTTGCAAGTAGATGACCAGACTTATTGTTTTGTGTCATCCAAACATAATTCTTTTTAAGATTTTCTTTTGATGAATAAATAGAAGTGATAATCAGCTTGAAATCCAACTTGGAACTATGTATATGGAATAACTACCCCTCAAGCAGACAAGCATGATGCCTTAATTAATAATGCTTGACCAGCAAGTCCTGACCGCCCAATCACTAACTTGACCAATCAGACCCAAATATATTGGTTGACGTCAACTTGATGCGACATATCCTAAATTCGTAGGGCATGTATTTTATGATGCGCCACTAATCAGAGTGATGCGTCATGATAGAACCTGGTGATGCAAAAATATCATGTACTCATGATGCATCACCAGAAGGAATGCATTAGCCTCCCAATATTGCTTACCCGTGGATGCATTATGATTCTCGTACATTCGGCCAAATATCTAGAGTTCCAGATTCAAAAGAAGTATTCTCAAGAAGATATATGTATCGAGGGATGGAGTTTGATGTAGTAAATATTAGAGGTCATAGTTTAGGTTATGACCTCTAAGGATTTTAGGTTATGGTAAACCATGCGGATGCGACTTCAATAACTCATCTTTCATTGTTTTGGGGGTCATTACCCAAAACCAACCGTTATCCTTAAAGCCGCTGGTTCTTATAATTGTTCGATATTACACGCTTTTTTGGTCTTCCGGGTTCACAAAATGATATCAATGTTATGCACAAGTCGTCTCTGTTCAAAAATTTAAAGGAGTTTGTCCCGAAGTCCATTTCACAATCAACGGAAATCAGTACACTCATGGGTATTATCTTGCGGATGATATCTATCCAAAATGGTCAACCTTGGTTCTATATATGTTACCGTCAACCCCGTACCGGCGCATTGGGTAATTCATATCGCCACTTTAACGAACGCCGAATGTCGTTAATCAGGGGCGGAGCCAACCCCTTGCAAGGGTATGCACTTGCACCCCCTTCCCATCCGGCTCCAAAGCTTATTTTAGGTCCAATTAGACAAATATATTTTATATATAAGCCTATTTTTTCTTTTTTTGCACTCCTATTTTATTTTTTTTGCACCCCATAACAAATTTCGCACCCCCATCTCATAATTCTTGGCTCCGCCCTGGCGTTAATGAAGGATGTTGAACAGGGTTTTGGAATTTTGAAGAGGAAGTTCGCTATCATTTGTGGACCATATCATGGTTTAAGTGTTCGTGAAATGAACAAGACTATGCCCACTTGCATATATAATTCTACATAACATGGTAATTTAGGTAACATATCGTAATAAGGAGTGGACTAACTATGAAGATGAAGATTTAAGGCATGCGATTTAGCCACAAAGAGGCTTTCTTGCGAGAAACTGGATTTTGTATGACAATCTAAAAGAAGATTTGAGAGTGAATCTTTGGGAAGAGTATGAAAGAGACGGTGGGATAACAATTAAGTTTGTTTTATGTATCAGTTTAAACATTTAATTGTTAGTTTGATTGTAGTTTATGAAAACGTGGGGAGGCAACCTGTATTGACTAAACTCGAATACAATTCTGAGAGTTCAAATTAATGAATTTCAACCAAGGAATTATATGAAGAGCTTATATTCCTTTCTCCCACAATTAGAATGTTTACAGAACCAAATATGTGAACCTGATTATGTGTGAGAGTACTTGGACGATCTCAAAAATCAATATCCAAGAATCAATCAAGTCGTACCAACAAACAAGGATGGATGTATCTAGTTTGATTGATTTACGTACAACATTTGGCATTTTAATTACAAAGATATACAATATATTGCAGAAAAAGAAATAACACAGACACCAGAAATTTTGTTAACGATGAAACCGCAAATGCAGAAATACCCTCGGACGTAGTCCAGACTTGAACACCAAAATGTATTAAACCGCTGTAAACACTAGCCTACTACCAATTAACTTCGGACTGGAATGTAGTTGTTGACCTAATTAAACCCTCGCAGTAATTCAGTCACAGTCTCACTCCTTACGCCTCTTGAATCCCCGTAGGACTCTGCGCAAGTGATTCTGTTAGCTGATGTTCTTTACATCCTAAGAGTTGCTTCAACTCAATTGAAGACTTTAAACCAATATGCCTCCCACAGATAAGCATATATGTGATTTCCTTCTTGATCGATAGATCAAGGTGAAACTGGAAATCGATAGCAATATACAAAGTCTAGAACCTCAAAATTCAGACTTATGATTCCCGAAGACCATCCTAGATTATTATTACCTCACAAGTATTAAACCTGTGGAATCACAAAGTCTGAGAAGAAGAGAAATTTGCGATTTCTATCTATCTTGTTTGAGTGAGAAACTCAACAATAAAACAAGATCAGAATACTCGAACTATCAAGATAAAAGATAGTTGGACATGACTTCACGAATCCCTAGGTGAAGTCTTTTTAGTCGCTAAACCCAAGAAGGGTTTGAGGGAGAGGACGACTCTAGTTTACAACTAGGACACACAAAGAATAGTGTCAGAGATTCAAAAATCTCAGTTGCATGAGGTTCTCCCTTATATAGACTTTCAAAGTATATGATGCTTTAGGTTTAAGCTAAGATAGCTTTGGAACCAAGCAAAAAATATCCACCGTTAGATGAATCTTTGCAATGAGATTAACATAACAAGATATACACTCTGGTTAGGATAAACCATAACCGAACCGTGTATAAAGACATTATTCATGGACGGTTAGCTAAGACTAGCCGATTGAACCATAAGATTAATCATTTTCATATAACACTTAAGAATTTAATCTTGCTTCACAACCATATATAAGTCATAATGTGATCAATCATGTCTATATAGTATTTTTAGAGATTTATTCAAATGTCAATTATCTCACAGAAATAACTTGTGTGCATCTGAAAATATTTGACAGGGAAACTACGTGTACTCTATTTTGTTTATTTTTTTTCATGGTACATATACCGGGTATGTGTACCCTTAAGAAAAAAACGAGTTCAGAGACACAAAAAACTTTTCCGGTTTGCGTACCACACCGGTTTCAAAACCAACAGTTCCTTTACGGTATCCATACTTGGTATGCGTACCATTTATTGTTCACGAGCAACATACTTTTTATGGTATGAATACCGGGTATGCGTACCAAAAGGTTATTGTCGACATATAACTATGCCGATATGTGTACTAGGTAAATATATTGCGGCTCCAGACCTATAACAGTTTTCTCTTGTATGTGAACTAGTATGCATACTGTCATGTATCCAGATTTACAGTAGTTCGATCTATATTTCTCTCTAAATCAATTTGAAACATTCCCAAATAACATCAGTGAATATCACTGTTTCAGGCTATTTTTGAATGATAATCTTGAATCACAATTTAGATTATGAAAAATAAATTGCTCTTGACCGAAATTCATCAAGTATGAACAAATGTTCATTAAGCTTAGTCATATATATTTCGAGAACTGATTACCAAGATAAACTTGACTCGAAATTCTTGATATGCTTGAAATAGTCTAGTTAGTCATGCAACAACATAGATAGAAGGATGAATATAACTTGAGAAATAGATGGTTCAATATTCACTTACCTTTTGTTTAAGAAGTTCTCCAAAAGCTTCGGTTGATCTTCGTTTTCAAACGATAAAACGCAGCGATATCTGATTCTCAACTACACTCTTTTATCCTAATCTGAGACTTAACTAATTGTAGACTAGATATCAAGACATAGTTTTGATCAACTAAATTTGACAACAAGCTTGATATAACAGCACTTGTGAGTTCGACCGAGCAATGCTCAAACAATTTGTTTATTCAATATTAATATAATGAGTTAAACTTATAATTCAGTAGAATGCAACAACATTTCAAATTAAATAACTTTTCATTTCAAATTAATATTAATATTAAGTAGAATGTAACAACATTTCAAGTTAAAATTCAATATTTCAAATTAATATATACATCAATTTTCTAGAGGTACTACTACATCGAACCTATCATCACCAGCTTGGTTCTTATTAAATCCAGCTTGTTGTTCAATCTATGCTTGTAGCCTGTAAAATTCGATTTACCACTCATGTTTTTGTTGGGGGTTCATGATTGAAGTGTCGGTTTGAAGAATGGTATGCTCGTTATAGTCATTGAAAAAATTTTCTTGATAAAGCCTCCTTTTTTGTCTATCTGTTTTGAAATTTCTTGTCAACCGCTCTTTGCTTCTCGATGATATTCTGATGTTCCATAAACTCTGCCATGTTAAAACCGTTAGTGCCTCCCCCTTCTTGAGATAATTTTCTAGCCAGTCTTGCTAAGTTTCCTCCTAGAAGTGTTTTATTAGCATCATAAGTTAACATTTGGTTTTCTTGGGTTATCCGGTGAAGAGTTTGATGGACATTGTGAAATTTGTGAAGAATTTGGTGATAAGGGAGAAGAATTGTATGGTTACCTTTCAAGTATTTGTTGATTAGATGCTAACACGTCTGAATTATATTTATTCAACACCTTCAAAATATGATAACAACTTTTGAATTGGATTTTTTTTTCCAATTTTTGCACTGCCATTCTGTACGAACCTGTCTTTCAGCATCACCATCCACAAGACCATTCTCCCGGAATCTCTTGGCTTGCATTATCGCAGCAACATAAGATGAGACTTTCTTATTAATTACAATGAAGCGTTGTGACATCCCACTTGCATCACGATCATTGATGTTCATGGTTTTCTCTTGATATATATCTCAGAAATATTTTATCCCACATGGTGTTACCATGATGCTATCCACCATTGATATAATCCTGGGTAAAATAAGCATAATTACGACAAATACATTTATCTTATATGATGTTAAATTTTGCACCCCGAGTTTTGATATTTTTACCTCTACCTTTGCCTTGAATTTGAGATTGTGAATCCATCTTACAACGAATTAAGAAGTGTAGAGAATGTGTGATTGGTTAATCTTGTTTTAGATCAGAAGAATATCGAGAGATAAAGAAATTCTAAAGAGATTTAGAAATTCTGGTGTGAGTTAATGAAATTAAACATGGGTTATAGAGGGGGAAATTATAGTCGTTGGATGAGAAACTGTTGAGCGATGATCTAATATACGAGCGACAGCAAGACTATCATTGGCTCTACACAGATAATCGAGCGATGGTATCGCCATATGAAAAAGCGGGGGTATAACAACCACATCCAATATTTCGCTTAGCAATCTATATGGACTAACTCCAATATACTTTTACGAGAATCAACTAGACAATCAGATTCAATCTTAATAAAAAGTACATCAAAGAGTTATATCTCAATTTCTCGATTGAATCCATACTCAAACAAATAGGAATTTGCGATCCTGATTGAATACAAGAGAAATAACTTGAGCGGTACCAAAGACCAATGTTCAAGGATCAATCAATTTCAATCAACAAACAAAGGTTGGATTTACCAATTGATCGATTCAACTCACAACATGTGATATTTCAATTATATAACAAAATATAATGCGGAAAAGATATAACACAGACACCAGAAGTTTTGTTAACGAGAAAAATGAAAATACAGAAAAACCCCGGGACCTAGTCCAGATTTGAACACCACATTATATTAAGCCACTACATACACTAGACTACTACAAACTAACTTCGGTATGGACTGTAATTGAACCCTAATCAATCCCACACTGATTCAAGGTACGGTTGTGATCCTTATGTCTCTGATCCCAGTAGGATACTACATACTTGATTCCCTTAGATGATCTTACCCACAACCAACAGTTGCTATGAACCAAAGTCGAAGACTTTGATAAAAAAATCTGTCTCACACAGAAAAGTCTATTGAATAGATAAATTTATCTCCCACAGATAAACCTATGATTTTTTTTTCGTCTTTTGATAAATCAAGGTGAACAGGAACCAATCGATAACCCGGAATTATATTCCCGAAAAACATCTTAGAATTCTCAATCACCTCAGAATAATCTTAATCGACTAGGAAATAAGATATTGTGGAATCACAAACGATGAGACGATGGTGTTTGTGATTACTTTTCTATCTTTCCTATCAGAGATATCAATCTCAATCCAATATTATGATTGTACTCAATACGATAGAAATAGAAAGATCAAATCACACAACTACTGATAAAATAATTAGGTCTGGCTTCACAATCCCAATGAAGTCCTCAAGTCGTTATCCTATAGGGTTTCGTGAAAAACCTAAGGTTAAAGGAGAATCGACTCTGGTTTATGCAACTAGTATCACACATGAGGTGTGGGGATTAGGTTTCCCAGTTTCTAGAGTTCTCCTTTATATAGTCTCCAAATCATGGTTTGCAATCTAAGTTACCTTGGTAACAAAGCATTCAATATTCACTGTTAGATGAAAACCTGATTAGATTCAAGCTAATATCTTTCAATCGTTAGATCGAACTTAGCTTGTTATAAACAAATGAAATTCATTTTCATTTAGGTTTGGGTAACCTTACCTAAACGTGTACACTTAGCTAGTTCAACAATAGTTAACTAATGATTATACATATGATCACTTTCATATCAACCTTATTCATCTTCACCATAACTAGTTCAAGTGACTCAAATGAACTAGTTAGAGATTTTTTCAATTTCTTAGATATCTTAGAAGTATACAAGACACAATTGAAGAAAAATTGATTTTGATTCACTCGAATCAATTCATGAACATTATAGCCACGGTTTGCAAAGATTGCATTCCTTATTATATAAAAATTTTAGTTCATGAACAAACCGATTTTAGAAAGTAACCTATCTAAGTATGAGAACAGGTACGCGTAGTTAAGTAACCGGATTGAGTTTATTTTTCACTTTCACACTCCAGCATAAATTTATGGACGTGAACTTTCCGCTAGTACGGTATGCATACTCACCCGGATTTCCAACAACCGCCAGTACGCGTACGGGTACGCATACTTCAAGTTCCCGGTTTTGGACTTTTACAAAAATATGAGAACACACTATGTTTATATCCAAAGATGGTTACATGTTCTAAACTCTCATTTCAATCATCGAAACTTTTTTAGAGGATGTTATATAGTTGTTATTCACAAACTATTTTTCACCAAAGTGATTTTCAAGTTATTGAAATAATCAACATGACTTTCGTCACGAGTAAAGATGAACTTGGACAAAGCGAAAGCTTACCAACACATATTTCGAGGAATAGATAAGTGAGTTAAACTCACTCGAAATAGACATGTGTATAATTGAAGTCTATCTAGCAATACGACTTTTGTCTCAAAATAGAAGATATAATAGATAGACTTTTGAGTGATAGATAAGTTCAAGTCTCCATATACCTCGTTGTTGATGAAGTTCTACAAGTTCCCTTGAGTAGTTCTTCGTTTTCATTTGATGAACGTCGTGGAGTCTAAGGCTTAACTACACTTACTATCCTAATCCGAGACTTAGCTATTAGTAAACTAGGAATCAAGACTTATAGTTTTGGCAACAAAATTGACAAACAAGCTTGAGATAGAAACGTTTGCGAGTTAGACCGAGCATTGATCTAACAATCTCCCCCTTTGTCAATTTTAGTGACAAAACTATCAATACATATGGAATACAAAATAAATAAACTTTGTATCTTCTCTTCCAAATGCTTGATATCCTTGGTTCTTCAACATTACTCGACATCTTCGTCACTTCCAAGTACTCCAATGATTCCAAAGGTATTCAATTCAGCATCATCGTTGTTGAAGATCTGTAGCCATAAAAATTAGAAAAAAATAGCTCTCAATTATTGTTATACAATGTCATGATAGTATTATTACACAACATCAAAGTTTAATTATATCACAACTTTGACAACAATACTATGGTGATACTATCAAAGTGTCATGATAGTATTATTATACTCCCCCTTAGTCGATACTCCATCTCACATGAAAACAACTCCCCCTTATATAATGATCCGAAAACCATATGTATTTGTAGTGCGTACTATATATTAATTCTCCCCATTTTTTAAATAAATTTGGCAAAGGTACGAAATTAGTGGGATCCTAATGAAATTTTCATAGAGACACTTCATGACCAAAATAAAAGAACATATCAACTTTTTTAGATGCAATCATATAGCCGAAGCTAAATGCAATCATCAAGGAGTTTATAAAGATACAAGATAACCCTATAATATTCCACAGCCGCACTCCCCATAAAGACTGGCAATTGAGCACAAGTTCAATTAAGAACTCTCCCCCTAAAAATGTCGGGTACAAAAAGAGCGACCTTACTTTTACAAGAAAAGAAGGATTTCTTTAGACATAATCAAATCACATGAGAACATGAATTTGTATCCAAAAATCACAATTGAATTAGCCACAAAAATGATCAATTCAACTGGCCATGCTCAACATAAGAGAACTTACGGAAAACACAGTATATGCACAAGAATGTGGATCAGGGAAAGACCAATACTGCGGAATACACAAAGATTCACTCTATTTTTCATCACTATTTGCACAATGACATATAATAGACTTAATCTTTGTAAACAAAAGTTCATCATTTCTTCCATCAATATTTGCATAATGACATAAAAGGATTAACTTTTGTATTCAAAAGTTCATTCTATCTTTTATCAATACTTTCATACCAACATAATAGACATAACTTTTGAACAAGTATGGGACAGTCAAGGTTCACGGACGTAAACAACATATCCCATAACAATTTGCAATATATGAAACCATAAAGAATAATACTGCAAAACTCATTTTCCAAATAAACTTTAGAATTTAAACAAATAAATCTAAAAACATTGCAAGATGAAAATCGTTGGAAATAACTATGTGTACTCACAATAATTGCTATTCCAAACTCTTCTTAAAACACAAGAATTAATTCTCATAAGAAGTTTCCTAGACATCAAGACAAACTCGTAATGCACATGCAAGATGATTTACACCAAGAATAGCTACCAAAGGCATATAAAAATATTTTATTAACAAAGAAGGACATACAAAGTCATTAACGACCATGCACCATAGTTCACAAAAGATAATTTGTACTATTGCCAATTCTTGAAGTTCCTTCTTTGTGATTCACCAACATCATTCTTGTAAAATCTACAAATGAGATTAGAATAGGAGTACTCCAATAATCCAAGTGCCCAAGTCCAAGACATGTAGACCAAGTGCAATGAAAACAGAGCAAAACACTCATAAACAAGAGACAGGATAGTGACCAATCTTAACTCATCCAAATTCACTAATTCTCACCTCCAATTTGAAGAGAATTCAAATAGGAAGAGAATTCAAAAATAATTAGGTCATTCCGAGTTCGGACGAAGAAGTTACGGCCAAAAAAAGTTTACCAAATATCATACGGGTTTGCAAACGAATTTTCGTGACCTGGAGCAGTATGCAAACGGGTATGCGTACTAAAACCCCTGGATTTTGATTTTAAATGATGGTGTGCATACCTGATATGTGTACCAAGAAGTCCTAACATCCCGAACTACTATTTTCAAACCTAAACATTTAAGAACATTAAACACAGATCAAGTTGGGTAGAAATGAATGATAAGAAGGTTCATGGATCATTATAAGTACTCTAAGCAAATGATAAAAACACAAATCTTTTTCAAGTTTATAGACATACCTTTTAGAAGAATCCAATTGAATTCTACAGCCTTACCAAAGATTCAAAATCTTACCTAATGCAACGTGTACACCCCAATTATTGGGATTCCCTCACCGTATACATAGCAGGGCATTTCTTGGTGAGAATGAAATTCCAACACAATCAAGTTGTGTTGATGTGAACAATGTCTTGCTCACCATGACACCAAGAAAGAGTTTCTTTCCAACAACTCTTACATCTTACAGTATTGAGAGAAAACCAAAGGACTGTTTTTACAAGTTTCTCAAAGAACTTAAAAAGAGCACAAGACAGTTTGTGTTCCTGATTTCTTCATTTCCAACTTGTAACATACATTCTCTGCAGATAATGTTCAGTATTGCACATATAAACTCTTTTAGTAAAAAAAAACATTTGACTTTCTCACAGGAGAGGGCAATACTATTATCTTGATAAATTGTATCAGGAATTGACCAATGAAATGATTCATGCTTTGAGGTGATACCGTCAGATGACTGAGATTTAAACTCCTCTTGTAATTCGTTTAGTTTGCTACAACCAAGTGGATTACACTGAGGAGGAGAATTTCTCTCACTAATTAGTAAATCAATATCAACCTCGACATGAGTATTATTCATCATAACTTGATTTATCTTTTCAATAGATTCTTGTTCTTTTTGGAGGTATAACTCAACATCAAGAGATAAGCTTTCAAGTTTCTTTTCAAGCCCTGAAAACACTTCAAGGGATTTTAAACCTGGTGGAGGTTTAGATAAAATTTCTTCTACAAATTTTATTAAATCATTCATGGAAGAGAATTCTGAAATCCCTAGATCTGGTGGTGCATTTACTGAGATAATTAACACTTCTGTCCATATAGTCAGATCTACAAACACATACTTGTGAGGTCTTAAACGTGTTTACTTTCTCTGATACCAATTGAAAAAACGGGGGTATAATAACAATACCCAATATTTCACTTAGCAATCTGTATGGACTAACTCAAATATACTTTTTAGAGAATCAACTAGATAGTCCGATTCAATCTTAATAAAAAGGATATCAAAGAATTATATCTCAATTTCTCGATTCAATCCATAATCAAACAAATATGAATTAAATAACTTGAACGGTACCAATGACCAATGTTCAAGGATCAATCAATAACCAAAGGTTGGATTTACCAATTGATCGATTCAACGCACAACCTGTGATATTTCAATTATATAACAAAATATAATGCGGAAAAGAAATAACACAGACACCAGAAGTTTTGCTAACGAGGAAACTACAAATGCAGAAAAACCTCGGGACCTAGTCCAGATTTGAACACCACACTGTATTAAGCCGCTTCAGACACTGGACTACTACAAACTAACTTCAGTCTAGACTGTAGTTGAACCCTAATAAATCTCACACTGATTCAAGGTACATTTGAGTTCTTTATCTCTTTGATCCCAGCAGGATACTACGTACTTGATTGCCTTAGCTAATCTCACATATAACCAAGAGTTAATTGCTACGACCCAAAGTCAAAGACTTTAATAAACAAATCTATCTCACACAGAAAAGTCTATTGAATAGATAAATCTGTCTCCCATAGATAAACCTACGAGTTTTGTTCCGTATTTTGATAAATCAAGTGAACATGAACCAATCGATAACCTGGAATTATATTCCCGAAGAACAGCCTAGATTTATCAATCACCTCACAATAATCTTAATCGACTAGCGAAACAAGATATTGTGGAGTCACAAACGATGAGACGAAATATTTGTGATTAATTTTCTATCTTGCCTATCGGAGATGTTAATCTCAAGCCAATCTTACGATTATACTTGATGCATGTCGTAACCACAACAATTAATCAAGATATTTCCCACTAATTAAATAAAAATATAGCGGTAGCAAGAGATCGTTCCCACAGAAAGCTGTGTAATTGATATGTTATTTAGTTCAGCAAAATAATAAAAAATACTAAAAAGGGGGGATTGGTTGATTAAAGTAAAATAAAAAGAAAATAATAAGATGAAAAGATGATTATGAGTCATTCGTCGTTACCAAACGTTGACTTGCACAATATACTCGTTTACCTTTCGTAAGAATCATATATCACCAACCGTAGAATAGAAGCTAGCTCAGTGCTATCCCCAAAACTCCTTATACCACGGATACAAAAGCTCTCCAATATCAGATTTTATCCAACCGAACCACCAAGTATTAGCTCACTCAATGTGTAATCCAATTGAATGCTTTAGGCTTTGTGAATTAGGTTGATCCCAGTAGTTAAACTCTTAGCTCAAGGTTCACTTGATGATGTTTTCTTCACTCGCAATTGCTCCACAGAATCCCTCTTAAAGGTCTCGCGATTTTTACTTGTGTATAGAGTTGTTTGACTATTACACTTATCACCCAACTTCTACTAGCATTAGAATGATCAAAATATTAATCCAATTGTACACTTGGACAATCTAGTTATCAATCATAAACCCTAGATATAGAAAAGACAATCGATAATATGATAAAAACTTAGAATAAACTTGTATAATAATTAAGCTTCACGCCCGGAATATATAATTCATCCTAATCAAATAATGTTTAGCCTCTCATGTTACACCGTTTCATGGTTTTCCCCTAAAGGGGTAAACCCTAGAATATTTTATGAAGAACAAAAGTGTATTGTGAGATGTAGAGATTATGATATATTATGTTAAAAAGTATTCTTTTATAGGTATCCAAGAGTAGAAGTGCCCGTGTCGAATCCCGGTCGAATTTGGTTGCCAAAACCTAGCCACATTTCCATATAAAATTCACGCCCAAGGCTGGTCACGTTATAAATTTCGGAAGCACAACAATTGGTCTCATGTCAAATGCCCCAGTCCAGCCTATTTTCTCCTTATTATTGGCTTGTCAGTTCTGTGGAACTGCCAGCTTCTTTTATTCACGGACAGGTATTCCGGCCGTATGTTCTCCTGTGACTTTTCCTTTTATTTTTTCTCTTCAATCACGGCTGAGACTTTCAAGCCGTAAGTTCTCCTGTGTCCTTATCTTATTCTCTCGGCTGATTTACAGCTGAAACTTTCTAGCCGATTACTTCCGTGTCCTTCACCAATCTCAACTGACCCACCATTCTCGTCGTCACTTCCATTACTGGCATTAACAAACTCAAATGTTCAGTCCGTATACTCCTCTACTTATTTAATGGTAGCAACACCACCATTCCTTCCTTCTTACTGCTCTCAGTTCCATCTTATTTTCTTGAACTCATCCATAATTCACCGATAGATACTACAGCTTCAATGGAAGTAATCAAACCAACTTTTCCTGATCATCATCAACACAACAGATATCTTCTCCATGGATCCAACAAACTTCAACTATCTCTATTGCTTCCATGTTTCCCATCGAGAAACAGACTCCTCCTCGAGCTCCATTTCAGACGCAAGCAGCGACCACAGATTCCTCCAGTAATCTCCGTCACTGCCAAATAAAACCACGAGCTTCATAATTTTTGGATACCGAAAGAAAACCTGTTCTCCATTATCTTCCTGCTAGTTTCTAGATCGAGATCTTTCTCCTCCATCTTACATAAGACAATCATCACTCCCATGACATCATTGTCGTGAACTCCCATCAATAATGTCAGCAACCATTCACAACTCCACTGTAACCATGAACTCGTCGTATGGGTTGCATGTGAAAGATGATGGCACCCGGAGTAACAATATAAGGCGCCTTTATAATACAATAATACCCTTGTCAGTCTTGGAGACTTGACAGACTAACTTTGAACATTAGCTTCCCCGAATAATTCACGCGAGTGTCTTTATAAAATCTGTACTTCATCGCAACGCTTCCCGATTCTTCATACGACGTCGGATTGAATCCATTATTTCGCCATTGTCTTCGCCTTTTCGTCCTCTTCGAGATAATATTAAGGGCTCCTAGATATGAATGAGCTATACTTGGTATTTTTACCTTCTCCACTTGTAGCGAACTTCTTTTATTGCACAATTAAGTGCCAATTCACTTCTTTCGGAAGATTCACCTAATGAAACACAAATAAAAAAAAACAAATGTAATATACAAATAATTTACAAGAAAATATAGCAAATACTAGCATGGAATGGACACTAAAGATATATAAAATATGCACTTATCAAATTCCCCCATACTCGGCTTTTGCTAGTCCTCGAGCAAACTAGCTAAATACAACAGCTCCATGTCGTTGAGGATACGGTTGCACTTAGCATGTGCAATAGGCATTTAAACCCCTAGGTGTCCCTAGTGGACGAGTTATAGTCTCGTGAGGGCTTTCGAGAGATATACCCACAAAACCTACTCCAACTTCAAAGCGTTCCAACTTCCCAAGCATCCAAAGAGCTATGAGGACATAGAGTTTCTGCATGCTAGTAATAAGAAGTTAGAAATATCAAAGAACATATTCATTCTTAAATCTTGAGTGAGAAATAACCACACTATAATGAGAGAATGCGTGTTTGAGAGAGATCAATAAGCATTTCGCCTCGACTTCTTCCTCACTTAAAAGGATTTTATGATAATTGCACTCAATAAGATGACTTTTTTATGGGTCTCACATGTGTGAAGGTAGGAATGAATAGAGAATCCCCCTTCACATCTGATTGCAATGATGAAAGCACCACTCTCACAACATCCAATAGAAACGTCTTCCTTCGGCTCGTCTTTTTCATCTTTTTGGTCTTCGGTCTTCAATTGTTGATGATAAACTCTTGAACTTCGTAGAACTTTGATAATTTGTAACTCTTTTCCTCAATATCCTTGTTGCTTGAAAAGTCTTTATATATTTTTCTTCCCCATGGCCTTATTGAACAAATAACAACCTAAATGCAAATCTCTTTATATTTTTTTCTTTTTCTATATTTTTTTCTTTTTTTTGTATTTTTTTTTTTAAATAGAGATTGCAACTAAAACAATAAAGATGAAATAAACTTAACATGGCCATGAAAGAAGTACTTTACCACTTTAATCTTCACAACTTGTATTGTCTTCGTATCATAAACTTCAATAGTTCTCATCTTTTGATTTTCTTCAAACCTGTAAATAAGTCTTCATACTTTGATATAAAATTCAGCTCATTGTATGTTGCTTTTACTTGGATATGAAATTTTTGCTCTTCCTTGAATTGTTGCTTGTAAACCTCAAACGTCTTCAACTTTATTGTAGATTTTGATGTCGCTCCCTTGTTTATGATGATGGTGTTTCTATGGATTTGTTGTCAAGAGAGAGAATGTTGCTAACTGCAAATAAAACTACAAGAAGGTGGTTCTCATCTATAGACGTCACCCTCATGATTGAAAAAATTAGCACTCAAGAGATCAAAAATAGTGTTGAAAATGGTGTGAAGTTGGGTAGCTCACCATTCTACCCGGAATTAACGTACGGTGACACACACTCAAAAGAAATCTCTTTAGTCAGCTACTACGAAAATTTGGCTGGTGCCACAGTTGATATAAAAATGGGTAGTCTCCACTAATGATTGATCAGCAACTCTAATAATGCATTTACCTCTGCACCTAATTTGCATTACCGGCACGATTAAATCCATTATTTAACACTCCAATTCGAAAGAAATCCAAACGTAGTTCTCTAACACTTCCAAGTTCAGTCATGTCGGTCAGAATTCTCTATGTAAACATACCTAGAAGTATGCTAGTGACTCTAAAATCTCTATAAGTTGAAGGTTTTTATTCAAATATATAAAAAAATTGAAAATTTTGACTCAAAAAGGCTAAAAACTCTATATGCAAAATATCCAAACACTCCCCCACACTTAAACTTTACATTTTCCTCAATGTAATTGACTCGTCCTAAGTAAAATCAAGGTGGGAAATCCTAATATGATATGCAAAAGAATAAAAAGGATAGAAAATACAAAAATTATGGGTTGCCTCCCATTCAGCGCTTAGTTTAACGTCCTCAGCCTGACCCTCTGGTTATCGTCCGTAAACCAATAATCTGAAAATCTGGTAGTCTGCCCAAAAAACATCTGCAATTCTAGTAACAACTTCATAAAAACGTTAGCACAAGATATAAATATAGAAGCTATCACTTTATTGAAGTTTCCCCCACACTTAGTCCTTTCTACACTCGAAAGTGGATAGAGAACATAAAAACTGGGTACTTCAAAAGGTTCTTCAGCATGGCGAACCTGCAAACTATTAGAATAAAACACATCAAGTGGTGGGTACTTAGAAGCAAAGTAACCCGTTAAAACTTTAGAAGCACACAACTCCAATCCTAAGTGAGCTATTTTCCTAAAAGTTGGATTAACAACTCTTTGGGGAACTACTTCAATTGGATGGAAATGATCAATAGATATAGAATTAAGCAAATGTCTAGACAAACCTTGTATTAGATCCTCGTCTTTCTTAATTAAATCCAATGAATTATTTACCTCAAGTATATCGTGGTCCTCTATCGAACTCTTAATTTATGCTTCAACCGAAATCTCAACATCATTATATTCCAAGAGAAGCTCAATTGGGTCTTCCACAACTTTAATCAATTTGGTTTCATTCTCAATCTTCATCCCTTCAACACTCTCATCATCGAAATTGGAATCCTCTTCAAAATCGTTATTATCACAACGACGTTGAAATTCCATTTCTATGACCCTGTCAATTTCATCAAGAGTCTTTTGTGATGCACCGGCTTCTTCCAATCGGTTGTATCGCGCATAGAGCTTTCTAACGTTATTACGCTTTCCACCATTAATTAAGTTTCTAGACGATGTCTCTTCTTTTGGAAAGAGTGAAGGAAAAGCACGATGAAGAGGAGTATATTCCAAGTTCTCTGTCTACACTTTATCAGAAAACAATTTATCAAAAGCATAACTATCCTTCCTTCCTTGTGATTGTTCACTTACAAGCACGTCATAAGGTTGTTGACATGTATGAGAATATCCATAAAGTTCCGTAGGAATTTGAACACATCCAATAGATTGGTTTTGATTATACCCATAGGATGGTTGGTAGTTGTCATATGAATGAGATTGAAAACCATATTGATTACCACTGTTGTATGTGTAATCTTGTTCTCCGAACATGTTATTTCCGTAAGGAAACATGACGACTCACAAGAACGAAAGCAAAAATCTAAAAACAAAAACAAGCTAAACAAATAACAAATCAATTAGCAACTACTCCCCGGTAGCGGCGCCAAAATTTGATGCGTGTCGTAACCACAACAAATTAATCAAGATATTTCCCACTAATTAAATAATAATATAGAGGTAGAAAGAGATCATTCCCACAGAGAGCTGGGTAATTGATATGTTATTTAGTTCAGCAAAATGATAAAAAATACTAAAAAGGGGGGATTGGTTGATTAAAGTAAAATAAAAAGAAAACAATAAAATGAAAAGATGATTAGGAGTCATTCGTCGTTATCAAAAGTTGACTTGCATAATATACTCGTTTACCTTTCGTAAGAATCATATATCACCAACCGTAGAATAACATCTAGCTCAGTGTTATCCCCAAAACTCCTTATACCACGGATACAGAATCTCTCCAATATCAAATTCTATCCAACCGAACCACCAAGTAGTAGCTCACTCAAGGTGTAATCCAACTGAATGCTTTAGGATTTGTGAATGAGGTTGATCCCAATAGTTAAACTCTTAGCTCAAGGTTTACTTGCTGATGTTGTCTTCACTCGAAATTGCTCCACATAATCCCTCTGTAAGGTCCCGCGATTTCTACTTGTGTAGAGAGTTGTTTGACTATTACACTTATCACCCAACTTCTACTAGCATTAGAATGATCAAAATATTAATCCAATTAGACACTTGGACAATCTAGTAATCAATCATAAACCCTAGATATAGAAAAGAAAATCGAAAATATGATAAAAACTTAGAATAAACTTGTATAATAATTAAGCTTCACGCCCGGAACATAGAATTCATCCTAATCAAATAATGCTTAGCCTCTCATGTTACACCATTTCATGGTTTCCCCCTAAAAGGGTAAACCCTAGAATATTTTATGAAGAACAAAAGTGTATTGTGAGATGTAGAGATTATGATATATTAGGTTAAAAAGTCTTCTTTTATAGGTATCCAAGATTAGAAGTGCCTGTGTCGAATCCCGGTCGAATTTGGTTGCCAAAACCTAGCCACATTTCCATATACAATTCACGCCCAAGGCTGGTCACATTATAAATTTCGGAAGCACAACAATTGGTCTCACGTCAAATGCCCAAGTCCAGCCCATTTTCTCCTTATTATTGGATTGTCAGTTCCGTGGAACTGCTAGCTTCTTTTATTCATGGACATGTATTCCGGCCGTATGTTCTCATGTGACTTTTCCTTTTATTTTTTTATCTTCAATCACGGCTGAGACTTTCAAGCCGTAAGTTCTCATGTTTCCTTCTCTTATTCTCTCGGCTGATTTACGGCTAAAAATTTCTAGCCGATTACTTCCCTGTTCATTACCAATCTCAACTGACCCACCATTCTCGTCGTTACTTTCATTACTGGCATTAAAAAACTCAAATGTTCAGTCCGTATACTCCTCTGCTTCGTTAATGGCAACAACACTGCCATTCCTTCCTTCTTAATGCTCTCGGTTCCATCTTATTTTCTTGAACTCATCCATCATTCACCGATAGAAGCTACAGCTTCGATGGAAGTAATCATACCAACTTTACCTGATCATCATCAACACCACAAATATCTTCTCCATGGATCCAACAAACTTCAACTATCTCTATTGCTTCCATGTTTCCCATCGAGCAACAGACTCCTCCTCGAGCTCCATTTCAGACGCAAGGAGCGACCACAGATTCCTCCAGTAATCTCCGTCACTGCCAAATCAAACCACGAGCTTCGTCATTTTTGGATACAGACAACAAACCCGTTCTCCATTATCTTCTTGCTAGTTTCTAGGTCGAGATCTTTCTCCTCTATCTTCCATAAGACAATAATCACTCCCATGACATCATTCTCGTGAACTCCTATCAATAATGGCAGCAACCATTCACAGCTCCACCGTAACCATGAACTGGTCGTATGGGCTGCATGTGAAAGATGATGGCGCCTGGAATAACAATACAAGGTGCCTTTATAGTACAATAATACCCTTGTCAGTTTTGGAGACTTGACAGACTAACTTTGAACATTAGATTCCCCGAATAATTCACGCGAGTGCCTTTATAAAATATGTACTTCATCGCAACGCTTCCCGATTCTTCATACGACGTCGGATTGACTCCATTCTTTCGCCATTGGCTTCGACTTTTCGTCCTCTTCGAGATGATATTAAGGGATCCTAGATATAAACGAGCTCTACTTGGTATTTGGTCCTTCTCCACTTATAGCGAACTTCTTTTATTGCACAATTAATTGCCAATTCACTTCTTTCGGATGATTCACCTAATGAAACACAAATAAAACAAAACAAACGTAATATACAAATAATTTACAAGAAAATATAGAAAATACTAGCATGGAATGGACACTAAAGATATATAAAATATGCACTTATCAATACTCAATACGATGGAAACAACAAGATCAGATCACGCAGCCACCAAGAAAATAGTTGGGTCTGGATTCACAATCCCAATGAAGTCTACAAGTTGTTAACCTACAGGGTTTCATGAAAAACCTAAGGTTAAAGGAGAATCGACTCTGGTTTATGCAACTAGTATCACACAGGAGGTGTGGGGATTAGGTTTCCCAGTTGCTAGAGTTCTTCATTATATAGTCTCCAAATAAGGGTTTGCAATCTAAGTTACCTTGGTAACAAAGCATTCAATATTCACTGTTAGATGAAAACTTTATTAGATTCAAGCTAATATCTTTCAACCGTTAGATCGAACTTAGCTTGTTATACACAAATGAAATGAGCTTTCATTTGGGTAACCATACCTAAACGTGTACACTTAGTTGGTTCAACAATAGTTAACCAATGGTTAGCCATATGAGCACTTTCATATAAACCTTATTCATCTTCACCATAACTAGTTTAAGTGACTCAAATGAACTAGTTAGAGAGTTGTTCAATTTCTTAGATCTCATAGAAGTATACAAGAAACAATTGAAGAAAAATCGATTTTGATTCACTCGAATCAAGTCATAAACATTATAGCCACGGTTTGCAAAGATTGCATTCCTTATTATATAAATGGTTTAGTTCATGAACAAACCGATTTTAGAAAGTAACATACCTAAGTATGCGAACAGGTACGTGTACTTAAGTAACCGGATTGAGTTTGTTTTTCACTTTCAAACTCCAGCAGAAATTCACGGACGTGAACTTTCCTCTAGTATGCGTACGGGTACGCATACTCACCCGAATTTCCAACAACCGCCAGTGCGCGTACGGGTACGCATATTTCAGATTCTCGGTTTTGGACTTTTACACAAATGTGAGAACACACTATGTTTATATCCAAATATGGTTACATGTTCTAAACTCTCATTTCAATCATCGAAACTTTCTTAGAGGATGTTATATAGTTGTTATTCACAAACTATTTTTAATCAAAGCGATTTCCAAGTTATTGAAATAATCAACATGACTTTCGTCACGAGTAAAGATGAACTTGGCCAAAGCAAAAGCTTACAAACACATATTTCGAGGCATAGATAAGTGAGTTAAACTCGGCTCGACATAGCACATGTGTATAATTGAAGTCTATATAGCAATACGACTTTTGTCTCAAAATAGGAGATATAATAGATAAGACTTTTGAGTGATAGATAAGTTCAAGTCTCCACATACCTATTTGTTGATGAAGTTCCACAAGTTCCCTTGAGTAGTTCTTCGTCTTCATTCGATGAATGCCGTGAATTCTAAGGCTCAACTACACTTAATATCCTAATCTGAGACTTAGCTATAAGTAGACTAGAAATCAAGACTTATAGTTTTGGCAACTAAACTTGACAAAGAAGCTTGAGATAACAACGCTTGCGAGTTCCACCGAGCAATGCTCTAACACCATATAGTGATGTACTTTCTATCGCTCGCTGGAAACTCCATAGTGTATGCCTAAGTGGTATATTTGACTTTTTTTTTTTGGATAGTAAAGATGTAATATATTGACCAAGAGAAAACGTACAGAAAAAAAAACAGAAACAAAGCAAAGAAAACAGAAGAGAAGGTAGGATGTTGTCAAGTTATCACCTCATGACATACCTTGTTGTGATCATTAGACAACAAACCTGCATTTCTGCCTATTACATTGGTCATACTATTACTACCTTCTTTAAAGCTACTCTTTTTTATCTAACTAATAAAATTATCTAAGAAAATAGGAGCACATTTTCTTTCCACCGTCAACTTATCTGCCACCGAATAGCCAGTTCTGTGGATGAACTTGAAACTTGACACTTGACACTTGGACACATACGTTTGCCATTTTACTATACCCATCATACCCACACGAACATGCATTCTGGGTCCATACCACGTCGCTGGACCGAGAATGCAATGTTTGCTATGTTGCTCGTGAAATCCAAGGATCTAGGCATACCAACCGACACGTGCCCATCAACCCGTACAAAGTGTATAAGCTTTCCCTCCAGGGTTTTGAGGCGGTTTTACAGAAACAAAAGCCAAACAATCAAACCTCTCTCTTTCTTCCAGCCCTAAAAAAACCAAACAATCGGCTCCAACAAAAATCGATCAATCTCTTCTTCTCCTTCCACGGCCAAATTACGGTATGTTATCGTCAATCTCCTTCATCATGTAGCTCTAATTTTGTTTTCAATGTTGATATTCAGCGGATCAATCCGCTCAGTGTAGGTCTAAGTTGAGCTTAATTTGTATTCAGAAGTGAAAAATAGCTCTATTAAGCTAAATGCAGCTCTTAATTGTTGTTAGATTAGGAGTTTAACGAGTTCAATTGAGTCTGATCAACCTTTTGACGGTGTATTTCCTTGATATTGGTTCACAGGAGCAAGAATTGTAGTATATTTTATTCAAAGATATAGAGATGGAGCCTACTACAGAGGTGAGTTTTTTGTTTAATCAATTTTGCAACAATAATTTTTCCGGATTCGGTTATTAGCTTGAATTGTTACATTATAAGGTTTTGTTAAGTTTTTTTTTTTTGTGTGTGTTGTAGGGAGTAACAGAATCAGTAGAATCAGTAAGATTTGGGTTTTATACTGCTGAAGAGGTTAGAAAGCAAAGTGTGAAGAGGATTACAAAAGGAGGGTGTATTGATCTTTTAGGTAAAGTTATACCTAATGGATTGTATGATCCTGCTATGGGTCCGTTAGAGGGCACCGCAATGTAAGTTCTCTCTATCTTTGTTGTTAAACTATATTGCTTGTCATGAATGTTAGATTGATAATATCATAATCTTGCTTATTTTGGTAATTATTCTTTGAATCTTTGTGTAGAGGCTTTGGTGGGTTCTTTTGGTTGGTATATTGGGAACATTGGACTTGGTTTCTTAGTGTATCGGTTTTTGCCTTTTTGGCCTAATTTCTTTCTATTGGGAAAAAAATATATTGGATATCTGTGCTCCATTAACTTGATTAAAACCGTATGCTGTTGAAAAATGATAATGTAGTAATTAGGTGCTCACCAGTGAGGGAATAGATAGAAAATTATTTTCATTGTATATTATTTATTTTTGTGACGTGATAATGTAGTTGATTGTTAATTAGCAGTTTATTTTGTTTTCCTTGCAGTAGTTGTCCATCATGTGGCGAGCGTTCACTTCTATGCCCTGGTCACTGTGGTCATATCGAACTTCCATTACCAGTTTACAATCCCTTGCTATTCAAGTTTCTTTTTCAATTCCTTAAGGGGACTTGCATCTTCTGCCACCATTTTTTGATAGAACAAGCAAAGGTATATTTTCTACGATGGACTTGTTTCTCTGTGTAAATGTTGCTAAATGAAGTCCTTATTAAGGAAGCAAAACACTGATGAAAGACGATCTGAAAAGTGGAACTTCTTATGGGTTATCTTTCTCGATTATCTAATCTATTCACTCTTTTAACTTTGATTTATTCTCTTTTTTAGGTTCAAATGTGTGTTGACAAGCTTGAACTCATCAAAAAAGGTGATATTACTGGGGCGAAAGCTCTAGGATTGGATGAATGTTCATATGAAGAGGAAAGTGATGTCGAGAGTATGGGAGGCACCACCAAGCTTCCCGAGGAGAGATGTTTGAATTTAGAGCTACCAAACTGGACGTGTCTGCAATACAAAGAGGCTATGTCTGCATTGGATGTTTTATTTAAGGCTAAGACAAGCAGAAAATGCTCTAGGTGCGAAAAGAAAAATCCCAAAATCACCTGTCCCAATTTTGGTTGGTTTCGCTCGGTATGTTTGTTATTATCGTTCCATTATCTTAGAAATAGTCAGATACCTGTCTTACTAAGAATTCTTTTATGCATATCAACAATGTTGCTCTATAAAGTTGACCAATACATAGAACGTTGCATCGAGTTATTTTTGCATTTTGTCCCTTGGGTGATATTTATGTATTACTTTGTTATAAGTACTTTTGAGCACTTTTAGTATACCATACACCAGTTAGAAGATAATCAGATTGCACCTTTCCTCTTGAGATATTTAAGGGTATGAGACCTCTAGTTATTCTAACCTTTTTTTCTTTTCCTTTTTCCTGTAGGAAATGGCAGGTCATTCTATTCGAGCAAATGTTATCATAGGAATTAAGTCGGACGGAGCATCACCTGGAGCTGTGCATAATGGAACATCGAGTTCGGCTAAGGAATCAATTCGAAAGAAAAAGGGATCTGCACCTCCTGCTGAATATAATAAGCAAAAAAATCTCTGTAACAGAGACCTTTCACCAAAAAAGGTAGACCTTACCTAGTATTACGTTCTGGCCAGTAGGAATAGGCTCCTGATCTAGTAAATCTTTAACTTTGTAATCTACAAAATGCTATTCTTTGTGTTGCAAATTCTTTTTGTATTGCATGTTAATGTTTCCTTGTGACATCTTCTGCTAACAGGTGAAGGATCATATGAAGAAAGTATGGGAAAATGAGAGTCGAATCTGCTCCCTAATTTGTGACATTCAGCAACAGGGATTATGTACGCCTGAGAAGAAAAATAGCTACTCGATGTTCTTCATAGATGCCCTTTTAGTTGCTCCGACCAAGTTCCGTCCTCCGGTTTGGGGGGGGTAAAGTGAGTTGCCAATTGCTAAAGTGTACACCAACACCTCTTTTCTTCTTTTCATGTTATTGTTTTTCTATTTACATTAGGGATCTCAAATGCGTATGTCAATGGTAGAAAATATTGCTGCAGCAAACTTTGAACCTAGAGCTGTTTTGCTGTCATAGCCTTGGGACACCTTTATAGATTTCTTAGCAGTATATGAGCTCTATCTGTGAGTCAAAGATCCACAAGTGGTTGGCTCAGTAATTTTTATACGTATATGTAAGTACCATATAATTATATAGGTTTAAAATACATTTGGATAATTTAGAAGCATGGTTTTGATATGACACACAAGACAGGTCAACTGAATTTGGCTTTGAAAGCAGAATATTATTAGCTTTGCCAAAATTGGTAGACCAATCTTTGAACTCATACTGCTGACTTTTCATTTGCTTTCTTCTTTTTGACAAAGCAGATAAAGAAACAGAATAGTAAGAGAAAAAAATACAAGACAGAGATAGCTAACCAGAAAAGGAGCTAGCAAGCAAACCCAAATATACCTTACATATTTTATTGCATATTTACATTCTCCCAACTTTATAACACCTCCATGAAAGAAACAACCTGTAGTGTGTTTTCAGTTTCAGAACAGGGTCTCTTCGACCCTATCCACTAATGTGCGATAAATAACACTACAATAATTGCTGATCTGTTTGTTTAGGGCTTACCTTCCTCCCTTGTTTTTTGAGTCCTATTTTCTCCCCCTTTTTGTGTATGTAATACTCGTGCTCTATTGCATCGTTCTTAAAGAACATATTCTGACACATCATTAGTCAGTGATGCAGCTCGTCTAGCTACCTTGATATATTGTCCCTCATTATATCTACTCGAGTTGGTTGGCTGCTATGTTTTTATTTTTGAACTTAGTTTAAAAGTAGATTACTTTCTGGAAATGATGGCCATTTGTTTATTCCTTATATCTTTTGTGGATTGATGTGGCGTATTACTTGCAAGCTGCAACCACATTGTCCGGCTTTAAATCTTTTAAATGCTTATGCTTTCATTACAGTGTAATGTGCTTACACATTTTGCTATGATTTTTTTCTTAGGGGTTGAACGAGCATCCTCAAACTGAATTATTAGCTCAAGTCATAGAATCCAGTAAACTTTTAAAAGCTAGTATAGATGTGGACAGTGAAGATGCTGCAGGAACCAACAAAAAACTAGACAAAGAATTAGTTACAAAGTATTGGAAGGAACTTCAGAATCGTGTAAATGTCTTATTTGATAGCAGGACAGTCAAAGGTAAAGTTTCTTCTGTCGTACTCATCTTTGGTTTCTTTATACCTTGGCATCCCTTTTTCTTTGTATATTTTGCAAGTATGATATTGTTTTTCGTCATTGCCCATTGATAAATTCCCATTTCGCCGCGCACTAGGCTAACAGCAGCTTTTCAGACGAAACCATGTCTTATTCTGGACTTCATTATCGTTCTTGTATTAAAATCTGAGGCAGTAGTGGTTTCCTGATTTACCGTCTATGTGAACTATTGGTGGCTACATATCACAGAGTTAAATGGTAGTAAATGTACTTTGTTTGTTAATTCTTTGTATGTTATCCTTGTCAGTTGAAACCATGCGGAAAAATTTCATCTTTTCTCACACACAGGAGAACTACGCCAATCTTGAGGGTCATAATGCTTCCTAATGTCATTGTTTTTTGACTAGATCATTCTTGCTCTATTTCTTACTTTCTTAGAATTATTGTTGATATTTTCTATCTTTTTAGAGAATGTACAATGTTTTGATGGATGCATTAGAATTTGGTTCTCTTAGATTTTGTTGGTAGTCAATTGAAGCAATTAAGTCTCCCTTAGAACCCGAAACTGTCACCGACAAGGAGGTATGGTTTCTCCCATTCTCCTGAAACTGCTGTCTCTGTGTCTTCTTCCTGGTCACTTACACCCTTCTCAATCGTCTGTCTCTTCATTTGACCATAGCAGAAGAGTGTATCTATACTTACGTGTTACCTTTTAGCACATGGTTCTGCATCAAATGCTGTTTTACTCCCTGCTCTATTCATTGTTTACGCCAGTTGTAGATTTCTCCTCCATGCAGGTCTCATCTTGCTGGAATATCTTATATGCATTAAAAAAAAAAATATTTGAGCATTGTGAACTTAGATTTTCCGGTTAATATAGGTTCAAAGAACAAGTCCGGTGTATGTCAGCTGCTAGAGAAGAAGGAAGGTATGGTTCGGCAACATATGATGGGAAAGAGGGTTGACTTTACATGTCGGTCAGTCATCTCTCCTGATCCTTATTTAGCAGTCAATGAAATCGGGATTCCTCGTTCCTTCGCAAAAGGGTTAACATATCCAGAGGTAAGGTTGAAGAGATTGGCCTTTCTACTTCCTTCCAATACTTATCCTAAACATCATCACTATCATCATATAATTATATATATATGCTTTTGTCTCAATACTGGAATTTAGATTCTCCTTCATTTTACTGTCGGTTGACTCAATTCTCTCTTTAGCCTGTCTTTTGGCAAGAATCATATTCTGTCAGTTGACTCAATTCTCTCTTTAGCCTGTCTTGTGGCAAGAAATTGGACATGATTAATTCAACTTGTGATATTTATTTTGTTATTAGGATTTCCTGCTTGAACTTGATGCATCCTTTCCTTCTTGATTTACAGAGGGTGACACCTTGGAATATGAACAAACTGAGAGATGCTATTCTTAACGGTAATGCTGCACACTACATGGAAAATGGCAAAGTTGTGAGATTGACTCCAAAAAATGTGAAAAGCCTTATTACATGTGCAAGGAAGTTACCCTCCTCAAGAGGAATTGTTACTCAATCTGGGAGGAGTACAGACCAAGATTTTGAAGGAAAGGTGGTATATCGTCACTTGGAAGATGGAGATGTTGTGCTCGTTAATCGACAGGTACCACTAAATGCTGAAAAATCTTATCATTTGTTTCTCTTTCCTGTTCATGTGATTGATTTAATATAGTGCTTACCATGGATAAATTAAACAAGTTTATACCCGTTGTCGTCGCCGAGTTTTGGGTTCGAATTTCTAGGAGAAGAAAAAGATAAGAAAAGTCTCAACTTGTTGGATGGATTGTCGGTTGGATTCTCTTCCCATTGTTGGTTTGTGTACTTGCTTTTGGTTTTGTGCTGGAGTAGGATTCTCCTTTTTTTCTTTTTACATGCCATTTTTGTTTTTTGATTTTACGGGTAGTTTATAGTATATATTAGGGTTATGCGAATGCCATATGCAGCATCAGGTAACCAAATGGAGGGACGATTCAGTTTTTTATTAGAATCTATGTTTAAGTTTGTCTGTGGGAGGCTTCTTGATGAAATCCATATCTATTAACTTTTAATTCTAAGATTCTTATTTTCATCAACAGCCTTCGCTTCACAAGCCAAGTATAATGGCTCATATTGTACGTGTCTTGGAAGGGGAGAAAACACTTCGAATGCATTACGCGAATTGCAGGTTTTTCTCACCTCTTTGTTCCTTGTTAGTTTTGAGTTGTGACTTTGAAATCACATTGCATAATGCGCAGTTACTAGACTAACCCTGTACGTTTTTGTTTTTAGCGTTTACAATGCTGATTTTGATGGGGATGAAATGAATGTTCACTTTCCACAAGATGAAATTTCACGAGCAGAAGCTTATAATATAGTGAATGCAAATAACCAATACATCGTTCCAACAAGTGGTGAACCTAAAAGGGGTTTGATTCAGGTACAATAATTTCTAAAAAGTTGGTTTCTTTAGTCAATTATTATTTTCTTACCTGAAATTGTTCTGTGTATTAGAGCACGAAAGCCTTTTTTTTTTTTTAACTTTGTTGCTTGCAGGATCATATCGTAAGCGCTGTGCTTCTTACAAAGAAGGACACTTTTTTAACCCGAGATGAGTTCTACTACCTTCTCTATGGTTCTGGTGTTTCTGCTGCTGTTCGAAGCTCAATTAATGGTAGACCTCGCAAGAAAATTTCGGTAATAAGCACTGAAGACGAAATACAAGATATTCCTCCTGCTATTTGGAGACCAGAACCTCTATGGACAGGGAAACAGGTTAGGCTAGATTACTAATTCAAGCCGTCTTGGACATATGTAGTGCCCTAATTTATTATTTTCGTCAGTATTATATGACACTGAAACTGTATAACTAATGATAGTTTGCAAATTTGTGCTTGTTTTGCAGGTTATAACATCAATTCTAAACCATATAACTCGAACCAGAGGACTCACTCCTCTGACTATTGAAAAGTCTGGAAAAATACCAAATAACTATTTTGTAGACGAGAGGAAAGAAGGAAATGGAAGTGAAAAAAGAAAGATAAGTGAAGAATTGAAGTTACGAATTCAGAAAAACGAGCTCGTGCATGGGGTGATTGACAAGAATCAGTTTGGTTCATACGGTTTGGTGCATATGGTCCAAGAGCTGTATGGTTCAGATGTAGCAGGCATTTTTCTTTCGGTTTTAAGTCGCTTATTTACTTTGTATTTGCAGGTAAGATTGGTTTATTATTCTTAACCAATCTCCAGTTATATTTTCACTTGTAATGAATGTTACTTTATCAGTTCTTCAGTTAATACAAATATATGCTAATGCAATTTTTATGATTCAGATGCATGGCTTTACATGTGGGATTGATGACCTTCTTGTAACACCAAACGCGGACAAAGAAAGGATAGAAAAACTCGCAGAGAGTGAAACAAAGGGTGAAAAAGTACACTCTTTGTTTGTTGGTTCTGATGATGGAGATACAGGTTTGTCTTTATTGGTGTCATGAGTAGTATCCATTCATCCTTCATAGCAGACACAGATAGCTTTTACTCACCGTCGCAGGTGTTTCACCAAAAATTTTGTTGTGAATACCATGCTTTCTTTTGTAGATCCGATGGTATTACAAGAGGAGATTGAGAAAACCATACGCACCAATGGTGAAACTGCAACAACCCGCTTGGATAGAATGATGTCCAGTTCCCTTAACGGGATAACCTCTGAGGTGAACGACATGTTGTTCCCCAATGGGTTACAGAAACCCTTTCCGAAGAATTGCCTTTCAGTGATGACTATTTCGGGAGCCAAAGGTAGTACGGTGAGTAGTTAACACACTTTCTCGGGTCTAGATTTTTTCTTACAGTGTATGATTGCCATTCTCTGAATACTTCTTAAATATAATCCACATTTTTTTATTGTCGGCTTTATAAATAAGCTGAACAGTGGATGGTTGAAACTCCATAAAAATGTCAATTATCTTATAAAGTACGGCATGCTGGCTTCTCCTCGATGGGTAGTGTCTTTTTCGATTCGTACGGGGCTTTTTGTTCCTATATACTCTAGTTGAGGTGACGCTTTTATATGTGCTCGATGATATGCCTGAAATAGAGCATATGTTGCACATAATTGGAAACTTGGTTGTTCGTAAATATCGATCCTATTAAGGTGCTTTGGAGTTTTGTTTTTGCCACATGTCAAGGGAAATTCGGATTTATAAGCACTTTCCTGAGCAACAGAGGCTGATCAAATAACATGCATTTATTACTGTAGCTTTTTCATAAACATTGCCCCAGCTATAGGTAAACCTTTGGACACGTACGTGAGAAAAATAAGCTACCATTAAAAAAAAATATGTTTTAGTAATGCATGCACTTGATACATAACACCTCGATCACATACCAACACTGCTTTCGAGAAAAAATATAGTTACTTTTAGAAATTCCAATTTATTTTTGGTCTAAGGTGTTTCATTTTTCGTTGGCTGACTTCATTTGTATTTGTCTAGGTCAACTTCTCCCAAATATCTTCTTTGTTAGGCCAGCAAGAGCTAGAAGGCAAGCGAGTTCCTAGAATGATCTCCGGGAAGACCTTACCTAGCTTTCACCCATGGGATCCTGCATCACGGGCTGGAGGCTTTATTGGCGACCGTTTTCTGACTGGTCTTCGCCCTCAGGAATATTACTTCCATTGTATGGCTGGTCGTGAAGGGTAAATATAGCTCCTTTCAACCATCTGACTTAAAAAATTCTTCTTTTTATTTCGGAAGATCTAACTTCTCTCACACGGAGCATAGTTTTGTATCTATTTGGATTCAGGGCTGTGTATACTGACAAACTTAAATTCTGGTGCCAGGTTGGTTGATACAGCAGTCAAAACATCTCGTAGTGGATACCTGCAGAGATGCCTTATAAAAAGTCTGGAGTCCCTGAAAGTCTGCTATGATCTCACCGTACGTGATGCAGATGGATCAGTTGTCCAATTTTGCTACGGTGAAGATGGTGTTGATACCCACAAGACTAGCTTCATTTCTGAATTTAACATAATTGCCGAAGTATTTTCTTTCCTCTTTCTTATGCCTATGCTTTTTGTCTATCTGCTTTAAAATCTGAAGTATGTGAACTCTGTTTTCTGATTTTTTTTTCTTTCTGGGTTTTCTGTCTATTTAGAATCAGAAGGCTGTTTTGGAAAACATTGGCGGTGAGTTTGAAGATTCACAACTAATGAAATGCGGTGACTATGTTAAGGACATGCCGATGGCACTTGAAGGGAAAACAAATGATTTTATATCTGATTTCAAAAAAAGAGAGCAGCGGGATTCTTCACAGGTTATAAAAAGAAAAGAGTTTTTGAAGTTAATGAAGCTCAAATACCTCTCAAGTCTTGCTCAGCCCGGGGAACCTGTTGGTATCATTGCTGCTCAGTCTATTGGAGAGCCATCGACCCAAATGACGTGAGTTACTTTTTCTTTTCTTTCCAGTTGGCATCCATCCAATTACTGGTTGATTTGCCAGATGTATGGGCAACTTTTGTGGTGTGACTTGAAAGATAACACACTTCAAGGAATAAAAAATTACTTGAGAATCGAAGAAAAAGAGTTGTATTGTGTTATCTACTATGTCAATGGGTACTCATTCCAACATTTTCCCTTTTCAGTCTTAATACTTTCCATCATGCTGGGCGAGGTGACATGAATGTCACACTAGGTGTCCCTCGGTTGCAAGAAATTTTGATGAGGGCTTCAGCGAAAATTTTGTCTCCGGCTATGATCTGCCCCTTCCAAAAGGAAAAGACAGAGTAAGTTCACATTCTGTAGCCTGTACTTCCATGGTGTGTTATGGAGGTTCAGAGCGTGGTGCTTTAAGAGTATGATTTCTTGGGCGAACACTATAATGTTTTATGCTTATAGAATGTTTGAAACATGTTTCAGAAATATTACTCACCGGCTGGCAGCAGCGTCAAATGAGATTCCCACTGTCGGGAACATTATAAACAGTGTGGAGGTCCAGAGCCTGGCTGCGAAGTTCAAAAAGGTCACGGTGGCGGATATAATAGAAAGCATGGAGGTCCACCTTGTTCCATGCTTTACTCACAATGGTCAAGTTTCAACTCTTTATAAGCTGAAGATTAAGGTCCATCAACCTGAAGATTTCCCTCCTTATATGGATATAAAGCTAGAAGACTGCATGCAGACATTAGATGTTCTATTTGTTAGAGAGTTGGAAGACATGATACAAAGTCATCTGAAACTGTTATCCAGAATTAATGGCATTTATGAGATAGATGGTGGTGAATCTGGATTTGTTACTGAAACAAAGTTAAAGGAAGATGAGGATGAGTCAGGTAAGAAATCACAGCAAGTAGGGGAAGATAGCGACAACAATGGAGAGGATGATGATGATTTAGAAGAAGAAGATCTTGATGTTGATGCACAGAAAAGAAAACAGCAAGCTACAGATGAGATTGATTATGATGAGGATGGCATGGAACCAGAGGCTTCAGTTGTTGAAAATCTAGACACTGATAGCGACAAAGGAGATGACCATATTTCCGATGGTGAAGCTCAGGCATCTGATGCCGAAGACGAACAAAAGTCTATGCCAATGCCGAAGAAGTCAAAAACAGAAGATGCCGAAGATGAACAAAAGTCTATACCAATGCCGAAGAAGTCAAAAACAGAAGAAAAAAAGGCAGGACCAGATGGCAACCCCAAAAAGGTGACCAAAGCAAGGGGGGTGCAAAAGAAATTTGACAGAAACATTTTCACCGAAACAACGGGATTGCACTTTGAGGTCCATTTAAAATTTTCTCCAAAAGAACCTCATATTCTACTGTCTGAGGTATTATTCTTGATCTATCATATTCTTGACTGGCATTTGATGTGTTTTAAGATGCGGATTGCATCTTATGGTGTTATTATTATTTATTACTGTGAACTTCCACGGATAAAAAGGAATCTTAACTTAAGTGTTGCTCTGAATGTTTGTACAGATCGCCAAGAAGGCAGCTAAGAATGTCTACATCAGGAGACCTGGAACCATACAGAAATGTTCCGCATTTGAATACAAGGATCCTATCTATGCAAATGAAAAAGACTATCAAGGAGAACATGCACTACAAACAGTTGGTGTGGATTTCAGTGCTTTCTGGAATTTAGTAGATGATCTTGATGTCAATCGCATTGTTTCAAATGATATACATGCAGTTCTTCGAACATATGGGGTGGAGGCCGCTAGGGCTACCCTCCTAAATGAAGTGAAAGGTGTCTTTAAGGCGTACAGTATTGCTGTTGACATTCGACACCTATCTCTGATTGCCGATTACATGACTCACGAGGGTGGCATACGACCTTTTAGCAGGTATGGACTCGCAGGATCTATATCCCCATTTAGCAAAATGACTTTTGAGACTGCATCAAAGTTCATAGTCGATGCCGCGTATCATGGTGAGGTGGATAGTTTAGAGTCGGCGTCCGCAAGGATATGCCTTGGTTTGCCTGTAAAAATGGGAACTGGCAGTTTTGATGTGTTGCAGCAAATATAATTTTGAATTACCATTTTTTTTTTCTCAAGCATATGATATCTGCAAATATCATGCTGAAGTTGTGGTTGAACATTTCTAGTGTTTAAAAGATAATTAATGTAATGTTAGGAGCTTTTTATTCCCTACATTTTGCTTTAGTGGGATCTTTGTAATGTCATGCAGTGGCGGAACTACAGGGGAGCTAACCCTGGCTGTAGCCCCCCTTTTTTCTTATAAAAAATTAACATGTTAGCATTTCACCCCTTAAAAAATAAAATCTACCAAGTTAGTCTATCATGTCCACTAAGTTAGCCCACCTGGTCCAAGTAATTTAGCCCACCAAAGCCTAAATATGCCTCGTGGTTTCGGGTGAAGAGTAGGAAGAAGAAAGAAACGGAGAGGAGAGCAGGAAAAGTCCACGGGGATAAAATATTTAGTTCACAATTTTTACTAATTTGTCCATCACGTTCAAAATGAAAGAAACGGAGAGCAGGAAAAGTCCACGGGGATAAAATATTTAGTTCACAATTTTCACTAGTTTGTCCATCACGTCCAAAATTCGGCCGCCTTGGTATTTTGCTGTAATTTTTATTTTAGCCCCCTAATTTAAGAACCTGGCTCCGCCACTGGTCATATGAAGTTAAATTAACTGTAGAAGTTTGTAAAAAGCTTAAGAGATTCTTGGCCATTGAGAAACACAGTGACATGAAATATGGGCCTTGGGTGATGTCAACAAATTGTCAAAAAAATACTTGCGTAATTTCTCAAATTTTAAAAACCAAAAAGTCAGAAATTATATACTCCCTCCGTTTCCACTCAAATTTTAAAAGCCAAAAAGTCGGAAATTATATACTCCCTCCGTTCCACTTTAGATGATATTTTTGGAATTTTCACGCAGATTAAGAAATGGAGAGATATAAAGGTTTTCCATATATACCCTTAAAAAAAGTCTTCAAACATTAATTGCTATTAATGCATTTAAAAAAATACTTATAGTTTCAAGACAAAATATAAGGGCATAATTGGTAGTATTGTGGAAAAATATGAAAATTTTCAAGTACTGTGGAACAAAAATATAAATCTAAAACATCATCTAAAATGGAACGGAGGGAATAATTGCTACATGCTGATATTAAAGGAGGATAATTGCGGTACCCACCCGGCGTTTAGCAACCGTGAGAAATTAGGTTAGGTTGGGATTGAAATTTGAAAATGACTTCTATGGTAAAAAAGTTAATTCTTATGAAACATCTGTTTTCTTCATTATTCTTTTTTTTTCTTCCGATTTTTGGGATAGATTTTTGTTTACTGTAGTATCCAAACACCCTCTAACAAAACATTGATATCATCGACAATTAATTCCAAGGTTGAATTAATTTAGGCATGAGCTGTAATCAACAACAGTTACTATCATATGCCACCAATAACTTTATTTACTTTTTACTTTTTTATAGGACATATGTGCTGCAGTAGGCGACCTTATTAGGCAAAAATGTAACAATGAAAGGCATTACCATAGACTTTTTCCTGGCTAAAATGTTAAACTTCGTAAGAAAGAAAAGCCAAATATAAATGTTAGTACCTGCTCCCACGTTAGAAATGTTGATTTATAGCAAGATGAACGTGCAAACATATCACAATTTCTACACACAATCCCACATTAGTAGTGGCCTTCCAAATCAAAATCCATCTACCAACAAAAAACATTAAATAGTATGTTGACTAAAAAGTATCGGTATAACGTCGATGAAATCAAGGAAATCGTTCAAACTTGGAAAGTAATAATTTCTTGGATTTGCGAACGATTTTAATTAATTACTATTCAGTAATTAAGATTCAAATATTTTCAAATTCATTTTTTTCCATATATACACTTCTCAAAGATTATATAAGGCAGGCCAATAACCTGACTTACCACACCAATAACCTGAGCTGTTAGCATTTGCGTTACAACCTATTTGTCAGAAAAATTCTTCATTCCTTCTGTTTCTTTTTATTCCTTTCTCTCTTTAAAAACAGTGCTAGTCTCTTGTTCTTGTCATTATAAGTTTGTTTGCAGATCTTGTTATACTAGGTATCACATAAGAATTTAAGTCATGGGTGTTGTTGAGAGAGTTATGTTTTTCATGGTTTTGGCTGTTTTATGTGTTTCTTCAATGGCTGAAGTTTACAAGGTTGGTGATGATAAGGGATGGACTACTCTTAGCCCCATTCCTGATTACAAAAAATGGTCTTCTACTAAAGCCTTCAAAGTTGGCGATTCCATCGGTACGTTTCACTCTTTTTCTTTCATTTTTTTTGGATTTTTAAGTTTTATGTTCATAATAATTAGTATTGCTACAGATCATATGCCTGTTTGTTGTTGTACCGAGCAGATGTTTTTTTTGCTAAGATCCGTATTAATGATGGTTTTAAAGATTTATATTAATTCATAATCTTTGATGATTTTGTTCTTTCATCATTCATAATATGAATGTTTTTAATTAATTTCTAGCTTTTTTTTTGTTGTGTTGGTTTGGATAGTTTTCGAGTACAACCCACAGATGCACAACGTGGTCCAGGTGAATTACACAGACTACAAGAATTGCGACACTGCAAGACCAATCAGAACCTTGACTTCCGGCAATGATACAATTCCAATTAAGAGGAAGGGACACTACTTCTACATTTGTGGAATTCCCGGCCACTGTGCAATGGGTCAGAGAGTTGATATCAGGGTTGTTACTCATGTAACTCAAACTCCACCTACGGCAGATGAACCTTCTTCTCCTTCAGTTCCTACACCATCTGCTGACAGTGCTCCAACTCCTTCACCATCTGCAGACAGTGCTCCAGCTCCTTCGCCAAAGAAAAACAGTGCTGTGACTATTTCTAAGGGTCTTATCGGAAAGTTTGGTTTCGTTGTTCTTGCAGTTGTAGCTTCTGTTGCTTACTAGGGTTTATTTTTAAGATGAGAGACCTTAATTTGCTGCTTTAAATTTTTGATTTTGTGGAATTCTTGATTGATATATGGATTTTGGTTTTACCGTTTTACTTTTAGTGTTTAGTATCTGCTATATTGTTGTGGCTTTTACTATCTCAATTGTGTTTTTTAATTTTATTACTGGATCTGCTATATTTGTGGTTTTTCAATTCAGTTGTCGTTTGAATAAAAATCCATCTATATAAATAAAAATAAAAGCAAAATCAGCAGATAAATCAAAGTTTACGTTTGATAGGGCTAAAAAGTTAAAAACATAGAATCGCTCCTCATAACGAAGGAACTTCTGTTTTATCCCTTTCATGGTTCAATGCATGTAGTTGCTGATCATGATGGCTCACAAAACCAAAAGCCAAGAGAATTGAAAACCTTCAATGATGTTATTCTACTTGATAGTCAAGAAGCAGGCAACAATATCACACAAACCCAAAATTTATGTGCTGGTTTAATTTTTACATAACTGGATAAAAAATGTTCATTCTAATTCCACGTCTTCACAAACATTTAATTTTTCCATTATGTTCACAGAACTGGACAAGACGTAGATACCACAATTTTGGTAGTGTTCTTTCACCTCCAGACTGTTATTTTCCAACTCATAGATTGGCCTATTTGTGCTGATGCTTCAAAAGAAATGTAAAAAGTAAGCTGAGGTTATATATGTAAAACTAGTTTCTGGTTAAATTTATTATTTAGTCAATAAAAGACAAAAAAAATGGTGTAGTTGGTTATCACGTCTTCCTCACACGGAGAAGGTCCCCAGTTCAAACCTGGGCGAAGCCATTTTTCTTTTTTTTCCCTCTTAACCGGTTTCTGAAAGTCAATACAGATTGACTTTATTCAACGAGAGTAGCTACCCGAGTCGAAAAGTAATCATGCGTCTGCCGGGAGTCGAACCCGGGTCTATTGCTTGGAAGGCAATTATCCTAACCGTTGGACTACAAACGCTGGTTGGGTAAGACCCTTTATACTGAACTGTTACACACTCCGAGGACCATTTTCCAAGATTTGAGTGATATAAAGCAGTAAGCTCAGGTTTTTGTATCAACGCCGAGATATCATCCCGTGGATAAATTTCAGAATGGACCTCCAAGTGCGAATCATATTCATTACATTACACAAGGAGAAGTTTGTACACTGTGTACATGATTCCCTCGGAGGAATACACTTATGGCGTATTCGGTTGACAGGAAGGAAATTCTATTCCCGGGAATCCTATTCCCAAAAGAGGGGAATCCTAAACCCACCACCCTCATGGGTTTAGGATTCCCTTACTTTTTTTTTTTTTTTTTTTTGATCGGTAAAGAATTTGATGCTAGCGAGTTTCGAACTCAGGTCACTGGTATCATCACCCAATAACTTTACCACTGTACTGCAGTGACACCGGTGATTCCCTTACTTTTTGGGAATCCTATTCCTAACCAATCTCTAATCTTAATTTCCAAACATTGGAATTGAATAGTATTCTCAGGAAACTGATTCCATTCCCCCAACCAAACACGCCATTAGAAGCATAGAGAAGGAAGCAAGCTCGGCTGGAATTCCTCCTACCAAATCATTCACTGATAATATTAATTGCATAAGACTATTACAAGAAGATAGGTTCTAGGAATTTTTCTTGTTAGTACTTAGTATACTATTCGCCAACCGACAGTGGCAGAGCTGGAAAATAAAGGTAAGGGTGGCTTGAAAACTAATTAGATTGGTAGGGGTGGCTTAAGCCTATGATCTAGGCATGATTGTTTTTTTTCAAGCTCAAAACCATGGTAAAATATTGTGTTTTTCTGGACTTTGGGCTTGCTTAAGCCAGCCCAAGTCTACATGTAGTTCCGCCACTGCCAACCGAAGAACTTGAAGTCGAGGTAAATGACAGTTTTTACGGAATTCCGCTTTTGAAGTGATTATCAAACAAGACGAAATACTTTGAGAATGTAAGATTTGTTATAAACGGAAGTTTATGTATAGATGCCCACTTTAGTGGGACCCTATTACTTGGGCACCAAGTATGTAAACTCTATAAATAGAGTCCTAAACCTTTGTATTCTACGCACATAATAATATAATTTTCTCCTTCTTCTTCCCCTTTACTTTGTGTCTCCTTCCCTATTTTGTGACTATCCAATAATATATGTCTTCAAATTATTATAAGTATATGTCTTCGAATTAATAATACTTTACGAAACTTGTTTTCGTTTTATGAGATGAAAATATTTTCGCCACAATCACGGGGAGACTATACACTACCAACAAAAGTTGGTGTTAATTAACTTAAAAGGTTATATCATTTCTCTCCCATCATGATCAAATCGAAAAAGGTTGCCATTAAATAGGCGCGAAAATATCTCAGCTTTCCCATAAGCTTAATTATGCCGTTTGAAAAGGAAAATCCAATCACATCTAGTAATCATGTAGCATTTTTATATAAGCTACATATAGTGCTCTAACAAAGACTATCATAATACGATTCACATTCTCAGAATTCATATCTTCTCATTTGAATGATGAGGAGATTATAATGCCCGCGGGTGCTGGTACCAGTAAATTTTGAATTTTTCAATATATGCATACTTTTGAGAATTGTGTTAGCTCGTAGTAAGCTAAAAAAAAATTGTCGAATATTACAGTAGCTACTAAAATAATAAAGATTGTGGTTGCTAACCCCTCTGCAGAGGAATATCGATATTGTGATTGGTTGGCATATGTTCCAAATTAGATTGGATTAATTTCTTGATTAACGCGATTTTGGATCCAAGACTAAACAATTTAAATTTCCAAGCCTATTAATTAAAGGTTGGTGTGTAGTCATATTGCGTATTAAGAGAAATAAGTGGTTTTAAGAGCGATTGATGGTTATAAGTTCGAACTCGAGGATTGGTTCAATAATATATCGTTCTCCCTATATGATGCATTTTGCGTGGTAGTCTTGAAGGACTCATATTGCATTCACACAAGTGATTTGCTTGGAGAACATATTCAAATTTGTATTCTTTGGAAGATTCAAATTATTTTCAGGCAGCCACTTGACTCGATTATGTCAAGTTTAACAATCCTGCATGTGTTTTTAGAATTTTGGTACCAAAATCGAAAATCCGGATTAGTTGATGATATCAACTTTATATATAGGTCTCTTGAGGAATCCATAAAAACACAAAAATCCACGCTTTAGCTGCATATATTCTATTTTTTTCCCCTTAAATCTGCAGTTAGAATTATGCTAGCTTAAACTCTTATTTAAGATGGACTAAAGTTATTTTTTTGATGCTTGTCTTCTGTAAAACTCATATAGTTGGGTTAGCATCAATATTTACGTCAAAAGTTGTACTCTTTTTCCTTCCTTCAGGTTTTGTCCCATGTGGCTTTCTTGACAAGGTTTTAACGAGGCAACATCTCCCTGACGTTTAATTCAAAATGTTGATATTGTGCTCTTTTTCCTTTGTCCAAATTTTTTCCCATTGGGTTTTACTGGTAAGGTTTTAGTGAGCCAAATTAATTCAACATGGTGGTCATCCAAGGGGGAGTTGTATCAAATTTCGGTTATTTGGTGGATTCCCACCATTGACTAGGTCATTTTGTAAGACCAAATCAACATAACCATCCCTTAGTTATTTGGATGTCATTCTGCTCCACATAAGGTATGAACAAAAATACAGTTTTGTTCACTTATGGTAATTTATCTACATCTTGGATCTATGTTGACTACACTACATCAACAACTTCTGCAAATCATCTCGGGAAGGTAGCAATCCATGACACAAGTTTTCAATGTGTTGAAGAAGAATACAGACTCCGCAAAAATATTTATCGAAGACAATACTTCTTGTGCAACACAAAAGAATACTTCATCAACTATCCGACATTTTCATGAAGGAAAAATAATCTTCTGCATCCTAAAAATCCGTTCATCAAAATTGGGAAGTCTCAACTCGAAGATTTGCAAGACAAGATTCAACTGAATTACTTATCGGGGGAGCATCATCATAGTAAAAGGTATTTTACTGGACTATCACGTTGTACTCTTTTTCCTTCATCAAGGTTTTTTCCCACTTGGTTTTTCCTTGTCAAGGTTTTAACGAGGAAACATATGCACATCCAACTTTGTTCTAGGTTTTCTCATAATTGTACTCTTTTCCCTTCAATCAGGTTTTGTCCCTTTGGATTTTCCTGACAAGGTTTTAATGAGGCAATTTCTTAGATACAATGGTCATCTAGGGGGAGTATTATAAACGGATGTTTATGTATAGATGCCCACTTTAGTGGGACCCTATTACTTGGGCACCAAGTTTGTAAACTCTATATATAGAGTCCTAAACCTTTGTATTATACACACATAATAATAGAATTTTCTCCTTCTTCTTCCCCTTTACTTTGTGTCTCCTTCCCTATTTTCTAGTTTTACAACAAGATTTCCTATATATGGAGATATTGAACCTTCCAAACTCATGGATTGGATCGAAGACGATGACCCTACTTGGATGCCGACGACCGCATGTAGCTGCAGTGGGACGATTCATTCAATGAAATTAGTGCTCCCAATGGATCGTTTATATTGTCTCTAAAAGAAAATAAAGCTAATCGATCATTTTCAGCTATAAGATATTAGGAGGTAGGAAGCCAATTGAAAAACCGAAATGGTGGATATAGCCAGGTTCGCAGTACGCATGATTGAAATCATAGCATGGGATAACAATGTCTTAGCAATACTATCAGTCGTTAATATGTAACTAGGCTAACATGTTAAATATCAATACACTGGAAATACAAATGCAAGATAATAAGATGACACGAGAGATTTTGAACAATTATGGAAGATCTTAGTTAACCATCTTAGGTTATTGAGACATGTATTTATATTGAGTTATATGGGTATGAGTTACAATGGACTCTAATACAAGGATCCAACATATATATGGACTTACATACGGACTTTACATGGACATATATTCTACACCCCACCTCAATATGTACACGGTGGTAAACAACGTGAAAGCTGGCTATATAAAAAGTTAAACCTTGCAGTCGATAAGCCTTTAGTAAATAGATCCGCAAGTTGATGCTCAGTAGAGATATAGCGCATTTTCAAAGACCCATAAGATATCCTTTCACGTAAAAAATGGTAATGAATCTGTATATGCTTGGAACGATAATTTTGTATCGGATTGAGGGCTAGGTATGTAGCGCTAATGTTATCACAGTAGAGAATATGAGCTTGCGATAGGGAGACACCACCATCATGCATTAGATACTCAATCCAAATAAGTTCAGTAGAAGTGGATGATAAAGCACGATACTCATCTTCAGTACTACTGGTAGAAACAATGGGTTATTTCTTGGAATCCCAAGAGATGAGATTTCTGCCTAAGAACACACAATGGATTGTTTTATAGCGAGAGGTATCAGGATCACTACCCCAATCAGCATCAGAGTATGATGTGAGCTGCAAGGAAGAATCACCCCAAAAACAAATGACATGACCTAATGTACCCTTGAGATAACGAAGAATCCGTTTAACTGCCATGAAGTGATTATGAGTTGGCCTGTGCATAAACTGACTAACTTGGTTGACTGCATAGGTGATGTCAGGTCGTATCATTCTTAAATATTATAAACCACCAACTAAGCTTCGATACAAAGTAATATTAGGAAACAAAACACCATCACCAGATGTTAGCTTAGAGCGAGGAGCCATAGGAGTAGACACTGGTTTGGATTCAGCAAGGTCAACACGTTTTAAAAGATCCAAAGTGTACCCATTTTGTGTGAGAACAAGACTAAAAGAAGTTCTAGTGGCTTCCAAACCAAGAAAGTAGTTTAAGTCACCCAAATTTGTCATAGCAAACTGAGTTTGAAGCATTGGCAGTAGAGATTGAATACCTTGAGTGTCACTACCAGTTAAAATAATTTCATACATATAAAGAAGAAGAATAATGATGCTCGTACCAGACTGCTTGACAAACATAAAGTGATCATATTGGGAGGATTTAAATCTAAGTTCTGTAAGAAATGAAGCAAAACGATAAAACCAAGCACAAGGTGCCTGTTTCAATCCATACAAAACCTTGTGTAACAAACAAACATGGTCAGGAAATCAAGGATCCACAAATCCTTGAGGCTGCTCCATATAAACTTCTTAATCAAGAGACCCATGCAGAAAGGAATTTTTAACATCTAGATGCTTAATAGGCCAAGAGGAAGAGACTGCTAAACTGAGAACCAAGCGAATAGTCACAGGTTTCACAACTGGACTAAATGTTTCATCATAATCAATACCATATTCTTGGGAGTACCCTTTAACAACCAAGCGAGCCTTTCGTCGATCAAGTGATCCATCAGATTTCTGCTTTACTCGATAAACCTATTTACAACCAATAATATTCATTCGCCAAGGAAACAAGGAACAAGATACCATGTGCCATTACGCAATAACGCGTTAATCTCCTCAAGAATAACTTCCCACCATTATGAAGACTTGGAGGCCATAGTAAAACATGATGGTTCCGTAGGTAAAGAGTTATACTCAGCTACAAAACTATATAATATTGGATACCGAGTAGAGAAATAACCTTTGAAGCTTCGAGGTTGAATAATATAATCCTTAAGTCTGGTAATCATAGGATACACACTTGTGGTCGACTTGGCTCTTGTACAGTGGGAAAGTCTGAAGAAGACGATACAGAGGACACAAAATTTAAAGATGAAGATGGAGAAGATGGATCATCAGAAAATGATAATCTGGTAGGTGATAATAATGACACACTAGAATTTTGGGAGATGCTGGAGTAGTTGGTGAAGTAGGCATATAAGAAGATGGAGTAGGCGATGTATGAGTTGATGAGATCGGAGTAACATGGACTGGAGTAGGAGACAACTCAGGAGTAAAGAGGGTATGTGCTAGATGTGGAGTTGGAGAAAGATGTGTAGCTGCAACTGTATTTGGCCATCTTAACAGAGTACGTGTAGCTGGAGCAGAAGACGAAATGTTAAGTTTAACACCAGCATCAATGGGATATGGAAAGACAAACTCATCAAAAATTACTTGTCGAGATATATAAACACGATTAATTGAAACTTCTAAGCATTTATATCCCTTATTGTGAGGGTAAAATACCATATGGCCACGTGTCAACATCTCAAGGGATGGTTTCATGATGAGATGATAAGATAGGAGCACTGGATCATACTCTATAAAGTTGATCTCATCTGAATCGAGACACCTTCCACACACATCGCATGAACGACGGGTGTGAGGAATGGTCTAATCGATTCAGATGGTCAAGTCAAAAAATTAGCACCGCATTTAATGAAGGATCAAAAGAGGCGAGGGCGAGTCTATATCACAAAAGAAGGCTCGGACTACCTATACTATAATTCGTAGATGAAGTAGCACGAGGATATCCAAAGAAGAGCTTCATGATGACGAACATTTAGAGATAACTCGGAGAGGAGAACTTAGCATACCATCACGAGGGATAGTATAGAACCAGTCCAAAGCGATGAAGACGATGAATGATGACTCCAAGAGCTCAGCGAGGCCTGACCTTCACGAGTTTATTTTGTCTATAAATACCAGTCCATGTATCTGGAGATGGGAAAGTTAGTTGATGTATTCTTAGATGGTCTTTCTATAAAGAGAGAAAGTGAGAGATCTTAGTGAGATTTGTAGCTCTTTCAAGGGTAAGTCTATATGATTAATAAAGAAAACATCTTCTCTCTCGTGGATGTAGGTCTCCATTGCCGAACCACGTTATATGCTTGTGTTAATATTTACTTTCATGTTCTTTAGATCTTATTTATCTTGTTATCTTGAATGTTAGATAGATTATAGTCTTTTCATTTGTACGGGTGTAGTCATCAGAAAAGATGCAACTATATTTTGGCGCTAGAAACAGGGAGGTATGAAGATATAATCTACCTCCCTAATAACAGCTCTATATCATTTTCATACTTTTTGTAATAAATGTGGATTTCATACCACCGTGTAGCATTATGTTAAGATCCATGAGTAGAGCTCGGACTCAACACGGTTCTTACGATCTGTGAAGTCCAGAAGACCCTCAAAATCAACAGATCTACTTGTTCTTTAATCATTTTTTAACATTTTTAGTTTTTTTTCCTTTAAGATTTTTCTCATCTTCCTCAAGATGCTCAGGAGAGTAGAATATCGTAGTAAAAACTAAGTTCTCTAAAAACTTTGGCACTTAAGCGATCTCCTCCGTGAAAGAGCTGTGAAGAGCTCCATCGGTAAGCTTCATAAGATGGATTCTTATGAAAGTTGAAAAGATGAACTATTCATAATATTCTCCACCTTCGAGAATATCTTTTACTCGTACTCTTCGTAATTTTCAATTTTACATGCCTTCCTCAAGGGGTCAGGAGAGTCAAAGATCGTAGTGAAAATGAGGTTTTCAAACCTCCGGCACTTAAGCGATCTCCTCCGTGAAAGAGCTGGGAAGAGCTTAGTCAGTCAACTCCATAAAGAGAATATCGTCTTATGAAAGTTGAAAAGACAAACTATTCATAATGTCTTCTATCTTTTAAGAAAACTCGAAATAACCCACAATCTTCTTCTTAGAAATCCAACTCTAAGCCAAGGGGAAGGGTTAATGAGTATATAATCACTCGTCAAACTCAAGTTTTGTTCAATATCAAAGGTTCAAAGGATGATGAAAAATACTTCCTAAAAATGGAAAGGTGTACTTCATCATCATGTTTTGATTTTTACTTGCATAAGCATGACGTATGGAGATAGGTACTTTCTCTTGAGAAGAGAAACCGACGAAATACCTTTTTACATCACTGAGGTCCTATGCAAGAAGAGAATGTTTTGACATTTTCACACGTCTCCAAAATTCGCTTTAAAGTCTTCCTGTACTTATTTGTCCAGCTTAAATTATGACTTAGAAGTTGTACATGACCTGCAAAACTAGGGTCCCACTTTTCTAAAAGAAAAGACAAATTGAGTATTATTGCATGAATCGCAGGTAAGGCGATGGTGACGAGGCGATCAACTTGCACGAACCAAGGTGAAAACGGTGGAGCCCAGTCAGAAGGACTAGAGGAGATGGAACCCGGTGAAACCCGGTAAAACCCTGCACAACGGTGCACTCCCAGGAGAGGGACAACCTGATAACCAATATCGGGAAGGGTTAGCTGATAACTCTATCTCAGACGGAGATGAAATTCCCTTCGAGGTCCAAGATGATATTCTTATAACTCAACCAGGAGCGTTGGATCGTTTGCCAAGGCAGATAGTAAACAATGAACCTAAGAAAAGCAGTAATCCTGTCTCGGACGATACTACTGCTATAATTGAAGCCATCCTAAAATCCCAAGAAGCACAGGATGAGAGAATGGAAAAATTGGAAAAACAAAATAGGAGGCTAGAATGGAGAAACCGGAGGTTGAAGCGAAATGCGAAAAATAAGGCGCCCAGCATCATGGCCGAAGAGACCCACGAGGAGAAGAATCCCTTTGAAAATTTGCAAGACGATGAACGAGTCAATATCCCCGACACCTCGAACGAGGAAACAACAGATCGCTTTCCCAAGGGAAGTAGAGGAGCCCTAAATCAGGAGGATAGCCCATCCGAGGGATCATCCGATGTTGATCCAAAACACATGCGAGAACTGAACAGAGAAAATGAAATGAAGGCAAACTGTGAGACCGAGAATCTCCCAGTCATCAACCCTAAGCGAAGGGAGATTTTCAAACCTATTCGATCAAGGGTGGTCTCCCAAGCCGAACAATCTGATGAGGATTCAGGACGATCAAGGTATCGTCGATCAAAGATCTCATTCTCACCTGAGAGAGCATAGGGGAGAAGGAAAAAGGATGAAGGAAGACTTGTAGACGAAAAGTTGCAAGGAGGCAATGTGCAGAGAAGTAATTGGGAGACAAGATAGTAAAAATATGTCAGAAGTACTACAGGAGGCGAGTCAATCCACCTTGGTAGTACACTTATTGGCCCAACCTTTTCCGAAGAAGTGCTCGCTCCCAACATTCACAACTCCCTTCAATGGGACAGGCGATGCCAAAGAACATCTCTGTGGCGCCCCCTAAGCTAGCAGCTAACTAATCCAATAAATTAACTAAATAAAGAGGCACTAAAATATAAAACATGCACTTAAGCATTCGATTAAGAAATGTGATACAGAACTTAACCCAAAGCTAACCCCGCTTAGAAACATATATACAAGATCTTATCTCAAATGATATATATATATATATAATAGTTAATTAGTTTTTAAATAAAATATACAACATAATAAATATAACAGAAGTTAATCAACTAGCGAAGTCAACCCGTGAAGCTTTATTGCAAACCCTGATCATCACGTAAAAAAGTGGGAATAATTAACATTTAACTTCTAAGTAATCATAGGCAAGAGTTGGAAAACAATAAATATTTTTCTGAAACATTAAACAGTGACTAAGTCACTGAAAATAATCATACATGTATACGGAACAAACTCCTTCGTCAAACAATGTACTAATATGGTTATAAATTCCTAACCGGCAATTCACACCTATTTAGCTATGGATGTCACCAAGACCATGGTGACCAACTCTAAACAATAAAATATGAATTCATGTAGATATAAATGTGAAGGAGCGTATCCTATATACCACAAGTGGAAATTCTCATTTACCATAACAATTCATGATGACAACAAACAATACAAGTCATTTCCAAATCGTGGAAAGATTCATAGAATCAACAAGATTATCATAATGCATTTTAAACAAAGCATGAAATGCACGGACAGACAATGCATGAGTTTGTTAAGCATAAACTTTTATAAAGGCAACAATAATGATTACAAAAGAGTCAAATGCATTCCCACACCTTTTGATGACAAGCCACACCTACCTCGAGATCCACGATCCACTGGTTCATTCTTTGAGTCGATCGTTGTTAATAACTAACGGTTAATCACACAAGAAGTCTAAGAATCTAGCCAAAATGGCTCATACTAGAATCATATAGTTCCATCTCACAATTGTAGGCCCATTTATGATTCTACACCTTTTCATTATCTATTATTATCAAATCTAAGGTTTACTAATTCAATTAGGTTGGTTCTATAATCTATTAGCTAAGTCTTATGAATGTCTACAACTTTGTAGAAGAAGCCAAAGGTCAATTTGGACCATAAGTGGTCCAAAACATCAATATAAGATAACTAGTCTAAAGCCCAAGCCCACTTAAACAAACCCATTAATAAGGGCCTGGCCCAACTGGGTCAATCTAACGGTCACTAACGGTTGAACTAACAGTCAAGAGTCAACTAACAGTCAACGTCCAAGTCAAGTCAATGTCCAGGGTCAATGGTCAACGATCCAACTCAGTCAAGGTTCACTGAGTCAAATCGGGTCAAGACAGGAACTCGGTGAGTTAATACCGATTCGACTCAGTCAGATACACTAAGTTAGAAGAACATAATCTGAGTCAGACTACTAAACCCAGCTAACTGAGGTCAGACATGAGCTAAGAACCACACTATCTTTCTTTAACTAATTTATCAGTTCTATTAGGTTACATCCATAAATTCTATAACAAAAATACATTCATTTCAAGAAAAACTTCACAATTCAAACACATAAACAAACTTAGATTACCTGCAAAAATGAAGTTACAAGCTTTCTCTAGAGAGGTTCAACTTAACACCTTCATCAACCTTTATCCCTATATCACAGTCACATAACATCTCATTCAACTTTTTCAGTCATAACTTTTATAAATTCACAACTTAACTCTTCCTTGTAACTGATATAAACCAATCAACATTACCAGAATCTATGTTCTTGCAATATAGCTCAACTGCAACATAATCTGGCCCAACTCAGTTCAACTATTCTTATTCCTTTCAGTTATAACTTCCCAGATCAACAACATCAATACATTTACTTCTAAACAATCTTAACAAACTTCATAATTCAATACATAGGTTAAGCTTACCGGAAACATCTATTCCAAGCCTATACTGAAGCTGCCAACTACAACCATGGAACACAATTACATCACTAACATTCCATAGCACCACCAGTTCATCAGAGAGAACCATCACCAATATACATCTCCTACCTTGTCATATCAACATCATCATCACCACCACAATAATACTCATCTCAGCAAATTCCATTTCCATTCTAATTCCTCTTATTTCAGGCTAATACCACATCTTCAACCCAAACACACAACAATAGTAACACATAAAGCTTATCACCACTTCTTAGTCCTCCCTATAATTCATATCAACGTATACCAATTCCCTTGTAATTTAAACACACCTCATAGTTGTACCTCAACTGCAACTCGATACAGCACCACCAACTGTTCAATTAAATCCTCATTCAACACTAGACACCTTTAACCTTTAAACTCCACCTACAAAATACATCATTCTTGTAACTCAAATCTTTCTTACAACAATCTCAATTTCAGCAACAACTTGAATCAACAAACAACACTTCAATTACCCTTACCAATCCAACCAGTATTGCCACTCCATCACAGCCTCCACAAACAACTACTAATTTAATCTCAAACAGATTCATAGTTCACTGATAAACTTATAAACTCAATATGGAAATTGAACTGATTTTTATTAGAAGAATAATTACCTCAAATATGAATTACTCAAATAGTTGGACCTCAATTTATCCTCCATTACACCCAATTCAGTAATTTCCTCAAGACTAAGAACAACCCCTCAATTCAATTCATCCAACATTAAAACCTACACATCATCACCAAAACAGCCCCAAGACATCCAATTAACCCTAATTAATCCATCTAACTTTAATTAAGAACGAACCCATCTCCAATCCCCTTTCTTAATCATCAGTTCCAGCTTCTACAACATATGTGGAATTCTTACAAACCCTAACTCGATGATTCTTCATCAAAACAGCTTCAGAACTTCAATTACACGACAACCCCTTCATTCTTTCACTATTACGAACTCAATTTCATCCTTTATGTCTCATAAATCTTCAGTCTATTTCATCTCTCAGGAACCCTAATTTGTTCAACCGATAACCAAGAATAATTACTACTCTCATCTCTTAATCCATCATCAACAACGTCTTCTAATTTATCTGATTTAACTTATCTATTGTCTCATTCTTTTAAACTAGCGGAGGAAGAAGAACATGGGAAGAAGATGACGAGAGAAGAAGAAAGAAGAAGAAAAGAAGAAGAAGAAGAAGAAAGAGAATGGTTCTCTCTTCGACACGTCCTGGTGTTAATGCCAGCTACCTATCAAAACGGCACCCGAAAAAAGATAAGGGCAGACCTTCGGTGCTCATAGAAGATAGCTCGGCTGCCTTGACAAGTCTGAATTGAAATGACCATTTTACCCTCCACACAACTCAGATGATTTCTTCTTCATCTAGTGTCCGGACGACTCGTTCAAGTAGTCCATTTAGCATAACTTCTCTAGTTCTATCTAACGGTACCAGTTTCATATCTAGATCGTTGTTAGATTAATTCCTATTAATTAACGTTCATTTCTCGACTGGTCTAATATCATTGACGAGCTTGAGGGTCCTTACATTCTCCCCACCTTATATCATTTTTGTCCTCGAAAATCGAAGCATCCTTCTGGTCTTCATATACTCCCCACCTTATAGAATAATCCCATCTCTTGTCTAAGCGCAAACAACATAAAACAAAGCACAACCCTATATGGTTTTCTACTACTAAAATGTGTAGTTCTAAGTTCAACTACGTTGATTTAATTTCAATCAAATAGGGAAGTCTAAGTTTCATCTGCAAATTTCTATTTTGTAACATATCTGTCTCTAACTTCAAGGAAGAAACCTACAAATATTTCTGAGGTTGAAACTATAGGTTCTCTAAAAAGAACTAATTCATCCATCTATGATCGGTCATCTCTGAATACAGTTGCCCTGTCAAGGTTGGCCAGTCCCAACAATGCCTTCCTACGAACAGAGAAAACACAACCTTCACTATTCAGATTAACTTTGTATTAATTTATTAAGATTAATTAGTCTCTAAACTTTTATTTTAACTGGTGTAATTTAAATTTTTACTTCACATCATTTTAAACAATTTAATCACCAAAACTTATTATTTTATTTTTTTCATTATTATTTTTTTTTTATTTTAATGGAATTGAATTTTAATCTCAAATGAAACTACATTATTATAACTAAATAATTTTTGAATTCATGTTCTATTTTAAAATAAATCCTAATATCATAACAGTTATCCAAATATTACTATTATTATTTTCTTTTATTTTCGATGTGTCTATTTGTTTATTTCATTATGTGACTTAATATAGATAAATAACCGTTAACAATTTTTCATAGTTGTTTGGGATTAATATTTTATTATTATTATAACATTTATTTCTTATTTCTTAGACCGATAAAAGTTAATCGTAGTTAATCATAATGCCAAGTTTAGTTTTTACTATTAACACTAAATTGATTTGATTTAACTTTATTTCCTTAAATTTATTTTAGTGCCAAGTAATCCCTAAGTTGTATTATTAATAAAAATTATATTTTGCTAATACAATACTAACATAAAATTATTATCCAAATGATATTTACAATCAATTTTTTTACAATAATTAGTATTAGACAGTATTATAATTTGCTTATTTAATCGAAAATTATTGTCTTAATTATACTATCATTTTCATTATTGTTTTATCAAATTTCTTATTTGATTACTAGCGTAACCAACATACAATCAAAATAATTATTTAGCAATGACACTTACTTTAATCTTATCACGCTTTAATCTTGCAAATATAATTTTACATTCTCGCAAGGGTTGATATAACAAATTTTATTTATTCATATTGAACCTGTATACTATATTCTATTATATATTGGCGTTGATAATTTAATGTGATCTAAATTTACGTCTAAATAAAATTGTAATATGTATTAACAATATCTTATTCATAAACAAATTTATTCTCCTTTAATCTAATTTTGTAATACGTATCCAAATACTATAAATACCACTTCATTTGTATTAACTTAGTAATTTAGTGAATCATCTATTGGGAAGATAATCTGAGTATAAGATGGTTAACAAGTTTAATCTTTCTTTTATTTATTTTATTTTATTGTGTTATCTGACCTCACGTTCTTAATCTTAATTAACTATTTGGTTTAAATGCAAAACACATAATTCTAATTTGTTAATAGTTAACTTCGCAAACTTAATTGTAGATAAGCACTAATGATTTTCCATTGCTATTTAATCATTATCATTATTTTATCAATATATATTTGTAAATGGAATTTTAATTTAAATGATACTCAATATATAGTACTAATTTAAACTCTAACAATTTAAGTTTTCCATAATAATTTTTTCTTTTTAAAAGATGATTAAATCTATTTACGAAGAAGGATCTTATAAATATACAAATTTATTTTCTTTTAATTCTAATATTACACTAAGAATCAGGATATTAATATTACTACTTCATGTATGTTTGTTTCATTTTAAAGATTTATTGAATCATTTGTTAAACTAAAGATAATTTCCATACAAAATTTCTTACAAATTGAGTCTTTTCGTTTTATACATTATTATATCCTCGTTTTCTTAAGTCTAATATTTAATAACTATCTAATTTAGACGCAAAACATGTATCCTTAACTTGTAATTAATTTACTTCGTTAATAATAATAATTATTAGTCATTATTAGATCTTTAATAATTATTATTTCTGTATCTATAATGAAATTTTAGTTAAGCTAAGTTCAATGTGATACTAAATGATAAATACTAACATTATTTTATTAAAGTTATTGTTGCTCTTATTATCATTTATAATTACCATTATATATATATATATATATATATATATTTATTATAACATTGATGGTTCAACTGTTATTCTAACAAATCTTACAAATATTATTAAATCCCAAAAATATTATTAAAATTTACGTAATTATAATTTGTTTACTCTTCATGTAAGTCAATGTGTTTAGTAAGTTTCAATGTGATTTACAAAATCTATCATAATACTAATCTCACTAGTATTATAGTATAATTAGATTGTTTATGTGTGCATACTTTTTAAATTAGTTATTCACAATCCTTATTAGATAAAGTTATTGGTGTACCCTACAATTTTTACTTCATTACAAATACAAACAATCAAACAAACCAATCAATCAATTAAATCTTTTAATTATTGATAGCTTTTAGTGGTTAAGATTTATCTCACAACCCAACCTAGTTCTAAACTAATCTAGTTCTCTAACTGGCACTGGCTATTCCTATTGTTTCCCATATAAGATCTAATAGTAAGCTCTGATACCAACTTTGTAGCGCCCCCTAATCTAGCAGCTAACTAATCCAATAAATTAACTAAATAAAGAGGCACTAAAATCTAAAACATGCACTTAAGCATTCGATTAAGAAATGCGATACATAACTTAACCCAAAGCTAACCCCGCTCAGAAACATATATAGAAGATCTTCTCTCAAATGATACATATATAATAGTCAATTGGTTTTTAAATAAAATATACAACATAATAAATATAACAGAAGTTAATCAACTAGCGAAGTCAACCCGTGAAGCTTTCGCTGCGCAACCCTGATCTGTCACAGAAACTGAAGTGGGAATAATTAACATTTAACTTCTAAATAATCATAGGCAAGAGTTGGAAAACAATAAATGTTTTTACGAAACATTAAATAGTGACTAAGTCACTGAAAATAATCATACATGTATACGGAACAAACTCCTTCGTCAAACAATGTACTAATATGGTTGTAAATTCCTAACCGGCAATTCACACCTATTTAGCTATGGATGTCACCAAGACCATGGTGACCAACTCTAAACAATAAAAGCTGAATTCATGTAGATATAAATGTGAAGGAGCGTATCCTATATACCACAAGTGGAAATTCTCATTTCCCATAACAATTCATGATGACAACAAACAATACAAGTCCTTTCCAAATCGTGGAAAGATTCATAGAATCAACAGGGTTATCATAATGCATTTTAAACAAAGCATGAAATGCACGGACAGACAATGCATGAATTTGTTAAGCATAAACTTTTATAAAAGCAACAATAATGATTATAAAAGAGCCAAATGCATTCTCACACCTTTTGATGACAAGCCACGCCTACCTCGAGATCCACGATCCATTGGTTCATTCTTTGAGTCGATCGTTGTTAATAACTAACTGTTAATCACACAAGAAGTCTAAGAATCTAGCCAAAATGGCTCATACAAGAATCATATAGTTCCATCTCACAATTGTAGGCCCATTTATGATTCTACACCTTTTCATTATCTATTATTAGCAAATCTAAGGTTTACTAATTCAATTAGGTTGGTTCTATAATCTATTAGCTAAGTCTTATGAATGTCTACAACTTTGTAGAAGAAGCCAAAGGTTAATTTGGACCATAAGTGGTCCAAAACATCAATATAAGATAACTAGTCTAAAGCCCAAGCCCACTTAAACAAACCCATTAATAAGGGCCTGGCCCAACTGGGTCAATCTAACGGTCACTAACGGTTGAACTAATAGTCAAGAGTCAACTAACAATCAACGTCCAAGTCAAGTCAATATCCAGGGTCAATGGTCAACGATCCAACTCAGTCAAGGTTCACTGAGTCAAATCGGGTCAAGACAGGAACTCGGTGAGTTAATACCGATTCGACTCAGTCAGATACACTAAGTCAGAAGAACATAATCTGAGTCAGACTACTAAACCCAACTAACTGAGGTCAGACATGAGCTAAAAACCACACTATCTTTCTTTAACTAATTTATCAGTTCTATTAGGTTACATCCATAAATTCTATTACAACAATACATTCAGTTCAAGAAAAACTTCACAATTCAAACACATAAACAAAGTTAGGTTACCTGCAAAAATGCAGTTACAAGCTTTCTCTAGAGAGGTTCAACTTAACACCTTCATCAACCTTCATCCCTATATCACAGTCACATAACATTTCATTCAACTTCTTCAGTCATAACTTTTTTAAATTCACAACTTAACTCTTCCCTGTAACTGATATAAACCAATCAACATTACCAGAATCTATGTTCTTGCAATGTAGCTCAACTGCAACATAATCTGGCCCAACTCAGTTCAACTCTTCTTATTCCTTTCAGTTATAACTTCCCAGATCAACAACATCAATACATTTATTTCTAAACAATCTTAACAAACTTCATAATTCAATACATAGGTTAAGCTTACCTGAAACATCAATTCCAAGCCTATACTGAAGCTGCCAACTACAACCATGGAACATAATTACATCACTAACATTCCATAGCACCACCAGTTCATCATAGAGAACCATCACCAATATACATCTCCTAGCTTGTCATATCAACATCATCATCACCACCAAAATAATACTCATCTCAGCAAATTCCATTTCCATTCCAATTCCTCTTATTTCAGGCTAATACCACATCTTCAACCCAAACCCACAACAATAGTAACACATAAAGCTTATCACCAATTCCCTTGTAATTCAAACACACCTCATAGTTGTACCTCAACTGCAACTCGATACAGCACCACCAACTGTTCAATTAAATCCTCATTCAACACTAGACACCTTTAACCTTTAAACTCCACCTACATAATACATCATTCCTGAAACTCAAATCTGTCTTACAACAATCTCAATTTTAGCAACAACTTGAATCAACAAACAACACTTCAATTACCCTTACCACTCCAACCAGTATTGCCACTCCATCAAAGCCTCCACAAACAACTACTAATTTAATCTCAAACAGATTCATAGTTCATTGATAAACTTATAAACTCAATATGGAAATTGAACTGATTTTTATTAGAAGAATAATTACCTCAAATATGAATTACTCAAACAGTTGGACCTCAATTTATCCTCCATTACACCCAGTTCAGTAATTGCCTCAAGACTAAGAACAACCCCTCAATTCAATTCATCCAACATTAAAACCTACACATCATCACCAAAACAGCCCCAAGACATCCAATTAACCCTAATTAATCTATCTAACTTTAATTAAGAACGAACCCATCTTCAATCCCCTTTCTTAATCATAAGTTCCATCTTCTACAACTTATGTGGAATTCTTACAAACCCTAACTCGGTGATTCTTCATCAAAACAGCTTCAGAACTTCAATTACACGACAACCCCTTCATTCTTTCACTATTACGAACTCAATTTCATCCTTTATATCTCATAAATTGTCAGTCGATTTCATCTCTCAGGAACCCTAATTTGTTCAACCGATAACCAAGAATAATTACTACTCTCATCTCTTAATCCATCATCAACAACGTCTTCTAATTTATCTGATTTAACTTATCGATTGTCTCATTCTATCAAACCAGCGGAGGAAGTAGAACATGGGAAGAAGATGACGAGAGAAGAAGAAAGAAGAAAAGAAGAAGACGAAGAAGAAAGAGAATGGTTCTCTCTTCGACACGTCCTGGTGTTAATGCCAGCTACCTATCAAAACGGCACCCGAAAAAAGATAAGGGCAGACCTTCGGTGCTCATAGAAGATAACTCGCCTGCCTTGACAAGTCTGAATGTGAAATGACCATTTTACCCTCCACACAACTCAGATGATTTCTTCTTCATCTAGTGTCCGAACGACTCGTTCAAGTAGTCCATTTCGCATAACTTCTCGAATTCTATCTAACGGTACCAGTTTCATATCTAGTTCGTTGTTAGATTAATTCCTATTAATTAACGTTCGTTTCTTGACTGGTCTAATATCGTTGACGAGCTTGAGGGTCCTTACAATCTCAGGTTATACCGCATGACATTAACCCAGTGGAGCCACTATGATGTAGTTATGTGGTAGGCTCGGAAAGATACCTACAACTATGTATAAACTGCAAGTGCACAGTGTCGACAAGCAACACATGGCAAGCATAGGTCAAACCACAGAGACTTGGTGAGTGTAGAAGTTGATTCTAAATCCTGATTCAGAGAGTAACCAAAAGGGGTTTGATTTTATCGATACGACGATATGATTTTCAAGTGACTGAAATAATAAAAGTAAAAGATGCAAATAACAAGATATGTAAACAATGATAATATGGATACTAGGGTATTCAAATCCACCAATAACCTATGATATGCATTCAACTTGTAATATTATTCTTGTCCTTATAGTAGATTCAAGTCTACCGTATAACTAAGGTGTTTCTCCAATGGATAATTTAATCACAACTAAAGTATTTCTCCAAAGCATTAATTGTCTAATTAAGCACAACTAATCTAAAGATCAATATTTGGTTAAGAATGAGTTGTAGCATAATCAACATAGAGATATTCTAACTACAATGGATACATGGCATACATTGTGAGAGCAAGATGTTGAAAAACTTGGATTAAATTATATCTTTAAACAATTCTAAACTTTCAAGAACAAGATATGAATACATACCAATGAGATTAGGGCTTCATCTAAACCCTAGTAAATGAAATTAGAACATGAAGAACATTACAACAAAATTGAAATTTGATAAACTAACATGAACAAGCTATTCTTGGATGAGTTTTCAACACAACAACCCTCTCTATTTATACACAAAAATTCTCTCACACTTGGGATCCGAATTTCACTGTAGCAACCACTCAACAATTAAACAAAACATGTTTTCTTAATTGATGGATATAATTGAATACAATGGGGGTGAGGTGGATGTTTTGGAAAGAATCTAATGGGGTGAGGTGGATGTTTTGGAAAGAATCCAATGGGGGTGAGGTGGAAATGGATTTGGGTCTTGGGTTTTGGATCATGGGTTGTTTAATCCCATGAATTTGTAAACAGGTTGCCACTGATCGCGAGCGGGTTGCAACGCTTCCAACTTTCTTCTCTTTTGTCTTCTCAATTCTTCCAAGCTTTATTTAGTACTTAAAAACACAAAATTAATTAATACAAATATTTATTCTTGAAGATGGTAAGAATGCAGAATTTGGGATAATATATGACTTTGAAGCGCGAAAGATGAGTTAAGTGCCAATGAAAAGGTGTATGAATATGCAATATTTGGCACTCATCAAATACCCCCAAACCTGAATTTTACTTGTCCTCAAGTGAAACAGAAATCCAGAAATCCTAACTATACCACTGTCGCTGGTCTCTCGAATGCATTTAGCGTATGCATCAAGCCTTTAAACCCCTAGGTGTCCCTAGTGGACGAGTTGTAGTCTCGTGAGGGCCTACCAAAGATGTACCCACAAAACCTTCTCCAATTTCAGAGCATCCATAGAAATGTCTTCTTCTTCGGTCTTCAACTGTAGATGATGAACTTCATAATTTCGTAGAACCATGAAAATTTGTAACCAATATATTTTTTTTTTAAGACCCGCTACACAGCTGATCATCAATTTTTTTTTATTTTTTTAATTTAGTGACCCGCTACACAGCTGGTCATCAGATAACACACTACAAAAGACCCGCTACACAGCTGGTCATAAAAAATGCAAAAGATTACAAAAGATCCTACAAAAGACCCGCTACACAGCTGGTCTTGACAAAGACAACCAAAAATAAAATGCAAAAGACTATAAAAGACCCTATAAAAGACCCGCTCCACAGCTGGTCATAAAAAAATGCAAAAGACTACAAAAAAAACTACAAAAGACCCGCTACACAGCTGGTCTTGACAAAGACAACCAAAAATAAAATGCAAAAGACTATAAAAGACCCTCTCCACAGCTGGTCATAAAAGACACAACAAAAATTGCAATACTCCCCCAAACCTAAATCTAACATTGTCCTCAATGTTTCAAAAGATAACAGAAACAACAAAACATGAGAACAAAACAGATTCAAAGGAAAGAGATTACCAGATGCCAAAAAGGGTGGTGCTAACCATAATTGAATGAATGCTTTGAAAGTAAATAATATGAGCGCAAGACAAAATGTTTGGTTAGCACACAAATATATCAACAAGATTCAAAATTTTACCTACTAGATTATACAATGATGACTCACCATGTACCAACAATCTAAAAAGTTGAGGATCAACCCAAAAGACGTAGTGCGGAAACATCAACAGCCTTACACAATTATAACAGGTCAGCAATGCAAGTGAGACTGCATATGTGAATGAGTTACCCCCAAACCTAGATGTTTAAATAGATATATTTTTGGGTACAAAATCTAACAATTTCAGGGGTGCACCATGCACAAGATCTAGTTCAAAGTGGATTTTGTCAGGGATGGATGGAGAGACATGAGTGAACTCTAATTATGGCTCATCAAAGGTATTATATTTAACTTCAAAATAGTCCAAGAGGACTTGAGAGGCACACAGTTCCAATCCTAGATTAGGTACTCTTAGAAAAGTAGGTTTAACAATAACTTTACAAACCAAATCTAGGTTGGGTGCAAGATTACCAGTTTGTGACATGGGCAGGGAGGTAGGCACATCATTATTAGGCACATCTATAACTCCTAAATCATTTGCCAGTGTCGCAGCATGCTCACATTCATAGAACAATCCATCAAGACCCAAATAAGTATCATGCTCATCCAAAGTTTTATTCTCATGCATAGACAAATCCAAAGAGACATCACAATGTGACCCAGGCGAGAGAATCGACACGTCAATTATGTTTTTATGCATAAGATCATTAGTGTTTACAGGAGATTCAACATTACCTATGTCAGACACAAGTACAACATCATGCTCATGCTCATAAAACAAATCAATAAGCCCCAGTTCACAATCATCCCCTAGAACTTCAGTTTCATGCATAGGAATATCACAAGAAACTTCTGGCTTTGTGACTTAGACAGAGAATCAGACACATCAAAGTTATTTTCATGTATAGTATCATTAGTGTCTACAGAAGATTCAACATTTTCTAAGTCACAAACAAGTTGTGTAGCATGCTATCTTTCACAGGACAACTTCACATGCTCAAGATTAGTAACCACATCACATGTAAATGGAACATTAGAAGAAACTTCATCCATTAAGGTCGAGGCAGATAAGCCTAATGTCTCTGAACCCAAAGGTTCGACAATATTTTCAGTAAAAACATATTCTTCTAACATAACATCATCATCATCATATAAATGCATTTCCTTATTTAAAATCGTAGTATTTCTAGTCCCTTCATTTAAAATAGGTTCATATGCAATATCAGCTGCACAAGTAAGACTAGGCATACTATTTTCACATTTTATTTCATTAGGACAAACAAATATTTCATCCTGAAATTCCTCCTTTCCTACATTTTGTAAATGAATCAAATTCATTTTTAAAAATGCATTAAGTTGTTCAATGGAAGGAGAGTCTTCAACAGTAGGAAATTCATAATCAATGCTATATGGTTTATCATGCAATACACTCCTAGCTTTATTTTGTTCGAAGCTTCTGAGATTTTCCTCCACATATTGAGAAGTACAAAATTGTTCAAATTCCCACTGTGGTGGATGATACATGTGTGCATGGTCATTAGGGTCTATAAAATACTGATCGCAACCTTTGAAAGGTTGATTATGGTCCCAATGACTATCAGCTTTGTAATCTGTTGGCATTTCATATTTTGGATTTTCATGATATTCTCTAGATTGCCTAAAATCATGCAAAATATAGCAATTCTCAGCAGGATGGCCTAAGCCTCCACATAAGGTACAAGCATAGATTTCAGATTGCATTTCTAAAACTGTGATTTTAGCTTCTAAGCGATCCAAAAATGATATTTGTGAGGGTTGGGCACTTTGTCAAGATGTTCATTTTCACCATGTGGTGGATGATACATGTTTGAATAGTTATTAGGGTCCATGTATTGATGCTCAGGATTGTGAAAATGTCCATAAAAATCCCTATAACTATTGACATCATGGTCTGTTGGAGGCTCATAATATGAAGCATGCATGTAAGCAAGCTCTCTAATGAATTTGTTTTTATCCTCACCTGCAGACCAAAATCCTGACATGATCTCTAACTAGCACTAGGCTTGTTGCAGAGATTGGGAGGTACACACTGAAAACAGACCAATATTTTTTTCATTATTTGTTTTTTTTTTGTTTTTTTTGTTTTTTTTTTCAAGCCCGTTCTCTAATGACCTCGGGCATACATTAGAAAAACAAAATAAAAGAAGAAATAAACGGAAGGGAAGTTCTATGCAATAGCAAACAAGGATGACTCCACCACAGTAAACCTACTGATTTCTAGCAAACAAAAAGCATGATGGCTCCACTTAGATTGTTTTCTAGACCAGCTTCTAATCCTTCGAAAGGGAATTCGTTACAATCTGAGTAAACCTCTCTGGAATCAATCTGAGTTTAAGTAAATTGAATAGAGGCGAGGGAAGCTTCTAGAGCTTTGATACCCAAGACCTCACCGTATTACAAGGCGGCGCAGTCACGCATTCAATTTACAGAAACCGTCATGAACTTCGAAGTATGCTTAGAGAGTAACCAATGTTTTTCGAACGACTCTCCTACTAAGCTCGTTACCTTACAGGTCTCGTTTTATTTCAAATTTTAATGCTTAGGTTCACGTTAGGTATTGTTTTCCTAAGGCGGGCAAGAAGAGAACGGTGATGAAATCCGAACCCTTATCTTGTATGGCCAGTCCTTTCCCTTTACTAGGAAAATAAAACAGCCGTATTCAAATCCTCAACATATATGCAACCGAAGGAATACAGTAACTCGCTAACAGGGGATTCGCGAGTGTTTCGACAAACTTACCTCCCGTACCAGAAGGGGGATGAACCGTTGTTGTCGACTCGGGCCACGACTCCTATGTCATGAACGAACCCGAGGGGCCGAGGTGATATTGTAATCACCGTCCTTCTCTACAAACAGTTTGATATTTAATACTACCCTTCCGTAGGGTTTAAAAATAAAAATAAAAATAGAATGTCCAAGTCCAAGTCCAAAGTCCAAAATAAAGTGCAAAAGAAAAATAAAATTACAAGAGTAAAGGAATCCTAATACAAACTAAAAATAGATAAATAAAATAAACTCTCTTTTTTTTTTTTATTAAAATAAAAACTTCTTCCGCTTTCTTTCGCTTCATTTCCTTCGCCTTTACAACAGCTACTCAGGCACCTATTGAGATCAAAAGAGGTAGTTAGGGTTTCGAAGTTTTAAAGCAAAAAAAAAAAACAAAACAAAAATAAGTGTAAAATCGACTGTGAATAGTTGCGCTGCTACAGTGATATGTGAACAGTATATATTTGAACAGTTCCGAGAGATGAAAAATGAATGGTGAAGGAGATGAAAAATGAACTACACCACTACCGAGTCCCCGGCAACGGCGCCAAAAACTTGGTAGGCTCGGAAAGATACCTACAACTATGCATAAACTGCAAGTGCACAGTGTCGACAAGCAACACAGGGCAAGCACAGGTCGAACCACAGAGACTTGGTGAGTGTAGAAGTTGATTCTAAATCCTGATTCAGAGAGTAACCAAAAGGGGTTTGATTTTGTCGATACGACGATATGATTTTCAAGTGACTGAAATAATAAAAGTAAAAGATGCAAATAACAAGATATGTAAACAATGATAATATGGATACTAGGGTATTCAAATCCACCAATAACCTATGATATACATTCAACTTGTAATATTATTCTTGTCCTTATAGTAGATTCAAGTCTACCGTATAACTAAGGTGTTTCTCCAATGGATAATTTAATCACAACTAAAGTATTTCTCCAAAGCATTAATTGTCTAATTAAACACAACTAATCTAAAGATCAATATTTGGTTAAGAATGAGTTGTAGCATAATCAACATAGAGATATTCTAACTACAATGGATACATGGCATACATTGTGAGAGCAAGATGTTGAAAAACTTGGATTAAATTATATCTTTAAACAATTCTAAACTTTCAAGAACAATACAAGATATGAATACATACCAATGAGATTAGGGCTTCATCTAAACCCTAGTAAATGAAATTAGAACATGAAGAACATTACAACAAAATTGAAATTTGATAAACTAACATGAACAAGCTATTCTTGGATGAGTTTTCAACACAACAACCCTCTCTATTTATACACAAAAATTCTCTCACACTTGGGATCCGAATTTCACTGTAGCAACCACTCAACAATTAAACAAAACATGTTTTCTTAATTGATGGATAGAATGGAATACAATGGGGGTGAGGTGGATGTTTTGGAAAGAATCCAATGGGGTGAGGTGGATGTTTTGGAAAGAATCCAATGGGGGTGAGGTGGAAATGGATTTGGGTCTTGGGTTTTGGATCATGGGTTGTTTAATCCCATGAATTTGTAAACAGGTTGCCACTGATGCGCGAGCGGGTTGCAACGCTTCCAACTTTCTTCTCTTTTGTCTTCTCAATTCTTCCAAGCTTTATTTAGTACTTAAAAACACAAAATTAATTAATACAAATATTTATTCTTGAAGATGGTAAGAATGCAGAATTTGGGATAATATATGACTTTGAAGCGCGAAAGATGAGTTAAGTGCCAATGAAAAGGTGTATGAATATGCAATATTTGGCACTCATCATTATGTGCATATTTTTTCCGGCTAGTCTAAAAGATGAATCCTTGATGTATAGTTTAATAACCTACCGAAGGAGTCGGTCAGGTCCTTTTCCCACCTATCCGAGTTATTCATGGAGACATACATACATAATAGCAGAGTTAAACCATAAATAGACATGATATTTCAACTAGCCCGAGGACCAAATGAGTCACTCTGATCGCTAGTAACACGATGGAGGAAACTGTGTGCCGAGATTGGAAGGGTCCCAGAGGCCTATGTGATCTTAGGTTTCAAAAACAGTCCGAGAAAGACAGATATGATATTCGTATGCATGTACGAGACTATGCCACGAAACCTAGGCAAGTTGAGGGAGATCCAAGAATATTACATAGCCCTAGAAGAACTTCAAGACGGCACTTACGATAAATTTGTGAAATGAGCCACCCGAGGGGCCAACGTGGTGGAACTGCAGAACTCCTAGATGCCGACCCAAGGAGCAGGAGGACCCAACAATGGGTCTACATAATTCGATAAGCATCGGAGTGTAGGATGGAAAGGGAGAGATCCATCATGAAATAAGAAGGAAAAATTTGTATACCATGTCTACACGAAGCTAAACGTTCCCATATCCGAGATCCTCAAAAAGATCGATGGGAAGTACAAAATTACTTACCACTGGAATAGAGGACAACATCCAGAACGACCTAAAAATTGTACTGAATTTTGCGAGTTCCATCAATTCCATAGTCACACCACAGACTCTTGTAGATATCTGAAGAAGATGATACAAGATATGATAAATGAAGGTAAACTTCAGGAGTACATAACGCAACCAGCGATTCAACTCTCCACAGGGGCACCTATTAATCGTGTAGAGATACCCCGAGAGGTACAACACCTAGGATGCAACACGATATCACACTCAGCTACTACCTTTCCCACACCCGAATGAGGTATTACTGGACGGATCCATAAGAGCGATTTCAAAGGTTATAGAGTTTTTAGCATATCAAAAGAACCTCCCATTGAGGAGTGGATGAAAATACCTATTAGCTTATCAGCATCGGAGGCACCTGATGAAGGACGCAACCACAACGATCCGCTGGTGGTAACCATGTCCATTGCAATCCTCTAGTACGAGGGAGAGGAAGAAACATCCAAGATGCTGCCATGGGCCATGCCTAAGATACTGATAGACGGATGAAGCTCTGTTGAGATATTATTTTACGAAACATTTAAAAATGATGGGCTTCCAAGACGATTGCTTGATTCCATCAACCTATAATATATTTGGCTTTAACGGATCATCAACTCGGCCAAGAGGTGAAGTCACATTGGAGATCCGAGTGGGAAAAATCCTCACTCTAACCACTTTCGGTGTAGTAGACGTAACCTCGCCTTACACAACCATCATCGGAAGATCTTGGATCCATGGGATCAAAGGAGTGGCCTCAACTTATCACCAAAGGCTAAGGTTCCCTACGCCTGACGGAGTTGCATAGATCGTAGGAGACTCGGGAAAAGCAAAATACTGCTACGACATGCACGAACAGTATAATGAAAAAAGGGCTAAGAATAATGAATGCCAGACTAGCATTACTGCTTATGTAGCGGTAACCAGTAAAACAAGGCGCTCGAATAACAAGATGACTGTGGACAACGATCTTACCCCACCTTCACCAAGAGAGTTCTTATAGAAATTAAAGAACCTCTCCGATGTTGGAGGGCAGGGTTCATCTCCTTGGCCCAGATTACTATCCCGAATAGATGAAAGCTCGGGTTACACCCAAATCCGAACTACTGACATAACTAATAGATGAAAAACCCATCCAAGTCCCTGGACGGTCGACAAGAAAGAAGCCAAGAATGACGGACCCCTCCGAATGAAGCACCCAGAATGTTCGACGGTAGGTAACAATTACTTTACAAACTGGATAGGAACACCCATCTCTTGGACTACAGGAGCCATGACATCAAATGATTGTGGAAACGATCGAACTCATCTTCCCACTAAGCACGAACCGATAAGACGAGAGATGCAAAGGACGGTGCTAGAACCCCCAGAGGACAACCAAAGAAGTAAAATGCCAACAACAGTGGTGACTCTAAAGGAGAATGATGCTTCCTGGCCTAGAGCCAATAAGGGCATCCAGAAGTCCCATTCCGAATGACTGATAGATACCATAACTGAATACGAACTACTATCTATCACAGACGAATACACAGGTTATAAACCAGTTTCTCTCAATAAACGAATCTAAGAGCATAGATCCCTATCCCCAATATGAAGTCCATCCATCTATCCTAATGAGGCTATCACAGACATGATCAAGATGAGACTGGATGAATAAGGGGTGAGCCAGTGTAATCAATTACGCAACGTGTTATGGGCCTTCCGAACAGCTCGAGCTAGAACTGCTGAGATGACACCATTCGTTTTCACGCACGATCAAACATCACTTATGCTGACCAGGGCAGAAGAAAAGAACTTCATCGCAAGATTTTCACTCTGCGAGATAGGTACTCTCGAGGAAAACCAAGAAACAGCCATACATGAGGTGGGAAATCTTTCTTAAAAAACAATCCGAGACTACAATGCATATAATCATCGGACTAAAAACTGGTGCAAGACCCTGCCCAATCATAGCGAGGCAAGAAAATTCACTCCCATCAGGGAAGAACAGTCAATAGCTAAGGCAAAAAACGAGGCACACGAATTTCCAAGACCCGAGGTGGAAGTACTAGAATACCCTGGATTAACAAACACCTCAAGCTCTATAACGCTTAAACAACTTACCGCTTAGGAGGGAAAAATCTGAAAGTGGAACCCAAGTCCATATATGTAATAGGTGGTGAGGCCGTACCAAAATGTACTCGGGGTTTATAAACCCTCTTTTGAGAATAATAAAATTAACCTTTTGTGTGAATCACTTTACTTGCTTTAATTTTTCTCATTTTTCCCTTAATTTTTTATTATTTACTGCTTTAATTTTTTACTTTAATTTTTTGCTTCATTTTTTCTTGCATTTGCATATAGCTTTATCCATCTCATAATCCATTTACAACTAAAGACCATACAGAATATGGCGCGGTACTAGCCACACCTTCCATTCCACATCGAATGATGCGGGTACAATACCTAAGCTGCCTAACACGGAAACAGACCTAGGGCAATGCCATCTAGCCAACGAAGCATGATGAAGCGGGGGACATCCTACGCTACCTAACACGGAAATATACCTAAGGTAATGCCATTACGATCTAGAAATCAGATGATGTCCTGCCATACCAGGAGATACCCAGACTCAAGGTACTTACCTTTGGCTAAGGAAAGAATCACTTGACCGAGGTATTTCCCTCCAAACAACGGTTAATAAACAGGTAGACTCACAAGAATGATCAACTAATCTAGGGGCAAGTGTAACCTAAACCAGACACTACTAAATACAAGCCCAGGAAGGCATCACAAAAAAGGAAATAAGGAAAAAGTGTCATATCTAAAATCCAACACCGTAAGAGATGACTAATCCAATTAAGGAACTGATCACTCCTTGGCTTTGTCACCCATGGTTGGACCCATAGAAAGAACATAATCTCCTAAGAGACAACAGATATATAAAAAATAAGAGACATAATCCAACAAGATGTCATAATACGGTTCATGAAATAATTCCTCTTGTTTCCTCTAATTGTCCCTCTATCTCGGAAATACGCTTACGGTCCACTGCAATAACAATCAAAAGAGGGTCAACACAACACTGTTTTCCTACGAAAACTTAAGCTATATGAAATTTAAAAGCTGCTAAATGGCAACCTTCATGCTCAACCAAAACAGAGGCTAAGGTTTGTTCCACTTGGGACTTTTGGCTATCTAGGACGCTAATTTGTGCCTCAACAGGAGCTATGGATTCATTGCTTGTGAGGCAAGACAATAAATACCTATCACGCTCCTTTTCGAGATGAAGATAGTCTCGCTTAAGACGCGATAACTCTTCCCTATCATCCTCTGCTTGACCAAGTAATGGCATGTGATCGGACTGCCATTCAATCAGTTTATCTTTCTGGCTTCGGAGAAGTTTAATCTCATCCATCCGAGTCACATCCACATGTTTGGACGTATCCAGCATCGCACGAAGCTCCACTATACGATATCAATGCACATATACATCCTTCGGAGTTGAGCATTCTCATGTTCTAAGGCGTCAATTTTTCACTGACGAGAGCTCACATCAAGCTTCAAATCGCATATTTCCCTAGCATAGATATGACCAGTATTATCTAACTTCTCCTCCGAACGTTTGATGACGGCTACCAATAGAGGGGGACTAATTCAGAACTCTAACAAATCTATCATGGTATTAAAAACATGAAACCAATAAGAGTAATATATACATTCTCGATCTTTTTTGTCCTAACGAAGGGACAAGTTCTCCTCTTGAGATATTTTCATAGAAAGACGAAGATTCTGAATCTCGTGCTCGGCCTCCCTAGCTCGTCTTCTAGTGACACGAGTCTCGGAGAGCATGCCAACACGAATGTTATTGCTCTAGTAAACCAGACAACACCTCCAGGATTAGAAAAATAGCAAATGGAGCAACAATACGACAAAATATCATTATAACTCATGTATAAAAACTTTGGTACATACCTCTAATACAAGCCGTTGCTGAGAGGACCTTGGAAAAGTGGTCAAAATATGAGCCTGCTTGTCCTCACTCATCCGAGCATACTGCTCCGAGCACATCACCTTCATTTCCTTAGAGCCATCACCAAAAATCACACTAGACGATCCGAAATGAGCCGAAGGAGCAGAAGGAAACCCTCCAGCAAAAGCACTTTGCACACCAACACCGCTACTCGGAACAACCGAAACAATACGAACACCATCTCGAACACTCGCTCCGGAAGTGACGCCCTTGCCAGCGGGATTACTCGCCTGGGGCATCCTGACATCCGATATTGGAACAATGCTACTAGGATTGGTAGGATCCTTTGACAAGGCCTGGTCAAGATCATCAAAGAATGAATCTCCAAGATCCACCAAATCACCTTCCCTAAGCAGAGCCTCAACATCGATGCCAAGAGATTATTCTTCCATCGTAGGAGCAGTGGATGGCCCTGAACCATCAGTAACTCTTATCCTCTATATAGACATTTAAACAAACATCAGATACTAAGCCATAAGGCGGGGGCAAGGTATATATACGTTAACCATATAACAATATCTTATACCTTAGCATCCTCAACACCTCGGGTAGATTGAGAAGAACGCCTACGAGGAGAAATCCACTTGATCACCCATGGTTGATAAGCCAACATATGAGAGTGCATCTTGGGAATATCGGGAAGAACATCACCAACCTCATTCCAACTATAAATATAGGGCCCCAAAATTCGGAGAGGAGCAACATACCACTTGGGATCGTGCGTCTTACGAAGCGTCAACTGAGTAGGATGAGAAGGATCCAAATCGGACATCGGGGGGGGGGGGGGATCGGAAAGGCTTCTTAGTTCTAGAGATTCCAACTCCAAAATCGTCGAAGGTATCAGACTGCTGACACCAATAGTTCTCCACGAAGGTAGCAGGAGAATAATACTCCCTTTGATCGGGCACAAACTGGTTTAACTCGTGGTCCGTAACCTTACCTAGACTTCGCCGATTACACTCTCGCATGATTATATAAAAGTTACCATTTGGCTGAAAAATCGCTCGCTGAGGGTTGAGCAGAGTAAATACCTCGTATTGAAAGGAGTCGAGCAGGCAATACAGAGGGAGACGAAGACCAGCATCTAGTTGACCTACCGCAACAATGATCTCATTCGGACCACATGGGTTCTCCTCGAAAAGTTTCCGAGACAGAATTTCGGCTTGACATTCCGGCATAGAAAAACTAACCTCAAACTTTTGAAGATTATATTTCGTCTTCACCATCTCTAAAAAGTCGGCATCAGACATGCCGGAAGAACGATTAGCACTTGGGTTTCTAACTGGTCTCTTATCAGAACTTCTAAAGCCAAATAAAATAAGAAAACTGAGATTGATTTCGAAAAAAATGGAGAAAATCACGATGATTGTAGAATCTTCGAAATAACAGAGCAGTAGCAAAGATCATTACTAACTAAACACGAACTCTAAAAGTTCAAAAAGGCGAAACATATTACTGAAAACAACAGAAGACAAGAAGAAACAAAAAGTAGAAGAGAATCTCTTACCATCTCGGTGGCCTCGAAGGATAATTTCTACCAGACATAATGATTCTACTAATGGGGAACAAAGAGTTAAGAATGAGCATCAAAAGACAAAGGAAAGAGAAGATGAAAAAGCCCTGAACTCTGAGCGCAAGAAGTAATGACATTATTTCTTTTTCCCAAAAGATTTTATAAGAAATCAAATGATAACCAACCGGCGCTTCAAGTACAATGGGTAAAAACTCAATAAAGTGCAGACATGGCGGAAATATCGGACTGGAGAAAAGGATGGGACAGTTACAAAAAAAATTCTCCTCATCATGCCCTTGGCAAATTACGAAGAAAATGAGCAAAATGTGAGGGTAAAATACCCGATGGCCACGTGTCAACATCTCAAGGGATAGTTTCATGATGAGATGATAAGATAGGAGCACCGAATCATACTCTATAAAGTTGATCTCATCTGAATCGAGACACCTGCCACACACAGCACATGAACGACGCGTGTGAGGAATGGTGAAAATGTGGGGGTCTAACAACCTCACCCAATATTTCTATTAGCAATCTGTATGGACAACTCCGAGTTGTTTTTCTAGAGAATCAACAAGACTCAATCAATAGAAAACACTCAAAGAGTTATTATCTCAATCTCTCAATTTGATTTACTCAAGAAAATATGATTCGCGAGCCTAATCAAAGAGAGATAACTTGGATGGTACCAAAGACCAATATCCAAGTGTCAATCGATTTAAATCAACAACAAAGGTCGGATATTCTAATCTATTGAACAACGCACAACCTGTATTATTTCAATTATATAACAAAATATAATGCGGAATAAAAATAACACAGACACCAGAAATTTGTTAACGAGGAAACCGCAAATGCAGAAAAACCCCGGTACCTAGTCCAGATTAAACATACACTGTATTAATCCGCTACATAAACTAGCCTACTCCAAATTAACTTCGGTATGGACTGTAGTTGAACCCCAACCAATCTCACACTGATCTAAGGTACAATTATGCTCTTACGCCTCTGATCCGAGAAGGATACTGCGCACTTGATTCCCTTAGTTGATCTCACCCACAACCAAGAGTTGCTACGAACCAAAGTCGAAGACTTGAGCAAACAAATCGGTCTCACACAAAAAAGTCTACATGTAATAGATAAATTCATCTCCCACGAATAAACCTATGAGTTTTGTTCCGTATTTTGATAAATCAAGGTGAACATGAACTAATCGATAAAACCAGACTTATATTCTCGAAGAACAACTCAGTTTCATCAATCACCTCACAATAAACTTAATCGACGCAGCGAAGAAGATTATTGAGGAATCACAAACAATGAGACGAAGATGTTTGTGACTACTTTTATCTTGCCTATCGGAGATAGAAATCTCAAGCCAATTATTACAATTGTACTCGTACGATTGAAAGAGCAAGATCAGATCACACAACTACAAGAAAAGTAGTATCGGTCTGGCTTCACAATCCCAATGAAGTCTTTAAGTCGTTAACCCAAATTTAGAGAGAAAACTCAAGGGTTAATGGAGATCGACTCTAGCTTAGAGAAAACTAGTATTACACAAGAAAGGTGTGTGAGGATTAGCTTTTCCAATGGCTAGAGTTCTCCTTATATAGTCTTTCAAATCAGGGTTTGCAATCAATGTTAGCTTGCTAACAAAGCATTCAATATTCACTGTTAGATGAAAACCTGATTAGATACAAGCTAATATCTCTCAACAGTTAGATCGAAAACTTAGCTTTCCATACACACATGTACTTGACGTTTTGAGTTCGTGTAACCGTACCCAAACGTGTACAATGGTTGGTTAAATATTAGTCAACCAAATGGTTATCCAAATGATAACTTTCGTATCAACCATATTCTTCTTCACCATAACTAGTCCATATGACTCAAATGAACTAGTTAGAGAGTTGTTCAATTGCTATGGGATATCAAGTATGACAAGAGACACAATTGAATCAAAAACGATGTGATTCACTCGAATCATTTCATGAAATATAAAGCCACGGTTTGCAAAAGCATTCCTTAGTAATTTAAGATAAGTTCACGAACACCGTTTTCAGACATAACCTCTTGAGTTAGCGGAATGATTTTGCGGACTCAAGCTAACCGGTTGAAGCTAATAAACTCCAACAGAATTTATCGGGATGAGAATTTCCGTCAGTTCACGGACTGGGTTCGCGGACGGCACCTGAGCTTCAACTTCAGTAGATATTCTCGGGTTCGAGAACTTACACTAGTTCACGGACTGGCTTCGCGGACTGAGTTGCGCCTCACGTTTTGGTTCTACTTGATCAACAAAGTTCGCAAACTTCGGTTCAAGTGTTGAGGAATTATACATATATGTGTTGCCACAACAATTTTTATATTCCCCTATGGGTATATAGTCTAAACTCTCATTTCAATCATTGAAACATTCTCAGAGGGCGTTATATAGTTGTTATTCACAAACCATTTTTCGTCAGAGCGATTTTCAAAGTGATTGAATCATAGCATGAATTTCGTCACTAGGAAAAGATAAACTTGGCTAAAGAGAAAGCTTTACCAACACCCATTTCAAGAAATAGATAAGCTAGAAATACTCAGCTCGAAATGTCACATGTGCATATTCTTAGTCTATATAGATAAACGACTTTTGTCTCAAGATAGGAGATAGAGTAGATAGACTTTTGAGTGATAGATAAGTTAAAGTCCCCACATACCTTTTAGTCGATGAAGATACACTGGTTCCTTGAGTAGTCCTTCGTCTTGTATGATGATCTCCATGGAGTTCTTGAGCTAAACTACGCTTTCTATCCTAGTCTGAGACCTTAGCTATAGTAGACTAGAAGTCAAGACTTTATAGTTTTGATAACTAAGATTGACAAACATGCTTGAGATAGCAACGCATGCGAGTTTGACCGAGCAGTGCTCTAATAATCTCCCCCTTTGTCAATTTTAATGGAAAAACTATTAATACATATGGAATACAAAAATTATATAAATAAACTTTGTGGTTCCTATTCCACATGCCTAATCTTCAACAATACTCGAAATCTTCGTCACTTCCAAGTAGTCCAATGATCCCAAAGGTTGTAAGTTTAGTATCATCGTTGTTGAAAATCCGTAGCTATAACAATGAGAAAAGCATTGGTTCTCAATCATTGTTATACAGTGTCATAGTATTATTACACAGCGTCAAAGTCCAATTGCATCACAACTTCAACAACAATACTATGGTGATACTTCACTCCCACTTATTCAATACTCCATCTCACATGGAAACCACTCCCCCTTACATAATGCTCCGAAAACCATATGTATTTGTAGTGTGCACTACAATTAATTCTCCCCCTTTTTGTCAATAAAATTGGCAAAGGTAGAAGAACGGGATCCTAATGAAATTTCCGTTAGAGACATTTCATGACCAAAGGTAAATGTTCTATCATCTTGTTTAGATGCAATCATAAAGCCGATGCTAAATGCATTCATCAAGGAGTTTATAAAGATACAAGATAATCCCTAAAAAATTCCACATCCGCACTCCCCACAAAGATTTGGAAATTAAGCGCAAGTTCAAAAGAACTCTCCCCCATAAGATGTCATTCCCTAAGGAACAACAAGAGTGACCTTAATTTCAAGAGAAAAGAAGGATTTCTTTAGACTCAACAAATTGCATACAAGTATGAATTTGGAATCCAAAATATTCAATCATATTAACCAAAGCGAACCAAGATTAATTTGACTAAATATGCTCAACACAAGTAAACTTATGGAGACTTAATTCATCGATTAGATTATTCACAAGAGAACCCATAAATATTCTAACATGATTACACAATTAAACTAATCACAAAGTAATAAATTCAATTGTCCACACTCGACATGAGAAAAATCTATGGAGTGCTAACTAAATAATCACACAAGATGATTGATTTAGTTCATTTAGGCTCAACATAAGAGATTATGGAACCCCGACTAAGATTATCATAGGAAATGACAACCTTAACCGTACATGTACTCAACATGAGAGAACTCATGGAATACAAACTAAATAACCACGCAAGTTGATTAAATTAGTTCTTAATGCTCAACATATTGCATCTTTATGGAACAACCAACCATGTCGATAAGAAATCGACTTAGTTGTATCGTTCTCAACATAAGATACAAGATGGAACCTTCACGGTAATACATAATAATATGGAACAATTAATCTCTATACCGTGGATCACAAAACAAGGACCTATTCTATTTTTCCATCACAAAGTGACACAATAGACTTTATCCTTGAATCACAAAAGATTTTTACCTATCTTACATCAATAATTGACAATATAGACTTAACTTTTGTGTTTTGAAAAAAGTCCATTCATTCCTTTATCAATATTTGCATACCAATACGTGAATGATTTTACTTTTGACAAAAATATGGGAGAATCAAGTTCACGGACATAAACATACAAATCCCATCAAAATATTGCAATATATAAAATCAAAAGGATTAATACTATAACCATCATCTTCCAAACAAAATTAGAATTTAAACCAATAAATCTAAAAACAAGAAGATGAAATCATTGGATATAGCTATGTGTAATCACAATCATGGCTAATCCAAAACACTAGTTATTCTTCTAAATAAAACATAAAACATGGAAGATTTACTAGATAGAAGCATTTCACTTACTTTGTATACTCTTCTCATATTCTTTGTACTCTTCAAGCTCATCTTCGATCAGATTAATTCCAGATTCTAGACTATCCATCTTTTTTTCAAGTCTCTTGGAAGAAGTTTCAAGTTCACTTTTTAGGGCACGAACTTGTTCCAGGACTAGATTCATAGTCAAGGAGAGCTTATCAAAATGAGAAAAAGAGATGTTTTCATCTAGGGAGGAATCATGAGAATCAAGATTCACACCATTATCTGAAGAATCAAAACGTATCTTCTTTGATGGAAAGAGAACAGTCCAAACATCACTTTTTTTGCTAGAAAGACTTGAGGAGGACATGATAGAAGAGATAGATGAAATGTTTAGTTGAGAAAGATTATTTTAAAGGAAACTAAGAAGATAAATTTCCAAACTAACCTTTGACCAAAACCCTAACAGAATTTTGATTATCCTCAGAAAAAGACCTTAAAAACTGGAGCAGAAATGTTTCATCACAACCCTCTCAAAGATTATGATTTCTTTGTCTAAGAGGGATAGACAAAGAGATCCTTAATATAGTATTATAAACCGTACATATTCCAATTCTTCTTAGAACTGGGTAACTTCTTTTGAGGTGATGAAGTTATAATCTGTTTCTGTCTTGTTTTTAAGAAAGATGAGTAGACATCATCCTTTTCTTTTTTTAGCATAGATTTGAACACCTTGATTGCTGATTTTCGCAAACTATGCATTCTTTTGGAAATACCTTTTACAAAGGCAGAGGATTTTGTATGAGATTCCTTTTTCTTCTTCTGCAAACGTTTTGTAGAAGGGAGTTTTTTCTATTTCTGAGTGTCCCAAACTTTCACGGGGTCCTGATAATAACAAGTAGTGTCTGCAAGATTAGGAATGTCCTTGTGATTCTATGTACCATCTCTATTGTCTGAATGACTTAAGAAGGGTATAGTCTCAGGAGAATTTTGCTGACAACGAGAATCATGATTACAAGTTATCACTTTTAACTTTGACAGTTTATTTTCCAGATTTTCAATCTTTTTAGATACGACCTCCTTATCTAGTTGTAAGTCTTCTGGGGAAGTAAGATTGTTTATCATGGAATGATCAAGACTGTTAGGAGGACATTCATGATTATCAACAAACAGACTGAGAGAACTTTCATAGATATCATCCTCAGGACAATAGTCAAGAGTGACCATCCATGCTTTAGTTAACTCATCCACTTCCTTATTTGGATGTTTTGAAGTATCATGAACACTTCTATAGCACTTAAAACATGCATAACTTTTCTGAACCTTTTTATTAATTGACTTCTTTTTCTTTTGAGACTTTCTTTGATTTTATATAAGAGATTTCTTAAGCTATTGAATAAACAGTGAAAAAACTGAATTAAATCCATTCTCATACTTTTTGTCAATCAATTTGGGGCGTCGAGACTTAAGATTAGAAGTAACAACATGGTTGCTAGATAGACGTAGTTTCTTTCTTTGTTCCAGTTTAGAATCGAAAATCTTCAACTTTCCAGCTAGGGAATTTCTAGAAAGAGTATCAAGGTTATTTACCTCGACGATGGCATGCTTCTTAGCATCGTATCTAGATGTGATCTGAGAATTTTTATTACAATCTTCTTTTCAGAAATAGTCTTACCCAATGCAAAAGATGCATTAAAAATTTCAGACACTTTGTGATTAAACTCATCAAATGTTTCTCCATCTTCCATACGAAGGTTTTCTCAATCGGAATTAAGGTTCTGAAGCCTTGCATCCTTTTCACTGGAGTTTCCTTCGAATACGGTTGCTAAGATATCCCAAGCTTCTTGAGACTTAGTGCAATTAGACACATGGTGCTGAATATTTGGGGTAATGGCATGTATGATCGCATTCAAACCGTCGGGGTTTTTCTTTGCAGCAAGAACCTCGGCAGGAGTATATTCAGCAATATTATTTGGAACATTTTCTCCTTCTGCAGCAACGGGAGGATCATAGCCATTAACAATATATACCCATGATTGAAAATCACGTGATTGAAGGAAATCTCGCATATCAATTTTCCACCATAAGTAGTTAGAGCCATCGAAGACTGGTGGTGCGTTTATTGAGATAGCTCATCTGTCCATAGAGTCAGATCGCTACAAACACAGACTTGTAAGGTCTTTAACGTGTTTGCCTGCTCTGATACCAATTGAAAATGCGGGGGTCCAACAACATAAACCCAATATTTTTATTAGAAATCTGTATGGACAACTCCGAGTTATTTTTCTATAAAATCAACAAGACTCAATCAATAGAAAACACTCAAGGAGTTATTATATCAATCTCTCGATTTGATTTAATCAAGCAAATATGAATCGCGAGCCTAATTAAAGAGATATAACTTGGATGGTACCAAAGACCAATATCCAAGTGTCAATCGATTTAAATCAACAACCAAAGGTCGGATATTCTAATCGATTGAACAACGCACAACCTGTATTATTTCAATTATATAACAAAATATAATGCGGAATAGAAATAACACATATACCAGAATTCTGTTAATGAGGAAACCGCAAATGTGGAAAAACCCCGGGACCTAGTCCGGATTAAACATATACTGTATTAAGCCACTACAGACACTAGGGTCTGGACTATAGTTGAACACCAACCAATCTTACACTAATCCAAGGTACAGTTATGCTCCAACGCCTTTGATCCTATCAGGATACTGCGCACTTGATTCCCTTAGTTAATCTCACCCACAACCAAGAGTTGGTACGACCCAAAGTCGAAGACTTTAGCAAACAAATCTGTCTCACAGAAAAGTATACAGGTAATAGATAAATTTGTCTCCCATGAATAAACCTATGAGTTTTGTTCCGTCTTTTGATAAATCAAGGTGAACAGGAACCAATCGATAAAACCAGACATATATTCTCGAAGAACATCTCAGTTTCATCAATCACCTCAAAATAAACTTAATCGACGCAGCGAAGAAGATTATTGAGGAATCACAAATAATGAGACGAATATGTTTGTGACTACTTTTATCTTGCCTATCGGAGATAGAAATCTCAAGCCAATTATTACAATTGTACTCGTACGATATAAATAGAAAGATCAGATCACACAACTACAAGAAAAGTAGTATCACTATGGCTTCACAATCCCAATGAATTCTTTAAGCCGTTAACCCAAATTTAGATAGAAAACTCAAAGGTTAATGGAGATCGACTCTATCTTAGAGAAAACTAGTATCACACAAGAAATGTGTGTGGGGATTAGTTTTTCCAATGGCTAGAGTTCTCCTTATATAGTCTTTTAAATCAGGGTTTGCAATCAATGTTAGCTTGCTAACAAAGCATTCAATATTTACCATTAGATGAAAACCTGATTAGATACAAGCTAATATCTCTCAACCGTTAGATCGAAAACTTATCTTGCCATACACACATGTACTTGATGTTTTGAGTTCGTGTAAACGTACCCAAACGTGTACAATGGTTGGTTCAATATTAGTCAACCAAATGGTTAGCCAAATGATAACTTTCGTATCAACCATATTCTTCTTCACTATAACTAGTCCAAATGACTCAAATGAACTAGTTAGAGAGTTGTTCAATTGCTATGGGATCTCAAGTATTACAAGAGACACAATTGAATCAAAAATGATGTGATTCACTCGAATCATTTCATGAACTATAAGGCCAAGGTTTGCAAAAGCATTCCTTGGTAATTTAAGATAAGATCACGAACACCGTTTTCAGACATAACCTCTTGAGTTCGCGGACTCAAGCTAACCGATTGAAGTTAATAAACTATAGCAGAATTTATCGGGATGAGAACTTCCGTCACTTCGCGGACTGGGTTCGCAGACTGCACCTGAGCTTCAACTTCAGCAGATATTCTCGGGTTCGAGAACTTACGCCAGTTCACGGACTGGGTTCGCAGACTGAGTTCGCGGACTGAGTTTCTGCTCATGTTCCGGTTCTACTTGATCAACAAAGTTCGAAAACTTCGGTTCAAGTGTTAAGGACTTATACATATGTGTTTCCACAACAATGTTTATATCCCCCAATGGTTATATAGTCTAAACTCTCATTTCAATCATTGAAACATTCTCAGAGGGCGTTATATAGTTGTTATTCACAAACTATTTTTCGTCAGAGCGATTTTCAAAGTGATTGAATCATAACATGACTTAAACTTTGCTAAATCGAAAGCTTTACCAACACCCATTTTGAGAAATAGATAAGCGAGAAATACTCAACTCGAAATGTCACGTGTGCATATTCTTATTCTATATAGATAAATGACTTTTGTCTCAAGATAGGAGATAGAGCAGATAGACTTTTGAGTGATAGATAAGTTCAAGTATCCACATACCTTTTAGTCGATGAAGATCCACTAGCTCCTTGAGTAGTCCTTCGTCTTGTATGATGATCTCCATAGAGTTCTTGATCTCAACTACACTTTTTATCCTAGTCCGAGACCTTAGCTATAGTAGACTAGAAATCAATACTTTATAGTTTTGATCACTAAGATTGACAAACATGCTTGAGATAGCAACGCATGCGAGTTTGACCGAGCCGTGCTCTAACAAATGGTCTAATCGATTCAGATGCTCAAGTTAAAAAAGTAGCACCGCATTTAATTAAGGATTAGAAGAGGCGAGAGCGAGTCTATATCACAAAAGAAGGCTCGGACTACCTATACTATAACTCATAGATGAAGTAGCACGAGGATCTCCAAAAAATAGCTTCACGATGACGAACAGGGCGAGATAACTAGGAGATGAGAACTTAGCATACCATCACGAGGGATAGTATAGAACCATTCCGAAGCGATGAAGACGACGAATGATGACTCCAAGAGCTCGGCTAGGCCTGACCTTCACGAGTTTATTTTTTCTATAAATACCATTCCATATATCAGGAGATGGTAAAGTTAGTTGATGTATTCTTAGATGGTCTTTCTACAGAGAATACCTGAGAGAAATCTAGAAAGATAGAAAGTGAGAGATCTTAGTGATATTTGTAGCTCTTTCAAGGGTAAGTCCTTATGATTAATAAAGAAAACATATTATCTCCCGTGGATGTAGGTCTCCATGGCCGAACCACGTTATATGCTTGTGTTAATCTTTACTTTCATGTTCTTTAGATCTTATTTATCTTCTTATCTTGAATGTTAGATAGATTATAGTCTTTTCATTTGTATGGGTGTAGTCATCAGAAAGATGCAACTACACTTATGTTTATCACTGTAACTAATAAACACACAAGGAAGTATTTTCGGCTGCAATTTGTGTTGGCAGAAGTGAGATAGTAGAGGATAGCAACGACATCCAAAAGTTTTGAGAAAATCATAGTCTTGAGCTCTATTATGCACATCAAAATAAGGAGTATTATTTCAAAAAAAAAAGGAGTGGGAAGTCTATTGATCAAGTAGACAGTAGTGGAATAGAATTCAGCCCAAAACCATTCAGGTAAACCACTTTGAAGCATAAGAGCACGACCAGTTCAATGATGTGTCGTATTTTCCCGCTCATCTAGGACATTTTGTTGTGGAGTGCTAGGACAGGAAGACCGGCTTTGAATGCCATTTGTAACTAAATAATATTTTAATGAATTAGCATACTCAGTACCACCATCAGATTGCAAAGCAAGAATGGATGTTGAAAATTGTTTTTCAATCATAGCTTTGAAGTCTAAAAAACAGCGAAACACTTGAGTTTTATCGGATAAGAAATATAGCCAGGTAAAACGAGAACATTCATAAACAAACAGAAGAAAATAACAAAAGCCACAGTTGGATGGAAAAGGTGCAGGACCCCATAAATACGAATGAATAACAACACCAATTTTATTAGAATAGATAGTTTTTGACAATAAAGGAAGACGATGGTGCTTGGAACCTACACAACTAGCACAAATAGATTGAAAAGGGGAAAAACTAGATGTAAAAGATAAAGATTGACTAGACTTAAGAGACTGAAATACACGATTATTAGGATGACCTAGACGCATATGCCATACCGCTGGAATTGTATGAACGCCAATTGTAGTGACAAAAAAAGCTGATGAAGTGGATGACCTAGAAGAATGATGAGTGCTGTTGAGAATGGGATACATGCCATCTTCATTCTTTCCCTTGTACATAGGAGTTCTCGTTCGTCGATCCTGAATACAAAAGACAAATTTATCAAAGACAAAAATACAATTAGAATCACGAGTGAGTTGTCCCACAGATAATAATTTTTCTGCAATTGAAGGCATGTGAAGATTATTTTTCAGTAATATCTGAGATGATATAGAGTTTATGGTGATATCACTAGTCCCTGTAATGGGAAAAATCCGACCATTGCCGACAAGGACTTTGTAATTACCGTTATAATCAACTAGATTGGTTATCCGAGAAGCATCAGAAGTCATGTGTGCATAAGCAGCAGTGTCAACAAACCAATGATTTTTATACGGCATGGACTACAGTTGTATTGCTGAGAAGGCCTGAGGTAGGTCAATGGTTTGGGATTGCGTGAGACGATTGCAAGTTGGAGTTGTATGACCAGTATTTGCGCACCATTTCCACACAACATAGGATGAGGGTGGTGGGACAAGAACTAAAGGTGAATTATTACCACAACCATTTCCATAAGGACAACCGAAAGAGCCAGTAGAGTAATTTTTGTTGAATTGAGGACCTCCATTGTTTCAACAACCACGAGTATTAGACCAATTAGTGTTGGAGTAACCATTGTTCCAGCCACTATTATTCCAGCTACCATTGTTTAAGTTTCCACGGCCATTTGAGTTCCAATTTGGACGAATATTATTATTCCAGTTGGTACGATCACGACCATTACCAGTTGATTTCCAATTTCCAGGACCATTAAAGGAGCCATGACCAAGATTTGAATATTTTCCACGACCAATAGATTGAGAACCATCAAAGAAAGCATTTTAGTTTTGCAAGTCAAATGCCGAATTTTAAAGACTTTGAAGATATTGCATATGAGACTCATGATGGAGGATGAGAGCATGAAGTTCAGTAAAGGTTGGTAGAGAGGTTCTAGAAATAACAGTTGTATAAATACTTGTCCAATCATCTCCCAATTCACGCAAGGTTGTGGAGACAAGTTCAAGATCAGATATAGGTTGTAAAACAATAGCTATGGAGTCAGACATTTCCTTGATCTTGAGAATATAGTCAGAAATAGAAGAGTTACCTTTTTGAATGGTTGATAAGCTTGCCTTGAGTTGTAGGATTCTGGATGGATTGATAGTACCATAGGTAGAGCGGAGATCCTTCCATACTGCATGAGAATTACCTCGTCAAGCACATTCAAATTTCATAGTTTCAGTTAGAGAGAAGTTGATCCAAGACATGATGGTTTGGTCGATGACTTCTCCTTCTTTATAAGATGGATTAGGATTTTTTTCGTCAGTTACGGCATCAACAAGTTATTGAGCTGGTACTTCATATGAATCATCAAGATATTTATAAAGACGATGAGTTTTCATAATAAGCGTTATTGAGATTCCCCGAGAAGATAATTGGTTTTGTCTAAGAGAACTATTTTGGCTGAAGAAGGAAGAAACGATGAGGTCATGAAAGATCCAACACTGATTGATTGAGAAGCAGCAATGGTTGGAGCTCCTGTATTGTGTGACATAATTGAAACAGTAAGAATCTTGAGTTGAAACAGTTGACATAGTGAAAGAAAAAAAAAGAGCAGGTTGGGGTTTTGAAGAAGAAAAGAAAAGAGTTTTGAGGATAGGGTTTCTGAGAGATCGTTCTAGCTCTAATACCATGAACAATTATGAAAGGTCTCAGTTAACCGTCTTAGGTTATTGATATATGTATACACATTTAGTTATATGGGTATGAGTTATAATGGACTCTAATACAAGGATCAAACATATATATGGACTTACATACGGACTTTACATGGACATATATTCTAAAAATTTAACGTGGTTCATCCATAGCCTACATCCACTGGTATTGAGTTTGAGATCTTACTATAATCGTTCAAGGTTACAAGGTTCAAATAACCTATGAGTATAAAGGGAATTACAGAGTGTAAGTATGTATCTCACTCTATTCCTGGCTCTCCCCTCTATTTGCTAAAATCCTACCCCTCTTCAAGTAGTCGAGATTGATACTTACAGAGTTATAATCGGGTCCCAACATATCCTACCTCATTTTTTGAGTTCGGGGATCATCAGATATCAATCCCTTTCTTTACTATTTTTCGCGGTCTCTCGGGATGGTTTACTTCGTCCTCGACTTGACATGTTGCTGTATAAGTTAGGTGAAGTTGTTGAATGTATTGCATATTGAGTAGCCTACTCCTGCACGCATGTAACGGTTCTTTACAGCCGTACCATCAGTTCGTCGATTCGTGGGAGCTTCTCGACCATGCATTCAAATGCGCCTCGTGATCTGAAAGTTATTTAAGCGATGATCATGTGTATCTGTAGCAACTTAACTATCATGTTCTTGTACCGTGATCATGCCATGTGTACAATAATATTTTGCAGTTATATTTTCCCCATTGATTTACTCTGATTACCGAGGGTGATCTGGTAATTCAACTCCCACGACTACCTAAGCATGATCATCTTATTGCATTTAATTCCTTAATTTATTCCCGTTGTGCTAGTCCTTCCGGCTATTTATGGCTAAATTCCCTTGAATTCAATGCACATTCTCATTCCTTTGTCTCTTATCCTTTACTGCTCTGCAGAAGTACTTCAACTTCCCGACTTCTTCAAGTTCTGAAACTTTCAATTTATTCAGAAACGGCATTTTTTCCCCGGTTGTGCTAAAGGTTTTATCCTCAGTCCTGTTATTCTTTGCACATCTGAGGTAAGTCTTCCCTCACTCACATATTTTTATTTCCTGAGATGATGGCTAAGATAGGTTTTGAATTAAAAACCCTAAAGAACTTTTTCTTAATGCTTGTTGATTTCCATTCTCGTGATTAGGTGTTTTCTCTGATCATGGATAGTTCTATTAGAAGTAGTAGTCGGTCCGGTAAGAATACTCATGATCCTCCTATTCAATCGTCTGGTAAAAGTACTAAGCAATAGAAAGGATCTAAGTATCCTGATTTTAAACCTCCGAGTAGGATAAGTAAAACCGAGGAGTATGGCAGAGTGATGAAGGGCTCGTCTTTGAATCGCCAAAATTCCTTAGTTGAGAGGCCCGTGGATCGTGACGCTCCAACTGAAATTCGATTTAAAAGTGGACATGACTCTCCTGGCGCTACGTCTCCGTCTTCGGATTATCCTCATGAAAGGTCATCGTATGTCGTTGCTAAATCTGATATGGAAGTTGGTCATGATATTGTATTTCTTCATGATATTCTTGAGTATCTCCCACCTGCCCCTCAGTTTACTCATACCGAAGGCCGTGAGCTTCTCAAGATAGCTTCTAGCATATGTCCCTCGAAGCTATCAAGGAAAATGTTAGAGCACTGCTCGGTCGAACTCGCAAGCATTGCTATCTCAAGCTTGTTGTCAAGTTTAGTTGCCAAAACTATAAGTCTTGATTTCTAGTATACTTATAACTAAGTCTCGGACTAGGATAGAAAGTGTAGTTGAGCTCTAGACTGCATGGAGTTCATCATACAAAGAGGAAGAACTACTCAAGGAACTGGTGGAACTTCATCGACTAAAAGGTATGTGGAGACTTGAACTTATCTATCACTAAAAAATTATATCTACTCTATCCCTTATCTTGAGACAAAAATCATATTGCTATATAGACATCGATTATACACATTTGTTATTTCAAGCCGAGTTCATCTCGCTCTCGAAATATGTGTTGGTAAGCTTTCGCTTTGGCCAAGTTCATCTTTACAAGTGACGAAAGTCATGTTGATTATTTCAATATCTTGAAAATTTCTTTGATGAAAAATAGTGTGTGAATAACCTCTATTTAACATCCTCTAAGAATGTTTCAATGATTGAAATAAAGAGTTTAGAACATGTAACCATCTTTGGATATAAGCATATAATGTGTTCGCGCATTAGTGTACAAGTCCAAAATCGGGAACCAAATGTATGCATACTTGTATATGTACTAAATGGTTGATGGAGACTGGGTAAGTATGCGTACCCAGCGGAAGTTCACGTCCGTGAATTTCTGCTGAGTTTGGAAATCAAAACCAACTTAAACCGGTTATCTAACTATGCGTACCCGTACGCATACTGACGGAAAGTTCACGTTCGTGAATTTTTGTTGAGTTTGGAAACCAAAACAAACTCAAATTCGGTTACTTAAGTACGCATACTTAAGTGTGTTACTTTCTAAAATTGGTTTACTCGTGAACTTAAATTTATATAAACTAAGGAATGCATATTTTCAAACCATGGATATAAAGTTCATGAATCTATTCGGGTGAATCAAAACCAATTTTGCTTCGATTATGTCTTGTATACTTCTAAGAGATCTAAGCAATTGAACAACTCTTGAACTAGATCATTTGAACTAGTTATGGTGAAGATGAATAAGGTTGATATGAAAGTGCTCATATGGTTAAATATTTGGTTAACTACTGTTGAACCAACGACTTGTACACGTTTTGGTATGGTTATATAAACTATTTGTGTATAAAAAGCTAAGTTCAATCTAACATTTGAAAGTTATTAGCTTGAATCTAATCAGGTTTTCATCTAACGGTGAATATTGAATGCTTTGTTACCAAGGTAACTTAGATTGCAAACCCTGATTTGGAGACTATATATTGGAGAACTCTAGCAAATGGGAAAGTTAATCCCCACACCTCCTATGCGATAATAGTTGTATAAGCTAGAGTCGATTCTCATTTAACCTTAAGTTTCTACCGAGACCCTGTAGGTTAACGACTTTAATACTTCATTGGGATTGTGAAGCCAGACCCAACTATTTTCTCTGTAGTTGCGTGATCTGATCTTATTATTTCTATCGTATTGAGTACAATTTTAAAATTGACTCAAGATTAATTTCTCTGATATGCAAGATAGAAAAGTAATCACAAACATCTTCATCTCATCGTTTGTGATTCCGTAAATATCATGCTTCACTAGCCGATTAAGAGTATTGTGAGGTGATTGATAATTCTAGGTTGTTCTTCGGGAATGTAAGTCCGGGTTATCGATTGGTTCCTGTTCACCTTGATTTATCAAAAGACGGAACAAAAACTTGTAGGTATTTTTGTGGGAGATAGATTTATCTATTCTTTTAGACTTTTCTGTGTGAGAAAGATTTGATTACTAAAGTCTTCGACTTTGCGTCGTAGCAACTCTTAGTTATGGGTGAGATCAGCTAATGGAATCAAGTGCGTAGTATCCTTCTAGGATCAGAGACATAAGGAGCGTAACTGTACCTTGGATCAGTATGAGATTGATTGGGGTTCAACTACAGTCCATACATAAGTTAGTTTGTAGTTGGCTAGTGTCTGTAGAGGCTTAATACAGTGTGTGTTCAATCTAGACTATGTCCTGGGGTTTTTCTGCATTTGCGGTTTCCTCGTTAAAAAAACTTCTGGTGTCGGTATTATTTCATTTCCGCATTATATTTTGTTATGTAATTTAAATATCACAGGTTGTGCGTTGAATCGATTAATTGGTAAATCCAACATTTGGTTGTTCGTTGAAATTGATTGAACATTGGTCTTTGGTACCGTTCAAGTTATTTTCTCTTGTATTCTATTAGGCTCGTAGATTTCTATTTGCTTGTATTCTATTAGTATTAAATCGATAAATTGAGATATAACTCTTTGATATACTTTTTACTAAGATTGAGTCATACTGTCTAGTTGATTCTATTAAAAGTATATTGGAGTTAGTCCATACATATTGCTAAGTGAAATACTGGGTGAGGTTGTTAGACCCCCCGCTTTTTCAGAAAAGTATAATCTTCAGCGTTTCCAAATCACATTCTATGGATAAGAAGAAGATTTGAATTTGGAGATGATCGATCAGTTCCCGTATGATGATATGAACTTGCTGACATTTGTGGGACAACTTGATGAAGTTCTTACCTCCTTGTATACGATTAAGATAATTCGTTCTTGTATGATGTTTTCACTTATCGGTGTAAAACAGACAGGTCCCGTAATCGTGCGACGTATCAATACAGTGGTAATTCTTGGAGAGTGTTGAAGGAATGTAGCCTTCAAGCGAGAGGTCTAATTAGTATGCAGTCTTATACGCCGCATGATCTAAGGGAAAAATGTTAGATCATTGCTCTATCGAACTCACAAGTGTTATCTCAAGTTGTTGTCAAATTTAGTTGGAAAAGGTATATCTTGATATCTACTCTACAATTAGTTCATTCTCGGACTACGATAGAAATTTAGTTGAAAAACAGTGGATCACAGCAGTCATCATTGCGTTCTACTGTTTAAAGGCGAAGATCAATCGAAGATTTTGGAGAACTTCATCAACAAAAGGTAAGTGAAGACTGAACCACCTATTTCTCAAGTTATATTCAATTTTTTATCACTGAGACGATGTCGCATAACTAATTAGACTATTATGCATAGACAATAATTTCGAGTCAATTTTATCTTGATAATTAGTTCTCGAAATATAATTACTAAGGTTAATGAACATTTGTTCATACTTGATGAATTTTGGCTAAGGATAATTTATTGTTCGGAATCAAAATCATGATTCAAGTTTTGTCGTTCGAAAATAGTCTGGAACAGTGATATGTGTCATTGATGTTATTCATGAATGTTTCGAATCGATTTAGAGAGAAATATATAACTAGTATAGATTCAGATACATGACATTTATCAGTCTTACAAACTGGAAAAATTGTTATAAGTTTGAACCAGTATAACATGTATTCGTACACGTATCAGGGTAGTTATATATTGACTTACAGATTTGTCGTACACATGTTCTTATGTATATCATGATAAAATCTGTTCAACTCGTGAAGAAGATCGGTATGCGTACTCATATGCAAACCATTAAGGAACTGTGGTTATGGAACCTGGTTAGTTTACAAACCGGTACGCAAACCAAAATAGTTATGTGTTCCTGAAGTCAGTTTAAGTACCCAAATTGGTACGCAAACCAAAATATTTATGTGGACTCCGGAACCGGACGTAGTCTTAAGGTTTCCAAACCGGTACATACACCTAAATAGTTTCGTTAACTCCGGAACTTGGTTTGGTTTAATGTTTACAAATAGGTACACATACTCTGACTGACCTGAGTCACGAACGTTTATGTATTTGTACTTTGTGAATTTACTAACCATGTCGATTATCTTCAAGGGCGATTAAATTATTTCTATGAGATAATTAATATTTGATTAATTCTTTTGATCACATGATTTTGAGTCAAGATTAATGTCTTGAGTGTTCATGAAAATGAGTGTTAATCTTTTAAGTTCGAATCGGCTAGTTTCGGCTAACCATGTTGAACATAGTCTTTGTACACGGTTCGGTTACGGTTTCACCTAACCAGAGTGCATATCTTGCTTTTGTAAATCAGATTCAAAGATTCATTTAATGTTAGATATTGATTGCTCGGTTCCAAATCTATCTTAGTTTAAACCTAAAGTAACATATACTTTGAATGTCTATCAAAGGGAAACTTCAAGCAACTGGGATCTTTGAATCCCGAACCTACTTTTTGGTGGGTCCTAGTTGTATCTAGATTCGTCATTTCCCTAACCCTTTCAGGGTTTAGCGACAACAAAGTCTTCATAGGGATTCGTAAATCCATATCCAATTATCTTTCCTTGATAACTTGAATACCCTGATCTTGATTGATTGTTGAGTTTGCTCCATTGATCAAGATAGATAAAAAATCATCAAAGTTATCTTCATCTCAAACATTATTGATTTCACAGTTTTTATACTTGTGAGGTGAACAATAATTTAGGATGCATTTCGGGTTGCATAAGTTCAAATTTTGAGGTTAGCTAAACTTTGTCTATTACTATCGATTTCCATCACATTTGATCGAACTATTTGATTGTAAAAGGAAATTATATATAGGATTAATTCTATAGGAGGAAGATTGGTTCAAAGTCTTCAATTGAGTTGAAGCAACTCTTAGCTGGTGTGACGTCATCTAAGGGAATCAATAGCGCGGTGTCCTGCTGGGATTCAAGAGGCATAAGGAGCGAGACTATACTTTAATCGGTGAGAGATACCTTTTAGGGCTCAACTACTTTCCAATATGAAGTTAATTGGTAATAGGCTAGTGTCTGTAGCGACTTAATACAGTTTGGTGTTCAATCTAGACTAGGTCCTGAGGTTTTTCTTTATTTGCGGTTTCCTCATTAACAAAAATTCTGGTGTCTATGTTATTTATTTTTACGCATTATATTGTTTATCTTTATAATTGAAATATCACAGGTTGTGCGTTGATCAATCAAAGTAGATACATTCGATCTAGTTTTTTGGATACGACTTGGTTGATTCTTGGACATTGGTCTTTGGTACCGTCCAAGTAATCTCTTTGTGATTAGGTTCATGGATTTATTTATGTAAACATTCTAATCGCAAGAGAGACAAATATAACTCTAGATATTATTGCTTGATTAAGTTTAACTCTCGGAGTTGTATTGAGTTTGTCCATACAGACTGCCTAAGAAAAAATGGTGGTGTATTTTGGTACCCCCGTGTTTTCAACAAATATAATAGGAGTAGGTTGCCATGGAACGTGACATTTCCCCATTTTACTTCGACTGAAAAGAAAAAGGCTGCTGGTGGGTTTCATATTCTTGAAGAAATTGATATCAACAGGATGAGGGATGTTCCCGGTTCCAACCGTCTCATCCCACTTTCAGATTGTTTAAGGGACGAGCATGACTATGACTGGCCTCGTACTCCGCTGGTGGTGATCGGTCCTTAGGCTCGCGGATGGATCTATTGGGATTCCTTGAATCATATGGAGCTATTGGGATTCTTGGGAGATAGATATCTCTGGTTGTTCCGTGGTACAATCCGTCTTATTTTTTATTTTTCGTTATGTGATCTCCTGCATATTTCTGATCCATCATTTCCTTTGCCCCAACAATCTGCAGCTGACTGCACGTCCGGTTGGAACTGAGAAAACGATATATATGCCTAAAAATATCATTTCAACAAAAAGAAGAAGATGCATAACAAATTATGGAGCCACCACAAAAGATGCATATAACAGTTTATACAGTTGTTTTTTAGTTCATGCAACCACTAATTTGGTTATGCAATCACTAAAACGATATATATGCCCTAAGAAAAACATTCCAACAAAAAAAAGGATGTATAATGTGTTATACAATCAGTAGTGTTTCGTTTTTCTTCGATCGTCCCTCCCCACCGTGACATCGGTGTTCTAGTATTTGATACAGCCCTGGTAAATATATCTGCCAATTGTTATATCAAAGAGGCAGCAATTATCACACTAACCCCAAATTTTACGGTCTTCCCTGGATCAAAAATATTTTCGATACGGATTTGTTGATTACTGTAATGCTAGAGTATACAACCAACGTGTTATGGTTTTCTCGCCACAACCCTACTCTCATTAAGATCAACTAATTTGGTCTTGTTTCCCCATTCTTTGGATTATAACTCCACTAGTTGGTCTTCTTTCCTCATAAGAAAACGGTGCATATATTCTTCTCCTCCATCCTATCCTTACTATTATAAAATCGTTTGATTACTCTTTGTTCTTGTATTATAAGTATATATCTATGGTGCAAATTTAAATTATGGGCATCAAAAATATGAAATCATCGAAACATGAGGAAGAAGACGACTCCATTTGATTATTATCTTGATTCTTGCCTAATAGATAAAAGAGAGAGATTTGTAATATATGGAAACTTGTGCTTTTAATGGAAATACTTTTCTATTAGAAAATAAAATCAGAATACCAAAAGTGATTTTCTACCTAAAAACCCTCTAATAAGAAGGGACGGAATGTACACCCCGATTTTAGAGGCGTGCACAAATTTGAACTCCTGGTCAATATATCTGCCAATTGTTATATCAAGAAGGCAACAATATCACATTGACCCCAAAGTTTATGGGATTCTCTGGATCAAAAAGATTTTCAATACAAATTTGTAAATACTGTAATGCTAGAGTATGCAACCAACCTATTATGGTGTTCTCACTACAAAAAAAATACATACTTAGATGTATAGCTTATCAGTTCCCACTCATTAAGATGAACGAAGTTCATGTTAATTCCTCATTTTTGGAGTTATAACTTCACTAGCTTGCAGGTATAGATGGCTTGTGTCAACTCTCAATCCCTACCCTGACTTGATCGATACATTAGTTTATACCATAGAAGTCGTATGACGGAGCGACAGAAGGGGTACCTATTTGATTGGTTCATCCAAGGGATAATGCATTGTATCAAACATTCATAATTAATGATTGGTGATGAAATACCCATAATGAAAAACATGTATGGAAGCTTTATCTAAGATTATTATTAATGTTGAGTCTTTAGGGGATATTCATGGAATCATGGTGACTAGAAAAAGTTCAACAATAAGTCATTTATTTTTTGATGATCACTGTCTCATCTTCACTAAAACTAGTTATAAGTGTGCAAAATATCTGGATAATGTCATTAAAGATTTCAGTAAGTACTTTGGACAGTCAATTAATTTTGACAAGTATGGAATAGCTTTTATCCCTAAATGGGATAACTCGTTTAAAGTTCCGATTGCAGATACTTTAAGGGATTAACTATCCCTCCAAGACAAGTATCTTGGTGTTCCATGTTAGTCCCGGGGAGGTCAGAAATGGAAAATTAACCTCAATATGGGATCATAAATAGATTCCCAATAGATTTGATTTGGTGTCACATAGGTTTATATCTATTGACTTCAAGACTGTCAATCAACTAATCATACCTGGAACTAATACTTGGAATATAGATATCTTAAAAGCTTTGTTTGACTGTGAGACTGTTAACGAAATTTGTAAGATTAGAATTCCTACGAAAGAAAGTGATACTTTAAGATGGACTCCCTCTAGCGATGGTATCTTCTCGGTGAAGACTTCATATAGAACTATTAATAGTGCATGTCTTGATCCTAACCTAATTGCTACTTGGATGAATTTACATTGGATAAAATTTTGGAAGGCTCATTTGCCACCGAAGATTTTATACTTCCTATGGAAATATGTTCATAATTGTCTACCTGACAGTGAAAGACTTGCTAGATTTGTGCCAAGTATAAAATCTTCTTTTCCGCTTTTTAATAATAATATTGACTATGTTAATCATATGTTATTAAACTTTCAGCTAACTAAGAAGGTGTGGATAATGGATAGGTTTTTTGTAAGGAATATGGCTGCCAGTCTTTCAAGGATTGGATTTCAAGCTAGTTCACATCAAATAATGTGCAGGATGGCATCAAAATTATTGAAAAATATACTCTTTGGAATAACCGGAAAGCGGGATGCTCATGTGTGTTTGAAAATACTCACTTCCAAGTAAATGAGATCGTACGGCTGGTTAATAAAGAGATATTTGAATGAAATAAGCACTTGACAAAACAAGCAGTTGGGAACCTGCATGGTGACAGAGTTAGAGAGCCAATCAGATGGAACCCTGCGCACTCTGATTTAAAAAAAAATCTAATTTCGATGCATCCTTCCAAAAAGAAAATAAAACTACGAGATCGGGTCTAATATTGATTAATGATGCGAGATCTTTCGGTCGAGCATGGTACATCCCAGGAGCACTTGAAAATGAAGAATAGGCAGAGTCTATTGCAGCTTGGGAGGCAATCAAATGGGCGAAAAGAAACAACATTCAAAAGCTCCATTCGGAGGGAGACTGTCTGAACGCGATTCTGGCCATAAATGGAAATCTAGGATCTGTTAGATGGATCAATAACCCGATTATTATGGATTGTAAGGAACTGTTAAGAAGTTTCAGTAGTTGGGTTTGTGTTCAAGTTCCGAGAGATACAAATGAAGTAGCCCACTATTTGGCTAAAAACGCTAAGACTAGTGGTATTTCGTTGTTTTGAGGAAGTGATTCTCCTGTTTGGTTGAAAACTCTCATTAGAGATAAATTACTTGTATCACAATGTTTAGTTTAATGAATTATTTTTTCCTATTAAAAAGAAGAAAAGAAACAAAAAAAGTAATTCCATCGAACTATCAAGTATCTATTCTATTAATAAAGCCAACACCCTTACTGTTCAATGAACAGTAAGTGAAGCTGCAAAAAGTGATATTCCAAAACCGCCCTCATATTATGTGCACCTAAAAAATGTGTTATAAATAAAAAAGGAGGGTACAATGGTAATTTAAGTATTTAAATTAAATAAAGAAGGATAAAATGGTATTTTAAGCATATTAAAATTAAATAGATAAAAACAATAGGTCCCATGACCCGTCCCCATGACATGTGAAAGCTGCAATTTTCATTTTCCATTTTTGCCCTATCTTTATTTATTTTAAAGACATAAGATAAATATATATATGGGGTATTAATGTAAAACTTAATCGTTGAGTTTTTTTTTTTTTTTACAATAGGTCCCATGATTTGTCTGCATCACCTGTGAAGCTGCAATTTCTATTTTCCATATTTGCCCTAGCTTTATTTCATTTTAAAGATATATAGGGGGTATTAATGTAATTCGATATTTAAAGAATATTTTTCCCAACTGAATCTTTGAGGTTTTTTTTTTAACACATTAAAATAAGCAATTATTATAATGGTTAATAAACGCAAAAATAAATAAAAATAAATTAATCTTTAAGTTGTTCAACATGCCTAAAGATGAGCTCTATAGCACGTGCGGGTGATCTTGTGAAAAAAAAAGAAAAAACATGGGAATCGAAACGCCACCAAGCGCTAAAGAAAAAGCAATATGCGTCTGCCGGGAGTCGAACCCGGGTCTATTGCTTGGAAGGCAATTATCCTAACCGTTGGACTACAAACGCTGGTTGATTCGATTACGGACAAGTACTACTTTAAAATTAATAAAAAGTGCTTCCTCGTTGAATCCCACAAGGGACCTTAGCGACTGAACCATTTTCATTATGCAAAGAGAAGTTAGAATGTTGGATACTGTACATGATTTCATATCTATGAGTCTACCTGGGATGATTGCTATACAAGCTAATGCATATGAATGAAAGATCTTTTCGGGGTGCCGAGAGACGGATTCATGGATATCTACATTATTGAACATGCATTAGGATTTTCGTCGCTAAACATTGTAAGTATTTGGCATTTATCCCAATCATCACACGTCAAGATAGTTGAATTTCGTTTACAGTTCGTAGAATCATCTTCTTCATTAGGTTTCGCAGCAACTTCTTTATTAGGGACTATGATCTCTACTTTTTTACCTGTTTTCTTCTTCAACTTTTTTTGTATATTGATCGGATTAACTCTGCCTTTCACAATGACCCTATGGTTTGCCATGTCTGTCGAAAACGTCTCCACACCTTTGCATTTTGATAACGCTCTGGCGACCGTTCTCTCGCATGCTTTGCAATGCATGGAGACTTGGAATTCAACTCTAACTCTTTCTAACCGTACCTTTTCGTTCCCCATTGAATGTTAACTCAAACGAAGAAAGAAAAAATCGAAACAGTCACTAACATCGCAGCACCTTCCTTACATGAAATATAAGATGAATCCGGAAGTGGCGGAGCCAGGATTGAAAGTATAACTGGGCGAGAAAAAACAAAGGAATCTAACACAAAGAAAAGTTAGATACCGTGCATGGAAGAATAGAAAATGGCTGATCCAAAAAAAATTGGGTACAAGAAATTTAGAGAAGATATAGGGCAAATGGTTTTCATGGCAGTGGTGTGGAGTGATTTGAGGCTTAAGGTTCAATGAATGGTGAAATGGGCCTGCCTTTTATGGTCAAAGAAGATAAATTTAGAGTTAGTCAAAAATGTACAAAGATGATAAATGTGTGCCATTAGTATTTTTGGGTGTATACCATGCATGGTTTTTAAAAGGTACCTATAGAAAATTCAAAGGCATGTTTTCTCAAGGACTCTCTACACTAAGGACTCTTTCAACAGTTACAAGTCTCTGTGGAAGCAATTAAAGAGGTGTCTTCAAGAAAGACTAGTACTTTTCAAAGAAAATGACGAGCTGAAATGAGAGATAGGAACCATGGTTCTCCACCACCATACTTAACTATACCCATCAAAGAATCAAATATATAGAAACATGTTCATATATGCATTCCATTATTTTCCTTTTGTTTCTGGACATAAGAATGCACTTATTTTCCTCTCTTCCCCACCCTTTTTTTTTTTAATCGGTAAATTAAAATTTTATAGATTAAAAGATTAAAGTACATGAAATATGGACTCTAACAAAGACCGACCAAAAGACACGAAAGGAAACAAATCGATGCAAAAAAAACACCCAACAAAGCCTAAAGAAACAAAAGAACCAAACCAACTGCCCCTAAAACGAAGAGCAAAAACAACACCACCTAACCACACACTGCGAATTTCTAAATTGGACCACAAAGCTTAGAAGCTTTTTGTTGATGCCGGTCTAAACTGGACCACAAAGCTTAGAAGCAAAAACAACAACACCACCTAACCACACACTGCGAACTTCTAAACAGGACCACAAAGCTTTTTGTTGATGCCGGTCTGTTGTGGTAGCCTTCCGTCTTCGGTTTCACCGTGTTTCTTTTATCGATCACTTAGAATTCTTAGAATGTTCTGTAATACGTAACCTACCGAACCAAGTTGGCCTATAACAGCTTTTATCTTTTTCAGAAAATTCTTCTAATATTACTATGAATATTGATAAAAATATCAAAAGATGTATTTGCCGGGAGTTGAACGGCAACTTTCCTGACCATTGGCATGCAAATGGTGCATGAAGATATTTGTAGAATTTGATGTCTTTGCTTTACTTTCTCCAATCAACATCATCATTTTGTTATCATGCTATTGTTGTGACATGCAAATGGGTATCATTCTAAAATCCGAAGAGATATGTCCCTTGGCCCACTACTTTCCCACTGGATCCAATTTCAGTGGATCCAAATATTTTTGCAGGCTACACGGTCCAATGTTATGTAATAATTCACTCAAGAATTTTGTGCAAGTGGCATGAAAAGGGGAACCAATTTCTATCTTGCCGGTCTCTAATATAATTATCAAATCAAATACTCAAGCAAAAAAGAATTGTTGGTCAACAATCAACAACGGAGTCAGGAATAGGATAGAGATCAGAGGGGCAGTGACTGAACTAGAAAATCAATATGCGATGGGCATGACATTGTCACAACAGGACTCTTTTCATATACAGTATATGTTGAAACCTAAAGTTCACACATATTTGATGAATCCTGTTTTGAGGCATACTCTGATGTTTTGAGGCATACAAAATCATTTTCCTATCTAGGGTGAGTTTATAATGGGTGTCCTAGCAGCAGCGGGTACATTACAAGTTGCCTTTACTTATTTTAATTAAATTTCTTAAATACCCTTTATCAAAATTTAATACATAAATCTAAACTAATCAAAATCCAAAATCATTTTCATTCCAAACCTAATCTAATCATTGTCAAACCGTTTTATTTTTCGTCGGCGATTAATTGTTGATTCATAAATCTTTGATCACTGATTAAAACTACAAGTGTAGAATAAGTCATGTGAAGCGTTGCGCAAGACATTTAGCTCTAGATCCACATATTAGAACCTAGATTATTTTTTTTCATTTTTTTTATTTTTTAGAAGAACAATTCAGCTGATAGTGATATATCACGTTTTCTCCCGAACCCAGTTTCTAATGAAGAAGACCTTTAGGTTCGGTTGATTATCTGATATATTATTTTCAGCCAAACCATGTTTATTTCGGATAAAATCCATGTTCGGCTAGTTAGGTTACTAGACGAACCTACAAAAATGTTCCACCAAGGCAAGGTTCAACTCATATAGGAAATGCAATTTTTGGCGAACCTTTAACTTGTAAGCCGAACATGACTATGAGTCGCAATTTATAAAAAACCAAACTACGAAGTACAAGTTTGTCCAACAATGATCGCGGTTCGAATAAGCCAAACATCAAATATTTTTTCATACACTTAGGTTCGCCTTTAGAAATATCAGCCGAACGGCTCTTCCCAACATATTAGGCAAGTAATATCAGCCTAACGGTTCATATATGCATTCCATTAAATTCCTTTTGTTTCTGGACATAAGAACGCATTTATTTTTCCTCTCTTCCCCGCCTTTCAATAGGACCACAAAGATTTTTATTGATGTCGTATATGATCTTTTGTGATAGCCTTCCGTCTCCGGTTTTGATCGTGTTTTTTGTTGGAATTTTAAGTTAAAATTATTTTATTTGAGTGAAAATTGATTTTAAATGCTAAAATCCAATAGTTTTGTTTTGGGTTAATGTTATTTCCCCATAAGACACCTAGTCATGAATAGGTGTTATGGAGGGTCACCTTTGGCCATGGTGAGTCACCAATTGGTGAAGACACACCTTGTAGAGTCACTATTGACTCTATATAAGCCCATCTCTTAGTTTTGTTTTGAATGAGTTTTAACACAAATTACAAAGAGATTGAAAGCAAGTTTTGAAGTCAAGAGTCAGAGTCACTTAAGAGCACAGTAATTGTCAACATTCGCTAGCCTAATGATATTGTGGTGCTACTTATTATAAGGCGTGATCGTTATATCTTGGAAGGCGAATATGATTTCCGAAAAATCGAAACAGCATATTTTCCAACATTTCTTTCATCGATCACTTATAAGTCTTAGTAGGGAATCACTTAGAAGTCTTAGTGTGTTTCGTAAGAAAATTCTTGTAATATTACTATGAATATTGATAAAAATATCAAAAGATGTATTTGCCCGGAGTTGAACGGCAATTTTCCTGACCATTGGGACACAAAAGGATGAAGATATTTGTAGAATGTGATGTCGTTGCTTTTCTTTCTTCAATCAACATCATCATTTTGTTATCAACTTATCATGCTAATGTTGTAACATGCAAATGGGTATTATTTTAAAATCCAAAGAGATATGTCCCTTGGTCCACTACTTTCCCACTGGATCCGATTTCAGTGGATCCAAATATTTTTGCAGGCTGCACGGTCCAATGTTATGTAATAATTTACTCAAGAATTTTGTTCAAGTGGCATAAAAATTGGTGTCTCATGTCAGTCTCTAATAGTATTATCAATCCAAATATTCATGCAAAAAATAGGAATTATCTTTTGGGACTATCCAGTGATATAAATGTCCACCCAATAATGATAAGAGCGTCTGCAGCGGTACAACCAAAACCAAAGACCAAAGAGTAAAAAAAAAGACCATATTTGGGTTTAATCCGCTGAGTGACGCAGTGGGAGGCAGACTAAATTTTGGTGGAGCGTAAACTTTCTGAAGCTTTGGGTGTGGGCGTGAAGTATATCAACTTTGATGTGAGGCGGAGAGAATACGTACGCACAGTGCAGAAAAGTTAAAGAAAAAAAAAAAAAAAAAAAAAAAATGGGCCGTTGGTATAATCCACGCCCCATATATGATTTCAAAAAATTTTAGTGGGGCGGAGGTATAGACCACGTCCCACAATAAACTTAAAAAAAAAAAAAAAAAAATATGGGGCGGAGGCTTTATTAACGCATGGCGTGGGGCGTTAAGTTTACGTACGCCCGTTGTGGCGTATACTTACTTAACGCTTTGTGGTGGGGCGTAAATTATATCAACGCCCGACTAAAATTTGGTTTTGGTCTTGGTCGCAGACCAAATTTAGTCTGGAAATTTGGTATGGTCTTCGATTTAGTCTTTACTCCGTCCCACTACGTCTCTGCTGCAGACCAAATTTATACTCTTGGTCGTCCACTGCAGACGCTCTAAGGGGTATTCTAAAATGTGGAAATGACTAACTTACTCTTAACATATATATATATATATATTACCACCTCCTCTCATCACCACCACCTATATATATATATATATAACCACCTCCTCCCATCACCCCCGCCGCTCACCTCCACCGACCACAATATATAGCTTAATTTAAATCATTAACAAAACAAAATCAAAATTATAACAAACCGATTACTTGTCATTCGTTTTTGGTTTCAAAAATGAGAAGTAATCATTAAAATTAGTTGAAAATGTAAGTTGCAGAGAGAAGTTCGGTTAGGAATTATGTGAAACAAATTGTCAAACTAGCCGAACTCAACTTTTAATGGAGGTTTTTCTTTCAGAGAAAATTTCGGTTACGTCGCAAAAAAAAATTCTTAACCGATTGCAATTTTTTTCTCCTTACCGAACTTTTCTCTGAAAACCTATATATTGAGTTCGGTTACGTCGCAACTTTTTTCATATTTTTTTCCCAGCCGAACTTTTAGTTCGGTTACGTCGTAATTTTTTTTTCCTAACCTAAGAACTTTTCTCTGAAACAAAAAACTCCATTAAAGTTTGAGTTCGGCTACCTGTGTTTTTAGAAACATTAACCGAACTACACTTGCAGATGAGTTCGGTAACCTGTTCTTCAAATGTTGTAGCCAAACTTTGTAAACCAAACGGAAATCAATTTGTAAATTGTTCATTTTTAGGAATGTTGGCCAATTCAAGCACCATTAACTAAATTTGAAGTATCCATGAGTACCCAAAACATCATACTCTTGTTGTGGCTCTTAAATTAAAAGATCTAAGGTATCATCACATGAATCACTCATATCATAATTACTAAACTCAAAAAAAGATTTTTGGGTTCACCCATCTTCTTCTTCCTATTTCCTTCTTCTTCTTATCTCTCAAAAAAAATATTTAAAAACAAAAAAAATCCAACTTATAAAACACTAAATCACTAATCAGTTTTTAACTAATCACTAATCAGTTTTTAACTAATCACTAATCACTTACTAAGTTTATCATCAAGGGTAAAGTGGGTATAAATTTTTTTTATAAGGGGTGACCAAATATTACTTCTATTATCCTCCCCAAAAACTGAAGGGTAGTCCCCAAAAAAATCATTCAAAAAGAATCGCCAGTTGGACAACAGTAACGGAGCTAGGAATAGAGATCAAAGGGGCAGTGGCCTAACTAGAAAATCTGGATGGGATGGGCTTGACCAGTTCTCATACACCATGTTGAAACCTGAAGTTCATAGATATAACATATTTGATTGATGGTCCAATTTAAAGATAGGGACTGGGGGAACGATTTTTTGGGCACCATTATTTTTTTTTTGGATCATTATTTTTTTTCTTGCGAAAGATATTTGAAGTAAAACTAAGTCACCCTTATCCATATATTTATCTTAGTACCAAAATTACCCTTTTCAATTAAGTAGTGTAATGATTAGTTGAATCATTAGTTAACATAATTAATGATTAGTGTAAGATAAATCAAAAAAAAAATTAAATTAAATCAATATATAGGTTTTCAGAGAAAAGTTCGGTTAGGACAAATTGCGACGTTACCAAACCTTAGTTCGGTTTGGAAAAAAAATTTGCGACGTTACCAAACCTTAGTTCGGTTAGGGAAAAAAATGCGACATTACCAAACCTTAGTTCGGTTAGGGAAAAAAAAATTGCGACGTTGCCAAACCTTAGTTCGGTTAGGAGAAAAAAAATTGCGACGTTAGCAAACCCTAGTTTGGTTAGGATTATTTTTTTGCGACGTTACTAAACCTTAGTTCGGTTAGGAATTTTTTTTTTTTTTTTGCAACGTAACTGAACTATTCTCTGAAAGCAAAAAACTCAATTAAAACTAAGTTCGGCTACCAGCGCTTTCATGAACATTAGCCGGACTATTTTATACGGAAAAAGTTCGGTTAGGATTTTTTTTTTGCGAAACAGCCGAACTGTTCTTCATTTCCAGCAAGTTCTGCTAGTTCAACAAAGTTTTTCCACAAAATTCCTAACCGAACTTACTACTGTAACTTCCATTTTCAACCTATTTTGATGACTACTACTCAAAATTTTCAATCAAAAACGAATTAGAAGTAATGGGTTTGTGAGAAAATACTTATGGACGAGTTTGTTTACAAAAGATTGATAATCGACGATAAAAATTCAATTAATCGACGACGATGAAAATTTGATGATTTTGATTAGATTTGTATATGATCAAGTTTAGATGATCATAAATTGATGAAGAAAAGAAGAAGAAAAATTGTAGAATAGAAGAAGAAGAAGGAAGAAGAAGTAGTGGTGGAGTTATAAGTTAAAGGGTAAACTAGTCATCTCCACCTTTTAAGACACCCCTTATAACTATAGGGCAGGTGGCCAAATCAAATCATGGTCCAAAAAAAAAAAACCAATGGTGCCCAAAATATCGTTCAAAAAAACTGTTGTTTGGGCTAGGACGACGATTGGAACCAGGGTAAGCCAGGCCCTAGGTCAACAACAAATCTCACTGAACCCGCGTGTGTTATCGTTAAATACCATCCATTCAAAATTTATATATCCTTCGGCTGGGGAAGGCTGTGCCAAACTCTGTCATTTTAGGTCTGTAAGCCAATCCCACCCCACCGAAGCTGCTACATTCCCCCGTTACCTTCCTCCATTAGGTGTCAGTAATCTTAACCCTTGATCTCTGGATTGGAGTTAACATGGGGGCCCTTTTGTGTGGCATCACACCACTATATGCATGACACTTCACCGTGGAAACGGTTGGTGGACATGGTTTGGGGAAAGACTAGCATTTTCGCCTTTCGTTAGTATCTAACTGTGCTTCTGTCACGGACGTCCCGATCACAAAAAATTACTATTAAAATATGACAATAAGAAGAAACCTGCCAAACACCATTTGACATACATCCAACCTAACTCTCAAACAACTAATCCTTTCTTCCATCTTGTTAGTTGGGTAAAAACCAAAGCTAAAATCAACTAACTACTTGTCTCTCTCACTTGTTATTTTCTTAAGTAGAATGCTGCCACAAAATATGTATATGATTATGATTATGATTGAAAATTGAAATTTCATCTACCTCTGATTTTTCAATCCAACCTAACAAAAATTTCTTTTTAATATCAAAGAATCAATATACTGAGACTTGTCTATGTATTAGCATTGGATTCTTTCTTTTTAATATCAAAGGACCACGAGAGGTTGAAATGAGACCATTGATAGTTTGATACCCACCCAATCTAGTACTATGGTTGTTGCTTTTGGTTTCTATCGTGTAATCCATTTTTATTTTCTATTTTGCTTTCGAGTTTCGAATTCGGATTACTAGTTTTATCACTCAGTGATTTTACCACTGTAATACAATAACATTGCATATAATTCATTTTTCTTATTAAAAACTCTAAATAAACCGTAGTAAACACTTCGAAACCAGCTATAAAATATAAGTTTAGTTTTTCTCATCTAATTCTCATTTTATCTTGGTCTACGACAGTATTGCACTTCAAAAAAAAAAAAAAAAAAAAATTCTTTCTTTTGTGGATGTATAATTTCTCAAATACCTATGAACCGGTCTGCTAAGACCATCCACAATGTGTGCACACCTGGGAAGCACGGACACACCAGTATTGGTATCGTGTCCGTGTCAGACACGCGTCGGACGCACGACACGCGTTGGACACCGATATGACGCACTTGTACAAATCTATACCTCATTTTGCTAATTGCGTAATCTAATTGGTTATGAAAATTAGTATAATAGTTAATATTTGTACATATGGGCTAACCTAATGGCATAAAAGTGAGTTTTTTCATGTATATGCATGATTAATGTATTTGATATACCATAATACTATGATATTAGTGTATAAAAATTATTTTATTAATATATATAAACGTGTCCGTGTCCTGATGATTTTGAATTTTGCCGGTCCCTGTGTCCGTGTCAGTCCTTTCCAGGTGCACACTAAAAACTATACTAAACACATCAATTTTCCATTACCATGTACCAAAATCTAAATTAAACATCCCACGGATATAAAAATATTTCACTCTTGAATAGATAGTATTAGCCTTTTGTTTTGTTAAATTTACAAAATCATTAACAAATACAAATCTCAAATCAAAAAAATTACAATTAGAATTCATGAAGCATTTAATTCATTTCGCCATTGAGATACCCGTTTCAATGCGAAGATGAAGAATGATGGGAAGAATTTGCGGTAGACGAACCCGAACCCGATACTTTCATCCCGTAAAACAAATCGGACAAATAATTCATCAAATCATCCGGCGAGTATCTCACCAATGCCTCGACATTCCTTTCTCCGCTCAATGTAGCTCGATTGGCATCATAAAACTCCTGATAAACCGGCAGAACTTTCTTACAAATCGAAACTTTAATCTCGTCTCTAAGTTTCGAATCCGTCACAACCCATGAGGACTGCGTCCGGTAAGCTGTTTCGAATGCCGTATTGAAAGAAGAAAGACATTCTTTGGTCGCGTCTACGGACATGCTGGCCGTCGGATCCGTCGGCAAAGATGATAAAACTTTGCTCCACCCCATTCTTTCATAGTTTACTGAGTATTGTTTTACTTTCAGTTCATGTTTGCTAATCCATTCTTCACCGAGTAAGAACCGAAGATTCGAGCTCTGGACTTTCGAAACAACGTAGTTGAGATTATTCGCCAAGAAGAGATACGACAGCGGAACATCTTTGTACAGCGCCGCTTTGCCGTCGAGTTTACACAGAAGAATAAGTACTAACCAAGCGAATCTCACAACAATCGACGACGTACCTTCATCATCTGTATCCAGTGAACTGTCTAAGAAAGATTCCGGTAGTGCTGTATGCTCCGGCAACGGCCAATCCGCAACAATATCCGTAAGAATTACAGTGTAGTCGGAGAGAAAAGAAACGTAGTTCATAACGTATCGAGTCAGTGGATGAATTCCACCACCAGGAACAAGCGCTTTTGAAGAATCCTTTTGAATCGCTGCCTCAAAATCTGTCAACATTGCTCGAACAGCTTCCCCGAGTTTAATCAACGACGACACAGCTTGTGCTCGAATATTGGACATCGATTGATAAGAAAAAATCGACTCAATTTCCGGCCATAGCTCTGATATTGCATCATAAAGGTCTAAAATCCGGAACATTTTTTCAGGTGACTTCTTCCCTTTAGCAACCAACTCAGGGAACTGAAACAGCTCCAAAGCACTATCTTTCGTAATCGCCGTAAAACAAGATTCTCTGCTCATCTCCGACGTCAACACGTAATCGCAGAGAATCCGTTCGCCCAGAAACAGAGTTTTTACGGAAATTTTCACAGCGTAAACCCAAGTCTTAATCTTGAAATCAAGCAGTTCCCAATCCATCTTATTGATTTGTGCTGCAGTCAATCTCTCAACACCTAATTTATACAAACCTTCATCAACAATCGATTTTCTGATAATCTTGTAGATTCGAACAACTTCTTTACCATAACCAGATGAAATCATACAGTCTGAAATCATTTTCAGATCATTCATAGCCACTGTTCCGACTTGTTCGACTTCATTGATAGAAGTACTCACTCTTTGTATCTCATCTTCATCAGATGATTGATCAACTTCTTCATCGAATTCATCAGAGGTACTCCCTCTTGATCTCTCGGAACAGTGACCGGAGATTGATTCAGGATCAAGACGGTCACGATTAGCTGATAAAATCTGATAAAACTCCTTCTCTAGTCTTTTCATTGCAATTTCCATAAGATTCTGTGATTTGACTAGTAAAACTGGATTAGAGTTCTCTGGTAATATAAAAAATCTCATAGCTCTCTGTAAATCTTTCACACATGAAATGAAATCCTTGGCCTCTCTGCGATCATCGTAAAACAACGAAGAGGAAGCAGCAAAACCGGTGCTAGTTCCTAGATTCCATTTGGTGATTAATAATTCAGCGTTATCGATGTTTTCTTCCATCATTGATTCGGAGAATGTGTGGAGTGGTGTTGATGGACGTGATTGTGGTGGTGATGATGTTGACGATGATGATGAAATTGAGTGTGTTGATGATCTTGATATTGAATTATCAGGAGATGTTGAATGTGAAGAAAATATATTTCTGAATCCTCCTTTGTTTCTATTAGTCTGCTTCATGATTATATCAATTTTAGCTGCGAACTAAAGCGTTACTAAATTAAATCAAAGAACTGAAAAGTAATAGCCAGAAAGGGTTACAAATTGATGATGATAAGCGTTACTGAGTAATAAGAAAGAGTTATTTTTCGGATTGAATGTTTTGGTTATGAATTTTTCTTCTTCTGAGATTGGATAGTTGTGGATGGGGGATTATATAAAGAATGCAGGCTCAAAGGGACAGATGACAAGTGGGGGTTACAAATTCACAATCAAGTTGAATATTGACTTTCTTCTTGCTCATCATTCATAAGAAAACGTTTATAATAATAAACAAAAAAAGTGTAGCAAATCTTTAGGGATTTTGTTTCTGGTAAAGGTATGACTGTTGATTTTATTTTATTTTGAAGCATCTGACTGTTGATGTTACAGTTGGCTATGGTAAATGAGAGGACTGAAGTAGCTCCGGTAAGAAATAAGAGGGTGAATGGTAAATTCCACACAAACATGTATAACTAATGGCTTAATGCCGCCCATAAGACTTTTACTACGGGTTAAACAGGCCTTTTGGTGTGTTGTACCCCTAGTTATCAAGTCGGGATTCGGCATACGTACGGAACGGCAAACGTTCGGGTATTATTCGGATTTGTAAAAATCAAATTCGGTCAACTATCAGGTCTTCGGTTCGTGGTTCGCGAAAGAGTACGGAACGGTATACGACGTGTATAATTCGTTTTTCAGGATATCGTTCGGCCTCCAAAATTCGGCAGACATATATAATAAATTAATACTCCCTCCGTTCCACTTTAGTTGATGTTTTAGGAGTTTACACGTAGATTAAGAAATAGAAAGAGATATAAAAGTTTTCTATGTATATGCTTGAGAAAAATCTTCAAATATTAATTGCTATTAGTGTAATTGAAAATAAATTTATGGTTCCAAGACAAAATATTAGGGTAATGTTGGTAGTTTTGTGGGAAAAATATGAAAACTATCAAGTAATGTGGAACAAAAAAATAACCATAATCACTCGTCTAAAGTGGAACGGAGAGAGTAAATATTTATAGCTATGGATGACTAATCAATATATGAAGTAAAAATGCATTATATAAAAAATATATGAACAAATTAACAAAAATTAGTGCTTGGCACATTGGTTTGGGTTACACTCAGGGAACTTTAAGTCTTAGGTTCGATTCCTACTTCACTCAAACATTTATTTTACTATTAACTAATATAAAAATATGCCGAATTAAATGACCCGAATAGTTCGGGATTCGAAAATTCGCGTACAATTCGGTACAGCCAGAAAAACGGGCAAACACAGGTCGGAGTTGCATTCGAACGCGTTTGGTACGGGTAAAATTCGGATTCGGAACTATTCGCGAATAGTTCACCGAATTGCTAACTAGGGTTGTACCTTTAATTCACCATAGAGGGTGGAATTTGTGCATGTTGTAATAAAGATGATAAATGTTTCTCGTAATAATATCGTGGGCGATAAGGTCAAGTGAATAGTCAAGCAAAAGTCAAAATTAGTCAATGCTTTGCCTTTCTCCGATTTCATTGATTTCATCTGTTTAATCTCTTCCAATCTTATCTCCTTCTTGTTCATTACCTGAATCTTTACTGATTTGTATTTTTTATGGTTTAATTTTATCATATTTCTCCTCTTTTTCTTTGTCCTAGATTTTCAGTTTGTCGTATTTTGCTTCTTTACTGTTTCCTTACCTTTAATGATTCCGTTTGTCTCTCTTTAATGGCGGCTCATCTTCAGTAATTATATTCTGGCCACGCATCAGTGTTTATCTATGTCCCAATACATCAACGTCATTTTTATTTTATTTTTGAGTTGGCTTCTCACCCGTTGGCATCTTCTTTGTTGGCTCTTCTCTGCAGTGGTGTATCGGTTTCTTCTCCTTCAGATAACTACTAATTGGTTATTTCATATTGGTCTTATTACTTCTGCTTGTCTACTCATCATGCTGCATCTATTACTTTTTTACTTTTAATTTTCTCTGGTTTTTTGGTATCTTTTTATTGTTTCCTTTGGTTTTGCTATCATTAATGTCGATGATTCCTTTCATCCTGACTTTTATTTAGCTGGAATTGGTATACTGACATGAGATCATGCAGGATTTTTTGTGGCATCAAAAGGAACATTGAAGATGTCTCATAGTGCATTTCAGGAAGAGGCATGGGCTCTGATTGAAGGTATGCAACTTGCCCTTTCCCATGGATGGAATCAAGTTATATTTGAAACAGATAATCTAGGAATATCTCAATTTGTTCAGCAACAGCGTTCTCCCCCTCCTTGGAGAAGTTTATCTCTTTTAAGAAGATTTATAAATATGTGTAATAGTAGTGGTTTAAATTGGTCGTGTGTTCATGTTCATAGGATTTGTAATAAAGCGGCTCATGCTTTAGCAAAGGCTATACAAAGGTTGTATCTTGATAAGGAATGGTGGTTCAATCCACCTAAGAGCGGTTCCTATGGAATGAACAAATTCAGAGTTTGTTCATTTTGATCCCACTATGGAATGAACAAACATGAAAAATAGATATTCAAATCAGCAAATCTGATGCTCTGAACATTGAGTTGGAATATCCAGCGTGCATCTGTGGTAAAGACGGGCGACCGTGGCAACAACGCGCGGTTGAAGAAAAAACGCTGGCGACTCTTCCACAAACGCCCACTGTAATTCCTGATTCCCAGAAAATATTTTACTATTTTTTTACTCCATTTATCCTATTTTATCATACTTTATCATATTTTGTCTCACCAAATATATCATTTTTATATTTTAACTTTATCCTAAAAAATAATCTGTTCATTTTGGTTTGATTTCCCATAATGGAGAAACGTGTTTGTTCATCCACGTAGCTCAACAAAAGGAAAAAAATTGTTCATTGCCATAGGAAATGGTCTAACATGTTAATTCCTCATTTCCACTCTCATGTACATTACCCAGTTATTTAATCCATGTTCCTTTGTTAAAAAAAAAAATAAAAAAAATAAAATTGTTTCTAGTTACTATGAAGCGAAGCTGATGCTCACAGCTAGACCTTTTTTACCACTAAAAAATTGGGTTCTTAGTGGAGTTCACTCATTTTCCTAAATGCAAACCGATTAAAAAAGATTGTGTTGACAGATTTCCCTTTTTCTTTTCCCCAATAGATTCCAAGTTTAAGAGTATCTTCGAATTTTAAATATAGAACCAATAAAATAAAAAAAAACTTATACTAATATCTATAAAACCGTTTGACATTTGACTTGGAAATAGTCGTCTAGTTAATATTCTCTTTTCTGTTTTCGACCTCTTTAGGTTGCTCGTGGCCAGAGAGGTGAAAAGTTATCGTATTTGTTAACTTATCACTTATAGCATTGATTTTTGCCCTGTTGTCAATAGTCTCTAGTCAATATGACTCATTGGTAGAGACTAGAGAGGAAAGATCACAATTTCAAATACTATTAACATATGATAAATTGTTTTTCATTAATTTGTTACAATATTTTCTTCAACATCTCATAATTAACCATGGTATATGACCAGTTCCAATTTTTCCTTACAGTCACGAGTCACTACCCCAAAAATTAGGTATCATCTCAAGATGTAATATGTAAGACTTTTTCTCATTTTAAATTTATACGGAGTTTCCTTTAGTAGCTTGTATCTCTACGGTATATATTTCCTTCCCTAAACCCCATAATGTATATCTGTTTACGCTATTAATATACTAAAATGACAGAAAAACTCGTATTCATGACCAATGCTAGTTTTGCACAAGAAATTTATCAATCGATGAAGATTATAGTTTATAGATGCTTTGCAACTACTTCGAAAATGAGATTGTTAGTTATCAGACAAAGAAGGTTACTACAAAGTCTGCCTATCAAAAACCGAATAGGAGTCTCAAGTTTTCAACGAAACTTAGGAAGGAAACACAAACAAGAAACCATATTTGATTAGTGGCTTACGTTCAAAAATTGTCTGCATGGATGAGGTCCAACCAGAAACTGCCATATATTCATCCGTGCATTAGCCTTTACTTTTCAAATATCAGCTTAACGAATTCTTCATTTCGTTATCCGTCATATCTATTGTTTTTTTTTACCTCTCAAACTTTGTGTGCCCTTTCATTCGTTGTGGTCCTAGCTGTTTGTTATAGAAAATTCGCTAGAAACTACAAAGAAAAAAATCAATTAGCAGGGGGATGATTATGCATGCTTTATTCACTTTAATTATGGGTTCTTGTGTGTGCGTCATTTCAAGATGCAGGAGGATTTTCTGTGGTGACGAGAAAGAGATTCTCCCTGTCTGTTTGATTTTCTAAACCGAGAATAGTCTAATTAGTTAAGGACTTCTTTTCAACTATTACAACTGCACTTAACCGTAGTCTCGATCTTTATGTCCATCAAAATGAAAATAACAACAAATGATAGAGAAAGCACGCAACCGTTCTCCTCCTGTGTATGGTGTGCGCCAAAATGGCGTGCACCGGGCTGGCACGACTCAATATTTAACTGTGCCTTAATAAGTTCGGTTTCGTAGTCACTAGTCACCCAGTAAAGTACTGATTAATCTAGGAGTAGGATCCAATAAAGCGAGGTTACAAAATTTTAAAAATCAGAGAAGTTTGTGAGCATGAAGCAGCCAAATAAGATCAGATCTGCCAAACTATGTATGTTCATTTCCTCACTTTCTATCTTGGCATACTTTATATCTGCGAAGTCAGGGTGTGTTGATTTTCTATAAACTTTCCATCCTTCTGGGCGGTCGCCGTTGTTGTTTCAAAGGAAAACCAAAGGACTTGAACTGGTTTGTAAATGTTGTCAAAGCTTATAACCTTGCAAGATTTACGGGGAAGTCAATAAAAGACCATTGTTAAAATATTGTATATTCGACATGTTAAAAGGACTCTTACAATGTCTACATTTTGTAAAGGCGAAGTGTACAAGTCTTTAGACAACATCAATCTTGTAAATTTTCTACTAGTAGTTTACTTGTACATTTTATAAATAAATCTGCACTTCCTATCTTAGTTTATCAATATTTTTTTGCTCCTTTTACAAGAAAACAAATTCAAAGTCATGCTTCATATATTATATGACCATTGTATAGGTAATGGGTTGATAGTTAGAAATCTTTTTGCCATTTCGGCTAGCTTTGACTCCATATCATGCATCTTCCTCGCATCTTCTAGGTAGGTATAAGCAGTTAGGGTGATGAAGATCTTGCATTGAACAAGTTGAGCTGCGTTATCCACAGATTCCATACCTAATAATATAAGAGATTCTTCCTTTTGTGTCTATAAACAGATCAAATTCCACAAAATTGACTTTAGCTTCATGCCAAACTTACCTTGAACCAAACAAATTTTTGCATCTTTTAGTTTCCACGGTTTGACACTCCTTTGTCTGTTTGTCTTGGTCTTAGATATTTTGTGGGATGATCCGGAATAGGACTCTACTTTAATTTGTAGGCATTAGGCACCTATACATATTGACTGTTGAATTTGGCCTATTTGCATTGACTTCCATAATTGAGGTACTCCTTTGCGGCTCTTCTTCATCTCAATTGTCAGAGAGAATCAATCCAGATTCACAACTGACTGGTTGTTCAGTCAGCGACCCTACTAGGCTAGGACCGTAGGGGATGGTCCAGATTTTGGATAAGATGTGCCACAATCTTAACAGTGGAAAGGAAAATAATTTTAGCATTGCGATCGGTAATGTGGTGAATAGGGAAGCGATTAATGATTTAATTCATTGTCCTAGATTTGGACCATAAAATTTGCCCCCATTATGTAGTTTTCCTTCAGTTAGTTGGTGGCAAGATGTGCTATTGTGGACTCTTTCATAACCGCGTGAACGTATAAAAGCTTGCATCTGCAATGCAACAATGCATTACAAATTACTTGTTTCTGCGGGCGAACTTTTAACTTGCTAAAATTAAAAGGAAGATTACAACAACAACAAAAACACCGTAGGTAGCTTTCGAATTGAATCACTGGCAATTATGTTTGACTGAAATTACAAACTTGAACCGACAAAAAACTAAATCAGCTGCTTAGTTTAATGCGTACTGTTGAATTAATTATAATGAATAAACAACGGGGTGACGATGTTTTAGAGATTAATCAAATCTTGGCGTGCAAGTATATAGTACTTCTAATCAAAAGAAATAAAACCAAGTTTTTTATTAAAAGCATTCTATCCTTTTCACGGATATTATCACTGTGTTCCTGTTTTTGGCCTCTTTCTCACGCTTGTAAGAATCAACAAGCAAAACAACGTTGCTTTGATGCTTTCTTCCCATCACATACATGAAATTAATGAAATTTCCAACTTCATTTGATTTGGGACATTTGGAATGCAGTTGATCAATCCAAAAACCAATTTCGCCACTTAATGACTGACTTGTTGGTACGGGTGGTACATGTCATTGGGCCCTTTTGTAGAAGAATCATGTATACCCTAGCCCCCAGAGCATTTAAATGCATGGCCAAACTGATCGAAAATTAATCAACATGTACATTATTGAGAAGAACTGACAATACAACACAGAAAATGCATGATTCAATTTATTTAGACTAGTAATACCCCATGTGCGATGCACATGTTTGAATTGGATTTTTTTAACACCACCAAATTTGATAATAATGGAAAAAAAATGTTTTTTTTTTTAATATTCTTGTTTGTACTCATTATGTAGATAATTCAAAGAGCTTTCCAAATATACTAATTTTATAAAAATCCGATATGTATTTTTAAAAATATTTAAGTTTTAATTTTTTGATCTATTTTTAAAACAATGACATTCCTGTGAATATACAAATATTAATTAAAGGCTTATTTAATGGAGGTATTGTTGTCAGTTGAAAAGACTTCACCAAACAATTACCTATTTTCTTTATATTAGTAAAATAGTTGAGCCATGCATGCACTTGCAGTAGTTAGTCGTATGAATGCATCAATCTATTTGAAAATGTTTTTTCACTTGCTCTAAAGTTCAGTCCTGATCGTCACTTGTAAGGTCGTTTTCCGACATACCCTAGTTAGCAATTCGTGGTATGGGTAGTAGTTCGGGACGATATACGTACGAGAATTATACGGATTCGGATAGATCAGATTCGGTCAAAAATCCGGTCAACGGTTTGTTGTTCGGAACGGCATACGTACATGCATATTCGTTTTATAAATGTGAGTTCGGCACTTAAAATTCGGCTAACATATGATAAATTGATAAGTATTATAACCTTATTACGAGACTAATTTGATTTGTATATGATTTATAAGATGGAAAAAAATATTTTAGCATGATTATTTAACAAGAAGTAAACAATTTAATCGCATAAATGTATTATAAAACTTATAGACTTTTAAAAAAAAATCAACACATAAAACTCTGGTTAAACAACTACCAATAGAAAATTTTAATTGAATAATTGTATTTAAATATAAAGTATATACAAAATCAAACATAAACCAATCAACAGAACTCTGGTGAGAGAGTTACCTATGAGGGTTCTAGTTCGGAAATATCATTCGGATACGTTCGCGAATCATTCGTGAGGTCCATATAATCCGGGAACTAGGTTCGGAGTTCAAATAATTCAGAAGTATCATTCGGATTCGGTCAGTTCGGATACGTTCACGAATCATTCGGGAATGATTCGGAGAATTACTAACTAGGCGACAAACCTTTTTAAACTAAAACAACTTGAAATATCACAAAATTGGTTAAAAATACCAAAATCAACAATTCCTAGGTGAAAAGAACATTTAGATATTAATACTGTTTAAACGGACAAAAATTTCATCCTACCCATTTACTTTTTCTTATTTTTAATTTACATCAGGATGCATCCAGTTTCATCCTTACTATTTTTTAAGTTTAAGTCAAGATGAATCCAGTTTCATTCTTGCTATTTTTTGTGGTCTCTGTTTCACCCATACTAATTTTTACTCGTCCATTTGAACCATGTTTTAAAATTATTTGGACAAATGACTCATTTTCCGTTGAAATATCAAGGGAAATAATAAGGAAGAATTCCTAACATTACAACCCACAAACTTCTTCACTGACGAAATTGATTCTTGCGATCGGCCTACACTACGAAACATCACTTTCCTGTTAATAACTAAATCTCAAAATTGCTCAATTAACCCAATAACGACACTTCCTGGGTGAAAAAGACATGTAAAATTTGATACTGTTCAAACGGCCGATAACGTAAAAATAGTCAGGATGTAAACAGTTTTATCCTACCCATTTTCAAATATTTATTCTTATTTTTAATTTACATTAGGGTGCATCCAGTTTCACCCTCGCTATTTTTTAAGTTTAAGCCATGATGAATTCAGATTCATTGCTATTTTTTTGGTGTCCATTTCACCCATACTATTTTTTACTCGTCCATCAGACCATATTTTAAAAATATTTGGACAATTGAACTAATTTCCCAACCTAAATGCTTATAGATATATTTCGGCAAAGCTATACTCACTCCACTGAGCAAGTCCATCCAGCTAGACCAGCCTGATTTAACTGCCATCTCACCAACATGATTCCGAACGGAAAAATATAGAATCCCACCCCCCTACTGAGATAGATTTCCACTGTACTAAATTAACCAAACTCTGCAATCTCTCGTTCAAAATTAGCAACCCAAAATTTGGCTAATTATCCGAAATCACATCACGACCTTCAATCCAACTGTGACCAGAAATGTGGTATGTGATCCAAAATTTCTAGAGTGACCCATTATCCCCACCATTATTAAAAAAACCTGCCGGTGACCTATGTTTGTTTGGCATCCAATTTCATTGGGATTTTTCTGCCTTGTGATCCGAATTTTACCTAATTACATTCCACATTTACATTGTTACTCAAAAGTTGCTTTGTTACCAAAAATCTACATTGTGAAACTAAATTTGAATTTCGGCTTTAACTTGTCCCATGCGTAGGGATGGCAATTTTCCCCACCCAAACCCATCCCCGTGGGGACCCGTCCCTATGGGTTAGGGTTTTACCCGTATAAACGGGGAACGGGAAGGGGGTATGGGGAATCCCCGAAAGTAGTGATGCGGGGATGGGGTGGGGATGGAATTCAAGGTCCCCGCCCCATTGCCATCCCTAAATGGAGGTAGATTTGTAAGTATCCAACGTAATTGACTTCATCCAAAAACACTGGAAGCTCTGATGTGCACTCAAGATTGGCTGTGGGATAAGATGAAAGGTAAAAGAATATTTGTTGGAATAAAGCAATTTTTACATTTAAATACTTTTTTATTGTTATGCGATATATTTTCTTTATATTTAAGTGCGTTGATTAAAATCTGAACGTGAAACTTTTTGGGAAGATAATGAAGAAAACCATGATGAGATGATTAACATGGAGGAAGATGGTTAATAATGAGGATTAAAGAACCATAATACTTAATTGTGGATCAATTATTTGCTTTATTTTTTAGTTTTAGTTAATTATTATAAACTTAAAATTTTAGAATGCACTGCTTAGGTTATTATTATTGTTGTTTGAATCATTATTATTCTTTTTAAATATTTAGTGTAATGTTATGGTAACCCATGGGAAACCCATTTCCTACGGGGATTCCCCATATCTGTCCCCGCCCCATTCTTACGGGGAATGGGAAGGGGATGGGTTTTGGTTTTTTGAACGGGGTGGGGATGAGATTCAAGATCCCCACCCCATACCCGCCCCATTGCCATCCCTACCCATGCGTAGAGGTGTAAATTGGGTTGTGCCAGCACGAGCACAGCACGCTAAAATTTAAGCACATCCCATCCCAGTACGTGACTTAGCCCAGCACGTTAGTTAAATGGGACGTGCTGGGTTTGACTAATTAGCACAATAGCCCAGCACAACACGCGGCACTGATTAGCACGTGGCCCAGCCCAGCCCAGCACGTTAAGAAAGCACGTCATAACATGCACAAATACACCATATAACAAGGCATAATATATCATATTTTTTATATATTTCACAAAAGAGTCACTATCCTAGCTAATTTTTAACATTTTTTGCTGGCTTATTTATAACAACACATATAAGGAGAACTTTTTTTCTAGCCCAATTAAGAAAAAAGTTATTACATAAACCCACTAATAAAATTGCATATATGTAAAACCTATAATTAATTTTAAGAAGAATTGTTTACTAAAATAACCTTTTACCTAATTGAAAAATAACAACAAAACCGTAAAATGTGGAGATTTAATTCCCTAATAATAGGCACTCCATAGGCTACGGATCGTCTGTTACCAAAACCTCATGTTCCTCTATTCCACCCAATCCTTGACAACCACGTATCTCCTATTATAACTACCACATTTAACAAATTGGACGTGATAAATACTTGACTAATTAGCAGGAGATTTTCTAAGAGAAAAATTAGGAAATAAATATTGGTCCCTTAATTATCTCTTCATAGAATACTCCTTATTCCTTATCCAGCAACATACTCCCCAGTCCCAATCCTTATTTTGTCAGTTCGTAATCCAAATTTTTGCAGATCTTAAGACAGAAAGAATTTAACAGTGCCTGCGAGCATTCCTTCTTGTTACTGTGCAGGTCCTTCTTAAATACTTGTATGGATGTCGAACTTGAACTGGTCATTGCTAGTCAATGATAGTCTGCTTATCAACAATCACGTCAAGTTTGTCTAAACTGGTTACCACTGACGAAGCATTAGAGTTCAACAGTGCCTGCCAGCATCGCTTTTTTATGGTTTAAGACCAGTTACATTTCCCTTGCAACTTTTGGAAATACACTACAGCGTAGTTTTTAGGATCAAAACGTCATAGTATCTAATTTAGCAATGCACTTCATAGGAAATTTACATAGTTTAAGAGAAACCTCTATCAATTTGTTCAACATAAACAAATTAATATGCAAAAACAGCTATATTAATACTGTTTTTTTTTTTAATGGCTTCCCAGGTGAATCCAAACATAAAAGAGTGCTTGCACAATCACCGGCTCCAGCTCTTCCAACTTCATATACTAGAAATAACGAACTTCATTTGTAATGTAACTCCCATGGATTTTCTTGAGGACGTGACTGATCTAAATGTTGTGCTCCACGTAATTGTGTTTGTTCCTACAATATATAAATATGACTAAAGTGAAAATTACTAATTATTTAACTCAAATACAAACACATTAGCAAATGAACCAAGATAATTTACTTGCAAGAGTCCAACCAAGCCAGTTGGATGTTGTTGATAATCGCAAAAAACTGGACGTTGTTGATAATTGCTCAATGGAACATAGCCACGCATATAGTATTGCTGGTATAGTTAATCACAAGCAATCAGGTGGCAATTCATTGCTAGCAATAAGAAAATTAAACCCATAATGTAAGAGCTTAATAACCAGCAATTATAATAGTTGGAAGAAGTATATTACCGGCATAACGTGTATAGATACTGGTGCTGCTACTACTTCACGACTGCTCATACTGCTCATACTCAGGGTTCCTAATAAAGCTCTAGGATCCTAGTATTTTAACAGGTGAAAGATTAAACAAATATCTCAAATATGTTATGCGTTTTGAGTGTTTAATTAGAAATAGCTTTCAGCAACTAGAAAAATTAAATACCTGAACGACTTGCGGCGCATTCAACATTTGTCGTTGGACAACCGATGCTGGTACAGTCTCAAAATTGCTTGGAGTTTCCACCGTTTTGCTAGTCCTTTTCTTTCTTTGTCGTTGGACAACAGAAACTGGTACAGTCTCAATATTGCCCGGAGGTTCCACTGTTTTGCTAGTCCTTTTCTTTGAAACAGCAATTTCCAAAACATTTTTAGGTCTTTCAGAGCTCATATCAATTGCAGTTTTCTGTCGAATTTTAATTCCTTTAACATTGCAGTTATCATCATTAACAGGCGCATTGAGATTGGATTCGTCGTCAACTGCTGGCGAGGTGTCTTGGTTTTCTAAATTTTCTTGAATTTTTAGTCCCCTCAAGCTTGCATCAACATCCTTTAATGTGTTATTGAGAGCCAAGAAAGCAATTTCATAAGCTTATTCAGATTCCGATGCCCTTGTTGCTAATTGAACTTGTATTCTACATAAGTCTCTATAACGTCTAGCAATATCTATTTTTTTGTCATTTTCCCCAACTAATTTCGAAACACCCCTTCTGCTCCCAGATTTGATATCTTTTGTCCATTTATTCAGTATGTATTGAGTAGGAATAGCCTTGATGTTTTTTTTTCAGATAGAACCTTTAGAGCATGTGAACATAAGTAACCCGCAAACTCAAATTTCCTGCAACTACATGAAACATCATTATTAAGTGAATCAAAGACGACCGTACATAATTCAATATAAGCAAGAAGTTAAGAAAATAAAATTGCAGAAAAAAAATGTTAACTCCTGATACTGGTAAAATTTTCAATTTTCACTTGCTGTCGGGTGAAATTTGTGAAAATTTTAATTTTCACCCATATTTAGTGTTAGGCGAGATTGAGAAAATTTCAATTTTCACCTTGTTTAGGGTCATGAGCTATGAGTGAAAATCACAATTTTCGCATATACAATTATTGAAATTTTTAGATTTCACATATAACAATCAGGTTGAATTGGTGAAAATTATAATTTACATCGGTTCGCTTTCGGTATTCATCTAGCTAAATCACATGAGGTTTTGTTTAAAATTATCGTTCATTAATAGAGATGCATATGTTTCCGTAAAAAATATAAAACATGAAAGATGAAAAAATAAAAAAGACGTCGCGTCCGACGAACTAGAAGAAACATTAACTAGACGATCGAGATGATGGGATCATCATCTGAGTACATAAATTAGAAGAAACAAGGATCGATATGGGATGCATATCTAGTTATATACAGGGACAAAAGTAAATTTGTTTACAACAAAGTACATTGTATTGATTTTCGATGAAACATTAACTAGACGATCGAGATGATGGGATCATCATCGCATAAGAGATTACATAAATTAGAAGAAACAAGGATCGGTAATGGTGTAGCAACACAAATATTTTACTTGGGCTTAGAGGGATGCATATCTAGTTTGAGCATGATGGGACAAAAGTAAATATCTTTTTTTTGTAGCTCTCTTCCCTCGTTTCTATCAATTTTTCTTACTTAAAACAATCAATAGAAATAGGGGAATTTTGGGACGAAAAATTTTTTAATTTCGAAATTGGGATTGTTTCATAGATTTTCTTACATTATGTTGTCATTCATGTACTACTTGCTCTAAGCTTTATAATTTTCTTAATTTCATAAATCCGTTTGGTCCTTATGAATCAAATGGTAATTTTTATAGAGACTTATGATAAAGTGTCGCTTTAGAACTTTCATTCCATGGTTCATATAATTAGTAGAGTGTAATTAAATTTTATTTATTTTATTGTTCTTGACCATTTTTTTTTATATAGTTATATAGACCAACGTTATTTTGATGTGCATTATGTGTATTTTGCTTTTTTAGATCTTATTTTGGGTGTTGGTATTAACTTTCACAGAACCTTACTTTAATACACTAGTGGGTTTTATTTTGAGGTTATCTCTTAAATTCACTTCTGTGTTCTAGAGAATGTATGAATAGAAGTGACACTGGGAAATGTTGTACTGAATGATTTGGACCTTTAAACGGTGTATATATTTTGCTAAATGGGTTATAAAACCATTGCAAAATCCTTGGTGTGAGTGATATTTTTTTAGGAGGGAAAATTTGACGCGAAAGCATATCATTTTTGTAACTAGGTTCAGCTTTTATTTATATAAACAACCTAAATAATACTGCTAAATCAGTGTAAACATTGTACTCACTAACTTTTGTACTGATGCTTTAACAATGTTATTGGATCTTAGTTCGTATTATTTATTTTATTATTCCCATTTTTTTTATATAGTTTATGAAGATGTCAATAATTGGCTAGAATAAAGGGTTTTCTGTGAAATATACACAAAATGTTATGTATTGTGCCATAGTATTTTATACATATTATGATATGCTTTCTTAATGTGTTGTGTTGTGTCGCGCTATATGCTTATCCGTACTTTAGCGTCTTTGGGCGGGACTATCATGTTGATTAATCAAACCCAAAGACGCCCCATTTAACTAACGTGTTGTGCCGTAGAAGTCTTGGCTTCGGCTCAAGTTTTAGCGTGATGTGCGGGCACAACCTAATTTACACCTCTAGATACACATGTACATTTAATGAATAACCATCTGGAAATCAGTTGGATCATGGATGCATGGCAATTTCAAGATGAAGACAAGTTGGTTTTCTCTTTGCCATATAAATGCAACCATATCTTGGTCCAGATACTTCTTCATCATCAATGCTAATGCTTAGAAAAGTTCCTTGTAATTAAATGATAGGTGGTAGCAGAGTAACTCCACCACAGGTCGACTTTGATCTCCAAAATGATATCCGTATGTATAGGATTGTGTAAGAACTTGGGTCCTCCTTATTTATCACGCTTCTTGTGCATTCGACATTGAGAATGTTGATTCAATTATGAAGAATTGACATTGATTGAGGGTGTGTATTGTTCATTCACAATTATGAAGAACATGGACCGTGGAATGACATTGATTGAGAAGGTGTGCATTTAAATATAACTGTATATCATCAAGTTTTTGTCCTCTTTCTCACGCCCGTAAGAATCAATGACATATTATCAAGCAAAAAATCATTGCTTTAGTCCAGGATAGGTATGGTTGTATAGGAATATTGAGTCACATATAAGAAATTAATGAAATTTCCAACTTCATTTAAAACAAATTTCCAACTTCATTTGAAATGCAATTCATCAATCAATAGAGATTTAAAAAGATGCCTCCATTCCATTTTTTGTAGATAAGAAGAAAATTTTTTCGCCACTTAATGACTGACTTGTAAACAATGGTGAGGGGGTCTGTTTAAATTTTAAACTCTAAATTTCTTTCTTATTGGTAATTTCATTTGCTATTTAGTAGTACTTGTTAATTTGTTTCTTCAATTCAAAGCTAAAATTTGTTCCCTTTTGCACTAGAAGTAAAAATTTGATCAAGAATCATGTATCCCAAACATTTGATCCAGCCCCATGTAACACTGCATTTAAATGCATGACCAAACTGATCGAAAATTAATAAATACATTATTGAGAAGAAATTACAAAAGAACACAAAAAAAAAATACATGATTCGATTTATTTAGATAGTCAAGCAACTGTAAGTTTTTCTGCTTCTACACAAGTCACTACTCATTCTTTCTTATGGGAATTGGTATTCATCCATGAGCAATTGATTGAATTTAGAGAAAATGTAGCATCTGATCCATTTATTGCACGTATGTCTCGTCTTATGTTTGCCAAGTACAATAAGTATTGGGGTGTGTATGAGAAAATGAATCCTGTTATGTTCTTTGCTCAATTATTGGATCCAAGAGAGAAACTAAAGGGGCTAGAATTTGCTCTTAACTGTTTGTTTGAGAACAATTCGTGGGAGGTTCAAAGAATCATGAGAAAGGTGAAATTAGATTTTCAGGAACTCTTTGATGATTATATGTCTGTGTATTCAACTCATGAGGAAGGGTCATCCATCTTGTTAAAAATTTTTTGCATGTTGCAGTCATAATTGAGAATCTCCTGAAAGCTTGAAGTTTGCTCCTTGGCTCCTTGCTAAGAAATGGAAGGTTGGTAACTTTCGTTATCTTGCTGTCATTGTCATTGACTCATTATTGAAACATAATTTGGATTCATTTCTATATCAAATCATCATTGCTACTATGTAATGTATGGAAATGAATGCACTGGCCGGATCTGCCCTCAACAAATGACCAAATCCTGCTTTGCAATGTTCAGTTGTTCACAAAATTAATAAATACTTAAGTTATTTTGGATTGTTGTTTTTGAAGTTGGGAAATGTTGAATTATTAGTTAAGAACAAAAAAAATACATAGATTTATTTAGAAAATTAATAAATACATTATTATGAACTTGCAGTAGTTAGTAGTATGAATGCAGCCATGTATTTGAAAATGTGTTTTCATTTGCTCTTGAGTTCAGTCCTGTTCATCACTTGTCAGGTCCTTTTCCGATCGAAAAGGCTAAGAGTGGAGCCAGACCTTTTTGAAATAAGATAATTTCAAAAATGATTCTCCTAATATACACCCCACAGACTCTTCATTAACGAAAATGATTCTCTGGATTGGTCCATTATACGAAACACTAATAATTATTAGTACTTTTCCTGTTAAGGTACCAATAATTACTCCCTCCGTACCATGTATATAGGTGGAGAGAGTCAATTCTCGTGGATTAAGAAAAGTGCTTTGAACTCATAATTTTTGATATTTTTTCATGTTTTATCCTTTGTTATATTTATAACACTATTATCTATGTACCATAAATAAGGGTATGTCTGGAAATATTCATCTAGGAAATTGGACTCCTCCTATATATTGGTACAAGGAAAAATGAAAATTTCGCCTATATAATAGGTACGGAGGGAGTACATGTTGATGGACATTTTTTTTATGCAAAGTATTACAAAACCTGGCTTGATTGGGGTATACCCAGATTAACTAGGGTATACCAAATTTTAAAGGGACACTTTTTGTGGGTTTTAGGGGGACTTCTAATGGGTAAGTTACAAAACTACCCTTACCCATTAATAATCTTAGTTATCCTAAATTAGTTTTTATTTTCTTCATTTCATCTTCCTCTCCTCTTCTTCTCCTCCCCACCATACCGACCCCACCACCACCACCATAAAAAAAAATCGACGATTACTTCGTTAAAATCGTCGATTCCAAAACTCCGATTAATCTTCATCAATGGATCCGCCGAGGGCTAGCAAGATGAAGCAAACAAATAGAAAGCACAATGAGTTTAATCCCGAATTTGCAAACGTAGTTCAACAAAAAGTGAAGATAAAAACTGTCGAAGAAGGAGAGATCGAAGCCGCTGAAAAAGCAGAAACGATGTGATTAAGAAGGTAAGGGACTACTTAAACTCACTCTAGTACTTCGATTTCATGTTTACATGTCAAATTAGGTTAGGAAATCCGAAATTTTAAATTGGAAGTTGCGACGACGACAGGGTATTTTGTTATCGACCTTGCCGAATTTTCATAGTTAGGGTTTGGTCGGAAAGCTATAAGGTTGACGAACTTGCCGGCTATATAGTTTCTATAACTGCTACTAGCAGGGCCGGAAGGTTAATCAATTGTATACCATGTCGGCGTCAGTTTTTTAAATGAAGCCGGCATCTTATTGTTTTTTACCCTGCCGGCTGCTTCTTTTGAATGTTTCCTGATGCCTAAAATTTTTGAATCCGGAAGGATATTTATATAAAACAGTGCCGGCGGTTTTTCAGCTGGAAATGTATCTCTAGTAGATCTTGCCGGCATGTATAGTGAAATTTTCTTGTTTCTACTATTTACATTTGTGTTGGGAGCTGGAAGGCTATTTTTATGATTCACTGCCGCCTATGTCTTAGCCGGCACGCATCTTTTAGTTGACCCTTTCGGCCATGTTTCTGTCGGTTTCGTTATATTTGTCGACCCTGCCGGCGTGTAATGTTTTTTTTTTTTCTGAATTGTTCTTGTTCAGGGTGAAGAAGGCAAAGAAGAAAGCTGCGAAAGCTATTAGTCCTCCTTCAAGACCTTCTCGTGTTGGTGGAAAACCCTTGACTTCACAACATCGGGGGGTATTCGTTGAGCTAGGAACGACAAAGATCAGTATACCAAATGATTCCCAACCACCATCTGAACCCAGTGATTCAGACGAGACTCCAGTTGAAGACCAATCAATTCCATCTGGTAGAAGAGGTGATGATGATGATGTTGTTGAAAGAACTCCAGTTGCTGGAGGAGGAAACAATGATGATGATGATGGTGGTGATCAAGACATGCCACCTGTTGGAGGAGGTAATGATGATGATGATGGTAATATAGATAAAGGTAAGAAAACCGTCGAAGATGAAATTTTTGAAGAGGAAGAGGAACAAGAAGAAGAAGAAGAATGAGGAGGAGATGGAGAACAAATTGTTGAACCCAAAACGAGGAAGAGGGTGATCACTAAACCAGCTGATTCCCACATTCCTCCCAAACACATGATGGTTACACTGAAAAAAGATGAGGACCCAAGGGGGGCCTCAAAAGATGGTGGAAAAGTTCTTTTTGGATACAAAGACTCATAGGCATGTGCGATCCATAATATTATCGTAAGTAATCTTAATCCGTCTTTTTTCTTTATTCAAGTGTGTAACTATCTTAATTAAATTTGTGTCAAGTGTTTGTATTTCTTTTCATTTTGATTTTTTTGGTATTTAGGATCACAAGTATGCCATCTGTCTCATGAGGCGCCAATCTTCGTGTTCATCGACTCATACTTGGGATCTTGATAAGGAATGTGAGGATGTAAAAGTGATTGTGAGGAACTTCGGGTTGTTGACTGCGGTGGAGAGTTCGAATATTAATCTTGATAAAGTTACCGTCTTTGCATTCTGTGAGAGGTTTTACGAGGAGACTGATACTATGTTATTCCAATTCGGTGAGATGGCGAGAACTCCCGATGATTCTCAACAAACTCTAGGCCTCGAGGTTGATGGAAAAGCAGTCACTGAGGGATTCAATAATGTGATTTCTTTCGTGAAGATTTACGATTTTAGCAAGAAATTGTTCGGTTGGAATCAGGTTCAGACGGAGGCATGTTTTTGACATGAAGGATGGTCGTCTAACCAAGAAGTTTAATGTGAAGAGGTTTAGGGACACATTATGGGATACACAGTCAATCCTTGATAGGGAAGGAATGGTGAACCAGGTGCGAATCAATGCTACCGCGGCCGGTTATTTCATATACGTCCTGGGAAAATGTATCTTCCCCGACAGTTCCGGAAACCAAGTCGAGGCCAGTTACTTGCAACTATTGGATCCCTTACATAAGATACGTGAGTATTCTTGAGGTACTGCGGTGGTCGCCTTCTTGAACAATGAGTTGACAAAATGTTCTAAGGCACTCACTAAGCAAGTTAACGGAAACACATGTCTCTTCCAGGTAATTTTATTGTCTAAAACATTTATATTACCGAATATTCTCGTAAATTAATGTTCTTACTAAACCTTTTTTACATAGGTTTGGATATATGAGAACTTCCCTTCCTTGTTCAAAGATAGATCCTACATCAAAGTGGATGAGAGTGTTGCGGTTCATAGGACAAGAGCGCAAAGGTACGGTTTTAAGGGTACTCAGGATAAGGAAATACCGCAACATCTTATGAAACTCCGAAACTCCATCGACAAATTGACTGTGAAGGAGGTGATATTTGATCCGTATCGGGATGCTAGAAATCAAGGTTTAATCCATCCTAGAAATGAAGTTGTTGCATTATACTATGGACCCTTGATGACTGTGTTCGAAGAATTTTCAATGTACGATCCACATCGGATTATGCGACAATTAGGTTACGTCTAAGAAGAACCTCATTTCGATGAAGATAAGCCGTTCTTTACTGTGAACCGGGCTGACTTCACCACGTCCCAAAAAATTATAAACGTCGCTTACGATCCAACGCCAACTCAAGAACATTGGGACGATAGACATCGCCGTAAAATCGATGTGACTCTTTTGGATGACGTGACCACATGTCATGCAGCTACTGAGAAATACATGGTGTGGTACTTGGATTGGGCTCGTCCTAATGTGATTAGGAAAATGACTGCTGAAGAACTGGCTCTAAGGAATAAGTTGGAAGGGAAAGACCCAGCAACATTGCTTAAGTTCTTTGTAAGTATATTTAGAGTTTCTCTTACTAATTTAAAATTTATTGCATTACCGAATCATTCTATTCATTGTTTGTTGTTTAATTGAAAATAGAAGGAGCATTTTAAGACCTTTGCGAAGGTGTTGTTGTGCACGAGAGAAAAATGAGAGCCTTTGTCGATTGAAGAGGAAAACAAGCACATTGACTATGTTAAAAATATTGGCAATGAGGATGCCCATGAAATGTTCAAGCAACTTGAGGCTCAAGTAAAGGCTGAACAAAAATCTCGGAGAGAAGAACAAGCCAAGATGAAGGCTGATAAAAAGAGGACTCGAAAAAGCAGTGGTGGTGGTGGTGAAGGTAGCAGCAGTGGTCGTGGTGGTGAAGTTAATTCACCAAAACGGGGCCATGCTCGTCGTGGACGTGGTCGTGGTCAATGAATGCTTTCGTAGTTTATTTCTTTATGTTGTGGTGGACAAATGTTTAAGTTAATGGTGTTAGACAAAAAAGTGTTGGATTTCTAGTTGTTGAATGAATGGTTTGTTTATCTATGTAAAGTTTTAATACATATGCATGAATGCTTCCATTAAATTACCATGTCGGCTTTCCCAGGGCCAGCAAGGTTGTGAATTGTCAGACTGCCGGCCCTGACAAAGGAAATTGTGTAGTTATCAGGGCCGACATGGTATAAAAATGATAACCTTCCGGCTGATTCGTGGTCGGCAATGTAATGACCCAATATAGTTCCGGCGGTTTTGTTGCAAAAAAACATTTCTCCTGATGCCTAAAATATACCTCGCCGGCACGGTAACAAATTTGAGACCCTTCAGGCTGAATTGTGGCCGGCAGGTTAGTGAACCAATACAATTCCGGCGGTTTTGTGGCAAAAAACCTTCTCCTGATGCCTAAAATCTTACACGACCAGCATGGTAACAAATTTAGGACCCTGACGGTCTGATTTCGTCGGTATCTTGGAGAAAACATACCTCGCCGGCGTATTCAAAATTCAAATTTTTTGCAAGTACAATTTCATTTATTGACTTGTACTTGGGCACTATAACGGCCAAATTCGGCCACCATCCTATAAATACACTATTTCTCTCTACAAAACAACATACAAATAGTTCCATATACTCTCCAAAGCTCATATAATCATACACTCCATCTAACTCACTCAATAGCTCTTTAAAAACAATAATGGAATCGTTTGATTCAAATGAAGATTTGTCAATCAGCAAAGCATGGTACGCATAAAATCAACTTAGACGTCAATCATCTGAAAGGGAGGATTCCACAACCTTTTGGGCTAGGGTACACAACAAATTTAGCGGCGAGTTTGGGAATCCTAATGGAAGAAGTATTCAACAATTCCACGCTAGGCACTTAGTAATCGAAAATGAGATACTCGCTCTTTTAGCTCTCCAACCCCGGATTTTCAACGCTCTCCCCTTCAACTTGTCCATTGAACAATTTGTAAGTGTTTTTGTGGTTTATTTTACGTAACTCATGTTGTTTTATCTTCCAATGAAACACCACTAACAAATGTAAGTTTGGTTTTGTAGCATGAAGTCGTGAAAGCGCGCTACTTGGAGGAAAAGGGGGAAGCATTCGCTTTCGATGCAAGCTATCACTTCTTGGCAGAAAGAATCCCAGAGGATAACCCGGAATACTTGGATGCCGTATCATCTTCGGAGGAGGAAGATTGATGGTTTTAGAAGTTTTTGTATAGGTTTTGTGGGTATACCTCTATGTAAGCCCTCACGAGACTATAAATCGTCCACTAGGGTCGCCTAGGGGTTTAAAGGCTTGATGCACATGCTAAGTGCATTCGTTTTTTATGTTTCAATCAATCTAGCGACCAAAATTGCATGAATTACATCTTCCATATTTTCTGTTTTCTGTTTGGTATAAGTACAAGTCGGCAAGGTTATAAATCCCTAACATACCGGTTACAGGTCAGCCAGCGGTGATAAAAACTATTTGCTTGCCGACGTTATTATCGCCGACATTGTAGGAAAATTTTCCATGCCGACCGTAAAATTTTGTTCCAAGATAGTCGGCGTGTTCTTCAACCAAGACAATGCCGTCCAAAACGTGGTCATCAACTTACTTAAAGTGGACCTTGCCGGTTGAACATTGGTCGGCAGGTTATTCAAAGTGGACCCTGCCGGCTATACTTATCCGACACTTTATTCAAACTATGACCTTGCGGCCTTGTGCATTTTCAAAACCAATTTTTTTGGATCGAAATCGAAATCATAAGATAGATGAAAGGTTTAATTAACTGAATTCATAATTTCAAAATTTTAATCTAAACTCAATTAATTAACTTAATCAGAATTTTAGTATTAATTAACCAAGGGCATATTAGCCATTTAGAAAATACAAGGTTAAGGGGTGGCTTGGCTTTATTTCATAGTGACCCTATTTCGTCTTATTGGGTATCCCCCAATCAATCCAGGTTACTAAAGGGTGTAAAATAACAAAAATAGGTTTGGAAGCCCAAAATATTAGAATTTCTAGGCTTGGGAGCTAGTTTGGGAGGGTCCCTTGCACTACACTAGCAATGCCTCTGCTGGTTAAATCCCCTTCCTTCCCCCTTATGCTTTTCCCAAACTAAAAGTTGATCCCTTAAAATTGGGGAAAAAACTCGTTTTAACTTTTTCCTTTTTTGTTTCTAGAAGTTAAAAAATTATTGGGAAAAAATTACAAAAAATAAAAAATAAAACACATACAAAAAAATAAATGATTCAATTTATTTGAGGCCAGTGCATCTATGTGCACCCCACTAAACCAGGGGTGCACATTCCTCCTCTTATTATTGGTTGTAAAATTAACCAAGGTTACTATTTTTTTTTTTAATTTAACTCTCTCCTCTCTATTTTAAAGTTCAAAATTTATTAGAAAATGTGATAAACAACTTGTTTGTCTGTATACAGTTGCTAGAAAACCATGCTCATACACCGAAAAATCCCACATAAGTGTCCCACTACTTGGAATTTAACCTTAGGAAAATCACTAATTAAATCAAGGTTTAACGATTGATTTGTAATAGCTTTCTGATACATCTCTACTGATCTGATCTATCATGGGTTTTCACCAAAACATGTTGTTCTACCATATATTCGGAAAAAAGTTTGATCTAGCAGCGCTTGATCTAGCGTTGCTAAAGCCGTTGGATGGGTCGATCCAATGGTGGTGGTTGTCAATGGAGTTTTTTACTCCAAGGGAAAAAATGCAATTTTCATCAAAAACCACCACCACCATTGGATTCACCCATCCAACGGCTCTAGCAACACTAGATCAAAAATGATCTAGCGCTGCTAGATCAAAATCGCTTCCCATATATTCATCTGTACACTACTATTCTTACATGACCAACATTCTGATGCTGCTGCCATCATTACTTTTGTTCTTAGTTTCATCACCACCTGAACAAGAGCAGTAAGACCCCTTGTAGCCGCATCCAAATCAATTTTTATTCTCCCACTATTTCCTTTAATACTAATGTTAGTTTGGTTATGTTCTTCCCCCACCTGAGTTATCCTTCATGTCAATGGCGTGTCTCCCTTCCGGTTGTGTTCTCTGTTTTGTAATTGATCTAACAACATGTTTGTTTTCTCTTCTATATAGTGGCAAAACACTACATTCCTTTATGTAGAGGTGGTCCCCATTTTTTTAGATGTTTGTTTTTTCCTCTACCTCTACTTATATAGAGGCAAAACCTTTATCTAATAGAAGAAATTAAATAGCAGTAGGAAGGTGCTATCTTTATACCCAACCACTATATAACGTGTAAATATCTGAATTGCCCTCAGCTTATAACCACCGCTACAATCGCCAACCAAAATATTGGATCCTAAACTAATGGAAGCAAGATAAAATAAAGAAAAATATTGTGAATGCGACTCATAACTTACAAAATATTGTTCAATTTATTATGAGAAATGGAAGAGGTATTCGTTTGTTGAATGATAAATGGTTGAACAGAGGATGCTTGAAGGGTATTTTCCCGGTGATTTATGCTGCAGCCAGAAATAAAGACATTTCAATTTCCAAGATGACTGTCTCTAATGGTTTGAGAAATGATTATAAGAAATCTCTGGATGACAATGAGAGGCTTGAATAAGACTTACTCAGAAGAGATTTAGGCAATATTCATGTACTAATGGAGGAGGAAGATGAGCTGTAAATTATGGAGGATTTCTCAACAAAGAAGTGTTACGATATCTTGAATGGAGAAATGGATCCTTGTCACTTTGAAAGACATTTGTGGAAGAGCGGTATACCCAACAAGGTAAGTTTTATGTTGTGTGCAACTTTTCATTACTCTCTTCCTACAAGAGATATGTTGATCAGTCGAGGAATGCATGTGTAGAATGAAATTTGTGTGTTATGCAACTCTGTAAGGGAGTCTTCTGATCATATATTCATTCACCGCTCTAATTCTTCTGAGCTATGGGATTATTTCATTAAGGCTTTCAAAATCTCTTGGCCTTTACCTGAAACTTTACTTGGATTGTTTGATGCTTGGTGCTGGAATGTTTTACAAGGTAGGGGAAGAAAGTTTGGGACGTCATTCATTTTTTTAATTTACTGGATCATCTGGGATGAGAGAAATCATCGTGTTTTTGGTGAAAGACACAAGAGCACGGATGAAAATATTTATCTGATAAAGCAAATTGTAGTGTTATGGTGTAGTGAGTCTGAAATTTTAAAATTTTGTTGATCCCAGCCACCTATGGAGCAATTGGGAGTTTCTTATGAGCATGTAATTGTAGCTCAAAGCAATTTTGTTTCTTTTTTTCTCTTTTATTACAACCTTCGCCTTTCGATAAAATATATAAGTTGTCGATCTCGTTTGGATGGTCATGCTCACATACACTTTATGTGATCACCGAACTTAACACACGTTTGGCTGCATCATGCTCACAAACTTTTTCTGATATTCAAAATATTATGGAATATTGTGAATTCGTTATGGCTGCCCTTATTGGATCCTAAACTAATCGGTACTTTTTTTTTTCAAATTGTGATGCCATTAATCTAGCATCACAATCAAATAGACAAGATCATTGGATCTTGATTCGAATCATAAAACAGTAAATAGAAAGCAAAGTATAAGCATAAAAATAAAGGATTCACACCGAGATTAACGTGGTTCAGCTAAGCCTACATCTACGGAAAGGTAAGATAATTATTAAGAATGAAAATCAGTGAAAGTGTTGTGTTGTGGTAGTGTGGGTATTGAGTGAGAGAAGATAGAGAACGAAGGCACTTCAACCTTCCATCTCTTCTTCCCTTTTTAGCCGACCAAAACTCTCCTCCTATGCCCGGTTTTATAGGAAAAAGGTTCTCCTCTTATCTTTGCTTAGCTTTGACGCATCCTCAAAGGTGATGCCGTGTGCTCCGTTACTTTATGTTATCTTGCTTCGGCTATCGATGGTTACCACGTGTCCAGTCCAGATTATAGTATCTACACAAATTATACATTTTTCGAGCACAGTTTCACGAAATCTAAATAACATGATATGGATATATACACTATAGTGATAGACTGAAAACAGAATACCATCTGACTATCAAAATGAACAAATTAAGGCACAGTACTTAAAAGAGTCGTCCCAGGGCTCACTCTCTTTTGGTGTAGTGTACGCCATTCCATTGAGGCCCTATATAATTGTGACTTACAAATGTACACCAAAATTGCGGTTCTTTCTATATCATATTTTGTTCTATTTATATTTCAATTTAATTTTTACTTTTTTTTTCCCCGTCCACATGGAAGCTGCAGTTGAATATACTGTTGACAGTTATAAACGAGTCATTAGCTAATTAGATTATTTTGGTTTAGAAAATCAACTAGGCAGAGAGAATCTCTTTCCCGTCACCACTGACGCTGACGCTTACGCATACAGTAGAACCCATAGTTGAAGTGAATAAATCATGCATAATCATGTATCACTCTGCTAATTGATTCTCTATGTGAAACAGCTAGGGCCACCGCCACACCAATGGAATGGCGCACAAAGTTTGAGATTTACGTAAAACAGGAAAAATGACGGATAACGAAATGACGAATTCGTTATGGCTGACATTTCAAAAGTAAAGGCTAACGCATGCACGAATGTACCGATCGATATGGAAGTTTGTCATTTGACCTCCATATCGATATGGAAACTCCCAAAAGGAGTTTCAACATTCATGCAGACAATTTTTGCTGCACTGTTACGCGTAAATGAACGTAAGCCGCCGCTAATTCAATATTGCCAAATATTTGTATTTTGTTAAAATGGTTTCTTGTTTGTGTCTCTTACCGCGTTCCGTTGAGAACCTGAAAGTTGAAACTCCTTTTCGGTTTTTGATAGGCAGACTTTGTAATAACCTCCTTTGATCAATAACTAATTATCTCATTTCTAAGTGGTAGAAAATACATTCCGTATAAAATTAAAATGAGAACAAGTCTTAGATATTAGATAATTCTAGACATCAACACTAACTGATTTCAGGGTCATGGTTGTGAGAACAAAATGGAACTGGTCATATACCATAATTATGAGATGTTGAAAATAATACTGTAACAAATTAATGAAAAGTACCTTATCATTCATTAATAGTGTGGTTGAAGTTTTTGGTTTCTAACTTTAAGTCTCTACTAATGCGTCATGACTGGACCATTCACCATATAAGTAGAGACAGAGTACATTCATTGCTTAATGTTTGTCTCCAAATTGGAAGACTATTTCTTCCTTTCCTTTTCTTATAATAAAATTTTGATAATTTTGAAATGATTGATGTCATATAAGCACACCATTTAACAAAGGAATACCATAAACTACTTTCTTCTAATGGATTAAAGAATATGAAAAACGTGATACTTACAAATATAGATTGTATACATTTTATTTTATGGTCGGTAACAACTAAAAAATAAAATAAAAGAGTAATACGAGAAATACATATATCTCTCTATCTTATTAGCAGAAGACATAAATGAAAATGAAGAAGACAATCTGATTAGGGGAAGCGCCAAATAACAGTAAGTATAGGTAACTGCATTTACTTTGACAAATGGCTCCTGAAACGCATTCTCTTCTTCCTAAATCAGTTGATAAAATTCTTAAAATTTTGTTAAAGGGAGAGCAAAAATAGATCCTAGAAGAGCGAAAATCATAATCGACTCGCTAACTAGGTCGATTCGTATACCGATTCTTAATGTTCTTTCTTTATTGATTGTTCATTACAATGTTTACATTTTACATATTTAAATTGCCTATATGCTTGCATAGTTCTGTCATTCTCAGGGTAGCATATTTGGTTTGATGGAAAATAGCATAAGAAAGCCATTGAAACTCTAGACAGTTGGTACATTTCAGGTAAGCTATTCCACCATTATGTTCATTATTGCATATATATAACTTGGATCTTCCCTTACATTATTCTTTTTGCAGGGTTGATTTTCCCATGGACATTTGCTTTTTGCATGGCTTTTGTCTCCACAAGCAAAGCAGGAAAGTGGAGATGGAAGCTGAATTTGCATTTCTTTTCCAGGTGTTGTAGCATCTGAAAACCACTCAAAGTATGAGCATATGGAACAGCTGAAGAACTTATTACCATCATGATCATCAGTTTGTTCTTTTAATAGCTTCCTCAAACCATTGCAAGGTACCATTTTGCATCTAGAATAGATCCATGGACACTGAATTGCCTCATGCATGCCTCTTTCACACATACCACATCAGTTGTTGCAGCTGATTTTTTGCTTGCTACTTGATGTCTCCCTATTTATGCTACTGCACCATTCTTCCATGTTGCCACCACCCATTCTAAACATATTGTATGAGGATTGGGAATATATGACTGTGTGGTGGTGTCTGCAGGTGTATGTGTTTTTATAGTGAAAGAAAAACAGATCAAGCCGTTGGTGAACGGTCATATTTCCAGCCACATATTATTTGCCACGTGTGTCATTTCCAGGTGGATTGCCACGTCTTCAAACGGTCGGGTGATGTGTCACTGCCACTGCTGCATAGAGGTGCCACATAAACATTATTTAACTATGGTTCAACTACCATGGTTACAACAGCAGAAGGGGTAGATTAGTCCCCATATTTTCCATTTTATTCATTTTATTAGTTTCAGATGGAGAAAGATCACTTTGTCAACACTAATTTAAAGTATGATCAATTTGTAAACCAATTAGAGAAAGGGTGACCATTTTGTAAAACACCCTACATTTTTTCACAAAATTAGCTATTCATAAATGGTTTTTTTTTTGTGTTTTGATCAATCAGCTGGGTTATGTTATTTATTTATGTAATGAAACATGTGAATGCTATGAATCTTGCCGTTTAGATGTTGAGTGTTTATAGATAGAACTTTGTTTATAGAGAAACGAAGAAAAAAGTATTTCTGAATTATTATTTCTTAAATATAAAAAAAGCCTATATTTTTCTTAATGACATAGACTTAATGAGTATAAATCACAAAGAAAAATATAAATTTGACAGTTTCAGTTTCCCAAGAAAAATGAGTTCAAAACCGACAACATACTTAAAAATGAATTGGATATTCAATATCAACTGATTTTGTTAGCGATTGTTCATTGGATATACGCATGAGTTTCCTTGACTGGTGTGGATCATGCAAAACCAACAATTACAATCTTTAGAAAATGTCATATAAAACCTAAAATAAAATGACAATATCATCAAAATCTTATGTTAATAAGGTATTAAGTTAAAGTTCAATTTTATTCAAAAAATTACTATCATGTGATTATGGTGATTGATAAATGTATGTGCATTTGAAGCTTTTATTGGAATTAATTCAATCACAATCATGCCCTAACCAATTTACATATTTTACATCTAAAATTATGGAAAGAGTATAATTGGAAAAAGATCTTCCAACTTCGCTGGATGGTATTCCTTTTATAGCGTGATGATGCCTTCGTATCGTTGAAGAAGATCTTTCAGTTTCGATGCAGTATTAACCCGTATCAGCCGATAATATGGATACCGCACGACACTGACTGATACAAAATCTAAAGGATATGTAAGCGTCGAGACATGATATTAATGCTAGAAGATCCATACCATTTACATCATGACAAGTTGGTATTCATCCAAGGCACTAATGAGGGAGGCTCGTTTTCCCGACCTCCTTAAATGAGGCCACCTTCACCAGTGCCTAGGATAAGTTTTTTTTTTATTAGTTGATTTTAATAACTTGATGATATACGAGTGCATCCATGTGCACCACCGTTAACCCGGGGGTGTACGATACTCCCTTTTTGATCGGTCGTAGGTTTAACTCTAGTTGTTTACTTTGTTTATATTTTTAAACATTAAATATAATTTAAAAAAAAAAACTCGAGTAAACAAAGGTCCGCACAAAACCCAAGTTGCTCTCTTCACTTCTATTTCCTCCGTTATAAACGAAGTGGTGGAGATGAAGATATGAGATATCAATTCTAAAATCTTGACTTGTTTAGAAACCATTTTTGGATCTGGTCTAATTTTTTTTCGCACCACAAACAAAATCAAATCACTACTACCATTTCCTGTTCTCAATTTTTTTCTTTTATTAACGCTAGTCAGCCTGGTCGATTTATCTACAGATTTAACTAAATAATCATTACTCCCCCGTTCCATTTTAGATGATGTTTTAGGGTTATTTTTTTGTTCCATAATACTTAAAAGTTTTCATATTTTTCCACAAAACTACCAATAAAACCCTTACATTTTTTCTTGGAACTATAAGTTTATTTTTAAATGCACTAATAACATTTAATATTTGAAGACTTTTTTCAAGAATATAGATGAAAAATCTTCATCTCTCTCAATTTCTTAATCTACGTGAAAACTCCAAAAACATCATTTAAAATGGAACGGAGGGAGTATAATACACAATCATCAACGAAAGGTGATTTCGTAGAAATCATATTATCTCTTTAGGTATGATATTCTAATGTTGTAGTTTACTATCTATTTATGGCATAAGAATATCCTCCTTCACCTCAAACTTCTATTGCACTATTCATCTCCACAAAGCATTTTTATTAGTTGAATATCTGTATATATATACCCATTTGGAAATAAGATATTTGTTGGTTTTCCTCAAATTCATAACCCCTAAACCACCATTCTCCTTTGGTACAGAAACTTTAGGCTATCCTACCTAAACAAGATTTCTTCTTCCCTCAACAGCTCCCCAAAGAAAGTTTCTCATAATCTTTATCATTTTCTTTTCCACACTTACAGGAAGGTGAAAAATTGATAAGAAGTAAATAGAAAGACTGGATAAACAATGTTTGATTAGAGTAAGTCTACCTTCTTTGATCAAGGTTTTCTTTTTCCAAGTTGTCAATCATTGTTCCAATATAATTAACACATGTTCCCATACTGAAGAACATCTCCAATATGCTCCAATAGGCATCCCTATATATGTGAAAGGGAGCTTTTCCGTCTTGCATCCAAGTTCCTTTTTTAATGCTTCAATGTTGTTTTCAGCTCCTATACTAATCATTGTACTTTTCTCTAGGTTTAGTTTCAATCCTGTTAAAGTTTCGAACATGGCTAGAATAATGAAAAGTCTTCTAACCTCTTCCACTGAGGCATCGATGAAGATTAAAATGTCGTCGGCGAACTGAAGATGAGAGATCATTACACCATTTTCAACCACTTGAAAACCTGTTAATTGACCCTTTTGACCTGCATCATTTATCAATTTTGACAACACTTCAACCACCAAAAGAAACAAATAAGGAGACAATGAATGTCCTTGTCTAAGCCCCTTACTTGGCTTAAATTTTTCAGAAGAACCTCCATTCACCAAAGTGGATAGATGAATTGAAGATACACACTATTTTATCTAAGGGATCCATTTCCTCCCAAAGTCATGTTTTTGAAGAATAGTTACAAGAGAGTTGATAGGCTTTCGGGATTGCCTATATTATATAAACGCAATCGCACGGTGCCTAACTAGTAGACAGAGGAAAGTACGGGTCGTTCTCACAGGGACCGGTGGAAATACCGTATTCAATATTCCTAATGGAATAACCAATAATGATGTGTTTGGATATTTTTTGAAAGAATAATAACAATGAAAATAAATTAAACTAAAATGAATCCAATGGAAAAGTCGGTAGCTGGGTTTATAGTATCCACCACTATTATATTCAATTAATAAAATGAAATATAATTCATGAATTATTTATTGTTCGTTCTATTGGCATCACCTATTATATGTATTAGAGTCGCAAATATTAGTGGGACACCCTAAGCATAGCATACCAAAAGATTAAACCCAAGTATGAGCCATTAAATTGCGTTAGTGAGAAAGTTGTACAAAACTAAACATAGGTTCACAAATAATACTAGGATATTTTAAGCATACCCCATCGAAGGATTCAACCAAAGCATGAAATATCAAATAAGTAAACAAATATATTTTCGATCCTATTGATTAAGATCAAAAGTTGTTGTATCATATAGAACCAGTGAAACAACAACTAATTTTATAATTAAATCAATATATAAAATCATGGAATTAATTTATTCAAATCAAAATTGACTCAAAACCATGTGTGTATCAAATCAAAGTGGTCTAATGCTCAAAAATGGTTTCAACTATTAAACCCTAGTTACATGAATCTAGCTAGACATGGCTTTCTCAAAAGCCATAAATATATTAAAAGTTTCCCTAGCTAATAAAGAAGATGGAAATTAAAATATAAGAATTGCAAACCATTGTTTTCCTCCTCTGAAGCCGCGCTTCTCTTTGTTCTTTTCTTCTTTGCGGCTTGGTCACCGACCTCCTCCTTGATAGTGTTTTTCTCGAAATATATGTGTGTTGTTGAGGGTCCAAATAAGGACCGAGCAAACATCCCAGGCCCAATCCATCAACGACCACTCTTTCTGTCCGTCTGAACATATCTTCTTAATGCCTTGAACTTAGCTGTGTACGGACCAATACATGCCATTTATGACCCTTCTCCATCTCGCCCATACATCACCGTCTATTTCTCTTCTAAATATCGGCCATATCAACCTTCCATTCCATGTCAAACTCCAGTTAACACAGTTCATCTCCCAACTGCACTTCTTTGCTCCATCGACTGCATCCATCTCTATTGTAGGTACTAGAAAAAACCATTGTCGCATGCAATCGTTCAGCGAACTTTGAATCCAACAAACACCTTCTCAATCTCGTCATTTGCATATATTAAATCAATCACCACCATTTGCAGTTCTCTAGCCATCTAACCTCTTCATTAATCAGTCACCGCGACTACACATGACTTTATAATACAGCTTCATAGTCTTCTTCTCCTAGAGCAGATCTTATTTCCCTGTATTTCAGTTCGTATCTTCTGCCATCAGCAATATGACGAGACTCATATCCATACATACGACTACCACCGCTAATCACTTACTGCCAAGCATACATACATCTCTACTTGCGTTCATTCCCATACTCGCCTTCAAATCCACTACTTCCGTTCACGGTATAAACATCACCAAACTCGTACCATTACCACTCAAAGCAATCAAACCAAACAGTTCAAACTATTCCAAATTAAACCCAAATTATTGGGAGTGAAACCAAGATATTGATGAAGTTATTATGGAAGCAACTAGTTGGAGTTGTTGTTGTTTGAGTAAAGCAACTAGTAGAAGTTGATGCTTCTTCTGTAGAAGCAACTGGGTGAAGTTAACGTCATATTCTGGAAGCAACTAGTTGAAGTTGAAACAACGTGTTTGGCTTGGACGTGAAGTAAACTTGTGAAGCAAGTTGTTTTGGTTTTAGAGTTTTACTTTGTTTAGAGTTTCTTTGTGTTTCTAGAAGAGTCTTTGTTTAGAGTTTGGTCTTTATTAGGAAAATGTATTTGCTTGAGAGTCAAGTTTGTGAAACTATAAGTAGGTTGTTGAGCCATGATAATTGTACACCGAATTGATTATCAATGTAGTCGTTTATTTCTTCCACATTCTGCTTTCCTCTCTCTTGCTCAATCCTACATATGGTATCAGAGTAAGGTGAGAGGAAGGGAGAGGAGAAGAAGAAAGAGTTAGAGATTCTTCTTTGTTTTCGATACAGATGTCAAGGTTCTTAGATTTTAAATTTCGGTATGGTGTTAAGTGTATCTAGTTTGCGAGTTACACATATGAGAAGTTTTATATAGTTCTGATGTTACTTGTCTCGATTGTAGTGAGATATGTTCCAAAGTTTAAAACAAGATTTGGAGTTAGATTTTGTTGTGGTCGATAAAAAATAGGTTAAGAAAGGTGTTGTTGCTATTCAAATCTGGTGGTGTTTTCTGATCTCGAGCGAGATAGTAATCATCTTACGAACTCGTGAATATTTTGAGTTGTTTTAGAACTCGGAAAATCATCAAAACTATAGCAGTTTCAAACCGTAAAAACAACAAGGAATTGTTAGCTGAGAAGAAGACATATGGTTTGTCGTAGCTCTTAGTTTGTTGTTCCAAGGTGAATGCTCCAGTCATGTTTTATGAGTCTTCAACAAGGAGGATCGAGAGTTTATTAATTGAAAAAGGTGTGATAGGTTTGGGTGAGATTTGATTAAAGAAATCCATAAAGAAAAACGTTATTGCCGTCGAGAATACAGACATGGGTTAGATACTTATATTTGGTGATTGAATGATGGTGACACGGATATTCAAAGCTTGTGTTTAAATAGGATGGTGGAAAGTTTTGTTTGTCAAAAGCTCATTCAATCTTTTATGACCGATTTTGGTTTTGAGACATCAAATAGAGCTAACGACCGCGAATACACAACAAATCCGGGGAGGATTTGACAACTCCATTAGCAGCTCAAAACTCATAAAATGGCAACAGGACAATTAAGGTTCACGGACACAAACATACTTATCCCATAACAAGTTGCAATATATAAAACCATAAATACAGATGGTTTACTTCCTTTGCAGGTCAAAGATCCGATTAAGAGAAGCATGTGGTTTGACATTCTAAGGGAAGATAAGGTTTTCATAGATGCTGTAAACGTGCAGGTGAAGAATGGTTTATCGATTAGATTCTGGCATGATTGTTGGCTAAACAAGAAGACTTTCAGGGACAAATATTCAAGATTATATAAGATTAGTACACAGAAAGCAGTAATGTTGGGAGATTTGTATAATGATGGATGGACATTCATGTTTAACAGAATCTAGACCCTACTGAAATCATAGATTTACTCGAGAGATGAAATTCGATTTAAGGAGTGTTACAATTACTCGGGATGGAGATGACTTGTACGGAGGGTCACGTTTCGTCGAAAACAATCTATAAAGCTTAACGAGATGGAGCGGACTGGGGTGACCATATTCTTTTGGAAAGTAAACATGTACCGCCTAAAGTAATGTTTATGAGCTGGGCTTCATTGCATAATTTCTCTTCCGATCGGGTTCATGTTGCATCGGATAACGGAAGTCTAAACTTTGGAGCATCTATTTATTCATTGTCCTAGAATTATGGCAAGTATTTTTTGTCTTCTCGAAGATATGTTGGGTGATGCCATTTAATCTCGGTTCTTTCTTTATAGTTTGAGATTGGGTGGTGGAAAAAATCATCTTCCAAATAAACTTCAATATATCCTTCCATTATTAAAAAAAAAAAAAAAAAAAATTTAAAATTTAAATAAATAAATCTAAAAACATTGCAAGATGAAAATTGTTGGAAATAGCTCTGTGTACTCGCAATAATGCCTATTCTAAACCATAGTTATCCTTTTTAAAACATAAGAATAAATTCTCATAAGAAGTTTCCTAGACAAAATAAGAATCAAGTTTCTTTGACAACATCATACCTTTGAAAAGGTCTATCATAAAAGGTATCACTGATATCCTTGATTCATTTGACCGTAGAGACCCCATGTTTTTGTGTGGGAACATTAACTTTCCAATCAACAATGCGGGAAAGATGCCTTGATTTGACACAGTCCATGATGAGTTTCTTCTGATTCCTGATCAAGATGTTTTGATTATGAATTATTTTTTCCTGACCACCAATAAGTTGATTTATTTGCAGTTGAAGATTTGCAAACTCGACCCTAGAGTCATTCTAAAAATGATTTCAAGACAAGTTCTTGAACATAATCGCATCCTTTAGAGTCTTCTTCCATCTCAAGATTCACAACTTCTTGAGGTCTTGAGGAGTTTTCCATACCTTTTTTTTTATATTAGGGAAGACAAAACAAAACAAGATATATATATGTGTGTGTGTGTGTGTGTGTGTGTGTGTGTGTGTGTGTGTGTGTGTGTTTGCAAGCAAGAGAGTGACACCCTTGTTGTGGAAACTCTAAAACTCCCAAAAGAGACACGGATGTTCGTGGACTAGATGATAATTACATAGCAGAAGAGATCCAAGAAGAATAAAATACTTTCTATTTTCTTATATCCCTCATCACCATGACTCAATAATTAAAAATTTAATCAGATCATAATAGGAAGGTACATAAAAGAAAACAACATGATCAAACATAAAACAAACGGAAAAATACAGTAGACTTGAGTATCTCCCAAGTGTCATTCTTGCATCTCTCATGTATTGATAGATGAATTGTAAAGTCCATCTGAAAGTTTGAACCAGGTATTCCTTCCCTTCTTCTGGTTATTTCTTATTCCAGAAGGATTTAAAATAACCTTGTCCGGTGATCCATCAGATATATTTTTTCTGAAGATTATATCTAGGACCTCTAGAAATTGGTTCCAGAGGATTAGAAAAGACATGTCTCCACCATCTAGACTTATATTTACCAGACTTATTCTTATAAATACTGGGAACGTGTATTTTTGTGGTGTAAGAATTTCCACCATTCAAAGAAAAACAATTCCTGTGGATATTTCGGGATGTGTGACCATTGAAATCCATTTTATGAGAATCCTATTTTTCTGCAGGAATAAAATCCATTGTTGTGGTCATTAGAGAGTTAACTCTGTCGAGTGAAGAGAAGTAGAGTTAACTCTGTCGACAGTGATGGACATAGTGATTCATTTTCCCACAAAAGGAACAGGTTCGTGAAATAAAAACATTGGAAGGAACCTGTTTTAAATTCATAGACCTATTAGAAGATTGCAAGATTTTCTTAGAAGGAACTTCCTTTGGAGAAGATCTCTTCATGTAATGTAATTCTATCTGAGAATTGGCTATCGGTATAGAAGAATTTCTCATTAAAATAGAGTTTTACTTTATCAAGGATTTACACTGTTCTTGGACTAGAATAAGGGATGCACCAATTTTTTATTTTTCAACACGAAGTCTGTTTAGATCAGATGAATGCTTTTCGATTAAACGTTTTTCTCTAATTGAGTCTTCTTTAACAATATTCTCAAGAACACTAATTTTTTCACGCTGTAGGGTAGTTTCTTGAATTAGTTTTTCAATATTGTTGGAGAAAAACTCAATAATACTATAGAATTCTCGTTCTCGACCAAAATACTTTTCGAATTCATCATGAGATGAGCATGATTTTTAAAATCAATAGCATGATTTTTAAAATCAATAGCTTCAGTTGATTTTTTTGAGATTCTGGTGAGATCCATTTCAGCTTTTGACAAAGTACTTTCAAATGTCTCATTTGAGGGAATGTTATTAAATTTGATAATACAACTTTTCTATCTCGGGATTCGGAAGAATCAACTAAGGAGTTATCCTTTGAGGCAATTTCAAGACATTTGGCATAATTAAAAGCTTTGAAAGATATTTTGGTGTGCGTAAATGCAAGAGATGAACTTTTGTCCACAGATTCAGATCGCTACATATACAGACTTATGAGGTCTTAAACGTGTTTGCCTGCTCTGATACCAATTGAAAAAGTAGGGGTCTAACAACCTCACCCAATATTTCTCTTAGTGATCTGTATGGACTAACTTCAATATACTTACAAGGGAATCAACTAGAAAGTTAGGATCAATCTTATAAATAGTATATCAAAGAGTTATATCTCAATATCTCAATTCAATTCGCAATCAAACAAATAATAATTTGCGAGCCCGATTGAATATAAGAGAAATTACTTTAACGGTACCAAAGACCAATGTTCAAGGATTAATCAATTTCAGTTAACAAACAAAGTTTGGATTTACCAATTGATCGATTCAACGCACAACCTGTAATATTTCAATTATATAATAAAATATAATGTGGAAAAAAAAATAACACAAACACCAGAAGTTTTGTTAACGAGGAAACCGCAAATGCAGAAAAACCCCAGGACCTAGTCCAAATTGAACACAACACTGTATTAAGCCTCTACAGACACTAGCCTACTACAAACTAACTTCGTACTGGACTATAGTTAAACCCCAATCAATCTCACATTGATTCAAGGTACAGTTGGACTGCATATGTCTATGATCCTAGCGGGATACTACACACTTGATTCCCTTAGCTGATCTCACCCACAACTAAGAGTTACTACGACCCAAAGTTGAAGACTTGATAAAAAAAAATCTGTATCACATAGAAAAGTCTACAAGAATAGATAAATTTGTCTCCCACAAAAACACCTACGAGTTTTATTTTGTATTTTGATTAATCAAGGTGAACATGAACCAATTGATATACCGGACTTATATTCTCGAAGAACAGCCTAGAAACATCAATCACCTCACAATAATCTTAATTGACTAGAGAAATAATATATCGTGGAATCACAAACGATGAGACGAAGGGGTTTGTGACTACTTTTCTATCTTGCCTATCGAAGATATAAATCTCCAACCAATCTTATGATTGTACTAAATCATGATAAAAACAACAAGATCAGATCACGCAACTAAAGAGAAAATAGTTGGGCCTGGATTCACAATCCCAATGAAGTATTTAAGTCGTTAACCTACAGGGTCTCGTGAGAAACCTAAGGTTAAAGGAGAATCGACTCTATCTTATACAACTAGTATCACACATGAGGTGTGGGGTTTAAGTTTTCCATTTGCTAGAGTTCTCCTTTATATAGTCTCCAAATCAGGGTTTGCAATCTAAGTTGCCTTGGTAACAAAGCATTCTATATTCACCATTAGATGAAAACCTGATTAGATTCCGGCTAATATCTTTTAATTGTTAGATCGAACTTAGATTGTTATCCACAAATGAAATGTAACTTCATTTATGTTTGAGTAACCATACCTAAACGTGTATATTTAGTTGGTTCAACAATAGTTAACCAACGGTTAGCCATATGAGAACTTTCATATCAACCTTATTCATCTTCACCATAACTAGTTCAAATGACTCAAATGAAATAGTTAGAGAGCTGTTCAATTTCTTAGATCTTATAGAAGTATATAAGACACAATCGAAGCAAAACCAGTTTTGATTCACTCGAATCGATTAATGAGCATTATAGCCACGGTTTGCAAAGATTGCATTCCTTAATATATAAATATTTTAGTTCTTGAGCAAACCAATTTTAGAAAGTAACCTACTTAAGTATGCACATGGGTACGCATACTTAAGTAACCGGATTTAGTTTGTTTTTTACTTTCAAATTCCAGAAGAAATTCACGGACGTGAACTTTCCGCCAGTATGCGTACGGGTACGCATACTTACCCGGATTTCCAACAACCGCCAGTACGCGTTCGGGTACGCATGTAACGATCCTAAAGCTTGTCAACGCTATTTTACTAGTCTAGCAATGATCAATAGATGAATTAACCGCTAATGACTCGAATAGTTAACGTAAATTTTAATTAATAGAAATTAATCTAACAACTATTTAGATTCGAAACTAGTATCATTGGATAGATATCGAAAAGTTATGCGAGATAGACTACCCGAACGTGTCAATCGTATACCGGACGACGAAGATATCATCGGATAAGTATGAAGGGCAAATAATCATTTTTTTACATCTAAACCGTCTGGCTGCCCGTATCAATCTTCAGGGTGCCTAAAGTATTTTTCCTTGGCCTTATCTTCTACGTGTGTCGAGAGAAAACCATTTCTCTTTTATTCTTCCTCTTTCTTCTTCTTTCTTCTCCGTTCTTATTCTTCTTCCTGTTCTTTCTCCTTCTCTTCCTGTCGATCTCAATTCGAAGAATTGAGTTGTTATCGTGTGAGAAATTTCTTAGAAAATTTTTAGTAGGTTGAATCGAAGGAGTAGGTGATTGTACTGTGGTTTATTATGCTCGGGAAGGAGGAGTTTGAGTTGATATTGCTGAATCAAATTAGGTTTTGTTCTTGTGATGAAGAAATCCAGAAAGGTTGATGAATCTCTTGAGGATTTGGTGAATTATGTTGGTGTTGATTCGTGGATTTGATTCAATCTCAGAGGAACGGTAAGGTAAATTTAGGGTTTCGATTTGATTGTTGTTTATTTATGAACTGGAGTTTGTTTTGGTGTTTGCTTCATGGGTTTGTTGGTAATTAGGTTAGAATTGGGTGTAGGAGCTAGGTTTAATTTCGATTTCATAGGGAATTAGGATTTTCTGTTCTTGCCAAAATTAGGAATTAGGGTTTTGGTCATTGAAGATTTTGGATAAATAGAAATTAGAAGATGGGTTTGTTTGATATAGAGATTCGAACTAATGTTCAGAACTCGGATTAAGGAAAGGAAGTTTGAGAATTATCTTAGGGTTTGAGTTATGAGTATGATGATGATATAAGAATTGGTATAGGTTTATTGTGGATATGGAGTTATTAATCTTTGGTAGTGATGAGGTTGAACTGGTTGTTGTTTGACCAAAGCTAAATTGAGAGATTGGAGTCGATGCAAGAATGAAGATAAATGAATTGATAGTGCTGGTATTCTCAGGTACATGGGTTGATGGAATTGATATTGTGGTTAATGAATTGAGTATGATCTTAATTGAAGTTGCAGGTAGTATGAATGAGGTTTTAGTGGTGTTATCTGGCAGAAAACTTAGAATGTTTTGTGAACATATGAAGACTAGACTGTTGTCTTGAGTGCTTTTGAAGTTGAGTTGGTGGTGTATTGGAATTAGAATTACAAATAGTGATTATAGTGTTTGAACTGATAATGAAGATAAGTTGATTTATTGGGAAATGTCTTATTGAGGTTAAGAGGATATGGTACAAGTTTAGTTGATTTTGAAGAAGTTATAGCTTATGTCAGATTGTAATGTTTGATGAAAACAAGATGGAAGTTGGTTGTAACTTATAAAGTTTTGTATAGTTAGAATGTTGTAGAGTTAAAAATGCATCTTTTGGTCTTGGCATGTTTGGTGTTGCATTTTGATTATGTATTAGTGCCTTCGGCCTGTGCAATGGCTCAGGGCAGAATCTTGTTGCCAGTCAGATGTCTGACTGAATTACCTTAGCTGACTCGGTCTGACTGAGTTGTTTCCTTAACCTGAATCAGTCTTGTTGACCGATTTCCTGTTTGACCCAGTGGACCTTGACCGAGTTGACTCACCGATTTCCTGCTTGATCCAATGGACTTGACCGAGTTAAATCTTTGACCATTGACTTGACCTATGACTTGGACTGTTGACCCGACCTTAGAAGTTGACTGTTAGGTGACTTTGTTGACCAAATGTTGACCATTAATTGACTAGATAGACCAGGCCTTAGTTTAATGGGCCGTATTAGTGGACTTGGGCTTCGACCTAATTTTCCTACTTTGATGATTTGAACCTCTTATGGTCTGAATTATCCTTTGACTTCCTTCTACAAAGTTATAGACATTCATTAGACTTATCTAATGGACTATAGAATCAATCTAATCGAATTATTAAACCTTAACTATGTTAAAGATAGATAATGAAAAGGTGTAGAACCATAAATGAACTTAGAATCATTAGATAGTTCACTTAATATATAACTAGAAAATTGTATGAGATTGTGTTATGAGCCTTGTATGAGCCTTTTGGCTAATCTTTAGAGTGCTTGTGTGATTAACAGTTAGCCGTTATTAACAATGATCAATTCAAAGGATGATCCAGTGAATTGAACATCTCAAGGTAGGCGAGGCTTGTCATCAAAAGTGGTGGGAATCAATAACGAACTCTCTTGTATTCATTATTTTTTTACAAATATATATCTTATGAAATGCATGCATATCTTTGTTAGTATATGATAGTGTATGCATGTATATATGTGTGTAATACAAATTAGTTTTCTTTTACATTTTGGGATGGGATTGGATCTTTATAAACAACTAATATCTGTGTTTTCGAACTATTTACTTATTTTCTCAAAGTGATTCTTTCCATTGACTGGAAAGTAGTTACAAACTTTACTTGTTGTTAGCATGTAAGGAAACCTTTTCCTTTTGATTGGTATGTGATGTAGTTGCCCAAAAGTTATATCTATATTTATGCGCTAAAGGAGTGAAAATTGCTGCCAACTAATAAAGTATTAGGTATGTACTCGTGTTACCGAATATTACTTTCCCTATTTCTGTACGGGCAACGCATGTCTCATACATGAATGTTTATTGTTCTTTTAAATTACTTTCAAAAGCTATTATATTATGTTTCATTAGATCTCTTTAGACACTTGATATGTAGAGTGCGCGTAGAATGAGGTACTGGTAAGGTACTTATCGTTTATGACTTTGAGGCCGGAAACCTCAGGGGGGCTTTTATGATCATTGAAGAATCCGAAATAGTCATGCCTTGCTACTCCGAAGGAAGACGTCGCTCAACTATTATTTATGTTGTGAATGTGTGTCGGTTTAATGGTTGGTAGAAGTTTATATTTCAGTACAACTTATTATTTTAATATGCTTTATCTGTTTTTCCGCATTTTATTATTTTTCAGCAAAACCTACATTTTAAATCATTCTAGTGATTACTCGAAAGTTAGTTGTTATTTATACTGGCCACCCTTCGGGATGATGTGCTCACCCATTCCCACTTTCAATTTTAGAGACATATCAAGATGTACATGTGGCGATGAAAGCTTTCGAGGAGTTAGTTAGCTTCCGCTATGTTTATTTTGTGTTTATATTCTATTTATAAATCAACTCATTATTAAATATGTATTATCTGAGAGGAGTTCTTGTATTTATTTCAGAGAGGGTTTAGATTCGGGTTAATATTTCTTTAGAACTTCTTTCTTAGTGTTTTAAATAGATGTTTTAGATCGTTAGTGCCTCATTTTATTATTAATCTTTTGGATTAGTCAGCTGCTAGATTAGGAGGCGCTACAACGCATACTTTTGGTTCCCGGTTTTGGACTTATACACAAATGTGAAAACACACCATGTTTATATCCAAAGATGGTTACATGTTCTAAACTCTCATTTCAATCATTAAAACTTTCTTAGAGGATGTTATATAGTTGTTATTCACAAACTATTTTTCATCAAAGCGATTTTCAAGTTATTGAAATATTCAACATGACTTTCGTCACGAGTAAAGATGAAATTGGCCAAAGTGAAAGCTTACCAACACATATTCCTAGAAATAAATAAGCGAGATAAAGTCGGCTCGAAATAGAAAATGTGTATAATCGGAGTCTATATATCAATACGACTTTTGTCTCAAGATAGGACATGGAATAGATCGATAGACTTTTGAGCAATACATATGTTCAAGTCTCCACATACCTTTTTGTTGATGAAGTTCCACAAGTTCCTTAAGTAGTTTTTCGTCTTTGCATGATGAACACTGTGGAGACTAGAGCTCAACTACACTTACTATCCTAGTCCGAGACTTAGCTATAAGTAGACTAGAAATCAAGACTTATAGTTTTGGAAACTAAACTTGAAAAACAAGCTTGAGATAGCAACGCTTGTGAGTTCGACCGAGAAGTGCTCTAACATGACCAATGGAGAATGGATGGCGAAAAAATGTAATGCGACTGTAACACATCTCATGGAAGTTGGCTCAGATCATATACCGATAATGCCCAACTCAAGGAAATTTCAAAATGGAGGAAACAAACCTTTCATGGTGATGGGTACTTGGATGAAGGAGCCTAAATGCAAGAATATCATTAAGGAGAGATGGAAACATAAGGCTAAAGGAATTAAAGCACACAATTTAGTCCAAATGTTGAAAGGAACTATGCGAGAGATATACAAATAGAACAAGAAATCTTTCAGTGACATAAATTTGAATATGATGAAAGCTAAGAATAGCCTACTTCAGGCGACTTCAAACATGAACCTTAGGAATATAAGCAATATGATTAGGGGTTGTGAAAAATAGGTAGAATACTGGTACAAGGTAGAAGAAATTTTTTGGAAGGACAAGAGTTATGAACAAGATGTTAAATTAGGAGATAGGAATACATCTTATTTTCATAGAATAGATGTGAATAGATACATGAGAAATAGGATTGAAGCTATAAAAGATACCTCATGGATTTGGGTAGAAGGGAACATGAAAGTTTCAGAGATCATTACAAGTCATTTAAAAACTGCAGCCACCACCTTAAATCCAGATACCTAGAGTAACTACCTAGATGATATCCTTCCCATAATTTATACTGAGGATAATGCGCATCTGACTGAGAGCACTACTTTAAAATAAGTAAGGAGTGTGGTTTTCTCCATTGAGCCTGACAAGGAACCTGGATCAGACAGATTCACTCTTAGGTTCTTCCAGATGAACTAGGAAGTGATTCAAAAGGAAGTTTTTAGTATGTTCAACAGTTTTTTCACCTCAGACTTCATTCTTAGGAAGATAAACACAACCGTCATCACCCTCATACCTAAGATAGAATACCCACAAGATTTTAGTGATTACAGACCAATTAGCCTAAGCAATATCATATATTTCGAAACTTCTAGCAAATAGGTTGAAAAATATTTTACCAAACATAATCTCTCCTTAACAAGCAAAGTTCATTCAAGGTAGCAATATTTCTGATAAAATTTTCATAGCTCATGAGATGATTCATACGATTAGGGATCAAAGATGGAGTGACTTTCTTGGGTTAAAGATCGATATGTCAAAGGCTTTCGATAGGGTGGAATAGAATTTTTTGGGAAGGATTTTGAACAAACTATGTTTCAATAGATAGTGGTGCAACATGGTACATCAATGTATTAGTACAATTTCGGCTTTTTTCCTTCTTAATGGGGTGCCTTGCGATCAATTCAACCCATCAAGAGGACTGAGGCAGGGAGATCCTTTATCTCCCTACCTCTTCATTATCTGTATGGAGGTTCTCTCCAGATATATCTCCAAGGCTAAAGAGTTGAACCTCATCCATGGGATAAAGGTAGGACAAAATTCTCCCTCAATTTCGCACTTATTGTTTGTTGACGACTTACTTAGTTTCATCACTGCTACAAAAGATGAGAGTGCCAACATACTGAAGGTTTTGAATGATTTCATCTCGGCATTTGGTCAACTGATCAATCTAGATAATTCAGGCATATTGTTTAGCCCCAATACTCACCAAAATACTATAAATGATGTCATTAGCATGCTAGGAGTAAAGAGAATATCTCTTAACGATAAGTATCTAGGTGCATCATCATTCACTCATACGTCTATAGTCAAGTCATGAAAATTTATTTTGGAAAGAGTGGGTAGTAAGCTGCAAGATTGGAAAGGAAAAAATATGTCATATGCAAGAAAATGAGTCATGATTCAGGCGTCTTCTTCGACAGTCCTGATGTACTAAATGAACTATTTTAGAATGCCAATTGCGGTAATGGAAAGCATAGATAAACTTCAATGGGATTTATTTTGGGAAAATAATGGAAATGGGAAGAAGGGGGTGTACATAAAGGATTGGACATTGGTATGAAAGTTAAAGAGTATAGGAGGAATGGGTTTTATGAACCTAAGAATTTATAACTCGGCTATGTTAGCCTAAGTGTGTTGGAGACTTCTACAGGAACCTAAGGGCCAGTGGGCTTAAATCTATGAAAACAAGTACTTTCAGGAGAATAGTTTGCTAAGCAATATGCACAAATTCTCTGACAAGGATTCTTGGGTTTGAAAAAATTTGATAAGAGAGATGAGGAAAATAGAGGAGAATACAGAATGGGTGGTGGGAGATGGGAAGTTGATTAGAGTCTGGGAGGACATATGGTACCCAGGTCAAAATGAACAATTGGTAGAACCATAGGACCAATGCCAAAAAATTAATTCCCTTGAGGAATTAATGGTAAGTAACGGGAATCAATGGAGATGGGATGAACAAAAGTTGGAAAAGTATTTTGAAACATATGTAGGTACCAAGATTAAGAAGATTAAGATAAACAAAGGGAGAAGAGATGATTTAAGAGCTGGAAAAAAATGGGAAGTTTACAATCAAGTCATTGTACAAGAAACTCATCTTCCGAGGTCAACCTGAATATGTGGAGTTGAAGAACTTTTGGAGAAAGATCGGGAGAATGAACATAATCCTCAGAGTGAAGACCTTTATCTGGAAATGTATACATTCTATCCTTTCTTTGAATGAAAGAATGTCTAGGAAACTCCCATATATCAACAAGATTTGTCCCATGTGTGGAAATAATGATGAAACTCTTACTCATATCTTCATGAACTGTGAGTTCATTAAATATGTGATAGTTTACCTAGGGTTTAGTATAGCTTTATATACTAACAACCTATCATACTTCAACTACTGGTTGCATGATTGGTTCTACAGAGGAATAATGGACAGTTTAGGGAGTATTGAATGGGCAGACTTCATGGCAATTATTTGTTGGGAGACTTGGAAAAACAGATGTGATCTTTATTTAGGAAAATAAAACCGAGTGCACATAAAAATGGTAATACCATAGTGTACATGATAAACTGTAGTAAAAGAGACATGGGATTTGAAAACCAGGAAACAGAACTTAAGATTATAGAAAATAACAGACGAATTGATACTAACTTACTGGCTGTTAGAATTAATGTAGCTTTGAAGGTTAAAACTGACAGTGAGGAAGGAGGGGTATCTCTAATGCTTTCGGATCATGTTGGAAAAGTTACTAAAGCAAGATGTATACGTCTTGAAGCAAGGAATGAGGAGGAGATAGAGGACACATCGGCTTCCATGACAATCCAGTGGGCACATCAATTTAATCATCCCCATATAGAAGTTGAGAGTGATAATGTGAAAGTCCTTGAAGCCATTAGAATCCAGTTAAATATGGTGAAAAAAGATAAAACAAGATTGTATGCAGGCAACAAGAAAAACTTTTTATTATGTATTAGAAATATAAAGGAGCTTAGTCTAGTTCCAAAATATGAAAACCATATGGAAGATTTTTTAGAAACTTTTTGTGTTGAACTAAACTTATGTAAGAAGTGGAAGGAGCCACATATTCACTCTTTCTTGGTATGTCTTCTTCAGGGAGGCGATATCACAAACTATGTAATGTAATTTCAGGGATGGCCCTGGTTTATTTATTAAAAAAAAAGTCTAGATGTAATATGCAAGAGATGTTATAATTTTAAATTTATACGGAATTTATTTTAGTAGCTAGTATCTCTACGGAATATATATATTTCTTCCATAAACCCCATAATGTATATATGTTTACGCTATTAATTAGGTCGACCGAGAAAAGAGATGAAGGACTCTATATATGGTGATTTTGTGTCAATGTGGGACATGACTTTTCTTTCCAGTTTGACACAAAAAGATTGGATTTGGTGTCCCAATTTTTTTTTTATAGTTATCTACCTGAAAATATCACTATGTCCCTCCTTTTTATTCCAATTAGTATAACTCATGTATCCTATTTTTTCAGAGGTATAAATGGAAAGCAAAACTAGAATATAACATATCTAAAAATCAATTATAAATTACCAAGAAAAAGATCAATTAGCAGGGTGGTGATTATGCATGATTTATTTACTTTAATTATGGGTTCTTGTGTTTGCCTCATTTCAAGATGCATGAGGATTTTATGTGGTGACGAGGAAGATATTCTCTCCGTATGTTTGATTTTTTAAACCAAGAATAGTCTAATTAGTTAAGTACTTCTTTTCAACTATCACAAGTACAAATCCATTTACTATCTTTTCACTCGGGCACTTGCAATCAAGGAGTTTGATTCGGTAAACTCTTCTGTTGTTATGTCTGATTGGTGCAACATTTATCATGTTTAGGTTGGTAGCTTGTTACCATCCTTATTATTTCTTTTTATTTGTACTTGTTCTATTATTTAGGTGTTATAAACTTTATGCCTTGTTGTTATGCCTAGGTGTTTGTCATTAGGGTGGTCTAAAACTTGATATGTTCAAGGCTTTCGATAGAGTTGAATGGTCTTTTTTTGATTAATGTTCTCAAAAGTTTTGGTTTTTCTGATTCATGGTGTGAACTTATTTTTCAATGTATTAGCACCAGTAGTATTTTAGTTTTACTTAATGGGTCTCCTTATTCATCTTATAAACCTAGCAGAGGTCTTTGACAAGGTGACCCATTATCTCCATAATTTTTTATTTTATGTATGGAATCTTTCTCTAGATACTTGATGCATGCCGAAAGATGTAATCTTATTCATGGATTTAAATTCCCCAAAGAGGCGCCTAGTATAACTTATCTCCTCTTTGCCGACGATTGTCTCTTATTCACTAAAGCCACCCATGATGAGGCTAGTAACTTAATGTCTCTCATTAAGGATTTTAGTCTTATCTCCGACCAAGTGATAAATTTTCAAAAATCAGGATGCTTCTTTAGTAAGAATGTTCATCTAGACCACCGTATCTCCCTCATTAGATCACTTAATGTTAAAAACGTTGATCCTAATGACAATCACTTATGCATTCCTCTATTCATGAAAATATCTAAGAGTGAGTCTTTCTCTTATCTTTATGATCATTTTGATAAAAGGGTGGCCAAGTGGAAGGAAAAACATTTAACCCAATCTGGGAGGTCTGTTTTGGTTAATAATGTTTTGAATTCCTCTCCCATTTACCCTATGCACTCTTTCCTAATACTAAATAATATTATGCATAAAATGGAACATTCCCAAAGGGATTTCTGGTGGAGTTTGCACTAATAAAATGAGTGGATGATTAGGTTTCAGGAATCTTAAGTTTACCAATGAAGCTTTACTTGCTAAAATTACCTGGATGCTTATTCATTCTTCTGATGAGCTTTGGTTTAAAATTTCAAAATGGAAATATTTCAGAAATTGTCATCCCTTGTATCATAATGGAATTAAGGACTCTTCATGGGTATGGAAGAGTATTAGCCATGGTCTTAATATTGTTAGGCAACATTCTATTTGGGAAGTCATAAATGGAGTTAATATTCATGATTTTCGTGATAATTGGGTTCCAAACATGTCTTCTCCTTTATGCATTTCTTATCCGAATCCTAATATGTGTGTGAATGACTTTATAGATGTAGATTCCGTAACTTGGAACCTTGACCTAGTGCATACATACTTCACACAAGACGATAGCCAAAAGATAATGAATATTAGGATTCCCATGGTAGGTAATTATAGGTTGATTTGACCATTTACGAAAAATAGAAACTTTTATATTAAGTCTACTTATAAACTTCTGTCTGGTGACCTACCTTCTGCTAGTACTAATCATCAGGTTAATCCCATCGATAAGGGTCTATGGAAGGCTGGTCTTTTGCCTAAAATCCAACTTTTCTTTTGGAAATGTATTGAAGGCATTCTGCCTACTAAGTCTAGATTGGCAGCTTTCAAACCTAATCAGGATATTATTTGCATCATGTGTGATTCTAATTCTCCTGAAACTACTGAACATTTGTTGCTTCACTTTAGGTTTGCTAAAGCTGTTTGAACTTCAATGAATTTTGGTAACTCTATTCTTCAAGATGCTGCTTCTAATATGAATTTTATGACTGGATTAACAAATATCTCTCTTCCAACAGTGATCTCTGATGTTCAGTTTTAACTATTAATTGGTGTCTGTGGAGGGATAGATGTTTTCATATTTTTCAACAAAAGCCTATTAATGCATTGGGTACATCGAGACTTGTTGTTAGACTTATTAGTGATACAAATGAATCTTTAGTCTCTAATCAGAATAACAGTCAAATTTAAGTTACTTATGAGCAAGTTTCTCCTTCTAATGAAGAACTGCCACAAAATTGTTATATTATTTATTTTGATACATCTTTTAATAAGAATACTAACAACTCTGGTGTTGGTAGTGTAATATATAATGTAGCAGGTGAATGCAAAGGGTGCATGACAGTCACAGGTCGTTCCATGAATCCAGGAGAGGCAGAATGCGTAGCTTTCCTCGAAGCAACGAAGTGGGCAAAAGCAAGAAACCGAAGCAAAGTTTGTCTTAGAAGTGATGCCAAAAATTTTATTTTCTTTCTTAATAATAATATTGGCCAGATTAGCTGGTTCAATCATTCTATTTTAAAGGATTGTCTTTACGTCCTTGAGGATTTTAATTATCTTAAAGCTGAGTATATTAGAAGAGACTTTAACGGATGGGCTGACAAAGTGACCAGATATTGTAGAAGATTTAATGTCTCGGGAGAATGGTTGGACAATCATACTCCATTCGTCCTAAATCTCATGTAATCTTTCTGCTTTATCAATGAAATTTCTCCTTTCCTAGCAAAAAAAGAAAAAGAAAAAAGAAAAAAGAAAAAAGAAAAAAGAAAAAAGAAAAAAGAAAAAAAAAGAAAGAAACCTTTACACCCTCTATTTTTTGATCAATAAATTCTTCTTTGCCAATCAAAAAAAATAAAAAATCACAAGTACATTCAACTGTAGTCTCCATTTCCATGTCAATCAAAATGAAAATAAAAATAGTAGTAACAAATGATAGAGACAGCGCGCAACCGTTCTCCTCTTGTGCGTGGTGTGCGCCAAAAGGGCGTGCATCCTGGAACTACTCAAGATTTAAATGTTCCTTAAGTCCAAGCACTATGGTGCCCCTTTTTCCTACCCTATCCCTCATATATAGGGAAAGAAACCAAAAAACCCAACCACTATGGTCTCCCATATCCCTACATGTGTAGGTATGAAAGTATGAAACTGTGGTCGTAAAATGTTTAATATAAAACCAGAAAAGTACTGATTAATCTAGGATCCAATAAACCGAGGTTACAAAATTTTAAAATCCAGAAAAGTTCGTGAGCATGCATGAAGCATCCAAATCTTCTCCCTTAAAGGCCTAGACAAATAAAGCTCTCACATTAAACGGTGATGAAACCCTCACTTCCTATTGGCTTAGAAAGGACTTTTCTAATGCAAAAGCTATGGTGAAGACACTTGGCATAACTCTATTGGATGTAATAATTAATATTTGGTTACAATTTGGATACACCAAATACTTAACCGTCTGTTAGTAACGGTGTTGAAAAAAAAGTAGGTGGACAATACTTATGGTAGAATTTAAACTTGAATTATTTAGTTACACCTTTTTTACACCTATACTTAACTTTACTTTGGCAAGGGTGGACAAAACTCATGTCCAAACCGTTAAATTTAGAAAAAAAACAAAAAACTCTTAATAATACAGGAGTTCCCATCAAAAAAGAAATCTGTGATTCACCTTAAAAAGGAAACCGGCGATTTTCTTAAATCCTGTAAATGTTTTCCACTTAATACATGAGTTTTTGTTAAGAAGGAAATTGGTGATTCACCTTAATTAGGCTTTCTTTACATATATATGCCATCACTGGAGTATGAATATTCAGTGTTTCACCATTAACTTTCATAATTTTGGCAATCTTTCTTCCCCTTCCGGTTATTTTTTTCTCTCGAGGGAGCCATTTGCCATGATGGACAAACCGAGACTTTGGTAGCGGTACAGGTGAGTAATTTCTGAGAAAAGAGAGATATCGATAAAGTCATTGGATGATTATAAACAAAGTGGTTTTTATTGTAATATGTATTTTATGTATTTTACTTTAAACCTGTTCCTATAGTGTCTTCATAATTAGCATCTCGAAATGTATTTTAACTGTTTGCTAAAATTGCTGAACGACTAGATTACCTACTACCTTTTGTTTTTCAATGAACCGAGCTGTTACTGGCAGTTAACCATGGTTGGATGTTTACCAATAGCTAGAAGAGGGGTTTAGATCTGTTCTAACTCTAAAACCCACATATGGTTATAATGTTTCGGTTATTCTATTTAAAAGTTGAAATCTCTTTTCTAATTTGCTCTGTTTTAGGGTCAGAAATAAAGCACTAGAGTCGTAGAATCTTTAAGGTGTTGTGGTCGAAGATACCAAGTTCGCATAAGACACCATAAGAAGTACATTGACCTGATGCATAACTGGCTCCACTGAAATTTGGATGGTGGGTGGTGAAGAAATTGATGCATAATCTTCAAGATAAGCATACGAAAGGGTTATTGTATATCAATTCTTTATTATATAAAGGAGAATATTCGGATCCTATGTGGCATCATAGGATTCATTTTCGAGAATACTGAGAAAATAGAGCGCCACATCAGATGCCATGCCATCTTTGGAGGTTAATACAAAATGTGAGAAGCAACGACGCGTCGTTTGAATTTTGAAAACAAAATGATATGTGCGAAAGAGTTTCAACAGTCGCGTCCATAATTGAAGCATCATAAGGCACTTCACCATTAGGAACGAATCAAATAATCCGGCCTATAAACCTGAACATTTTGATCACTTCTCCCAGTTTTAATTTCCTGAAATCTTTCCCAAAAAAACTCACTTTCTTGAGGATTTACAACCTCATTTGGAAATATCCTGCATAGTTTTGATTGTTACCAAAATTTCTGGATGTTGATTGTATTGCTTTACCTATAAGTCTACAACGATTCAAGGATATACAATTTAACAATTTCATGAATATCCATACTCCGGTAGGTAAAATTATCTTAGGATATACAATTTTCGTTTACAAATTTCATGCATATCCATACTCCGTTAAGTAGAGTCATCTTTCTATACACATGCATCTTTGGTTTAGGTTTTGTGCAAAAGTTCTAAGAATTTGATATTGTTGAAGGTTCTATATATATTTCGAAATGTTTCATACTTGTTGATTTAGGTTTGCAGGACAGGATGCGATAAAGGTTTGATTTGAGTTTACTTTCTCTAAGTGTGAATAAGTATCGGTTGTTCTTAAAGTATTTGTGAAAAAGTTGCCAAGAAGATAATGGAATAAATAAGGACACCAAACAACCAGAAAATAGTTTGATGATTATTTTAAATTTACGAAGAGATTTGATTTGATTTTGGTTTTGGAGTTTACCGGGAGGATTACCATCCCAGAGAAACATGAAAGACCACCCAGTTTTTTTTGGTGATTAAGTATTTAATTATTTTTCTTGAACAGGTTTTGATCATCATCAGCCTTCCCAAAGGGTGGAAGAAGTAACGCAGGTTGTCCAAGAAGCATGCATACTGGAAGAAGATTTAAACACACAGAAGCAGTCTATAGTATGAATGCTGGATGCTGAGGATGGTGAAGGAATACTGAATCTGAAGCCGATTTCCTTGGATATTTATGGTAATAACTATTACTACCATGTTTTACAGTCAAGTTAATTATGACAATGAAACAAAGACTAATCCAAACTGAGTGAAGTAGAAGTACTGAAGTGCATTACTTGAGTTTATAAATAGTTTGATAATTGTGAGGCTATTAAGATTCAAGTTTTAAATTTTTTTTTTCCCAGAAATTTAATGTCTCATGTATATTTGAATTTTAAATTTGTTTTGTTAGGTTTTGAATTTGGGGTTTATGGTGTCATTATATAGGAAAATGATAAGGTAGATGAAAAATAGAAAATCGCAACCCAGAAGATTGATACCTCCATTCAAATGAAGACCAAGATATTTTCTTTAATGTCGCAATGTCCACGACAGAGGCAACTTCTTCAAGGGCGAAAATTTCCTTTACTGCGTCTCATAGATAACCTGGATTCGAAGACCCAAACCAAAGAGAAAATTTCCGAATATGATAGCGAGCACGAGGAAACGAAAGAAGTGGCGTTATTACTTTATGACTCAAAATAGTCTACTACTTTTATGTACTGGGATTATTTTTCTGCTACCACCATCGGATCTATCAAATAAGTTGTTGTGGATGTGATTAGATTAATATTGTTGGTTCCATTTCTTTCTCATGTTGGAGGGTAAAGTTTTTATATTCGTCATGAGATTTTGAAGTCGTTGGGAGATGAATCCATTAAGTTTACATTCAGCATAAAAAATGCAGGTATTAGTAATACACTAGAACAAGGGAAAAAGATGTTGCATTTTTGGATTCGAAACTGAAAAAACAGAGACATTACCATCTAATATTGTTTTTGAAATCCCACAATAAATTTAATTTCCATTGAGTGCAAACTTTATTTTGTTTATTCGAGTGGAAAATGGGATTGTGTTGTTATTTTGTAGCTCCGGATGATGGCACTGTTTGGTTTATAGTCACGAAACATTTGCTGTTATACAATATGTTAGATTAACCATTTTTGTTGACAATAGCCCGTGCATTTGCACGGGCATAAAAGGACTTGTATATATATATATAATAGTTTTTTTGTATAATGGTAGTACATCTTCTGTTTATGTTTCCTTACAAGCAAAATGAGGGATAAAAGGATATTTGACGGTAGAATGCATGGATGTGGACGTGATGTTCATCATGTGACCGTGCTACTTGGAGGTTAAAACTACTCGGTTAAAGGAAAGACAATCACCAGGTAATTAATTAGATTATAACTATAGCTGTTTTTTTTTTTTCGTTTGCCAAGTTTCCTTTTGTATGTAGTACAGGTTAACCCATCACATATTTTAATCTTTGATACACATTCATTGGTTTTAATTTTCCCTTTTGAGGTTGAATGTGTAATGGGATGATGGAATAGTTACATAAGTCAATTCTTGAACTTGGTACAATTGAAATTATATGATTGTGCAATTATTTGATTATTATTCATTCACGTGTTATTATGGGAGTGCATTTCACTTTAATCGCATTTCTTGGATATATTGTTATTATGTACAAATTGGTTGTGTATTTTTTTTTGAAGAAGAAAAGGATGTATTAAAGAGAAAAAATGTACAGTATTACAAAGAGATCAATTCCGAGTACATGAGACCCTAAAACTTGAACTCTCACAAAGACCTATCTCATGCCCATAACTTCTTCCCAATGGAATAGAATTTGATTCATCGTATATCTTTTGAAAATGTCTGTGTTTCGAGCTCCACAAACTAATGTTTATCTTCATAGCACACACCATCTCGTCCTTAGTTTTATGCCTTCCCCCATGAATTCTACTATTTCTTTCTAACCATACTTCCCAACAAATTGCGAATGGAATCAATTTCCACACCAACTTTAGCCTGCCTGCAACTTTATTCACGCTCCAGCTCTGTAAACAATCCCGGATTGTCTCTTGAAAAACCCATCGCACATTACATGAGTTTAAAAACTCATTCCTAATGCCTTACCATGTGCGTTTAACTAACAAATGATCCGAGATTCCTCTTTATCTTACAGAATAAGCAAAGATTAGAAGTAACCTCTTCTATTCTGCAAAGATAACACGAGTTGGCACTCGAGTGGTGATAGTCGCCCATACCAAAAAGGACCTTATAATGCACAAACTTGCTTGTCACCACTTTAGCACACTCCCATATCTCCTCCTGATCACCATCTTGTTGTAAATTTCCTTCGCCGTGCAAGTACCTTCAATGCTGTCCTCTTCTCCCGGAGTCAGAGATGAATTTCTTAAGTCATGCTTAATTTCCAACAAGTCTATACTCTCTGCTGGACCCATTGTTCTCCCAAAGACAAAGTTCCAAGTAGTTGTCCTCATATTCTCCACAGTTTCCATTTTCACTTACTTTGTATAATCTGGGATATTTATCCTTTGAGCGCCCTTCTCCACCCACCAGTCAAAGCAGAATCTTACCTTCTTCCCATTTTTACCCCGATTTTGACCGTTTCATAAAGTCTTTGTTTGCTCGTAACATTGTACCACAAACTCTTTCCCTGTGATTCTTTGGTCTGATAGGTACCAGGAACGAATCATCAGATTCAGTTTTCTCGCTCATAATTCTCCTCCAAGCTACTTTGTTTCAACACAAGTATCTTCCATGCCATTTCGCAATCAATGACCTATTGATCATTCTTAAGCCTCGATTCCCAATCCTCCATATTTCTTAGCCCTAATAAGTTTTTCCAAGAAACCCAACTCATTTTCTTTTTCTCCTCATCCTCCCCCCATAAAAACTTTCTCATTATATCTTGCTCAATCTCTTTTCCACCGCCACCTAAGATAATACAAAGACATGTAATATGTTGCAATACTTTCAGAGAAGTTTTAATTAGAGTCACCCTACCAGCCTTGTTGAGAAATTTTCTTTCCATGGAGCCAACTTTTTCTTCATTCTTTCAATCACCACCTCCCATATTGCCACACATTGCTAGCACCTATCGGCATTCCCAAATAAGTAAAAGGTAAAGATTCAATCTTACATCCTAGCTCCACAATTAGTTCATTAACCAACTCATCTCACAACATACTTATCATTGAGCTTTTTTCCAAGTTTAACTTCACCACAAGACCTCAAACAACACAAGCATTATCATAAGCCTCCTTACCTCCAGCTTAGAAGCATTAATCATGATGATTGTATCATCTCGCAAATTGTAGATGAGAAATTATAGTTCCTCCCGTAGTCACCTCGGAATCCACTAACTCGTTGTCTCCCGCGCCTTCATTCATTAACATTGATGTAACCTCCACTACCAAAAGAAATAGAAAAGGTGACAACGGGTCGCCATGTCTAATGCCTTTTAAGGTCTTATGATGTTAGTAGCCTTCCCATTAACTAGAATTGAGAATTTTGCTCTGATACACCATTTAATCCAATTTATCCATTTCTCCCCAAACCCATTTTTCTTAAGAATATTAAAGAGCGAATGCCATTAACATTGAGTTGCCTTTTCCATGTCTATTTTACAAAGAATGCCCGGTGTTTTTTGAGATTCTGAATCTATGCACTCATTAGCTATGAGTATTCCGTTAATTTGCTTTCCTTTGACAAATGCCCCTTAGTCGCAGACCAGTGTTAGGTATTACCATCTTTATTCTCTATAACTTTGAGATGATCTTATGAAAGTATGAAACTTTAATGGTCTAAAATGTTTAACCGTTCTTGAGTCTTCCTTTTTCGGAATCAACTTCATGAAAGCCGTGTTCAATCTCCAGTCCATCTTCTTTTTCATGAAATTCTTTTACCGCCGCCATTATATCGTTCTTCAAAAAATCCCAACCCGCTTTAATGAACTCGACATTGTAACTGTTCTGGGCCCTGTGCCTTATTCACACCACATCTGTTTATAGCTTGTAGCACTTCTTTCCTCCGCAAAGGGTCTCTCCAACCATTCCTGGGCTGTTCCAACTCAATTCTTCCAAATTCATACTCTCAAAAGAGGGATTCACGGATTTGTCGCTCTAAAGAGGTTAGTGTAAGACCGTTGAATCTCTTTTTGATCACGCCTTGGTTAAAGACGCCAACACCTTCCACCTCTAATTTAGTGATACAGTTCCTTCTTCTTGTTGCATTCGCCATCTTGTGAAAAAATTTGTATTTTTGTCCCCTCTTTGAAACCTTGGACTTTTTGCTCTCGATGAGCCATTCTTGCTCTAGTTACCTTAACATTGTTTAGGTTAACTAATAAATTAGCTATATCTTCAATCTGATCTGTAGAAAGCGTTGTTGTTTCTTCCTCCAGATTAAATGTTTTAATCTTCTCCAGTAGCTCCTCCTCCTCCTTCCTTACATTACCAAACTTATCTTTGCTCCATTTTCTTGATGAAAATTTTAAGTTCAAGTTTTCTAAACAATATGTAGTCAGGTGAGCCTGTAAATTCCATACCTTCCACCAAATCTCTACAAGCTTCATAAACTCGATGTTTCAGTCAAGTGGTTCTCTATCTTAAATTCATTTTAATTCTTGAAAACAAATCTAACATCGAGGATTATGATCTCAAACAGCTTCTAACTGTATAGCTTTTTGAGTTGCATTAGAGAATTAGCATAAAACCAGGAAAACCACTGATTAATCTAGGATAAAGGTTCTTCCTCATTGCTACTCAAGTGTAAGCCCCACCATTAAGCCGAAGATCAATCCGCCCGGCTCCAAATAAAATCATTAAGGAAATTCATATTTCGAATGTCACCTCCTCGTTTTATTCCTTCGCATCGTTTCTTACAAAGATTGACATCTCCCGCAAAGCACCAAAGCTTCATTAGACCATTGTCTACAAATGTTTTTCTATGGAGAATAAGCATTATGAAAATGAATTTGAACCGTTGCTTTTTCTGAATAAGCAAGAAATTGAGTTAACTCCCATTCTTTTGTCCAACAACTCTAAGGCCGCACCATCCCAAATTGTCATCACACCCCCACTCGTGACCACTTCCCCAAGAACCCTCGAGAAGGAATGAACTCCCACTCAAAATCTGCATCAAACCCTTGTCTAACAAACCATCTAGACATATTAACAACTTAGTTTCTCTAAAGCCATAATCAAGCACTTATGAGAAGCAATTAAGTCCCCGAACGCTAATCGCCACTTGCTTGTCGAACCATTTAACCCCTTATATGTTCCACCTATGATTTTAGACCCCATTTGTTACCATCATCTCCCTGAGTTCACTTCACCTATTTCCTCATCACTCTCTTGTGATTCTTCTGAATTTTGAGAGTTGCCGCTATCTTGCACTTTCTTCCCATTTTCAATTGCCTTATATCTGTCCCTATATTTGAATAGTATTTCATCAATCCCAAATTGGTTGTGTATTGTTATTGAGTTTTTCGAAATTTAAATTTGAATGCTATTTATAGTCATTGTTGGAATTCCTTAAAAGATTTATGCCATTTACACGATATATCAAGACTTCTGTTCTAACCTTCCGAGGGATTGCAAGATTGCAGGTGCAGCAAAACTGATAAAGGAAGGTTCACGATGCCGAAGGCGTCTTTGGGATTCATGTGGACTGTAGGGATCCTATAAGAACCATTAGAGCTGTTACCAATCTTCATGATCTTTAGGTAGGCCGAATATGAATTTCAGATTGTTGTTCGTGAGTGAATATATGTGTGAAGTTGGTGCAAGTTGTGCATATTGTTTACCGTAAATGTCACCACTTACCAAATTGCGCTCCCATTTTGACATGGGATGCAAGGAAACCGTGCAGCATATGTGTTTCTCCCCTAACAAACCCAAAGAAATGTAACATGTCAGGGATACACTTCAAACATATAGGACAGTAGAGGATTGCTTTAAAGTAACTCTCTTAAGGATTTAATTTTGGTATTTGTAGCTTGATCTAACCGTCAAAGAGGTATTTATATAGATGTGCTATATTTTGCTGCTATCATTTAGTTTATGATAGCAATATTTTTACAAAGAAAGATATGCCATATTTTTCTCAAAAGGCCCACGCGTTAATGGTTGAGAACATGAAAGCGACTTAAAAGCAATATACATTAACGCCAAGGGAACTTCCATGCGACAAAAAAATCATACTTATTATGGATTGCAGACACGTAAATATGAATTTAAGCTATGGAAATTCTAGCTATAAAAACAAGGTAATTTTGTTTAGTGTTTCTTTAGATGATATAATACTCCACAATAATGCTTATGACTTTATCAACTTTTTGTTGGTACATTAGGTTCTAATGCAGTTACTGTTTTCGCAGAATACTTTAATGATGGCATCAAACAGCTAACAACTGGCAAAGACAATATATCCAACTTCATACTGGGAAAGGAGCAAAGCCTTAGAACAAAGTCTGGAAGGTGCTTTTCAATGAGGATGAGGTTCAAGCTAGACTATATTATAAGATCATCTTCTATTGCTTCTTGAAAAAGTTTAGAAAAGACTATTGCTCGAAATCAGCAACTGTTTTACGCCCAAGGAGAACCAATATTACTGTTTTTGTTAATATGGCCTGGAAGGATTGGATCTTCCTATGTGGGTCACATGAACCTCTGTTTTGGTAATTTAGTTTTTTAGGTAAGTCTCTTCATCTGGCTTTCCAACTAATTGTAGATTCAAAAATTTCAAATGAAATATGAATAGATGAAAACATTAGTTGGTGTGCTAATTGATTATTTGCAGGTTCATAAGTTACTGTTTTGTTTGTATTTTTAAATACTCCACAATTTAATACGAAGACCAAAGCTACCACACGCCCAATGCATAGCATGAAGCCTAATGGATCTACGGTTGCTAACGACGGGTGTCAATCTAGAATCCGATGTTTGTGATTATTTTTTTTTACATGGATTGGTATCGCCCCGCTAAAAGAGGTACCCGTCTTTATCGATTGTTAATTCATGTACTCTGATTTTTTTCTTCTAAAAACTATTTTCTCCTAATCTCCAAAACTTTTTTGTAGAAGATTTTATTTTCTTTTTAACTAAATTTACTGTGTTTGGAATTTTATGGTAGTCCAAATTTAATTCTGAAGTTGAGTACTTACCATATTAGGATATTTTTTTTTGGAAATTAATACATAAAGGGAAAAAAAAAAACACATTGCACATATATTTTCTGCGAAAAAAGTAAAAAGGAAAATAAATAAAACCCGCACATATGTCCTATATTTTCTCCACCTAATTAATGTATTCTCCCCACCGTACCAAATTGTAACGCCCCGCCCCGCGCATAACCAATTTAAAATGCAAAGCAGAGCGAGGCTTTGTGCACACCAAGTGAAAAGAAAAAAAAATGCCCGGTGCGTAGAACGGGCACAAATCTAGTAGGATCGAATCTTCCAAACTATGTATGTACGTTTCCTCACTTTCTATCTTGGCATACTTTTAATTCATATCTGTGAAGCTAGGGTGTGTTGATTTTCTATAAATTTTTCATCCTTCGGGGCGGTCGCCGTTGCTGTCTCAAAGGAAAACCAAAGGACTTGAGCTGGTTTGTAAATGTTGTCAAAGCTTACAACCTTGCAAGCTTTACGGGGAAGTCAATAAAAGACCATTGTTAAAATATTGCATATTCGACATGCTAAATTAAAAGAACTCTTACAACTCCTACATTTTGTAAATTCGAAGTATACAAGTCTTAGACAACATCAATCTTGTAAATTTTCTACTAGTTTACTCGCACATTTTATAAATAAATCTGCACCTCCTTTCTTAGTTTATCAATATGATTTTGCTCCTTTTACAAGAAAAGAATTCAAAGTCATGCTTCATATATTATATGACCATTATATAAGATAATGGGTTGATCGTTAGAAAGCTTTTTGCCATTTCTGCTAGCTTTGACTCCATATCATGCATCTTTCTCGTATCTTCTAGGTAGGTATAAGCAGTTAGGGTGATGAAGCTCTTGCATTGAACAATTTGAGCTGCGTTATCCACGGATTCCATACCTAATGATATAAGAGATTCTTCCTTTTGTGTCTATAAACAGATCATATTGTACAGAATTGACTTTAGCTTCATGCCAAACTTACCTTGAACCAAACAAATCTTTGCATCTTTTAGTTTCCACGGTTTGACATTCCTTTGGCTGTTTGTCTTGGTCTTAGATGTTTCAAAAATGATTAACCCACCGTGAAAAAAAAACCATGAAATGCACCATGAGTGAGAGGGGATGGTGGGACCCATTTCAGCCCACCTCTATCCCAATACAGAGAAGGCTTAGTTGGGACCGCTCATGTTCGGTGTGCAGCAAAGCTGTGGATATTTTGGGCATGATCCGAAAGAGTAAGAAGGATAGGACTCTATTTTGTAGCCATTAGGCACCTATACATATTGACCATTGAATTTGGCCTATTTGCATTGACTTCCATAATTGAGCTCAGGTACTCCTTTGCGGCTCTTCTTCATCTCAATTGTCAATGAGTATAAATCCAGATTCACAACTGACTGGTTGTTCAGTCAGTTGGTGGCGGGATGTGCTATTGTGGACTCCTTCATAACCGGCCACCGCGTGAACGTATAAGAGCTTGCATCAATGCTAGTGAGTGTAAATCCAGATTCACATCTGCAATGCAATGCAACAATGCATTACAAATTCCTTGTATCTACGAGCGAACTTAACTTGCTAAAGTTAAAAGGAAAATTATAATAACAAAAAAACCGTGGGTAGCTTTCAAATTGAACCACCTGAAATTATGTTGACTGACATTACAAACTTAATACGACAAAAAAACAAATCAGCTGCTTAGTTTAATGCATACTGATGAATTAATTAGAATGAATAAACAGCGGGGTGACGATGTTTTAGAGATTAATCAAATCTTGGCGTGCAAATATATAGTACTTCTAATTAAAAAAATTAAAACCAATTTTTTTTTTAAAGCATTCTATCCTTTTCAAATGACTACAGATATTATCACGGTGTGCGCGTTTTTGTCCTCTTTCTCACGCTTGTAAGAATCAACATTATCAAGCAAAACATCGTTGCTTTCTTCACATCACATATATTAAATTAATGAAATTTCCAACTTCATTTGATTTGAGACATTTGGAATGCAGTTGATCAATCCAAAACCAATTTCGAGAACTTAATGACTGACTTGTGGGTACGGGTGGTACATGTCATTGGGCCCTTTTGTAGAAGAATCATGTATACCCCAGCCCCCAGTGCATTTGAATGCATGGCTAAACTGATCGATTAATCAACATGTACATTATTGTGAAGAACTGACAAAATAACACAGATGATTCAATTTATTTAGATAGTTGAGCCATGCATGCACTTGCAGTAGTTAGTAGTATGAATGCAGCCATGTATTTGAAAATGTGTTTGCACTTGCTCTAAAGTTCAGTCCTGATCATCACTTGTAAGGTCGTTTTCCGACAGACCTTTTTAAACTAAAACAATTTCAAATATCAAGGAAAATGATAAGGAAGAATTCCTAACATACAACCCACAAACTTGTTCACTAACGAAATTGATTCTCGCGATCGGCCTAGGCTACGAAACATCACTTTCCTGTTAGGATACTAATAACTAAATGCTTATAGATATTCTTTTGATTCGGCAAAGCTAGGCTCACTCCACTGAGCAAATGCATCAGGCTAGACCAGCCCCACTGGTGATTTAATTGCCATCTCAACAATATGAGGGATAATAAAGAATCCCACCCCCTAATGAGATAGATCTCCTTTCTTCCCGTTGGCACTATGGATCGAAATGGGGTGTGTTTTCCGCTGTACTGAACAACCCTCGACCCCACCAAACACACCCCCTTTTATTGCGACCCAAATTTTATGATCGAAAATCGATACAAAGTTTACATGCATGATGACCACTTACATGGCATCGTGGCTCAAAATAAAATCCCACGCTAGGACTACCGTCTAATTTAAAAATTGGTTCTTGATGCAAAATCACTTTTTGGTCCAAAATGTACATACTCAAAGATAGACGCATGCATCTTATCCTCTTTCGGTTTTCGTTGCAAAACTAATGTGGATTTTGAAAGGGAGGTAACATACAACCTGGACAATATATGTGGTAATATAAAATATATTATATTACTTTTATTTTGTTTTTTATCGGTAAATAATTTGGTGCTGGCGAGTTTCAAACTCAGATCGCTAATATTATCGTCCAATGATTTTACCACTATACTATAGTGACACAAACAATATGAAATATGTTATCTCTACAACGGTAAAATGAAATATATTATCATCCACAATTTTTTTTTCGGACCAATTCTTAGCTCTTGCGCGTCATCCTTGTTGAGAAATCCCCAAGTTTCATCACAAGTCTCAAATAAACATAACATTAATGGTCTTAGCAAGTTGCAACAAAAGAAAAACAATTTTCTTCGATGAAAAAGAAAGCATACACATGTACATTTAATGAACATCCATCACGAAATCAGTTGGATCATGGATGCATGACAATTTCAAGATGAAGAAAAGTTGGTCATCGTTTCTTCTTTTCTGTTTGCGATATAAATGCAACCGTAACTTGGTCCTGTTACTTCATCATCATCAATACTTAATAGGGACACATCATTAGAAAATTTCCTTGTAATTAAATGAAAGGTGGTAACAGAGAAACTCCACCACAGCAAACTCAAGTACATAATTACGTATATAATACTCTCTCAGTCCCAAATTAGATAAGCTGGTTGGTTTTATAAATTTTGTCCCATAAAAAAATAAGCTATATTTCTAATCAAGGTATATTTTTAAAACTATCATTTTAATTGATAATTGTCATTATAAGAAATGTGTATAATTTGATAGCAATGTTTATTTTTAGTTATATATGTGTTTTAAAATGCTTTTCAACGATATAAAGTTTACGAAAAACCGTGGTTTAATTTTAATAGATAAATCATTTGTAAGTTTTACTAGTTATTATCTATAAGTGTATATTAAACAGAGGAAGAGGAATCGGCCTGAGTTGAGCTCTGCGAATCAGCCCTTAGCTCGGCGACATTTTTTCTTCTCGTATCTCGATTTCGGTGCTTCATAGTAGTAATTCAGGTGCTGGTTTTTGATTATTGCTTTCTTTTTTACGTTTTACAATGATTGCTGAGTATTAATTGAAGTGTTATTAATGGATTCTGGTCCTAAAATCACTTCGGTTGATCAAAATAACTCTAAAATGGATAGTTTAAGTGATGAATTTTTTTATATAAAATTCATTCGATTGAATTACCTGATGATTTGTTTGAAGAAAAATTAAATCCTTGGAGATTCTCGTTAATTGGGAGACTCGATTTACAAAAAATCAAGTTTGTTGATGCTTCAGTTATTTTAAGAAAACAATGGAAACTGGTAGGAGACTGTAAACTAATTCCTTTAGGAAGAGGTGTTTTTACTATCAAGTTGGATAATGAACAAGATAATCAATACATCAAATCTCAGAAGTGGGAAGTGTTGAATCAAATCTTATAGATCAGAAAATGGATTTCTAATTTTGGACCAGCAAGTCAAAGAAGTTCTAAAGCAACGGTGTGGGTTCGTTTTCCTGGTTTAGGTTTGAAATTTTGGAGTGAAAAATTTTTGTTCAAGATTTGTTAAGAGATAGGGAATCCAATCAAAATTGATAATGCTACTGCTAATTGTGAAGTTGGTTATTATGATAATGTATTGGTGGAAGTGGATTTTGCTAAACATATTCCAAGTAAAGTATGGATTGGAACTAAATATGGGGGTTTCTTTCAAGATGTATTGATCCCAGATTGTCCAAAATTATGTTCTAAGTGTAAAATTGTTGGGCATTTTAATTCAGAATGTAAGTTTGAGAAGAACAAGAAGCTTGGTGGCCAGAAGGAAGATCATGTTCATCCAACTATTCTAGTAAAAGAGAAGCCTATTTCAAAAGAAAAGCCTACTCCAGTACCCTTTGATATTTGTGAGTCTCCAACAACATAAGATTCAATAGTAGATATTATTCAAGATACAGTTCAAGTAACAAAGTCAAGTGGGGAAAGTATTTTACAACATAGCAAATTTAGTCTTCTAGAGAATGAAGAAACTGTAGAAATAACAGAAGCAATAATAATGGAAGTTCCAAAAAAATTGGAGGTTGTTGCTGAAGAGAATTTGAATAATAGCATAGTTAAATTTGTAGATGGAACAAAAGGAACAATATTCAATGTTCCAGTGCAAGTAACTTCTTGGGCCAAAGTGGTGGAGAAGGAAATGGTTACTTCTTCAGCTAGCACATCTGCTTCTAAAAGTCCAACTTCACATACAAAGGTAACTAATCAAGATCCATTAAAAAATAAGTACAATTTTAGAAAGAATCCGGGTAAAGGGAAGATAATGTATTGGAATGTTAGGGGCTAAGAAGGTTAAGGGCTCAGGACAAACTTTGGTATTTAGTTAATAATTTTAGTCCATCAATGGTTTGGATTGCTGAACCTAAGGTTGTATGTAGTGCATCTTTCGTCATAAGTTAAATCTTCGTGGAATGGAAAAAATGGCAATTCATAATTCTAGACCTGGGAGGATGGGAAATATTTGGTTGTTATGGAACAAGTGTATATCTTTGCCACAAGTTATATCAGTTTCTAGTCAAATGATTACAGTCTGAGTTGGTGATGTGTTAGTATCAGGAGTTCATGCACATGTTAAGGTGGTTCAAAGAAGATTCTTGTGGTCTGAAATGAAGTTAATAAGTGATCTCAATAAACCATGGATTGTACTTGGTGATTTTAATGCAATAATATCTCAAGAAGAAAAGATTGGTGGTAGGATTCCAAATAAAAATACAATGTTAGAATTTAGTGATTGTCTTAATCAGTGTGAATTACTTCCTGCTCCTAAAAATGGTTTGCAATACTCATGGTCCAATTGTCAACAAGTAAGTAAGAGAATTCTTTGTACATTGGACAGAGTGGTGTTCAATAAAAAATGGCTACAACTATACAATGATTGGGGTTACAAGGTTGGTATGAGAATAGTTTCATATCATGCTCCATTGTTAGGTGGATGTGCCAGCATTCCTAAGCCCAAAAATATTCTAAGGAAATTTCAGAAAATGTGGGTCAGTCATTCTAATTTTATAAATGTAGTGGCAGATTGCTGGGAAAATCCAATTGTAGGGGATCCTGCTTTTCAGTTTTTACAAAAGTTGAAGGAATTAAAGAAGGTCTTAAATGAATGAAATTGGAAGGAGTTTGGAGATGTTCAAGTTAAGATAAAAGAAGCTGAAAAAAGAGTAAAGGTAGCAACTCAAATATCTGACAACAATCCTTTTGATGATGAGGCTCTTAATGAAATAATAAAAGCTCAAAATGAACATGCTAGCAGGGAGGTTCAAGCAAATACTTTGTTGAGGAAAAAATCTAGGGTTAAATAGATTAAAGAATGGGCAGCTAATGCAAGTTTTTTTTTATACTAATATGAAGATTAGAAACTCTAATAAAATAATAAGTGAGCTGGAAGATAATTATGGTAATGTAATTGCAGATCAAGCTCAGATTGCTAATTTTTTAGTTAATCATTTTCAGAAGAAATTTGAGTTTCAACCTGTAGAAGTTGCTGACAAGTTATTAAAAGTGATTCCAAAAGTTATCAATGAGGAAGATCAACAAAAATTGGATGTCATTCCTGAAGAAGATGAAATCAAGAAAATAGTGTTTGAAATGGAACCAGAAAGTGCACTAGGTCCAGATGGTTTTTCAGGAACTTTTTACAGAAGTTGTTATGAGATAATTAAATGTGATTTAGTTGCTGCTATCAAGTTTTGTTAGAGGAGAAAATTTATTCCCAAAAGCATGAATTCAAGTCTTTTAGTCTTGCTGCCTAAGACACAAGGAGAAAAATCATCAAACCATTTCAGGCCAATTGGTTTAAGTAATGTGATTTTTAAAATCTTCACAAAATTGATCACCAAAAGAATGAATGAGTTAATGGAAAAGTTAATATCTCCTCAGCAGGTTGCATTTGTAAAAGGGAGAAGTATACATGAACAAGTGCTACTTGCATCTGAGCTTGTCAATGAAATGAAATTTAAAACGATAATGTAGGTATCAAACTTGATATTTCTCAATACTAAGAAACAATTAGTTGGGAGTTTCTAGTCAACGTTCTAAAACAATATGGCTTTTCATCATCTTGGTGTGAATGGTTGATAAACACATTATTCAAATCAACAAGTATATCGGTGATGGTTAATGGTGGTCCATGTGATTTTTTTCATGTTGAAAGGGGCTTGAGACAGAGAGATTCCTTATCTTCAATTCTGTTTGTGATAATGGAAGATGTCTTGAGTAGAAATATTTCAGCTTTGGTGGATAAGGGAGAGATGGAGCCAATGGTTACCAAAAAAGGTATTCATCATACATATCTGTTTTTTGCAGTTGATGTTTTTATTTTCAGTAATGGAGGTAAAAAGAGTCTCACAAACCTTTTAAAACTTTTAGACAGTTATCAAGCTAGTTTTGGTCAAGTAATTAACAGACTTAAAAGTAAAATTTTTGTGGATGGAACCACTCCACAGAGAAAACAACTGATTAGTGAGCTTGTAAATATGGAGGTGGCAAGATTTCCTGATAAATATCTGGGAATTTTTCTTGCTCCTTGGAGAATCACTTCTACAATGGTCGGCCTGTAGTGGAATTACTTCAAAGAAAATTGGCAGCATGGAAAGGTAAAATGCTCATTTTTCAAGATAGATTAGTCCTTGTGAAATCTATTTTATGCAGTATACCTATTTATAACATGTCTGTATGTAAATGACATACAACTCTGATTAAGGTTTGTGAGAAAATAATTAGAAACTTTTTGTGGACTGGGGATGGAGAGAATAAATTTTTTAAAACAATCTCATGGAGAAGAGTATGTACACCATATGAAGAAGGGGGTCTTGGTATTAAAAGATTGTAAGTAATAAACAAATCATTGTTAATGAAGATGTTGTGGAGAATACTCAATTCAAATGAAGAATGGGATTTATTCTTTTCTGCCAAATTTCAAGATAAAAATGGGAAATGGATTACCAATTGGAAGCAATCTTCAATTTGGAAAGGTTTGAAATTGTCTTGGAATGTTTTACAAGAAGATATAAGGTGGTGTGTAGGTGATGGATCATTTTTTTTTTGTGTGGTTTGATATTTGGTATGGCGGAAGTTCTTTAATCAGTATAATAGGCTATACGGACTATGCCAAGAAAAATATTGGAATGAAGATTCAAGCTTTATTGTATGAAGGTAAATGGACCATCCCAGATGAACTACAACAATTCATTTATACAACTAATTTTCCAGTGATAAGTGGTGGAAATGATCAGAGAATGTGGATTGCTGGAAAAGGTGGTAAGTTTTCAACTGCAGCCGCAGTTGAGAAAATAAGAGACAGGGAAGCTATTTTTCGTTGGCCAAAATACATCTGACAAAAATTCCTTCATCCTAGCATTGCTTGTAATATTTGGAAATTGCAGCAAGAAGTGTATGTCGATGATGTAATAATGACGAACATGTGTTATGAAATGGTTTCATTCTGCTGTATTTGTTTTGCTGAACACGACAGTATGAAACATACTCTATGGGAGTGTCAGTTCAGTGTTGTAGTATGGGACTAGCTTAATGCAGTGTTTTGTTTCACTAATCCAAGCTCATTTGAAGAAGTTTGTAAAGCTTCCAAGCACAAAATCCCTATGGTAAAGCAAATATGGATGATAGCAGCTTGTGCTACCATGAAAGAATTGTGGTTTCATAGGAATGTAAAATTATTTGGTGAGCAAAAACCTAATCTCAGTAGTTTTAAAAGCAGATTTTTGCAGATTGTACATGAAGGAAGATATAGGATTACAGGAAACAGATGGAGCAACTCTTATGACAGTCAGATAATTTATTTATTTAAGCTTTGATTTTCAGTCTGTTTAGTTACTGTCTATTGAGCTTTTTTATGTTGTTGGGCTTTGCACTTTGTAATGGGTCAGTCCTGATTTTGTATTCTGTGTTAGCCCTTTTTATTGAGTGAGTTCTGTAATCTTTAGCTTGGCTTCTTAGTCTTTCTATCGATGAAAAAATGTGATTCAACAAAAAAAAAAAAAAGAAAAAAAAAAGGGTATAATTGTAAAAAATACTTAAACATACTCCCCTTTGCTCATTGCCTTAAGAACTGTGCAAACTACAACTAGCTCATCTAATTTGGGACGGAAGGAGTATAATCAACACATTAATTAGATGTAGTTAACCCATCTGATCTAGCTTCTATGATGGAGGATCCATTGATACTCTTAGATGGACACTAGCATACATTATTTCCGTCATTTTCTTCGCAAAACCATACGACAATGAATTTAAATCTAACATTTTGATGATGCGTCCCTCTTATAAGACTTTACATTCCTACCAAAAATGAGCACAATTCGAGACGTATAACACCACCATCTACCCTTTTGAATATCAGCCGTTAAAAGTTAACGGTTGAAATTAACATATGTAAATAGGATAAGAGAAAAACAGGAAAGAGAATAGATATTTATGAAACCAAAAAAGTTGCTTAATCTAAGAGATTTTGTATTTTCCGCATATATATGTGGTACGGAAAGAGTATATAAATTGGTTAGTGCACGATTATGATTGAATTAATTCCTATAAAAGATTCAAATGCACATAAATTTATAGATCACCATAATCACGTGATAGTAATTTAGTCTATAAATTGAACTTTAACTTAATACATAATTAACATAAGATATTCACGTTGTTTTTTTTTTTCTCTTTTTTCGTGAAGCAAAGTTTTGATGATACAGTCGAACCTCGATAAATGAATGCTCTCGGGACCAAGAAAAAATATTCGTTTAGCGGGGTTATTTATTTATCGATAAATGAATATTTTGTTCATTTATCGATAAACAAATATTTATTCATTTAGACAATATTTTCTTAATTAAAAATTTAAATTGTATAGGAGAAAATGTACAAGTATACCTAAGAAATATTAGTCAAAATTCTTATCTATAATTCAATTAACAATTTTTTTCTTTTGAATTAACTGGTGTCATTTCTAATTTACGTTATAGAAATGTGATGGACGTCGAACATCTTTTGAACTTTTGAGCTATCCTAACGAGAATGATGCAGTTGTGGAGTCTCCAACATACAAAGAAATTATTGAGTTAGTAATGAATAATGAGAATGACCCAGAACCAGATGATAGTAGCGTCGTACCAAATGTGTCATCTAAAGATGCTTTTCAAGTAATGGTCACATTAAAAAAATAATTTGCTACAACACGAGCAAAATATTCCAGAAATTGTGCAAGCATTGCATAAAATTCAGGATACGGTGGATTTTGGTTTGGGTGGAAGAAAAAGACAATCAACCATAGATTAACTTTTTTGAGTTCATGCCTACATATATTTTTGTGTAAAATTCTGATTATGTACTTTGGTTTGTTTTTATATATAATTCAGTGATTATTCGTTTATATTTCTATAGGGCCTTTAAGGATCCAATTTTTTTTATTCATTAATGCATTAAGCGAGGTTATTCATTTATCACCTTGGCCCAAATCGGGACCGGAAAAAATTATTCATTTGGCGAGGTTATTCATTTATCGAACATTCGTTTATCGAGGTTCAACTGTATTGCCATTTTATTTTAGGTTTTATAATGGTTGGTATTTGCACGATCCACTCCAGTCAGTCTTATGAAAAATAAAGGGAACTCATGCATATATCAAATTAACAATCGCTAAAAAAATCAGTTGATATTGAATATCCAATTTAGTATTGAGTATGTTGTCAATTTTGGACTCACTTTTCTCTGGGAAACTGAAACTATCAAATTTATATTTTTGTTTGTGATTTATTCCCATAAATCTGACATTCGGAAAAATATAGAATTCACTTAAGAAATAATAATTCTAAAATACTTTTCTTTTCGATTTTTAATAAACTAATTCTTTCTAAAACCACCCAACATTTAAGCTGCAAGAGCCTTAGCATTCACATATATCATTACATAGATGAATAACCTAGCCGATTGATTAACAAAAACAAAAAAAAAAAACAAATACACAAATGAATAGATAATTTTGTGAAAAAATCTAATTAGTTTTCCATTGAAAAGCACCCAAAATGAAATCTAACACAAATATCCAAAGAGCAAATAATTCTTCAATTTTGTATGCAGTAATAACCTTTTATTTCTTATATTTACAAAATAATATAAAATTGTTATAAATTTCAATCAAAAAATTCCAACATATACATGATGTTAGATTTAGAATTCATGAATTATTTTAATTCATTTCATCAATTAGGAATCGGGTTCAATGTGAAGAAGAAGAATGATGGGAAGAATTTGCAGTAGAAGAACCCGAACCCGATACTTTCATTCCGTAAAACAAATCGGACAAATAATTCATCAAATCATCCGGGGAATATCTCACCAATGCCTCGACATTTCTTTCTCTGCTCAGTGTAGCTCGATTGGTATCATAAAACTCACGATAAACAGGCACAACTTTCTTACAAATCGAAACTTTAATTTGGTCCCTTAGTTTCGAATCCGTTACGACCCATGAGGATTGAGTCCGGTACACTGTTTCGAATGCAGTATTGAAAGAAGAAAGACATTCTTTCGCAGCTTCCAGGGAAATGTTGGCCGTCGGATTCGTCGGCAAAGATGATAAAACTTTACTCCACCCCATCCTCTCATAGTTTATCGAGTATTGTTTTACTTTCAGTTCATGTTTACTAATCCATTCTTCTCCGAGTAAAAACTGAAGATTCGATCCCCGAACTTTGGAAACAACGTAGTTAAGATTATTCGCCAAGAAAAGATAAGAAAGTGGAACTTCTTTGTAAAGCGCCGCTTTGCCGTCAAGTTTACACAGAAGAACAAGCACTAACCAAGCGAATCTCACAGCAATCCTGGACGTACTATCATCATCTGTATCCACTGAACTGTCGAAGTAAGATTCCGGTAGTGAAGTATGCTCAGGTAAAGGCCAATCCGCAACAATATCCGATAGAATTACCGTGTAATCGGAAAGAAAACAGAGGTAATTCATGACGTATCTAGTCAGTGGATGAATTCCACCACCAGGAACAAGCGCTTTTGAAGAATCCTTTTGAATCGCTGCTTCAAAATCCGTCAAAATTGCTCGAACCGCTTCTCCGAGTTTAAGCAACGACGACACAGCTTGTGCTCGAACATCTGACATCGATTTATATGAAAAAATCGACTCAATCTCAGGCCATAGCTCCGATATTGCATCATAAAGGTCTAAAATTCGAAACATTTTCTCAGGTGATTTCTTGCCTTTAGCTACCAACTCAGGGAACTGAAACAGCTCCAAAGCACTCTCCTTCGTAATTGCTGTAAAACAAGATACTCTACCTGTCTCAGACGTGAACACGTAATCGCAGAGAATCCGCTCGCCGAGAAACAGAGTTTTCACGGCTATTTTCACCGCGTAAACCCAGTTCTTGATCTTGAAATCAAGCATTTCCCAATCCATCTTACTGATTTGTGCTGCAGTCAATCTCTCAACACCTAATTTATATAAACTTTCATCGACAATCGATTTTCGGATAATTTTATAAATCTTAACAACTTCTTTACCATAACCAAATGAAATCATGCAGTCTGAAATCATTTTCAGATCATTCATAACCACTGTTCCAACTTGTTCGACTTCATTGATAGAATTACTCACTCTTTGTATCTCATCTTCATCAGATGTTTCAATTTCTTCATCGTATTCACTAGAAGTACTACCTCTTGATTTCTCAGAATCGTGACCTGAGATTGATTCAGGATCAAGACGGTCACGGTTAGCAGAAAGAATCTGATAAAATTCTTTCTGTAGTCTTTTCATAGCAGTTTCCATCAGGTTTTGAGATTTAATTAGTAGAACCGTATTCGAATTCTCTGGTAATATAAAAAATCTCATAGCCCTCTGTAAATCCTTTACACAAGAAATGAAATCCTTAGCTTCTTTCCGATCATCGTAAAACAGAGAAGAAACGGCAGCGAAACCTGTATTAGTTTGCAAATTCCATTTGGTGATTAATATCTCGGCGTTGTCGATGTTCTCTTCCATCATTGATTCGGAGAATGTGTGGAGTGGTGTTGATGGACACGATGGTGGTGGTGATGGATATGGCGATGATGTTGATGATGAAGAGGACACTGAGTGTGTTGATGATTTTGAGATTGAATTGTCTGGAGATGTTGAATGTGATGAAAAAATATTTCTGAATCCTCCTTTCTTTCTATTAGTCTGCTTCATAATTGATATCAAATTTAGCTGGGAACGTAAGTGTTGCTAAATGAGATCAAAAGTAATAGCTAGAAAGAGTTGCAAATTGATTGATAAGGGCACGAACTTGAATTTTTTATAAGCGTTCCTGGATAATAAGATCAGAATTTATAAGAAGAGTTAGAATTCAAATTGATGAGAGCAAGAAATGTTTTGAGTTTGGAGAGTTGTGAATGGGGTTTAAATAGACATTGCAGGCTCAAAGAAGGGACAAATGGCAGGTTGGGGTTCACAATCAAGTTGAACATTGACTTTCTTCTTCTCCGTTGCTTGCTCATCATTCAAAATAAACGTTTATATATAAATAAAAATGGATTATTGAGTGTTGCTCAAGAGATTTTGTTTCTGATTATAGGATGAAAATGAAGGCCGTATTTGTTCTTTACCGTTGGCTATGTTGAAAAGAGGATTGAAATAGCTGCCGTAAGAAATTGACTCGTAACAGTTTGTGAGTGTATCTTAATTTTTAATTGACCACAGAAATTGGCCTGCCGGAAGTGTTTTATTGGTGTGCTGTTAGGAATTCTATGCTTTTGATTTACTACAGAGGCAGAGGGCGGATTATGTTCTGTGGGTCGTGGAATTTGTGCAGCATGTTGTTAAGAATGGTAAGAAATGTTCTCTTACAATGGACTGGTTGGTGCTAACCAACTTGGTAATGGAGTTCAACCATTTGCCCCAAAATAGAAACTGATTAAAAATTATTAAGTATAAATCCGAGTCAGATTTTTTTCACGTTTTGTTGGAAGGATCTTTCAGATTTTTAAATACAGAAAATACCTATTTAATTGATCTTTGACTTTTGACTTGGACATAGTCTTCTAGTTATCCTGATATCCTCTGTTAAGTTATCGCCCTTATGGCCGGGATAGGTTATCTCTTAGCATTTGATTTACCTGTGATCAAGAGATTTCATTTTAAACTAAAAAATAGAAACAGAATTTACCAAAATTAATTTTAAACTATACCGTATATTACAATAGGAATCTTATCAACTAAATTAGGATGGAAGGAGTGCGTTTCAAGAGCCATTTGAAGAGTGAATACAGTTGCATGTACTCGGCACTTCCCCATAATCAGATTCTCTTCTTTTTTTTTAGTTGTTACCGACCATAATATAAAAATGTATGCCATCTACATTTGCAAGTATCACGTTTTCCTATTCTTTAATCGATTAGAAGCAAGTAGTTTATGGAAACCCTTTGCTAAATGGTGTGTTATGACATCAATCATTTCAAAATCATCAAAGTTTTATTATAAAGAAGAAATGGAACAAATAATCATCCACTTGAAAAGAATTAAACAATGAATATGCTCAACCCATATGGTGATTGGTGAATGGTCCAGTCATGACTCATTAGAAGAGACTTAAGAGTTAAGAGTAGAAACCAAAAACTCAACCACACTATTAATGGATGTTAAAAGGTACGTTTCATTAATTAAGTTAGAGTATTATTTTCAACATCTCATAATTAATTAAGGTACATGACCAGTTCCATTTTGTTCTTACAACCACGACCCCGGAAATTAGGTAGCGTTGATGTCTAGAATTATCTGATATATCTAAGACTTGTTCTCATTTTAATTTTATATACGGAATTGCCTTTGGTACGTAGTATTGATATCTACGGAATGTATTTCCTTCTCGAAACCCCATAATGTACATCTTATTACGCAATTGACGACGCATGATATATTGGAAGGAACGAAGCCGGAGCCAAATAAAAGCAAGTTTTCACTGTCCTCACTTGCTAAATGTATCCCAAAAGTACTAGCTCTCTTGGCTTGGCTTGCCGTCTCTATTTACATTTTTCCTCGATATGGTAGAATTTTCTTTTTGCCTCCTACTTTCCATCTTAGCTCTGCTACTTTGAAATCCTATATATGTAAATTTCAGTTCTACATTTATGACCTATGCTAATTGTGCATGAGAAGTTTACCGAACGATGAAAACTATGAAATCAATCAACGGAGGTTATTGCAAAGTCTACCTATAAAACACAGAAAAGGAGTTTCGACTTTCAGGTTTTCAACGAAACGCGGTAAGAGACACAAACAAGAAACCATTATACAAATATTTGGCAGTATTGAATTAGCGGCTTACGTTCATTTACGCGTAACAGTACAATAAAATTGTCTGCATGGATGAGGTCAAATCAGTGACGGAATTGGGGGTGGCTTGGGGGTACTCCAGCCACCCCAAAAATTCTAAATACAACCCATTTTTTATTTTTTCCAAGGCAAATTTTTTAGGAAATTTTTTTAACCCATCCTAAAATTTAATTTAGCCCACCTAAATTTTTAATCCTGATTCCGTCGCTGGGTCAAATGACAAACTTCCATATTATATTCATGCATGCGTTAGCTTTTACTTTTCATTGTCAGCCAGTCATTTCTTTTGTTTTACGTACCTCTCAAACTTTGTGCGCCTTTCCATTGGTGTGGTCACATAGAGAATCAATTAGCTAGAAGCTTCCGAGAAAAAGATCAGTGATGATTATGCATGATTTATTCACTTTAACTATGGGTTCTAGTTCTACTGTATGTATGCGTCAGCGTCACTTCAAGATGCAAGAAGATTTTCTGTAGTGACGGGAAAGAATAGTGTAATTAGCTAATGACTTGTTTAAATCTATCAACGGTTTATTCAACGGGAAAACGGGTTATATGATCACAACTCATAAAGTGTGGGAGCAATGGACTTGTAAAATATAGATTTGGGTGAAAAAAATATAAGAAAAATTAGTTAAATGTAACCTTAATTTTAAACTTTATTCTTTATCATATACTTTCTCTTATATTTATTTTTTCACTATAATTTAAAAAGTAATCACGAGAAAGCTCTTAACTTCCGAAATATAAGTCGGATTTCAACAAAATTTATATTCTCGAAAAGGGCTCGAAAATATCTTCAAAACAAGATCCATAGTTGATATAAATTCTTTAAAAAAAATATTATTTTAACCCAAACCGAGTATACGTTATGCACTCAGGTGCAACTTAGCCAAAATTTATTTCATATAAAAATATGCATTATGCACTCAGGTGTAATTTGGCCAAAATTTATTTCATATAAAAATATGCGTGATGCACCCAAGTACAACTTGGCCAAAAATTATTTTAAATAAGAATATACATTATGCACTCGGGTGCAACCTGGCCAAGACATTTTTCCTCTAAGAATAATAAAAAAAAAATATAATACTCTCAGGTGCATCTTGCGTACTTCGTGGATAAATTTAGGTTTATTCTAGTAATCACCTGCAATATATTATACACAACCAAAATCACTAGTTCATGAGCTTGAACATTGAATTCACCACCATTAACATCACATTCACCGTCAAAACATCAACAAAAAAACAAATAGTATTAAAGAAGAACAATAAAAAGAATTTGAAAAATATATACATAATGCACTCGGGTACTACATGGCTAAAATACAATTTTCTGCCAGAATATGCATGATGCACTCAGGTGCATCTTGTTTATTTCGTGGATAAACCAAGTGTTTTCATGTCAAAATAGCATCTTAGTTTTATACATTATATATATATATATTATTGTTCCAAGACCAGGTAATTAATAGATTAAACGGTGGTGACTTCAAATACCTTGCAAGTGTCGTTTAATGAAGAACGGCAAGAGAAGCAAATAAAAATGCAAAACTTGCTCAATCCAGCACCACCCTCCTCCTCCACCACCACCACTAACCAACAAAACCATTAAATGAGTTTTTTTTTTCTTTTAAATTGAAACCAAAATTGGTATGAATCAAAATCGAAATTGGGAAAATTGTTCTTGAGATCAATTCATAATAATTTGAATTTCAATCCATAGCAATTTGGTTTTTGTTTTCATCAAAGAAATGTCATCTGAGCTAGACCTAGAGAGAAAAATCCACTTTACCCAATTAGCATCGTAAAAAGAAAAATTAAAAACTGATAGCTTTGCCCAATTAGCTTCTCTTCTTTGCTTTGTAACCTAAAAATATTTATTTAATCTCATTATATTACATGTTTGAGAGCATTAAGGAAGAAAATAAGTATTTTGACTGGGACCTTCATCTCCATACCTAGAGGTGTAAAGTGGGTTGTGCCAGCACGAGCACAGCCCAACACATCACGCTAAAATTTGAGCACAGCCAGCCCAGCCCAGCACATGACTTAGCCCGGCACAACACATCACGTTAGTTAAATGGGACGTGCTGGGTTTGAATAATTGGCACAGTAGCACATCACAGCATGCGGCACAGATAAGCACGTGGCACAGCACGCGGCACGGATAAGCACATGGCACAACCCAGCACAACACGTTAAGAAAGCACGTCATAATATGTACAAGTACACCATATAACAAGGCATAATACATCACATTTTTTGTATATTTCACAAAAGAGTCACTATTCTAGCTAGTTTTTAACATTTTATACTGGCTTATTTATAACAACACATATAATATCTTAATATTTGGAAAATATATTTCAATATCGTTGTTATAATGTCGTCATCTATATTTAACTAGAACATTAATTTATATGACAATAATCCAATTTTATATTTGATGGACTATTTATTTTTATTGAATAAACTTGTTAATTTTACTTGAAATAATTTCAAATGGTATGTTGTCTAATTAAATTCTTGTAATAATGTCCCACTTAATGTATACATTAAGTGATTTCAAATTGTTTATAGCACGTGTGCTAGCACGGCACAGCAGGGCACGTTTATTCGTGTGCTGTGCCCGTGGGTTGTGCTGTGCCTAGCTTTCGACTAGTAAAGCACAGCACGGCACATGGCACGTGAAGCACGCGACTTCGTGTGCCGGGCCGGCACGTTTTACACCTCTATCCATACCAATCTACAATTTCCGATTTGACCAAATAAAAAACTAGAAATCAAACAAAATAAATTCTAGATACCAATTGGACCAACTGAATCAAGCTTACTGATTTGATAGGAAATCGAACATCCATTAAATACAAATATTAGAGCTCGTATTAAGTCTCCATCTCAAAATCAAAACAGATATCCCTTTCTCTATATTTATTTAACATCGATCGTTTAAAGGTATACTGGTCCCTAAGAATTACACGTTTTTATTAGTTTGGGCAGTATATCCAAATTTGGATATTAGAACAGTATATTTTGTATCCTTGGCTATTTCTCCCATGGTCATGTTTTGACTGTCTTAGAGACCTAGGAATTCAAATTTAAGGGCTATTCAACCAAAAAACTGTATACTCAACTGCGGCTTCCATGTGGACCGGGGAAAAAAAAGGTAAAAAAACAGAAAAAATATGACAGGAAGAACGCAATTCTGGTGTACATTTGTCAGACACAATTAAACAGGGCCTCATGGGAATGGTGTGGTGGTGTACACCAAAAGAGAGAGTGAGTGAACCCTGGCACGACTCTTTGAACTGTGGTTTAATTTGTTCATTTTGATAGTCAGATAGTATTCTTGATAGATCCATTTGTTTTATTCAGATTTCATGAAACTGTTCTCGAAAAATGTATAATTTTAAAACAAAAAGTACTGATTAATTTAGGTTCCAATAAAGGGTAGTTACAAAATTTTGAATATCAGAAAACGTTTGTGAGCATGAAGCAGCCAAACCTGTGTTAAGTTCCGTGACCACAGAAAGTGTATGTGAGCATGAAGCAGCCAAACGAGATCGACAACTTACTCTCTATCTCCGGCGGCCGGCATCGTTTCAAAGAAAATCTAAAGGATTTGGATGCTGGTTTGCAAACGTTGCCAAAGGTTACACATTTTGATAGTCAGATAGTATTCTTGATAGATCCATTTGTTTTATTCAGATTTCATGAAACTGTTCTCGAAAAATGTATAATTTTAAAACAAAAAGTACTGATTAATTTAGGTTCTTGTTCTTGCAGAAAGTGTATGTGAGCATGAAGCAGCCAAACGAGATCGACAACTTACTCTCTATCTCCGGCGGCCGTATTCTTGATAGCATTGTTTAGCTTTTATGGGGAAGTCAAAAAGAGACTGTTGTCGAAATATTGTATATTCCACATGATTAGGATGACCTTGTTGTACCTGTGAAGTGTATAAGTTTTAGATAACTCTAATCTAGTAACGCGATTTTTAAATGCCTCTGGAACAATTTCTAACAGAATATTAGAGGCTATTTGACAATATATGAACTTAATGTAACAAGAGCAGGTTCAACTAATTCCTGGTTTAATGGGGGCCCAAAAAATAATTAGGGGCCTCACACTACATAACAAAATATTCTAAAAAATATGAAAACCAGAAATATGGTCGTTATCTTGATCATCATATACCCTAACGATATTTTATGATCTCTACATGCATATGAAAAATCTTAGGGTTTAGGCTTGTCGAATTAACAACCCTTTTACTGTAACTGAAATTTTTCGGGTGAAAGATTTTTTTTTTCTTTCCTGGAGTCGTTAATGGAGGAGAAGAGAAGAGCCGAGAGGGTGAGAGGGGAGGGAGTGACTTTTTTGTTTAGAACTAGAAATGAATTGGGGCTTAGGATTAAGGGTTAATAGGTTTTTAAGATTTATTTTTAGTGAAGGATAAAATAATATTTTCACAAAATTTTAACACACCCCAGAAAAATTTGGGGGGAAAATAAAATGGGTGAGGCCCCTGATCATTTTTTGGGGGACCCAATTAAATCAAGTAATTGTATCCCAATTCAATTATAACCCTCATTTGGGGCAGACCTCAAAATTTTGGGGCATACACACTTAGAAGGCACCCAACACAAAATTATAAGGGCTTCCCAAATGATGGTTAAGTTACTATAATACCCCTTCCTAGTATAAATTACAGTACTACACTTCCACTTAATTAAATTCTAATCCTAAAACAATCCCACTAATTAACCCATCACACTAATTAACCAACCACCCACTAATTAACTCACTAACCATTACTAATTAACCCTTCTCTCTCACTCTTCTTCTCATCTTCTTCTCCAAAAACACAAACAAAATTCTGAAAAATTCTTTGTTCGATTAAGTTCTCGATTAAACACATTAATGGCACCTCGTGTTGAGAGATCCCCTAGAAATATGGTGCTGAATCCTAGTATTGCTTTTTTAGCATCTCAATCTAGGATTTTTGGATGAGATGGTGATGAAGAGGATAGTGGATTGATTGGTGTTGGAGAGCGAGAAATAGAGCCTGATTTTTGAAATTGCACATAGAAAGGTATTTCCCACAAACCCATTGCTTGGTTTTTCGTATTTCGTTGATTTGTGACATGTAATCGATGATTCCTCTGGGTTTTGGAAGTTCCAGAGTAGTGTTCGGTTGAAATTTAGCAGCCGAACTTTTTTTTTTTTTTACAGACGAAGAACAGTTCGGCTTATGTTTTGAAAATCGATTGCGCCGAACCTTTGTGTTCGGCTAATACCTTGAAAATAGATGTTGGAATGACCTCATTCTTTTTGCGTTGTTTTGGCCTTTTCTTTCTCATGAAGATGACGATAATATAACATTGATTTGAATGAGTTTACATATCCACAAGTACAAAACTTTAGTTTTATTAATGATTTTGCATACAACATACTTGAAAATTAATAAAAACATAAACTACGTTAGTTACCTACCAATTCAGTTTGGAAGTGATCTCTAGTATCTTCATGAATGACATAAACAGGCGGTGGTTGATCCTTCATAGTTTCCATTTCGGCAACAATCTACAACAATATCGCACAGGTTTTGAGTCAGGTTCGGCTCACACGCACTATTTTATGAAAGCCGAACTATAGGTTCAGCTAATTCGTGTTTGACTTATAAAGACGAACTACATGTCAAACATGGATTCGGCCAATTTGGGACTAATATTATAAGATGAACATTACACTGTAACTCGTATATTTTTTTTAGATCTGGTTCGGCTTAAAATTTCACTTCGCATGTGAGCCGAACCATGAAACTTTTTTGGCACGAAAATACTTAAGTGAAAGTTCGGCGTACATATTTCTCAAACGAATAAGCCGAATTGTTTTTGTTTATTATGGTTCTGCATACATATTATCTGCCGAACCTTACTCTGTTGCACCGAACTAGTCGCAAAAATCATAACTTTTGGTGAAATCAAGCTACAAAACGGACATTAAACAACTTATACAACCATACATGTGTATTATTAGCATTGGGTTCCTCATCTATGTACTCATCTTCGGGATTTGGCTCCATAAAGTAATCATCTTGAGCTTGAGAAAAAAGTTGAGTTTGGGTAAAATCACTTTCATAATCCAACAAATCAACCATTTCCGGATCTCCATCGTAATTGATATGTATTTTCTTAGCTTTACGTGATGAAGATTCACATTCCTCACTCGAATTTGTATCACACGCCTCTCATTAATCACAAAGATCACAAACAAAGGAAAAAAAAAATTCCTCCTCTTTTTCTTTCCTCCTTCTTTTTCTAAAATAATTCACTAACTAACTATCTTTAACAAAAAATTATTATCATAAATTAACACTAAACTAATTTTAATCATTAACAATTAATTAATTTTAATTATCACTAATTTAACACTAATCTCATAAGGAATTTAGCATTTTTGAAAAAAGGAGAATAAGGGCTACCTTTGAAATACTATTAGCACCCATGTTTTTGTCTTATATGTATGCCCCAAAATTTTGAGGTCTGCCCCAAATTAGGGTTCTTCAGTTAAGATTTCAGGCCGGGGTTAGTGTTCCCATCGACCCATGTCTATACTGCAGGTATCCCCGCGCGTACCAAAACTCAAGGTTAGTCATCCTTAATTTGGCCGGGTATTCTGTTATTTATTTCATTTTGCTCATTTTAAATGAATAATTTCGAAGTCAACGTTCATAAATATATGAGTAACTATAGTGTGTGTTTTTTATCGATAGAACTCTAGCTTTGACTCCATATCTCGCATCTTCCTCCTCTCTTCCAGGTACAAGCAGTTAGTTAGGGGAAAAAAAGATGAATCTTGCATTGAACATGCATGATCCATAGATTCCATACCTAAATTATATACTTCCTCCGTCCAAGTTTATTTGCTTAAATTGAGTTTTTTTAGCAAATTTGTACCAAAAAATTTCTATATTTCCCACTAAAATTTTCTAATTATCAAGAAATAAATAAAAACTAGGATGTCAAATTTATATATGAAACAAGTAATTTGGAAGATTGATGGTATATGTGGAAGTAATTTGAATTTCTTTCAAGTTTTTGCAAAATCCAATTTAAGCAAGTAAATTTAGACGGAGAAAGTAATAGATTCTTCCTCTTATGTCTATGAACAGATCTTTTCCTCAGAGTTGACCTTAAACTAATGCCAAACTTCCCTTGGGTCGGTTCAAACAATATTTTGCATCTTTAGGTTTCCGCGGTTTGACATTCCTTATGTGTTTGTCTTGGTCTAAGATTTTCTGGGGGCTGATCCAAAAGAATGAATAGAAAAGGAACACGTAGGCTCACAACCTCCCGCCCGTTAGGTATGTATTGACCATTGAATTTGTTTTGGTGTTTTTTTTTGTGCTTATTTGCATCGACTTGCATAATTGATGTACTCTTTTGAGATCTCCATTGTCAGAGAGTGTAAATCTAGATCCACAACTGACCGAGTTGAGTCAGTTGGTGGTGGGATGTGATAATGTGGACTATTTCTTCATAGCCGGCCACCGCCTGAGCGGATCATAAAACCTAGTATCTGCAATGCAATACTGGCATAGTGCATTTCAAATTACTTGTGTCTGAGACCGAACTTTTAACTTGCTAAAGTTAAAGGGAAAGTTACAAAAAACCGTGGGTAGCTTTCCAATAGAACCACTTGCAGTTACTGAATATTTTGTTGACTGAAATTACAAACATAAACCGACAATAAATCAAACTTAGCTGCTTAGTTTATGCTTACTGTGTAATTATCAAAACGAATTGACAACAATGACGGTGTCTTAGAGACTAATCAACTCTGTTTGCATATGGTACACTTCCAGTTAAAACAATATAAAATCCGAATATACTCTGATTGAAAACTTATCTTACAACATTCCATCCATCTTCAAATGACTAAAAGGTTTCATCACGGTGTGCGTGTATATTTCCTCTTTTACATGCTAATAAAAACCACAATTTATAAAACAAAGATTAGTGTTAACGCATATGTGAAACTAGAGATCCTTGTTTAAGTATAGTTATATTTTTGTTTAAGTATAGATATACATAGAGGTGTAAAACGTGCCGGCCCAGCACAACACAACCCACAAAATCACGTGCTTAGCGTGCTATGTGCCGTGTTGTGCTGTGCCGGAGATTATAATGTGTCGTGCTAGAAGGCGTCTTTGGATCTGGGTCGCATTTGGAGAAAAATAAACGTCTTTGTCTTGGGCACATTTATTTTATATCTTCCAATATAAATGTTTTCCAAATATTTAGGTATTATACGTATTATTATGAAAATAAGTCAACAAAACGATGATAAAATGTCAATAATTAGCTAGAATAAAGGTTTTTTATTAAAATATACACAAAATGTGATGTATTGTGCAATGTTTTGTAGTATATTATATTATACACATTATGACGTGCTTTCTTAACGTGATGTGTTGTGCCGTGCCACGTGCTGTGCTGGACTATTGTGCCAATTAGTCAAACCCAACATGTCCCATTTAACTAACGTGTTGTGCCGTGCTGAGTTAAGTCACGTGCTTGGCTGGGCTTTGCTCAAATTTTAGCGTGATGTGCTGGGCTGTGCTCGTGCTGGCACAACCCAGTTTACACCTCTAACTATACATATTTATAAACATTGTGTGAGCTTTTAACATAAAAGGAGGCCCTTTTATACGGTGATTTTATGAAACTAAAATGTCTAATATTTTTCTCTCTTTTAGCTAAAAACTCAATTAGTGGATCTAGCAAGGTATGCAGTACGTTCAAGTAATCTCATTCGTACGAGATAAGAGTATGAAGATAATTTAAAGAAAATTAGTAGGAACCTGTAAAGTAAATCATCTGAAATATGTACAACAAAAATTTCGAGTCAAGTTTATCTTGATTAATTATTCTCTAAATATGTGGACTAAGCTTAAGAACATTTGTTCATACTTGATGAATTTGGTGGAAACTAATTTATTGTATATGGGCTAATTATTATTTGAAAATAGCCTAGAAGAGTGGTATGTATCATTGATGTTATTCAGGAATCTTTCGAATTGATTATTAGAGAAATATATAACTACTATAAATCTGGATACACGACAGTACACGTACCAACGTACATATTGGCGCAAACTGTTATAGGCCTGAAGCCTCAGTACATGTACCGACGTAGATATAATTCGGCAACGACTTTTAGTACGCAAACCCAAAAAGTTATGTGACTCGTGAACTCAGGTTGGTACACATACCTAGTATGCATACCGAAAAAGTTATGTGAACTCCTGAACTGTGTTTTGTCATAAGGGTATACAAAACCGATACATGTACCATGGAAAAATAACTCATGAACTAGATGTAGGTACACGTACTTGCCATGTCAGATATTTTCAGATGCATCCGAATTATTTCTATGAGATAATCGACATTTGAATAAATTTCTATAAAAACGCATCTAAGACATATTTGATCACATTATAACCTATGGTTGTGACTCAAGAATAATTGTTAAAGTGTTATATGAAAATGGTTGAGCTTATAGTTCTTCTGGCTAGTTTCGACTAACCTTTCATGAACAAGTCATAGTATTCCTAACCAGAGTGTATATTTTGTTGTGTAAATCTCAAATCAAAGATTCATCTAACGGTGGACATTGATTGCTTGATTCCAAAGCTACCCTAGCTCAAATATAAAGCAACATTTGTTTTGAAAGTCCATATAGGTAGAACCTCAAGCAATTGGGACTTTAAATCCCCGACACTTGTCTTGTGTGTCTTAGTTGTAAACTAGACTTGTCCTCTCTTTTAATTAATTAAACCTTTTTAGGTTTAGCGACTAACAAGACTTCGCTTAGGGGTTAGTGAAGCCATGTACGACTATCATCATTTTGATAGTTCGTGTATCCTGATCTTGCTACTGATTGTTGAGTCTCACTCCGATCAGGCAAGATAGATAGAAATCACAAAGTTTTTTTGTCTCAGACTTTGTGAATCCACATGTATATTCTTCTATAATGATTCTTTATTGAAATCAGATTATGATTTACTTGTGAGGTGAATAATAATCTAGGCTACTCTTCGGGAGTTGTAAGTACCGGATTTTGAGGTTCGCTAGACTTTGTCTGTTGCAAACGATTTCCTATCTCACCTTGATCTTGTGATCAAAATGGATATCACATATAGGCTTATCCGTGGGAGGAAGATTGGTTTAAAGTCCTCAGTTGAGTTGAAGCAACTCTTTGGTTGTAAAGGACGCCATCTAAGCGAATCAATTGTGTAGAGTCTTGCAAAATTCTAGAAGCGTAAGGAGCGCGATGTAAATGAATCGTTGTGAAGGTAGATTCGGTCTCAACTACATTCCAGTCCAAAGTTTTGATAGTAGGCTAGAGTATGTATCGGCTTAATACAATTTGGTGTTCAAATCTTGATAAGGTCCCGGGGTTTTTCTTCATTTGCGGTTTCCTCGTTAACAAAATTTCTGGTATCTGTGTCATTTCTTTTTCCGCATTATATTGTTTATCTTTATAATTGAAATATTACAGGTTTTACGTAAATTAATCAAAGAAGATACGTCCATCGTAATCGTAGGATACAACTTGATTGATCTTGAATATTGATCTTTAGAATGGTCCAAGTACTCTCACGTTTGTCTCGGTTTACATATTGATTGTGAGAGAGAGATATAAACTCTTCTTAAAATTTCTGATTGAGATTCATTAAGTTGTAACTCTCGGAATTGTAATTGAGTTTAGTCCATATAGGTTGCCTAAGAAAAGGTTGGTGGTGTATTTTGGTAATCAGAAATTTTCACCTACGTCCACAGGGTTAATGAGGTTGAAATCTTACTATGAATTTCCAAGATCAAAATATGTTATGATTGAACAAAAGTAAAAGGAAACACTAAATATTACAAGGTGTCTACTCCAAACTCTCTACTCCTGAAATGTACAACCCCTTCTCCAAAGCTTGAGCCATCTATTTATAGAACTTTGTCTAGCGCCCACCAACTACATATACAATCTCCAGGACGGGTTGTAGAGAATCGTTTGTCGAAGTTCTCTGGTCTCACTTGGAGTCGAGCGCATGCCTAGCTGCTTGCCACATGCAGGATATCGTTAGGTGAAGGTGGTTGAGGATATTAACTGAACCAGTGCGCGTGTAACAGCCCTTTACAATTGTCCTATCATATCAACTCCCCGTGGTAGCATCCTGATCGTTCATTTAAATTCGTCTCGAGATATGGAAAAGCAGAACTATGATTACTTCAGTGCTTTAAATGTACAGAAAGTAAGTTGCTCCTGAATTAAGATCATGCCACGTGTATGGTGGACATTTTGCAGTTACAATCACCATTACATATAATTTAATTGAATCATCATCAACAAATTTCTAGTTATTTTCAATTTAAAACAATTTGAGTAATTAAGAATGTCAAATTTTATTTTAATCTGACCAGACTAATGCGAAATAATTGGATTTTCGCTTTCTTTAAAGTTACTCAAACTCCTTCATCATATAATTTTAGGTTTCTTTAATGCGGTCAATCAAATTCAAAACCACTTTTGCCACTAGGTATGGGTGTGTGGGGGTGGGGAAGGTGTTGTACAAGCTATTGGGCGAGTAATGCTAGGTTGACACACACAAAAAACCGGGTGTAAATACTGTGGGAGGATCCAGCGGATGAAAATGGGAATGATTCGAACATCGGATGGTAAAGGCTGCAGTGAGGCCCATCAGTGTCTCACTCGGTGATTCTCCCAGGATTTTCCCACGGTATACAAATAATTTCCGCCATTGGGCCCTTTTGTGGTAAAATCATGCATACTCGTGTCCCGGTGCATTTAAATGCAACATGTACAGGACTGAGAAGTTACAGAAGGACTCAAGGCATGTATTAATCTATGCATGCACTTGGATAATTCAGTATGAACGCAGCCATGTAATTGAAAATGTGTTTTAATTTGCTCTTAAATTGAGTCGTGATCATCACTTGTCAGGTCGTTTTCGGATAGCCCGAGGGCCAGACCTTCTTAAACTAAAACAATTTCAAATATCAAAAACAATAAGTATGAACTCGTAGAGCAACTGCAGTCATACGACTATAACCAAAGAGTAAAGACCAAAAAAATTTGAAAATTTTGGGTTTACTCCGTGTGCGACACTACGGGTGGGAAGACCAAATTTGGTCAAAGCAACTTATGATTGCTTTTGAATGGGGCGCAACTAATACTTTTTTTTTTTTTTTTTTTAAAATTTTTTTTTGGGCGGAACTTATGAGTTCCGCCCCATTTCCATTTTTTTTTATGGCGTAACTGTGAATCGCGCCCCAATTTTTTTTTGTTTTTTTTTTGATCGGGCGTAACTTGAACTTGCGTCTCATCAGGCGTAATTGGAATCTACGCCCGACTAAAGACTAGACTAAAGACCAAATTTGGTCTGGTATTTGGTCTTTGGTTTGATCTTTAATCGCTCGATAGTGTCTGCTCTTTCGATAGTATTTGGTCTTTAGTCCCATGACTGTGGTTGCTCTAAAGAAACTAAATTCTCTCGATTGGTCCAAGATTGAAAACATCCATTTCCTGTCGGGTACTAAAAATTAAATACCCATAGGCACTTTATGTATCAAACAACATGCTTTACAACCTAATATAATTGTCCCCTTCGATTCATCCATCCAGAGAAGTAGAAGTTGATCGTTGAACTACAAGAAACTTAATATATTGCGGCACCCAATGATTATGGCAAAAACCCCTAATAGTGTCGTGAGAACCTATGTAGCAAGAAGTCTATTGTTGCACCTAATTTTTATTGGTGTTGCAAGAGATTATATTTTTAGCCACACTCTTTTCATATTGTTGCTACAACTATGTTACAAAAGTATTTTGTAGCAGTAAATTATAACTTTTAGCTGCAGCTAAAAAGTACTGTGGTTAGAAATTTGTTTTTGCAACACCTATATTGAAGGTGTGGCAATATATGGTGTAACAATAACTATACTTTCTTCTAGTTAAGTTGGAAGCAAAAAAACAAAAAACAAAGTGTAATCCAATTTTTAATATTTTGACCAGTAGAGTTATGTCAAGTGTCTTCACCGTAGCTTAATTAGAAAAGACCTATTTCGGTCAATAGGAAGCGAAGATTTCATCATCGTTCGACGTAAGAGCTTATTTTGCCAAGGCCTTTACGGGGGAAGACGATACAATCTGATCCTTGACCCAAAATTCACTCAAAGATAGACACATCCTATATATCTGCCTTCGGTTTTCGTTGCAAAACTGACGTGGCTATTGGCTAATGCATTGTCCTCCACAAGCATACCCTACCTAGACAGTTCACATGGTAGTATGAAATACATTGTCCTCCACAATCTTTGTTCTTTCAGACCAATTCTTATCTCTTGCGCGTCATCCTTGTTGAAAACATCCAAGTTCATCTCAAGTCTCAATTAAACATCACATTAATGCTCTTAGCAAGTTGCAACACAAGGAAACACAGTTTTCTTTGATGAAAAAGAAAGAATACACACGTATCATTTAATGAACAGCCATCAAGAAATCAGTTGGATGACAATTTCAAGAAGGAAGTAAAGTTGGTCATGATCATGGCCAATGACTTTCTTGTTTCTCCTATGTCATATCAATGCGATTCCATATGTTGTTAATTGATCATCATCAATGCTTAAAAGGGACACACATACTGGAAATTTTCTTTGTTAATAAATGATCATGGTAGAAGAATAAGTCTGCCAGTGCCCACTGAAGAACATATTATCAAATGACACTCTTTTGTGTCTCACATTCATTAGATGATCATGATGTACTCGTACTACATGCATGAATTGTGACCCAGAACAAATTACTAGTACATGACTTTTTGTAAGAAGAAGTGTTCTACTATTGCAGGTTATCCAATAGAAATGTGAAGGTACACATATTCTGAATTTGATGTAGCCAATGTCATTGACCGAGTACAACTTAACGGTAAAATTTTGTGAACGAAACAGCTTAACAGTAAAAGGAAGTATTTTCAGAACATGATGTTTATCTGTAAACTAATCATCAACACATGACCGCATAGCGCAGTGGATTAGCGCGTTTGACTTCGGATCAAAAGGTCGTGGGTTCGACTCCCACTGTGGTCGTTTTTTTTTTTTTTTTGTCCTCTTCTTTTTTCAGCAGCCAGCCGGAAATAGATGCTGAAAAAAAGTTTCCTAAGAGATCCAACTTTCATGTGTTTGGGTATACAACAAAATAAAGTTGATCCCAGGGATCTGATTGTGACGGGCTTCCAGGAGTAACCTAATATACTGGATAAACGACCATTTTTTGGTTCTTCTTCATATCCACAGAGATATTTAGCCTCTGCAAATATATTTAACCTCTACAGAGATATTTAGCCTCCTCCAATGTCTCGTCAGATTGTGAAACACCAAATCCTTCCACAAGAACGATTAAGATTTTATTTATTTTTTCTCACATTTCCAATACCTTCCGGTTGTTGCCTATTTATATGCTATTAAGAGCAAGTAACAATAGATTCTGCATCAACCCATCCATGGGAAGATTAAACGCATACTACATGAAATTTGCTTCACATTTTTCATTTGCTATAAACGGCCAACTAGGGAACAATAAGTCGCATCAAATTCGCAGTCCTCTAGCGCCTGAAAATCTATTTGCGGTTTTGGCAGTCTACTCATGCAATAAATTCACTGAGTTTCTTGAAATTTGGGGGCAAAGTTTACTAAATCTTCGTCACGACACCAGGTTTGCATGTCTTTCTAAATGTTATCTAAATGCTTATCAGATCTCACCTGTGCCAGAGAGGTTGACAGCAAACAGATTTGGATATCCTTTGTCTGTTCTGTCCCCACCATGATGGGCGCGGCGCGGCACACGGAATAGCAAAAGAGACGGCCGTGGCCACTTGTCCCCGAGTTGCAAGAAATACTCTTTTACATCTGAACACGAATGAAAACCCCGGGATAATGGCAAACTCCCATTCAGTAACTTTCTTCTTCTTAATTATAAAGCCACCTTCCTCCTCAACTTATCCCTCTATACACCTTTGGAGGAGGTGAATGAACAAATACGGTCACATGAAGTTCTTCCACTTCAGATTTTTCTTAACTGATACTAGGATTTTGCCTGGGGTAATAATGTACACAATAATAATGAGTTTTTTTTCTTTTCTTCCCAAAAGTCTGTCAGCAGATCCAAGTATCCAACTTTAATATTTTTGAGTACACAACACAAGCAGACCAAAACAAATTAGTACTAGAAGCCTACTGCTTGGCTGTATTTACATTATCTAAACCAACCAACTAGAATATTGCTCCAAGTCCAAGACTTATATGTAAGTGGATCAAACTTTCATTTGTTTGGGTATATATAAAACACAACAAATTGATACTAAAGAATAAAACTCTTGTACAATATCTTGATTGTGTGTATGAAATCAGAAATTTTACTCATCCAAGACAACTAAGATTCATTTTTTGATACCTCTTCATATAGTGCTATAGAGATGTTTAGCTTCCTCCAGTGCCTCATCAATTGTCAGACACCAAATCCTTCCACAAGAATGACTCGAACGTCTTTATTTTTTGTTTGTTTTCTCTCTGTTTTTTTTTTTTTTTTTTTCTCATTTCAAATACCTTTTAGTTGTTACCTATCGATATGCTAATAAGAGCATGTCAAAAAGGTTGTTAATCAATCCATGTGAGATTAAATGCATATTAGATGAAGTATGCTTCTTGGGTAGTATATGCAACACAAAATTGATAAGTACTCCTTGTCAACACGTTCGCCAAAAGAAAGAAGTCGATATAACCAGGCAACACCGATATGGTAAACGAAGTATCTCCCAAGTGATTGAGCTGCAAAACTCAAAACCAAACACGGAACTCGTATTTCTTTTCTCAGCTTGAGAAGGGAAAAAATTGGGGAACATTTTAGTACATTTAAGTGTGTTGATATCTAAAATTTCTTTTTCTTTTTCTCCTTTCAAAAATGTCTTTTATTGTTGCTGCCTATTTATATGCTAATAAGAGCATGTCAAAAGGTTGTTAATCCTTCCTATCCACGGGAGATTAAACGTGTATTACATGGAGTATATGCTTCTCTGGTATACATTTCTCATTTGCCTTAGACTAGTGCAATCAGGTACTTGAGTGCATAATGAGCATGCATGTTTATGTCGTTATTACATGAACGTGTATTACATGGAGTATATGCTTCCTATCCACGGGAGATTAAACGTGTATTACATGGAGCATATGCTTCTCGGGTATACATTTCTCATTTGCCTTAGATTTATTATTATAGAGAAGAGATGCGCATTAAAGTGATATGAAATTTAACGGCTTTAATATGCATGCTCACTGTATTGTTTTGCACACAAATGCGTGATAGCAAGGCTCTTTATAATAAACAACCAAACAAAAGGAAGAGTGAAAATGAGAATAGTTAGGCTGATGGTACTTCCTGAACTAATTTGTCATGCGAGAGAAATTCCAGCGCCACTTATTTACATGACAAGTTTTCTCTCATTTGTTTAACAATGTACAAATGAGGAACAAGGAATAACTTGCAGTCATGAACGAAGCGTCCCCTTCCTTCTGTATAACAACATTTTTGAATGATATCATCTATACGAAGATGTCTGCAGCATCAAACTGGACCTATCCCCCAGCTTGTAATGTTTTATCTGTTGTAGTCCTTGTTTCAAATTGATAAGACAAAAACAAGAAAATCGATCATTTACAATAAGAACAAAAGTAATATAGACAACATTATTTTTGAAAATGACAAAAGATGAAAGTCTGGGTTCGAATAGACAAACTAAACTGTCATGGGGTATTAACATGCCTTGGAACCAAGAGTTGTTATACCAGCAAATCTGTCTGCAAAAGAATTTTTTTATTTGTTTCATCAGACAACTTTGTATTTGTTTTATCTGTTGTAGTCCTTGTTTCAAATTGATAAGACAAAAACAAGAAAATCGATCATTTACAATAAGAACAAAAGTAATATAGACAACATTATTTTTGAAAATGACAAAAGATGAAAGTCTGGGTTCGAATAGACAAACTAAACTGTCATGGGGTATTAACATGCCTTGGAACCAAGAGTTGTTATACCAGCAAATCTGTCTGCAAAAGAATTTTTTTATTTGTTTCATCAGACAACTTTGTATTTGGTAATCTTATAAGTCATCAAGGCTCAAGCTGCAATTGCTAACGGACTCTAAAAAAAAAAAAATCATAACTTTGGCATTGCGAAGTTACTGATGCAAAGACTCGAGTAAAACTGTGTTCAGGACAAAACAAGTTACAAGGGATAATATTGCGAATGCAATCAAAAATTGTCAAACTAGTCGATACAAAAGCAACAACCTTAAAACATTATATTTATATAAGTAAAAGCCTATAACCTTTTTTGTTTTTTTAATATATAAACATATAACCTTTTTTGTTTTTTTAATAAACATATAAGAAGATATATTAGTAAAGAGACAGGAATTGCAAAGACTGCTAGAGGTACGTAGTAACAATGAAGTTTAGAAAGATTACCAGTAATTACCAAAATATAAAATCCCAATTAAAATGTGTATTGGAACAGTTGATATGTAACCTATTTCCCGTCACAAATGCCCAAGCTAGAATGCACTATTTATGTAGGAGCAGAATCTCGCTACAACTACGTACCACCGAAATTGTAGTCAATAAGCATTTGCGAAGATCTCGCAGACCACTTGAAGAATGACGTAGCAGATGACATCAACTTAATCATGAGGAAAGTGTGAAGATCTTGCGAGATTAAAGAACACTGCGAAGAAAACTTTTGTAAGCTTGCGAGAATGTCGCAAGCCAGATCCGAAAATGAAGGATAGCTTAGCTGTCATCCACTATATAATATCCTATATATAGAACCGAGCATATTTGAGAGAGAGAGAGAGAGATCTTTTTGGTAAGAATGACAGAGCAAATAGGAGAGAGAAAGTCTGACAGTGAATTTTGAGTTCCTTGTACTCTTATTCTCTTAGTAAGATCTTTAAGAAATTCTAATAAAATTTAGAAAGTAATTCTTAAAATTGGAGTAAACATTTGTGTCATCTTAACAGGGTGTAGTTATGGGATTTCCTGCAACTACATAATGGCGCTAGAAACAAGGAAAATTGTTTGAAGATAGTTTGAAGACTGGGTTGAAAATTGCTGTTGTGATTTGAAAAAGATCAGAATAATTGTTGAAGAATTTGTGTAATTTTTAACAGATTATTGAAATGGCAAGGAGAAGTAAGAGAATCGCTGGAAGGAGAAGAAATGAAACTGGAGAATCATCCAGGATGGGAGCAAGAAATAATGAAGAAGAGAAAATTCAATCACCAATTCAGCAAATTCAACCACCAATTCAGCATACAACCGCACAAGAAAGAATTGTTGATTATGATAGAGTCAGTGTACACACTTGGCAAACAGATTCATCGGAGGGAGCAGAAGAAAGACAACAGTCAAGGCGAGTAGAGTAGAGAGAAATAGAGAAATTAAAGAAGGAATAATTCATGGAGAAGAGGAGAATGAGACACTAGATGCATTCAGACAAATACTATTTGAAGGAAGGAGATTAGAAGCAGAAGAACGTGCAAACTTAACATGAAAAAATCATGAATTGAGAATGGAAAACATGAGGTTGCAAAATACAAGGTCAAGGAGTACCACAAGGTCAAATTCAAGATCAAATAGAAGAAGAGAAAGACGAGATTCACCTATGGCGGAAATTGATGAGGATGTTCAAGAAGATGTACAAAATCCATATGAAGGAATTCGCGAAGAAAGGGCAATGGCAGAAGATCGTTACGTACAACATGGTGAAAATTATCGAAATGAGCAAAACAACAGAAGTCAGAGGAATGCAAAGATAAAATAATCAAGATGGCGAAGAAAACCGAGAGGAAGGAAGGAGGATATTACATGGGATAGAAATGCGAAGAAATCAACAAGCAGTTGACGATGAAATTGAGAGGTATAACGCTGCACAAATTCGCAGAGCTTGCGAAAGAGAAAGGATGAAGGAAAAAGTTAAAGAACAAGAACTCTTGGAAGCTATACGACAGAATAATCATGATAATCGAGAAAGAAGACGTGAACGCAACCTCCACAATGATAACCTTGATGAAGAAATTAATATAATCCAAAGAAGGATTGAAGAAGATCACAGGGGAGAAAATGAGAGACGAAATCATGTGCGAACACATGTAAGATAACATCGCAGGAGAGAACGAGAATAAGAAATTAAGGAATAAGAACAATATTTCGCAAGGAAATATAGGCATGAACGAAGGAGAAGAGAGGCAGCATTAAAAAGACAAATGAACCAAGAGTCAGCTGCGATTGAACAAATTTTGAGAGAATTAGCAGAGATGATAGAAATGTTAAATAAAAAAAGAGAAGGAGGCAGAAGACAGTTGGGTGAGGCAATAGAGGAAGCTTCTAAGATACCATTCACCCATGAAGTACAGTTAAGGGGAATACCACCAAAGTGCAATCTGCCTTCCTTAACAAGCATTTTTGATGGAACAAGTTGTGCAGTCCAGCACATTAAAGCCTATAATATTCTAAGATGCATGTTACAATGGGAAAACCATGATGCTATATTGTGCAAATACTTTGCATCAAGTTTGACATGAGAGGCATTGAAGTGGTTTGAAGGTCTACCAAAGAATATAATAGCATCCTTGAAGGCATTGAAAATGGTTCAATTTTCCTTGATCTATCATTCTAAGAATAATTCTCTTAATATTTCCGCAATCATTAGTTGTATGTCCATGAAAGTTATGATATGCGCAGAACGCATGACTTCTATGGGTCGAAGGTGGCTCACTCCCCATATTCCAAGGTGCTGGGATCTTATCTATCAAGATTATGTCTTCCCATATATTTTCCACACTAGCATTTAGAGGTGGCATTATTATTTCTTCCCAAACTACCTTGTTAGTTCCTTGTCCTCTATAGTAGTTGTTCTTCAGACCTCCATAAGTTTCTTGTGGTTGGTCAAGTCATTGAATCTAATTATTTTCGCTAAGGCTATATAATCTTCTTTCCCTCTCAAACTCTTCTTGATCACGACTTCCCATTTCCATTAGCTTTCGTTGACTTTCAACTATCATCATTCCTTGTTTCTCTTGCGAAGTGATCGCCACTGTATTTGTTAACTTCGGCAGTAAACTAGCATTCGTTACCTTTGAACTTGTGTTCGCAACTTGGTATGACTCAATTTCATTATGCTTTTCCTAAAAAGCTATGTACTCCTCTTGATATTCTCGCAATTCAGTCATGGTGATAGTATTCTTGATTCTGAATATTTGAACATACAACAAATTTGTAGCGAACATTGCATTGATGAATGACAAAATGAGGTATCTTTCGTCCACACGGCCATCCCTATTTCTACACATGGTCTTCCACCTCAAAGTTAAATGCTTCAAACTTTCGCCTACTCTTTGTTTCAATCCAAATACATCTTCAATGCCTGGACGTGATGAGTTGTTACTTATATAAGCTCCCAAGAAAACCATTTGTAAATGATTGAAGGATGCTATTGTATTCTTTGGTAGACATTCAAACCACTTCAACGCCTCTCCTGTCAAACTTGATGCAAAGTACTTGCACAATACATCTCCATGGTTTCCCCATTGTAACATGCATCTTATATAGCCTTTAATGTGCTGGACTGCACAACTTGTTCCATCAAAAATGCTTGATAAGGCAGGCAGATTGCACTTTGGTGGTATTCCCGTTAACTATACTTCATGGGTGAATGGTGGTGTCTTAGCATCTTCCTCTATTGATTTTTAGAGGAAGAATATCTTGGTAAATGTTTCTTATGTAGTTGCATAATAAAATTAATTCGTTTGTAGAGGTAATTATATATTCTAATAAATATAATTATCATAAAATTCAATCAAATTAGGGGAAATTAATGGTAAATATAATTAGGGCTGAACAATAAAGTTTCCTTGATAAATTTGCCCTAATTTGAACAAAAGTGTTATGAGATGAAAAAATAAGAAACCAAATTGATGATGAATATCAATAACGAAGAATAAATTCAACTGTGCATATAAAATCAGATCTGTTACATTAAAAGCAAACTAAATCCTTTCCTTAAGAGTATTGAGACAACATAAAAATCAAAATCGTACCTCAGTTGGTGCTATATATGAAACCCCTAAATATATGAAACCCTGGATTTCGAATTCCCCATCTATTTAATACCCCTTCAAATCTCTTCAAGTTCAGTTGAATACGAACGATATAGATGAAGGTATGATATGGCTATTGATCCTGGTTGTGCTCAATCCCTGTTAACGAATCAAAAAAGTAATGAATCAAGATCACAAAGTACGAAGAGAAAGAAAGTGATTGATAGAGAATAGATTCCCCTATTCACCATTTGAAATTGATAGGGGAATCAACTGCAACTCTATGGTATGGAATTTTTCTTCTTTTCCTTTATTTTTTTTTATCTCATCCTTTCTCCTTATTTATTTCTTGAGTATTGGAATGAATAAGTGAAGATCAAAAGAAGAAGAAAAGAAGAAAAAAGAAGAAAAATTACAGTAGTAGAAGCGGAATCTGCGGAAGAACAGTAAAATTACAGAAAAGATGAGAAGAAAGTAAAAGGGAAAAAAGAGAAGAGTAAGAAAGATATATATAGAGAGAAGAAATTCTTGAGAATATAAACTCATTTAATGCGAAGAGTATACGTGAACGGTTGAGAAATGACGGTTGAAAAGAATGTGTCAAGAATTGAATGGAGGAAGAGACGCGTGTAATTAATTCTGCGTAGAGTACGGAACTGTGCCAGAGGATAAGAATATGGAGAGATAAGCGGTTGCGGCATTTTGAAATGAAAATTCTCATATCATTATCTTCTTCGTAGAGAAGACATGAGAAGAGTCAAGATGTAGGAGCAGAATCACGTAACAACTACGTACCAGCAAAAGTGTAGTCAATAAGCATTTGCGAAGATCTTGCAGACCAATTGAAGAATGATGTAGCAGATGACATCAGCTTAATCACGAGGAAAGTGTGAAGATCTTGCGAGATTAAAGAACACTGCGAAGAAAACTTTTGTAAGCTTGCGAGAATGTCGTAAGCCAGATCCGAAAATGAAGGATAGCTTAGATGTCATCCACTATGTAATATCGTATTGTTTATAGGTGAAAATAGTTTCTACCGGTTTTGGTAATTGCGGGTGTGAAAGGTGAGAAACTGTTTAAACCCTAAACAAATATACTGCGTGGGAGTACTTTAAGATCGAGAGATCAATCTGTACAAGTCCGGCCTAAACCAAGAAATGGCCGTTCCAGACTTGCTTCTGTCACAAAGAGGAGGAGAATTGGTTGGTTTTGGGGAGGGAAGCAAGGAGAGTGGTAAAACCAGAATAGTTTATTCTGGAAGAGAAGTTGGGTTTCTACGACTTGTTATCAGAAAAGTAAGAGAGCTCATGAGGATAGCTAGCAGGTAAGTATTTCTGAGTGTTGTCTTGTCCGAATGAACTCCCTGTCCAAATGGAAATAGGTAAGACCTATTTATACAAGTCGAGGTAGAAACGTACCCTGGTATCATTAAGGGGTGTGGATGTAAATGTAAGGAGGTGGTAACCGTATGCATGGACTTGATGTCCCATAAAGTGGTTAACGCATGAAATTGGTTTTCATGAAACTATTAACGTTATGGAATTGATGTTCCACAAAGTTTGTTAACTCACGGCTTTATGTCCAAAAAACATTTCCCACATAACTCCTGTATTTACTAGGCGCCTCACCCTTATGACACTTCCTTATGAGGGGCGTAATGTACTCCGCACGCTGTAGAACACCAAACCAATACCCAAAGAGAATCCCCCTGTTTGTGTTGATGTCTCGAATGTTTTGGAAAACATGTAACACATTGTTGTGGGTTGACAAGTCGATCTTGGGGAACTTCCTATCCAGGTGACTTTCGATGGTCGAGATATTGCATCTTGAGAGGAGGGGAAACTATTGATCGTTGCACGCCTTCGTTTTGGTATCCATGTAGTGAGGTCCAACAGGGTGGCACGGCTAGGGTGTGCTTAGACTTGGTATGAGGAGCCAAGGGTTTGACATGGGCGTATGGCATGGCTAGGGCCAAGGCGAGGGCGCTTGGCTTGGCATGTCGTGCCTAGCATGGCTAGGGCCAAAGCAAATTGCGTTTTGCATGGCGCGGCTAGCTTGGCTAGGTTAGGTTTGGCTTGGCATATGGGTCCAAGGGGTATCCATGGGCACATGGCGTGATTAGGGCCTAAGGAAAGGGCGCTTGGCTAGTCATGGCGTGACTAGCACGGCTAGGGCCAAGGAATGGTGCAGCTAGCTTGGATAGGTACGTGACCAAGATAGGGTTTTGGGCCTAAAGTCGTGAGGGGACTTTAGACGGCTAGGATTTGTTCCTGGGGTTGTAGGGAAACCGTTGATTGTCACCTGGCTTCACTTTGGTAGCCGCATGAGGAAGGACAACATGGTGGCGCGACATGAGGGGCCATGGCAAGACATGTTTGGCATGGCGCGACTAGCTTGGATAGGTACGTGACCAAGATAGGGTTTTGGGCTTAAAGTCATGAGGGGACTTTATACGGCTAGGATTTGCTCCTGTGATTGAAGGGAAACCAGTGATTGTCGCCAGGATTCACTTTGGTAGCCGTGAGGAGAAGGCCAGTAGGGTAGCGCGGCTAGCATAGCTAGGGCCATGGCATGGTGCTATTGGCATAGCGCGGCTAGCTTGGGCTAGGTGTGGCTGGCATGATTTTCCATTGGCAAAAGGGTGCGTCTAGCATGGTTGGCATGCCTTGGCGTGGTAGGGTGTGGCTGGCATGATTTTCCATTGGCACACGAGATGTGGCTAGCATAGCTAGGGCCATGGCATGGTGCAATTGGAACGGCGCGACTAGCTTGGGATAGATGTGGCTGACATAGCTAGGTCTAGCATGGTTGGCATGCTTTGGCGTGGTTCGGGTGTGGCTGGCATGATTTTACATTGGCACACGAGATGTGGCTAGCATATCTAGGGCTATGGCACGGTGCGATTGGCATGGCGCGGCTAGCTTGGGCTAGGTGTGGCTGGCATGATTTTCCATCGGTACAAGGGTGCGGCTGGCATGGATGGCATGCTTTGGCACGGTTCAGGTGTGGCTGGCATGATTTGACATTGGCACACGAGATGTGTATAGGATAGCTAGGTCCATGGCATGGTGCGATTAGCATGGCACGGCTAGCTTGGGCTAGGTGTGGCTGGCATGATTTTCCATCGGCACAAGGGCGCGGCTAGCATGGTTGGCATGCTATGGATCGGTTCGGTTTTGGCTGGCATGATTTTCCATTGGCACACGAGATGTGGATAGCATATCTAGGGCCATGGTACGGTGCGATTGGCATGGCGCGGCTAGCTTGGGATAGGTGTGGCTGGCATGATTTTCCATCGGCACAAGGGTGCGTCTAGCATGGTTGGCATGCTTTGGTGCAGTTCGGGTGTGGCTGGCATGATTTCCCATTGGCACACGAGATGTGTCTAGCATAGCTAGGGACATGGCATGGTGCGATTGGCATGCCGCGGCTAGCTTGGGATAGGTGTGGCTGGCATGATTTGCCATCGGCACAAGGGTGGCTAGCATGGTTGGCATGCTTTGTCTTGGTTCAGGTGTGGCTGGCATGATTTGCCATTGGGACACGGGGGAGTTAGGGTTTGGTTTGTTGTAACCCTAATTTGAAAAATATACCCCGGTAATTATTAAAGACATATTAAAAGCTTTTTATTAAATACGCCTAGTAAATGCTTGTTTTAAATGTCTGCTAGGGTTTAGCGTTTTACGATTTTAACCCTAAACTAAAAAACACCATCAACATTAAGTCACTGCTTAGGTCGGAACATGTGCCTTGTTGCAGGGTAAGCATATGATGGTGTCAGACAACGTAAATCATTACAAAGATGGTCAGGAGAGTCCAACTAACCTTTTAAGTGGTAGAGCGAGTTTTGTCTTTCCATGTTGGTAGTCACGGCAAAGGGGGCGCAGTCTTGGAGGGAGGAGCAGGTGGATGGCTTGGACCGAAAGGTCCGAGAGGTGGAATGGTCCTGACCGTGGCAATGGCATGGTGGGGCATGTAGGGGCGGCTATGGCGTGGTGGGGTCGCGGAAATGGAGCGAGGGCTTGGATGAGGCTGCGACGATGGCAAGCATTAGCGGCTAGGCGCGGTAGGGACACGGTAATGGTATGATGAGGCCGTGACATTGCGTGAGTGGTCTTGGACATGGAAATTGGTCTTTGCGGGACAGGTTTCCTCTTTCCCTTCTTGGCTCTAAATAGGAAATCCTTTCTTTGTTCAAACTCCCACGTACCATGTATAAAAGGAGGGCCGGCCTCTCCCTTTGATTCACGCCTTCATTATTTCTTCTTTTGTTTCTTGGTAGCGGTGAAGTGGACGAGCGCACTAGGTATGCCTCCCAGTACTTCCGTTTGACTTTCTTTTCTTTCGTTTTTTTTTTTTTTGGCAAAAACCCTAGTTGCATGCGTACCTTTTCATGACCTTGTAGAAATGTTGGTGTGAATCTTAGGTATTTTTTCCCTAGCTTGTCGTAGCACTTAAACATGAATACCAAAGTAATGTTGACCTCCTCTACTCACAATGAAAGGTAGGCATGTGATAGTAATTGCCATGTATTCTCACGAAAACCTAGCTTTTTAGGGTTTGCTCCTTGTTTTGGCGTGGCCATGTGTATGGTTCCCCTGGTGAATCATTCCTCCTTGGTTGGACAAGAAATATATGCCGTGGGGTACGGCCTTTAAACAAACTGACTTTCGTCTTGGGTGAAAATAATTTTCGTGCACCTACTGTAATAATATCCCTTCGCATTGCTCCATTGTAGTTGTTTGATAAAATCTTCGTTATGATGTCACTTGAGGAGAGTTCTGCTGTAACGAGAGGCGTTTGCAACTCCAAACCAAACGTAGATTATGAATTCTTCACCACATCGGCCACGGTTAGGAGAAATCATCCCAGCTATGTGTCGATTCTTCTGACTGGCTCAGAAAGCGAAGGACAAGATCGATCGGTTTGGCCAGGAGGCGTATTAAGGTTTTGCCTTCAGGGGAAATAATATCGTGCTTCTTCTATAGATTTTAAAATCCCTGCAAGTCCATTGCGTTCCTTTGAGAAATGGACACGATTAATGATGGACCAGGAACCTGTAAAAACCAATTTGACCAGGGCGCAGATTGTCGGTGCGGTTGCGGCTTCTGCAGTGCTTCAGATTAGGAAAGACATTCCAGGGTTGGTTGCTTTTGTTTCCAGATGTTGTCCGGACACCCATACGGCCGTATGCAGGTGGGGAAAAATGACCATTTCTTTGGAAAGCATAGCTGTACTGCTAAACCTTCCCGTAGTTGGAAACCTTGATGTCAAGTTGTCCGCTGATAAAGAAGAAATGCATGTCGCTCTATTTGCGAAATCAAAGGGGTTCGTTCCGAAAGAGAATGAGATGAAGTGCTTCACGACTGGTGGGTGTGCCAATGGTTTCCTGACGCGTTAGAGCCAAACCAAAAGGATAGTATGCTTCATGTTGCGGCGTTCTTGGCTCTTTGGATATATAGAGATATTTTTGATGACGGCTCGGGAAAGAAAGAGATAAGACATGGACTTATCAAGTTTTCCATAAAATTAGCAAAAGGTGTCGTTCTTCCCCTCGGAGGTTTGTTTATTGGTTCCCTGTATGCACACCTGGACCAGCTGGTTTTGGACATGCGCGCCTCGAATGGTTATATGAAGGTAGATTCGTATGTTCATGCCTATTTTCTCCAGGCATGGTTGTGGGAGCATTTCGAGAAGTATGACCTGAAACCGTTGGCCATACTTCCCAAGTCTTGGGGTGGCTCCATAATAGTGTATTGGTCGAACAGGCGCAGAAAACCTGGTCCGAAACTGATTAGGTTTCTTGACAACTTGTATGCTTTTCGTCCATGGGCTTCGGTGCATGCGTCCATAACTCAGGTTAGTACCTTTGCTCCCGCTTCGAACATGTATTTGTCTTCTGATGGTGAGGGCCTGAGTGTTGGATAGATGGTGTTCATGCTTAGATGCATGCCTGGTCACGTGCCATCTTTTTTCCGAGGAGCTTGCAAGGCGATTTCCTATAATGTCGATAGGGCTGCTCGACATATGGGTTTTGACCAAGGGGTCCCACTTGTTCATCAGCCGGGTGTTCAAGAAATTGCGTTAGCGACTATTCTCGATGCTAGTGCTCTTGTATCGGGTAAAAATCTGCCTTTTTCTCGCAGAACGAAATCCATAAACGACCTCCAAATATAACACATTTTGGTAGGATGAAATCTTTGTCATACAGGAATTTGTGAAGTCCGTGGTGGAGAATACCCGTGGTAGACCTTCCGTCAAGGTTTTAGCAAAGCATCCGTTGCTGAGGGATACTTCTTCAATTAAAAGAAAATGTGTCGGTCCAGAAGCGAACAGTCCCTAGGTGAATGAGCGAAGGTCTAAAAATCGTGCAATAGGTTTCCGGTTAGACTCCACGGAGTTGCCGACTTTTAGTTCATCCAATATGCGGGTACGTACGGCTCTCCTCTTGACTTTAGATTGGAACGCTTATATCTTTGTTCCTTTTCTGAGAATGCGTCCTTGCATTCCGTCCAGGGTCTCAGTAGTACGAACGTCTTTGCCAAACTCGCGAGCAGTAAAAAATCACCATTTTCCGAGGCAGGGAGCGGCGTTGTCGAGACTATCCATAGTGATGAAGAATCCGAGAAGGGTGAAAGTTCTGATTCTGGTAATGGTGAGAGTGGTTCTTATGACAGCAGTGTTGAGTCTTCCTCTAGTCAGTCTGAAAGTGAATCGGTGAGTCTTCTCCACGTTTCCTTCTTTTCCCTTTTTTTTTTTTTTTTTTTTTTTTTTTTTTGCAGTGAAACTAAATCTTGATTTTTTAGGAGGAAACCGTTCCTGGGGATGATCTTGAAGCGGAATACCACCAGAGTAAAGACGTAACCGAACTTCCTACTGCGGAAACTATACCATCTAGCGATTTGGACATGGAGATTCATCGTCCCGACGGCGCTGTCGTGACTCAGGTGGAGAAGGGAACTTCGGGAGGTGAAATTGTAGTTAGGTATCTCCTGCCAGTTTTTGATTCAATTGCGGGTGCAACCTTCAATCCCCCGTATTTGGCCCCTTTCCCAGGTCATATGTTGATTGGTGGATTTAGCGTGCCCGCTAAACATGCGACACTGTACACCAAGATTTGGGAAAGCTACGGTCATATAGCCACGACTAAGAAAATCACTAGTCGACGTGCGTTGGTCAAGCGTGTGGAGGAGGCCTTGTCTTTGATTGATGAGATGTGCAACGTGACTGGTCATACAGTTTCTGAGGATGTAATCTCGACCTGGAAGTTCCATCGTGACATGTGCATGGGATTCCAATTCAACATTCCTTGGTTCGTTGAAGGTCTCTCTGATGTTGAAAGGTTGCTGGTAGAAATAGTCGAAGGTCCATCCACGGACATGGTGAAGAAGCAGGAAGCATAATTCAAGAAATTGTGCCGGTAATTGAAATTGAAAAGGGCGGATCTCTAAAGCATAAAGGAGGCCTTCGCCAAGAGGAGAAAGCCGTTGCTGGAAAACTTTCCTTGAATGTATATCTATCTTCTGGACCCCTTACCTTTAGGTTTTTTTTTTTTTTTTTGAAAGGTAAAAGAGACGCCGGGTTTATGGTTTTGATCTTCTAGTTTTCTTGGGTTGATGAACAAAATTTACCTTGATGGTTTTGGATTATATATTTTTGAACAAATATTTAGAATTGAATTGGCTATGAATGAAAGTGACGCACACGTCCCAAGTAGGCCATGGAACCGTGTGTTGGTAGATGACATGGGATGAACCATGGTTATATGTTTTATCAAAACTTGAAAAAGCAGACCACGTATTTTGTGAGAATAATACTTACTTGGTTTCTCAAGTCTTCTGATGAAAAATAAATTTTCCGGGCGTAGGACCAAGTTTTTTCGAAAAAACATGGCCAAGGTAAGTCCCAAGTGTTCCGAATCATTGCTGAGTTGTCTAATGACTGATCCATCAATCCCTAGGTGGATCGTTTTGCTTCTAACCCCTGGGGAGTCCCCAGCCATCCCTTGTCGGGTCATGATTGAGTCGTTGAGTGACTGAGTCGGGGTGAGTCTCCTTCCCCTACTATCTTGACGTCTGGGTTGAAGAACTAGATCGATCGAAAATTGATATTGTAACCGATAGATCAATCCTCCCGCTGTGGTTGCCAATTGTTTATAGGTGAAAATAGTTTCTACCGGTTTTGGTAATTACGGGTGTGAAAGGTGAGAAACTGTTTAAACCCTAAAAAAATATACTGCAAGGGAGTACTTTAAGTTCGAGAGATCAATCTATACAAGTCCGGCCTAAACCAAGAAATGGTCATTCCAGACTTGCTTCGGTCACAAAGAGGAGGAGAATGGGTTGGTTTTGGGGAGGGAAGCAAGGAGAGTGGTGAGACCAAAATAGTTTATTCTGGAAGAGAAGTTGGGTTTCTACGACTTGTTATCAGAAAAGTAAGAGAGCTCACGAGGAGAGCTAGAAGGTAAGTATTTCTGAGTGTTGTCTTGTCCGAATGAACTCCTTGTCCAAATGGAAATAGGTAAGACCTATTTATACAAGTTGAGGTAGAAACGTACCCTAGTCTCATTAAGGAGTGGGGAAGTAAATGTAAGGAGGTGGTAATCGTATGCATGGACTTGATGTCCCATAAAGTGGTTAACGCATGAAATTGGTTTTCATGAAACTATTAACGTTATGGAATTGATGTTACATAAAGTTTGTTAACTCACGGCTTTATGTCCCATGAACGTTTCCCACATAACTCCCGTATTTAATAGGTGCCTCACCCTTATGACACTTCCTTATGAGTGACGTAGTGTACGCCGCACGCTGTAGACCACCAAACCAATACCCAAAGATAATCCCCCTGTTTGTGTTGATGTCTCGAATGTTTTGGAAAACATGTAAAACGTTGTTATGGGTTGGCAAGTCGAGCTTGGGGAACTTGCTATCCAGGTGACCTTCGACGGTCGAGATATTGCATCTTGAGAGGAGGGGCAACCGTTGACCATTGCACGCCTTGGTTTTGGTATCCGTGTAGTGAGGTCCAACAGGGTGGCACGGATAGGGTGTGTTTAGACTTGGTATGAGGAGCCAAGGGTTTTCCATGGGCATATGGCATGTCTAGGGCCAAGGTGAGGGCGCTTGGATTGGCATGTCGTGACTAGCATGGCTAGGGCCAAGGCAAAGTGCGTTTGACATGGCATGGCTAGCTTGGCTAGGTTAGGTTTGGCTTGGCATGTGGGGCCAAGGGGTAGCCATGGGCGCATGGCGTGATTAAGGCCAAAGTCAAGGGCGCTTGGATAGTCGTGGCGTGACTAGCAAGGCTAGGGCCAAGGAATGGCGCGTCTAGCTTGGCTAGGTACGTGACCAAGCTAGGGTTTTGGGCCTAAAGTCGTGAGGGGACTTTAGACGGCCAGGATTTTCTCTTGGGATTGAAGGGCAACCGTTGATTGTCGCCTGGCTTTACTTTGGTAGCCGTGAGGAGAAGGCCAGTAGGGTGGCGCAGATAGCATATCTAGGGCCATGGCATAGTGCGATTGGCATGGCGCGGCTATCTTGGGATAGGTGTGGATGGCATGATTTTCCATTGACACACGAGATGTGGCTAGCATAGATATGGCCATGGAATGGTGCAATTGGCACGGCGCGACTAGCTTGGGCTAGTTGTGGCTGGCATGATTTGCCATCTGCACAAGGGTGCGGCTAGCATGGTTGGCATGCTTTGGCGCGGTTCGGGTGTGGATGGCATGATTTTCCATTGGCACACGAGATGTCGCTAGCATAGCTAGGGCCATGGCACGGTGCGATTGGCATGGCGCGGCTAGCTTGGGCTAGGTGTGGCTGGCATGATTTTCCATTGGCACAAGGGTGCGGCTAGGATGGTTGGCATGCCTTGGCGCGGTTCGGGTGTAGCTGGCATGATTTCCCATTGGCACACGAGATGTGGCTAGCATAGCTAGGGCCATGGAACGGTGCGATTGGCACGGCGCGTCTAGCTTGGGCTAGGTGTGGCTGGCATGATTTTCCATCGGCACAAGGGTGCAACTAGCATGGTTGGCATGCTTTGGCGCGGTTCGGGTGTGGCTGGCATGATTTTCCATTGGCACACGAGATGTGGCTAGCATAGCTAGGGCCATGGCACGGTGCGATTGGTATAGCGCGGCTAGATTGGGATAGGTGTGGCTGGCATGATTTGCCATCGGCACAAGGGTGCGGCTAGCACGGTTGGCATGCTTTGGCGCGGTTCGGGTGTGGCTTGCATGATTTGCCATTGGCACACGGGGGAATTAAGGTTTGGTTTGTCGCAACCCTAATTTGAAAAATATACCCCGGTAATTATTAGAGACATATTAAAAGCTTTTTATTAAATGCTCCTAGTAAATGCTTGTTTTAAATATCTGCTAGGGTTTAGCGTTTTGCGATTTTAACCCTAAACTAAAAACCACCATCAACACCTATATATAGAGCCGAGCAGATTTGAGAGAGACAGAGATCTTTTTGGTAAGAATGAGAGCAAATAGGAGAGAGAAAGTCTGAGAGTGAATTTTGAGTTCCTTGTACTCCTATTCTCTTTGTAAGATCTTTAAAAAATTCTAATAAATTTAGAAAGTAATTCTTGAAATTGGAGTAAACATTTGTGTGATCTTAACAAGGTGTAGTTGTGGGATTTCCTGCAACTACAATTTAGGTTTGAACTCCAAATCTTCACCAATCCTTAATCAGTGGTTGCATTCGAATGTTCTACTATTTCTTTCCCTCGTGGAACCATAGCTTTATTATGTCTATCTTATCTAAAACAACCAATTCCAAGACTCCAGAGTTCTAAAACAACCTAATTAATTGAGATAAAAACCATTTTTTGGTACCTTTCCATGGTGTGCAACATATCCAATGTCTCATCAAATTATCAAACACCAAATCCCTCTGCAAGAACAATTTGGACATATTTTTGTTGTTTTCTCTCATTGCAAATGCCTTTTACTTGTTGCCTATTTTTATCTATTTAAAGCAACTAAAAAAGCAAGAGTGAAAATGAGAATAGTGAGCTGATGTTTGGGCACTTCAATTGATTTTTCATACCAGACTTATTCCAGTGCCAGGATTTATTACACAATGAGTTCTGTTTCATTTATTTAACAATCTACAAGAAATGAGGAACAAAAATTAAGTTGCAGTCACGAATGGAGCATCCTCATTCCTTCAACATGAGTGAATGGTTCAAACAACATTCTTGAATGATACCATCTTAACGTTCACATTCTTAATAATAAACTTATATTGTTAAGAAACATCATTACATCGTTAAAAATAGTATTTTGTTTTAGTTAAAAGATTTTCTAAATTGACAAGGACTCCATGGTAAACACATTTTCCAAAAGATAGAAAAAGATGCTCAACATAACCAGGCAACACCTAATTCGTACACGAAATATCTCCCAATAAGACATTCGGTTGCTATTGCCCCTGCACTGACAACCTAAGTCGGTATCCTCTTCCACGCCAAAGAATATGGTAGCATTCGTAAGCGCTTACCTGCTCTACTTTATTTCTTGGTAAAATTTTACAAGTCACCTTCTGTCTCTAAATCGACTTGGATACAGATATAAAGCCATAATAGGATTAGAAATGTTTCTGCATCCCAGGCTGCAGCCCCCCAAAATACGAGAAACTCCTTTTTAGTTAACCTATTTGTCAGAAAAAAATGAAAAAGCTCTGGTCAAAATTATAGTTAGCCCAAAATAAACTCTCTATCTATACAAAATTGAGAAACCACACGCCACGTATCCCACTAATAACTCTCTATCCATATAAACATACAAGAAAACTAATCTTCTGGTGACTTCCTCCAACCTTTTTTCTTCTTATCTTGCGGTTCTTTTTAGTTTCTAGGTTAAAACTTGGATCTAAAGCACAAGTGACGGAGGTGAGGGTCAAAAGATTCATATAACTATAGATTAGCACAGGGTAAAACTTTTCATTAACCCATTAGTATGACATATTCATATGACTTCTTTCCAATTTAATTGTTATAATGTTGCGCTTTTTACTTCTTTTAAACTTTTGTGTCCTCTTCTGTTTCTGTTAGTGCTTAGAAATTAAATTCAACTGTGAAATTTACTCCCACTCCATCACAATTTGATCTATCTAGCCCATATTGTTTCCAAATATTTACTAAAACTTGGTCCATGCGTACGTAAACTAAAAATTAACTCAAATATCAAAATCTATTACATAATATTTTCCCATTTTCTTTTCTTTTAATAAACAATGACAAAAAATTGACATTTAAATGTTCCGATGTATCGTTTTTTAATTTCATGAACTGATTTGAGTACCATACAAAGATATAGAAGTAACATTTTAAAAATTCAAAAATTCGAGCGGCCTTTGGCCGCATTTCATATAATAATATTTATTTTTATTATATATGTTGTCTTCGCAATTTAATATTGTCACTGAGCTGAACTTTACTATATAGAAAATGATAAGTAGCATGCAGTGTTATTATCACTGTATTTAAATTTGAGGCATTTAGATTGCTATAATCTGGGTGCACGAAGAAAAAAAAAATAGCCCACCCGGACACAAATTCTTGGTTCCGTCGCTGGCATCAGGGCTGAAAAAGTCCTACAATGCAGAGTTACTTTCCAGGACTACCTAAAAGGGACAAGCTATAAAAGTTGCCATCAATGGATGAAATCCTAGAGGTGTTCTGCAGAGGGACCGAGGGAATGGCGGGGCTGATGTTAAATATCAAGTTTTTGTTTGTCTCAATTAATACATGACCATAACTTAATACACGACCTGTCTGCTGTCTCAATTAATACATGACCATAACTCGCTCGCACCAAAATTCTTTACCGATCAAAAAAAAAAAAAAGTCCATAACTTAATACATGACCTGTTCTGTTTCATGTATTCTACGGCATACAAGAAACGAGGAACGACAATTAGGCATCAGTCATGAACGGAGCATCCCCGTTCGTTCTTCCCCTTTTGTTGTAGGCTTACAATAGTGCACCCTGGTTTGATACTAGATTAATGCCCATCAATTTTTTGGTACGTACGTACGTGCAACTATGACGAGACATACATAAACTACATGCACAGAAAAAAAGCATATGATGATCAGCCGGACCAAACTCAGTTTTCAAGTTTTTTGTGTTGTTCGTGTGATTCGTTATCTTCCAATTTTTTGACATGTCAGAGAAAAAAGTTCAACAATTTCTAATGTCTACCCCTCCTCACCATCACGAAGGGGCGAGGTTGAGGAGAGTAATAAAGAATACGGTCCTTAATAGTGAAGAAAACCATATGAGATGAACGCCAAGATTGAAAGATGAAATCACATTGATTTAAGTTTCTTTTACAAATTCAAAATGATAATGAAAATCTACAATACAGGGACTTATTGTTTAAAAAATAAATCTAACAACAAATTATGTTGTTTGAGTAGTTACTCTACTTATTTATGATAAATCAGTTTCCTTAATAAACTATTAGTTAACACAATCTTGCACGGCACAATCAGTCCATCCATATTTAGCTTCCTCTAATGTCTCGTCAATCAACATACACAAGAACATACTTTTGAACCTTGTTTTAACATTTTTACTAGTATCACTTAAATTATCTTTGCCTTGTTGCCTATTTTATATGCTCTTAAGAGCATGTCAAAAGGGTTGTGCATCCAGGTAATTCATGGGAGAGAAAATGCGTGATACATGAAAAAAGCTTATTGGGTACATGAAATGAGGAGCAAACTTAAATTTCAAGCATGAGTAAAGCCGAGAGCAGCCTTGTTACTAACCAAATTGGCGTCGGTCTAAGGATACTAATTACATGGTGGAGATGTCTACCACCATCTCAATTCTACGAGATCTCACAGAGGAAAAAAACAACCAAATATGCTCTTTGGACATGGAAGGAGGCAGAATGATATCAACATATATAATCTTCCGTTAGAAGGAAAAGAAATAGTGGGGAATGAAATGTATAGAACATAAAAGAAGCAATAAAAGGAAGACTTCTCTAAGTCTAGCTGGGAATTGAGAGAGTATTATGATCATGTAAACATGCCTAAGAAAAATGCCACTAGCAAATCTGGTCTGGGAGAAGATATATCATCAACAACTTTGGTTGGTTATCTAACAAGTCGATCAAACTGAAACTAAAGCATGACTAGCACTGCTGTAAAAATGACAACTTGTTCATGGCATTGCAAATTTACAGATATGATAATTGAAGGGAAATGGATTTCCTTCTTCTTCTTGCCTTCCGTCTTCAATGATAACTGCATGTATGTCAGAGAAGCATTCAGTATTTTTCAGAAAAACAAAAACAAAACAGGAGACTAGCATAACGCAGCTGACTTCCGATCAAAATGGCTAACCTGCCTGGAGAATCTTGTTGGGCGAGGGTCAGTCTAATACAGCAGATGCCAGATAGTTCTGATGGAAAGTCTGGAAAAGTGTTTTCCCACAGAGCAACGGTTATGGGATATCCCTTTCAAAATGAGTGAGAGTGGAGCTGATAGGGTATGTTTCCCACTATGGGATTGAGAAAAGCCATCTTTGCTCAGTTTGGTATACCCGTATACCCGTGATAAATCCTTGTTTTGGACATTGTCGGCATATTATTTAGTAATTCTTATAGTCTCTCCTCTGAAATATTACCGGTTTCATCACTTGGAGCCATGAAAATAGGCCAATAAAAGAAAAAAATGTACTGAAGAAAATCGACAGGATACTGGAAATCATTGGTCTCGAGAACATCATAATCTCCGTACCATGTTTTAAGTTCAAGAAGCTTCAGTCCATCCTTCTTCATGTGCCTCAGCATCATTTAACAACTAAAACCATTTTATATACAGACAAAATATTTGAGGCAGGTGGGTGCCATAACATTTAGAACCCCAAGGCAATATTTTCCATCAAAGAACCTGGTAGCACTGGTAGGCGCGCATACCTGATCTACTTGACTAAGAGCTAGCACCTATCCCTTCCCTATCCTCAAATAAAGGGAAGGGATGACACACGAAAGGCAACTCTGCTATGGTGCCTAGCTATCCCTTCCCTACACTATACGCGGACCCAGTCCACGTATGAATAGTGCAGAACGGGAACCGAGTCCGCGTATTAGTCAACTCGTTGACTTGACCAAATACGCGAATTGAGTCCCCGTTTGATAGGTTTTACCAATCAGGAGCGCAGAAGACGACCATTTCTTCTTTTCTTCCTCTTCTTCTCCATTTTTCTCCACCTCTCTCCCAATCGATTTGAAGACCTTCCCGTATGTTTGTGGAGCTATAATTCATTGGGTATGTTCATTAGTATCCCGTGAAGCGTTTGCCTTTATCAATTTCTTGTTTCATCAACAAAATCATCCAAGGTGAGTTATTTAAAATTTAGGGTTTAATTTTTTTTTTAATTTGATTTTAATCGAATTTGAGATGTTGGGTTGTTTTAATGCGTCATTGATTGTTGTTTCATAGTTGTGGACATTGTTCATTGATTTAATGATTTTTTGAAGAATTTTTGAAATATGGTGTTGTGTATGAATGAATTTTGATATGTATAAGATAGTGTAATTGATGATTTGGGATTGTAGAATGATTAAGAGCATATGTATTATGTATATGTCACATTGGTGTGAAACTGATGAATGTTTTGGTATTGAAGAATGATTAAATGTATATGGATATGGTATTATGTTTGATGATTTTTGATTTTGGTAGACAATGTGGTTAATATGTAACATACATGATTCATGATTGATTTTGGTAGACAATGTATATGGATTTTTGTGACTATTCAGGCCGATGTTAACATACGCAACCCTGGAATGGCATATGAATAAAGGGTAAATAAGTTTTACAGAATTCTTTCACTTTGAAGTAAATCAATCTACTTACGCTAATTTTAATTTATGAAATTTCAGATAAGTGTTGCTCGCTTAGGCTTTCTTAACCAGACAGGCGACAATTTTCCTCATGATGAATGTTATCAGCTGTTAAAAGCGGTTTACGATAGTTACAATCCAGACCAAATGTAGCTACATCGCCTATGTGTTTTAGCATCAGATGTTAATCAAGTCTTCGGAACAACAATCCTGAGGAATGATTGAATTTGAATGTTCTATCTTATATTTATGTAATTTTCTGTATTTCTGTGTGTGTTTCAACATCAGATGTTAATCAAGTCTTCGGAACAACAATCATGAAGAATGATTTAATTTGAATGTTCTATCTTATATTTATGTAATTTTCTGTATTTCTGTGTGTGTTTCAACACCAGATGTTAATCAAGTCTTCGGAACAACAATCCTGAAGAATGATTGAATTTGAATGTTCTATCTTATATTTATGTAATTTTCTGTATTTCTGTGTGTGTTTAAGCATAATGTTAATCAAGTTTTCGGAAATATAGTCGTTTTTTGTTTGAAGATAGTTAACACAATTGTGAATATCCCTCAAAGATATCCGTTATAAATTACCAGTTAAAAACTAGCCGTTGCGATATAAATTCACAATTTATAATAGCCATTTAAAGTGGTCGTTGAAATTTAGCCGTTGGGAATTAGCCGTTATGAAAGATCCGTTGGAATAACTTAATTTTATTCAAATTATCGTAATTAGAAATACATATATAATTGTTACAAATACAACGTTACTTAAAATAATGTTACTTAAATTAACTACACTACCGAAAAAGAAATACAACGTTACTTAAAATAAATTATAATTAAACTAATCTATTACAAATTGGAAGGATTACAAGAACTTAAATAAGACATTAATTAAAACGAATAAACACTTAAGCAAAGCTATTAAAAATGGAAGGGATTATCTTGTTGCCTTTGCATCTGCACGGCGATATGGCATTCTGTTGATATTCAAAGTACTTTTTTCCCTTTGGAGTCATCTTCTCGAGATCCATTTGCATTATTTCCCTTTCTTCTTTCATTCGAGCTGCCTCAATTTGTTGTTGAGTTGTGTCTATCATCCTTTCCATAATTTGGTTTTGTTGTATCTGACGGGGTGGGATAATCGATCGGGATTCTTTTAGATAATCAAACAGTTTACTGCCCGCGTCGCTCATCTGAGAGTCTTGCGAGGATGGTGTGTCGGGTTTATTTTTCGAAACCCGCTTTTTCATAATTTCCGCATTTTTCCCTGCTTTGGAAAAGCGTTTATCTCCTGTAAATCCACCTGACGATGTTCCAGGTATAGTCATTTGGCTCGCATTACGGGTAAATCCTTGTGCAAAAGGGATACCGCAAGGGATGTTATTTTCAAAAGGATTTTCGACAAACTGGTTTGACGGGGGATTTTGGGAACTAGAGGGTGGGGAGTTAAACATATTAGAGAAATTTGCATTCATTTGAGATGAATGAGGGTTAAAATCTTGTTCCATATCTTCAATTGCACCGACTGCTACAATTGGAACATCTTTAAGCATCTCATACTCAACATCTCGTTCAAATTTTTTTCGGTATATGTCAACATATAAGCTTTTTGCAATTATGATCTACATCAATGTAAAGATACCGTAAATAACATATTAGTAAATTATAATGTTTATACAAACAACATATACAAAAAAAAAATTAAAAAAAATTACATACCCGATTAATTGAGTCAGTGCCAGGATTAGCGACTGTAGCTCTTGCAACACAACCGGAAAAGTTATCCACTTCAATCTTGATTTTGCTAAACCGATTACGAACGCTTTTTTGCGTATGACCGTATCGATTTCCACCACAAGATTCGACAAATTTATTAAAAAGCACCGCCCAAAACTCTTCCTTATCATCTTAATTGCTATAACCAACCGCAAGGTACCGAGTAATAAGGTGATGATTTTCCAAAACACTAAATCTCGTTCTTTGTTTCCTTTTTTGTCTTTGAGTCTCATCCATTGATAAGCAAAACAAAATTTACAAATATTACTTAAACAATAATAAAATTGGAAAGATTTTAGTGAAGAAATCAATTTGTGTAGGAAGAAGAAATTGATTTGGTGTGGTTTGAGTAGAGAATTAGATTGGTATTTATAGGGGATTTTGAAAAAATGGTCGTTGGGATCCGACAGCGTACAAAATAGAGCCGTTATTAGTGATGGATGGTTAGGATCGGGTGTGAGAGAGGTGTAAACCAAAAAGGTCAAACAAATATTATTTGTCGAAACGGGAACTGAGTCCGCGTACAGAATGCTACGCGTACTCAGTCCGCGTATCAACGACTTTATTTTATTTTTATTATTTTTAAACAGTATGCATCCAATTTCATCCTTGCTATTTTTTAAGTTTAAGCCTAGATGAAACCAGTTTCATCCTTACTATTTATTTTTTCTCCATTTCACCCATATAATTTTTTACTCGACCATTTGAACCGTGTTTTAAATTTTTTTGGATAAATAACCCATTTTCCGTTTTATTAACTTCTATCAGTAGCTGACACTAGGATTCCATCAGGAGTAATGAAGTACAAAAAGAAAACCAATTGATCTGACTCTACAGAATAAATTTCTCGCAACAAGAAAATTATATAGAATAAAGGATAAATTACTCGTAGCAAGAAAACTATAATTGAGAAGAAGATTCTAGAGTAACCCATTAGCAAGAATCCAGTGCAACCAGATTAATTCATCAAAGAACTTTCGCCTAACCTGATTAATTGACAAGAGGACCATTTTTTGATTCCTCTTCATATGGTGTTTTAGAGATATTTAGCTTCCTTCAATGTCTCGTCAGATTATCAAACACCAAATCCACTTAAGAGAATGATTTAGACATTTTTTTTCCTTCTGTTTTCCCTCATTTCAAATAACTTCAGCTTCAGTAGTTTGCCTATGTGTATTGTAAGAGCAAGTTAAAGGGTCATCCCAAAAATCCAATGGGAGACTAAGAGCATATTACATGATTGGGTCGACCGACCGGAGGGCCCGAAGGGAGGGAGTCCCTTTTATGGCCATTTTTTTTGTAAAATGTAGACTAACACAAATTAGGGGTGTCAATGGGTCCGGGACCTCCCAGGTATCACTAGGCCCGGACCCGAACCCTATTTATAAAAGTCGGGTCCGAATCCTAGGGGTTTCGGGTCCGGTTCTTAAATTTTTGGACCCGGAACCGGACCCGTTAAAAATTGCGAGTACCCGTCGGTTCCGGGTACCGGTTGGGTATTAACAAAACTATAAAAAAAACTTCAAAAACTTGATATTTTCCCGTTTTTGGCTTTAATCTAAGTTATTTTTATAAAATTTTAGTATTATACATTTATTTATGTACTAAATAAAGCTTAAATTTGAGGAAAAATCATAAAATCAAAAAAATCAAAGCCCAAACTAGAAAAATAGTTATAATTTTAATAAAAAGATGAATAAAATGATGCATAATCGGGTACCCATTACCCGCGGGTACCCGACGGATATTACCTGTTTGGACCCGTTTAGATTCGGGTCCAATCGGGTAATTACCCACCGGGTCCAAAGTTGTTAATGGGTCCAACTTTAGGACCCAAAACCGGACTCGTTTCTACCTGGTCCGGTTCCGGGTAATGGGTACCCATTGACAGCCTGTCACAAATGTTCAATTTGATAAAAAGATTAGAATTTGGTGGTAGTCTTTGAGACATGAAAAACCTAAAATGTCCTCCTTTTAGTCTAATTTTATAACTCCTTGTAGATCCTATTTTTTTAGGGGTATAATTCGCAACCAAACTTTAATATAATATATTTAAAATTCCGTGCCTCGGAATTTTACAAATTTTACGTCATTGGAAAGGATTTTTAAAATGAGTTTTGCTGTGACGAGGTCACCCTCGTGACAACTACTATAAGGGTGCATGTTATGACCGTTGGATACCATATCATTGATAAGTGCGTATCCCAATGTAAATTTAGAAAGTAAAACTAATATATATTATTTTCCTTTTTTTTTACATATATGTTTTAATTTTAATCCTCAAAAAGAAAAATTCATCAATAGAAAAAAATCTTACTAGTATGTAATTTTCCTAGTAAACTTAGACGTGGGTTTTTAGAACGTGGAAGAAGATTTCATTTGATTAACGTTTCTGATGATGACTTTGAAGGAACTCAATCATGTTACGTAATAAAAAACGTCTAATAATCATTACTTCCTATACCTAACTGGCTAATTTCATCAATCGAGAACAAAGCTCTACCAAAACCAATGACTATTGTCATTAGCATTTAGCGATGATTGATCCCAACCATCATAGCTTAGTCTCAACCTCCCGCTACAAAGAGGATTTTAAGGATTTAAAAACAAAACAAGAAGAACTAATCACCATAGACACTTAAACGAGAAAAGATTTTATTTTTTCACTGTCAAATATTCGTTTTTGTAACTTGCTGCTGCAAATATGAAGGAGCAAATAATAATAAATAATAAGATATAAAAAATAAGAAAGTTTTTTTCTTTCTCGAGATATGTAGTATCTATGATCCAATATCCAAGGCTTATAAGGTGCACCCTTATAGTAGTTGTCACGAGGGTAACCTCGTCACAACATGACTCTTTAAAAATTATACACAACAAATACAAACAACAATATAAAATTTAATGTTTTTATGAAAAATTTGATGATGACTTTTAAAATATAATGCATAGCCATTATGCAAAGCACCACAAAGGATGCATAACATGGGAAAATTAAGGCAAACCACCACAATGAATGCATAGCACATGGCTAAATTGATGCAAACCACCACAAAAGATGTCTAAAAAATGGGAAAAATTTATGTAAACTACCATAAATTGGATGCATATCAATTTTAACCTTATAACACCATCACGCATAATGGTGTTTCGATTTTCTTCGGTCGGCCCTCCTACAGTGAAAGCGGTGATCTAGTATATGCTTCATGCTAGTTTAAGCAACACACCATATTTTTTGTTTTCTATAAACGGTCAAAACTTGGAAAAGTGAAAATAAAAACAGTCCCACGAATTGTTATGTAGTTGCACGAAATCCTACAACTATACCCAAGAACAATCTATGATCTCTAACGATAAAAAAACAATATATCAAACCAAGATTGAAGGATCAGGAAATAAACTATGGATATTTTAACTTTGGGTCACAAAAAAGTGACCAGAATTGCGTTTAGGTTAAGAAGTTTTTGTTAATTAGAGTTTGGGTCACCAGACCATCGTTGACCGTCTCTTGACAGTTAGAAAATCTGTTAAGTGTGTAAATGATTAACTAAAATTTTAAATTGAGATTATCTAACGACTTTGAAATTTAAACCTTGAATTCAATTTGAAGAAAATATATTTTCTTTTCTAGTTTCTTCACCTGAAATTAAAGTTGCCGATGAACCAAGTATAGCGGAATGACGAATACAGAAAATACATATAAATCAAGGTAAATTTAACAGCGAATATCCCAATAAACTAAAGAACAAACTTTATTCGTGAATGCGGGTGAAATACAAATATAAGATTATATAATCCACAAAGACTGAATGACCCTTTCTCATCTACGTACTAAGAACCCTAAAAAACTCAACCCTCCGGACTCTATTTTTTCCTCTTTTCATACACGAAATTCCGATAATGGATGACAGCTCATTGTGTTCCAGACTTCGCCGGCGAACCCTTAATTGTTCTCTTTCACAAAAATTTATCTTCGTCATTGATCACCTTCTACTTTTCGCTCTTTCGAACTTTGTATCTTAGATGTATTTGACTTCGTTTCCAATCTTTCTTTGTCAATTGTGTTGCAAATCTTCTAAAGATAGATGCTTACTCATTAAATGCTCAATTACCAATCTAATCTGATCCATAGATATTTTGAAAGTTGGAAAAGTTCTTTCAGAGTAATTTTTGGTGTTGGCCATGGATATTCTTCGCAGGTATTCGAGTCCTCATATTGTACAACGTGGTGAAGATATTTTATGTCCACACATACATACCAAATTAAGGGTGAGCATGGCCCGAAATTCGTGGATTTTATCGGGGCTAACAACATTTTTCGGATGGGTATGACCAAACTGTTCACTAATGAATTGGATGCGGACGTAATTTTTAAAATTCAACGGATTTTGAAATGGGTGTGGGTACAGTCATAAAAGCATCGGTAAAATTAAGAAAGAGGATAGAAGAAAACTTATTTCTCGGCGGATTGAATGGTGCACATCGAATCTAGCTGCATTAGTATTTATCCTTTTGAATAAATTTCAATTTTTTTTATTCAATTTATAGAATTAATAATAATTATTATTACAAAGGATCCTCAGCAGACAAGAAACTAGTCGGAAGCCGAGCAACAAGTTGGGCTCCAACTCCCCTTTGTAGTACCACACTTAGTCTATGAAAAAGAAAATCTCCAAATCGCACAATAGCATCATAGCTGGCCATGTAGTTACGAAGACGTTTAACGAACTCAGTCATTGTATCCCAAAACTCACCAAGAGTAGTAAATGCCAAAGCACCAAAACCATAACCTTGCAAAGTGCACTATTTTTGGTTTTATTTTATTTTTATAAAAATACTTAAATAAATAATTTCAATTGTGCCACATAAATTTGCACCCACAAGATATCATAATTACACGAAACCTAGTCATGTTCTCACTGAAAGACAAATTCCAGCGAGTGCAAGCAACCCCACTTTGACCCTCCGTCCCTGAAGTCAATGTTTCCAATTATGGACCTGACTCTATTGGCGTTAATAATACTCCATTGGCGTTGATAATATATCAGTGGAAATTCTTATGTGATAACTCTGATCGACTTCTGGTGCTGACTCGTTATCAACAGGGACGGGCCTAGTAAGGGGCTAACCCGGGCTATAGCCCGTCCCTTGATTTGGTAGTAAGGGGTTAACCCGGGCCTACTGATCCTATTTTACTACATAGGATCAGTAGACATTTATTGTTAGCCCAATCGATAAATATGTAATATCCCATCAGTAAAAAAGTTAGCCCAGTAGCAACTAACAAAGAAACCTATTTTGAGGCATACTCAAAATATTTGAGGCATACCAAGTTATCAGCCGAACCTATGGTTTTTGCCTAGGTTCGGATGATAACTTTTCAGCCGAATATGCCTCAAATCATTTTGAGTATGCCTCAAAATAGGTTTCCTAACAAATGATACATTACATACGTGTTAATTCGAATTTATCTTTGAGTTACCAAAGCTATCGAGTTACAAAATAGAGTTAACAGACGATAGTCACTTGAACCTACAGTTATAAGCAAGTTTTTAAGCTCTTGATTTGATTTGGTTGGTCCATTTAACCCTTAACCCTTAACCCTTTGTTTTAATTTAAGAGAATTAACAAGATTCTCTAATAGCAGTATAGGATTAGAAAATAGATCAACATCTAAATCGACTACCTAAAAATTTTCGGCGGCCTCCGGCCGCCGTAACTTGTATGTAGAGATATCCCTACCCTAAACTAAACTCTGAGTCCGTCTCTGGTTATCAAGGTAATAACAAAGTAATGCAAGTCATTAGTCCACATAATACAACACCCTCTAATAGTTTCATCCATATTTAGCTTCCTCTAATGTCTCATCCAATTGCCAAACACGAAGATTTTGCGGGCCTTCTTTAACATTGGTTTACTTCATCACTTTAAATATTTTTGCTCCCAATTTATATATTCACAAGAGGATGCCAAAAGGATTGTATGCATCCGCAAATTTCATGAGAAATTAATAAATGCATTATACATTAAAAACAGATGAGGAACAAAATTAAATTCCAACCTTTAGTGGAGCCGAGAGCATCCTCCCCCTTTGGATAGGTGTACCAATTGGTGTCCATGCTCTTTGGACATGGAAGGAGGGAGAATATTTCAACATATCACTAAATAATCATGGCTTCAAAGGAGTAGCAGAGTTGTAGAAAATCTGATATCAAAGACTTAATGAAAAAAACACAGGACTAAAACTCAAACAAGCTTCAACAAGCTTCTCTTAATTGATGTAATACGTCTCATGGATCAACAACCTATTTATATGAGTAACATACTTGACTATCAAGATAAATAACTTTCCTAACACAAACAAACTCTAACAAGAAACTTCTAGACAATTCTTCACGTAAGCAAACTCTTAAAACAAGTAATACTTGTAACCCAAGAAAACTTTTAAATACCGTACCATAGGTCAACAACTCTTGTTGATCCATTCACTTCATGTCAACATCACCAGTTGACTCGACCATATTGGATCAACTCTCATAGTTGATCCATACTGACTTCTTCACAATGGATCAACAACCAATGTTGATCCCTTCTGTTGTCTTCATAGTATCTTGGTTTATTCTTCAACATCCTCCCTTAAACCAAGATATTATTTGCTAATCATACCAAGCTTTCCACGCAATTAAATGAAAGTGTTAGACTTCAAGGACTTGGTGAAAATGTCTGCAACCTGTTCTTTGCTTTCAACAAACTACACAGCAACCTCCTTGTTACTGACTAATTCTCTAATGTAATGATAATTAATATCAATGTGTTTACTTCTCCCATGAAACACTGGATTCTTAGTTAGTGATATTGTCGACTTATTATTACAAACTATTGTTGTTGGTGTCTTCTGTTCTTGAAATAAAGACTTCCTCATCATTCTTAACCATACATCTTGTGTAGCACAGTTGCTAACAGCTATATACTCAGCTTCTGTAGTAGATAATGCAACAACCTATTTCTTCTTAGATGACCAAGAGAAAAAACTAGTTCCCAACTGAAATCCATAACCTGATGTACTTTTTCTACCTTCTGTATCTCCAGCCCAATCACTATCAGTGAAACCAACAAACTTTGGATCTTCTGAGATAGTATAAAATATCCCCATGCTTATTGTTCCTTTTACATACTTCAGAATACATTTTGCATCCTGTAAATGTGATTGTCTAGGAGCTTCCATGAACCTACTAACCAAGCCAGCTGCATACATGATGTCAGGTCTTGTAGCAGTCAAATATCTTAAATATCCAACAATACCTTTAAAATATGTTGAATTCACAAGCTCTCCTGATCCATCTTTTGTCAACTTCAATCTCTCTTCTACTGGTGTTAAGATTGGATTACAATTATCCATCTTGAAACGCTTCAAAATTCCTTCAGCATACCTTTGTTGATTAATAAAAATTCTTCTTTCAGTTTGATGCACTTCAATACCAAGAAAGTATGACATCAAACCAAGATATGTCATCTCAAACTCCTTCACCATATCCTCCCTGAATTCATTGATCATATAAGTACTATTTCCAGTAAATATGAGATCATCCACATATAGACATACTATGATATGATTTCCAAGACGATCATCTTTCAAATACAAAGTATGCTCATGTGGACATCTTGTAAAACCCTTCTTGAGAAAATAAGAATCTATTCTTGTATACCAAGATCTTGGAGATTGTTTCAAACCATACAAAGCTTTGTTTAGCTTGTATACTTCATTCTCCTTCGCCTCCATAATGTATCCAGCTGGTTTCTCTACATAAACTTCTTCTTCCAAAACTCCATTCAAGAATGCTGACTTTACATCCATCTGAAAAATCTTCCATTGCTTCTGTGCAGCTAAAGAAATAATCATCCTTACTGTGTTAAAGCAATAATTATCCTTACTGTGTCAATTCTTGCAACTGGTGCAAAGACTTCTGAATAATCAACTCCTCTTCTCTGTCTATATCCCTTAGCAACTAACCTTGCTTTCTTTCTCTCTATTTCTCCATTTGCTTTATATTTTGTTTTATAAACCCACTTAACACCAATGAGTTTCTTTCCTGGTGGAAGTTCTGTTAATTCCCATGTGTCATTCTTCTCAATTGACTTCAGTTCTTCATTCATGGATTGAATCCAACCTTCTTCTTTAGATGCTTATTCATAAGCTACAAGATCACAATCTCCAAACAATGCAAAGTTCACAACATCATCATCATATTCATCATCTCTTGATAAGACATAATCATTCAACCTAGCAGGTATGATATATTTTCTTCTTGGTCTTGTAGTTTCTTGTTGTTGTACTGCTTCAGTTCTTGCTTCTTCATGTTGTTCTTCCATATTTTCTTGAGCTTGCACTTCTTCTTCAACTTCAATTGGAAATGTTCTGACAGCAGCAGGTGGATCAACATTCCTAGTTGATCCAATATTATGTGGATCAACATCCCTAGTTAATCCAAAACTTGGATCAACACTAATTGTTGATCCATTACTCCAATTTTATTGTGAATCTTCATCAAATATCACATCTCTACTTATAACTATCTTTCTTGTTTCTGGGTTATATAACTTGTATCCTCTTGTCACTGAACTGTAACCAACAAGAATACATTTTTCACTCTTATCATCCAGCTTCTTTCTCAATTATTTTGGCACTTGTGCATATGCAATACACCCAAAAATTCTCAGATGTCTTACACTTGGTCTTACTCCTCTCCATGCTTCTTCTGGTGTTTTGTTGTTCAAACTATTTGTTGGACATCTGTTGAGTAAATACACAGTTGTGTCAACTGCATAACCCCAAAAACGTTTTGGTAAATCTTTTGTTCTTCTTATTGTTCTTGCCATCTCCATTATGGTTCTATTTTTCCTCTCTGCAACTCCATTCTGTTGTGGTGTATATCTTGCTGTTAGCTGGTGTTGAATGCCATGTTCTTCCATAAACTTATCAACAAAAGTATACTCAGTTCCTGTATCAGTTCTTAAAATCTTGATACTCTTACCAATTTGTTTATCATCATAAGATTTGAAACTTCTAAAAGCATGAAAAACATCACTCTTTTGTTTAAGTAAATATACCCATGCTTTCCTAATATAGTCATCAATGAAAGTTATGAAATAGTTATTACCTCTATGTGATGTAACTTCTATAGGACCACACAAGTCACTATGAATGATCTCCAACTGTTGCTCAGCTCTTTTAGCTTTGTTAACTGGAAAAGGGTCTCTGTGCTGCTTACCAAAAATGCAATTTTCACATCTTGATTATGGTACCTCAATAAAAGGTAAACCTGACACTATCTACTTCTTAGCTAAAGCTTGCAAACTGTTAAAGTTTACATGCCCCATTATCTTATGCCACAAAAAAGTATCATTATGAACAGTGCTACTATAACATCTTTCCTTTTGATGTTGAATATTTAATGGAAATAGTCTGTTTCTAGTCATCTCCACCCTTGCTATCAATCTTCTTCTTCTATCTCTGATTAAGCATAAGACATTGTAAATATTTATAGAATAACCTCTTTCAGATAACTGACCCATACTTATCAAGTTTTGATGTAAACCTGGAACATAAAACACATCCATGATGTATGCTTTAGATCCATTCTTGAGAACAATTCCTATTCTTCCTTTTCCCATAACTGGAATTGTTGAACTATTTCCAAACTTCACTGTGGATCTTACAGACTCATCCAAGCTTTCAAATAAATCTTTTCTACCACACATATGATTGCTACAACCTGTATCCAAGCACCACTTATGTTGAGGTTTTTCTTCAGCTGTATGACAAGCTAATGACATGCATGTTTTCAACTTTCTGCTCTTCAATTTTTCTTCTTGGAAACATGTTTAACTTTCAGCAAATTTAGCTTTGAAATTTTCTTTGGAGTTATCGGCAACAGTCTTTCTTGGTTTTGAACACTCAGTAGAAATGTGTCCAAAGTCCCAAAAATTATAACATTGTATTTTTGATTTATCATATGGCTTCCTGTAAGTTCTATTATTTGACCTTACTCCATTATTGTATCCTCCTTGAGAACCTCCAGCATTAGATTTTCCTTGATTACTTCTCCAACTAACTTGACTCTGAAGTGCTTCTTCAACTTGTTTTGCAGCTGCTGTTTTCTCTAAAAATCTTTGTTCATAAGCTTGTACTAAACCCAACAGCTCATTAAGAGTCATAGTTGAAACTGTGTTGCATTCTTCTATAGCAGTGACCTTTGATTCAAACTTCTTAGGCAAGCTTCTTAAAATCTTATCTACAACAGTTAAATCTTCTACTGTATCACCATTAGCCTTCATCTCATTAACAATATTCAGTGTTTTTGAGAAAAACTCTGAAATTTTTTCAGTTGTCTCCATCTGTAGCAGCTCATATTTTCTTTTCAAGGTTTGTAATCTAACCTTCTTAACTTTTTCAAAACCTGTGTAGTATCTTATTAAACCATCTCATGCTCTTATCACATCTTTAATGTATATAACTCTATCCATCAGAGATTCATGAATACCTTGATGAAGAATATAGGTATCTTTAGAATTCTTCTTCCTTTTATAAGTTAACAGAGTTAGCGCATCTATTTCAACTACAATTCCTTCCGCTGGTTCTGCATAACCTTATTTCACGATCTCCCACACCTCTTGGAATATGAAAATATTCTCCATCTGCAACCTCCAGTGTTCAAAGTTTTTACCTTCAAACACATGCACCTTCATTGAACTTAAACTCGTCATCTTCTTCAACTTAACTTCTCATACCCACAGCCCTAGAACCTGATACCAGTGCTCTGATACCAGATGTAGAAAATCTGATATCAAAGACTTAATGAAAAGAACACAGGACTAAAAATCAAACAAGCTTAAACAATCTTCTATTAATTGATGTAATATGTCTCATGGCTCAACAGCCTATTTATATGAGTAACAGACTTGACTCTCAAGAAAAATAACTTTCCTAACATAAACAAACTCTAATAAGAAACTTCTAGACAATTATTCACGTAAGCAAACTCTTAAAACAAGTAATACTTGTAACCCAAGCAAACTTCTAAATACCGTACCATGGATCAACAATTCTTGTTGATCCATTCACTTCATGTCAACAGCGCCAGTTGACTCGACCATATTGGATCAACTCTCATAGTTGATCCATGCTGACTTCTTCACAATGGATCAACAACTAATGTTGATCCCTTCTGTTTTTCTTCATAGTATCTTGGTTTATTCTTCAACAAGCGTTCAAGGAAAAAAAAAAAAAAAAACCTAAAGTCTAGCCGGGAATTGAGAGACTATAGGGTACACCGTCATCATGTTAAAAATGCTCAAGAAAAACAATACTAGCAATTCTGGTTTAGGATTGGAGTTAATTAGTATTTGGGTCGTAGATTTTGGTACCCTTTAATTTTTTGGTCCTAAGTTTTTCCGTTATAGTGTTTGGGTCGTAGACCCATTAGTCAAAACGGTCAATGGTCAAAAATCTTAACAACCGTTAATTTCCGTTAGTGAAATGGAGATTTTTTTTGATAAGAATTAGTTAATGAGGAAATGGGGGATGGATGGGGAAAATAAAGAAAGGATCATATTTGTGTAGGAAGAGAAAAGATGTATAAAGAACAGGGAAATCCAATTGAAACTCTAATTCACATAACAAGGAGGCATAAAAAACTAGTCAAATTCAAGTTCCAATCCTTCCATATTACCAGTAGCACCAAGGTTTGCAAGCAGATTAAACACCAGGCTCTCCACTTCGCATCTCTCATTCATAACTACATATTCGATGATCATGAGAACCTAAGCAGTATAAGAGTACATGAAATCAGAAATGAGGAAGTTTAGCAATAATATTTTCATTAACGGCATTGTTATGTATTTTTCGTAAAACCATGTGCTTCACAATGCTAGTATAATTCCAATGCAAGTTTCTCTGTACTGTTATCCCGATTGCATTACTAAAAAATAAACAGAATAAGAAGCAAAACTAATTTAATCTACCAAATACAACGGCGGCTACAGAAACAAGAGAATGATGAAAATGTACATCATCAGAAAATGGAGAACCACTAAATCTATTTTCCAAGTTCATTTTGATTCTGAAAAAAAAGAGATTAGTCGGGTTGGGTTGAGTTTCATATAGAGTTTGGATATGTAAATTAATTTTTCAACCATTGAAACTGTAAATTAACTGAAGTCCTACCATCAAATGTTCGACAAAAGTCCCAACCCAGACTGCCTTTGTGATGTAGAAAAGTGAGTCATGACCAGGTCCTGACCATTTTGACTAACAGATCTACAACCCAAACAATATAACATACCAACTTAAGACCCAAATATTAAAGGGTAACAAAATCTACGACCCAAATACTAATTAACTCTTAGGATTGAATGTTATCAACAACTTAGCATGTTATTTAATATAAGTCGATCAGAAACTGCAACTAAAGCAAGAATAGTACTGCTGAAAAATGACAAAACTTGTTCACCACATTGCAAGTTTACAAAATGAAGAGTTAAATGAACTCGACTAAGTAGGGACAGAGACAAATGATATAAACATTTAAACGTCATTGCAGAATGTCTATTTCAAATGTGTTTAGAACAATATAAGCCAAAGGGAATGATACTGCAGTAAAAAATTGTGAGGCTACTCTTCCACGGTAAAAGATATCCTACACCTTAATGGCATACTTTCTCATAGGGAAATACATTTCCTTTTTCTTCTTGCGTTTTGTCTTAAATGATAACCGCATATACAACAGAGGAACATTCGGATTTAGACGATCATTATTTTTAAAGAAAAAACAACAGAACAGTAGACTAGCATTTTTAGAGACCACGCAATCCCGTCATGGAAATTGAATAACATGTGAAATTGAAAAACTTTTGGAGTTAGATAATAACAATACAAGACTAACAAACAGTTCATTTCAGCCATCTCAAAATATGTTTCGGATGATTCAACCAATTATTAGACAACACAAGCGATTACGGAACATATAGTGTTTCAGAAAAATAAAGAATCTCCAACTCACTAAAAAAGCAGTTGAAGCAATCTTTCAGGTCAGACAAAATTGTAAACATGAATAAAATTACAAGTTTACAACAATAAAAATGGTCAAACCATGTCATGATTATGTCAATATAACCATGTTATTGGTATTAAAAATTAACATTATATACATAATGGTTGGATCTTGAACGACATGATAATCACAATATGCATAGATGTGTTAAAACATATTACCTGATGAAGCCATTTATTGAATCCAATAAATCTTCCAAGGCTGCAATTACCTCCGTAGAACAGAACTAAGTGGAATAACTTGGTTTATCCTTCTTCACCTCTTTCTTAATTTTTATGTAATGATTTTTTTTTCTCTCTCACTCTATACTGATGGATATAGAGTTTCTTTTATAGGTAGAAGGAGGACCAAGGTTCCTAGGGTTTAGAGTTATCAATCAATCTCGACCGTCCATCAAGGAAGAGATAATAGGAAATAAGCCCAATAAATGGTAACCAATATATTTAACAATATTCTTAATTAACCAAAGATATTACATGGCCCAATAGGATATTTCTGCATATAGAAATATTCTTACATTCACCCACTGGTCCATGTGATAATCTATCTAATGGTTAATCGTAAAAAAACATAAGCGCGCATAATTGCTAAACAAATTTAATGGTTAAACGTAATACCTTAACCAAGCAAATAACTTATGCGAGTCATGGCGGTGGCATATTGTCTTGTTATCAACATGTTCCCTTCCATGTACCACAACACAAGCAACTTACTTAATCAGTCCTTAAATGGGGATATCATAATGGTCCACTAATGTCTTCAAAAGAAAACAATTTCTATAACATTCATCCAATAACATAAAAGTATACTAAAGTGGATACAGAAATAACTTCAGAATAACAACAATAATAAGATCTCAATACGTGTTCAAACATAAGCAAAAGTCTAAGTGAAACTAATTGTTTGTTACTCCCTCAAGACCCATGTTTCCAACATGTTCCAAAAAAGTCTTAGGAGGTAACGCCTTCGTAAATGCATCTGCAATCATAAGTTTTGTGCCTATATGTTCAATGAACAACTTTTTCATATGAAAAGCTTGTTTCACGCATAGGTACTTTAGATTCATGTGTCTTTAACCCTTAGTATATCTAGCGTGCTATGAAAAGAATATTGCTGCGGCATTATCGCAGTAAAGTTTCACAGGTGCGGAGGCAAAATTTAAGTCTCCAAACATTGAAATGAAATTCCGCAGCAATGAACAGTGATTTGTAGCCTCATAACATGCTACAAATTCAGCTTCCATTGTTGAGCCAGTGAGAATAGACTCTTTTGCACTTTTCCATGATATTTCTCCTCCATATAATAGGAAAAGATATCCAAAAGTGCTCTTTCGAGTATCATTACATCCCATGAAATCGGAATCTGTATAGCCAACCAAATCAAATTGATATGACTTCGTAAATGTGAGGCGATGATCCTTTGTTCCTTGCAGGTACCTTAAAACTTTCTTTGCATCTTTCTAGTGTTCCATTCCAGGATTCACAAGGTATCTTCCGAGCATACCAACTATATAGCTGATATCTGGTCGTGTGCAAACTTGAGCATACATTAAACTTCCCACCTCATAAGCATAAGGGATTTTATCCATTTGTTTACGTTCCAGTTTATTCTTAGGACAAAGATTGAGTCCAAACTTGTCTCCTTTAGAAATCGGAACTATACTTGGCTTACATGCACTCATCTCAAACCTCTCTAAAATTATTTCGATATATGCTTTATGTGAGATCGATAATGTTCCAAGTGATCTATCAAGGAATATTTCTATCCCAATCACATAAGAAGCCTCACCCATATCTTTCATTTCAAAATTCTTCGAGAGATATTCCTTTGTTACATGTATAAGGACAAGATCACTACTCGCAAGTAGTATGTCATCTACATACAATACCAGAAATATGAACTTCCTCCCACTGATCTTGAGGTATATGCATGGATCTACAACATTTTCTTCAAAACCAAATTTTTGAATGGTTTCATTGAATTTTAGATACCATTGCCTAGAGGCTTGCTTAAGTCCATAAATTGATTTCTTAAGTTTGCAGACCATGTGTTCCTGTCCTTCTAGGACAAAACCTTCAGGTTGATACATGTAAATATCTTCCTCAGGCTCACCATTAAGAAAAGTTGTTTTCACATCCATTTTATGTAACTCAAGGTCATATTGAGCTACTAATGCCAGAATAATTTTGAGAGAGTCTTTCTTTGACACGGGAGAAAAAGTCTCTTTGTAATCAATGCCATCTTTCTGAGTGAAACCTTTGGCTACAAGTCTAGCTTTATAACATTGAATATTGCCATTAGCATCGCGTTTTGTCTTAAAGACCCATTTACACCCGATTGCTTTGTGTCCTTCAGGAAATTCAACGTATTACTAGACTCCATTATCATCCATCAATTTTTTCTCTACTTTCGTAGCACTAATCCATTTATCAGAATTACTACACCTGATAGCTTGTGAATAATAAACTGGATCTTTCATAGTCCCTAAATCAAAATCCGGTTCTTGTAGATAAACCACATAATCATCAGAAATAGCCCTTTTCCGTTCTCTAGTAGATCTTCTTAAGGCCAGTTCTTGTGGTTGTTTTACAATTTCTTCATTGGAAATAGTCTCATCATGAAGTTCCGGTGTCGTTATTTTTGTTTCTCCCTCATCATTCGGTTCTACAACCGGAGGAGTCACAATATCTATAGAAATCTGACGTAAAGGGATTATTACTCTGATTTCTTGAATATATTTTTCTTGCACTGGTGTACTCACACTAACTTCTCCATCCTTAATGAATTTTGCATTTCCAGTTTCAACAATTCTCATACTATGGTTAGGACAATAAATAATATACCCCTTGGATTTTTTAGGAAAACCAATAAAGTAACCGCTAACATTTTTCATATCCAATTTCTTTTCTTTGGGAATATAAACTTTCGCTTCTGCTGAACAACCCCAAACTTCCAGGTGTTTTAAACTAGGTTTCCATCCCTTCCACAGTTCAAAAGGAGTCTTTGGAAATGCTTTGCTTGGAAATCTATTTAAAATGTACACAGCATAACGAAGACCATACATCCACAAACTTAAGGGAAAACTCGCATGACTAATCATGCTTCTAACCATTTTCATTATAGTACGATTTCTCCTTTCTGCTACACCATTCTTCCAAGGTGAACCTGGCGTTGTGTATTGTGCAACAATTCCAAGCTTTTAAAGAAGTAAAGCGAAAGGTCCAGGATGTTGTCATGTCTCGTCATACCTTCCATAATACTCTCCACCCCTATCAGACCTAATGATTTTCATCTTCTTTTTAAATTGCCTCTCAACTTCGGTAATGAATTGCTCCACAACATTCACAGCTTTAGATTTATCATGCAATAAGAAAAGATAACAATAACGTGAAAAATCATCAATAAAGGTGATAAAATATTTTTCTCCTCCAAAAGTTGGAACGTCGAAGGGTCCACAAATATCTGTATGTATTATTTTAAGGAGTTCGGAACTTCTTGTGGCACATTTATTTGTGTGTTTTGTCATCTTGCCTTTAATACAATCCACACAACTCTTGTAATCAGTAAAATCAAGGTTCTGTAGAATCCCATCTTTTACCAATCTTTGAAGCTTTTCATGAGATATGTGTCCCATCTTCTTATGCCACAAGAATGAGGAATTATCCTCAGTATGTTCAGTTCTATCATTATGATGCATGGTTAAATAGGTTCCAGGTATTGATGATGATGATAAATTTAACTTGTAAAGACCAAAATAAAGGTAACCAGAACCAATAACTTTAAAATCTTTAAACAGACTAAAACATCCATTGGCAATTTGAATTTGAAAACCTTGTCTATCTAGTTGAGAAACTGAAATTAAATTGCGAGAAATAGTTGGAACATAAAGAGTGTTTTCTAAATCAATAAAGTATCCATGATCTAGAACCAAATGGTAGGTGCCTACAGCATTAACTGGGGCTTTATTGCCATTTCCCATAAAAAGGAAGTTTTCATTCTAGTTTATGAGTTGGATTGAAAGGTATCCCTGCATCGAATTAGAAACATGAACATTAGCACCAGAATCAAACCACCATGATAAAGAAGATTCTTTAACAGTCCAATTTGTTTCAAAATAGCTTATGAATCCCAAAGGATTACCTTTATTTTCGAACCATTTTTGATGCTTAATGCAATCTTTCTGAAAATGACCAGGTTTCTTATAGAAAAGACACTTATTGTCATCTTTTTTTGCCTTCTTCTTTTCAGGTTGAACAGAATTATTCTGTGGTGCTCTCTTATTGCCCTTTGCAGGCTTACGCTTATTGTTCACTCCTCGGTTGACAAAATGTGCTTGATTAAGACCTTGCTGGTTTAGCCTAGCTTCCTCTTGAACCAACATGTTTCCCAGTTCATTTGCAGTCCACTTTTCCTTAATAGTGTTGTAATGCACTTGAAAGGGTGCATATTGTGGTGGTAGCGAGTTGAGAATGAATTGGACAAGAAAGTTCTCATCCACAGTTAATTTCATCTCAGTGAGCTTAGCAGAAATACTACGCATTTCTATCACATGCTGGTGCATCGACCTTACACCGGTATACTTCATGGTGGTAAGATCAGCCATCAATTTCCCAGCTAGAGACTTATCTGATGTCTCAAAGCGTTCCTTTACGATTTCCATAAAGTTCTTAGCACTTTTAGGTTGTTTGGGAAGTGATTCTTTGATGTTTGCATCAATGTGCATTCGCATCAGCTGTATGCTCAGCCTATCACTTCTCTCCCATTTTTTTTAAGAGATCCTTATCTTTAGTGGAATTTTTATCATCCATAATTGGCTTTTCAATTTGGAGAGCAAGATCAATATCCTGCACACCCAAAGTGAACTCAACATTCTCTTTCCATTCTGAGAAGTTGGTGCCATTGAAGAATGGGATAGAAGAAGTATACGAATGCAAATATTTAGAACTAGAAGCTGATAAAACATGACAAAGATACACAAAGTCATACTCACACACATATAAATTAAGAAACTCCTGTGGGTAGAATCTTAATAAAATAACAATCATGTCATAAAGTCATAAAAAAACATTCACACATATATATAAGCAAGCAAAGACAAACATTTGTGGACATTATGCCTTTTATGGTTACATACATAATCATAATATTTATTCAAACATGTGAATTAGAGTTACCTGTGGGTAACTTTTCATTCTAATATGTATGATTAAATGGTTAATTTCTTTATGTTTATATATACAAACACTTGAATAAACATCTCCTGTGGGTGATAGTTATTCTTATGTGATTGCACAAAATGATGTAGACTTATAATGACATGTTAATATAACATAATACTTTAGTATCACTGTTATGATAGCTAAATAGCATACAATTTAAACATTTTAATAACCTATACATATTCAAGTTAGGCTATATTTGACAAAAATAAATAAATAATAATCCAGGAAAAATAAATCATGTGAAAGTCAACAGCGGAAGTCAAACAACACAATTATCGTTTCACACTATGGTTGGCAAAATTAAAACGCATTGGAGTGCCACCAACTCAAACTGATCCGCATAACATTACATGTTGGTCAGACTTTCAAAACCACTAATGAGTCCAATGAACGGATTAACCGACCCAGCCAACAATCAGAATCCAATGCACCAAGTCAATAGGGACCCACTGGCACTAAACGTCTTACTTCTGATTTGGTCTCTAGAAACATATCATGATAGGTTCGGCCAACTTACAGTAGAGGGACCCACCCATAATGTGTTAAGTTGGTATACATTACACTATCTCATTTATGGTTTTATAAAGCCACAAACGAGTCCAACAAATTGATTACTAAACTAGCCGACAATCAAAAAAAAAAAAAAAACACATCTAATTGACCGGGACCCAATGTACTTCCACTTGTGTCCTTTAACGTACACGTCATTACACCTTTATTTAATACTCTAACATGTAATAAAAAATTATCCGACAACCAAATCACATTCATATTTAGTCGGTCAAAGACTAAATCTTAGGCTAACGTGTCATGCACTTTGGCTCATCAAACAAAATGAGAAGTGTATGGCCCCCCATTCCACTTTTGTCCTCTTCCATCAAGTGTGCGATGAAAAGAGATCATTTTCAATCTGTCCTTTAGCACAGGCGTGCGGTACTATAATAAAAGTTTGCTTTAATATGTAAGAATTCGCCAAGTGTGCGGTGAATTCATAAGATAAGTCCGAATCTTATATCAATAATATGTGTTTTATGTTCACACTTTCCTTGGTCTCATAAACAAAACAGGACCAAGTGTTAATACATCATCAACTTGCGCTCCAGTTTTGATCAAAACAATACAAAATTGATCATCAAGATCCATTAATAGACTTATGAAAAATTTCACAAAGAACTCTCTTATATATTCATAACATGATCAAGTGACTGTTAATAACGGTTTTCATGGAGGTTAATTATCACCGAAAATCATAATATCTTATCAAATACGATGGATTCATATCACACAATTTATGCATATAACATCATAGAAAATCATATAGTTCTAAGCCAAGCTCTGATGCCAAATATTAAAAATTAACATTATATACATAATGGTTGGATCTTGAACGACATGATAATCACAATACGCATAGATGTGTTAAAACATATTACCTGATGAAGCCATTGATTGAATCTAAGAAATCTTCCAAGGCTGCAATTACCTCCATAGAACAAAACACAGTGGAATAACTTGGTTTCTCCTTCTTCACCTCTTTCTTAATTTTTATGTAATGAATTTTTTTTTTCTCTCACTCTATACTGATGGCTATAGAGTTTCTTTTATAGGTAGAAGGAGGACCAAGGTTCCTAGGGTTTAGAGTTAGCAATCAATCTCGACGTCCATCAAGGAAGGGATAATAGGAAATAAGCCCAATAAATGATAACCAATCTATTTAGCAATATTCTTAATTAACCAAAGATATTACATTGCCCAATAGAATATTTCTGCATATAGAAATATTCTTACAATTGGATCCTACCCCTTTGTTATGTTACTTTCTTGTTATAGTATCAACTTTTTAACAATTATATTTAATTTTTTGGTTGCATAATCGCCGATCAAAAGAAGAAGAAAAAAAAGAGGCAACATAATCAGGTAACACCAAATTGGTAAAAGAAATGCTTCAGAAAGAAAGAAAAAAATGGTGAAAGAGTGATTTTTCAATCACTTTTGCTGTGCAAGAATTTTGAGGGTGTTCTGTTAATCAAGTAGGTTGCAGTGAAAAATGGACCACACCTAAAATGTTTTCGCAGATAAATTCTAAAAACAAAGTATTACCAACTTCAACAGTATGGGGTTGTGCTACTTGCTCAGCTAGACCATTCTGTTGTAGAAACATTTAGCAAATAGTGTAGCTTTGAAAATTTCCATCTAACCATCGGATTTTAGTTTTACTCTGCAGACTCATTTGCACCCCAAGATAGAACACAAAAGCATATTCAATTTAAAACCAGTGAGCTGACACTCATTTCATGCTTGGAGAAAGCCAATATCCTATTTGGATATACAATATTGTTACTGTTATGGATTTCACAAACCTAAACAAAGCTGGTCCAAAGATAACCTATCAATAACCTGACATCCAAACAATGTTTGCCGACTAATTTTCGATTTATTTTAATCTGGCGACAAGAGGACATTTAGTTTCCTCCAACATCTCTGAGGAACTAACAAAAAAAAAAAAATTGGATCCACCAACAAGAGCAAAATTAAACCGGGATTGTGTCGCCTTTATTGATTTTTTGAATCATCCTCTTCACTATCACTCGTTTCAACACGTTTTCGGCTTTATATACTACTTGTAAGAGGATGGGGTGAAGGTTATGTAGTCATTACATTCATGGGAGATTAAATGTATAGGACACGACCAATGCTTCTTGGCTGCAGAAGTTGTGAAACTGGTGTTAGGCCGTTAGGGCACGGCGTTATGTGATTCGTCATTAAAAACAAATTCCAACGTCTCCATATATAACTTAATGCATCATGCATCATATGTTTTGTTTCATGTATTTTACAGCGTACATGAAACGAGGGGCAACAATCAGGCTTAGGCTTCAGTCATGGATGGAGCATCCACGCTCTACCCTGTAGGCTATAACATTGCGCCCTGGTTTCGTGCTAAATCAATGTCCATCGATTTTCTGGTCGAGTCAACCAGACCGAACTCAGCTTTTAAATATTTTTTTGTGTTGTTCGTGGAGTCTCTCGATTCTATTCTATCAGATATCAGAGAGAAGGTCCAAGGAATGGATCGTGTTCTTGCAACTCGCTCTTGATCCTATCTTGCTTAAACATCATGTAAACAACTGATGTCGTGACGAGAACCCACCACTTTTACTTGACCGGAACGAGGAGGCTCATAACCAGCTTCCTCCTTTAAATGCGGTGACAAAAGTAGGCATTTGTAATTTTGTACACGGTACACTCGTTACCCCATTTTTACCATCAGGAAAGGACGAGGTTGAGAAAAGAGCGATGAAGAAAACAGTTCGTAGTAGTGAAGAAAACCATGTATCAATCAAGATTGAAAGGTGAAATCAACGTGATTTAAAGCATCTTCTACAAATTCAAACAATTTTAAGCGAAACTACTGAAATGAAAATGAAATGAAATTTCAATACAGAGACTTAATGGTCAAAATACTATAAAACTGTTATATATACATCTGTCTATGGGTGGCCCACCATGAAGACTATCCAGATTGTTCCTATAGAAAGCCTAAAGATAAACATATTTTAGGATAAGTATGACTACTGATAAACATGAACGTTATTTTGGGCACCCTTCTTTTTTTTGAGGGGACCATGATGTTATTTGCGATAGGGGTGTCATAATCTAATACTTTCTATATTACCTAAAATACCGTTTTAATTATTTTTGGTTTTGATTAGTGAAATCATTATTAAAATGATTAAGAAAAAACTGATTAGTGAGATTAGATTAAAACATGAGTTATTAAAAATGAAATTGAATTTTTTAGAGCATAAAGTTAGAGAAGAAGAAGGAGAAAACCATGGAAAAAAAATATTATTTCACATTCACTACGTTTGGGAATTCTTGTGATGAAAGCTCATCTGATTCTTCATCTCCATTAACTCCTAGAGTATTTGTTAATCTTCACAATGATCCGGATATGAGTAATTTCTTAGATGGTGAATGTATTCTTCCACAAACTCAATCTCAATATGAAAATGATGGATTTTATCAACCACAACCGGAGGAAGATCATTTGGGTATCCAGGTATGCTCCAAACTTAGCTAATGTTGGTCTAGTTGCTCCAAATTTTCAAAACAAATGTACATTTTTTAAGTAGTTCGGTTTCGAAAGGTGAAGAACATCTAACCGAACTCATCTGGATATGCAGTTCGGTTACATTAGACAAACACGCAGATAACCGAACTATGCATTGATGGAAGTTTAAAGAATTACAGTGTAATGTTCGGTTGTTTCGCAACCAATATACACTAACCGAACTTAACGTAAATTTATGATTTAACTTAATGTACAAAGTTCGGTTGCTTTGCAACTATTAACCAACCGAACTTTATGTAAAACTAATTAAACTTAGCATACAAAGTTCGGTTTGTTCGCACACTTCCTGTAAAGCCACTATCTAACCGAACTGTACAAAATATAAGAGTACACTAAGTTATGCAGGTTCGGTTATTTCGCACACTTGATCCCAAGAGCATACCTAACCGAACTTAAGAATCCCAAAAAAATGAATAGTTACAGTGTTGTATTCGGTGACCTATGTAAAATATATTGTAACCGAACTACATATACTGTATATGTTCGGTCATATGGCCTTTTGGTTTGTTCACCGAATTGGTAGTTCATTTTACGCGCTTAAATTAATAGCTTACCGAACCCGGTTGTGATTGCAATTGATGTTGTTCCATTTCTTGTAGATTGAATGCCAAGATATACCAATGGATGATCAAACTTCTCCAATTGGTATCTTGTACGAAGATACATCCCATCACTATGCCAATGATTTGGTATTTGATCAACCTATTGATGCGAAGAATTGGGCTAGAGAGCATGCCAAGAGAGCCATGTGCGTATTAGTTTTGAATGGAAAAGAAAGCAAAACTCGTTTTGAAATGGTTTGCGAGAGAAGTGGAGATCCGGATGCTAGCCACAAGAGGAAGGGGTATGTGTATGAAGGAAAGACGACGAGGAAGAACACAGTGTGCTCAAAGAAAATAAAATGTTCGTTCAAGCTAGTTTTTAGTTACTCAAAATTAAGGAAAGGATGGGTTCTATCGATGGATAAGGTGGTAGGTAATCACAACCACCATCGTCCGGAGCATCTTGAAGGACATGCAATGGCCGCAAGGCTGACTCCTCAAGAAAAGGAGAAAGTAGATAAATATAGGAGATTGCGTATTTCCCTAGCTGGTATGCTTCATTTATTAAAGGATGATAACACGGAAAACGTATCATCCCCGACCACCATTTACAATGCAATTGAGTCAATTAAAAAGAATCAATGGAAGGATAGAAAAGTCATGCAACAATTGTTTATGTTGGCTGAAGATAAAGGCTACGCGGTTCAAAAGAAGCTACGTCAAGGTGAAGAAATAACTCATCTCTTCATTGCTCATCCGAAGAGTGTTCAACTGGCTCAATCCTTCCATGAAGTTCTTATAATGGATTGCACTTACAAGACAAACAAATACGAGATGCCATTGTTGAACATTGTTGGTCGTACGTCGACGAAGTCACCTTTTACCATTGCTTTTTGTTTTCTAAAGGACGAGCAAGAACCAAGTTATAGGTGGGCGCTACAACAATTGAAGGCGATCTACCGAGATGATGATATCCCGGGGGTTATAGTGACGGACAATCAAGTATCATTGATGAATGCAATAGAGAGAGTCTTCCCATTGGCACATAATATGCTTTGTACATTTCATATATGGTGCAATGTGATGAATAGGTGCAAGCCTCAACTTTGTCCACCAAAGAGGATAGCATTCGAAGAGATTAGTAAGCTACCGTAAGATGAACAAGCTGATGCAAAAGAGGCATTCGATGAACAATACACCATAAATCATGCTAAATGGGTAGCTTTCTCCGGGGAATGGGAGGCTTTGACTTGGTCTCTCACCGAAGAAGAGTACAATCTAAATCTTGCTGAATTTATTGAGCATTGGCGTAGCCCCGAATATCCTGATGATATTGTAACGTATGTGGTCAATCAATGGTTGGAACCGCACAAAGAGCGGTTTGTTTATGCTTTTACCAACCACCATAAACACTTTGGGAATCAAGCGACAAGTTTGGTAGAATCGGCTCACCACCGTTTGAAGAAAAATCTCTTTGGATGTATTGCTAATTTTGTGGTTGTGTTTAACGCTATGGAGGTTTACTTCAACCGCGAGATTGATATAATTAAAGAGAAGTTTCAAAAAAAATCGCATCATGAAGTACAAAAAGATTGTAGACAAAGGTGGTAACATCGTGAAAATGGAGGACCTTCGGTTTTTCAAGGGACTCCACTATAATGTTTCGCATGCTTGCATTAAGAGGTTATTGGTTGAGGTGAATTTGATCCGCATATGGGGAACCAAGCCGGAAGAGGTGTGTGTTTGCAACATGATGAAGTCTATTGGGCTCCCTTGTCGCCACATGATAGCTAAGTATGAACATGGCATAATCCCTTTAAGCGATATAGATCCACATTGGAAACACTTAAGTTTTGTTCCTCCTCCCAAGGGCGATGTCGGAGAAGAGTTTGGTGATAATGAAATGGGAAGAGTCGTTATCGAGAGGTACCGGAACATGAACAATCTTGAAAGGAAAATATTTTGGGATGACATGCGGCCAATCGTTTATCCGCAGACTTCATAAAATGTGCAAGAACCGAATAAAGGCAAGGCCAAAGGTAGGCCACCAACCAAAGAAACCAAAAAACAATTCAGACAATATGCAAAGGTTTTGGGCAAGAGGAAGAGTGAAATGACCTCTTTTACTAGAGATCCTTCGCAACATGAGCATACCGCGGCTAAGTACCAAGAAGATTGTAAGATAAGGGCTAGGAATATTGATGAAAAGGGCGAGACAAGTGAAGAAAATGGTTCCTAGTTGATATAACAAATAAGCAGTCACATGGTGTTTAATCTTCTCTTCTGTTATGACCATTCCCTTGGAAACCAAATCTTTCGTCCCTCCAAACTCTTTTAACAAGACTTTCAACTTGATCTTTTTCAACTTCTTCTTGTAAGACCGGTCTGGGTTTAACTCATTATACTCATCACCTTCATCAGGATCTTTTGCAGCTCGTCTAAACTCACAATGTGCCTTCTTAGCGCTCCAGCCTAGACACCTCTCCACCAACTGTTCAAGAAGCTCATAACTCATGGAGGGATCGTACCCATCTCGAACACTTGTTCCAGTAATTGGTAGGCCTGTGATTCGAAAACAATCATCCGGAGTGATTTCCATCTCACCAAACGGTAGATGAAAGGTTTCGGTCTCAGGATAAACCCTCTCGGCAAATGCAGAAACAGTGACAACATTAAATTTTTGGTGCGCATGTTATATCCCGTACCATAGCACACAATCAAATACGGCCAACCTGACCTCATCACACTCATTCCCTATATCCCATTTCTTGTTCTTTTGACGTTTCAAAACACGAACATCATTATTATGATCCTACAAATACAACATCATATATTATTTACTAATATATACCGAAAAATATATGACAAAGAAATATTCATGTATAAGATTCAATACCTTTGTAGCATAAATCTTGGCAGCCCATGAGTTTTTGTAGCCAATCAATACCTCCCCTCCATCTCTTGGAGTACCATAAGTTGGGTTCTTTGGGGCCAAACACAAAGTATCATCAGGAATGTATGCATATCTAGCACAAGGATTTTTCGGGGTCTTTTTTGGTTTTTTAACTATTTCTACTTGTTCTTCATCCTCTTCCTCCTCTGATTCATCATCTTCATTATCTCCATCTTCTTCACTGTCATCATTGTCATCTCCTTGTTCATCTTCATTTCCTCCTTCTTCGGATGATTCCTCTTCTCCACCTTGATTATGTTCTTGATTACCCATTTCTTCCACAAGCTCTTGATTAATTTGGTGTATAACGTTGTCAAGATTATCTCTATTGACATCATCTTGGATGACAATACCCGGTGTTGAACCACCTCCATGCTTAACATATTTGGTTCCACGCTTATTAAAACCTAAGTGTTTTTGGCCTCGAGGAGTGGGAGTTCTAAGTTCTTCCAATGAAGGTTGGTTTGATTTTGGTGCTCTGCCCCTAACCAAGAAAACAAAACATATTAGCTTCACCCAAAAATGATTTTCATACTCATAATTCTGTTAAGGGCTAGAGTTCGGTTTGCAATTAGCACTGACTATTTATTGCGAAAAAACCGAACTCGACATGAATGACATTAGCACTAAGTTCGGTTAGTAGTTGTCTAAACAAAAAATTGCGATTTCACCGAACTCGACATGAATGACATTAGCACTGAGTTCGGTTGGTACAACTATTTTGCTAAACAACCGAACTCAAAATTCTATGAAATTAGGGAAGAGTTCGGTTTATAAGTTTTCTTGCGAACAAACCGAACTCAACATTTATGCAATTAGCAAGGAGTTCGGTTCGTAGTTCGATAAACAAAATATTGCGAATCAACCGAACATACTACATAATGTTCGGTTAAATGATAGTTCAACATAGTGGGAAAATAACAGCAGTTCGGTTACATAGGTTTTTTTTGTTTTCTTTGTAATGTTTTGAGTTCGGTTGAGAAATTGTTTTAAAATATTGTGCGAACTAACCGAATTGTTTTGACAAAGTTCGGTTAAATGAGAACTCAAAGTAGTGAGTAAATTAGTTGAGTTCGGTTGGAAAGTGAAATTATTTTTATTTTGGTAAAATGGGAAGTGTTCGGTTAGAAGATGGATTTTTGAAAAATTAGCGAAATAACTTGAATGAATAGTTCGGTTACATATTTTTCAATCATAATCAACCGAACAGTTCTTCGTGTTCTTCCTTTCGGGAAGTTGGTTACCAAACCAGGGTTTTTGGGTTAGACTACTAACCGAACCTAGACTATTACTTACATTCAAACCCTATTTTGATGATTTCTATTCAATTAAACGAACCAAAATCAAATTAAAACTAATGGTTTTGGTTAAAATTACCTGCAGATCTTTCCCATGCCCACTTCGGGTTAAATATCCAATTCGTCTTCCGTTTCCACTACTTTGCCAATCTCCAATGAACTTTTCTGATTTTCTAGATGTCCTAATGGGGGACCTTTTCTGTTACTCGTTTAGTTTGCTTTGAAGCACCATTCTTATACTCGATTGATTAATCGACGATGAAAATTTTATGAATCGACGATTAATCGATGAAAACGATGTTGAGAAGAAGAAGAATAAGAGAGGACCCCAAGAAGAAGAAGGAGGTAGGGTCTGATTTTTTTTTTTTTTTTTTGGTTAATAGGTTATATATTAGGTTAATCTAAAACCGTTTAATTGATAATCTTAATTAGGGTTTGGGGGCAAATTAGTAAAGTCCACGTTTTAAGACACCCCTTACAAATGTAGGGTAGTGTCCCCTCAAAAAAAGAAAGGTCCCCAAAATAACTTTGTGATGCCATATGGGCTTACAAGTGGGACTTTGTGATTCATTTTAGTACACATTCTATAGGCTATAAATAGCCCATCAGTCCTATGTAATGAAAAAAAACAAGATGAGGAATCAATTTATTTCCCTTTTTCTTCCTCCCACGTTCTCTGTCTAGTACTAGTGCGCACTGAATAAGAAGTTAGTTCTTGTTTCTAACTTTCTCATACTAAATGAACATTATCATATTTGCCAACAAATTTTGGTTATTGATGGCTTAATTTTCAATATGGGATAAAGAAATCACAATACGTTATCAGCACGAATTGCTCGGTAATTACAGTTGATTCATTTGGTTGTTCGGTGGAGGACGATGATGATCATTTGGCTGTTCAGTGGAAGACGACGATGAAAGACATGTCGTCAACTCCATTAATGTGAAGATACTCGCTTCACTAATGATATATATACTTGGGAAGTCTATGTTGATGGAAGAGGAAATCACTTAACCGGACAAGGTGTTAAATGTCAAGGCAAGTGGAAAGCTAGAGTATTAACTCCACCAGTAATACCTATATAAGCCTGTGATGAAAGTAATGTGTATATTTCTGAGAACAAGCGCCAATAATTTTTGGTAAGCATTAGCGGGGTCACAGGTATGAAGGGAAATGGTTGAACTCAAATTTGTCGAATTTTAACATTTCTCTCTTTATTTATTATGGTACTAAGTAACGGTTCAATACCAGTAAAGCAAGAAATTATTGCGTCCCTGAAGGATAGCATAAATTTAATTTTTCTTGGCTTTGATAATCTCCTGAAATTTTGAAATAATTCCACCGGAAGATGGAATATCGTGTGACATGGTATGGATATAAAATGCGCTCTCCGCTAGCCGGTAGGTCCCAGAAGTGACTCGTTACAAAGTGCTAGCTGGTTTCTATTAGCGGTCCCTGAAGTGACCCGTAACTGATATTAGGGAATTTTCTTATAAAACACGTATCCATTTGCACACTTGTAAAATTAAAATGGAAATTTGTTATTTCTTTTAGTACCATATATGTTTATGTTTCCTTTTATTTTTAAGTTCTGTTTATTTTATTTATTTATTTACTTGTTTTGTAAATAATGGATTCCCGAAGAAATCCATGAGACGTTGACGACTCCAGAAGCAGTCCAACATGTAATTTGTGGTTTTATGTTGTAATCCATACTAGGCTCCAGAAGTAGTCTATGGGTTCCTGGAATTAGCCACAAAATTTTGGGTTCCCGTAGTAGCCCATGGTTACCAAATGTTTTTGTTGATGACTATACTATTTTTCTCTCGTCTATCTTTGCCAATGGATATGGATTCCATAAATAATCTATCCTGTAAAGATATGGATGATGGAAATATTTGTCTCAAAGACAGCGGAACAACAAACACAAATTTTCGAACCACTTTTATTGCCTTGTAAGAGGTTTTGGGGAAATGTGGAATGCCATTTCGGGTTCGAATAATATGATAGAAGGCTCTGGAAGATCGTGTATAAATCTAGTGGTGTAAAATCTACGCCGTATATTATTCATGATTCCTGAAGAATCTGTTGAGTGTTTGAGAATATTTGGCGTTACCACCTTAAACGATAAATGAATATTTTTATGGAATATTTTGTTACTTCATTTGTTTTTGTGCCAGAAGCACGTTGTAAAGAAGCGAAAGGATCTCTTTTATGGTGTGCCATAGGAAAATTCGAACAGTTGAATTCCATGGTGTCATTAGCCAGAAGTTTATTGACCTCGATTTTTCATGCTTAGGCATGGTCAATATGGACGCCAAAGTTCTACCAAGATGAGTAGACAATTTAAAATGCTCATAGACATCCTTTACAGAGCCTGAAGCTTCTGTTATATGAGGATGTAAATTGTGTTGTTGTCCCCTGAGACAATTGGTTATTAAATTACATTAACATTAGCATTATGGTAACTCGTTGCTGAATCACCAACATTAATTCCTAGAAAAGTTTCAAGGTGGGAATTACAGGACTTAGTCACCCTGCAATATGGACAATTATTTCAATATTTTATTGTATTGATAGACGCATCTACTAGATGGTCTATTGTTATATTAACACGTAATGTTAGACTTTTCCAAACCGTTTGTGCAAATCTTGTGGTTGCCTATCCATTTTTGGACTTTCCAATTAAGTCCATTTATTTTTATGGTAAATTTACGGGCTTCTGATGCTTTCCCTTAAGTTGGTGTTATATCGATCACTAAAAAGCACATGTGCTTACTCAACACAGTATAGTTGAGTTCTTTGTTTAAGCATCTTTAGTTTATTTCTCGACCAACTATTTACCATCAATACTGGCTTGGGAAGCAACCATACATTTCAAATTTACGTGTTCCATGGCGTCACCGAACTATATATGTTGGTTTCAGATCATAAGACTTTTAAAACCCCTAGTGGTAATGTCTTATTGAATATGAGACTGTATTACCGCCGTTAGGGGGAGGAAGTAAGTCGTTGCATTGAACGGCGTGAAATGTCTCATCTCTTGTCGAGCCTGCAGATGTTTTTGGGAATTTTTTTTGTAGTTAAATTAAAACCAAAAAACTATCATGAGTTGAATTGCCTTTGAAAATCAGGCAATCATGGAACCAGAAATTTCCAGAAATGAGATAGTAATGTTTCCGCCATGATCAGGAAAGATAAAATGATACCAGAAGTTTGGAAAGAGTAAGGTTGATAACCTTAAATGTTCTCCCACTTTAGTCAGAGAGAGAAAAGTCACCCCAAGAGGATGGTGTGAATTATGTTGATAACCTAAAATGGTTTTTCCCACCATAATCAGGGGGAGAAATACTGCCGTCTGAAGATAGCGTGTATTATGTCGACAAATTTAAATACTTTCTTTTTAAGTCAAGGATATGACAGGCACCACCTAATGGTTGCAGTAAGCAATGTCGATATTTAAATAGGTTATTTGGTTAAGTTTTTATCCTGATCAAAGAAAGTTTGGCTGCCACTAGAATTGGCGTGAAACATCTCATTTTTTTTCTCACACCAAGATATTGGATGTAATTGAGGTGTTGGAGATTACTCATGATTAAAAAAAATAATTGCGGTGGCTCTGGAAAATATTGTTTGTCACTTGCTTGAGGATGCAGGCACAAGAAGTTGTCACAACAGGTTAAATCATGCATCTCGCAATGACCAAGTCGTGTGTTAAAAAACGCTTGAGGCCCGAATAACCGCCTCATATATATTCCTGTTAAAAGAGAGTCCAATCACTTTTCTAATATGTAGTGCTCTCAAAGAGAGACTATAGATAGTGCTCGTGGAGACTATCAGGATATGATCCACATTCTCTAAATTTGAAACTCCTTATTGAAAATAAGGAGGTGATAATGCCCCTGAAGTGGGCGTTGGTACCATTCTATGAAACTTTTATTGAATGTGCATGCACTAGAGAACTGTGGGATCTATATAATTGTCGATTATTTATTTACAATGGTGGTTATGTACCCCTCTGCAGAGGAACATCGACATTGTGATTGGTATGCATATAATATGTTCCTCTATAACTGAGATAGAGGATGAAATATCTCGGAAAAACACAAAAGATCGGATCTGACTCGCACCGTAAAATTATGAGGCCTGAATATTACAGGTTAGTGTTTGAGATAAAGCGCAGCGAGAGTAATATTATCGCTTTAAGCGTGATTGAGGGTTTTCCTGCTGAACCCCAGGATTTGTTCTGGAAGCTAAAATATTCTCCTAATATATATGCATTTTAGCGTGGTAGTCCTTGAAGGACTCATATTTCATTTTGTTGGTGATTGTAACGAATCCCTGAAGGATTCGAGTTTCTGAATCAGGAAGCCACCTGACCTTGTGAACTGTGTCAGGCCTGAAATAAATCATTATCACCACATATTAAAAATTCGTGAACAATCCTTATATGTGTTTTATGTTCTTGCTATAAGGTTAAAATCTGAATGGATTGACGTTATCATTGTTGGATTCTTAAAGATCCCTTAGTATCGCTAAAATCCACGCATGAACTAAACTATGAGATCTCATTGAAAAGTGAAACAATTGCTCGACCTGAAGTTCGAGATCATGCTAGCATAGCATGTCTGTATAAACTAGAGTATCCAATTTTGATACTCATGATACTTGTTGTGCTACTAAATTAGCACTATGTGATTCCCGAAAAGAGGGAAGTGATCGATCTATCTGATACATACGTTTAATTTATGGTCCAGAAGTACCATACATGGATTTGATGCATGCATTATCTTTTTTTTCTAATTTTTGTTTTACAGGTTACAATTTTAGAGGCTGAAATTGATTCTACGGTATTTATAAGTTTACAAAAGGACTTTTCATTGTTATGCCTGAAGTTAAAGCGGAAAACCAAATTTGGTGTGCAACGGATGGAGGATCTAAATGCGAGGTGTACATTGTTAGTGGTGCACTCGGCGCAAGCCCTGCAGTCAATCCTCCATAAACTACAAACAGTAAAGCAGTTTTCTGAAGGACATATAATAGTTGCACCACCAACCTCTTTAAGATGTCATGCTTCAAGGGGAGTAAACTCGTATAATCATTGGGTGGACTTCAACGCGCTGTACTCTTTTTCCTTCACTAAGGTTTTGTCCCGTTGGATTTTCCTTGTGAAGGTTTTAACGAGGCAGCATATGCGTGTCCAGCACTATTATTGGGCGACGTCCGTTGTACTCTTTTCCTTAGGTGTGGTTTTGTCCCACGTGGTTTTCCAGACGAAGTTTTTAACGAGGAAAAATTAGCATCGATGTCAGCATTATCATGAACTTTAGGCGCTCTGGTTTTATCCCAAATGGTTTTTCCAAGAGCAATCGCTCTGGTTTTGTCCCAAGCGGTTTTCCAAGAGAAGGCGTTCAGGTTTTGTCCCAAGCGGATTTCCTGACGCATGCATGTAGGTTTTGTCCCAAGTGGTTTTCCTAACGCAGTTTGCCGGATGAAGTATTTCCTGGTGCATGCACTCAGGTTTTGTCCTAAAATGGTTTTCTTGATGCAAATTTTGACGGAAGTCATGGCAATGACCAATCTCACTCCAAGTTCAGGTTTTTCCTAAATGGTTTTCCTGACACGGTTTCGGCGACAGGAGAAAATTCGTAACGACCGTCATCACTTTAAAGCTCCAAGAGTTTTACTCTTTTTCCTTCAACCTGTTTTTATCCCAGTCGGATATTTCTGGCAAAATTTTAACAAGACACCATTTCAAAATGGTGGTCGAAGGGGGAGTGTTATATATACATCTGTCTATGGGTAGCCCACCATGAAGACTATCCAGATTGTTCCTATAGAAAGCCTAAAGATAAACATATTTTAGGATAAGTATGACTACTGATAAACATTACCCATGGCATTCAGTGTGATGCCATATGAGCTTACAAGTGGGACTTTGTGATTCATTTTAGTACACATTCTATAGGCTATAAATAGCCCATCAGTCCTATGTAATGAAAAAAAACAAGAAGAGGAATCAATTTATTTCCCTTTTTCTTCCTCCCACGTTCTCTGTCTAGTACTAGTGCGCACTGAATAAGAAGTTATTTCTTGTTTCTAACTTTCTCATACTAAATGAACATTATCATATTTGCCAACAAATTTTGGTTATTGATGGCTTAATTTTCAATATGGGATAAAGAAATCACAACAAAAACAATTTTATTCATATTATTCAAGTCACTATCTTTGTTGAAGGCAAACATACATCGCACGCTCAATATTAAATTTACTTTTGTTGAAAAGAACCAACTCATTCGGCTGTTGAGTGATTTTATAATTACATTTAAATCACAATCCCAGTAATTCTATTCATGTTTAGCTTCCTCTAATGTCTCATCAAATGGACAAGTGCAAGAACTTGTTTTGGGCCTTCATTAACATTTGTTACTGTTTAAATATCTTATTCTTGCTGCCTATTTGTATGCTTAGAGCATGTCATGTCAAAAGGGTTGTACATCCAGGAAATTCATGGAAGCTTAAATGCGTGATACATGAAAAATTGCTTTTCGGTACATGAAAGGAGAAGCAAAATTAAATTTCATGCGAGTAGAGCCAAGAGCACGCGCAATCATATGTAGCATACCGTTGCATATTTAAATCCTGGTTACAAACTCATTTGGTGTATATGCTCTTTGGACATACAAGGAGGCAAAATGATTTCAATATAGACCACTAAATAGTCCTCCCTTGAAGACTAAAGAGTACCTTGTCGTCATGTAAAACATGCCTAAGAAAAACGATACTAGCAAATCTGGTGTAGGAGAAGATATGTCATCAACTTCCGTTAACAAGTCGATTAAACTGCAACCAAAGCAAGTAAGCAACAATAGTACTTAAACTTGAAGATTTAAGTGAAATTGATCGAAACATTCAACATAATTGCATATTGTCTACTACAAATGTGTTCAGAACAAAACAAGTCCAAGGAACCGTAATGCAATCAAAAATCGACAAACTACTCTTCTGCAGTAAAAGATATCCTAGATTCCTACACCTTGATGGCATACTTCCTCATAGGAAAGTACATTTCCTTCTTCTTCTCGCGTTCTGTCTTCAATGATAACTGCACATATTATTCCAATTGGGATTATTTTTCAAAAAAAACAAAAACAAAACAGGAGACTAGCATTTTTAGGGACACGCAATCCGGGAATGGAAATTGAATAACAACATATGTGAATTAGATATCTATACAAGTTCTAACAAACAGTTAATTCCAGCCAACCTCAAAAAAATGTTTTAGCCGATTCAACAAATTATCAAACAACCTAGGTGATTAGGGGACATATACTACTGCTTCAAATATAACAAACTCCAACCCACCAAAAAAGCAGCCGAAACAATTTTTCAGGTCAGACAAAATTGTGAGCTACGGTATAGAATTACAAGTTCTAACGAACGGTAATTCCAGCCAACCTAGAAAAATGTTTCAGCCGGTTATCAAACAACCTAGGTGATTAGGGAACATATACTGCTTCAAATTTAACAAACTCCAACTCACTAAAAAAGCAGCCGAGACAATTTTTCAGATCAGACAAAATTGTGAGATACAGAACAGTTTTACAATAATGAAAATCACAATTAACAAGACTTTTTATGAATACCACCAACATACATGACACTTCAACATCTAAATCCTAAAACAATGACCACAAAATCCTTGCTTAAATGATCTCTCTACAACTAATGGGCACAGAAACCCACCATTGTAACAACACATTTTAACCACACCAGATAAAAAAGTAAAACACCTATATGCCTTTACAGGAGTTCTAACTTCAAAAATTAAGCTAGCTTAATTATTGCCGACAAACATACGCATTAACAGATCTCTTTTGCGCCATAAACAAAATGGCTTATCGATGAACATTGGACACCATCCAACTCTCATACCAAATTTTTACATCATCTTACCACACCAATGACTAATCAACGTTAAAGTCAAATTTTGAACTCAGAGAAAAAGTATGAATAGCGTCAAATAGAATCACGGTATCTAGATACCTATCTGGTGAACTTACTAGATACCCACTGAATTGTAGTTTTGAACCCCCTTTTTGACACAATTGATCAACATTTCCAAATTGTTCACATTCAATTTCCTCCTACTAGCATTGATCGTATTTGACATCCAGTTTTTTACTATCATCTAACCATATCACCAATTGTAGTAATCTAAGGTACAAACAAAATACATCCTAATTCCATTTTCCATGTGAAAAACAACACATATTAACCAAACAGCAAAATGAACAAAAATCACATACCTGGTGCCTAGTTAGACGTCTGCGAATAGCTCTAGTTTTCTTAGGACGAAGATCAAGTGGCAAAAACTTCTTGTTCTTGTAAGCATCCCTAAGTGCTAATTTCTGCTTCTGAGATATAACTGTCAATACTTGCGCAATCGATAACCTCACCACTTTACTACATCACCCACAAATTCAACACAAAATCCCTAATTAGACAAACAAATCCAAAAAAAAAAAAAAAAAACCTAATTTCTGCAACATCAATCAAAATACATACATCTTGGAGAGCTTGTTAGGAGCACCACCAGTAACCTTAGAAACACGAAGTAAAGCAAGTTCAGCTTTCAGATCTTTCAACTGGTTTAATAAATCTGCCTTGGACTTGGCCCTGAGTTCATGAACCTTAATTCTTGCTGCAAAAAAAAAAAAAAAAAAATGGTGGAAATCAATGAAAATAGTTTGTATATATTGAGAAATTGTTAGTAAAACAAGATTTCTTTTAATAAAAGATGATTAAAATTTCTTCTTTCCTACCCATTTCTGCGCAGCTAAATTTGCTTCTCTACTCAAACCTAGAAGCAGCTGGGGGTGGAGAAGTTGAATAGAGGGGAAATCGTTTCTCTAGGGTTTTAAAGGATCCGTAGGAAGAAAGGGCCCAATATTTTATCTGGGCCTGGACCAGTGTTCTCTGGTTGGACCATAGAGTTACGGGTGAGGAAACACCCAAATCGGCGAATTTAACCCAAATCAATCAGCATTTTGGAGGGTGGACACCGTCCCTCGACGGATTGGACGTGGGTGAATTTTTGAAACCTACATTTTTTACGGGTTGGAGAATCAACTTTGAATTGATTAGAGGCATTCATATCAATATGTTCATTTTAAATTTTGGTTGTTGGAAACAAGTCGTGTTACTCTTGCTATGTTGTTAGCGTAACTACTTAAATTATAACAATATATTAGTTTTAAGGCTAAGTTATATTATCCTTGTCAAATATTTACTTATTTTTATTTATTATTTTTAACATCTGTAAATCCATTTGTATACAATCCGCTAATCCGTTTACCGCAGGTGTCAAATCTGATGGATAAGGTATTTGACATGGATGACAATCTCAAATCCACCTATGGACTGGACGTGGGTGACACCAAATCCACGTTCCCTCGTTCGCTGCTCAGTTATCTCCCATAGTTAGAGGTGGAGTTCGAAGTTGAACATGCTAGAGCTTGGAGTAATGAGCAAGTATCCATGCTATGTAATGATAATACATATGCAGTGAATGAAGATATGAGAATTTTATGGTTCACAATGGAAAATTTTAGATTCCAAGCAAAGCGTGTTTATCGTTCATCATTTTTATTGGTTTAATAGTCCTAGATATTATTCACGATTTATCTCATTTCACTTGTAGTAATAAAGCAACATGTTAATAATACTTGTAATTATATTCAATATTTTTTCTTTTCCGAATCACGAAGAATACATCTTGTTCAAGCTGGAAAAAAATTGTTGTGTCATCCAATTCTTGTTTATTATCATAGTCGGATAATTATATTAGTCCATTTATGAGTTGGTGTCGCAGAACTAAACACTTATAATTACAACGAGCATCTTTTATAAACTCTTTCTGAGATCGTTACATGGCCACCAATATGGGTGTCTTGCTCTTCAAATCATTTTATCTAACCAATTCAATTTTCTCCAACATCTTAAAAATTATATATCTGACAGCATGTTTGGTTCAAGGAATTGGATTCTTGGTAATCCAATTCCAGGGGAATGTGACCCATTCCTAGAATCACATAGCCCAAATCAACTCTATGTAATTGGAAATTTTGATTCATATGAATCTAATTCCCTCCAAAATAATAGATTTTCATTGCATTGGTTTAGTAGTGCAATGAAATTGGATTCTAGAGTAAAAACAAAAGTAATTGGATTACCTCAACCAAACACTAATTTTTTTGAATTCTAGGAATTGGATTACCTCATAATTTGAATTCCCACATATAGTGAAGTTGAGTAAGCTTTTCCCATTCAATAACTTTCTTCGTCATAATTCAGTAACTTGTGGTAAGTTCGCATGGGAAAGCTTTTCCTTTTTTTTTTTTTTTTTTTTTGTAAAAAAGTGTCCTAAGAGATCCAACTTTCATGTGTTTGGGTATACAACTTTTTTCTCAATTTTTAGTTCGCATGGGAAAGCTTTTCCTTTACTTTGAGTTCGATTACGTCACAATTTTTTTTGTTCTCACCGAAATTTTCTCTGAAAAACTATATATTGAGTTCGGATACGTCGCAAGTTTTTCTCCTAACCTAATTTTTCTCTAAAAGAAAAAAACTCCATTAAAGATGAGTTCGGCTACCTGTGTCTTCAGAAACATTAGCCGAACTACACTTGCAGATGAGTTCGGCTATATGTTCTTCAGATGTCGTAGCCAAACTTTATTGCCATAGCCGAAATCAGTTTATAAAATTTTCATTTTTTCAAAAGTTTTGCCCATTTCAAGCAACATTAACTGAATTCGAAGTATACCTATGTATCCAAAACCCTCATTTCGAAATAAACCATCTCAACAACAAAAAAAAATTAAAAAAAATCCAAAATGCTCTTCTTCTTCTCTCTCAATAATTATTCTTTTAAAAAAACCAATTTCAAATTTAAACTCATAATCACTAATTAACTTAATTTAATCATTAAACTGACTAATCATTAAACTAACTAATTTTACACTAACTTAATTAGAAAGGGTAATTTTGGTATTAACATAAACACCTAGATAAGGGGTGACTTAGGTTTACTTCATTAGGACCTCGTAAAATTGAAATGATGGTCCCATTGAAAAAGGGATGGTGCCCAAAAAATGCTTCCTAAACATGCCATAGCTTCAATCCTGTTTTGAGGCATACTCAAGGTTTAGTGGCATGCTAAATGATGATATCATCTAGGGTATGCTTATAAGGAGGTGTCCTAGGTGTGATGAAATTACTAGGTTACCCTTTAATTAGATTAAGTTATTGAAATCAATGTTAAAACAGACCGGACCATTTGGTAAGCCTGATGATTGATGACCCGATCACTTTTACGGCTGGTCAAGGTAGTCAATTTTCGGCCATCTCGGCCGGAATTTAGCGAATTTCGGATTCGGACTTGGGACCTCAGGAACAGAAATTTACTAACTTAGAAAAGTGGTAGGTTTTTTAGCCGGAATCATTATATTCCGGTCAAAATCGGTGTGTCTCTACCGGAATTGTTCTTTCATATTATTTTTTCCCAATTTCATATCCAACGTGTAATTTTCACCATAAATATAATATTAGTGTAAAATTTTAATCCGAAATTACACCGAAATTTGGAAACGAAATTCCCCCGATACAAAGTTGTACCAGTGTCTCGGCCCCGGCCGAGACACTCCGAAATCCGAAATTAACTACCTTGGGCTGGTCCATCACTGACCCAGTAAATTTCCAAAAAAACCCTTTCTTTTGTGCAAACCGGATGACCCGGCCCGGGTTGACCCATGATCCACCGATTCAATACGATTTCTATGGGTTGATGCAAATAAAAGAAAAACCTAAATTTCCTAAACAAACCTAACCCATTTCTTCTGAATCATCAAAATTCTTGGCGAAATAAAACGAAATTAAAGATTTACTTATCTAATTCGTACCAATATGGAGAAATTCATGGCATATGGTTTCCAAGATTGAAGTTTTTTTCCCAAAGAGACATGACCAGCTATGATGGGTTTAAGATTACAGATAGGGAGAAAACAGGAGTTAATCTTCCCCTTTCTATGATGCAAATGATAACAACAATAATATTAGTGACTAGCTAGATGCGCTTTACACAAATTAACCACAAATGCTATCATAATATAAGAACATATCTCATTCTTCATCAAGCCAACGATCAAAATGACAAACTCATTTCTAAAAATCAAACACATCCACAGTGAGATTTAATTACAAAATTGATTAACAAACATCCATAGTACAAAAGGGGAATTGGTTATCAATAGAAATGGAGAAAGAAAAGAAGAAGATAAACAAACTAAGAGTAGGAACTTCTTGATGCGCAGAGAAATAAAAAAGAGGGAGACAGATAATAGAGAATGAGATATTTTAATTTTATTTTATGATTTTGTTGGCTTGAGTCAGTGCATGTGGGGCACTTGGACTTGCGAATAAGGATAGAATCATAGAACACTACACACGTGTATATGTTCCTACAGAAAAATAAATAAATAAAGAGTACAGAGTCTACAGACGTATAAACAGTTAGCTTGGATCCTTTACATAGCCAAGTTGCATATGACCTAGTGAACCCGGGTCAAACCACTAGTTGAATCATTGACTCTTGACCCAGTAATTTTTCCGGGTCGATGTCCGGGCCGGTTTTCAGAACATTGATTGAAATATCCTTCAACCTAATAAACTAAAATAAGAAAATCAGCTTTAAATTTAAACATCTTCTCTTCTACTCCGGCTTTAGAATCAAAAATCAAAATTGATATTTTTTTCATTGCCACAATTAATTAGTGATTCATGTAAATTTTATTATCGATTAAACAAAGCTATAAAATGAAATGCACAAAGAAACAAACACTAGGTAGGCGTTCAAATTCTTCTTCTAATCCGTCAATTGAAGAACAAGAAGAAGTTGGGGTGTTAAAACTATAATTCAATCAAAAATTCAACCGAGTGGAGAACAGACTCCTGGAATCAGGATTAAAATATATTTTCTACAAACCCATTTCTTATTTAGTTGTTTTTTATTTATAGAATATAAGTTTAATCATGTAAAAAACACCTAGTGGTGGGTTTCGATGCAGAATTTTAGAGGTGAGATTTATGGGTCCAAGGAATTTTGTGGAATTAAGTTTCCCTTGATATGTTTGGTTGCCTAAATCCAGGAATCACGTTTCTAATGGGAATCAATTTTCTACCAAATTATCCATATGGAGTCTGACTCATCCCCCTAATATTTGCTGGGAAACTTATCAAGGGATTTATAGACCCACGTACTTTTTTTAAAAACTCTAGATCTCAAATATATACAATTTTAAGATTTTAAGGTAATTCCAAACAAAAGATGGACTTTAAAGCAAGAAAAATTTATGAATTTAAGGAATTTTAACTGAGTTACCAAACACACAAGGAATTTATATGAATCCCGGAATTTTTATATAAATTCCTTGAAATTGTGAATTCTGCAAACAAACCCACCGTAGTTTTTTGCGATTATATAGTTAATATCGGAATATAATTGAGACGAATTATTAGCCGAACTTCACTCTTCTCGTCACCCTGAAGGTTCTTAAGAACAGTTCGGGATATGTTTGTCTCAATTATCAGCCGAACCTAGTTTGATATATTTAGCGAAATGCAAGATCGACTGATTAGATTATATGAAGATAGAGCCGAAAAAGTATTTTCTTTTAAAAACAGAGTATGGTTTGACTAATAAATCGATTTTAGAATCAGTTGAACCATACAATAAGGTAAAATCTATATTTTTTCCAGGTTCGGCTGATTCGATAATTGATTTATTAGCCGAACCTTATGACTAAGTTTCGAAGGTGTTTATGTATGTCAGGTTCGACTGATTATATACTTAGTTTATAGGACGAACTTGTTATTCAAAATGGTTTGGATGATTTATTTAGTTTATATATCGAACCTCTGACTTGAGTTTTTTTCTCAAAATAGAAGTTCGACCAACAATTATCATATTTCAAATGAGCCAACTCGTTCATCTATATGTCATGCCAGTTAGGTTCGGTGGTAACTAATAGACAAATTGTTCGTCACAAGTAGGTTCGGTTAATATATAATTATATATAAGTCGAACCTCTCTCTGGTTATCTGAACTTGCATGAGAATTCAACTTATAAAAAGGGCATTAAACATAATCTATAAGTTTATGTATGCATTACATTCTATTTACGAGAAGAAGATTCTCCTTCGTCATTTGAATCACCTATCTTGAATTATAATAATCTCAAAAATCTAAGTTTTATTTTCACTTCTTCTACCTTTTAAAAACCCCAACTTTCTCACAAAAATATGATTTTTCAACTAATACAACACCAAAAACTTAACTTAATCAATTGTTAGCATTACTAATTAAACATTATCATAAAATCTAATCATAATCATTAATGCTAATTATGTAAGGGTAGTTATGCCATTATCAAAAAAGGATGGATAAGGGGTGATGGGCTTTTTTTACCCAGTGACCTTATTTTGGCACCATTATGTATGCCTCAAAACATGATTCTACATCTTATAGGATTATTCCATTCACATTGAACAATTTTATATTTCAAACAAAGCATGTTCACCGTTCATAATTTTCATTGGTTTAACAGTGACGGGTATTATTCAAAATTTATCTCGTTTCACCTCTAGTGATAAGAAAATTTTTAATAACACTTGTACATATATTCAACATTCTTGTTTTCCAAATCAAGAAGAATATGACTTGTTCAAATTGGAAAAAAAGTTGTTGTATCATCATATTCTCTTGTTTATTATCATAGTCCAATAATTATATAAGTCTATTTATGATCTGGTCTCGCAATCCTAAGCACTTATATTTACAACGTGCATCTGCTATTGAGATCGTTACATGGCCACCAATATGGATGTCGTTCTCTTCAAATCCTTTTATCTAACCAACTCAATTTTCTCCAACATCTTAAAAATTATGTATCTGCTTGTGAAAGAGTGAAAATTGAATATTGTTTATTGAATATTGAATATGATCTTTAAAGAAATGATTAATTATTGTATCAGACAAAGAAATTTCTTAATTATCATAAAAATATATTAGCAGTTGTAAAAAATGAATATCATCTTTATATTGGGAAAAAACCGCACACACATTCAGCATGAATGCATGCTTAATAACTGCTATCCAAAAGAAGGTAATGAATTGATTTTCAATGCAAACTTTCATAAAAACGTCAACTTGAAAATAAGGTGATCGAGGACTGTTAAAGCTGAATGGGATTATACTTTATTTTTTTATGGAATTATTTGGACTTTATTACCTAATCTTATGAACAAAATTGCGTTTTGGTCCAATAAACTTTAAAATTAGAGTTTGATACCTAGGATGGAAGTTGAAAGTTTTTACCATTATTATAAAAATAATGTTACTCTTAATTAATTAATATTTAGTTAATAGCGTTGGTTACCGTTAGCATGTGATTCACACGTGCAACAAAAATTCTAACGTTCTTGAATCTTAATTGTCATTATATCAAACACCTGGTCCTCAAGGGAGGGGAAGATTGCCCCTTACAAGTACATCTTGTGATAAAAAAATTGATAGTTGGAAGACATAGAGATATCGAACGCTTGGAGATTACCCTATTAACTAGTGAGAAAGAAAAGTGTCAAGGAGAAGGTTTGTCAAACATTTAAAAACTAATCCAACATAAATCTCTTTAGCCATTGAGCCGAAATTTTGGGAAAAGTTGTCCAGTAGATGGGATGCAATATGAGGGAGTTAGGAATGAATCTATGAAGAATAAGCATACGTGAAAGATGAATTAGTCTAATCTCAGCCGTTTTTTCAAGGGTATTTTTACCCGTACACGTGTCTAATATATTGTATAATGGCTGGGTTAGTAAATAAATTGAAACTGAATATTAGGTTAGTCATTTCAGTCAACACCGTCAACTATGGTTCAGGATAACAAACTCAAATATTGAATATTTTGGGATTCAAACACAACTTTGGTCACTTAGTTGAGTATTAAAGTCTAAACAACGCTTGTATTCATCATAACAATAAATCTTCTAAAAAAAATATCTTGGTCGCTTGGACTTCTTAACAAACTAATTAAAACAGTGCTGGTGTTTAGTTTAATAATACATACTGATACTTGTGGTTAGCGGAACATAAATAACGTTTATCTTATGTCGGGCTTGGTCAATTGTTACTCAAACAACATCTGAAGCTCACGCTGGTTGTGGAAGCTTTTTGTTTAATGAAAAAACTTGAACATCATCCGAAGCTCGGCTAGATGGGAGTGAAATTTTTGGTTTGTTTAATCATTGAAAAATTGGAGTTAATGAGTTTCAAGCATAGATCTTTAGTTTTCCTGTTGAATCATTATAATAGATTGGTATTTAATAATATAAAGGAGTAACAAGAGTATAAATTTCACTAAAATAATTTGCAAACAACCTTTTTTTGTATGTTTTTTAGTATTTTGATTTAAAATGTCCGTTGTATGGGCAAGTCCAATGGTGAAACGTCAAGTTTAATGGCATGTTCTCATCTCATATTTTCCAACTTTCTCTAAGTCATGTTGTGAATTTTCATGAAAGATAGGTTGTAATCAAAACTAAAATGTCATTCCGAACTGCACTCAGCCTTGTGGTTGATTTAACATCCTGAGACTGCAACTGCAAAATAAATCATAATGACACAGTCACCCATAGATCGCACTATATATGCGAAACTGAATCTGCATACCAAAATCAAACTGAATCTGCATACCAAAATCAGGAGACTGCAAATGATAAAAATAAATTTATTTTACTAGTTACTTAAACCAAATATTATATAAACATTTCCTTCTTTAACTAATGTCTAGGATTATTATTTTTTATTTTTTTTGGACTTTTACAATAAACAATCCTACAACATAGTTTTTTGTTATATGGTAAATTTATTGATTTGATTTAACAACGAATAGTGATACAACAAACCAAGACAAAAAACTACAACAACATGCAGAAATGAGAAACAAAATGCATTAAGTGACCTTTGTGCATCCTTTAGAGTTGTATAACTACACTAGAATTCAGCTGATATTTTAACTGAAACATTTAGAGGAAACAAAAATAAAAGCACACAAAAAATAAAAAAGAAAACATATCATTTACTTCTTTAATATCTTTTCGATACATGGAATAAAAGAAGGATAAAGATACTTATAGACGCTTCGGTGTGCACACCGTACAAAGCATAGCAGTACTAAATGAACTCCCACAAAGAAGGAAATCTTAATGAAAATCCAAACCAGCTGGATGGATAGTATTACCAACAAGTCTACTAAATAATAGTTAACTTTTTCCATTTCTACTGATATTAATATTTTTATCTTGGAAACTTGTAGTCGACTAGTTTCAATTTTCTCCAACATCTTAGAGTTTATCTAAACTATCGTAAAAGGGTGAGCGTCTATTACTTTATCCAACAAAGAATTTTATTTGTTTTTTCCTTGGAAAAATATAACCAATTGACATAAGTCAATATCATCTTATATACAGAAAAAAAATTCCTTGTTTTGCATCAAAGCATGCTTAGAAACTTCTTGTCTTGTTTTCTTTATTTTTCTTTCCGAAAAGGTAAAGCATGCTTAAAAGTTGGTAACCTAATGAGGAAAAAAATGATAAATTCATTTTTAATGGACACCTTCAAAAAAAAATACTTCAAGTTAACGTGAGGATCAGTTGCAAAATTGAAATTATTTCTTCATTTGTTTTTACTGAGGCCAAAGCATTGATATTAGTTTATTCATGCATTTTTTTTTGAAGCATGAAATTCATTAGACTATTGAGGGGCTATTACACGAGGGTTTGTGATACCCCAATATTTATCAATTACAACATCATATTGGAGTGGAGAGTGAGTAGCAGTCTTCGGATCATAGTTGCATCGGTGGCGGTTGTTGGAGTCGAAGTTGAAGGTCGAAAGGCCTCCGGTCAATGCTTTCCACACGAAAAGTTTTGTTTTTGATAGACACATCAGTGTCCATAGGAACTTGGTTGAGGGTAGTAGGGTTCGATGCAATTGAATGAAGTTGTTATTCAAGTACTTGCGTCCATATGGTGAGGAGTACTGCCCCAAATGTATTTGTCTATCTCTTGATTTTTCGGCTTGATCCATTTCTTCTAAATAGTACTAATAGTATTGCTACTTGATATTACTGACTAATAATGATACTAATGATCCTAGAGACTGAAATAAAGCAACAAAAGCAATTACAGACTCAAACTTGATTAAGCTAATGTAAATAAAGAAAAAATAATTCTCCTAAAACAAGAAAAGTTATTGCGAATCTGAAACAACTTGTCAAGTGAATGTGTAAGATTCACCGGCCTATTCGAATATCAATAAAGTTTCGAGCCTGCTGCCGTTGGAGCTTCTGAAAATGGAAAACTGGTATATGCTGCTTTCCTTGAGGACATTCACCTTATATAAGACATTACAGAAGAGTCCAATATTATCATAGAGGACCAAGGTGTGAGGTATCAATAACGGTTTGTTTCTGGCTTCAACACTATCTGAATTAGGAGATGAAGTCCACTGGCTGAGTATCCCTATTATAGTGAAGATTTGAGAAAATGCTAAAGAATGTAAATCAAATGAGTTGATTTCTTTGAATGTTCAGGCAAACTCAAATTTGTTATCCCAAACACTAAATTGGATAAAACCATCTCTAGAATCCTTTTTAAAGGACTAAATCCTGATCAAAGACACACACCAAGGAAGGAAATTTAGATCCTTGGTAACTAAAAAAAATTTAAAAAAAAGAGGGGGTTTACAAACACTAACCAAGTATAAACAAGGCATTAGAACAACCAAAGATACACCACCAACAATCAAAAGACAAACTTTAATTTGATACTAAACTGGTGATTTGATTAAAAATTCCTTTCAAATACCAAAAACAGAACCAAAATAGGGGTTTCACAAGCCAAAAATTTATGCATAAGCTAGGGATTTAAACCAAAAATTCAAATCCAATATCAGGTGAATAGATCAAGGATTAAGGAGTTTATGAAGAAAAAATTTCGGTTCCGAGAGATAGTTATGGCGGTCAAATGGGTTCTTACGGTTTAATGAAAGCATGGTGTTAAAATCACCTAGCAAAAAGCCCTTGAAAGAGGTTTAAAATAAAAGATCAAAACCCAAGATAGAAAGGTGAACAAGGATATAAGCTGATACATAAAAACTAATCCCCTAGTATAACTTCTAAAAGGAGGCTGTTGAGAAATCAATCTAGGAAATACCTCAAACATCAAGCAACATGGAATTAGATTAAAATCTCCATGGGAAAGGAAGGGTATCACCATAATTATCAAGCAATGATCTAATTGAATCCTAAAGGCTGGTGAATCAATGATTTAGCTGGTGAGATGTGCTAAATCCATGGATAAAGTTTTGGTTTTGATGGTTCTTATGAAGAAAAAAGGTTGGGTTTTGAGATCTCTTTTTTCTTCTCTGGAGAATTTGTAATTAGGTGATTCAAACTAGTACTTGCAGATTGAAAAAAGCTGGCACTGCTCAGATCTAAGAAGATCTGAGCAGTTAAGTTGTCGAATTTTTTTTCCCCTATGCCAGAAATCGCTTCTCTAGAGAGGAGAGAGAGTCGGTTGTTTATTCATGCATATGTAGTTCTTACTCATGTAGGAAGATAAGAGATTTAGCCCTCCAAAACACTTCCTAAAGGATACCCACATGTGATGAACTCATCAAGGCATTCTTCTTTGTTTTTTGGTCCCCATTGTTAGCCATGAAAGACGTAGTATATAATCAAAAGCAACCAAATCCTACAAGCATATATAATATAAATGTCCACCAAACTTCAACATGAATATTCACGGGATCAGCATAATCTCTCACTGATGCTACCTGGAATGAAGCTATCTACAAACCCCGCACATAGGATTCCCAATTCCACTATAATCTTAGTGTGATGGATCAAACCACAATTAGATTCGATCAAAATCAACACAAATGGGGGCATTTAGTGGACACCCAGGATTAGCGGGAGAAGGTATTATATGCAGAAATGATGAAGCTGTCACAATATTAGTAATTTCCCAACCTCTGGGTATAACCACCTCTCTCATAGCCGAAACTTGGGCATGCTTATCGCGTAAAAAATGCTACAGGTCAAGGATTTTCAAAGGTGCAATTTGAAACAGATTCAGAAAATCTTATGAGATTTCTAACCTCGACCACTGGACCACCTTGGTACTTAAGTAATATGGTAGCCGAAATAAAGCTTCGATTGGCCCAATAAAGCACAACATTTGTGTGAACTCAAAATATCATACCGTGAACACCATTACAAAAAAATAACAACAAAACGATTAAACAACTACTTTTGCTATACATATTTTATTTTGAGAAAATCATCATAATAAAACATAAATAAAGAAAACAAAATAAACAACCTTAATTACATCGTATCTTCATAAGCTAAACCCTACTACTGCACACCACCATTTTCCTCCACAAATTTTAATAAAAATTACTCCACTATATCAGTTCTCTCTGCATAATTGTTTGTAGGCATCTCCTCAACCCCGCATAAAATAGCCAATAACAATTTTTATGTGTAAAATGTACCCACAAATAATCATGCTTACCCCATTCCAATGAAATTATTCTGGAATTGCTCTCGCATCTGAAACACAGAGATAGTCAACAAACAAACTATAACCTTAGGAAAAACCAAATTGAGACCTAAATGAAATTGGTACTTCAATTTCACCTTTTCAAACAGACACTTTTGATGAGATGTCGACTTCCTAAACAACCTTTCCAAACTAAATATTTTGATTTTTCTGAAAAGATCAAACCCATAAACAACATGGACTATATTGAAAATGGGTAAAAAATATACCACCAGTAAAAGCTTAATATTGACCTCCCAGCACCGCAACCTATTGATTACATGTAAAACAAACAATAAAAATAGATTATACAATAAAATCCTAGATTGTAAGAAACCGAAGAAAAGGAAGAAAAAAAACCCGAAAAGAAAAGTAACGCACAAATAATGAGGTTTGGCTTTCGCTTGAATTATTTATATTCAGTCACCAAAACTAAATTTCGATAAGAAATTACATTTATTAAGAAACAATATCAATCAATATCTTAAAGGAAGAAAATTAGGAAAATTATTTTCATAATTTATTAACAACATATTAGTATTAATTAATATATTTTTAATAATTATAGTAATGACAACTTGATAGTAGTATAATTTAAGAAATTATCTACGTATTGATTTTTTCCCCAAATAACCATGTGTATATAAAAGGATACCATTTTTAAGACCATATTAATATTAATTTAAAAAAAATATTACCCCATTGAAACGAATAAAATCTTTGAAATTATTTTCTATATCAGATTTATGAATATGCTTGGATTTTTTGTCAAACGCATAAACATGTCTGGATTTTCTAGATGTTTATTAGTAATACTAAAAATTAATATAGTCATTTCTAGATTTTTTTTCCTTATAAAATATTCAAAAATATAAATCTTATTATTTTATTCCATAAATATGTTGAATTGATTATTTTATTTTTATGTCAGTCATAAATGTACAAAATTAATATAGTAGTTTTTTTTATTTTCTGGATTTTTTTGTCAAACGCACACACAAGACTACCTTTTGGCGGTGCCAATTAGTGGGCTTAATCAATGCCTCGGGCCTAGACAATTTAGAGTTGTGCTCTGTTATCGCCTCGGTATTCCTATGTTTGTTGAGAATAGTTCATGTCCAAGTTGTAGCAAACCTATGAACATATTTGGTTATCATGCGCTTTATTGTTCTAAGGATATTGGGTATAATTTTCGCCATGATGTTGTTCGTGATGTTGTCATCGACATTTGTTACAAAGCCAATGTACCTGCGCGCAAGGAGGTTTCTATAGGTCTTCATTCGCATGATGATAGAGATCTAAAGCCAGCTGATATTCTTTTTCTTAACTGGAAAAATGGGCAAGATGTTTGTATGGATGTCACGGTATCTCTCCATTCACTGGTGAGGGTGTCCGCTCCTTTGCCCCTGGAAAGGCTATTTCTGGTGTCGTTTCTCATAAACACGCCAAGTATTTGGACAAGTGTGATGCACATGGTTACATTTTGGGTGTTCTGGCCTTCTCTACTTTAGGGGAGCTTGGAGAAGATACTCTTTTTTTTTTCAAGCATCTACGGAATTGTTTGGTGAGCAATGACGCCAGTAGCGGCTTAGGTAGTTTTATTTTTTATAGATTAGGCGTTGCAATTGAAAGAGAAGTTGGAACCCAGCTTGTTGCTAGGTTACCAACCAGAAGCTCTGTATGAGTTTTTTTTTAAAATTGAATTGAATTGATTTTTATTTTATTTTAATCATAAATTTCCGAAATTAATAGTTTTCTTTGCCATTTTTAGATTTTTTTCTGTATAAGAGATTCAAAAAATATATATTTTATTATTTTATTTCATAAATATGTTGAATTGATTTTTTTTTATTTAAGTCATAAATGTACGAAATGAATATAGTAGTTGTTTTTATTTTCTAGATTTTTTATAATAAATACATGGAATTATAAAAGATTCAAAAAATATAAATCATATTATTTTATTCCATAAATATGTTGAATTGATTTTATTATTTTAATCATAAATGTCCGAAATTATTATAGTAGTTTTCTTTATTTTCTGGATTTTCACATTAAATGCACGAAATTAATATAGAAATTTTTCTAAAAAATGAGGGTCGTCCGTCGTGTATGTCCCAACAATCCTCCCAATCTATATCGCACATTATCAGATCAACGCACCATATCTCACGAAATTTCATCAAACGAATACGAATGGTTTCTCAATTAGCCAATGAGAGTGTGAGGTTACGCTCACTAACCAATAGGAGAGAGGATAAGCTCCACCAGTACTACTTTTATTCTAGAGTGAGGGATGGTATTGAATTTTTAGGTTGTTGATTACTTTTTTAAACTATAGTTTTGCTAATACAATATATTCCACGTTTATCCTTATAAAACCTGACTTGATTGGGGTATACCTAATAAGACAAAACCTGGGTCATTATGAAGTAATACAAGACACCCCTTAACCATGCATTTTCTAAATGGATAATGTACCCTTGTTCAATTAACACAAAAACAATCTGATTAGGTTAATCAATTGAGTTTAGATTAATAGTAGATTAAAACTTATGAATTTAAGTCATGAATTATTTTTTTTGATTGAACTTATGTGAGAAGATTTTTGATGAATTTTTTTTTGTTTTGAGAATATTTTTTGCAACGGAAATGAAAGCATACAACCCAAACACTTCTAAAAAGGGGATTGCAAAGCTGTTGTATGAAATCATACTCAAAATTAAAGAAGAATGAATACTTTCAGTTCTGAAAGTATGAAAAGTCGGCAAGGTCGACGAATGAAGACCATGCCGACTATATGTGGCCGGCAAGGTAGATGAATGAAGATGATGCCGACCAACTTTGGTTGGCAGGGTATTCAAATGAAGACAATGCTGACTTTATTTTTTTGACACACATGAGACGGCTAATGTAGTCGGCAAGGTCTACAAAAAAAAAACCTGCCGGCTGTTGAGAAAAATACCATGTCGGCTGTATTAGCCGGCAAGGTCTTCAAAAAATACCCTACCGGCTGTTGAAAAAATTTACAGTCGCCATGGCTATTGTGAAAAGTCGGCAAGATATGCATGTAACGACCTTGCTGACTAAAGACACAAAAATCATAATTTTCGATTTCTAACCTAATATAAAAATAAAAACACACAACACAATAATGGGTTTGAGTTTAGACATCATTTACAGTCTCCTTTTTGCTGGTAGAGGGTTCTTTTCAACATTTTTGGGTTCACGAATTTTTTTGATGGAAGAAATGGAAGAAGATGAAGGGGAAGGGGAAGCGGAAGAGAGATTAGGAAAGATTCAGAGTTTTTTAGTTTTTAATTTTTGGGTTTAGTTTTAAGTTAATTAGTTGAAAGGTATTAAAGTAAAATCACCAATTTTGACCACCTCTTAGCAAGTTTACTAGGTCCATTTAAATTTTGTATACCCCAATTGTTTATGGGTGAAAACTATTTCTGCCGATTTTGGTAATTTGGGGTGTGTGGATGAGAAATGAGTCTAAACCTTAAACAAATGCACTACACGGGAGTGCTTGTAGATTCGAGAAATCAATCTTTACAAATCCGGCCTAAACCAAGAAATGGCCGTTCCATACTTGTTTCGGTCACAAAGTGAAGGAGATGGGGTTGATCTTAGGGAGGGAAGCGAATAAGGTGTTGAGATTGTGAAGGTGTTGGCTATGTATGAATTGTATCAGAAAGCTGAACTGGCTTGCAGGATGTAAGCTATCAGTTCCGGTGTTTGAATATGATTGTATCAATACTTGACTCTGTTGTCTTGTCTTGCCTTGTTCTTGTCTGGAAAATAGGGAGGAGAATCTATTTATACAAGTTTTTAAGCCTAACCCTCGTATCTCGTGGGTAGTGGAGAAAGTGGAGTGATGGAGTAGTGTGTTAGTTTCATACGACCAGTCTTGCCCACTTCTCCCATCATCACTAACCGTCCATGACTTCCTGACACGTTCTTGTGATGGCAGGTTATGCGCGCATCGCAGAACCTGAGATTAATACCCCCAGTATGTATCCCCCATTTTGTGACATGATTGATGTCTCGAGTGTGTGGATCGTGGGACTCACATAAAGTAGCATTTAATGCTAGATTAAATAGATAAGTTATTTAGGAAGTCGATACTTGTGAAGTATCATGTGTATTCTACGCTGGTACTGCATCGAGTGTATTCAACATGTATGAAGCATTGCTGTTTGAGCGTCTCAAAATAGCCTCATGTCCATCATAATTCATGTGATTTTTTGGAGGTTGCGCAAGCAAGTCCTCCCTTGGCCGACCACATGGTGTGGTTGAGTGATGGGTGGTGATCACCATGAAGCCTCATTGACCAATTAACTCCTGACCAGGGCTGTATAACCAAGCCGGTGAAGTTGAACGGACGAGATGATCTTTGAGACACTCATCTGTGACCGTTAGTGGAATTATGGTTTTAGAAGAGGTGCGCAAGCATCACTCTTAAGCCTGGTCGAATCCAATCTTGGGATACGATTTTGACAAGGCCGGTCGGGCATGCGTGTATATGACATGCCGGTATACATGACCATACCTCATTGTCCCGTGAAAGTGTGATCTGGGCCACTCAATATTTCCGGAGAAGTTGAGTGGTCGGGATCAATTTGCGACAAAAATATGGTGCCGCAAAAGCCACGGTCATGCCAACTTCGGGCGCGTGTTTCAAGACGACCAAGCTTGGTCGGTCTTGGACGATTAGTCTGGTATACAGACAACAAGCTGGTGTATACGTCCATACTTTAATATCCCATATAAACGTGATATAAGCGACTCAATTTGTCCGGCGAAGTTGAGCGGTCGAGATCAATTTACAATTGGGAAGTACGACCACGCATGGTTTGGGCGCGCGAATTGAGGTGTACAACCAAGTTCGGTCTTGGCCGATTGGGTGTGGAGATATTGGGTCCACAATGATCGTGTTGATACTTACCAGACCCGCTTAGTCTATTCCTGGACCCTTCATCAGAGCAGGAGAAAATGGACACTCGTGACCGCGACACAAACCCTAATTAGGATTTTTCCGGTCGTGTGTCACACCTAGTTTGGGCGCACGAATCAGGACGACCAACTATAGTTGGTCTTGACCAATCAGTCAGGTATGTAGGCGGTCCCACGATGATTGTGTTGACATGCTCTGGGCCCTTTGAATCTACATATACACCCTCCATCTATGCCTGCGAAGATGGATGGTTGAGACTGTTTTGCGACACATGTAATGTGCCGGAAACCCTAATTTAGGGTTTTTCGTCCATACTGCTTTGGCTTGGACGGTTTGGTAAGCTATGCCACCATTTTGGGGAGGCCGACCATGCGGGGCCCGCGTTGGGTCGGTAGTGAATATTCCAATACCTGCTTGGGGTCATGGATTCGGTCTAAGCTATCCAATCATGCTGGTGAAGTTGGATGGTCGTGATCATTTCTGACACTGATATGGATAGTCCAAATTCGAATATGCTCAATCGGGCTAGTATAACACACCGAGAGATGTATGCTCAATCGGGATAGTATAACATACCGAGAGATGTATGCTCAATCGGGCTAGTATAACACACCGAGAGTTGTAGACTGTACATGTATTTCGTACATGCTTCATTATTAATGTTTGGAGGTTCATGTTGCTATGTTGAGAACAACACTCAGTCGTCATGCTGCACCGATAATGAGTACAGGAAATACAAGTCTGGTCATGCATTAATTAATAATGATGTAAATTCACAGGGTATATGGGATTGTTGCCCCATGCTCCAACCTGGATGAATTTCGTGTATTTAATTCACAGAACACTGGGATTGTTGCCACATGCTCTATTCTAGGTGAATTAGTAAAGTGAAGAAGTATTCATCACTTATTAATGCCTTTATCTTTTGCAAGATGTTAGCGCACAATTTTGGCTTTTATAATTTTAGCCTTAAATGAAAATCCACCATCAACACCAATTAATCTGGGTATACCCCAATCAAGCCAGGTTCCAAAAGGACTCGTTTATTATTGATTTATATTGTTCATAACTAGTTTCTCACTTGTGCGATGCACGCGTATGTTTCTTATTTATGGAATATTAAACGCCAATTATGTTCGAGTTAGGGTCAAGCTTGACATAACAAAATCAATCAAAAAGGAAATCCAAGTCACTCTTGCTTCTAAAAAAGTGGTCATGGCGCAAATCAAATATGAGAGACTTCCCAATGTCTGTTACCATTGTGGGTTATTTGGACACCTGATGAAACAATGTCCTATTTTTTCAAAAAAATATGAGGAAATTTTTGAAGTATGATCTGAAGAATTTATCAAGCACATGTCTGACAAAAGCAATGCAAGGTTTTCCGAAGACATCAAAGCCAATCTCAAAACCAAAACCTCAAGTTTTCCTGCATCGCAAGAATCAGTAAAATCACCCATCACAAACCCTTCACTGGTCACCCCAAACCCATCATCCAATCACAAACCCTAGCCTACAACTCAACCTCCACCAACATCCTCCAACCCTTCATCTTATGTAACGGAAAAAATAAGTCCCATGATTACTGCTAGCCATAACACCACGCATGCAGCAAATAATGCGTCTATAATAACTCCACCACTTGAAGATGGAACGTCCATTACCATCCTCAATCTTGTCCCCACCTCTGAATCTACCCTACCCATTTCTGTACCCGAACCCATCCAAGAAATAATATGAAGACCGTATCCACCAACTCGGACCATGCCCTCCGATATTTCACCCCAAAGGACAACATCCAACACCCCATCGGTCCGAGTCCTAAACTATCTCAATTCCATTCCCATTACAACCTCTCTTCTCCAACCAGAAACAAACATTACCTCGGAAAAACCTAACCCAGATTCATCATTCTCCCATCAAACTGTCAAACCAAAATCTTCAAGGAAAGGTTGGAAAAGAGAAGCAAGGGTGCCTCCTAAGTCAGTGAGCAATGTTCTATTCTAATCAGCAGGCTCTAAGAGATCCCATGACCCCATGGATTGTGATTCTCCTTCAAAATTTCAAGCTATTAGCCGGGATGTTGTGGCTGTCCCTGAAAATCCACAAGGATCATGTTAATAATATCGTGGAACTATCATGGACTAGGGAATGTCACGACAGTCCAAACTCTAAAATCATTCCTCAGGGCTTGTAATCCTTCAATTTTGTTTCTTTCTGAAACTCTTCTCAATGAGAGAAATAATATTAGGGTTTATAATTCCCTTGATTTTAGGCATTATTTCTACATTCCTGCATATGGACGAAGTGGTGGTATTGCAATTATTTGGAAAGCCAACATTGAGGTTACTATAATTTCTTCTTCTATCAAATTGATTAGATGTTCCATTGCAAATTATTTACACAATCCAAATTGGGAACTTTTTTGTGTGTATGGTCCCCCGGCTCATCAAAACAGAAACTACTTCTGGTATATTGTTTCTAGTTTAATTGTCTCCATTTCTACTCCTTGGTGTCTGATCGGGGACCTTAATGTGCTAGCTTATAAAAATAAAAAGCACGGTGGTTCCACTTCATATGTTTCTTGCAAAGAGTTTAAAGCTTTATTGAAAGATAGAGATGTCATGGACCTAGGATACATTGGTCCTGCATACACTTGGTCCAATTGTACAACACAAGAAGAACCAATTTATGAACGGTTATATAGAGCATTGGCCAGTTGTGATTGGAAACTGAGTTTACAGGATGCTGTGGTTCATCATCTACCAAGAATTTCAAGTGACCATGCCCCTATTCTTCTGAACACGGTTAGACAAAGGAAAAATAAATAAGGGAGTTTTTAGTTGGAATACTTCTGGACATCCCATCCTGAAGTCTTAAAAGAAACCCAAGTCAGTTGGGACAAAGCAAAGGGAAGCACAATGAATAAGCTGTCAATGATGGGAAGCGACCTTCACAAATGGGGGAAAAAAAGTTTTGGTCACATCATATGGGAACTTGATATGGAAAGGCGGAATCTTGTAGATCTCCAAGGAAAAGCTCAGTTGAGAGATATTAGAGAGGAAGAAAAGGAAATACTGAACAAGATTGAAGTTTTGTCAAATAGAGAAAGAATGTTCTGGGAATAGCGAAATCATTCAAACTGGGTTCCTAGCAGAGACAAGAACACAAAAGCATTTCACCTGGAAGTTGTACATAGGAGAACCAAGAACAGAATCATTCTCTGAAAGATTTAAATGACTCTTAGACCTCGGATCCTGATACCATCAAGGAATTGATTCTCAACCAATTTCAAAAAATATTCTCCAAGGACAACAATGTATGTACCTCCAACTTCTTTTTCAATAACTCTAATATGCTTTCTTCTATAGAAAATAATTTTATTGCTGAAATTCCTACTAGTGAGGAAATATTACATACCCTCAAGAATATGAGACCTCTCAGCACCCCTGGGCCTGATGGTTTTCCTGTTCTTTTTTACACCAAATGCTGGCATATAGTAGGTAATGAGGTGACTAGTCTTATTCAAGATAGCTTCAGGTTCTGTTCAATTCCACCAGGGTTAAATCACACTAACATAGCTTTGGTCCTAAAGATTAAAAAAATTCCACACATCCAGTTGATTTCAGACCCATTGCTTTATGCAATGTCCTCTATAAAGTCATCACCAAAATCATTACTAGAAGACTCAACCCTTTTCTTGACAAGCTCATAAAAAAAAATCAGTCTGCTTTCATTCCAGGCAGACAGATTCTGGATAACATTGTGGCTGTCAAAGAACTGGTACACTCTATGGACAACTCAGACTCGATATTAGGTTCTTTTGCCCTCAAAATCGACATGAGCAAGGCGTATGATAGGGTTGATTGGTCCTTCCTGAGTTGTGTTTACAGAATTTTGGGATTACGCACCATGTGCATAACTTGATAATGAATTGTGTGAAAAGTGCCACCTTCTCTGTTAAAATTAATGGCTATCCTGAGGGGTTTTTCAATGCCGAGAGGGGCATCCGGCAAGGCTGACCTCTATCTCCCTACCTATTTATCTTATGTTCTCAAAGCCTAACATTTATTATGAAGAGAATGGAACATGATTCTCTTTATGCAGGTTACAAGTTAAATAGGTGGGCACCGTCAGTCTCACATTTGATGTTCACAGACGACATTATGCTCTTTGGCACATTAAACTCAAAAACTATTTCTGTAGTCTCTTCCATTCTACCTGATTACTCAACACTCTCGGGGCATCAAGTTAATTACAAAAAATCGGCCATAATCTTTAGCAAGAGGGTCCCTCAAGAAAAGCAAGATGAGGTTACAGATCAGTTGGGTGTCACTAAAATGGAAATTGATGATAAATACCTTGGAGATCAAATCCTCAAACCTGACAACAGAATTGCCTCTAACGATTTTTTTGTTTGATAAATTTGACTTCAAATTTGCAGGGTGGAAAAGATATTTTCTATCACACACAGGAAGGACAATTCTCATCCAAGACGTGTTGTCCATTTTACCTCTGTACTACATGGCCACTACCATTTTTCCAAAGGTTGTGATCAACAAACTCAATCGTACAATTAGAAATTTTTGTTGGGGACATTCTAGAGATGAAATGTAACTACATTATATTAAATGGGAATGGTTCTTAAAATGTAAAGAGAAAGGTGGTTTGGATCTAAGATCACTTGAACATCTCAATCAAGCATTAATATCCAAATTGGCCTTGAGTTTTATTCAAGATCCTAACTCTTTGTGGGGCAAATTATTGAGGGAGAAGTACCTAAGAGATACTTCTTTCTGGGGTGCTAAAAAGCCTCAGAATTGTTCGAGCACATGGAGGGCTATTATTGACAGTAGAATAAATCTGAAGAAGGGTTGCCTATGGCTTGTTGGGGATGGTAAAAGTATTAACACTTGGTCTGACCCCTGGATTCCCACCATCGAAGGGTTTACTCCTCACCTTCCTCATAATAATCATATTGTTGTTCCTAAAGTTGTTGATCTCATGATCCCAGGTGAAGGTACTTGGAATGTTTCTCTTATTAACAACATTTTTGATCCGTTTACTGTCCAGCAGATCCTTAATATTCAAATTTATAAAGATGCCTCTGCTGACAAGCTCATTTGGTGCCACACCCACATGGTAAATTCATTGCTCAATCATTTCAGAAACTTCTAGCCAGCAATACCGGTGAGTCTTCTTATGCCTTTATCACTGATTTTCCGTGGAAAGTATTCTGGGACCAAAATAAGTTAGCTCCAAAATTAAAATGTTTATGTGGAGAATTATTTATGTTGGTATTGGAGTTCTTAACAAGAACGGAAAATTTATCGATGGGGTGCCAATGGAATATAAACTGTGCAATGCTGACATTAAAATTATAGATCATGTGTTTATGAAATGCCATGTGGCCCAAGCGGTTTTATTCGGATCCCCTCTCAATTTCAGATTGTGTGATACAACTCAAATTAACTTGAAGCAACTAATTGCAGTCTGGCTAAATATAACAGATGGTGGTGATTTTTTTTGTATGGCAGCCTGTCTATTTTGGGCATTATGGAATGCCAGGAATGCACTTGTCTTTGAAAATCATAATCCATATATTTTCAGTATAATTCGAGAAGGGTTGCTCTGGTTGAATAGATAAAATGGCCAAGGTGGTGGTTCCCATCAAGTCTCTTATACAAAATGGCAAGAAGTAATTTTATAAAGCTAAATGTTGATGGTGAATTCATCCTCATCTTCCCATCTGAAGGATATATTGTCTGGCAGTTCCACTTTGTTGAATCAATCCAACCACTCAGAACTTTTTCTTCCATCCCTCCTCTGTGAATATATCCTTTCAAGGCAACCATGAAGATATAGTCAAAGATATTCCTCCTAATTTGTAATGTCTAATATGAATAATGTAAACAAGGATTAAAGTCTAGAGTTAAATGTATTGAATGATCAGGTTGCTCAAATACCATAATGTAAAACATGTGATAAAAAATTCATCTAAGGAAGTAGAACTCAATTTAGTTGCTCACTTGGTGTATTGTCCTTAGTAAGGGAGAGATGTCTCCTTACGTAAGTTTATGTGTGTGGGGTTTGTAAATCATCTCTGGCATCAATATCTTACAACTATCGAGCTGCTAAACTCGAGCCAAGTTCGAAGGATATATTGTCTGTGGATCGGCCGGTGTGCATCCGTGGCTTCCGTGCCACTCGGTCGGTGTCTTGTTAAACGAGTTCCACTTTGTTGAATCAATGTTCAATTGTTGGGTCGTCACATAAAGTAGCACCTAAGCAACTCCAAAGGAATTGTACCATCCCAAGTGTTACTTCTCTGGTGGAAGAAGCACTATCGAAAGAGGTTTTCTTCTCGAATTACCTAATTTGTAATGTCTAATATGAACTAATGTAAACAAGGATTAAAGAAGTCTAGAGTTAGGTATAGTTCAAAGTATCTAGAATGATCAAGAGAGGTTGCTCAAATACCATAATGTAAAACATGTGATAAAAATGTTAGTCTAGCTAGTTTGTAGGCTAAGGAAGTAGAACTCAATTTGGAGTTGCTCACTTGGAGGCTTGTCAAATAGTATCAGGACACCCAAAATTTATTGGGTCCATCATGTCATTGTGGAAGGAGAACCACTTTAATCTCTTGTGTCTTCAAATCCTTACTCTTACCACAAATCTAAGATTGTCAACATCCTTAAAGGAAACATTTCAATTTCTATCAAAATGAAGGTTACCATCATGTCATTGTGGAAGGAGACTGTCAAAGGATTGTCAACATCCTTAAAGGCAAATCCTCTTCGATTCCTTGGCGTATTTTGAGAGCAATTGAACATATCCAAGGCATCTGCTCTACTCTCACTAATGTGGAGTTTAACTTCGTGCAGCGTGACGTCAGTTCAGTGGCTCACAAACTTGCAAAATATGTTGTTCAGCATAATGTCCAACAAAGATAGACATCTTCTCTGCGATTCTCTCTGCTTATTCGAACCCTGGGGTTCAGTAGTTTGGTTGTTCTTTTGTTTCTTTCTTTGTTTCTTTTTCTATCAAAAAAAAAACGCCCATTATAAATTATAAAATTGGGTAACAAATCAATAAATATAATAGTCTTCTTATAAATAAAGAACTAATAATGCTAATTCGGATAGTGCCCTATCTGAGTTGGTGTGAAAAAAATAAAATTACCCAAAAAAGGATAAAATAAATATAAGCCCCAGTAAATTTAATCCCAAAGGGAGACAATGAAATGAAAATGAAATTCTTTTTAGCATCCTTCTTCAAAGCATTCTTGGATGCCCTGGTAAGGAATGATAGTTGTATTGGATGAAAAATATACATTTGTTTCCTTTGTATAGGTAAAAAATATCGTAATTATATTAAAAATAATAGAGATATTTTTGTAAAAAGAGTCTTATTTTTTTATTTATATTAGGATTTAGGTCGTAAAACATACCCTTGATGCGTTTGGGTCGTTGACTAACTTTGACTATCTATTTTTTTAATAAAATACCCTTGTAAAATAGTTAAAGGACATAATATCCTAACTTTAGTTATCACATAATCGGGTTTAGCATACCGACCCATTAATACATGATCCGATATATTTTGAGTTGGTCTCTCCTTAATCAGTTAGCTTGTGTTAAATGTCAAGATTCTAATAACCTCACCGATGAGTTTCGAGAACCAGGTTGCTCCAAACCCAACTAATTTAAAGAAGAGATTACTCAAAATACTTGAAGCTGGAATCAACGGAACATGGAGATTAATTTTTTTTTGAAGAAGAGATCAGAACTGCAATAGTTCATGAAGAAAATTGAGAGGTTGACTTCTTAAAAATAAACGGGTAAGAACTTTCTTGTCTGTCGCTTGCATTTGATATGAATGAATTTGTGATACTTTGGATATATATGGATAATGGTTGATGTAATTTTGTTATGCAGTTGATTTCTACTTTTGATTTTTACTTTTATATCTGCAAATTTGAACAGATTCGGTTCAGGTTGATGATTTAATTAATCTTGTTAGAAAACTGATAAAATGATAAGGGAGATGTCCAAATTTTTGAAGATTGATGTTCAAAAATATTTGATTTTAGTTCTTAGATAAGATGTTCTATGTTTGCTGCGTATTCAAGTAGGTGGAGGTCATGCCCACTAAAATTCCAGTTCTTTCAAGATGTTTTGCCATTCAAGTGCACTTGTATGTTGTGTGTGTGGAACACCGGCTACTGATTTTAATGAGTTGAAATGAGTTGAGCAGTTTGATGGGAAAATCCAGTGATGATTTTGGGAGTAAAACAGAACCCCTTTGCCAGTACTCAATCGGTCATCTCAGTCATTTAATGGTCAGGGTGTCTGTAAAAATTGAAAAAGTCAACTAACGGTCTTTGGTTAGTCGACAACCCAAATACATCAATGGCATGTTCTACGACCCAGACCCTAATATAACCAAAAACTTAGGACCCTTTTACAAAATAACTCAAAATAATAATAAATGGGGCTTCAGATGGATGTTCCATCAGTTTAGTTCGTTTCATCATTTATCATTACAGTCACTAACTGAACCCCCAATTTCAGTAGCTATGAGAAAATCCGATAATTGATCCGTTGTTGGTTGTTTAGGCGCCTCAGGTCATGGAATTTCCTCCCACTACTACTCGTGCATAAGTGGCACCATCCAATTTATATGTGGTGAATGATGGCTTATTCTAGGTTTGGAAAATGGAATGTACAGAATGGTCTCCAGTCATGTCTCTCTAACAGATCTTTCAGCGGGACATAGTCTAAACTGTTTCCTTTTTTAAAGTTTCAATTTTAAGAACAATTAATATTCAATAGTTTTATTTTCATCATCAAGACAAACTGACCAAGAAATAAGAAACATTTAGATGATTTTATCAATAAAATCATACTGCTGCGCATCAATATCAAGTGCCGCTTCTCTCCCACTGATCTTTTCTATCACGACTGTTTATGGGTGAAAACTATTTCTGCTAGTTTTGGTAATTTGGGGTGTACGGATGAGAAATGAGTCTAAACCTTAAACAAATGCACTGCACGGGAGTGCTTGTAGATTAGAGAAATCAATCTGTGCAAATCCGGCCTAAACCAAGAAATGGCCGTTCCAGACTTGTTTCAGTCACAAAGTGAAGGAGATTGGGTTGATCTTAGGGAGGGAAGCGAAGAAGGTGTTGAGATTGTAAAGGTGTTGGCTATGTATGACTTGTATCAGAAAGCTGAATTGGCTTGCAGGATGTAAGCTATCAGTTCCGGTGTTTGAATACGATTGTATCACCACTTGCCTCTGTTGTCTTGTCTTGCCTTGTTCTTCTTTGGAAAATAGGGTGGAGAACCTATTTATACATGTCTTTAAGCCTAACCCTCGTATCTCGTGGGTAGTAGAGAAAGTGGAGTGATAGAGTAGTGGAGTGGTGTGTTAGTTTCACATGATTAGTCTTGCCCACTTCTTCCATCATCACTAACCGTCCATGACTTCCTGACACGTTCTTGTGATGGCGTGTTGTGCGCTGCACGCTGTAAACCGCCAGACCAATACCCCAGTATGTATCCCCCAGTTTGTGACATGATTGATATCTTGAGTGTGTGGATTATGGGACCCACAGAAAGAAGCATGTAATGCTAGATTAAATAACTAAGTTATTTAGAAAGTCGACACTTGTGAAGTATCGTATGTATTCTGTGAAAGTACTGCATCGAGTATACTCAGCATGTATGAAGCATCGTTGTTTGAGCGTCTCAAAATAGCCTCATGTTCAGCCTACTTCATGTGATGGTTTGGAGGTTGCGCACGAAAGTCCTCCCTTGGACGACCACATGGTGTGGTAAAGTGACGGGTGGTGATCACCATGATGCCTCACTGACCAATTAAATCCTGACCAGGGCTGTATAAACAAGCCGGTGAAGTTGGACGGACGAGATGATCTTTGAGACACTCATCTGCGACCGTTGGTGGAATTAGGGTTTTAGAAAAGGTGTGCAAGCTTGGGAAACGATTTTGAGACGCTTGGTCGAATCCAAGCTTGGGACACGATTTTGGCATAGCCGATCAGGCATGTGTGTATACGGCATGCCGGTATACATGACCATACCTCACTGTCCCGTAAAAGTGTGATCTGGGCCACTCAATTTGTCCGGCGAAGTTGAGTGGTCGAGATAAATTTGCGACATAAATCTGGTGCCGCAAAAGCCGCGCATCATGCCGACTTTGGGAGCGTGTTTTAAGATAACCATGCTTGGTCGGTCCCGGCCGATTGGTTCGACGTATGGGTGGTAGGGTGGTGTTTATGCCTGTACTTCATTGCCTCACAGAAACGTGATCTAAGCCACTCAATTTGTCCGGCGAAGTTGAGTGGTCGAGACCAGTTTACAATTAGGAGGTGCGACCACACCTTTTTTGGGCACGCAAATCGAGGTGTATAGCCAACTTCAGTCTTGGCCGATTGGGTATGGAGATAGGTGGGTCCGCAGTGATCCTGTTGATACTTACCGGACCTGCTTAGTCTATTCTTGGACCTTTCATCCGAGCAGGAGAAGATTGACGCTCTTGATCGCGACACAAACCTTAGTCAGTGTTTTGCCGGCCGTGTGTCACACCCAGTTTGGGGGGGCACGAATTAGGACAACCAACTATAGTTGGTCCTAAACGATCAGTCTGGTATGTAGGTGGGCCCACGGTGATTGTGTTGACATTTTTCGGGCCCTTTGAATATACATCTACACCCTCCATCTATGCCCGCGAAGATGAATGGTTGAGACTGTTTTGCGACACACGTAATGTGCCACAAACCCTAATTTAGGGTTTTTTCATCCATGCTGCTTTGGATTGGACGGTTTGGAAAGCTATGCCATCCTTTAGGGGAGGCCGACCATGCGGGCCCGCGTTGGATCGGTAGTGAATATTCCAATACCTGCTTGGGGTCATGGATTCGATCAAAGCTATCCAATCATGCTGGTGAAGTTGGATGATTGTGATAATTTCTGAGACTGATATGGACAGTGCAGATTCGAATATGCTCAATCGGGCTAGTATAACCCACCGAGAGATGTATGCTCAATCGGGCTAGTATAACACACCGAGAGTTGCATCCTGTACGGATATTTCGTACATGCTTCATTATTAATGCTTGGAGGTTCATGTTGCTCTACTGAGAACAACACTTAGTCGTCATGTCGTACCGATAATGAGTACATGAAATCCAAGGCTGGTCATGCATTAATTAATAATGCGGTAAATTCATAGGGTGTATGGGATTGTTGCCACATGCTCCAACCTGGATGAATTTTGTGTATTTAATTCACAGAATACTAGGATTGTTGCCACATGCTCCATTTTAGGTGAATTAGTAAAGTGAAGAAGTATTCGTCACTTATTAATGGCTTTATCTTTTGCAAGATGTTAGCGCATAATTTTGTCTTTTATAATTTTAGCCTTAATGAAAATCCACCATCAACATTATGTCCCATGCCTAGCACGTAATGGTTTCACCATTGTGGGGTAGGCATGGGATGGTGGCGGTTAAAGACAAAGCTTATGAGATAAAGTTAGATGTTACCAGGAGAGACGGGTCATCCTGTCCTTGGAGCATGTCACGTTCAAGAAGCGTCCATGCGAGTGTTCCCCTAGCATGACGTCGGTCTTGCCTGCTTTGATGGACTGTTATGCATGTTTCGTTCATGGGGCTACTGCGCATGCTTGATCGAACATGGGCTTGATGTGCCTGTTTTGGTTAATCGTGGGTCCGCTGCATCTGCTTGATCAAATGTGGGACCTGATGCAAGCATGCTTGATTCGAACATGGGAAGATGTGCATGCTTCGATAAAACACGGGACCACCATGTTCATGTTTCAAACGTCGGCCATATCATGTGCCTACTTTGACCGTACGGTTGATGTGCTTGCTCGAGTGTCATATTGCTACTTCTACCAAACACCGACCCAGCTAGCTTGACTAAACACCGGACATGATGCTTTGACCAAAAACCGGCCTTGCTATTTGCTTTGCTCGAACGTTGGACCCGATGTGAGCAAGCTTGTTTTAAAAAATGAACCTTGTGTGCTCAAATGTAAATGTGGGTCCTGCAGAAAGCGTTGAAGCAGCTTCTGGAGCAGGCCCGGGAGAGCGTTGAAGTGTTGGAGCTGAAACGCTTTCTTATGGAGAGAGAGCTTTAATTGGGGACGACTGTGTCTGTTTCGACCAATATGGGGCTGGGATCAAGTGGGACCCGCCGCGTGCCTGACTGAACGTCGATCCTATGTTTCGACTGAAAACCGGCCCTTCTTTGTGCTCATGTTTTATTTGAATACCAACTTTGTGACTTTGATCAATACCAGACTTGAAACTTGAGCAATACCGGACTTGTGACTTGATCAACATCGGACTTGAAACTTGAGCAATATCGGACTTGTGGCTTGATCAATACCGGACTTGAAACTTGAGCAATAACGGATTTGTGACTTGACCAACACCGAACTTGAAACTTGGGAAATACCGGACTTATGACTTGATCAACACTGGACTTGAAACTTGAGCAATACCGGACTTGTGACTTGATCAACACCGGACTTGAAACTTGAGAAATACCGGACACGTGACTTGATCAACACCGGACTTGAAACTTGAGCAATATCGTACTTGTGACTTGATTAACACCGGACTTAAAACTTTAGCAATACTGGACTTGTGACTTGATCAATACCGGTGTTTGGACCCAATACCAGCCGTGTGTACTCCAACGTGAATGTGTGTTCTGTCATGTGTGACTACACATCTCACGCGTTTTTATACAAGTATAAGAAAAGAACTCCTGTTCAGATGTCTTCTGAGGATAATGCTGGTGCCAAGTCAGGAGGTGTTGACAGCTCAAAGTTATTCCGAACATTGATGATGAGTTGTTCACCGCACCCTTTCAACTATATGAAAATATCCGTTCCACAAGATAACCCTTCTCCTATCGACTTCAAGGTTTTTCATGCTATGCTGGGCGCTCATGAAGGATGGATGAGACGTATGTTGAGCAATGAGTACATCAAATATAACTTGACCAGAGCGAATATTATTGATGTAGCTTGAGTGTTGAAACAGATCGAGGGGATGTTAAAGTAGCTTCTGGTGCGAACGTTAAGGTGGATCCTGGAGAGAGTGTTGAAGCAGGATTCTGAAGCGAACGTGGGTCCCGGAGAGAGCGTTGAGGCGGCTCTTGAATAGACCATTGAAGCAGCTTGTGCTGGAGGGAGCATTGAAGTGGATTCCTCTTCAGTTTGATTTACCCTTGCTAATTCCATGCTTCTTGTCTGACCCTCTCTCTCGTGTTGAATAAGTCGTTGAATGACAGTGAAAGAACTTCATGTTGAGCCTCAGTCCCCAAGCATGGTTTACATGGTTTTTTCGCAGTGGTTGTTGTCGATCCAGATATGGAATATCTTGGACGTTGTTTCATCATTATGGGAGTCGTGCATATGGTACTGGAGTTGGATTTGGCGGACGCGCAAGATATTGTATCTCGGTGGTTTTCCTCTTGATGCTTCAGGGAACTGCTTACAGAAGGCTGAAGGTTGTATCGCCTGTTGGTGAGATATATGCCCCTACGAACATTACGAGGCTCTTCATTACTGGCAAGCCTGGTTCTTTCTATCAGGGAATATGTTGTTGTAGATGAGCGTTAAACAGATCCAGAGGATAACCAAAAGCGCAGATTCTCCAACATAGCATGATAGACATGTACCACGGTCTGATAAAGTGACTCGCGCGGATCTTGTTCAACCACCGTCTGATAGAGTGACTCGCCCGGATCTTGCTCGATATGACGCGTGGACATCGTTATCTTCTTGAGGCTGCTCCCTTGAGGTATCGTCTCCAGTGGAATATTTTCGTCACAGAGCGTTGATACGTTGCACCGGCATTCTTTAAACCAAATGGCAGTATGGTATAATAAAAATTTCTGAGAGGACTTCGAAAAGCTATCTTACTTGCGTCATGCTCGTACATCCTTATCTAGTTGTAGCCGCTACATCCATCCATGGAGGAGAACATGTCGTGTCTGCTGGTTGCATCTACTAACATGTCAATGTTAGGTAGAGGAGGATCGTTTTTGGAGAAGCACCTGTTCAAGTCTCTGAATTCTGTGCAGCACCTAATCTATCCATTTTCCTCGTGTCTGAACTGCAACTGTTTAACCGACTTGGATCCAGGTATGACATGTAGATGATGGGTGACCAATTTTCATCTAAATCCGGCATTTCTTCATATCTACAAGCAAATATGTCCTGGTACTCTTTGAGAAGTTCCATGAGCTTCGTGCATTTATCCGTACACAAGGTTGAGATGAATGGAGATAGGCCTAGGAGATTCCTCAACGATTTCAATCTCATCAGTTGTGGAGTTGGTGCCATCTTACCGCAGTTGTGGAGCATCTAGCACTTGTTCTTGTGGTTCGTTGCTGTTATAGCATTCAATTGGGTGGAGAGACTGGGTAACAGTCTCCCATGCTAATTGATAATGGCAGCGTCTGTATACCGTTTTCCCTTTCTGGTCATGACTCACCACAAAAGTCCGTTCCCTCTTCGTGTGAACGTGGTTCGTGGCTTCACAGGATGGAGAAGAATGCTTCGTCAGCAAAGATGCATCTTGGGTTTTAGCCCTCAATGACGCAAGCCTGTCTTCTTCCTGAATCGACTCCCACGTGGGGAGTTGGACGCAACGAACTTGTCTGGTTCTTTCCACGGAGCTTCTCCCGTATGTGCTGGTTTGGTTTCCCTCGAAGTCCGTCATTGTGGTAGGCTTCCATACGACCTTGCCTGGGAGAACCTTGGATGTCCTGAGAGTATTGAGAGTAATCACATTCAAAGACTCTCTTGTGTCGATAAGGGTCGTCTTGAACTCTGAATCCTTGATGCGTGCGGTGACATGTATGTTACAGTTGTGACCTTCCTCTGGTTGATTGCAGAAAAACGTCTCCGCGCGCTGATTCTTCGAGAGGTGTGAAAGTTCTGATAAACTTTCCACTAGAGAAACCGTTTCCTGATCCACCGACATATGGTTCATAGTGAAACTATTGACTTGAGTAGGATCGTTGTGAGGATCAGTCCCAGTATAGAAGTCTCCATGACAGGACCGCTCATATCTGATGTCGCTTCTTTAATCAGGTTCATGTAGGTCTGCGCCGCTGAAGTACCTTCTCTGGTGTGTTGAATGCGTTCCTTGTAGGCTCCAGGGGATATCGCGGCTCTTGTGGCAATCGATCAGTTAATGTCTTAAGAAAAGTGAGTACCTCTTTTTGAGTTGCGGCCATATCCGTTTGAGTCTTAGTAAGAACTTTCTGCTTCTCCATCAAGTCTGCAATGGTAATGGGGGATGGTCCTCCTCTAATCCCTCCGACTCCTCTTCCTGATGAAGTAGTGGAAGTGGTTGCTCTGGTGACTACCGGAGGTGTTACACTTGAGGAGATGCTGGGATTTGCGGCTTCTCTGGATCTAGTGATGGGAGGTGTTACACTTACTAGAACATCTCCTGCTATGCTGACGCTGCTAATAGAAGTGACAGCTCCACGAGATGTATTGACCACGATAGCTCTACTGACAGGTAAATCGACACCGGGAGTGTTATCCACACTAGCTCCGTCTGAATTGATTGCTGATCCAGATCTGAGTTCTACCATCTTGAAATGAATTGATGATTAGATTGGTCCCAAGATCTCCTCTTTTTGAAATTGATAAAATTGAATCAGATTTCGAAGAAATTGACTTTACAACTGAGAGATTAACCTCCCGCTGTGGTCGCCAATTGCTTATGGGTGAAAAATATTTCTGTCGGTTTTGGTAATTTGGGGTGTGTGGATGAGAAATTAGTCTACACCTTAAACAAATGCACTGCACGGGAGGGCTTGTAGATTCGAGAAATCAATCTGTGCAAATCCGACCTAAACCAAGAAATGGGCGTTCCAGACTTGTTTCGGTCACAAAGTGAAGGAGATTGGGTTGATCTTAGGGAGGGAAGCGAAGAAGGTGTTGAGATTGTGAAGGTGTTGGCTATGTATGACTTGTATCAGAAAGATGAACTGGCTTGCATGATGTAATCTATCAGTTCCGGTGTTTGAATACGATTATATCAACACTTGCCTCTGTTGTCTTGTCTTGCCTTGTTCCTCTTTGGAAAATAGGGAGGAGAACCTATTTATACAAGTCATTAAGACTAACCCTCGTATCTCGTGGGAAGTGGAGAAAGTGGAGTGATGGAGTAGTGGAGTGGTGTGTTAGTGTCACATGATTAGTCTTTCCCAGTTCTTCTATCATCACTAACCGTCCATGAATTCCTGACACGTTCTTGTGATGGCGCGTTGTGCGCTGCACGCTGTAAACCGCCAGACCAATACCACAATATATATCCCCCAGTTTGTGACATGATTGATATCTTGAGTGTGTGGATCATGGGACCCATAGAAAGTAGCATGTAATGCTAGATTGTATAACTAAGTTATTTAGGAAGTAGATACTTGTGAAGTATCGTGTGTATTCTATGAAGGTACTGCATCGAGTATACTCAGCATGTATGAAGCATCGTTGTTTGAGCGTCTCAAAATAGCCTCATGTCCAGCCTACTTCATGTGATGGTTTGGAGGTTGCGCAAGAAAGTCCTCCCTTGGCCGACCACATGGTGTGGTAGAGTGACGGGTGGTAATCACCATGACGCCTCACTGACCAATTAACTCCTGACCATGGCTATATAAACAAGCCGGTGAAGTTGGAAGGACGATATTATCTTTGAGACACTCATCTGCGACCGTTGGTGGAATTAGGGTTTTAGAAAAGGTGCGCAAGCACCATTTTTCAGCTTGGTCGAATACAAGCTTGGGACACGATTTTGGCATGGCTGATCAAGCATGCGTGTAGACGGCATGCCGGTATACATGCACATACCTCACTGTCCTGTGAAAGTATGATCTGGGCCACTCAATTTGTTCGGCGAATTTGAGTGGTCGAGATCAATTTGCGACAGAAATATGGTGCCGCAAAAGCCGTGCATCATGCCAACTTCGGGGGCGCATTTCAAGATAACCTGGATTGGTCGGTCCTGGCCGATTATTTATGCGTATGGGTGGTAGGTTGGTGTTTACGCCTGTACTTCATTGCCTCATAGAAACGTGATCTAAGCCCCACAATTTTTTCGGCGAAGTTGAGTGGTCGAGATCAGTTTACAATTAGGAGGTGCGACCAATCCTGTTTTGGGTGAGAGAATCGAGGTGTATAACCAAGTTAGGTCTTGGCCGATTGGGTGTGGAGATAGGTGGGTCTGCAATGATAATGTTGATACTTACCGGACCTGCTTAGTCTATTCCTGGACCCTTCATCCGAGCAGGAGAAGATGGACGCTCGTGATCGCGACACAAACCCTAGTCAGGGTTTTGCCGTCCGTGTGTCACACCCAGTTTGGGGCGCACGAATCAGGATGACCAACTATAGTTGGTCCTGACCGATCAGTCAGGTATGTAGGTGGGCCCACGGTGATTGTGTTGACATGTTTCGGGCCCTTTGAATCTACATCTACACCCTCCATTTATGCCTGCGAATATGGATGGTTGAGACTGTTCTAATTTAGGGTTTTTTCATCCATATTTCTTTGGCTTGGACGGTTTAGCAAGCTATGCCATCGTTTAGGGGAGGCCGACCATGCGGGGCCCGTGTTGGGTCGATAGTGAATATTCTAATACCTGCTTGGGGTCATGGATTCGATCTAAGCTATCCAATCATGCTGATGAAGTTGGATGATCGTGATCATTTAGAGATGTATGCTCAATCAGGCTAGTATAACACACCGAGAGATGTATGCTCAATCGGGCTAGTATAACACACCGAGAGTTGCAGCCTGTACGGGTATTTCGTACATGCTTCATTATTAATGCTTGGAGGTCCATGTTGCTCTGCTGAGAACAACACTCAGTCGTCATGCTGCACCGATAATGAGTACAGGAAATACAAGGATGATCATGCATTATTTAATAATGCGGTAAATTCACAGGGTGTATGGGATTGTTTCCACATGCTCCAACCTGGATGAATTTCATGTATTTAATTCACAGAATACTGGGATTGTTTCCACATGCTCCATTCTAGGTGAATTAGTAAAGTGAAGAAGTATTCATCACTTATTAATGGCTTTATCTTTTGCAAGATGTTAGCGCATAATTTTGGCTTTACAATTTTAGACTTAAATGAAAATCCACCATCAACAACGACGTAACAGATACTCCCTCCGTCCCACTATTAAGTGACCTAGTTCAAGTTTGCACAAATTTTAAGGCAAGGAGAAAAGTATTTTTAATCATTTTTTACAATTATACCCTTATGGATAATAAATAGTGAAATTTTTAAATGATTTATCTCTCAAAATACACCACGGATATTCGCAAACTTCGTACCATTGAAAAGCATTTTAAAACACTTGCGTAACGAATATAAACATGACTATCAAATTATGCATATTTCTTATATTTCTATTAATCAATTAAAAGGATAATTTTAGGAATATCTCCTTATTTAGTGATATAAGTCACTTAATGGTGGGACAAAATCTAAAAGTAACTAGGTCACTTATTAGTGGGATGGAGGGAGTATAATCCTTCTCCACGAACATAATAGTAGCAACTGTTTAGGCATAGATATAGGTGCCTATCTCCCCATCCATATCCATGGTAAACCTTAAAGGAGGTACTCTAAACTTCACTACTCAGTCATCGCCAGTCTATACTGCGCTATTCTATCATCACCACCCCGTAGTAACAAAAATCACCCGTACCACCACCACTTTAACTTTGACATCATCAAGAAGTCTAACTTGTTGTAAATTGGAAGTCAAAATGAAATATTAAATAACAATAGACTGGTGGTATGGGTGATTTTTGTTATTTGCATCGTTTATGAAAGGCCTTCAATGTACAATTAGTATATGTTGCTTTCTATTCTATAAGAGCGCATTCGCTTCAAGTTTTTGACATCCTAGAAATGGATTACCCTGTAAAGGAGATATTTTGAAAGAGGAAAGAAGACAACGAATTAGTCGGGGTAGAGTATAGCCATTTATTATCGATTCCCTTGATTCCAATTACTTTCCAGTGGTGGTTATCCCTTTAGAAACTAAGAACCACTTCTACAAGAAAAAATTTGTAGTAATATAAACAATGCAAAAATCCGATCCTTGTCGTTAAACACAGTTTCACAACAAAATTATAAATCTTTCATGGATATATATTTTACCTTGTGGTTGAGAAGCGTGGAAACAATGATTTTTGACATCCCTAATTATACTGAAAAACCATCACCTATAAAATCCCAAAAAATCGGAATAAGTATACATAAGCACATAGAGGAAAAAATAGAAGAAACCCAAAAATCAAACAGAGAAGAGCAGAAAACCCCAATTTCTTTCTGTTATTATACGTAGAAGGTAGAGAAAAGAAAGCAGAACCAATATCATACGCGGTGTCAATCGATAAAAGTTTTGGTACCTGCAAAATAAACAATAGACGTGATCAGACATTGTAAGAAAAATAAAAACCAGCAAAATCCTATAAAATTAAATCAATGAAAAACAATAGGGTTTGGCTTTTGCTCGGATGATTTAAATAGAGCCACCAAACCCATATTTTTATGTTATTTTTTTTTACGTATCCAAAAATATCAATGATCTTTTTTCTAAATTTGGTAATCTGTATATTTTTGGATAGCAAGCTTTACCTATTTAGCATATCTTACACAACTAATAATATAAAAAATCTCTTTTTGTTTTTTTATGGAAAGAATAAAATAATATATGAGTAGGATTTCTTATAATTTATTTTATGAAGAATTTTTTTTTTTATGGAATGAATAATATTAAGGAAAATAATATGGAAAATCTTTCATTATTGTCTATAGTCTATTTGATTAGACACTGGACATTTATTTTTTATCTTTTATCTTATGATTGATTCGATTTTATGATGAAATATGCGCTTAGGATTTAAATATTATATTTGAGTCTATTGATATATTTTTGGCAATGGTATAAGATTTTTAAGATTTAATTATTTTAGGTAATTTTTTCTTGCATGTGATTGGCCGAATATATATTGTGGAACAAAAGTTATTTTCTTAAAACTGTATTACTCGAAAAAACAACAACTACCAAATATAAATAAGAAGGTGGGACAGAATCAACCAGAAACTCCAGTTAATGAGAGCGCTCGAAAAAACTCTATTTTTATATAGATAATTGTCACCGTTTCAATATGATTTTTGTTAGAGGGAGAGCAAAACTGGATCCGAGGAGAGCGAAAATCGTATTCAACTCGCTGAGTCAGACCTATTCATTGTATTTTTCTAACTCAGACTAAATTAACCCTACTATATACACCCATTAACAACTTCTAAAATTCACCCCGTTCTCTAGAAACCTCCACCACCACTGTCAACTCCATCACCACCCTTAAAAATTATCTATAGAACCAGAAAGCATATACATAATGGAGAGAGAGGGGACTTAGGTATACAGATTTCTTGACAAATTTAATTGGCGAAGCCAAGGTGATAAAGCAATACATGTGATAGAGGAAGGAATGGTTGATTAATTATGGGACTATTTACGGTCTCGGCAGTGATGGAGCTATCTAGCAATATTAACGTTTTATGTTGGATCAGACATGTTGGTCTAAATTTATTTTTTGATCTTTATTCCCTAGTTAGCTATGATAAATGGACATGAGAAGATTAATTATCGAATACACGAGGTATTACGCCACTGTTATATTGGTAAAACCCTAGGAATTAGAAAAAATCTTTTACATTTTAGTCATTTTGGAGGTGGAGGCACGGTGGTGGTAATGGAGTTGAATTGTGATACTGCTCTAGATTAGGTTAGCAGATGTTTTGAGTCGTGAGCATGTGAAGAAAATGTGTGTCAATAATGGTATTTTGGTCCGAGTTAAAATAATAAATCGAATAGGTTCTAATTACCGAGTTGAGCACGATTTTCGCTCTCCTCGGATCCATTTTTGCTCTCCCTCTAACAAAAACTCTTCAATATTCAGAAATCTAGTTTGAGAAACATTTATTTTCCCTAAATGTTACCCAAGATTCATTTCATTTCACATCTAATATATCTTGTTGAAACTAAAAAGAAACAAACCAGTAGCATCGTACCCTTCTCCAACTTGCTATTGTGGACTTGCAGTCCTGTGGTAATGATATATTTCTTTTTTTTGATAAAGAAAGATTTTATTAGCTTTCTAGCTTGGAATGTTTTGCATGTCTTTTGCCAAAAGACTACAAATCTCATCATTGAATAACACATACTCTTGAAGATTTGAAGCAGATTCTCTAACAGACTTTGATATGGAATATGCCACTTGATTGTTCGTTCTACCAACAAAAGAAAAAATACACCTATTAAAACCTGAAATGAGGTGTTTGATCTCTTTTATTAAATCCTTATTTTCCCAATGAACTAGCAAAGTACTATCAGTTATAGATTGTATGACCAATTTGGCATCGACTTCAATATGGACATTAACTAGTTGCTTCTCCTTAGCCCAAGATAAATCCTCTCGCACTGCCATACACTCTCCAGCCTCTGCACTTAAAACTCCATTTGAGTAACTCCCTTTGATGCCATTATAGATATACCTATGTGATCTCGCAAAACATGACCAGTTCCAAGTTGGTTAGTATCCATATCAAAGGAAGCATCCACATTAATTTTGCAAGTTCCATTCAAGGGTGGTTTCCAATCAGAATTATTAACACTCAGATAAGATGGAGTAGTAGATGCAGTTTCACACAAATAATATAAAATCTTGTGCATAGTAGTATTATGGTTGAGAGAAAATCCCTGAAAAACTAATTCACATCTGTCCTTCCATATCATCCAAGCTCCTATCATGAAAGTGTATAATAGGCTCTCTTCAAGAACTGAGTTGTTTAAGAACCAGCTTATAACCTATTCAGAAACAGTTTGAAATTGATCTATGATATTATGTATATTTATTTGAATCTCCTTCCAAACTTTCCTAGCATGACTGCACTCAAATATAATGTGTTCCATAGTCTCATCATAATGCCCACAAGTAGCACAATGATTATCCATATCCCCATTATACCTTGCCAAGTTGTGTTTAATAAAGTGAATTTCTCTAATACACTTCCAGGCAAACATTTTAATTATGTATGCTGCACGACTGCTCCATAATATTCTTCATACCATTTTATTAATGGAAACACCATTAACTTGCACTTCCCTATAAGAACTAGTGAGGAGCTTGTAAGCATTTTTGAATGAGAACTTTCCATCTTTGGAAGGCATCCAAATCATAACATCCTTTTTAGACCTATCAATAAAGAGAGTTTGGATTTTCATGGAGGTATTAGCATCACAAAGATAATTTAGCAGGTTAATGTTCCACTAATTTGTGTCAGAGATCATGAGTTCAGCACCATAAAACCTGAAAGTATCATTTTGGGGAAGAGGTGGATGATGCATACCTGGTATCCATTTGTCTGACCAGATTTTTGTGTTTTCCCCATTTTTGATTTCCGTGAAATAGTTTTGCTGCACTATCTTCAAGGCTTTAGTGATCCCATTCCAAGTGAAGGAATAACTTTTAGCTTCTATATTTTGATGTAGTAAATCCTTGCTTTTGAAGTATTTGCTTCTCAAAAGTTTAACCATTAGGTGTCCTGAATCATTACGTATCCTCCAAGCTAATTTGGTGAGAAGAGCAAGATTTAGTTTTTCCAGGTCTCTGAAAGCTAGACCTCCTAGATCCTTAGAATAAATTCTACCATGATATAAGATTAGAACCTCTATTAGTTTTATGTCCCCAAAAGAATTTCCCTTCAATGGATGTGAGCTGATTGATCAAATTACTGGGGATCTTGAAAGTACCCATCTGATATACAGGAATAAAATTAAGCACATGTTTGATCATTGTACCTATTCTATCTTGAGAAAGATTGATGGAAGACCAGGTAGAGAATCTTGATTCAAAACATTCCTTAATGCTCTTGAAAACTTCTTGTTTGAGTGTCCTATTATGAGTGGTGAACCCAAATACCTTTCTTTTTGAATTAATTATTTTTACTCCAAGAATGTTGGTGATAGTTGCTGAAACTTATGGCTTAGTTTTTTTGCTGAAATGGACTGCAGACTTATCAAAGTTGATAACCTTCCCTGAGTGAGAACTGAACATATGAAGGACTTCCAATAAGTTATTGACTGAAGAAGCGTTTGCTTGAGTGAAAATAAAGCAGTCATCTGAAAATAACAAATGATTGATGGATGGTGCAAGAGAAGCCACTTTAATACTAGGAATTGTCTTGATTTCTTGAGAAGCATTAAGATGCCTAGAAAGGAATTCCATATCTAAGATAAAAAGATAAGGAGACAAGGGGTCTCCTTGTCTTAATCCTCTTGTAGGAGTAAAATCTTCAGAGGGACTACCATTGAGCATGACTGACAGTGTGGTAGTACTGATGCATTGATGAACCAGGGAGAAAAATCATTACAGAACCCAAAGTATTGAATAACTTTTAATAATAAAGACCATTCTAGTCTGTCAAAATCTTTTGACATGTCTAGTTTAAGAGCTAACCAACCTATATGACCTCTTTTTTTCTTCATTGAGTGTATAATATCTTGTGCTATAACTGTGTTGTCTTGTATGAGTCTACTTGTGACATAAGAATCCTAAAAAGGAGATACAATTTTTGACATTAGAGGCTTCATTCTGTTAACCAAAATCTTGGAGATGATCTTATAGGAAGTATTACACAGTCCTATAGGTCTGTAATCAACAACACATAAGGATTTCTTCTTATTTGAGATAAGAGAAATGTAGGTCTTGTTAATTTGTCTTGATAAATGCTTAGAATCAAAAAATCTGGAAACCATTAAGCAAACATATTCTCATATCACAGACCACTGACTTTTATAAAAACCAGCCTGAAATCCTTCTGGACCTGGTGCACTCCAGTTTCACATACTTCTGAGGGTATTAAAGATTTCTTGAGATGATGGAATACTTATGAGATTGTTGTTGTTCTCCTCAGTGATGAAGGTAGGCAAGATATTATAGAGACTTTCATCCAGTTAAGTATTAGTAGTTGAAATGATTTGTTTGAAGTCGAGAGTAAGATGTGCAGATATTTCATCTCTTGATTGTAACCAGTTACCTTCATGATCTTGTATAGAATCTATATTATTCCTTGATATCCTTTTATTGGCCTTGGTGTGAATATACTTGCCGTTATAATCCATCTCCTTCATGAAGCTATCTCTTGATTTTTGTTGGTTTAAGTCACTTTGAGCTTTGTGCCACTTATCCAATTCAATATTGATGTTGATGATATTGTCCTGAATATTAGAGATATTAGGAACTTCTTGAAGTTGTTTTAAATCCTCTTGCAACTTATCCACCCTTTGGTTTATGTCACCAAAATTTTCCTTGTTCCACAAATATAGATTATTCCTTGTGATATGTAGTCTTTGATTAAATTGAATTGCTGGAGAGCCATGCATGAACACTAGTTTTCCAAGAGTTAGCAATAACAGTGGCACAATTATCATCATTCAACTAAGTAAGGAAAAATTTAAAAGGTTTACAACATTTAGGGACAGTAGCATCTGTTACAAGCATTATAGGATTGTGATCACTACCTACCTGAGGCAAATGCATGAGCTTAGCATTGGGAAAACAGAAAGACTAATTACCATTACCAATGGCCATATCTATCCTAGATTTTTTAGTACCTGTTCCTAGATTATTGTTGGTCCAAGTGTAATTCTTGCCTATATAACCAATTTCATCTAGGCCACAATCTTTAATAATACCATTCACAAGTCCATCTGAAGAGGAAAAGCAACATTGTCATTATCAAGGAAGTGAAAATTCAGATCTCCTAGCACAATCCAAGGATTATTGTTGGCTCTACTAATTCTGTGAATGAAATCTCATTGTTCTTTTTTCTTACCATAGTTGTTTTAACCATACATGCAAGTTAAGAGAAATTCAGGTTTGCTAGGATCACCTTGAACAATAATATTGAACATATTGTGGTAATGTCTACTACATCACAGGTAAAACTATTTTTCCAAAGACGGACTAGCCCCCCAGAAAGTCCTACAGGTTCCATGTAGGCAATATTTGGGTATTGATACTTTTTGAGAATGGGAAGGCATTTGAGCTGACTAATTTTGGTTTCACAAAGTAAAATGATATCAGGATTTTGAGTTCTAATAAGATCACTCAAGTGATTTCTAGTATTAACCTTATTGAAACCCTGAACATTCCAAGAGAAAATTTTCATTGTAGACTCTTTACTTTCAAAATGATTATTGTAATGGGTAGAAAGCAAGAAAGTTAATAAAAATAATCCCTCTATAAAACCATAAAAATTTAAATGCTTAGTGATGGAAAAACAATGAAATATAGAGCCAAAGAGAAAAATTTGAATGAGAAGTCTAGATGTAGAGAAGAAATATGGGAAAAAATAAGGAAAAAAATAAAGGAGTTTTAGGTGAGAAGTAGTGGATACCTAATCCTCCATGTTTGTATTTTCATTTTTCTTAGCTCCAATTGTGACCATTTGAGTTTTCTGAAGGATTGTATTGCTATCCAAGATGATATGTTGGGTAGAAGACTCAGCATCAGAAGAACATTGACTTGAATCTAAGAAGGTTTTAAATATTTTACCTAGTCTGACATCTTTAGTATCTCCAACAGTAGTAGTCTTTAGAAGGAAATCCATATTGATTAGCTCACCATCCTTTGGAGGAACAAAAACAACAGATTTGACAAACTTACCTTAACTATTTTTTGGCACAAGGGCTACATTAGGATTCCTCTTTGAAATATTTTTCCTGAGATTATTGGGATTACCAAAAAAGTAAGGTTTCTCATGAGCTTTTGCTAGGTAGTTTGCAGCATCATTGCAAGCCACTTTACAGTGATTGATGACATATCAATCAGTACATATGCTTCTTGGTTGTATTTCATAGAAGAATTGATGCCACTTAGAGATACTAGCATTAGTGATACATTTGACCCCTCTCCTTAATGGCATGGACATATCAATATTGACACACACCTTGACAGGATCAGTACCAATTGGAAGAGCATATTTTGGTTTTATCCCACAAACTTCACCCATGACTTCACGAATATTAGTTACTGCAAAGATATTCATATGTTCAAGAAGTAAATATTTTAACTGGATCCAAAATTGTTGGAAACACCAATGCTTTTTAGTGTAGACCATATCCTGTATGTAATCATGAACCACCAACAGCTTCTTGTTAACACTCCATGGCCCGTGTTCTATAACTTTATTCAAAAGATCTCAATTGCTGGATTTAAAGATGAAAGTATTAGGCTCAATCTCTACTATTTTGACCTCAGTGGACTCCATGAATGGCCTGGTGAACTTGATGAATCTTTCAACAATGTCATAGTTCATTCTACCTTCAATTATGACCTTGCCTATGTCACTTGCTTCCCAATTACCTTCTTCACTCTCACCCTAATCTGAAACCTTTTGTAAAACTTTGATTTCATTTGTATCATCCAATTCTAGAAGAGCTTGTTTGAACTTGTTAACTAGGTTGCTAACATTTGCTTGATTTTCATCATCCATCTTGGAAAAAATTGTTCTACCTCTAAAGAGAGTAGAATGGAGATCACTGTAATTAGGTTTTATGGTATGAGATATTGGGTTGTGAAGAAATTTTTGAATTGAATGATGAGATATATTAGGGATGTAATTGAGGGATATGGAATTCAGCAAATTGTGGAAAGTTTGGTAACTATAGCAGATGTCTATTAACCAAGTAATGAACCAAAAATAACATACTTTCCTGAAATAGCTGTAATTTTGAAATTTGATATTTTGAATTTGCTTGGATGCGGTTCAGAGTCAAGAATCGGAAGACTGAGTTGGAGTTCTGCCAAATCTTCATCCTCATAACATCTGTGAGATAATGGATAACAATATAAACACTTCCTGAAAGCAAAATCTTAATAGAAAACTCAGCAAAAGCTATAATCACAATGTATATATAGGCAAAAGCCATTAGAGCAAAAAATAAATGTAAACACATAATGGAGGAGCAAATAGATTATCTACTCATGAAAATTTGAAAAAGAAACATGAAATAGAGCTTTAAAGATCAACGATATTTTTTGAAGAAAAGATTAAACTAAAATAGAAACATGAATTGAGAAAATAAAAAGGTAAAAGTTTAGAAACACCTAAATATTTTAGAAGTAATCATCGAAACTAGATGGAATAAAGAACTGAGTCAGGCATCCAAGGGACACCGATTCACTGAGAGGAGAGAGACTGGATAGGCGCCCTTGGATGATGAAAATGATATATTTATGATCAATATATTATGTATTCTTTGCACACCAAAAACAACTAACACCTTTCCGTCCAACGTACGCAATATCGGAGTGTGAAATTGATATTAAGGGGTTTAATTTTATTTTTTTTGATTTAATACAGACTATTAGGTGGGATAAATATTAAATGTAGCCTAATCAGCACAGTATCACAACACAACATGCGGCATGGATAAGAACGTGGCCCATCCCAGCCCAGCACGTTAAGAAAGCACATCATAGCATACACAAGTACACCATATAACAAGGCACAATACATCACATTTTGTGTATATTTCACAAAAGAGTCATTATTCTAGTTAGTTTTTGAAATTTTATGCTGGCTTATTTTTATAACAACACATATAATACCTAAATTTTGGAAAATATATTTCAATATCGTTGTTATAATATCGTTACCCATATTTGACTAGAACTTTAATTTACATGACAATGATCCAATTTTATATTTGATGGGCTATTTCTTTTTATTGAATAAACTCGTTTATTTTACTTGAAGTAATTTTAAATGATATGTTGTCTATTTAGATTCTCGTGATAATGTCCGACTTAATATATACCATTAAGTAATTTCAAATTGTTTATAATACATGTGTAAGCACTGTACAACACGTCATATCACGTTTATTCGTGTGCTGTTCCCGTGGGTTATGTTGTGCCTAGTTTTTGACTAGTAAAGCGTAGCATGGCACAACACGGCACATGGCAGGTGATGTAGGTACCGAATATCGCAAGAGTTTGGGTTGCGAATATAGCAACGACTATAAGAGGAAGTGTCAAGAAATAACACGATGATGGAAGAAACACGGGAGAAGAATGAAAAGTTTGCGAGCATAAAATAATCTTGAGAAGATATGTTGCGATACTTCGCAACGCATATATAGTTGTACAAATTTTACTATAAATAAGAGTTCAAATGTAAAATTAGAGAGGTTCTTTTAATGAGTGTTAGAAAATATCTTAGGAAAGAGAATAGAGAAAGTTGTAACTATTCTAGTTCCATTTAGATACTTCTTTGTAATCAATTGAGAGAATTAATAAGAAAATTGTCATTCCTCATCAAGAACTTCTTAAGTTTTACAAATTCTATTGAGGGTGTAGTTGTAGGTTATTCTGCAACTACATAATTGGCGCTAGAAAGAGGGATTTCTGTTGATCATCATAGCAGAAATTTGAAGGAATTTTGGAAATTTGAAGATCAAATGGAATCAGCAGATGAAGATTGTAAAAAAGAAGAATGTAATATGATCACAAAGACAATGATTGATGAATTTCATAACAACATAAAGGGAAAGATACACAAACGAGATTGTAGAGGAAGAAAGATTATGGAGGTGGAAAAGATAACAACTTTGAAAGAATGGGAAAAGCAGAAAATCACATTTTCAGTAGCATAAATTCCAAATAAATACTTGAACCACACTTCACCATTAGTAGTCACAATCCCGATCATGCGAGAAGAGAAGAAAGCTACAAAATCTATATAAAAATGGAAATTAAACCGAGTTTTGATTGATACATGGAGTTCTGTTGATATTATATTCTATCATGCACTTAAGGGGATGGGGATCAAAGATGAAGAAATTACAAATTCAGAATATCTTATCCATGGATTGGGAAAATCTGCAACAAAATCCAAAGGGGAAATAATGTTACGAGTATCGCTGGGGGAAATTGAAACACACATAATTTTATGTGTAATAGATATGGAATCTCCATATAATATGCTGAAAGGAAGACCATGGATTCATGAGATTAAATCTGTTGTTTCGACATTACATCAATCAATTAAGTTTCCTACACCAAGAGGAATACAAGAGATAAAAGGAGATCTTTATAGTGCAAAATTTTGTTATCAGACTGAAGTAAAACAGTGTGGAGGAAGAGCCAGAAAGAAACAGTTCCGCAGAAAACTTGCGAGGGAAGCAAAAAAGGAAGAAGAGTTCAGGGTGTACACAATAAGAGAAAAAGAAGGAAGAGGAATACCAAGTGAGATCCCATAAAAAGAAGGAGAGCCAATGAAAGTAATCAAAGAGCCAACACCTATGGGAGAGAAAAGTTCTAGTTATGTCGCAGTAGAACCAACCAAAGAAATAAATATTGGAAGTAAAGAGGAGCCTTTAATCTTGCGAATTGGAACTAAGATGGACGAAGAAGAAGAAAAAAGAACTATTGATCTTTTACGAGAATACAAAGATATATTCGCAGGAGGTGTAGATGAAATACCAGGAATTGATCCATCAGTGGCGTGTCATAGATTGAACATAGATAAAAGTGTGAGACCATTTAAGCAAAGAATTAGAAAGATTTCTCAAAATTACCATACACAAATAGAAGAAGAATTGCAAAAGATGTTGGATGCGGGAATCATAAGAGAAGCAAAATATCCAGAATGGATTGCGAATATGTTCATTGTTCCGAAGAAGAATAAAGGGATAAGGATTTGCATAGATTTCACTTATCTAAACAAAGCTTGTCCAAAAGATAGTTTTCCATTGCCAGATATACCACAAATGGTGGAATCAGCTGCAGGACATGACAGAGTTACTTCACTTGATGGATATAAAGGGTACAATCAAATATCACTCGCAGAAGAATACCAAGAACATACTGCATTTTTTGCTCCAAGAGGTTTATATTGCTATGTGAAGATGCCATTTGGTTTACGAAATGCAGGTGCTACTTATCAACGAATGGTTGAAAAGGTGTTCGCAAAGTGGATACATAAAACCTTAGAGGTATATGTAGACGATATGTTGATAAAAAGTAAAGAAGCCAAAGACCATGTGAGGGACTTGAAGGAAATATTTGAACAAATGAGAAAATTCAACATCAAATTAAATCCTGAAAAATGTATAATTGGAGTTGCGTCAGGAAAATTCTTGGGATACATAGTATCAAAGGAGGGAATACAAGTTGATCCAGAAAAGGTACAAGCAGTTCGTGACATGCCAACACCTGCAACAGTAAAAGAAGTGCAAAAGATGAATGGACTCTTAGCTTCACTTGGAAGGTTCATTTCGCGAATGTCAGATAAGTGCAAACATTTCTTCAACATACTTAAGAAGGGAGCAAAATTCAGGTGGACTGATGAATGTGAAAAAGCTTTTCAAGGGATCAAGGAGTATCTCACGAATACATCCATATTACAGAAACCAGAGAAAGATGAAGAATTATTGGTATACCTCGCAACAACTCAATACGCTTTAAGTGCAGTTTTGTTGCGAACGGACGCAGGAGTAGAAAGGCCCATTTACTACATCAGCAAAAATTTTAATACAAAGAGAGAGGAATTATTCTAAAATGGAGAAGTTAATTTTAGCTCTGGTTTATGCATCATTCAAATTGCGAATATACTTTCAAGCACATGTGATAAAAGTGGTTACCAAAGTTCCAATTGAGTCAGTTATGAAGAACACAAAAAGATCAGGAAGAATAGAAAGGTGGAATGCACAAATAAACCATTAAAAGATAAAGTACGAAGTATTATCATCGCAAAAATCACAAGTTGTCGCAGATTTTTTGACAGAATTTCCTTTGGAAGAAGACGAGGCAGTAGAAGAGATGATGGATGTTGAAGAAGAATTTGGGAATCCAAAAGATTTGTTAACAGAACCAAATAGATGGGAAATTCTAGTAGATGGATCATCCAACAGTGAGGGGAATGGAGTAGGAGTTGTGTTCATTTCACCAGAAGGAGAAAGAACAGAATTTTCATTCAGACTAGAATTTGCATCTACGAATAATGAAACAGAGTATGAAGCTGTAGTGCATGCATTGAAGATCGCAATAGAAAAGAAGCTTGAAAGTATAAGAATAACAAGTGATTCTCAGTTGGTAATTTTTCAAATTAAAGGGGAATATACCACGAATAAGTTTTCCTTGAAGAAATACAAGAAACTCGTTGAGGAATTATCTGCGAAAATACCAAAGCTAAAATGGAGGCATATCACAAGGAAATACAATCGACTCGCAGATTCTTTTGCATTCATTCCAAGTATGATGACAAACCCTAATGCAAGAAATATCAAAATCCAAACAATTCAACACCCATCAGTAAATAAAGAGGAAGAAGAAATTGAAGAGGCAATTGCGATGGAAGTAGAAAAGGAACTACTAGATAATATCGCATATTGGAGAAAGGAAATTCATGCATATCTCGCAACAGGAGAAGTACCCAGGAACAGACTAGAGGTACATAAATTAAAGAGTTGTGCAAAAAATTATGAACTACAAGAAGGGGTTTTATACATAAAATCTTTCAGTGGACCACCTCTAAGATGTTTAACTCGTGAAGAAGGAGAAAAAATATTGAAGATGTTACACGGAGGAGAAGCTGGAAATCATAGTGGGGGAAGATCTCTGGCGTATAGGGCAAAAATACAAGGATATTACTGGCCATATATGCACACAGACGCAAAATTGTTGGTAAGATGATGTAAGGAATGCCAACGACATGGGAAAAGAACTCACGCACCCGGAGCAACATTAACCTCTTCAACAAGCTGCTGGCGTTTTGGGAAATGGGGATTGGACATTGTTGGCCCATTCTTACCTGGATCAGGGCAGAGAAGTTTTTTAATAGTCGCAACAGATTATTTCACGAAGCTCGCAGAAGTAAAATAAGTACAACATATTCGTGATAAGGATGTTTTTACATTTATATTTGAGAATATCATTTGTAGGTATGGAGTTCCAAGACAATTAGTATCGACAATGGGAAACAATTTGAAGGGCGAATATAGAGATGTTACTCGGTGATTTTAGGATAAAATGTGGGAAATCAACTCCATTATATCCACAAGCTAATGGACAGCAGAGAGGAAACAAATAAAACAATCGTAAAACACGATCAAAAAGAAATTAGAAGGACATCTCAAAGGGTGGTGCGAACAAGTACCTAGCGCAGTTTGGGCATACAATACAACTAGAAGAGAGGCAACTGGAATGTCTCCTTATTGCTTAACATATGGAGTAGAATATGTATTTCCAACAGAGGTCATAATTCCGACTACAAAGAAAGAAGCCTGGGAAAGAAATTTAAGCGCAGGGGTGATATTAAGTGAATTGGATGATTTAGAAGAAAAAAGATAAAAGGTGTTGCGATATATGAAAGTTTATCAAGAAAGATTAGCTCGAGAATATAACAAGAGAGTTATCGAACGTGAGTTCAAGCCAGGGGATTTGGTTATGCGAGAAACACCTCCATACCTGAAAGAAAATAGAGGAAAATTAGCACCAAAATGGGATGGACCATATGTAATCAAAGAGGTTGTAGGAAGTGGAGCTTATCGACTGATGGATCCATAAGAGAGATACATGGGTTTAAGACTTGGTCGACCCTCGAATAGATTGTATTTAAAAAGGTATTATCCATAAACCTCATGAAATATTTTGTGAATATGGTTAGCTCGTGCGAAGCTTAAATTACGAGTTTTTAACTCTTATTGCGATTAGCTTTCATTAAAGAGAGACGCAAAAATTACTTGCGAATAAAAGACCGCAAACTGTGATTAGCTTTCAAAAAAATAAAGAGAGCCGCAGAAATTTTACACAGGCAAACCTTTGTGGCGTACACCCTAGTTCGCGAAGCAACATTTCGTAAGAGGCAAAGTCCTAAAGTACGTCATTTAAGGGGGTACCTATAAGCATGGCTCAGGGAAACCGGAACACCACCAAGGAACCTGAGTACTTGGACATTACGGGGTACAACCCAAAAGCGGGTTACCTATCCGGGTTAGACACCTTGGATTCTCAATCTAATCTTGCGAAGTACCAAGATATAGGTTGGGCGACTAAGGCATACTGTCTTTCTCAAGAAGTGTAGAAAACGATCAAGGCGCCAAGGTACATGGTTGAGGCAAGAGTACCGGATGGGTTTGAAGCACATCTGCCATTCTTGACAAGTCTTGGAAAATGATGCACTTGGCCCAAAGATACCCCATAGGGTGCAACCTCGTAACTATAATCCCTATAGGCAAAAAGGATAAGAGGTTGCGATCAAAAGATGGTTGTTTGCAAAACCGGATGGGAAGAGCTAACATTGTATGGTCGATGTACGCTTCCTTGAAGGGGCAACCAAGGGGAAGATAAAGGGCAGCACCCTCCATTAGGGAGCTGATACGTGCTATAAGACGCAAATGTCATGAGGTTTCTTGTTCGCAAGAACATAAAGACTTGTCATATTTGTGCAACAATCATATTTCTGCGAATATAAAAATAAAAAAATAAATAATATATAAAATATATATATATATACATATTCGCAGAGTTACATACAATAAAGTTAAGATGAGATCAATGGTTTATTACATGAAAGTGTGATAACGTCCTGCGATTTCATCGCAAGACGATAATGTCACGAGGTTGTATATTCGCAAGAATGTTCAGACTTGTCATATTATCGCAAAAATATCATCACAAAAAGAGGTGGCAAAATAAGACCTTTACTTAGGAAGGCATGATAAGACCACAACAATTAATGAAATCAATACCATCAATATTATGGGAAAAGTTTTACGAGAATATATGTTAAGAATTCATAAGCATAGAAGCAATTTTGTTCGCAATCATATTCATAAGGGTTCAATACTTCTTTTACTTTTAAGTGATTCAATACTTCTTATATTTCTTCAAACAGTGAATGTTTCTTCATGAATTGAAATTTTTTATACTTCTTCAAGGATGCCTCATACTTCGTATACTTATTTAAGGATGCTTCATACTTCTTATGCTTCTTTAAGAATATTTCATACTTCCTATACTTTTTCAAGGATGTTTCGTAATTCTTCACGGAGATTTCATACTTCTTATACTTCAAAGGGGAAATTTATTATTTAATTCGCAATAAATTGAAACTTCGCAACTTAGACTGAGGCAGGTATTTTAATATCTACAACAATAATTGATCATCTGAAGTGCAATAATAAGGGGAAAGGGAATACTAAGTTAGGTCTTCAAGACATAATATTTCTCTTCATATGATCAAGTCATGCAAATCTAGAGAGAGATCAAAGTAGTATCGCAAAGTACAAAGTATGCTTCTTAAGGAAAACAAACTGTAAGCAGGATCGTTCAGAGAAAAGAGAATCAACAGTAACCAAGAGAAAGAATTCAAAAGAAAGGAAAACAAAGTTGTTAAAAAGAAGAATAACAGTAGAATAATCCATCATGCTTAAAGCTCCTCATCAACGTTTTGTACTGGATCTTTAGGAGGGGTAGGATCATCAACATGAACATCTCCTTAAGGGATAGATTCTTTTTCCAAATCAAGTCCTTCATCGTCACTCTCATAATCAAAATCACTATCAGGATCACGAGCAACCTCATCATCAGATATTTTCATAGGTGTAATTCTCACGGGAGGCAAGGACCTTGATAAGATAATGTTATTCGCAAAGACTTGAGCTTTCAGATGACTTTCACGAAGTATAGCCTTCTGATGGTTGGTATCTTCGATATCTTTGGTGTAAGCAAGATAGTTGAATCTTCGAGTGGCACGATCACGAGAGTTGATAAACGAGTAGAAAGAAAAGCGTTTTTCTTGCGAAGCTCAGAGCAAGAAGCTTCTAGTCCAACTTTAGCACTGCGGAGGTTGTTTTCAGATTCTGCGAGTGAAAAAAAATTTAAAGAATCAGTTTTGCGAATATAAAAAAATTGAAAGGTATACCAAAGGCAGTCAAATTTTAATGACTACCACTACACCAAATCCTGGTTTTAGCAACGCTTAATTTTCGGAGGTGCGCAACGTATATAGACGTTTCACACGGTGCAACGTCTATATACGTTGCGCACCAGAATATCCGTTGCACATAATATATATATCCCATTTACTAATATTCCATTTATTTATATTAGTGGTGCAACGTATGTCAACTCTTAGAACCGTTGCACAACCCGTGGTTTTTTTTGTAATATTAGATTTTATTTATTTTTTATTAATTTTCTGATTTTTTTTTTCTTAAAAGTATTAAAATTGGTTTCCCTCAATTTTTTCCCTCCCAATTTTTCACCCAATTCATTCTCCCTCCCAAACTTAAAATTAACAAAACCTTCCCCCCATTTTTTCCCTCTAATTTCATCATTTAAGAACATTAAAATAGACATTTAAAAATATTTCAGACAACTCTTCCTATTTTTTCTTAATTATTTTGGGAAATAAAAACCCCCATATTTTCAGACAACTTTAATGCCTATCCCAGTACTCTCTCTTTATATTTTTCATTTCTTCATTTCAGTACTCCAGATCGATATAGGAGAAAATTTCAGTACTCCAGATCTGCTTAGATTCTAGGTTTACCCTGTAATTATAGTTTCTATTTTCATTTTATTTTCTTCTCTCAGGCATCGACTTCTGCTCTTCCCATTTTCTCATCTCTTCTAACCCTAAGCCAAGATCTCCAAATCAAACCCAAGTGTTCATAAATCGAAACCCATATCCCTAATCGAATCTCATGAATCAAAACTAGTCCAGAAATCAAAATCCAATATATATTTCAATAACTCAAACCCTAGAAATTCTTATTTTGTAAAGTTGAACGATTCTGAAGCTTTTTTCTCTAGTGATGAACTGATGGATCCGGTTTTCTAAGAATTTTACAGTGATAAATCTTTCATCCTCATCAGATTTAGTTTTTTCTTATAATTTTCCATTAAATCCCTAGATTTGTAATTATTTTTTCTAATTTTTTCTTTGTTTCTTAATCAGGAGATCAAGATGTTTATGATGTTGCTGATGATATCTTTGTTTCTTGGTTCTATGTCTAGATTTGTTCATAAAGATTGTAGTTTCCAGTCCAATACTTCTACCCTTTGCAAATCAGTATCTCTTTTGTCTCCCAGAAGGGTTCAAATTAATTTTGGTAAGTGGGTTTTGTTTCAATTTTTTAATTGGTTTTTACAATTTTGTTATTTGTATTGATTGAAATTTCCTTGTTTGTTGTATGTAGAAAGTGGGAGAAGAGGGGTTTCATTATCAAGTGAAGGAAGGTGTTTAGTGAAATGCAGTGTTCAGAGACCCATTTCTGCTTTCTCATTAACAAACCCTTCATTGATTGCTAAAACTTCAGGGTATGTTCGAAAATGAATTGTTTTAATCTTTCAATTTGTACCGCGTGTCCTAGAATTTTGATTACTGCGTGTCCTAGAATTTTGAATGGAATGAGCCCATTTATGGTTGGTTGGTTTATGTTGTTGCTAATCAGTATTCTCTTATTCATGTGTTGTTTTCGAGTGTATCGAAATCTTTTGGTCAATGCTGCATTGTCATTGTACTAACCAAAATGTTCAGTCAAAAACAAGATTTCAAACATTGAATGATAGTTATGTGATTTGTTGTGTTCTATTGCAGTCGTCAGCAAGTATTGTGTCAAGATGAAGCATCTGGCAGTGTTCCTGGTAGCACTCATGCATTAAGTACATATGAACTTGTTGTTGAGAGGTTAACAACTCTTTTTCCCGTATGGGTATGTACCGTATGTTGCTTCTCAATTCTTCTGTTGATGGAATTCGGTTCGCTTTTTTCTTTGTTTAGTTGCATATTCCAATCAAATGTTTGGTGATGATATATATTTCTTGATTCTTCGTAATTTGTTTTGGCATGTGATACTTGGAACAGTTATTGGTATATACAAACCGTCCGCGGTAATGCTATTTTTCTCCTGCTGCTAACCAAAGAGATGGATTTTTACCATGATCTACCATGTATAGTTCCAAGCTCTGTTAGCTGAGGTCATAACTGCAGAGCCAAGTGATGGGTTATGATGGCTGAATGTGGCGAATCAGGAGCTCGAGATGGATAGAAAAGTTAAGCCGCAAACCAATAAAGAACTGAACTTGAAATTCAGTGACTAAATGTGGAGTTTCAAGGCAATATCTCAGATGAGAATACAAGGTGAACTGGAGCTTGATTTTCAATCTGATCCACATGTATGTTCTCTTTAACCTTTGCTCTCTATGAATACCATATTGCCAGGTGCTTATTTGATAATGTTGAGAATGTAATGATGTAATGTAAATACTTAATTCATAAATAGAAAATGACTTTACTGTTAATATGTTTGTATTATGGATTAATATCAGTTTTATCCATGTGGTTCAGGCTAATAAAATTGTCTGAAATGTGACAGGACATCCAAATAAGAGGGGTCAACCGAGACGAGAAGAAGATAGAGATGGCGAAAAAATTCCCTAACTCTAGACACTACCTGACATATCGGCACTCGTTAAGGGTATGTTATTATGTTGTGTTATCCCTGATGTGTATCACATTCTATGATCATTAAGTTTTTTCTTACTCTTTTACCAGTTTCCAGACAAGTTAATTTACCTTTGGTCCTTGTACTCGCTGAAAATATACTTGTTTATTTCCTCTCTTTTTTGTCTGGATTCTTTTCGATGATCTTTTTACTTAGCACCATTATCTCAATGTTTCAGAGCTATGCATCTATTCTCTATCTTAGAATTCCACTTCGCTTACGAATGGTTCTCCGTGGTAAAGATATTGTTCATCACCTGGTGCTGACGGTATGATGAAGGATCCTAATGTAGGAGTTCTTTCTTCTTACTACACAATGAATACTTAGCTGATATCCATGAAAGCTATCTAGCCTAAACTTTGAACTTGGTCTTTCCTGCTTGGATATCAGGTGGTTGCAACTATGACAATGGGATTTGTAAAGGACGCTAAAGAGTAAAGACCATATTGATGTCCAAGGATTCAGTGTTTATCACAGGAAGTTAATAGGTATTCATTGTTTGTAATAATATATCTTACAGTGATCAGTTGAGGCCAGAGGAACATCTAATCTGGTGTGTTCCAAATACAGGTGTACTGGAGGCTAACTTTGTTGAGACAGCTCATGATAAACAAGGGTTTGAGCGTACAACTGTGCTTGCTAGGCTTGAAGCGCGACTTGTACAGATGCAGAAGACATAATGGTCAGTTACCTTTTCTCGTTATTGAAGGATGTTTTTGTTTTCTTAGTGATTCTTAATTATCTATCTTGTTACATCCAGGACCACACTCTATCATAAAGTTGGATACTCATGTCAACGTAACAAGGGAGTTGTTGTTGTTGGGGACTAGAGTGGTGATTGAACATTTTTACACTGAATGGGGTTATGGGTTTGGTTATGCTTTGCAGGGAACTTGAATTTGGGAATAAATGGAGCCAAGAGAAGAGAACAAAGGCCAGCAGTTGAATACACACATCAGGTGTTTGACAAAAATCAAGAGAGATCAGTTATGTACCAGCTTCTGTTGGTTGCTGATTGAACTAATGTGTGCTGGTGATTATCGACAGTTCTGGAGTGCATGTAGGAGCTGAGATTTGTTGGTTACCGTGGCCAGAATGGGTTGTCTGCAATGAGTAGTGGCTGTGAAGGTCAGTGAATGAAGGTGATTGTGTACGTTGGATTGCAGTCGAGCTGAAGTGTTGCTGCTGTCCATTGTGTTGATGCTGTAGTGGAGTCGTGACTTGCGGCTGTTTACAAGGGTTGATGCTAGTTACTATGGCTTGGAATTGCGCTGGAGCTGGAAACTGTGTCGAACTGATGCCAATGCCGAGAGATGAAGATATGAGCTTGGCAGTGATGTTCTATCGGTGATGCCATGGTTACAGGGAACAAACTTAGGGAATTGCACAAACCGTAGACTCCCTATGATTTTTTTGTCAAACACCTCATGTTCATCGTTAATGACCTGTTTAGTACTATACATTAATTGCAGAGATCAATAATTGTTGATATATGGATCGTTCTTGATGAATTGTGATGATCAGTAATTGTTCTTGGTCGATTGCAATTCAGGAGCAGAAATCTGCAGGAATTTATAGCCGGCGGTTATTTTTTTATTACCTGAATAATATTATGCAACGGATATTAACGTTGTAAATTTATACGTTGCACAATTTACCGGAAATGAGCAACGGATGTAACTGTAACCAAATAAATAAAACGTTGTCAAATTCAAAATGGGACCTACAAAATTTTTATTCTATAAATTATATCCGTTGCACAAATAATAAAAGGTGCAAAGGTTGTGGAACGTTTATAAGCGTTGTACAAATTAATTTGTGCAACGGATAATATGTGTTGCACATCAATGCGCAACACCGTTTTTCCAACATTTATTTCCGTTGCACAAATTATGCGCAACGTTTATAAACGTCCCTAAATGGCCTTTTTGGTGTAGTGTACCTTCTCTTTGTGAAGAAATAAATTGAGCTAAAGATAGACAACAACTCTTCATCTGATCCATCGCATTGTCAAAACCATCGCCAACTAATCCTTTAAGTCTAGATTGAAGCTTTTGATCTTTGGAAAGAAGATAATTTTTATCCTTCGCAAGTTTGGCATTAAGACTTTCTAGTTGAGAGTTATCTTCTTTAAGTTTATTTCTCTTAGTACTTAATATCATATTCTTATTAAGAAGGGATTTCTTCTCGGCAGCAAATGAACTTCTTTTGGCATCTGAAGACCTTTTCAATTCCTCAAGTTCACCTTTTAACAAATAAAGGAGATTTTATTGATCGCAACATTTACTCTGAAGAATATTTAATTGTTGCGAAGAAGCATTCATTGTATTCAAGTACATACATCGTTCTTTTTATAAGGTTTCATTCTCTTCTACTAGGGATTCTATCCTTAAATCGGATTTAGTTAAAGAATAATTGAGCTGAGATATTTCATCATTCAAAAATTTCTGATCGTAAATTAATTGAGTATTCTCTTGTAAAAGGGCATCAAAATTATCAAGAGCACATGAATGAATATTAGACAAGTGGGAGAATTGATTCAAAAGACTTGCATGTTTGTCTTGAGATTCTTGTGCGTCTGATTCATGATGAAGTACCAACTGTCTACATTTCTGGATAGATTCTATAAAGGGGAATGGGTTTAAATGGATGTTTCAAGCATGTGAGGAATAAAAGTAAACAAAGGGAAAGAAAATATAGAGATAATAGTAATACCTTTTAATGCATCATTCCTCTTGCGAAGGATCGCACAATCTAGAGAATCATTCTGATGATGATGATTCACTTTACGAAGACTCTCACATTCCGCTTTCAAGGATTCCTGAGATTGGCGTAGCAATTCAACTTCTTTTTCCAAATATTGGCGTGAAATAAAAATATCAGGATTGATAAAACTATTAAGCATTTCACAAAATTCAGATTGCGAGCGAACGTTTGAAGACTTCGCAGTACTACTTAATACCTCGGATAGCATTTGGAAAGTTGAATAAATTCCGTCTCGAGCTTCTTGATAAAGAGGAGAAGAATTTGATAGAGCAAGTTGTAAATTGCTTGGAGCAACAACATTCAAGGGATTAGGGGTAAAAATAGGTTTTTTGGGAGACGAAGTTGAGGAAGTATCTTGCGAAGGTTGATCTCGAAGAAGTGTTGATAAATTGACATTGGTGGGAGATTGAAAACTGGGTAATGGAGTAGAGCCAGGAGTCTGCGAAGAAATATTTCCACGAGGGGGAGAGGGAAACTCTTCATCAACTTCAGGAAGGAAGTCATCGATTGGAATTAATGGTGTGGGTTTAGTTACTCGAGATCTCTTATTGGGTTTTGATTTTTCACCAACCTACGAATCAAAAGGTGGATTAAAAACTGAGGCAACAATATATTGATTAAAAAAGAAAACAGAGTATTTTAACTACCTTTTGATTCTCAGATTTTCTTCTTCGGAGATTAGGACTCGAGTTTTTGGTTGAAGGTTTCTCTTGAGGAATAATTTTGCTGAAATAAATCAAAATCAAACAATAAATTAGACGGAAATCAAAGAGGTAAACAAGTGAAAGAAGCGAGAAATAGAAGAAAATTACCTTGGAGAACTCATGATGAGGTAAAACAAGAAGATAGAATGATAACTGAAAGTGTAATAGGAAGATGAAGTTATAGAAGTGAAAAGGGAAAGTGAGAGAAAGATAAGGAAAGAAATAAAGGGAGTTTATATATAAGGAAATAGTTAGAAAAGAACGGTTACAAAAGACGTGTCCAAATAAAAAGAATAAGTAACGGTTATATTCTCACGATCATTACTTCTTCGCAGAAATGACATGAGAAGAGGCAAGATGTAGGTAACGAATATCGCAAGAGTTTGGGTTGCGAATATAGCAACGACTATAAGAGGAAGTGTCAAGAAATAACACGATGATGGAAGAAACACGGGAGAAGAATGAAAAGTTTGCGAGCATAAAATAATCTTGCGAAGATATGTTGCGATACTTCGCAACGCATATACAGTTGTACAAATTTTACTATAAATAGGAGTTCAAATGTAAAATTAGAGAGGTTCTTTTAATGAGTGTTAGAAAATATCTTAGGAAAGAGAATAGAGAAAGTTGTAACTATTCTAGTTCCATTTAGATACTTCTTTGTAATCAATTGAGAGAATTAATAAGAAAATTGTCATTCCTCATCAAGAACTTCTTAAGTTTTACAAATTCTACTGAGGGTGTAGTTGTAGGTTATTCTGCAACTACATGTGAAGCACGCGATTTCGTGTGCTGGGCTGTACCGGGCCGACACGTTTATACCTCTAGTTGTACTTACTTGAGTAAGTGGAACTGTCTAAGATCCTGGCTTATGTTGGGCTTGGGCTGCAGTACCTAGCTGAAGGTCAGCTGGTTGGTTCTGGATGAAAGGTTTTTTTTTTTTTGATGTATACAATTTACCGAACGAGTTAGCTGGCAGCTGCTCAATCCTAAACTTAAATAGATTTTTTTTCTCTGTTAACTAGTGATTTACCAATGATTTTTAGACTTTTTGGATCATAGTCATGGATATAATTCCTCTTTTTCAAAATAATAAGCTTGCTCACGTGCAAAAACGACACTGGAGCATAAAGGTTTGTTAAAAATGAATAACAACTACGATTACAGTGTAAGAACAGAGATCCTGGACTCTTGTGAAAAAACGACACTAGAGCATGAAGGTTTGTTAAAAATGAGCAACAACTACGATTACAATATTTTAATTGGAACACTAATGTTTCCAAAGGTCGAACTGGCTTCTGAAATCAAATTCAAGACATAATTTGTCGGAAACTCTATTAAAAATTAGCCTCAATTTTCATCTATGATACGGATACCTCAACATACCAATATATGTTGAACCCGGCTTAAGGCTGCTTCCTTACATTCAACGTCAATATTTTTCAAATCAGTTAAATTCTGCTTTTTTACATCACCAATAATTATATTAATTAGTCTTTAAAAAACATTTATTGGGCCTAGCAACACCTGGCATCTCTTTTTACAGCTTCGCTAACCCCTGACCACCGAATTAAACCCATTTATAGAGACCACTATATCTCATTGGATAAGAATAATTTCCTCCTCGACGTTCTTAGTCGACTAGTTTCAATTTCCCCCTGCATCTTAAAAATTATCCAACTTCTAGCTAAAGTGTGACCGTCGATAACTTTTTTTTTTGAACTGTTGAGTGTTTCTTACTTCATCCAACAAAAAAAATATTAGCAGCGGGAAACTCAGTATAGTCTTATTCTTATATAAATATGGAAAAATACACCATTTGTATACAACATGCTTTATAACTGATATAGTTAGTCTGATACCTTAAAGGCCTACTTAGACTCATTTAATGGACATTCTTAAAAAATAAAAACACTTCAAAATATCGTGAGGATCAGTTGCAAAATGAGATTGTTGCTTCATTCTTTCACTAAGACAGGAAATCTCCTCATGTCCAAAAGTTATCATGTTTTCGGATCGTTCAAAACAAACAAAAACATTGGCTTCTCAGTTTATTCTTACCATTTTCCTCTTCTAAGAAAGATTTTTCCTAGCACATGGGTTCAGTGGATAAATATAGACCCACTAGCATAGGAAAAATATTCCCAAAATAAAAATCTAAGTTCGACCGTGGGTTTTGTAGTGCGCATGGGTTAAGGTAGATGCAGACAAGCTTAGCGTATGTGCCTATATATGTTCAAGAGATCCAACATAAACTTAACTTGTAAGCCAAGCTCAAAATCCAGTCCTAATTTCCTTTAATCGATTTTTTGAGAGGTAATTGCCATTAATTGATTGATAAACACCAATTATCACAGATAACATCAAAACTCTAAAGATATTTTTGGAGATGAAGTGGAACCTGCCGGCCCATGGAATCATATATACGCAACCAGTGCAAATTATAATGGTATATGAGGAAAAGTGTCCTTAAAATGGTGAGACACATATTGGATGAGTATGAGAGTATCAATTATGATTCATGAGCTCCATCTGAAATTTACAACATGGGTGTCACTAGAATGTACTGTGTCATATACTCAATTTCACATATATCACAAGCAATTACATGGACCACTGCATAATTTCAATTGAAATTTCCTTTTAATGATGAAAGCAAACATTCAGCTCTCCGGCTCTTCCTACCAACTTCAACTACCAAAATATGCATACATATTCAATTATACCAACCCTCACAAGAGTATCCGCTCCATATATATAATTCCAAAGTGATGACTGGTTTTTGTGAAAAGAAATCCATGACACATCTATAGATCAATCTAAGGTTCGTCACTAGAGATTCTTTTTTTGTTTTTTGTTTTTGATACAGAATACAGTTGATCTCCCTACTAGAGATTCTTTTTTTTGAAACCATAATTTTTTTTTGTTTTTGATACTCTTTTTTGGGAATAGGGTTAGAATACAGTGCTGCCCACCAACATAATGATCTCCCTACCATCTGGCCGGCACTATGGACGAAGGAGGTTGGTGTTGTTATTGTACCGGACTGGATATTGGAATCCAAAGTTTAGAGATTCATTATTAGGTCACTGTTTCTGTATGTCACATTGTCATTGGCATCAATTTAATCCATTATCTATCAATTCACGCTTTCATGGGGTTTACATGTCAAATCTTCCTTCTCTTCCTTTGCTTTTGATCGATACTTGGACAAAATCAAAGGGAAAGTAAAAGGTTTTAGTTCCACCACTACCCAACCAACACCATATTCGTCAAATGCCACCCTAATAGATAACTAAAGGTAGCATTTTATTCCTTAATAATTCAGTAACTCATGATGATCATAGATTTAAAGTAGTCTGTGCACAACTAATTAAACCACCTTCATTGAAGAATATCAATAGGGCCCTATTTATTTAAATTTTGATAATCTATTTTTTGTTCCCAAGCATATATATATATATATCTAGCTAAATAGTCAAGAGAACACTTTAAGGGCGGTGCCACAAAAAGAGATCGATTTTCACTTTAAATTTGTTTATTCCCTCTTTACATAAAAGAGATAGATAATGTTTCTTCTTCTATTTGTTCTTGCTTTGACAATGGGTATGCTTTTACTCTAAAGATTGACTACAACGAAGACTTGGGGTCTCTCCCGATCGACATCTTTTATTTTCAAAAAAAAAAAAAAAAGTTCATTTCATATTTCTTCTCAAAGAAAAAATTGTGCAGGAACCATCCTCCAGTACGATCAATTCCCATCTTCCACCCTGCAGGGAAAATTTGAGGGTTCGAACCCTTGTAATAGCAGCCAACTTAATAAGTCTAAGCCAAACAAAATTTTAACTCTAATTGATAATCTGAGATTGAGAATTGTTCTTGGTGTTTCCCCTAAACTTTCTTAACTGATGTTGTGGCCAACAACATTTTGGTGGGAAACTGGAAATAATTGCGCCCAACTAGTATATATGCTAGCTCCATCTGCCTGTTATCGGAAAAAACAGTGAAAGGGCTTGTGAGAGAAAATTGAGTTTTGCGGCCAGCATCCATTGGGAGGGCCATTGCCCTTCAAAGACTACTAAGATTATTTGTTTTACCCACATGCATCTTGAATAAGAAATTGTGTCAAACAATGTGCCATAGTACGATTACGGTTAATTTTTGGTGTTAGTTTACAAACTAATTAAAGGCCCACGTCTTTTGACGCGTGATTGGAAAACAAAATGAATTTCTATTGTACTATTCTAGCTAGAACGAATATAAAGAGAAGGTTCGGAGAAAAAGAGAATGCAAAAGTAATGTGGAATGGATCAGATCAAACCACATGTTTAAACACAAGATGAGATCAAAACATGGATAATGAACTATATATTATATATGAAAAGAAAAAGTAATATCATGTCTTATTCTTTTATTAGGAAATATCCATCCGAGAAAATGCCCAAACTGATCTATTTGTTGTTGATCGCAGTTTAAATGAAATATCACTAATACATAGATATTTTTTTAGTTGATCTATCTGTTATTGATGGCAGTTTAAACCAGATATCAATAATACATGGATATCTTCTCTTCTCATCATAGCAGGAAGAAGGATTTTCCAAGTTGCCGTGCACTGTTGTTATTCCCTAATGACCGACCAAGAGCAAAATGATATTTCACGCAACTACTTTAAAGAGCGGCATAGAAATATCGTGGCACACAGCAACTTCCTACTGGAGGTGGCACTGGGACCAAGCTCAGTACTGCTACTTTATCAGTCAAAGAGCTAAACTACCCACCAGATTCCAAGTTTAAAAGGACATCAAAGTGAGCTCATTTGAACTTTTAATTCTAGCTTATACCGAACGCATTTTCCTTAAAAACACAAACCATTGTTGTTTCAGTTGTAGAAAAGTTATTCTAGAGCCAGAGAAAAATGAAAGGTATTGATCTTTTTTGTTCATCTTCAGCTTCAACAGCAATATGTTCAAGCATGGATCAAAGATCCATGGTTCGTAATCGTCATCTCGGAGGAAATAGAAGACCCTTTGACCATCACCAACATCGTCGTGGTGATTCGCACGTAAGATCATCGGCAGACAACGGATCAAGAAGATCGAGAAGAAAAGGGAGTACTAGAATTCTCACTACGACTAGTAATACTACTACTGCTGCTGCTCATCACCACCATAGTACCAGTGGTACTACTGGTACTAGTAAGAAGACATATACCAAGCCAACTATCAGTCATGGGCATGAAAATAGTCTTCTTGACTCTTCTAGATACTTATTGAGTGACTCTACTTTCCTTGACGATCATCAGTACTCAGCCGAAATGGACATGCCCGCTTCAGCTTCGGTTCCTCGCCGTCAACGTCCTTCTATAAGGTCTGCGCACGCTTTGGTTCATTATCTTAATGAACCACAGTCATCGCCACCACCACTGTCAAGGTCACGGGCTTTGGTTCCTCTTGACGAACCGTCTTCAGTGAGGTCAACCCCTGTTTATAATGAAGAACAACCACGGTTGTCATCATCATCATCTAAACATCGCGCCTTGGAACATCGTCATCATGATGAACAACCACGGTTATCATCATCAAGAAATCGCGCTTTGGTACCTCATCATGAACCACTACCATCGCCATCAAGAACGCGTGCTCTGGCGCGTCACGAACAATCATCTTCGTCATTAAAATCACAGGTGTTGGTTCATCGTGATCACAACGACCAATTATCTTTGAAAACTCGGCCTGTCAATAAGTTTTCAGGAGATTCATCTCCTGCTTTACTACCGGCTCCTCATCAGGTAACATCTCTCTCTAAGTAGCTATCTTGTTCCAATTTTAGATTGTTATGGACGTATCACTAATTAATTATCTTGACATGAATTTTTTGTTAGGTTGTGGTTTTGAGGGTATCCCTCCACTGCAAGGGATGTGAAGCTAAAGTCAGGAAACATGTCTCTAGAATGGAAGGTACAACTAATATTCGCTAATTGGCTACTTTATAAATTCTTGCAAACTAATTTTTTTTGCAAGACTGACATTTTTTTCTTTTGGTTTGCAGGGGTGACATCTTTTAATATCGATTTTGCGAACAAAAAAGTGACGGTCACCGGCGATGTGACGCCTCTGGGAGTCCTCACTAGTGTGTCAAAGGTAAAGAACGCGGAATTCTGGCCTTCTTCTTCGTCGACAACATCGTCACCGACCTCCAATTAGTTTAAGTTACAGAGAATCAATTAAAGTTTGATTAATTTGTAATTAAAGTAGTGGTTGTGTATGGATGTGTTTTATTAAAGGTATTCTTCCATCATTTTAATCTAGTAATGTAATCAATTCGTATCATTTGTAATCAAACCTGTATCTTTTTTGTTTTAATTGTATAAACTATGAAAAAAGAAAAGGTAAAGTAGGAAAGTTCTTTTGTTTACTTTCTTCCTTGTAACATACTCTACTGCGTCATTTACAGTCTAAAGTATTTTAACATGTACTATCTCTAAATTTCCATGGCTGCTAACGTGTATCATTTTGCTTGAGGATGTATCAATCCCTTAATAAAATATGTTTTGTCTTAAATGCGATTTGGTACACCTCCAAACAAAACGGTACCCCAATTAACAGAGAAAATACTAGTAAGCTTGTAAGATCAGTGGATAATCAAACTGGCATGAAATTATTAAGTATTCATTTGGCAAGTTGGAGTGTCACTCTGTATCTTTGTTTCTGCTTTCAGAAGCATAAAGTCAATTTCAGAATTTTTTTTTTTTTTTTTTTTTTTTTGAAATTACTCTTATTAAGATGAAGATACATTGTAGAGTTACGACTCAATACAAACGGACTACAGGTAACTAGTTGTCAGCCTAGCGATAAGCTGGGTTCCAATCCTTTTTTTATTGCTATTCCTAATTTATGAAAGAAATAATTACATTTCAGAAATCGGAATAAAAAAAAAAAAGAATATGTCTGCTTCGACATTTCACATTACCTAATATTCGTGTAATTTTGACTTTGATCGTTTTTACTTTGACAAAAAGTGTGAAACTAAAGGATAAACACACTTTAATGATGATGGCTTTGTATGGAAATTTCATTCTCAGTTGATGACACAAAATGATTTACGTTTCCCGAATCCAGGCTTTTTCCCCCTGCTTTTCTTGCTTTTTCAGATTTTGGAAGGATTCACTTTCTTCTTCTTTCTTGTTTCTTGTTCCACACTTTTGATCCATATCCCAAGTTTAGGTTGGGAAAACAACAATATGGATATGGTAACTTTTTTCTGTTTCAAGATTTTGTCGGATATCAAACAGTATGTCACCAGTCACCTAGATCATCATCATCCACGTTATAGATGGTGTCAAATTTAAAAACCTTCACGGACTTACAGATTCACAATCACAATTTAAGCGCATTTGTGAATTCTAGTCTGCCTCGTGGCTTCGATCAATATTAATAAAGCCATTGTCCGAGAACTATTATAAGCAGATGCTGTACAGCAGAAGGTGCCAATAGACTCCCAAAGATGCTGCTGCTAATGTACTGGAAGCAGGGGATACTAATGCAGTGGCTGCTCCTTATCTTCTAATTTAGGTGGTATGACCACCATGTGACGCATCAATCCAATATTTGCCCATTCATAGTTGAAGTAGTTGTGGTAAAATTAAAATGTTTACCAAAGAAAAATGAATGTGGAAAGTAGGGACGCGCTTACGTTGCGGTAAGGACTTCAGGGTGCCTTAGTTGCTCGATAATAACAAGAAACGGATTCTATAAAATGCATCTTTAACTTTCTTTTGTTCATACTTCTTCCGTTTCTAAAAAAATAAATATTTTTATTTTTCTTTCATTTTAATTTAAAAATAGGCTAAATTGAAAAGAAAAGAAAAAAAAATATGAAATTATCCCTTTTATAGAAAACTAGAATTTGTACCCGTGCTACGCACCGGGCGGACCCAATAACCATCTATTTTTGATTTGGTGTGCCTGGTTTCGCCTCGCCCCGTCGCTTAGGATTTTTTATGAAATTAATTTGGTTCCTAAAATTAACGACGTGCTACGTACCGGGCAGATTCCACCGCTATTTGATTTGGTGTAGCTTGGCTTCTTCTCGTGCCCGTCACTTAAGATTTTTGATTTGGTGTGGTTGAACTTCGCCCGTCCGGATGCATTTTTTATTTGATGTGTCTCGGCTTCGCCTAGTCCCGTCGCGATGTATTTTTGATTTGGTATGGCTGGGTTCACCTCGCTCGTCGCTTAAGATTTTTTATTTGGTGTGGCTCGGCTTTGCCTCCCCGTCCTAATATTGATACATTATTTATTCGGTGTCGTCAAGTATCTACATAAAGTTGGGTTGCCGGAAAATCTTTGGAATTACCGGAACTTGGCCAGAAACCGCCTGAATAGACAGTCAACGCAACGGTCGGTAGAACAAAAATCCGGCCAAGTTTTGTCTATTTTTCCGGCCAAATTCAGTTCCTTCCCTGCAATTTTTCAATTCCTAACATTCATCTAATGACAAATTAATTAGATTTGTGCATGTGATGAGCATCGGCCATCACAGTTCATAATCCATTACCATTCGTAAATATGATGTATAATTATTTCCATGAGTTGAATTGTTTGCCTAACAATGATATTTAAATCAAGAAACGGAGACCACCAATAGATCTTAACGTCACCACCCAGGATCATCAAAATTTTGCATAAGCTAATGGAGGAAAACAAAATAATATATTTTAAAAAATATTACAAAAATAAAATATAACAAAAAAGAGGTCAACCTTTTAGAATTGGCACATAAAAGTGTTGGAAGCCATCGACTTTCACTCGTATCAGTCAGCAAAAAATACTACATCATGAGAAGCAATCAAATCTTGATGCGTCTGCAATCTTCAAGAACACTATTTTCAACTTGGGGTGGAACATGATGGTCTGGCATCGGTATGGCCATTACCACGCCTTCAGCTTCCTGTGAGGCATAAAGATACAATAACTTACAAAGCCAAATCAAATTGTGGACTGGTCAGAAAATTCAGAAAGGACAACGAAGTTACCACAGCTGGAAATATTCGCTCGAGACTATTAACTGCCACCACTGATTTCATATTCCCGCCATTCAGAAAATCGTCAAAGGTATAGAGAAACTTCCTTAACGGATTGGACATTGCAACTCGGCCACTGTCGAGCAATGTAATTTTGCGTACACCCCAAGCCTGCAAAGTGATTTAACTCTTAGTGGTATAAGTGAAACTTGAATTGCACCCTGTAGATTTTTTATTTTTTTAATTATTATCCAGGGTATCCAGGCCTCTTAGACCTGACTAATCCCCTGGGGCAAGTTAAGACCATGGACCTCTCCATCAATACCAGATTGGGTTAAACCATAAACATGCGTGCAACCTGACACCCAAGCGTCCCTGCTCCTAAAAGAAGCAATGCATGTTCACAAAATTAATACCTCCTGATTAGACTCAACTCTTGGTCTCTTTAAATGGTCCCTGTAATTGGTCCAAATAAGTGTGAGCTAGACTCCTAATTGGGTCCTGCATAACAACACAACTAATATTTTTATCAAATTTAGGTAGCTAGATACATCCAAGTATTACATAGTCAGAGTTATCATTTAAAGAGACCAAGAGAGTAATTTGGGTTATAGTTAGCACCTGTTGTAGCCAAAAATTTGGCTCACTTTACACTGACACTCTCGTCAGCAACAATGCCTCACACACATCCAAGTATATTTATGTATTCTACAGAGTGAAAATGCCATTAGACAACAAACCATAGTGATCATTGACATTGAACCTATCAAGTAAGGCATCATTTAGCAATGACCTGCCCACCATTCCGAAATCACATAATTTTACACTAAAAAGAAGTTTCCCGAGCTTAATTATTCCTCAATAATCTGACTATTACAATTGGTACTCCCATTCCTTTTCGACGATGACGATTCTTAGCCACCTTTAGAAGATTGGTGTTCCTGAATATGCCAACCAATTGCACCCGAAATTTAGAATCAGTATCATAAACCATTTTTAATGCTTTCTTAAATAATCTCAACATATAGACCCGGGTTTAGGCCGAAATCCTTACTGTCAGCAGTGGAAGCGTAAGCAAAATCAGGGACCTGAAAAAGGATGAATAAATTTAGCAACCAAAAGGGAAAAAATTTAAATTAGTTGAAACTGAAACTCAAAATAATTAGATATATCTTTCTTTGCCCCTATTTCTTTAATCATTTTTGTTTCCTCTGCAAAATCAAAATTAAGACTTTGTTATAGAAATCATGATATATCGGTCCAAGCATAAATGCACTAAAGGAGCTGTAAAGACTCATACTGTATCAGCTTCGATCACATGCTCCAGAAGTTCCTTCTCTACCATGGGATGGCTTTGAATCATAACTTTCCTATCATGATCATGACTAACATCTATAAGCACAAAACATAAATTAAGTTTCCTAGATGGCATAAGTTGCTAAACATGACTCTTAATCCATAGAATACCACCCAAAAAGCCAACAACAAGAATCACTTATTATAGGCATTGTAAATTCCATCCTTTTTATATGTTTTGAAGTCATGTTTGAATATTATTAAGAGATTGTAATATTAAAAATAATAATAAAAAAAATACAGGCAATGAGTAGGGTTACATGGATGGTGAATCTATAGATTAGAGAGCAAAACCAAAATCAAAAAATCAACAACAACAAAAAAAAAGGAGCAAACCATATTCTTTGTATAGTTGGGAAATACAAATTCAAATATCAAAATAATATAATGAACAACAAATCACAGAAACCCATATCTAAAAATTTAAAGAAGAAGAATCCTAACCTCCAAAATTGAGAATGGGGAAGAATTCAAAGGGTTAGACTTAACAATCATGTAAATAAACCTTTTCCAGATTCAGCCGTAATCGCACCTGTAAATAAACTCGAACAAACAATAATTAGTAGGAAAAAAAATTAACAATAGAAACACAGTGCAAAGACAGGTCTTATTTGCCTGGCGTTTTAGGGGCCAGGAAAAAGGATTTAGGGGCCAACATGTTATACACAGCCCAAGGTATTGGTTAAGGGGCAAATATTTTTTCATTGAAGTTACCTAAATGCCCTTGTAGTAAAAATAAATTTAAAACCCAAATCAAAATTGTTTCTCCCTATTTCCATTTCAACTCTTCTTCTTCCTCTCTTCCTGCTGCCTTCCGATTGTGGAGGAATTTTTTTTTTCCTTATTCTTCAATTCATTGCATCGCCGTCGCGAATCGTAAAATAAAAACATCGTCGATTCGTTTATAAAACAATGGATACAGGTAATGAATCCCACAGACCTAAAATGAAAAACGTTCCTCGCGGTTTTGTTCCAAATATAGGGATTTTAGCAAGAAACAAAGAGATTGTTGGTGAAAATGACGAAGAACGCGAAGAAGAAGAATCCGCGGATGTAGTTGGCGGTGGAGATTCTGATAGTCTAACACTCCGAAAACTTCAAATGGACCCAATTAGGTAAGACTCTATCAATTTTAGGGTTTATTTCGCTTTAATTCGACGAATTGAAAAAAAAAATCTAGGGTTTTCTGCAATTTACCCAGATTCGGTAGTTAAATCTCTACATTTACTTCCGAATGTAGTCATGTTCTTCATTTCTCAAGAACATCGACAGAATTCAAAAGTTATAATTGTTGATTTTCTTCCGAATATGTATGGCCATATGTTCCTGTGTACCAAAATGGAAATAATCGGTAGTAAATGAATTGATTTCTTCCGAATATGTTTAAGTGGATACACAATAATCGGTAGGACACTTACTACCGAATATGTCAATATGATGAAATATAATAAAAAATTAGCGATTTATGAAAAATCCCATTTTGGGGCCAGGATATATTCGGAAGAGAAGATAATGTTTTATACCTCCGATTTTACAAGATGAAAACTTTAGAGTTTATGAACTCCAATTGATGCATATTCGGTTTGAAATTCATTTAACGTTCTTCCGGTTGTTGTATAATCGGGAACAAACATTGTATTTTTACTTCCGAATGTTTATATTCGGGTTGTATTGGTATACTTTGGCTTCCGATTGTGTGGTTTGTAAAAATTGATTCTTTTGTTGTTGTTTAGACAAAGTCGAGCTAAGCAAGCCACAAAGACAGGCGACTTAGGGCCTCGTCGAGCAGGGAGTAATAAAGTGACAACTAGTGCTAGGAGAAAAAGGAGTGCCAATGCTAATTCAAGTTCTCAACAAAGTGTAGAACCAAAAGGCAGTCAACCAGGTGTGCAAGCAAGTGCTCAACAACCCACTCAAGAAGGTGTAGAACCAAATGGTCCACAGGGAAGTGAACAAGGTGTAGAACCAAGTGCTCCACAACTTACCTCCCATCCTGAAATTGAACCAATTGATCCAGTGCCAAGAGTTCAAGAAGAAGGACAACCAAGTGGTACCCAAAAAGCTAAAAAAGCTAACAAAGGAGTAGAAGGTGGAAAGAAGGACATTGCTAAGAAAGCATCGCATCTTGTCCCTCAGCACTTGAAGGTGAAGAATATTCAACCCGGAGAAATCCTTGGGCTACCGGCGGATGGAGGAAAATTGATTTTTGGATACAAAGACTCCTGTGCCAAAGAAATATACGAAACCGAGGTAATAATAATCGTATATTTTTTTATTAATGTACTGTCTATGTGTTTTATCATAATAGTTGTATTAAGGGTTTTTGTATGTACTTTAAAAAAAATTCGTGTGTTTAATAGTATCATCAAGATGCGGTTCGTCTACTCAAACCCACCGCTGCACCAACAAAAATGCTTGACTGGCCTTTATCCGGTGAATGTGAAAGGTTCAAGAGAATTGTAACCAAATCGGGGTTAGCTAATGCTGCGGAGAATTCATATTTGGAACATGATCGTGTTTTTATATCGGCGTTCGTGGAGAGAATGTATCCTGAGACCGATACCTTCCATATGCCGTTTGGGGAGATGACAATTACACTGGATGATGTTGTGCAAATTCTTAACCTTCCTGAATAAGGCACATCTGTGAAGTTCAACTACACAAAGCAGTTAAGTTGGTCACAACTTTATGTTCTAACTAAAAAGTGCTTAGGTTGGGATGAAGAGACAACAAAAGAAGAGTTTAGGAGGCATGCAAGTTACAGAACAAGACAGATTAACATTACCGTTTTAATGAATATGTTCCGAGGCACCTTGGATAAAGAAAAAAAATGGAACGTTAACTTATGAGCAAGTGAATCACGCGGCCACATCGTATCTCCTTTGTGTATTGGATGTGTAATTTTCCCCAATACTTCTGGCAACCGGATCGACGCCAACCTTCTACAACTTTTGGATCCTCTCCATGAAGTCGGTGACTACTCTTGGGGCATGACATGCCTAGCATTCTTGATGGAAGAGTTGAGAAAGGCGTCGAGGCGAGGAACTAGCCAAGTTTCCGGGAACGTGGCTCAATGGCAGGTTATTTTTTTACTCTATAAGTCAATCTATAGTTATTCGGTAGACAATACATACGATGCATATTATGAACTCCAAATGATTACTATTCGGTAGGATACATAAATTTTTAACCTTCGAATGTAGAGTATTCGGAAACCAATTACATAGCCGTACTTCCGATTGTTTGGATTCGGGATTTAGTCTTGGAAAGTTACTACCGAATATATATGCCATAATACTGTGTTTTACTGAACTCCAAATGATGCATATTCGTAAGGAAATGATCCATTTTATTATGTCCGAATGTTTTTTATTCGGAGAGACTTAACTAAAATTGACTCTCGATTATATTGAATCGGAACATTATGTTGGGAAATAACTTTCGAATATATAGGCAAAAAACCGTAGGTTACTGAACTCCAAATGAATGATATTTGGTAGGACTTACAATTTTTTGCGTCCGAATGTTTAGTATTCGGAAGCATGTAATTTAGTTTGTATTCCGATTATATTGAATCGGGTATTATTGTGAATAAAATACAACTGAATCTGTAGGAGAAAAAAATATAGTCTACTGAACTCCAAATGATGCATATTCGGACGGACTTATACTATTTTTACTTTCGAATGTTTTTTATTCGGAAATCACATTCCTCCGAATGTATATATTCGGGTGCAATTAATGTACATTTGGTTCCGATTGTTATTAATCTATTTACTAATACTTGGTTTGTTATCCATATAGGCATGGATCTATGACCACTTCCCAATCCTGAAGTTGGCCGGAGAGAACCCGGAGTGGCACAAAGGTACTCCTAGAGGAACAAAGTATGTCTTCAAAGACAACCGTTCTAGGACAAAAGAGCAGGAGTTGATCCGCATGAGGGAGATTTTGGACCAATTGAAGGCCTCAGGAGTATGCTTTGATCCATACAAGGAAGATAAAGCTTCTGGCCATATAAAAGTTCGGTCGGACTTGTCCCTTTATTTTGGACCATTGTGGAACCCCACGGGATATGTGATGTACAACCCCTCTAGGGTGATGCGACAACATGGGTATATACAACATCAACCAATGGAGGAATTCAAGGATTACTACAAATTAGAGGTGGAGTTATGATCTTCTAGTGGTGACACTCTCACGATAGTTCACAAAGGCCCACCTAATGTTCCTTATAACTGGGATAAGAGGACTGAGTTCATTATCAACACTGGTAGACCAGCCACCCGAGGTGATGAAAACTCTCCAGGCTATATGATTTGGTATAGGAACGTATCACATCCTTTGGTTATCCGTGAAGTTAAATCCAAGTCTACTTCGGCGGGGTCTAGTTATAATTGTATCATCAAAGACAAACCAATTGGTTACGATAGACTAGTGCGTATTCTTCAAACTTTCTTGATGTTATTGCTAAAAATCTTATTTAATAACCGTTTGATGTTATGTCATTATGTTTAAAAATAGGTGAATAGGTTCAAGAGTGTTTCCAAAATGTTAACTGCCTGCATTAGGAAAGGAGATCCCATGCCATTTGAGAAGATACAAAAGGCTAGAGACCTAATTGACAATATCGACAATGAAGAATATGCAGCAGAATTTGGGAAGAAATCCACGAAGAGGCATACGGATAAGATGGCAGTATCAAAGTTGGGTAAAAGAACTCTAGCTTCTACGAGTCGTCCAACGGAAGGTGATGAAGCTGAAGGTCCTCAAACTCGTGGTCGTGCTGGACTTGGAGGTAGTCAACGTCGTAAAGTAAAAGAAATGAATAAATGAATGACAAACTTCCATTTTATAGTATTCATAGTTTGTGTTGGTTTATTTCGTTTTTAAGGTTAGGATCGGATTTTAAGTCTTAAATCACGTTATGGTTTGTTTGATGGATTGTGAATGGTTTGTTTGATGGATTATGAATGGTTTGTTTGATGGATTATGAATGGTGCATTTTGAAATTCGGATGAGCCAATGCATTCAGAGGTCTTGTTTTATTTTTTACATCCGATTATGACCACTTCCAAACGACAGAAATCTTCATTTTCCAAAATTCGGAATTTTGGGCCAACATATATTCGGTAGTTAAAATAAATAAAATATCCTCCGAATGTATCATGTTCGTAACCACTCACGCCATGGCTCTAGGTGGTTCCAAAGGCCATGTAAGGATGGTGAGCCAAAGCATTCGAAATTCTTGTTTTATTTTTTACGTCCGATTATGACCACTTCCAAACGACAAAAATCTTCATTTTTCCAAAATTCGGAATTTTGGGCCAACATATATTCGGTAGTTAAAATAAATAAAATATCCTCCGAATGTATCATGTTCGTAACCACTCACGCCATGGATCTAGGTGGTTCCAAAGGCCATGTAAGGATGTTTATCCAATGCATTCGGAGGTCTTGTTTTATTTTTTACGTCCGATTATGACCACTTCCAAACGACAGAAATCTTCATTTTTCCAAAATTCGGAATTTTGGGCCAACATATATTCGGTAGTTAAAATAAATAAAATATCCTCCGAATGTATCATGTTCGTAACCACTCACGCCATGGCTCTAGGTGGTTCCAAAGGCCATGTAAGGATGGTGAGCCAATGCATTCGGAGGTCTTGTTTTATTTTTTACGTCCGATTATGACCACTTCCAAACGAAAGAAATCTTCATTTTTCCAAAATTCGGAATTTTGGGCCAACATATATTCGGTAGTTAAAATAAATAACATATCCTCCGAATGTATCATGTTCGGAGGTTTATGTGACATTTTTGACTTCCGATTATGGAATTTCTAATGTGCTGATGATTCACATGCTGCGTACACCCATGTTACACCCATCATAAACGGCCATATTTTCAACAACAAAAAATAGCCGTTGGAACACATAACCTATATAAGGAGGGTATCTCTTCCCTTGTATGTAACAAAACTTCATTTTAACTCTCACCAACATCAAATAAAACATCTTCAACATAATGGCCCAACCATTTCATTAATCCTACGGAGTTCACGATTGAAGAAGATTTATCTTTATGTAGGCGCTATGTTCAATTCTATCCGAGACGTGGACAAGAACGCAGGCAAGGCGGTGTAATGAGTATGAGTTATTTGTTTAGAATTCACGAAATTTTTTGCGTCGACACCGGAAACCCATATAACCGTCACTCGGCTGATCTTTTCTGCCGAATTGGTTCAATAAAAGGAAACGTCCAAGAATTCGTCCATTTAACTTATCTTGTGAATCAATATCGATTGAGGGGTGAAACTAATGATGAGGTGATAGAACGATCTCTCGAGGAATGGCGGAGATGGAAAAGATCAAACTTCCGTTTCGAAGCTCATTTCAGAATTCTTAAGGCGATGGACAGATTTAATTCGTTTAGGGAACGTGAAAGACGTCCACGAAGCTAAGCACAAGTCATTGTAATAGAATTGTCGCATTGTATTCGTTACATCATATTATGATATTCAATTTTTTTTTAAGAAATCGGTAGTTAGTCTGTTATTTAACCTACCGATTATACTACAACGGATACTTATTTTTTTAAAAGAGCCGTGCCTCGAAATGCACACATAATCGGTAAAAAATAAATAATTGTCCTACCGAATATTCAGTAAAATAAAACAACAGGTTCCTGAGTTCAAAATTTATATAATCGGTGGTTTGAAAAAATCAGTTCTGCCCGATTATGATATTCGGCGGTCAAATGCGTAACATTTATTCCCGATTATACTCAATTATTGTTGGCACGTTGTACATTGTACCCGTTCACTCTTTTCGTGCCACACCTAACGGCCATATTTTCAAAACAAAGTGTCGTTCAAACTTTAATCTATATAAGGAGGTAACCTCTTCTCATTGAGGCACCAAACTACACACATCTATTTTCCATTGTCTAGTATTTTGTTGTACCACTCTTTTTCATATTACAATCATGTCAAACTTTGACGCAGCTGAAGATTTGGCCATTGTGAAAACATGGTACCAAGAAACTAGACGTGAAGATGTCATTGCTGGAAGGTTAACGACCGAAATATTTTGAGGGATAGTGTATAGTCAGTTTGTGTGAGAATATGGAAATCCAAAGCAAAGATCCGTCCAACAAGTTCATGATCGGTTCCGACTTATCCAAAAAGGGGTGAACGATTACATAGCGATACAAAAGCAGATCTTTAACAGTAGACACTTAAGCTTGTCGATCCAACAATTTGTAAGTATTTTCATACGAAACTATACGAACTTAGCATATCGTCTTTATAGTTTAAACCAACTATGCATTCTATTATAATTTGTTTTGGTTTATGTAGGAGACACTCGCAAAAAGGCACTACTTAGAGGAAAAAAGATAAGAATTCACATATGATGGAAGTTATGAATTCTTGAAGGCCGTGGCCACGATATAGAGTTTGGCACAATTTCCCTAAATTATTTCCTGAAATATGTTATATTCGGTAGTTAGTATGTTATTTAACCTACCGATTGTGTTATAATCGGTAGTTATTATGTTATTTAATCTACCGATTCTGATAATATTTCCAAAGTTCCATTGTCAGAGTTACAATCGTAAGTTTTTATATTTTTTAATCTACCGAATACATGTGTGTTCCAATTTCTTCAAGTTCTGAGTTCAAAATGATTAAAATCGGTAATTTGGTGAAATACAAAACCCTCCGAATCTAACATTCGTGCAAAAAGTGTCTAATATTATCTACCGAATCTATCACATATCTTCAATGGATTTTACAAAAAAGCTTGAGAAACTGGTATCAACGGTTCAAAATACTTCTTCTAAACATAATGGACAGACTAATCCTCATCATCATCTTCAATCAGTTCGAGTAACCCATCGGGAAAGTTGTTCTTCACGACATGATCCCAATCAACCATGTTGGACTCATATTGTTTCACCCAATCCTTGCAATGGTTCATTGGAAAGTAATCGTGCCACTTACTCAACGGTGGTAACGGACAATCTTTATTTACCCTTAATCCGACAAAATGCATTTCATTCACAAACGCCATAATGATTCTTCTATCTTTAACGGACTCGTCGCAAACCGTTCTTGTGGGTGCAAACGTCATACTAGGTCCATACTTCGGAGGAACAAAAAAATGTACCACGCAATTCAAAACCTCCGCTAGGAGATATCCACATTTAGGCATAGTCATCCAATACTTGTATCCGATTGTCTTCAATCCCTTTCGGCACTTTATACGCGCAACTAAATCTTTGAACTCAACTTCTTTGTCGTGTCTATCTCCTCGCCTCATCATCTCCATATATAAATCCTTGTCCTTCATTAGTTGTACCACCATCTTATTTCTTAAATATTGGCATTGGGTGACATCTTCGATAACCGCCTCTCTAAAGTAACCCATTTTTTCCGTGGCGACATGAAATCCACAATTGCCATCCCCATCAACCTCGTCAGTGGAAAAAACAAATGGAACAATCAGTGGAGGGAGTTATTCCAAATACTCTTCGATAATTGTATACGTGGTTCGATTTGGTTTTCCATTAATATCCCTAGGGCAACAAAGACTACCATACTTCTCTTTTAGAGTAACCATTTATGTTAGTGGTGTTTGTTGTGAGTCACTCATTTTATCAACAACAATAGATCTAGCCTGGATTTCCACTAACATAACTTCTTCCACCACCTCGGATTGACTTTCTTGAGAAGGCTCCGTAGGGACCTTTGGCTTCACTTTTCGTGCGGTTGGTCCACTTTGATCCTTTCTTGGACGACCTCTTTTCTTAGGTTCCGGCTCATCTTCGTAATCGGCTTCCAAATGCTCGGCCCTACACAATATTCTTTTATTAGACAAATAAAACTTCAACTCTTTTCTTTGGATGGTCCTCGACACTTAGGTGTTGGGCTTACCGGCCCCCTTTTGTTTAATAGGTTCATAAACTTCCCGTAAACAAGGGTGAAGGGCTTCCTCCAAATTGTGCATCAATATTTGCTTTTTGGTGCCATTTGATGTAGCGTAGCGCTGGGCTATTCGTGCACACAATTCAGACTCAAAGAAAGATGGACCATCAACTACCAGGGTTCTTGGAGTAAAATTTAATTGCTTCCAAAATGGATGAATATCATTGATGTCAATCACTTCAACATACCTACCCAACTTATGATGACACGGGATTCCAATACCCATCATATCCTTTCAAACACAAACCGTATTCTCGTCATCGTAAGCTTTATAAAAATGGAGTTGTTTCATCATGTGATTTATTGCCCATCTTGAGACTTTATGAACAATACCCCTTAGAAGAAATCTTTCCTTAGCATGTTCTGTTGGGAATTGGTGTACACTAAATTGCATACTGGTTCTAATCTTTATGAGATCACGGTTGGTGTATTCATGGATTGCTTCTTGAATCGACACAACTCCATTTTTTTGCCAAGTAGTATAGTCATTAATCGGCCATGAGACCCCTCCGCAATGCTTGTCGTTTCGTTCTTGAAGTTATGAACTTCACATGTCCATGCAAAGACAAACCTATCCTTAATGGGTAACCATTGTGTTTTACAATACTCAACGGGTTTTGGATAGTTCGTGCCATATTCATCCTCAAATTTCTTCAAATTATCTTCGTAAATTTCCTAGGTCATTGACCAAACAATCTTGTCCCATGCTTTCAAAAACATTCTCCAAATCATTCCATCCTCCGTCCATTTTTCATCAAATAACCGTTTCTCTTCCTCTCGTTCTTCCACGGTTAATTTACTAATGCGCTCATCCTCTTCCTTCGACCTTTTCGTACCCTTCCTTGGTTTTTTAGCTTGGAAATGATGATGGCAATTGGATTTGAGGTTTTTTTGAATGTGCCAAGTACATTGCAAGTTTCGGGCTTCCGGAAACACTACCTCTATTGCATGCATTGGGTCTTGATCGTTATCCGTTACAATAACCCTTGGAAAATCATCACCATTATAAATGGACCTCAACGTCTCCAACATCCAAATGAAACTCACATTGTTCTCATGATCCATTAAACCCCATGCAACCGTAAATGTGTTTTTGTCTGAAGTGTGGCAGGCAATATTTAACAACGGCATGTTATATTTGTTTTTCTTACAAGTGGAATCTATCAACAAAATTTGATGAAAGCATTGGGCCAATTGGATCATTTCGGGATGTGCCAAGAAAATACGAACCACTTTACCATCCTTTTCTTCCCTTCTCAACGTGTAGTCGTGTAACTCCGCTAACCACTCCGATTATTGCATGACAATTCTACCATCCCATTCCGTTCTTTTGATCATATCTAGGGCTGACTTAATTGTATACAAGGAAGACAAGTTGTTGGGGTCGTCCGCCTTTATTTTACTTAAGATCACACTCTCTTTTTGGATCCTCATAGACTTCACCGTCTCCATTTCTCTTGATTTAGCTTGGCAACCATTACATGTCCAAGTAGAGTATCCGGATCATCATGGTTATGACAACCATTATCAACTTTATACATTTGCCACTCTAAACCTTCCGCACCGTCGGGCTTATGAAAGACAATCTTGAAAGGACATCCGATTTTCTTTGTATTGCTTCGTTATTTCCTCTGCGTTTTCCTTACGTACTTACTATTCTGTCCCTCATGACTCTTTTGCTTCCCACCACGATCTCAAATCATTTCAAATCGAGTTTCATCCACATGATTGTTTTGAACTACAACGCACATGTTATCTTTTGCCTTGTTTATAAGCCATTCCTTTGCCACCACCTTACTTGAAAATGACTTAATACGAATATAACAAAACAAATATCATAAGAATAAGCATTTAACATACATATTTGAATAATAATAATAATAGTAAGGAGTATACCAAATCGTTTTCATAGTATATGGAAGTATCGGACCTCAAATAGAAATCATCAACTATCGCTGCAACAGCCTGCAAAAGGAAGCAACATGTTTTATATTCATAATCGGAAGACATTTACTAAGTTTTACAACCGATTGTAATATAATCGGAAGAATATTGTGTCCAAATAACTAACGATTTTAATAGAAAGATTTGGACAGTCTCCTGAGAACAAAAACAATCTTAATCGGAAGACATATATCTGGTAATACTTCCGAATATATAAAATCGGAAGGTAAAGTAATAAATATTCCTCCGATTTTCACAGAAGAAGAATTACAATTTTTTAAAGTTTGCGAGAATTGGAATTTGGGGCCATCGATATATTCGGTAGTTATATAAAATTATAATACTTCCGAATGTAAAAGATAAGAATTATTGAGTTTCATAATTTTGAGGATTTCGTTTTTGAGGCCATTCGGTAGTAAATATACTAAAATAATTACCGAATATAGATATTTTGGAAAATCAATTTGGGGGTTTTTCAAATATTCGGTAGTAATATACATTCTTTAAACTGCCGAATGTAAATATATGGTACACAGGAGGTTGTATTCGGTAGATATTGGGATATATTAGCTACCAATTTTGGGTGGTTCATGGCGTTAAATGCATGCATTAATCGAGTTTTCTCGTTTAAAAACTCATACAAACGCATACAAAGTTGGTTATGAGTTTCTTAACACAATACCTGTGTGTTAGATGCATCGTTAGCTTCGATCTCGGTTGATTCTCCGGCTTCCTCCATGAAAGCGTCGTCTAGGGTTTCCTCTCCACAAAAGTTTGGATCATTCAACATATACCCCAAATCGTCTTCTCTAAACGGTCGTGATCCTTCAACATTATCTTCTTCACGATCATTCTCACCTTCTTCTTCATATCCATCCATTTATGTTGCCTATTTCTAAAAAAAATGGCTTTTTCACTATTTTCCTTCTTCTTCTTTCTCTAGAAAAATAAAATGACAACAAATGGAGAAAATGAAACACATTTCTTCCAAATACTACATCGTCCACAATCGGACGATAGTTATTCTTTTTTACTAACGAATTAAATCGGTAGATTAACATCCTAACTTATCAACCGATTATGTGAGGGAAATTTTGCCATTACGAATTACGCGAGATAAGGGGTGGCTTCGTTTTACTTTTGGGTAACCCTATTTTGTTTTATTGTTGGCCCCTAAATCCTTTTTCCTGGCCCCTAAAAACGCCAGGCTTATTTGGATGATAAGTGAATCAAACAATTAAGAGAGCACCCTGAATCAAAGGGAATGAAGTCAGAGCAAATACTGGTATTGGTAATTGAAAAGGAGAAAGGGATATTTTTCGGAGGAGAGATTTTTTTTCCTCTTTTTTGTGATAACTAAATAAGGCAAGATAAATCAAACCTAATGGTACCCAAAATTAACAAAACAAAAAAATAAGATTGATCAACAATACAAAAATCAATTGATTTTCACAAACAAATCAGATATATATTCAACAGATTGATTTTTGGAAAACCTAATAAAAGAAAATTAATGTTGGTGTAACTTAAGATGAAGAAAATCTCACCGAAGAGGATAGTCCAACTTCTATTGCTTCGAATACTTTCAGTCCATGATTGATTCGCCATTGAAATCTTCGAGTTCTGCTATCTTCTGAGTTCAGAAGATAACCATGGCAGCCGCTTTTTACGGAAGAAATGAAGAAGAAAAATATAAAAAAACATAACACAAGAAGAAAAATAAAAAAAGGTTTTAGATGATGATAATTTCACGGGCGTGTTGTACACTTAACAGACGTCAATAATGTACAGTTAAGTTTTTGGTGTAAACCAAGTGTAAGTTTTTAATTAGGTGTAAATTCTCACATAAGTGTTGTACACTCACGTTTTTATTAACGGTGTTACAAACGGCCAGTTAAATACGGGTGTAAACGGAGTGTAATCCAAATTTTAATGCCCCGACCAATAGAGTCCCGCCACTTGTCCTCTCCAGAATTGATCTAGTTGAAAGATTTTATCTAATTTAATTTAATTTAATTTGAGGGGGGTGTCACACTCAACGTGCGATATGGGAGCTCATATGACTTAGCCTTTTAAAGGATGAGAAATAGAGGGAGTATATTGTTAATTACTTTGGGAAGAGTTTTTTTTTTTGTCCGTAAACTCTTCTATTGGGTCTTTTGTGTTTCGTTTACTCCCATAAGTTTTTTTAACGAATTTTTATATCTGCCGAGTAAAAATAACAAAACAAATATAAATTCTATTTTACACTTTTAAACATTACTTTACCAGAGATTTGGAATTTAAGGATACCATTTATGGCGTTTACAAATAAATTCTGAGAATCTTGGTAACCTGGTCATGAATGATGAATGTGATCATGCATGTCCATGTAATTTGTATATCATTTGAGCTCGGAATTGATAGAAATATTGGCTTTATACAAATTGGATGGGCATGCATCTTTGCTTTTATTAATGCAAAATCTAGTAACCCTGGTCATGAATGCATGTCCCTAAAAAAGTCTTAGGATAAAATGTTACACAAAATTGGTTAAAAAGACCAAAATAAATAATTTCTGGGTGAAAAAAACATATAGATTTTGACACTGTTTAAATGGACAAAAATATAAAAATAGCCAGGATGTAACTAGTTTCATCCTACCCGTTTTCAAATATTTTTCTTATTTTTAATTTACATCAGGATGCATCCAGTTTCATCCTTGCTATTTTTTAAGTTTAAGCCAGGATGAATCCAGTTTCATCCTTACTAAAAAAATTTTGTCCATTTCACCCATATTAATTTTTACTCTTACATTTGAACAATGTTTAAATTTTTTTTGGACAAATGACCCATTTTCCGAAAATGTTATTTCTTACCTAATAATTACCGTTTGATTTGACAATGATCTTGTTTTAATCTTTGTTTTTATTAATGCAAAATCAACACAAGTTCATCTACAATATTAGATATAATCCATATTTGTTAACCTACTTACTCTAATGAAGATTTAAAGACCAGGAGATTTTCTCCTTAATTATTTGTTCAGAAGATATTTCTAAATTAAATGATCACCAAACACGCATTCTTCCGTGCGTTTTAATATTAAATCAGAAGATTCAAATTGAAATCTTCCACATTTGATGTTAGGCTTACCTTATAAATTTGAAAAAATTGTATAAATAATTTTGAAGATAAAGAAGAAAAACAATCAACAGAAAAAATGTCTACGAATTATCTTGTTCAACTACATAGGTCACAAACAATAATCCTAATTTGCTTCTTAGTCTTCTTCACTAGTTATTCTAGTTGTTCAACTATTTCCTCAGATGCTGCTGGTCTTGATGAACAAGAAGGGAAGTTGAGATTTGTAATGCATCCTAAAGGCCGTGTACCACCATCCGGACCTTCTAAAGGTGTACCTCCATCTGAAGCTGGTCTTGATAAACAAAAAGGAAAGTTAAGATTTGTGATGCATCCTAAAGGACGTGTACCACCATCTGGACCCTCTAAAGGTGTACCTGTACCTCCATCTGAAGCTGGTCTTGATAAACAAGAAGGAAAGCTAAGATTTGTGAAGCATCCTAAAGGTCCTGTACCACCATCTGGACCGTCTAAAGGTGTACCTGTGCCGCCATCTGATTTGGCTCATTAGTCATATTTTCTCTCTTCAATCCATAATTCTTTCAAGTTTTTTTTTATCTTTCATTGCTGGCATAAGTTATGAGTATCAGCATTCGATATTCTTATGATCCTAGCTAAAAGGGCATCCTAAATCGTGTGTTTTCTCTTCATTTTCCAGTATGTATGATGATGATTGATTGAAATAAAAGATAGCCTAAAACAGTGACGGAGCCAGAGCTCTCACGCTATGGGGTCGATAAAAATATTTGACATTCACACCGAAAAATCGAACCATCATACAGAAGCTCACACAGTAGTATTAAAATCAAATAAATCTATAAACACCACCAATGTATGATCCAAAGCAGAGACATACTGATGATTTCTGCTTGAATAAGACTGGAATGGAAATGCGGCCATAAAATTTTAAGAACAAAATGCAATATTAAGTGAACAATTGGGGTTTGCGTACATAGTGCTCGACTAAAAGATGGATAAACATGAAAGTACACAAGCTTAATAATAATAAAAGATAACCACAAAAAGAAAAATGGTACATCAATTGCGTAGTGGATAGATGAATATTACAAAGGCATGATTCTAAATTAACTACTGTGAGTGGGTCAGCAGAGAATTTTACCAATTTCCATTACATATTGCCCCCACAGGTGATTTAAGTTACAAAATTACCAAGCCTTTTCTAGTTGAATTCCTAAAACAAGTGGGTCTAGGGACCCATTTGTCTCACTGTGCCTCCGTCCCTAGCCTAAAAGAATTCCATAAAAAACAATGTTGGGTATTTTATTGGGCTTTGATGTAACTGTTATTTTTATTTTACTTATTTATATTTCGAGAAAGAAGTTTATTTTAGTAGAGCCTGTATGCCGGTGAGCATGGACCGGCTTTTACCTCATCCGCATCCAATCAATATATTATGGAGTTCAAATTTAGCATCCGCATCCAATCCAACATCCAACGGATTCGTATTCAATGAATGTACGGATGTAAAGATTGGATACGGATGCTAAATTTGAAAATCGTAATGTATTGGATTGGATGTGAATGAGGTGAAAAAAAAAGAAAAAAAAACAATTAGGATAATAGGAGCTAAATATGTTTTTTCTTTTTCTTTTACAATGATGCGTCAGAGAGGGACGGACTGTAAAATAATTTTATACAATGCAGTTTGGGGAAAAATTCTAAACATCTCAAGTGAGGCGTCCCTCTAACCCATTATTCACTTATGCAAAACTATACCCCTCTCGTTTATTTACATAACCTAGACATTTCGCATGATCAAGCGGCAAGGTCCCAGCGAAGGCTTTATTATTCAAGCCATCCCTGACTCCTTTTTCTAATGCTGGGACAATAATGGTCCATAACCTATATTTGTTAACCAACAATAGGGCTGCACAAAACGAACCGATAACCGCACTAACCGAACCGTAACCACACCGAACCGAATATCATTGGTTCGGTTTCGGTTTTAAATTTGCTAACCGAACTATAAACGGTTAGTTGATCGGTTCCAACACCTAGCTACTTACCCTATTGCAGATCTTAAGACCAGCAGATTCTTCTCTTCGGCAAGGAATAATTTTTTATCAATTTTTTATTTTAAATAATTGTTGCACGGAATATATTTTTTTATATTTTACAATAGATAGAAAATAAAATTTTACCATTCTATTCAGAGATTTTCCAAAGTTATAAGGTTTGTATATTTGATTAGTATTATTATGTTTTCCTTATATAAATTAGAGCGAATTATATAATAAATTCAAAAAAAAAAAACAAAAAACAAAAGAAAATATGTCTAAGAATTATCTTCTTCAACTATCTAGATTACAGACAATAATTCTAATTGTCTTCTTAATCTTCTTCATCAGTTGTTCAACTATATTTTCTGAATATGATCACGTACCACCATCTGGACCCTCTGAAGAAATACATCAGCCATCTGGTCTCTTGAAACGGATGGACAATACCGAACATCAACTGGATTAAAATTAATACGGATGGAGCAGCTAGAGGTCATCCAGGATTTGCTGGAGCAGGATTCATCTGCAGGGACTCAGATGCCCGAACTCTTTTAGCTCTGGCTCAACCACTGGGAATTACGACTGCTTTAACTTCGGAAACCCGGGCGATGCTCTTAGCTACTAGAACAACAGAAGACATGCGATGGCCAAAAGTTATATTTGAAACCGACTCTGAAAACCTTTTGCGTTTCATAACCTCATCTACCCTTCCTCCCTGTCACATAGCAGAAATGATTGAAGAAATAAAAATGAGATTCCAACGGATCCACAGTAATAAGTTTGGAAGGAGAAAGTTAAGCTATCCAACACAACTACGACCTCTAAGAAGGAAACCAATATTTAGGTGAATTGTTCCACCACGGTGGATTGGCCAACCACTTAGCCTAATGACAGATGGAAGTCAAACAAGATATAGAAACTCATCAACCAAAATTTGGGACCGTAAAAACGTTAAAACCTTTGCAATCCCATCTTTCATTTCTCAAATTTTATTCTCAGTGACTACGAGCATGGGTATCACATATCCATTGTAACACCCAACAAATTGTAAACTAATTTCTCTCAATAAATTTCATGTTTCAAAAAAAAAAAAAAAAAAACAGCGGCTGGTTTGGAAGGAGGAAAGTTAAGATTTGTGATGCATCCCAAAAGCGCACCGATACCACCATCTGGACCCTCTGGCCTAAGACAAGGATCTAAGAAATTCCCAAACGTGATGCCACATTGGAATGGTGGCCTTACACGCAACGCAGTTGGGTGACTAGACTTTATCTCTCGAACATCATCAAAAATGTATAGCCAATCTTTACTCCTTCCTTGCAATGTTGTTGTCTTTGACTCGAGATCCTTTACAACAAAGAAATTGGAGTGAAACTCAAAGAATACATTATTATCTTGCAAAACAACGGATAGAAAATTTGCTTGGATTTTTGAACATGAAGAACATTATTAAGATAAAATGATTGTTGTTATGAGTGAAAGAGGCATTCAATATTCTCAATGAAGGGCATTACCATTACCAACTCTAATTGTTTCAACATATTCTGAAATTTGAGGTTGTTGAGACCAAGATATATTACCAATTGTTGTGTAAAAACCCAGGTAAAGCAAGATATGCAATGGATCTTTTTCTTTCATTGTCTCAAACCAGTAAGAAACTTTTGTGATTTTTACGGTTGCAAATTTCGATTATATTGATTTTGATCATGAAAGCCTTGATTATTCAGGGTCGATGAAACCTTTCGCCTTTGCCTCCATGGTCGTGTACCAACAGATGAAGATGCAATGTTTGCTAAGGGTTGTTGAAGAAAATTGTTGTAAATCAAACGAGAGCAGAATAGAAAAGCATCCATCTCGAATAGAAGTCACGATGGCATCATATGATCTTCCAATAAAAGGACTTGGAATCTTTGGAAGAGCATCAAAAATTTGTTTAGCCTTTGAGAAATATTTTACATAGAATCCCTTACCTTTTTTGAGGTTGTGGAGTTGTCTTTTGAGATTCAGCTCTAGAGAGAAAGCTTCCCATACTTCTTTAGAAGTTTGCTAGTTCGAGAGAACCTTCCGTGAGAGATGAGAGCAAGCGATACATCCTAAAGATTTGATCTTGTTCTTCAAACTTGGTGTAAAAGTACTCCTTCTTGTGTGCTAGGATTGTTGGTGATGGTCTTGATAGTCCCATCCACCCTCAATGCACATCCATTTAGTCTCTCGGAAGCAGCACCTGGTTTGGAACAAGGAGGAAGGTAAATATTTGGTTGCTTCCTATATAGGACCTGAAACACCATCTGCACCTTCTGAAGGAGAAGTACCTATACCCCTATATGGTACCACTAATTAGTTGTTTCTCTATTTATTTTATTTTCTTATGTTTGTTTTTGCTTTGATTGGTTTGCGAAATTTCATTGTGGTTCTGATCGCTGAATATCAGCATTAAATAAATTTACCACTTTGTTGAAAGGACAGCTACCTTTATACATTTTGCCCCTATCAACATAATGTCTTTTCTTCGTTGCCTGGATATTATTGCAGTAAAATGATTTTCTGCAATGCAGATTAGGGAGAAATTCTAAGGTGATGCGTCCCTCTCGGGCTCTCGGCCGTTACTTATGTGACTTAACATTTTGCGAAACTAAGCTCCTCTCGGCTATTCATTTATTTAACTTGGAAATTTCACAAACAATTCGTGGTTTTACTAAGAGCATGGTGCAATATTTTAAAGGAAATGTACAAAGCTAGCTTCTGGATTGTTAAGCCAGACTAGTAGAGTACATATCTTTTCTAGCTAACTTAGTCGTCTTATCAGCTGGAAGATAAGCATTTAGCAGCAAACATAATAGCTATGCAAGTTGATACCAAGATCAAAATCTCAATCCCAAAAATCTAAAATTTGATAGCACTGTACACGTGAGCTTCCAATCTTGGCTTAGGGTTAACCATTAAAGGTGAAGCTCTTGAAAATCCAAGCCCATAAGCTACATCCAAGTTCCATCACTTTAACTCCCAACTAAAACTATGAATCAAATTAACAAACTAGCAGTCGTAAACTGCACCTTTTTTTTTTTTTTGAGAAGGAAACTGCACCATTCTTAATCCTATACTCAAACCGGCGCAAAGGTATATTTTCGTAAGTTTTTTCCCTTGATATCAACATAGCTCCAAACGATATAACTTCGTAACCTTTTTCCTTGATATCAACATTGGCCTTTTCGTTACCTGGTAAGAACCGTGTGGAAGGGAAAGGGCCATTGTGTTTTATGCTTTAGTTTGTTCTACTGTTGTTTCCTTGGTTGGCTTTGTATGTTGGTTTTCACTGTGAGGTTTGATGTTCCTGTCATCTAAATCGAGGAATTGCCTAAAAGTGTGACTGAAAAGTGAAAAAATTCCAAAAGTGTGACTGAAAACGAATATCTTCCAAAAGTGTGACTGATTTTCACTAATACCTAACACACCCTTTTATAGCCCGATGTGTACACATCGGGTAAGGATGTCCACATATTTATAGTCGATGTCTACACATCATAGTTGATATCCACATACGATTGGCTTGATGTCCACATATGATTGCCTTGATGTCCACATATTTATGAATAGTGTCTGATGTGTACACATCCTTACGTACACATTTGACACTATTCAGGATGTCTACATATAATGATTATGCCTAGATTCTGGATGTCTACATACAATATGTAGACATCGGACACTATTCATGGTGGGGTATCAGTGCCCGATGTGTACACATCCTTACCCCGATATGTGGACATCCTTACGCGATGTGTACACATCCTTACCCGATATGTGGACATCTGAGGACAAAATCCGGTATTTCCGTAAAGACCGGGGCATATTTGTCCGTTGACCGATCATGGTCACACTTTTGGAAGGATTTCAAATTTGGTCACACTTTTGGGATTTTTTCACTAATCAGTCACATTTCTAGGTAAAATCCCAATCGAAATCTCCATTTTTCTCCATTTTCCTGAAAAATGGTACCAGAATCTTGGAAACTAAAAACCCTTTGAGAGTAACAAGGAAGAATCAAAACTCCAATTCATTGAGATGGAATCTTAAATTAGAATGCATTCTGATAAGTTTGATATTGTAGATGTAACTATTAAATGGGTTTGAATCAATATGTCGTCACAGTGCTTTTCGATTACAATCAAACATTAACCGATTAACAAATTTTGTATAAATAACATTTATGTGTTTTATGGATGTATATGATTGTTGATTGATTCAAAAAAAAAAAAATTGGTTAGTAGCATTTCATGTTCGTAATGATTCATGGGTTTCGTAGTTTCATCTTTTGATGGTGATTTTTTTGTTGTGGTGATTTTGATGGTGAATTTTTCGTTAAAATTTGAGCACAAAATTTGATTTATTAAAGACGCTAAAATTTGAGCACAAATTTTAGCCCATCACATGACTTAGCCCAAAGACAAGCACAACACGTTAGTTAAATGGGACGTGCTGTGTTTGACTAATTGGCACAGTAGCACAACACATCACGCAGCACGGATAAACACGTGGCCTATCCCAGCACAGCACGTTAAGAAAGCACGTCATAACATGTACAAATACACCATATAACAAGGCATAATACATCACATTTTTTGTATATTTCACAAAAGAGTCACTATTTTAGCTAGTTTTTAACATTTTTATGCTGCCTTATTTATAACAACATACATAATACCTTAATATTGGGAATATATATTTCAATATCGTTGTTATAATGTCGTCACCAATATTTAAATAGACATTAATTTACATGACAATAATCCAATTTTATATTTGAAGGGCAATTTCTTTTTATTAAATAAACTTGTTAATTTTACTTGAAATAATTTCAAATGATTTGGTGTCTAATTAAATTCTTGTGATAATGTACGACTTAATGTATACATTAAGTGATTTCAAATTGTATATAGCACGTGAAATGTGTTGTGATTAGCTTTTTACTAGTAAAACACAACACGACACAACACGATTAAATCGTTGGCACAGCACAACACGGCACATAGCACGTGAAACACGCGACTTCGTGTGCCGGGCCGGCACATTTTACACCTCTACCGCGCGGGATAGGATTGTATTAGAAAAGAAGCTATCCAATACAAATAAGTATTTTTTTGTTTTTTTTAGCATAAAGGTTAATTATATTATTAGAAATAAGCTATCTCCAACATAGATAAGAAAGAAAAGAAAATAAAAAACAAAGAAAAGAAAAAACAAAAAAGAACAATAAAAAAACAGAAAAGAGGCACATTACAGTACTACAAAGAAAACAAAGCTCTAGAGAGCCAGAGACAAAGTCAAATTCAGACCCAAATAACAGCCAGCATGCTTCAAAATAAAAAACAAAAAAAAAACAGCCAACAAAGCTTAACACCTCCCAAACTAAGACGTAGCTAATCATTTCTTCTTTGCCGACTTCCTGTGACCTCCGCCAAGCTTGTCATTGTTTGGTTCGTTCTTCCATCCTAACTTTCCAAGCTCCGTATCCTTCCAACACTTCATTTATCCCACAAAATTTGCCTGTCTCTTTTCCGCTGGTAATTTTTTTCAATAGGTATTTTACAGGATACTTTAAAATAGCTCCGTGTGGAAAGGAAAGGGGAGAAATTGTGTTTTATGCTTTTCGGTTTTGCTTGGTAAGCTTGGTAATGCTTTAATGCTTTAGCGCTTTAGCTTGTTCTATTGAGGTTTAGATATTCCTTGTTGAGTTTGAGAAGCAAGGTGGGAAAAATTACACTTGTGAAAAATTCAGGTTTATTAATCACAAGTTAATTTACGCACTAAGCTTTGTACACAAATACTCAAGTTTCTATCACAGCCTAACTAGGAATTTCTTTCGCTCACACTTCTCTCACAATTCTCACTTACTGACCTTACTCCACTCGATCACTTACAACTGAGGACTAGTGCCTCCTATTTATATTAGCTATTTGAACATTCTAGATGACCGCCTATAAGAACCTACTAGAGATCAGACTAAGCTAGATATTTCTAGCACCTAACTTTTTCCTGTTTACTCTAGATACAACCATTTAACAAGTACACTCTAGATTACTCTAGATAATTACTAAACGGGCTTGGACACCGTTGGGCCTTCATATGAAAAATACTCTAGATTCTCAACATTCCTGTCATCCTCCCGACTTGCAGTATTATGTGCTTCTTAACACTGTTTAATAAATATATTAACCTTTTTCTCCGAAAAATATAAAAGAGAAATAATTATTTCCAAACAATTCTTATATTGACCCCATCGGCAGAACATCTTGCCTCTATAACAAAACTAATTTCCAGTATCAACAGTTTATAACGGTCCATGATACATTCCATAATAAACTTATAAAAAGAAATGTGCATGAAACTTCAAGAATTTTCGGTAATGTTCTGTTGGCATCTACTGCAGTTGTTGCTGCTGACTTGCATCCCATCGCCATATTGTTCCATCCTCACAGCAGCCAAGGATGATGCTGTCCAATATTATTCACTTTCATTGAGGTCATCCGAAGAAAGAACTACTTATTTATAAACGAATTTACTATTTGAGACTACTTACCTTCCATCAAACGATGTAGCAGTGTGCCTGATTTCAACTTTGCTTTGAGGATGAGATAACCTGAAATAGCAAAAAGAGTTCCATAACAGAGATGAAAACATTGTGCTTGGTAGTACATCCAAGTTCATTATTCAGTTGTCATGACCCACTTTACTTCCCACGCAGAGTGAGCGAGCATTGAATTTAATTACCAAACTATATAAAACTAAGCATCGAATCTATCGGGTGCCATTGTTCGGAAAATATATAATTGGTTTAATGCATCGAAGCATGTACACTGCAATGGACACTATTGAAGGGAGAAAAGTAAAACCTGGCTATGAGAACAGGTGGGCTAGATTGGAGCTCCCACACGAAGATTTCCCCTTCCCTATTTCCTGATAATCCAGAATATGAGATTTCTAGAATATTGGCTAATGAAGCTTAACCGGCCTGCATTAGCAGTTTCCCTTACCTATTGCAATTGTATTGTAATGAAAGTCACAAGAAAACTTGATATACCATCTATCACACTCTGGAACAGGATACTTTTGAAGAATGTCAACTGTACTCTGGAAATTGAAACCAATATTGACAAATTTTAAGGGACTGTCATTAGCTGAAAATAGGCAATCGGGCTCAAAAAAATATTCGCATGTTACATCCGTGATGTATCTTTCGGAATGACACACTTTCTTAGATGCATGAATAAGCTAAAGTGAACAAAAGCAAATATAGAGTTCATGTACCAACCTCTCCAGGGCCTTGCTCCCACAAGACAATTACGTTGTCAACACTCTGTGTTGTAACACAAAATTCAGTGAGAGTTAATTTACCAAATCCCAGTTACACCACTCGGAAAATGCTGCAAGTTGAGGTCAGATGACTGATATAGTTGATGCAAAGCATGAAAAAGACATTTATTCTACATAACAGGAAATTTTAGTGACTCCTTACCTCCAATTCTAATTATGTTCTTTATGTCTTACCAACACATTGAAAAGAGCAAAAATTAATTATGAATCTTAATATAACCGAATGGCGAAAGCCACTGAAAGTAGATCATGGACATCGACCATTTAACATTACCTTTGATAAGACAAAATCACCAAGCCACCTAGTGCAGTCAACATAATTGGTATGCATGGTAAATACCTGGAAAAGAAAAAGTCATCATACTGGAAACAAGAGTAATACATAACTCAAAGATGAACGAAATTGTGGCTTCTACTTACTGGGAATTGCAAATACTTTGTGGTAAACTTTGACGGAAGGTCTGTCCATGTAAATGACTTCTCAACATATTTCCAGAATTCTGTAAGAATTGCAAAGGTTGAAACTAGGATGCTAACAACATTTAAAGTTCAGTATGTCATTTAGTAGCCATAACACATATTTTTTCACGATATGTCGAGAGCACAACTTGGACGGCTTACATAGTTGTTTAACAAGCAAGACTAAAAAAAAACAATCTTGCCATCAAGATTAGACTACTACCTTTGATTGACCATATCTTAACGGTGTTATCCATGCCGCTACTTACAATACGATATATGTCCGAAGGATGGAAATCCTACAGCACACGAGTTCCAGTTATATATGCAATAAGCAAGCACCTAACCACCCCACTACATCTTATTAAACAAACATAAAGGAAAGGAAAAGAAAAGGTTGCACCACACTCAAAACTTCGTCGCGATGACCACCAGTTCCAGCCAAAATCAAAATGCAAACCCCAGTATGTACATTCCAAATCCGTACAGATTGATCCTGTTTAATTGATCAATTAAGTAACCGTATATTCTAACCAAATAACAGAATAACCATATTTCTCATAGTTGGAAAAGGTGGGCACTCTTTACTTTACTAGCAGACACAACAAGTGAAGGTTTCAATGCTTGCGTCCTGATCTCGTTTATGGAGTCTCCATGACCAACAAAACTCTGCAGATACACCAAGCTAGTATGAATTCCTGTCACCAATTCTCCATAACTAGACTTTCTAATATTGCGACGAACAAGATTGGATACAGAAAAGACATTTGATTATGAATTTAGATACAATTTTCATTGAGTTCACAGATAGTGTCTGAGATACCTTGTGTATTTTTTCACTACCAGCATCAATAACACGTATAATACCATTGAGTCCACCAGCAACTAACAATGGATTCCCATCAATATTACAAGCCCAACTCAAAGTATAGAATGACTCTTCCTTCTGAACAAGACAATAAATGACCAAACCAGCAGACATGCATCAGATGGTTAAACTACAAGATCGATTATCATTCAGTGGTCTGTACTTTGAAGAATTGGTGTTTAAATGGAAGGAAAAAATATACATGTAATCTAGTAATTCTGTGTTTTTCAGTTTTGCTTTAGTATCTTTTTTATTTTTATTTTGTCCAACGGCATTGTTGTCGACCGTGGATAGCTTTGCGTTTCTTTTTTCTTCTGTTGTAACATTGTGTCTCCTCGGCACCTCTATTTTAAACCCTCTTTTCAAAAAAAAAAAAAAGGTCGATCATCATTCATAAACAAAATCATTACTTACATCTTCATCAACATAAGACTGTAGAACAGTAATTACTCCTCCTTCAAGGCATTGGTAAACATTTACCTGGAAAAGGCTTAAAAATCAAAATTTTAGGGACTTGAATCTTAAATTGTATGCAACCAAGATTACGATAATCAGATATTCAGATTTACTGACCCGGTTTTGACAAACGGTACCAAAAACATTGAAGTAACGAGAATCCACAAAATTAAAGACGACTGCATATATTGGACTTTCCCCCTCTTGAATTCTGCTGGTAACTCTGTAATCTCTCTTTGGGGTCGAAGTTAGCGTTAATGAACCTACTTCTGCTTCACAACCTAATTTGTTTTTTGGTGGTGTTGGTATCTTCGCCATTAGAGTTTCCCTAGTGCAACAACGGTTGACAATTTTTAGCTGTAAATTCTCAGCTGATTTACGATCTGAAATTTTTTTTCTTTCAATGTTCAAGTTTCGGATGGAGTTAATTATTTTTATAGATATGAAAAAAATATATTTTTATGACCTTCGAAGTTATTACGTTATATGATGGTTATTTACCTAAAAAGGAATTTATTCTCGTAACCTGGTCATGAATCAAAATTGTAACAAGACTAAAATGTCCTCTCTTCAATTCCAAAAACTAATCGTTAGATATCTCATTCGTTGCATCTTTGCTTTTTTAATGCAAAATCAAGTAACCTGGTCATGAATGTGATCATGAATGTTCATGCAAAATCTTGGGATAAAATGTTGTTTCTTACTCCGTACTTAATAGTTTCTGTTTAATTTGACAACGATCTTATATCCTGTTTAGGATCTTTGCTTTTATTGACGCAGAATCAACAAAAATCCATTTACAATATTATCGATAATCCACATTTGTTAACCTACTTGATGTAATGAAGATTTGAACACCAGGAGTCTTTTCTTCTTAATTAGTAAACAATCGCGTTTAATCAAAAGACATTTCTATATTAGTGTCAAGACTTTGATCTTTAATTGGTGTGTGGTAGAGAAAGTGTGGATGAGAATGATTTATCATTCACACAGAACAACAAGAGATACATGCCTTATATAGAAGGCTAAGATGGTTTACAGGACAGGTGTCATACACATGACAGTTAGACATGACTGACACGTTAGCAAGAAACGTACGGAACTGTACGAACAAAACCCATTCAACCAGTTTCAGGTACACTATACTAAAAGCACACAAAGAATATATGAACACAGACACAATGAGAGTAATACACTCTTACTATCCCCCCTCAAGCTGTGGCAGTGGTTGAACGCGAAGCTTGTGACGCAAAAAAGAGAATTTGTCTGCAGAGAGGCCTTTAGTGAAAATATCAGCTACCAACTGAGTAGTGGAGACATAGTGTATACGAAGAACTTTGGACTGAACTAGTTCACTGAGAAAATGAAAATCGATGGAAACATGCTTCATACGACTGTGTAGAGTTGGATTGGTAGCAACAGAAATGGAGTTTTTGTTGTCACACCCAAGAGTTGGTGAGGAGGAGAGAAAGACATTGAAGTCTTTGAGGAGATGAAAAACCCAGAGAACTTTAGCAGCTGTGTGAGCTAAAGAACGATATTCTGCTTCAGTAGAACTGCGAGCAACAGTGGGTTGCTTTTTAGAGGACCAAGAAATGGGAGAACCACCAAAGAACACACAGAAGCCACTAGTAGAACGTCTGTCATCAGGATTTCCTGCCTAGTCAGAGTCGGAATAAGAAGACAAAGCTGATAAACCTTGTTGGAGAACAATCCCATAATCTAGAGTGCCTTTGAGATATCGCAGAATTCTTTCGGAATAAGAAAACAAGATGTACTGTAGTAGGCTTACTCATGTGTTGGAAAACTTGATTTACGGCATAACAAATCTCTGGCCTAGTCCATGTGACATATTGAAGAGCACCAACAAGAGATCTATAATCTGAGGCATCAGGTAAAAGTTCACCATCATGTTTGCTCATCTTAGTGTCAGCAATGGATGGAGAAGAACATGGTTTAGCATTAAGCATGTTTGTTCTTTTTAAGAGATCAAGAATGTATTTAGTCTGAGATAGATGCATTGCAGTGGCATTTCTTTTAACTTCTAAGCCCAAGAAGTAGTGAATATCTCCTAAGTCCTTAACTGGAAAAGAATGAGCAAGTTGAGATATAACCTGGTCACAAGCAACAGCTGAGGAACCAGTGATGAGAATATCATCAACATAGATAAGGATGATGATTATCACTGATCCATGTTTCAAAGTAAAGAGAGAAGTATCAGCTTGTGAAGCTTCAAAACCAAGAGAAAGAAGACATTCCATAAGCTTTTCATACCATGCTCTAGGAGACTATTTAAGGCCATAAATGGACTTATGAAGTCTACAGACATAATCTGGTTTGTCAGGATCCTCAAAGCCTGGAGGCTGAGTCATATAAACAACTTCTTTGAGATCACCATGAAGAAAAGCATTGCTAATGTCAAGCTGTTTAACAGGCCAGTTGTGATGAACAACAAGAGCTAAAGCAAGTCTGATAGTTGCTGGTTTAGCAACTGGACTAAAAGTTTCTTCATAGTCTATACCTTCTTGCGGATGGTACCCTTTGGCAACAAGTCTTGACTTGAATTTATCAATAGTTCCATCTGGATTGTGTTTTATTTTGAACACCCATTTACACCCCCACTAAGTTTTGGTATGGATGAGGAGGTTCAAGGGTCCAAGTACCAGCATTTTTATGAGTTGTACATTCACTGACTAGAGAGTTGAGCCATTTAGGATGCCTTTTTGCCTGAGCAAAATTTTTGGGAACACAGTCTTTTGTTGGAGCAAGTAAGCAAGTTGGTATGGGATATTTGGAAGAGAATAAAACTTTGGGTGGTTTTGGTTTAAAAATGCCTCTTTTCCCCCTGGTAGTCATTGAATGATTGTTGATGATAGGACTTTTAGACAATGATGGAAAAGATGAAGACGAATTATCAACAGTAGAGAGAGTCTCTGAGGGAGGAACTGGTGTAATAACAGGAGAAGAACTTGTATTGGAGACAATCTCTGGAGTTGAAGTTTCATCTGAGGAAGTAGTTGGAGCAGTAACTGTAGAAGTAGTGGTTGAAGTAGCAGAAGTATCATATGAGCCATTGGTAAATTTCTGGGAGTGCAGCTGAGACCTTTGAGAAGTAATATTAGAAACATGTGAGATGTGCTGAGTAAGAGCAGGAAAGAGGGCTTCATTGAATGTAACATGTCTTGAGATGAAAACTCTGCAAGAATAAGGTTCAAGAAATCTATAACCTTTCCGAGATATAGAATAGCCAATGAAGATACAAAGTTTACTTCTAGGCTCCAATTTAGAGTGTGTATAGGGCTTAAGCCATGGGTAGCATGCACACCCAAAAGCCCTCAAAGAATAGTAGTTTGGAGTTGTCCCATAAAGCTTATCATAATGAGATTTAAAAGATATGTATGCAGTTGGTAATCTATTGATTAAGTAGTTAGTAGTTTGTAGAGCATCTACCCAGTAACAGTCTTGTAAATTGGATTAAATAAGCAAAGTTCTACAGATACCAAGTAGATGTTTGTGTTTACTTTCTGCAACCCCATTGTGACGGACCGGAAAATTACGCCTTCGGCGCGTCGCCCCACAGGACGTAACTCCCCCGGTGTGCCACGATGATGAAGCTATGATCCGGGCCTCATCCCCAGGCAAATGCACGCTCATTTTCCCTTGCAAGCATGCTCGTGGAGCATGATGCAGCTAACTTAAGCTTCCACACCTTTCCAACTTACCCTTGTTCTGCAAAAGGTTCAAGGCCATAAGGCCAATTCCAATGCAATTCGCATGCATCTCTGGCTTTTCCTCAACGTAGGGAATTCATCGCTGAATATTCTATCTAGCTGAGCAACCGGCATACCGTCGGGTCTTGTCCAGACTTAAGGCATAAGCCGTGGACTTAGGCATAGGCCGCACCAAGCCCTTGCCATCTCCTACATTACCTCGTTTACCAACTCTTTATAACTTGATAAGAAGTATGAGCATCCACTTATTGGCATGCAACTAATCCTCATCAAGTTTGGACACAATCATCTCTTGCGTCGAGCTACCAAGCTTAGATGATATGAGGGGCCAACGTGCTGGACCGGCAATGCTACAACTCATTGCGGCTGCCTATGTATCCTTCCCTACTCTAAAGGAATCAAGCACAAATAGTAGTTCATCCGCGAAGGGACAAGCAACTTATTCCAACTCGTTTGCTAGGGCCACAACCTAGCAAAAATAGTAATGGCATGGTCCGTAGGCCATTACGTCAAAGATGCACAATGATTATGCATCATCGGGTCTGCGCCGTGGCATAGTGATGCCTAAGCATAAAATGCCCTCTCTCAAGGCTACACAACTATAAATAAGCCTTAGGCATCATTTATACACTTCCGGCTAAGCTATGAAGCTCACTTGGTGCATAGTCCGCATATGCACCTTCAACCAACTACCCTTCCCTATATATGTCTTAATGGAATTTCTACAAGTATGGAAAGAAGACCAAAAATCTTTCATCAACTCCCCACAATCTTTGCGTTTCACTGTCCATCGCAATCTTTGCGTTCTACTGTCCATCGCAATCTTTGCGTTTCACTGTTCATCGCAATCTTTGCGTTCCACAGTCCATCGCAATCTTTGCATTCCCCTTTTCATCGCAATCTTTGCGTGCAATGATCGCGCTTGCACAATATTCGTTCTGCCAGCCCTCTCTGGCCTAATACACAATGATTGTGCGGTACTAGATCAAGACCAATAACTTTCGTAATGCGCAATGATTACGCTGTTAGCTCAAGGCCACCTACCTAACTAGCCTAATGCATCATGATGATGCAACATTGGCCCTTGGCCAAATGCCAAACATAATGTGCCATTTTTGGAACGATATTAGCCTTAAGCCAATCCACCTTTTTCACGCTGCGGAAGAGATTTGGATGAAGCTTCATCTCAGCCCATGGCGCATCTTTCAGCATGCGCCATGCTAAAAACACGGGGTGTTACACTCTTCACCCCTTTAAAGAATTTCGTCCCCGAAATTCCAAACAAAAATATTGTGGACAAACTCTTATGTTTGGATTTCCTAAGCAAAAGTCCCAAACCAGATGCTCAGAAATCACAGGTTTCTTCAAGTTGTCATGAACAACAATTTAGACCTTCTGAGAAAATATCCCATACTACCTGCCCAGGAATCCAAAAGTGTCCACAACAATACCAAGAATCGCAATTGGCCAGTTCCAAGAGGATAACTCGATAAGGTATCCTAGATTGCAGCCCATACTACCACCCATGAATCTCTAAGGTTCACAAGTTGAAAGATGTCATCTAAATGACAAGATTTCGGCACTGTACTGTGTGGAACAGTTTTCCAATTGCCCACCGTCCCTGACGGTCATCCAGGTTTCCACTCGTAAGTTGGATGCTAGCCAGGCCTGACAATGCACACCCTTAGACAGTTTCCAATGTGTGGGGATGATCAGTCCCATTGTCTACCCACCGTCCCTGACGGTCTTCCGGATATCCACTCGTAAGTGGTGTGCCACTTAGGCCAGAAAAACTCACAGTACATGGACAATCTCAACTCGATTTTCACAGTAACTGGCGAAGCAGTTACAACTCTTTCCCGCGCAGAAGTTGGCATACTCTCTAACTTTAAGTTTTCCCTTAAGGAAAATAATTGTGGACAAGTTCACTCCGCACAAGTCCCTAGTGTTTTCTCGGAACTGGCTCTGATACCAACTTTTACGGACCGGAAAATTACGCCTTCGGCGCGTCGCCCCGCAGGACATAACTCCTCGGTGTGACACGATGATGAAGCTACGATCCGGGCCTCATCCCCAGGCAAATGCACTCTCATTTGATCTTGCAAGCATGCTCGTGGAGCATGATACAGATATCTTAAGCTTCCACACCTTTCCAACTTACCCTTGTTCTACAAAAGGTTCAAGGCCATAAGGCCAATGCCAATGTAATTCGCATGCATCTCTGGCTTTGCCTCAATGTAGGGAATTCATCGCTGAATATTCTATCTAGCTGAGAAACCGGCATACCGTCGGGTCTTGTCCAGACTTAAGGCATAAGCCGTGGACTTAGGCATAGGCCGCACCAAGCCCTTGCCATCTCCTACATTACCTCGTTTACCAACTCTTTATAACTTGATAGGAAGTATGAGCATCCACTTATTGGCATGAAACTAATCCTCATCAAGTTTGGACACAATCATCTCTTGCGTCGAGCTACCGAGCTTAGATGATATGAGGGGCCAACGTGCTGGACCGGCAATGCTGCAACTCATTGCGGCTGCCTATGTATCCTTCCCAACTCTAAAGGAATCAAGAACAGACCGTAGTTCATCCGCGAATGGACAAGCAACTTATTCCAACTCGTTTGTTAGGGCCACAACCTAGCAAAAATAGTAATGGCATGGTCCGTAGGCCATTCCGTCAAATATGCACAATGATTATGCATCATCTGGTCTGCGCCGTGGCATAGTGATGCCTAAGCATCAAATGCCCTCTCTCAAGGCTACGCAACTATAAATAAGCCTTAGGCATCATTTATACACTTCCGGCTAAGCTATGAAGCTCACTTGGTGCATAGTCCGCATATGCACCTTCAACCAACTACCCTTCCCTATATATGTCTTAATGGAATTTCTACAAGTATGGAAAGAAGACCAAAAATATTTCATCAACTCCTGCAATCTTTGCGTTTCACTGTTCGTCGCAATCTTTGCGTTCCACTGTCCATCGCAATATTTGCGTTCCACCGTCCATCGCAATCTTTGCGTTTCACTGTTCATCGCAATCTTTGAGTTCCACCGTCCATCGCAATATTTGTGTTCCACTGTTCATCGCAATCTTTGCGTGCAATGATTGCGCTTGCGCAATATTCGTTCTGCCAGCCCTCTCTGGCCTAATACACAATGATTGTGCGGTACTGGATCAAGACCAATAACTTTCGTAATGCGCAATGATTACGCTGTAAGCTCAAGGCCACCTACCTAACTGGCCTAATGCATCATGATGATGCAACATTGTCCCTTGGCTAAATGCCAAACATAATGTTCCATTTTGGCACGATATTATCCTTAAGACAATCCACCTTTTTCACGCTGCGGAAGAGATTTGGATGAAGCTTCATCTCAGCCCATGGAGTATCTTTCAGCATGCGCCATGCTAAAAACACGGGGTGTTACACTCTTCACCCATTTAAAGAATTTCGTACCCGAAATTCCAAACAAAAATATTGTGGAAAAACTCTTCTGTTTGGATTTCCTAAACAAAAGTCCCATACCAGATGCTCAGAAATCACAGTTTTCTTCAAGTTGTCATGAACAACAATTTAGACCTTCTGAGCAAATATCCCATACTACCTGCCCAGGAATCCAAAAGTGTCCACAACGATACCAAGAATCGCAATTGGCCAGTGCCAAGAGGATAACTCGACAAGGTATCCTAGATAGAAGCCCATACTACCACCCATGAATCTCTAAGGTTCACAAGTTGAAAGATGTCATCTGAATGACAAGATTTCAGCACTGTACTGTGTGGAATAGTTTTCCAATTTCCTGTCGTCCCTGACGGTCATCCAGGTTGCCACTCGTAAGTGGGATGCTAGCCAGACCTGACAACGCACACCCTTAGATAGTTTCCAATGTGTGGGGATGATCAGTCCCATTGTCTACCCACCGTCCCTGATGGTCTTCCGGATATCCACTCGTAAGTGGTGTGCCACTTAGGCCAGGAAAACTCACAATACATGGACAAGCTCAACTCGATTTGCACAGTAACTGGCGAAGCAGTTACAACTATTTCCCGCGCAGAAGTTGGACTACTCTCCAACTTTAAGTTTTGCCTTAAGGAAAATATTTGTGGACAAGTTCACTCCGCACAAGTCCCTAGTGTTTTCTCAGAACTGGCTCTGATACCAACTTTGACGGACCGGAAAATTACGCATTCGGCGCGTCGCCCCGCAGGACGTAACTCCCCCGGTGCGACACGATGATGAAGCTACGATCTGGGCCTCATCCCCAGGCAAATGCACACTCATTTGCTCTTGCAAGCATGCTCATGGAGCATGATGCAGATATCTTAAGCTTCCACACCTTTCCAACTTACCCTTGCTCTGCAAAAGGTTCAAGGCCATAAGGCCAATGCCAATGCACTTCGCATGCATCTCTGGCTTTGCCTCAACGTAGGTAATTCATCGCTGAATTTCCTATCTAGTTGAGAAACCGGCATACCGTCGGGTCTTGTCCAGACTTAAGGCATAAGCCGTGGACTTAGGCATAGGCCGCACCAAGCCCTTGCACTCTTTTATATTACCTCGTTTAACAACTATTTATAACTTGATAGGAAGTATGAGCATCCACTTATTGGCATGCAACTAAGCCTCATCAAGTTTGTCCACAATAATCTCTTGCGTCGAGCTACCGAGATTAGATGATATGAGGGGCCAACGTGCTGGACCGGAAATGCTGTAACTCATTGTGGATGCCTACGTATCCTTCCCTACTCAAAAGGAATCAAGCACAGACCTTAGTTCATCCGCGAAGGGACAAGCAACTTATTCCACCTCGTTTGCTATGCCACAGCCTAGCAAAAATAGCAATTGCATGGTCCTTAGGCCATTCCGTCAAAGATGCACAATGATTATGCATCATCGGGTCCGCGCCGTGGCATAGTGATTCCTAAGCATCAAATTCCCTCTCTCAAGGCTAAACAACTATAAATGAGCCTTAGGCATAATTTATACACTTCCGGCTAAGCTATGAAGCTCACTTGGTGCATAGTCTGCATATGCACCTTCAACCAACTACCCTTCCCTATATATGTCTTAATGGAATTTATACAAGTATGGAAAGAAGACCAAAAATCTTTCATCAACTCCCCGCAATCTTTGCGTTTCACTGTTCATCGCAATCTTTGCGTTCCACCGTCCATCACAATCTTTGAGTTCCACCGTCCATCGCAATCTTTGCGTTTCACCTTCCATCGCAATCTTTGCGTTCCACCGTCCATCGCAATATTTGCGTTTCACTGTTCATCACAATCTTTGCGTGCAATGATTTCGCTTGTGATAGGTGTCTAAAACACCTTATTATTTATCTATTGTTTATGCTTTTTATGCTAGTTTTCTTGTAAATTATGTATCTTATGTTTCGTTTTTGAGTATTTAGGTACTTTGGAGTCATTTGGATCAAAAGAGGAGGAAACATGGCAAAAGTGTTGGAGGCGGACTATTTCTCATTATTTGACTTTATTTCTTCATCTCTGTCTGAAAATTATGTTGTCTTTAGTGATTCAAATTCTATCTGAAAAGCACGACAACTTTAGTGATGATTCTCATTGAAGAGTATAAGTGAATATGAGAAATAAGGGACGGTTGCTGTTATCGAAGGAACTCGGAAGGAGAGAGCATTCAATTGGAGCATAAATGGTAAAAGATGTCATTTCCTAGGAGAACACTATCTGGAGAATCAAATCAAGGTTAAGGGTCGACCAGTTCTACGGGTGCACTAAAGACCGCTGATGTTAAGGGGTGGCTAGTTGTTATGGAGTACCCATTGGGGTGTCCCTTAGCCTATGAACTGGAGTGCATATAACCAACTCAATCATTCCTTCAACCTAAATCGAAAGGGGGCTATATTCTTCAATCATTAAACTGAAATTGAGAATATAATGGAGGCACAGCTACTACAGAAGTTGAGAAAAGAGAAAAGAGGCGCTGTTGAATGGAGAAACAGATAGAGAAATCGAGTGGGTTCGTCTCAGATAGAGATACAAACTTGAGCTTAAAAGCATAAATCCAGTGAAGAAGAAACAAGCCATTGCTATTGATCTGTGAGGAAAACAATGGAGGAATTCAGCGGGTGAAATTGGAGAATGGGTTTACATCCGTCGATTGGATTGTTGATGCTGTGATTGAGGTGAAGAAACTCAGAAATGGAGAAGAGAATAATGACACTGACCTTCCAGGGTTGAAGGGTTGTGAAATTAAGAAGTTAGGGTTCTGTGGTAGCTGGAGAAGTGAGATTGTTGATGGGTTGTTGAAATCAGATGAAGATGTTTCTCCAATGGTGGTGAATTGGTTTCTGTGAATCAGATGCTGATTTAGGAGGTGAAGAAGAACAAGATAGTGTGGTGAATTCTGGGTTCTGAGAATGTTGAGCTCATGGTGATTGTATGGGTTTGTGAGTCACAGAATGATGATGGATTTGAAGTCAGCTGATGGAGTGGTGCTATCTAGAGTTGTAGGTGGAGGTTTGTCATGGTGTCTTGAGATGAGAATACGAGAAGAGTGGATGTTTTTGGTTTTGCTCAGATGGCAGGAGATGGTTATGTCATGGAAGAGCTGTGAAGTGCAAGGGTGTTATGGAATTGATGAATTATAGTTTGAGGCTTTGGGCCAAGAACAAATTTCTGGTGTTTGAAATTGAGTTAATGGGGAAGGAACTTGATGTTGTTGCAGGCAGTAACTGTACAGGTTATGAAGCTGTTAAAGTGCATGTGTAACTATTGAGTTGAGCTTGAATGGTGAGTTGCAGGAGAGAGATACAGTTGGAGTGTTCTGTTGTGCAGTAGTGGAACAGCTGGGACTGAAGCTGCAAGGTGAAAGAACAGCCATCAGAGATGTGACTGAGGTTTGCATGACAGGGGAGTTGGTTGATTAAGCAGTGCAATGCAGGGAAGATGGCTTTGCAGGTATGAGCTGTTATTGCTGGGAAGGTTGGATTGAATGAATGGATGTTGTTGTGCATAGGCTGAGGCAAAATGGTTTGGAGCTAATGGAATTGAGGTGATGACCTGAGAAGTTTCTGGTAGTATGGAACTGAAGCTCAAGGAGGAGAAAGTAATGGAGGTGACTGAAACTGCAGGGGGTAAATGGCATGAACTGGAATTTGGATTTTTGGTGGATTGTTTGCTAGTGGTCATAACTGAAGCATCATGAGCAATCAAGTAAGTTCTTTGTTGGTGTATTGGTTGATCGAAATATTTGAGAAAGAGAAGTGCGAGTTAGAATTGAAGAATAAGAAGATATTAGGAAGTGCTACAGGGAAGAATCATCCATCATGGCCGAGTGCAATGATTGCACTTACTCAAAGCCGTTGCAACGACCTTTGCCAAACCAGTCGGTAGAGTTAGCCAATGACTCGGTTCGACTCGGTGATTCCTCTTGACCCAGTTGACTAACAGAAGACCGTTAAGTCAGCAGTTATCTCAAACGGCGCCGTGACGGAATATTCCGTTGAATATTCTCCCGAAGGACAGAATTTTCAGGTTACCGACGGCGACTTTCCGGCGCCGGATTCCGTCCAAAAACCCATTTTCCGACGAGCGTTTTTGGGACAAATTTTCTACATGGGTTTCTCTCACACGTGGGCCGGGTGAATTTCCAACTAATGGACTTTGAATACAAAAACTATTTTTGGAAGGAGAAGAAGCTATAAAAAGGAAGTTTTCTACACAATTTGATACAACTTTTTTATTCTATTCTTGGAGATTTTGCAGAGAACTACTTCTAGGGTTTGCTTACTTTTATGTTTCATCTATTTTCTTTGAATATTATGATGATGAACTCCATGAATATGAGTAACTAAATACAATAATTGGTTATGGGATAAAAATTTGATTTCTTCAAGCATGTTATTTGATTCTATGATTTAGTTTTGTCTCAATTTTATCGTTTATGATTCATTGTTTTTATTATCATATGATTTGAATGCTAGTTTGGTTGAGTCCGGAATCAATTGGATTTGTTTTCATCTCTATAGCTATATTAGGGTTTTCAATACGTAAAAGTTGTTATCTCTGATTTCTAGTAGCATCTTGTGGTTAATACTTGTAGTGATACATCTTTTTAATCGCATATGAATCATAACCTTTGTTAAAATGAATTAGTGCTTTTATAGTGCTTTTACACGTTTGTTTGCATTGATTAGTCTTATTTCATAGAACTTATTGCTCTTAGGGAGTTAAATCTAATTGTGCTTTTACACTTCAGGTTGCTTTTTAAGAAGATTTCACAATAGCATCTTTTAATGTTATTTGTGATAAAATCAGGAAATAAACGGGATACTCTTGCGATCAAGATATCCTAGGACTTTTGATAATTGAGAGATTAAATACCAATTCTAATCATAGATGAAAAATACATGCTTGTGAATAATACTATCCCTTAACCAATATCTTCTCCTTATTGATTATTCCAACTATTTGATTTGCTTTATTTTATTTTATTTACTTTGATAAAAACAAAAACACACCTTGGGTTATTTGGTTAATTGGTTACTTAAGAATATGAAAACTGCATAACAACAATCGCCTCTCTGTGGATACGAACTCTTTCTTATCGAATACTATATTCATAATTAGTAAAGTGAGGAAGTGAATTATTTTTGACGCATACGACGCGGATCAAATTTTGGCGCCGTTTCCGGGGAGGCATTCGGCTTGTTATCTAGTTTTTAGTTTCTTTTTATTATTTATGCTTGCATACTTGTGTTTCGTTTCTTGTCTTTTTCTCACTTGTTTGCGAGAATTGTTTTTCAGGTACCTAATCTCTGGCTTCTAAAGATTGGAATTATCCAAGGTGCGGGATAGCTACTCGAAAAGGCACAATACTCCAACCAAGGCAAGGCACAACGGAAGAACACAACTTGGAAGAAGAACACGAGATTCCTTTTGAAGGAGAAGGACAAGAAGCAATGGGTGACGCTGAAAATCGTACACTCAAGGACTTGGATTCGCACAAGTTGGATACACAGCGAGGTTGTATTCAAACTGACTCTACTTTTGAGATAAAGCCGGGATTTCTTAGAGAATTACCGAAGTTCCATGGCATGGTGAATGAATATCCAAACAAACATATTATGGACTTCCACACTATTGTCACGGCTATGCTTCCAGCAAATATGGAGCCCGATGGTGCTATGTTGAAGGTTTTCCGATTCTCTTTCGCGGATAGTGCTAAGGATTGGTTATATTACTTGCCTCCCGGAAGTGTCACAACATGGAATGGGTTGAAGAAACTCTTTCTAGAAAGATATTTTCCTGCGTCTAAGGCTACTCAAATTCGCAAGGATATTTACGGGATGAAGCAAAATGTGGGAGAATCGTTATATGAATGTTAGGAATGATACAAGAGATTGGTGGCAAGCTGTCCTCATCATAAATTTAGTGACGCTATGATTATCCAATACTTCTATGTAAGGTTTCCAATCAAGTAATAGGAATATTCTTGATGCTGCGGGTGGTGGTGCGCTAGTGAGAAAGATGGTGGCACAAGCTAGAGAGTTGATTGAAAACCTGGCAGCAAACTCCCAACAATTCTTGAGTCGTGGTTCGGATGTGCTTCTTCGGAGAGTCAATGAAGTGAGTGAGGTGGAGGAGCTTCGTCAACAAATGGGTAACATCATAGCAATGCTACAACAAGTTTCAGCCACGGTGATACCAACTTTTTCTCATGGGTATGAAGACGTCAATGAACAAGCTAATGCAGTTTTTTCAAGTCAGCAAAGACGGTATGATCCTTATTCCAACACCTACAATCCGGGATGGAGAGATCACCCCAATTTTAGCTATGCGAACAAGCAAGGAGCGGTTCAACAACCTACTTTCAACAATTCGGGTGGATTTCAACCTCAACAACAACAATTCCAGCCGCGTCAACAATTTAAGCAACCACAACAATCAATGCAAAATCAAGGTTCCGATATCGATGCAAAGCTTCAAACAATGATGCAAGGCATTTCTTCTATGTTTAAATATAGCCAACAAGAAACCAAGAGTGCGATCAAGGAGTTGCAGACACAAATGGGTTCCATGGCTACTGAGTTGAACCAATTGAAGGCACAAAATAGTGGGAAACTCCCTTCTCAACCTATTAACCCAAAAGAGGGTGTCAATGCGATTACGTTGAGAAGTGGCACACAACTTGTGCCACCCGAAGTTGCTGATTCGGGCGAGGTGGAAACACCAAAGGAACCTGTTTTGGAGGAGAAGAATGAGGATTCTCCCCAAACTTCTGAGGTACCTATTCCTAACTCTAAAACTCAAGTTTCTACTTATGTTCCTCCTTTACCTTTTCCTCGCAGATTTGCAAATTCTAAGAAGGAGGCACTAGAAAAGGAGATTTTAGATGTTCTTAAGAAGATTCATGTGAACATACCACTCATTGATGTTGTAAAGCAAGTTCCAAAGTATGCAAAAGTGTTGAAGGACTTGTGTACCAATAAGAAAAGGCTCAAAGGTAATGAAGTGCTTAATGTGGGGGAGAATGCTTCGGCAATCTTACAACACAAACTCCCACTGAAATGCAAGGACCCGGGTAGCTTTGATATTCCCGTAAAAATTGGTAACACTACATTTGACAAAGCAATGTTAGACTTAGGTGCATCCATTAATGTTATGCCTTCATCTATGTATAAGTCACTTGATTTAGGTCCTCTCAAAAAGGATGAAATTGTGTTGCAATTAGCCGATCGCTCTAATGTCTACCCAATGGGTATTGTTGAGGATGTTCTTGTGCAGGTTAATCAACTAGTATTTCCAGAAGATTTTTGTGTCTTAGAGATGGATGAAGGTTCACCGGACTCGTCTCTTCCATTGCTACTTGGGCGTCCCTTCATGAAAACGGCGAAGACCATTATTAATGTGGATAAGGGAATGCTAACTATGGAGTTTGATGGAGAAGTAATACGTTTCAACATTTTCGAGACGATGAGATATCCTAGTGATGTCCACTCTTGCTTCTCCGTTGATGTGATGGATACTTTGGCACAACAAATGTTTTAATTGAATGGTGAAGATGCTTTGAAAAATGTTCTAACTACATCCATTGATAATGGTGTAGAGTATGGTATTGAGGTTAAAGAAGCCCTTGGTGATCTCAACTCACTACAAGGATGCCCGAAAACTTATAATATCTCTTTTATTTCTTTACCATGCAGTGATGAAAAACTTTTACCTTCAATTGTTAAATATCCAAAGTTAGAATTGAAACCTCTTCCTATTCACCTAAAGTACTTGTACTTGGGTGACAATGAAGATTTACCTGTGATTGTTTCTAACGAGCTTAGTGAATTACGGGATCAAAAACTTCTAAGGGTGCTAAGGAAGCACAAGACGGCTATAGGATGGACAATTGTCGATATCAAGGGTATAAGCCCTGCCGTTTGCATGCATAATATTCGTTTGGAGGACGATGCAAAGCCTACAAGGGAAGCGCAGTGTCGTCTGAACCCCCCTATGATGGAAGTTGTGAAAAAGGAGATACTCAAGCTTTTGGAAGTGGGTGTTATCTACCCCATATCCGATAGCAAGTGGGTGAGCCCGGTACAAGTTGTACCAAATAAATCAGGTGTGACCGTGGTGGAGAATGATGAGAATGAACTTGTCCCAACTCGTGTGCAAACCGGTTGGAGGGTTTGTATTGATTATAGGAAATTGAATGCCACTACTAGAAAAGATCACTTTCCATTGCCTTTTATTGATCAAATGCTTGAACGTTTAATTTGGACACTCTTATTATTGCTTTCTTGATGGTTATTCAGGTTATAATCAGATTGTGATAGCACCGGAGGATCAAGAGAAAACCACTTTCACTTGTCCTTTTGGTACTTTTGCTTATCGAAGGATTCCTTTTGGCTTGTGCAATGCTCCATCTACTTTTCAAAGGTGTATGGTAAGTATATTTTCAGAATATGTTGAAAACATAATCGAAGTGTTTATGGACGACTTTAGTGTCTTTGGTGATTCATTTGACCTTTGTTTGAACAATTTGTCACTAATCCTTGAACGATATGTTGAAACAAATCTTGTGCTTAATTTAGAGAAGTGCCATTTTATGGTAACTCATGGCATAGTTTTAGGCCATATAGTATCTTCTAAAGGCTTGGAAGTTGATAAATCTAAGATAGACCTTATTCGTGCTCTAACCCCTCCCACTACGGTGAGGGAGATACGCTATTTTCTTGGTCATGTAGGTTTTTATCGTAGATTCATCAAGGATTTTTCCAGGATAGCATCACCACTTTGTACCTTATTGCAAAAAGATGTGGTTTTTAACTTTGATGAGAAGTGTATGGCGGCATTCAATCGTTTGAAAGAACTTTTGATTTCAGCCCCTATCATTAAACCACCGGATTGGAGCAAGCCTTTTGAGCTCATGTGTGATGCAAGTGACTATGCATTTGGTGCGGTGCTTAGGCAGCGTGTGGGGAAGATACCTCATGCAATTTATTATGCTTCTAGAACGTTAAATGAAGCCCAACAAAACTACACTACCACTGAAAAAGAGTTATTAACTATTGTTTTTGCTTTGGAAAATTTTCGCTCTTATCTAATTGGTACAAAAGTTGTTGTCTTTTCAGATCATGCAGCACTTAGGTACTTGCTTACAAAGAAAGAGGCGAAACCGAGGCTCATAAGATGGATTTTACTCTTGCAAGAGTTTGATATTGAAATCAAGGACAAGAAATGAATTGAGAACACCGTTGCGGATCATTTGAGTCGTCTTGCTGTGGACAAGGAAGCTATCCCGTTGCGTGAAAGTTTCCTGGATGAGAAATTATTCTCAATTGCATTTGCGGAACCATGGTATGCGGATATTGTGAATTACTTGGTGTCTAAACAAATCCCAAAGAACTTGTCTCGAGCTGAGAGGGACAAACTTAAAAGGTTAGGAAACCAATATATATGGGATGATCCATACTTATGGAAACATGGCAGCGACCAAGTCATACGAAGGTGTGTTCCCGAATATGAATTTAACTCTATCTTGTCTTTTTTTCACTCCTATGCTTGCAGAGGACATTTTGGGAGTAAAAGAACAGCTCACAAGGTACTTGAAAGCGGTTTTTATTGGCCAATTTTGTTTAAGGATGCAAATATATTTTGCATAACTTTTGATAGATGACAAAGAACAGGCAATCTAGGTGCTCGAAATCAAATGCCACAAACTTTTATTCAATTTATTGAAGTTTTTGATGTATGGGGTATTGATTTTATGGGTCCTTTTGTCAACTCCCATGGGAATTTTTATATCTTACTTGTTGTTGATTATGTCTCGAAATGGGTGGAAGCTAAGGCCACCCCAACTAATGATTCTAAAGTGGTTTAAGATTTTGTGCAAGCTAACATTTTTGAAAGGTTTGGAATTCCAAGAGCCATATTTAGCGATGGGGGTTCTCACTTCAAAAACAAGTTCTTACAAGGGTTGTTGAAGAAGTACAATGTGTCGCACAAGATTGCAACACCTTATCATCCCCAAACCAATGGACAAGCCGAGGTGTTGAACCGAGAGGTGAAATCCATTCTAGGAAAGACGGTGAATCCAACAAGGAAAGATTGGAGCATGCGACTTAATGATGCTTTGTGGGCTTATAGAACTGCATACAAGACACCTATTGGGATGTCTCCCTTTAGGATTGTGTACGGTAAACCTTGTCACCTACCCGTTGAGATTGAACATAAAGCGTTTTGGGCTATTAAGCAATACAATATGGAGCTAGATGGATCTGGAAAACAAAGAAAGTTGCAACTCCAAGAGCTAGAAGAGTTACGCAATGATGCATTTGAAAGCTTGCGCATTTACAAGGAGAAAACTAAGGCATTTCATGATTCTATGATTTCTAGAAAACAATTTTGTGTTGGGCAGAAAGTGATTTTGTTTAATTCTCGCTTGCAATTATTTCCGGGTAAACTAAGGTCACGTTGGATCGGACCTTTTATTATTACTAATGTGTTTTCTCATGGTGCAGTAGAAATTCATAGCATAGCTACAGGAAAGGAGTTTAAAGTGAATGGACACCGGCTGAAACCATATTATGAGAACTTTACTTCCGAAGTTGTGGAAGGTGTGAACTTTGTGGAGGCACTCCCTCTGGAGGAGTCTTAGTAAACGAGGAGCAAGTCGGGCTGGCGACTTTAAACCAAGCGCTAAGTGGGAGGCAACTCACCGGTTTTGTATCTTTACCTTTATCTTTTTATTCTTTATGCATTTTATCTTTATTTTCTTTGTTTTTGCATATCATTTGCGGAATTTTCCACCTTGAACTTTCTTTGGATGATTCAATTTTACATTGAGGAAAATGTAAAATTTAAGTGTGGGGGAGCATTTATATGTTTGTATAGTGTGTTTTAGTGTGTTTTATGCCTTTAGTAAAAAATAAAAAAAATAAAAATCAGAAAAATAGGAAAACCAAGAAAAAATTTGTGCTTTTTGAACTCCGAAATCTAGAAAATTGTTCCTTTAGGATGACACCATTAGTGGATGGAACCATTTTGAATGCAGGAGTTGAGGAACCAATTAACTAAAAGGGACGAACATAGCTCAGAAATCACAATTAACATGATAGTTGTTACCATATCTCGGAATATCACCATATCGCATTCTATTTTTATTTTTCCATATTTATCTATTGTTCTCTAAGTGTTTTGGTGGGTCACTAAACATCGACGTGTTATTACTGCTAGGATGAAATAGAGTGATTGAGTTACTAGAAAAAAAAAAAAAACCGACCAATTAGACCAAACGGAATAAAATGACACTTGGGAATAGCAGTATGTGTGAAACGTAGTCCCTGTCTCCGTCGCCTAAACAAGCGTGGAATGCAGGATCCAAGTCAACTATCATGTACTTGCTGACAAAAAGCATGCGCTTTGATCGAAAAGATTGAATCATGCTGTCACAAAAAAAAAATGAAAAATGAAGTGAAAGAAAAAAAAAAAGAAAAAAAAAGGAAGTTTTATATTGGTTGAATAAAGTCACTCCTGGTTCCCTTGTATATGCTAGTGAGTTGATGTAGAATTTAGCCAAGTAGATCGATCCAATAGGCGTAGGTTCATCTTGGCAGTGACCTTCAAACAGATATGTGAAACATCGATCACTTGTGAACATTCGCCAATATCTACATCTTTATCCATCTTCTTAATCTTTTCATTGTGATTGTGGTTTGTTAGTTTCCGAGTATTGTAGCTTGTTCGACTATCTAATTATAGCTTTATTTACTAATATATGAACTGAATTTGTGCAAGGTACCTCCTCCTGTAGTCATTTTGGATTCGTTCATAGATTTGTCACAAATAGACGGAGTTGGAAATATAGGCTTTGTAGGTAGACCTCTTGTAAACCTTCACGAGACTAAAACTCGTCCACTAGGGACAACTAGGGGTTTAATGGATTATTATTTATGCTTAAAGTGACCGTAGCCTCGACGAGACGGAGTTGTATGTATGATTTTTAATTATTTTGTTTGATTTGCTCGAGGACTAGCAAAGTCTAAGTGTGGGGGAATTTGATAGGTGTCTAAAACACCTTATTATTTATCTATTGTTTATGCTTTCTATGCTAGTTTTCTTGTAAATTATGTATCTTATGTTTCTTTTTTGAGTATTTAGGTACTTTGGAGTCATTTGGATCAAAAGAGGAGGAAACATTGCAAAAGTGTTGGAGGAGGACTATTTCTCATTATTTTCCTTTATTTCTTCATCTCTGTCTGAAAAGTATGTTGGCTTTAGTGATTCAAATTATGTCTGAAAAGCACGACAACTTTAGTGATCATTCTCATTGAAGAGTATAAGTGAATATGAGAAATAAGGGACGGTTGTTGTTAGCTAAGGAACTCGGAAGGAGAGAGCATTCAATTGGAGTATAAAGGGGAAAAGCTGTCATTTCCTAGGAGAACACTATCCGGAGAATCGAATCAAGGTTTAGGGTCGACCAGTTCTACGGGTGCACTAAAGACCGCTGATGTTAAGGGGTGGCTAGTTATTATGGAGTACCCATTGGAGTGTCCCTTAGCCTATGAAATGGAGTGCATATAACCACCCCAATCATTCCTACAACCTAAATCGAAAGGGGGCTATCTTATTCAATCATTAAACTGAAATTGAGAAGATAATGGAGGCGCATCTACTACAGAAGTTGAGAAAAGAGAAAAGAGGCGATGTTGAATCGAGAAATAGATAGAGAAATCGAGAGGGTTCGTCTCAGATGGAGATACGAACTTGATCTTAAAAGCATAAATCCAGTGAAGAAGAAACAAGCCATTGCTATTGATCTGTGAGGAAAACAATGGAGGAATTCAGTGGGTGAAATTGGAGAATGGGTTTACATCCGTCGATTGGATTGTTGATGATGTGATTGAGTTTAAAGAAAATCAGAAATGGAGAATAGAAGAAGGACACTGACATTCCAGGGTTGAAGGGTTGTGAAATTGAGAAGTTAAGGTTCTGTAGTAGCTGGAGAAGTGAGATTGTTGATGGGTTGTTGAAATCAGATGAAGATGTTGCTCCAATGGTGATGAATTGGTTTCTGTGAATCAGATGCTGATTTAGGAGGTGAAGAAGGACAAGACAGTGTGGTGAATTCTGGATTCTGAGAATGTTGATCTCATGGTGATTGTATGGGTTTGTGAGTCACATAATGATGATGGATTTGCAGTCAGCTGATGGAGTGGTGCTAGCTAGAGTTGTAGGTGAAGGTTTGTCATGGTATCTTGAGATGAGAATAAGAGAAGAGTGGATGCTGTTGGTTTTTCTCAGATGGCAGGAGATGGTTGTGTCATGGCAGAGCTGTGAAGTGCAAGGGTGTTATGGAATTGATTAATTAGAGTTTGAGGCTTTGGACCAAGAACAAATTTCTGGTGTTTGAAATGGAGTTAATGGGGAAGGAACTTGATGCTGTTGCAGGCAAGAACTGTACAGGTTATGAAGCTGTTAAAGTGCAGGTGTAACTGTTGAGTTGAGCTTGAATGGTGAGTTGCAGGAGAGAGATGCAGTTGGAGTGTTCTGTTGTGCAGTAGTGGAGCAGCTGGGAGTGAAGCTGCAGGATGAAAGAACAGCCATCAGATCTGTGAATGAGGTTGGCATGACAGGGGAGTTGGTTGATTAAGCAGTGCAATGTAGGGAAGATGTCTTTACAGGTATGAGCTGTGATTGCTGGGAAGGTTGGATTGAATGAATGGATATTGATGTGCATAGGCTGAGGCAAAATGGTTTGGAGCTAATGGAATTGAGGTGACGACCTGAGCAGTTTCTGGTAGTATGGAACTGAAGCTCAAGTGGTAAAGTTCAAGGAGGAGAAAGTAATGGAGATGACTGAAACTGCAAGGGGTAAATGGCATGAACTGGAATTTGGATTTTTGGTGGATTGTTTGCTGGTGGTCATAACTGAAGCATCATGAGCAACAGAAGTAAGTTGCTGCTGGGGTATTGGTTGACTGAAATAGCTGAGAAAGAGAAGTGCAGTTAGAATTGAAGAATGAGAAGATATTGCAGGAAGTGCTGCAGGGAAGAATCATCCATCATGGCTGAGTGCAATGATTGCACTTACTCAGGCCGTTACAACAGCCTTGGACAAACCAGTCAGCTGAGTTAGCCAACTAACTCGGTTCTGACTCAGTGATTCCCTTGACCCAGTTGACTAACAGAAGACTGTTAAGTCAGCAGTTATCTCTAATGGCGCCGTGATGGAATATTCCGTCGAATATTCTCCCGAAGGAAAGAATTTTCAGGTTACCGGCGGCGACTTTCCGGCGGCGGATTACGGCCAAAAACCCAGTTTTCCGGCGAGCGTTTTTGGGACAGATTTTCTACATGGGTTTCTCTCACACGTGGGCCGGGTGAATTTCCAACTAATGGACTTTGAAGACAAAACCTATTTTTGGAAGGAGAAAAAGCTATAAAAACGAAGTTTTCTACACAATTTGATACAACGTTCTTATTCTATTCTTGGAGATTTTGCAGAGAACTACTTCTAGGGTTTGCTTTCTTTTATGTTTCATCTATTTTCTTTGAATATTATGATGATGAACTCCATGAATATGAGTAACTAAATACAATAATTGGTTATGGGATAAAAATTTGATTTCTTCAAGCATGTTATTTGATTCTATGATTTAGTTTTGTCTCAATTTTATCGTTTATGATTCATTGTTTTTATTATCATATGATTTGAATGCTAGTTTGGTTGAGTCCGGAATCAATTGGATTTGTTTTCATCTCTATAGCTATATTAGGGTTTTCAATACGTAAAAGTTGTTATCTCTGATTTCTAGTAGCATATTTTGGTTAATACTTGTAGTGATACATCTTTTTAATCGCATATGAATCATAACCTTTGTTAAAATGAATTAGTGCTTTTACACGTTTGTTTGCATTGATTAGTCTTATTTCATAGAACTTATTGCTCTTAGGGAGTTAAATCTAATTGTGCTTTTACACTTTAGGTTCCTTTTTAAGAAGATTTCACAATAGCATCTTTTAATGTTGTTTGTGATAAAATCAGGAAATAAACGGGATACTCTTGCGATCAAGATATCCTAGGACTTTTGATAATTGAGAGATTAAATACCAATTCTAATCATAGATGAAAAATACATGCTTGTGAATAATACTATCCCTTAACCAATATCTTCTCCTTATTGATTATTCCAACTATTTGATTTGCTTTATTTTATTTTATTTACTTTGATAAAAACAAAAACACACCTTGGGTTATTTGGTTAATTGGTTACTTAAGAATCTGAAAATTGCATAACAACAATCGCATCTCTGTGGATACAAACTCTTTCTTATCGAATACTATATTCATAATTAGTAAAGTGAGGAAGTGAATTATTTTTGACGCATACGACACGCATCAGCTTGCGCAATATTTGTTCGGCCAGCCCTCGCTGTCCTAATACACAATGATTGTGCGGTACTGGATCAAGACCAATAACTTTCGTAATGCGCAATGATTACGCTGTAATCTCAAGGCCACCTACCCAACTGGCATAATGCATCATGATGATGCAACATTGGCCCTTGGCCAAATGCCAAACATAATGTGCCATTTTTGCACGATATTAGCCTTAAGCCAATCCACCTTTTTCACGCTGCGGAAGATATTTGGATGAAGCTTCATCTCAGCCCATGGCGCATCTTTCAGCATGCGCCATGCTAAAAACACGGGGTGTTACACCCATTCTGCTCAGGGGTATATGCACAACAATATTGATGTTCTACTCCATTTTTTTTTTTGAAGCATGTGTTCTACTCCATGAATAGCTAGATATTTTCTAAGCTCATTGTTGATATATTCTCCCCCTCTATCAGTCTTGGAAACTTTGATCTTCAAATCAAAATAATTCTCAACTTGTAATTTAAAGTTATTGAAGATAGTTATGAAATCTGACTTTCTTATTAAAGGAAATACCCAACAATACTTGTTGTAATCATCTATGATGTTACAATAGTAAGCAAATCCATTACAAGAAATGATGGGACAAGGTCCCCAAAGATCCATGTGCAATAATTGCAGTGGTTTGGTTGTTTCACAAGTAGAAAGAGAAAAAGGAAGCTTATGAGCCCTTCCTAACTGGAAGTCTTGACAAACAAAAGACTTAGACATAGAACTACTAGGAAAAAGATTACTAATTCTCTGCATTGACTGAAAGGATGGATGTCCAATCCTCTTGTGAAGAATATGTGATGAAACTTGAACAACAGAGAGGGTTGTAAAAGGATGTGTTGAGTCTACTGTAGTTGAAGAAGGAGTTGTTGTGGATGCTAGGTGAATAGGGTATAATCCATTACTACTCTGCCCTTGGAAAATATTCCTCCCATATTTGAGATCCTTCACAAAGAAGTTATCACCCTCAAATGTTATACTGTAGTTATTATCCTTTGTAAACTTGTGAACTGACAGTAATTTATGAGAAGCTGATGGAACATGAAATATAGTAGGTAAGTGAACATAATTAGAATGTAAGAATTTGGTAGAATTACCTATTTCTGAGATTGGCATGCTTTCACCATTAGCAGTGGTGATATGTTCACTTCCTGTATAAGAATGAAAATCTTGTAGATCTGATGCATCTGAAGTAATATGTGCAGTAGCACCTGAATCACAGTACCATGGATTGTCACCAAGAACATTTGCTGAAGCCATCATAACATGTATATTTGGTGGAATTGGCCGGCCTTGAAAAGAAAAATTCATGCGTTGATTACATTCAATAGAAGAATGACCAAATTTGAAGCAGATTTGACAAGTTGGCCTAGCAGGTCTCCCATCAGAACCAAAAGTAGGTGGATTAGGTGGATTTGGTGGTTGGGTAAAATGATTTGTGGCATAGTTTCTCACAGGAAAGTGAGATGCTGAAGAAGTAGAAGGATATGAGTATTGAGGTCTGAACTGTGGTCTTGATGAGTAGGTAGGTCTTGAGTTGGAATGAGAGTAACATTTGTTTGCTCGAAATGCTGCAAAAGCTTTTGCTTCTTCTGAGTTGATAGTATTTTTAGATCTTTCAGACAAAACAATGTCTTCACTTAGCAAAAGATTATGTAATTCTCCTAAAAATACTGGTGGATTTCTAACTCTAATTGAGGTAGAGAAAGAATCGAAAGAAGATCCAAGACCATTAAGCACACTAACTATCATTTCAGATTCACAAATTGGTGATCTAGATGTTGATAAAGAATCAGAAATCTTCTTAATTTCATTAAGATAATTGATCATAGTATTGTTACCTTGTTTAATAGATGATAGTTTTATTCTAAGTTGAATAATGTGTGTAGAAGAGATTGCAGCAAATCATTGTTCAATTGAGTGCCAAAGATCATATGATGTTGTTGGACCAGCTACATAGGAGATTACACTTTATGAAATTGTTGACTGAATCCATAAGATGAGAGTTTGATCTTCTTCATTCCATTTGATCCACGAAGGATTAATAGTTTCTTCAGGAACATCGTTTTTTTAAGCATAAACAAACTTGTTTGGACACCTTTTAGATCCATCAATATATCCAAGAACATTGTATCTTTTGAATAAAGGAAGAATGAGAGCTTTCCATGTGAGGAAGTTGTGATCTTGAAGTTTTGAGGGTACTATACTAGAGATTGTATTCAGAGGTACCTTTGTAATACTAGATTCCATATCGAATCAAGAAAAGAAGTTGAAATTTTTTTCAGAAGTTTGTTTTGCAGGTTTAATGGCGGAAGCAAAAAAAGGTGATCAGGCCCAGATCGGCTCTGATACCATAGAGAAAGTGTGGATAAGAATGATTTATCATTCACACAGAACAACAAGAGATACATGCCTTATATAGAAGGCTAAGATGGTTTACAGGACAGGCTGTCATACACAGACAGCTAGACATGACTGACATGTTAGCAAGAAACGTACGGAACTGTACGGACAAAACCCATGCAACCAGTTTCAGGTACACTATACTAAAAGCACATAGAGAATATATGAACACAGACACAATGAGAGTAATACACTCTTATTATGTGGGCACTAAATTTTTTGAAGGAATCACTCTGAACATGATCCTGCGTAATTGAGAGGCTATTGTTCATTATCTCTCTGTAATTTTTGGTTTTTTTCTTTCTTGGCACCGTTTTAGTGTGTTTTTGTTCTTTACTTACACAAAAACTATTACTTTAATCGAGTCCGATAAAATTACGGGGTTCTGGGTCCTAACGGTTCCAGATCCGGGTCCTAAATTAATGGACCCGGAACCAGACCCGATAAAAAACTTTAAATACCATTCGGGTCCGGGTATTTATCGGGTCTTCTAAAATCAACTATATTTTTTGATAATCTATTCCTATGATAGTTATGCTAGCTTGAATCTAATAATTTTTTAAATAAAATTATTATTATATCTATGTCAATGTTCTAATTAACATTAAATAAAGGAAAAAAAAATTGAAGCAAAACTATACGAAATCCTCCCATTTTATGTAAAATTAACAAGAGGTAAATATTCGGGTACCCGAGATTCGGCGGGTACCCGACGGGTAATACCCGTTAGGACCCGAAAGCTTATCGGTTCCTAACGGGTCTACCCGCTGAGTAGTGATTTTGCTAATGGGTCCTATCTTAGGACCCGGATCCGATACACACGGATTCGGTTCGGTTTCGGGTAATCGGGTACCCGTTGGCAGCTGTACCTCTTTTTTTTTTTTTTTTTTTCTGAAGCATTCATATTATTAAGTTAAATTGAGATTACACGTGAAATGTTATGCCAATGGAATTTTCTATTACAATAGAACTTATATGTGGTGGAATGTTATTGTCCCATACTGTTGTTGCGAGCTTCCCTATAGAGCAATCATCGGACTCTTGATTTTCCAAACCGTTCACTGTTTGATTTCCTTCTCTATAGACGTGTGTAAAGAAAAAATTATTTTACCATACATTGTCTACATTTGTAAGGCTGTATTATTAGGTTTTCCTTATCTAAAAATCAGAATGAAGTAAATATATAAATAACTTGGAAAAAATTTTATTAATCAAAAGAAAATATGTCTATGCATTTTCTTCTTCAACTGCATAGGTTACAAACAGTATTCATATTTTTCTTCTTAATCTTCTTCATTAGTTGTTCAACTATATCATCAGAAGAACATGGGCTTGATGAACAAGTAGGAAAGTTAAGATTTGTGATGCATCATCAAGCACATGTACCACCATCTGGACCCTCTGGAAGAATACATCATCCATCTGGTTTACAACAAGGAGAAAAATTGAGGTTTGTGATGCATCATCAAGCACATGTACCACCATCTGGACCCTCTGGAAGAATACATCATCCATCTGGTTTAAAACAAGGAGAAAAGTTGAGGTTTGTGATGCATCCTAAAGGAATACCTATACCACCATCTGGACCATCTAGAAGAGCAAATGCTCATCCATATAACTCATGGGTGGCTGCAGGTTTGGAAAAGGCAGGACCTGAACCACCATCTGCACCCTCTGAAGCAGAATACGTGCCTGTAACTCCTCCTCCATTTAGTTTGGCTCATTAGTTATGAAGATTTGATTATTCTTAGGTTCTACTCTTTTTTTTTGCTCGGCAAAGAAATCATTTTAGGTTCTACTTAAAAATCATCCATCATCGTATATTTTCTTTTCGCTTTTCATTAGGCGTGTTGGAATTTTTTTTTGTTACGAGTTGGATAAATTTTGTTTACATGTTAATTAAACATTGAATTAGCTACTTTATTGCAATAAAATAATTTTCTATAATTTAGATAAGGAAAATTCTTTTGATGAAGAAAAAAAGACAAAAGAAAATTCTGAACATTTTAGGTGAAGCCTATATATCAGCTGGAAGATATGCATTAAGCAACGTACATACAATTGGTGCAAGTTGATACCATGATACAATTGGAGCAAGTTGATCCAAAAGATTCAGCCATCGGACGAGCTACTCAGCATGAGTTAGTCTCAAATGAGACTGAATCCGTAGATTAACAGAGGGTTTTTGCAATATATTTCTACTTTCAAAAAAAAATAAAAAAAAAATCCATATCCCCAAGAAATCTAAAATTTGATAGCACTATACACGTGAGCTTCCAACCTTGGCTTAGGGTGAACCATTAAAGGTGAAGCTCTTGACAATCCAAGACCATAAGCTTCATCCATGTTCAAATTCTGAACCACTTGACCTTCTGGTAAATCCCAATTAAAACCATGAATCAAACTAGCAGTCATAAACTGCACCATTCTCAATCCTAAACTCATACCGGCGCATATCCGTCGTCCAGCTCCAAATGGTATGACTTCGAAATCATTTCCTTTGATATCAACATTTGCCTTCTCGTTACCGGGTAAGAACCGTTCGGGTTTGAATTTTAGTGGGTCAGGCCACATCGACGGATCACGAGCAATAGCCCATATATTAGTAAGAAGGGTGGTATTTTTCGGAATGAGGTACCCATCAATTTCACAATCTTCAGCTGAAACCCGATGGATGAAGACGAAATGCTTCTTTGGTTACGGCATGCAGGAACGTTAGTCCGCTAAGATCGGATTCGGAAACAAGTCGGTCTCTACCCACAACTGAATCCAATTCTTGCTGGGCTTGGGCTAGAATATTAGGGTGTCGAATTAGCTCTGCTAAAGTCCACTCCACTGTACTCGTAGATGTGTCAGTACCTGCTGTGAATAAATTCTGCAACGCACAACTTGTGAGAGTTAGGTTGCAATAACCAAAAGTTAACATCTTCCCTATGCTATTAGCTCACAAGAAGTAATTATAAAATTTCTAGATCAAAAATTTATTATAAAATTGTGTTTTCTTCTTATTTTTTCCTTTCAGAAATCGAAAAATAACTTCTTTAAATGATATTGAAACTGGCTACCATTCAATATGAATGAAAAAGACACAAAAACAACTTACCAAAAGAAGGGCCTTAATATCAGTATCAGTTAGCTTCCATTCTCCACCATCCACATCCTCCTCTTTGTAACCAATCAATTTACTCAGAAAATCAGAATGTTTGGACGACCCATTACCTTTTTCATTAGAAGCGGCATTGATCTTATTATGATTATCAATTATCTTAGTTAAAAATGCGTCAAATCTTTGATGTATATTCTTCATTTTAGATGCAACTCCTTGTAAATCTAACCATTCTAAAGAAGGTATAAAATCACCAATATTAAAAACACCTGCTAATACCATAATTTCAGCTATCATGTTTTTGAAGTCTTGTGATTTTTCATCAGCATAACCTTCACCATCTCCACATACTCTAGTCCCTAATAGAACCCTAGCTAAAGCATTTGTTATGCATACAGTTAGCAAGTCTGTTAGTTTCACTGGACTTCCCTTGCTATTTTTGCTTGATTCTGCCAACGCTTTTGTCAGCACAGCCACTTCTTCCTGAAAAGAAAAAAAAAGAGCGTAATTTTTTGTTAATTGAAAAGGACTATAAATGAACTATTTCGTAACACATGCGTTTGCGACCATAAAGAGCTATGAAAGAAGTCACTAAGCATTTATAGTAACAATACCTGGCGAACGTACTGAAACTCATCAAGAGCTTTGCTGGAGAACAAATGAACAGCACATATTTTTCTAAACATACGCCATCTACGACCATACGGAGCAAAAACAAAATCTTGATTGTTATAAGCAATATGTTTAGCCCCGGAATTTGGTGGTCTACTTGAAAAATTAGAATCATGGGTTCTCAAAAATTGTGAAGCAATAGATGCTGAACAAGCAACAACTACATCAACAGATCCTAACCGTAGATATATAATAGGACCATATGTTTTGGCCATAGCTGCTAGACTTTGATGCACTGCCATACCTAAGTGAGGTAAGTTTCCTATAACTGGCCATGGTTTTGGACCTGGTGGATATGAAAGTTTGTTGCGTTTTAGAAGAATATGACGTATTTTTGGAAGGAAGTAAATAATTAGGACTACGAAAAATGTTGGTATCAAAATCTCTAAAGAGGAAGCAGAAGAATCCATTTTTTTCTTTCAAAGGTTTTTGTTTGGAGTTTTTATAGCGACAGTTTTGTTTATATAGCAAAGGTTACAAAAGTTGGTAGCTAGATTTATCGGTTTAGATTTATTTATTTTTATCAGTTTACATTAATTTATTGCATCTTATTTATTTTATTATCAGTTTAGATTTTTTTATTTTTTTTTCCGATAAAAGTTAAAATTGATTCAAAGTGCCAAAGAGGCACAAGGGACGGTCTAGATTTATCAATGCCGTGGCTAATCAGAGAAAATGATGGATCGAGATTGATGAAAAACCATTTATTTTTATTTTTACATTTATTTTAAAGATAAATTGTACACGTGGGCATAATAAACAAGAATTAATTGGGGGCCAGAAAAAATAATTGGGGGCCTGACCAGTTGGTCTCCCAATAGCATTTTGTGCTTACCCCTTATCCAATTTTTTTGAAATGGCTAAACTACCCCAAACCATTAGTGTTAATTTAGTTGATTAGTTAAGTTAGATTAGTTGTTAATTAGTTGATTAGTTAAGTTAGATTTGTGTTTTTGTGTTGGATAGAGAGGAAGAAAGTGAGTTTTGGGGGAATATTTAGGTTAAAATGGTTGCAAATGAAGATCCTTTTACTCAAAATGAAGAACCCAAAGCTCTAAACAATCAGGTAAACTTCCTATACTCTTCAAATCGCATGAATGGTGCTCCAAGTTGTCGATTCATGGTCACTATGCAGCAGCTAAGTGTTAGAATCGTTAGGTCGGGAGTTTATTAAACTGACGACCCTTAAGAGTCATTAGTTATTTGTCACAGAAATAAACGACTCTAATCTGCAGTATGAAAAATCGTCATTTAGTTTTGAATAAATGGACGACTCTAATGTGCAATTATGAAAAATCGTCATTCATTTTATCATTTTGTCAAAAAAGTCGTTATCATTTTTCTATTTGGTTGAGTCGTTAACTTTTGGTTGAGTCATTTTTCATTTTTGGTTGAGTCGTTAACAGTTGGTTGAGTCATTTTTGTCAATTTATTTTTGTTAATAAATAAATAAGAGTCGTTAACATTTTTCTTTATAAATGAACGACTCGTTATCATTTTTGTCATTTAGTGGACGATTAATAAGAGTCGTTAACAACAGCTCTATGGAATCGTCAATAATAAGAGTCGTTATCATTTTTATACATAAACGACTCAACCAAATAGTCGTCATCGTCTATGGAATTAAGATGACGACCCTTTCATTTATTTGGTCAGAGAGGTAGTTTTTGGTCTTATAGAGTCGTTAGTGTATAAAAAGCGGTCGTTATAGTAGGATCGTCAATTGATTCTATAATATATTGACGATTTTATTCTGGGAAAAAATCTTAAGCCCAGAAAAAGGATTGTTATCTCCTACACCTTAGACATCAACGGTTTTTCATTAAAAAAACATGCAGGTCAAAAGTCGTTAGGGTATAAACCTATCAATATGACGACCCTATAACTGTAACTGCAATTTTTCTGTTGGAAAACCTAATTTCGAAAGTAACCCATCAAATTAAACGCAAACAAGAATTAAATTAGGGAGTTTTATTTTCGAATCGAAGATTACGACGATGAAATCAATTGAAGAATTTATTTTTTTTCGGGTGTCATTAATGGCGAGAGAGGGAGGGGAATCGGGTGAGGGAGGGGAGGGTTTTGGTTTTCTGATTTGGTAAGTTTTAAGTTTTTATTTTTTGGGGAAGGGTAGAAGGGTACTTTCAACCTTATTTTGGAAGCCCCCTAAATTTTTTGGTGTGGGTATAAATTTTGTAAAGCCCCCAATTATTATTTGAGGCCCCTAATTAATCTTCGATAATAAACTTTATGTTGCGATATTATGTTTGTTCTGTTACCTTGTATTGGCTTTGTATGTTGGGGTCCGTTGTAAGGTTATTTTTTTAATTATTTTTTTTGATTGGTAAAGAATTTTGGTGTTAGCGAGTTTGGAACTCAGGTCACTGATATCATCACACAGTGACTTTACCACTGTATTATAGTGACACCGGCCCATTGTAAGGTTATTTGGATGTTACTCTCATTCCTTCGGAGTTGCACTCTTACGTGCTTCTTAACACCTTTAATAATAAAATAAAAATGAAGTCGCGCGAGAAGGTCTACAGCTTATATAAATGGTCCATGATCAACCATGTGTTCGGTAATACACCCCCATAATTACCTTACCAAGAAAAAAGCACCTTGTACGTGTGTATCTATAACGTTCTCTTGTTCATTTTTCAAAATCACAGAAGGGGATAGTCCAACCCTCCCATCAATATTTTGGTGGAAGTTTGACTTGAACAAATTACCCACTTGTCATGCGGCGTGAAGTGATCGAAGACGGCCTTGATGTTGTGGCTGATCTGACGTACGTAAAGCTTCGATCACTCTACGTCAGAACTATGCATTAGCGACCGGTGGTGATCATATTAATTACTCACAAAATTTGCATCCGAAACATTCTCTAGCTACTAGATGTAACCTTTCTGAACACCGTTTTTGGAGATAATGGTTCGTGGAGCCGAAGCTTCCCTGATGCGGTTTTTCTGTTGGTTGGTGAAGATCCTAATGAAGACATTATTATAGATAACTCCTTTCCGTTTGGCGTAATTATCCTTCAGCTGGTAACTGGCCTGCTTCCCTGATGTGTCAGACTGTAATTACATTTTTTTATCAAAAAAAATCTGGTGCCGGCGCGTTTTATACTCAGGTCGCTTCTTGGTATCATCACACATTGATTTTACCACTGTAAATAGTTTTTTAATTACTCGGTTGTTGGAAGTTAAACCAAGATATAGGTGAAGTTATTCATGGAAACAACTAGCATAAGTTGATGCTGCTTCTGTGGAAGAAGATAGGTGAAGTTGATGCCGTATTCTGGCAGCAACTAGTTGAAGTTGACACGAGGTGTTTGGCTTGGATGTGAAGTAAACTTGTGAAGCAAGTAATTCTAGTTTTAGAGTTTGTTTACCTAAGAATATTCTAGAAAAGTCTTGATTAGAGTTTTATCTTTGTTAGGAAAGTTTCTTTGGGTGGTTGTCAAGTTCGTTTTACTTTAAATAGGCTGTAGAGCCATGAGAGCATGAGAATTTGTACACCTAAGTATTATCAATGTAGTCGTTTATTACTTCCGCGTTTATGCTCTCCTCTCCCTTGCTCGATCCTACATCAGTGAGTACATAACCGTTAAAAATGACATAACATTCGTATATGGTAAAGTCTTTGTAAAAGATGTATCCTAGTGGTGGAAATTTTTGCATTTTCTTTTCCAGTTTGCTAAAAAGCCACTGTAACTTAGGACCCGCCCTTTTAAAGGATCACTGTCTGACCTTCTACCTCTCAAAAAGGAGAATACGATTGTGTAGAAAAAATATACCTTTGTCCATAGAGAGAGTCAGAGACATGTGAAGTTTGTTAACTCTCACCTATCATGATTGCAGCACTCCACCATTTCGATCTCCATCTCCTTCTGGTTCCATTACAGCATTTACAACTTGATCGCAATGGATTGGGTAAAGCTTTTGTTCTCGCTTTGCACCATTGAAACTCTTGTATCACCTAATTTGTTCTCTTTCAGGTAATTCGAATTACCTGAAGTAGGTGGTCCTTTATTTATCTGCCGCATTGCAGGTGTCCTAGACAACTCCGTCCCTTCCTCCACTATGTGACTTGCCAACTCTTTCTTCGCGTAAAGTAGAAGGATTTGCAATTTGAAATTCCTCACCACATGTACTCTTCTACACCCCAGAAACACACTGTTCTGATACGTCACTCTCGTTATTCAATCTCACCGTTGAGATTACCGGAGGAGGTAGGCATGACCTTTGTCAATACTTCTTCAAACTCCTCCCTAGGCCAGCTCAAAGACAAAGCTTCTTCTATGTCCCGAAGGTCACGAGCAACGACCATATAGTAGAAAAACTAAAATGTAACAAATGTTGCATTATCTTATAGAGTTTTACTCGTATTTCCTTACCTTTTAAATGAATTATCTCCTACTCCTAGCACAGTAAAATGCCATTGTAGATTATCTAATCTAATCAACCAACTACTAATAAAAACAGAAGATATTTTTGGAAGCATGCATAGGTTAACCGTTAACCACGATACTGTAGATTTTATTTCATAACATAATTTTTACATCTGTATTTAAGAGTTCTTTGGAGAAGACTTGTGTATTTTATCTTTGAAAACTAGTAACTAAGAAAAATGTCAAGATTTTCTTCTTCGTTTTAATCATAATATAATGGGTATTAGGAGCAATAGTATACTATTACTTTTTACCACCAGTTCTTGTTCATCAAGAATCCTTTCGTCGAATGCTTCCAAAGATGGGTCAAATGTGAAATGGCGCACACTACCTAAATTGGGAAATTTCCAATCTCCTAAACATCCAGCGGATGAGTATGGTATAGTGTATGGAGGGCACACAATGGGATTCAAACCATCATATTCTGGACCCTCTAGAAGAGGGAAAGGGCACGGTCCATCTCCTCCACCTAGGAATGGGGTGCAAACAAATGGATTCTAACCATTATATTCTGAATCCTCTAGGAGAAGGAAAGGGCACGGTGCACCTCCTCCACATGAATGAGGCCGAAGTATGTTTCATTTGCGGATATTTATTACTTCTTTGTATTGTTTTTTCTATTGTACTATATACATTTAGAGTAACATCTATACAAAATACAGATAGCACCGACTTGCGTTAAAAATGAGATTTGTCAATATATCAATGAAACGAAAAGCAGATACATTAATTTTAGTAAAACAAGATTTGTCAATGATTGACGAAATCTGATATACAAAGCTTTAGCTAGATTCTTGAGGATATGTTGGGAGCTCAACTGGAAGCTAAACATCTAATGGTTTTTAGTAAAAGCATATATAGTGCAATATTTTTAACACAAAACTTATTTGATAATGGGATGGCTTTTGCAGAAGCTTAACTTAGACGACAACAGAAGGATCAAATCGAGTAACAGGGATAAGCGTAAGAGGATCTGCCTTTGGAAGTGTCAATCCAAATCGCTCACTCATATCGATCATTGGATCCTTGCCGACTATCTTCCAATCGAAACATTGTATCATTGCAGCCAACACTGTGGGTACTTCTAGTAACGACAACCACATTCCCGGGCACCCTCTTCTGCCAGTTCCAAATGGTAGGAACTCAAAATGTTGGCCTTTAACATCATAGTTCTCACCGGTATTCTCATTTGCAAGGAACCTTTCGGGCTTAAACTCTGAAGGATCTTTCCAATATTTTGGGTTTCTATTCATGGACCATACGTTCACAAACAGTCTAGTTTTAGCTGGAATATCATAGCCTCCAACTTTACAATCATGAGTTGAATCTCTTATAAGCAATGGAACAGGTGGATGTAGTCGAAGGACTTCTTTAAATATTGCTTGAAGGTAGGGAAGGTTTGGAAGGTCTGACTCTTCCACTAACCTGTTTTTTACTCTTATGACTGAATCAATTTCGTTTCTGGCTTTCTTGAATACTCTAGGATGGTTGATGAGTTCCGCTAATGCCCATTCTACTGCACCGGCAGATGTGTCAGTTCCAGCCGTGACGATATCCTGTACATAAAGCGATTTGGAAACATTAGTAAATATCAATGTGAGTGTCAGACCAAATTTAGTGGAAAAATTATGCTAGAAATTTTCTGATTTTCTTCGCATACCAGCACGACCGCTTTAACGTTATCTCGTGTGATTTTGACATCTGATTCCTCGTCAGCAACTGCATCTAGTAACATATCCAAAACATCTCTTTCTCCATCACCCTTCTTCATCTTTCTAGCTTCTTCCCGCTCCACCATGATTTCTTCTAGCAATACATTGTATCTACGTCTAACATCCTTGGCTGTCTTGAGAACTCCCTGGAAATCAAAAAAACTAGGAATAAAATCTAGAAAGTCATGCACATTTAGCAGACCAAAAATTCCTGACACCTCTCGGATTAAATTGCGAAGTTCTTCATCTTGAGCATCCTTTCCGTCAGTTGAATACCTATTAGTTACCATCATTCGAGTAACTATATTGGTTGAAAGCTTCATCAATTCATCGGTAACATTAACTATTTCACCGTCTTTTGACTTGTTAACCAAGTACCGAACTAACCGATGGATCTCATCTTTACGGACAGGTTGAAGTTGAACAAGTGCTGAACCTCCAAGAAATTGAGACATAACTAGTTTCTTCATGAATTTCCAGTAAGGTCCGTAAGAACAGAAGGCAAAACCAGATGACTCATAAGTAACATGATGTATAGCAATACTTGCTGGATGTGTGAGGAATTTTTTCTCATTGTTCATGAGTAGTTCTTTGGCAAGTTCGGGAGATGAGGTGACAACGCATGGATGTGAACCGAGACGAAGATAAAATATAGGACCATAATGAGATGATAGTTTCTGAAAAGATCTGTTGGGGAAAGTATCTAGGAGATGGAGGTGTCCAATGATGGGAAGGCCTAGTGGACTTGGAGGAAGATTGTATTTCTTGGATCCATTCTTGAAGCAAGTTCCTAACAGAACCATAAAAACTAGAGAAATGAAGAAGATAATGGTGTAGAGGAAGAGATCATACATAGACACCATTTTTACTCTGTGTAGATATGTTTGTAAGTCATTTGTGCACGTCTACTTATATGCGTTTTCACTGTTCATAATGATGAATTGCTTACGATTTCGAAGACTTCTACAACTACCACTTTGTGATTTTGATTTGTACAAACCAAACCAAATTGATGTGGCCTAGTACTTGCCGTGCTTGGTTCATTAATGTCAAGGTGAAAAGTATTTCCATGAATAATAGTTTCATCTAGACAGTGAGATGAAAGATTCAGAAACCAGAACAAGGACCACCACCCATAGAAACTTCTACAAACCGTTTTCATCACACACAAAGATTTCGTGGACACAATAGTCACCAAGGATCATGAGAAATAGATGATGGAGTTAGGTGCGTTTTTCTTTCATTTTATTGGTATTACGCATTTGACAGTCGTATTCGGATGAGGTAGAGGCAGGTACGTCTCTAAGTACACACTGCAAAGAAAAAAAAGGGTTAAACTGTTGTCATCAGTCCGGAAAGTCAAGCTTCTTAGAGCATCTCCAACAGAGGGTGGAGGTTTTATTTTTTCATGACACATAGGATTTTAGACCCTCATTTACATTAAATTCATCTCCAACAGTGGGTCATAGAAAAAATGAAGGGTGCTAAAATAAATATGAAGGTCTTGGAGAAGGTCTTATTTAGACCTTGGGAATGACCTCCACATCATCATTTTAACTATTCTTTAATTTTTTAATTTTTAAATAAATTGTTATGAACCAATAGGAAAGAGGGAATCAATTTTATCATTATCCAAAACAACAAATTTTAAAAATAAGACCTCATACTATTGGAGATGGTTCATGAGCAAAGCATTATTATTTTTTGCCACATACATATGACCTCATAAATAAGGATCTAAATAAAAATTCCACATAGGATTTTTATCACCCACTGTTGGAGATGCTCTTAATAATTGTGGTTTACTAATATCAGATTAAGATACTATTTCTAATGTCATTTATTGTCTCTCACCAACAACTGAAAGTTAAAACCAACCTAATTCCGGCAGAGCATATCAGCTAGCTACAAGCACAAACATTAGCTAGCTTGATCTACGTACATTTTTGTGTCACCGTAATTGTGATGTTCTCGCGAACTTTGTAATTGTTCATCAGTGTAGGCTTTAACTAATTTCCCCCCTCATAATTGACAACTGAGGAATTATGCTGAATTTTTTCCCATTTATATAAATTTAGTGAGCTAGCTATTTAGGTAGGATTACTTGTTTGGACAAGTAATGCAATATGCCCTTAATGTTGTTATCAAGACATATACATGATGAACAATATACCCTTGGCCGGATCATGCGATCAATCTGTCCCAAATTTCCTAAGAAGCTTGGGGGAGAATACATTTGGTCCTTTGACTCCTCTCCTGAACTGGTTGATTTCCTAGCTATAGGGTTCATATAAAGGTACCAAACGATGTGTCTTCCATTAAAAATAATATTGTTTCACTATCCTTGCAACAGAGAAAACCACATTTGGTATCAATTGTGCGTTTTTGACAAATATTGCGCACAGCACAATAAGTATGCGTATTCTGATTAAGCGAGCCCATCAAAGTCATTCTTCGGCCCCTCCAAAACCTATTTTGTCCCCATAGTACCATAAGACTAATTCTGATCTTTTATAGGTTGAGAGACCACCATCAATCCTTCTATTATATGCAAAATAATTGTATAAAGTTGGCATGGTGATGGATCACTCGGATGAAATCAATCATTTCCTACACACTTTCCAAAAAATAAATCATATATTACTGAGAGGCCCAACATTTTCCAGGAAGAATAACATTTTTAGAATTCGGTTTGACACGTGGAAAGCCCAGGAAAATCACGTGGGTATGCCATTGAACGATTGTCATATAATGCATCAAGCATGCTTATTAGTCGTGGTACCATGTGTACTCAACTTATGAAGATTCACAGTATGAAATAAAATTCAATGCATGAACTTATTAGCTCGTAAATCGTAATATATTTTTTGATTTTAGGTTTTTTTTTTTTTTTTTTGGAAAGCAAGATACATTAAACTAATTAGTCAATCAAGCATGATGCATGGTGAACATTGTTTTTTACAAAAGTATAAGTGTCATGAAATAGCGCTCTAAACTCATATTTCGAGTAGTTTGAGTAGAAATTTGAGTCTATTTCGTGTTGCTTTGGCAACCAAACCTGCTTTAGTGAAATACATTCAAAAGTACGAAAATAAGAAATATAATCTACATATTCATCAATAAGATTGTTGTTGCATCTTAATTGATGATTAGCCCATTTGTTCTTCAATACTTTCAGGAGCTGTTTGTTGTCCAACTGGATTGTGCAGGTCCTCTCCTTTTTAGTTGTTCCCATTTGATGCTTGCTAAGACCCCAGTGTTTCAGCTTCCTTCTTTGATTTTACTCTACATGTGAAGAGTCTTGCATCTTCAGTGTGTAGTTGTTCACCTTCACATAGGATAAAACAAGAGAGTGATGTTGCTGAAAGTTAAAGCAGCAGTATACCACCATAGTTTCCTTGTAATGTAATTTTTTTGTTTGCATCATTTGTAATTGGTCTGGTGTCGGGTTTCCGTTGAGGAAGAGTTGTGGTTGAAGAGGTGTTGTTTGGGTAAGATGGTTTTTTATTTGGTGTATAGTTGTTTCTGGTTTGACCTGCACTTCCTTGAGACTCCTATCGCACCTATGTTTCCATATATACCAGCAGATTGCTGCTTCTCTTCTTCGTTTGTATATCCCTTCACTCCTTGTGCCTCCTGCTCCATCAATCCAATCCGTTATCCATTCTATGATGGGGGTTTCTGGTCTGCTTGGTCCTATGCATCCTAGACTGAACCTAACAGCTCTGCTATAAGAACAATATAGAAACGGGTGAGTTACAGTTTCAGCTTCCACTCCACAGAGACCACATAGGATATCATTGTAACACCTCCAGAGGAAAAGTTGAATTCTGGGCATCACCTCAACCTTCCAAATTTTAGTCCAAATAGGACTATAGTTGGTTGTTGCATCTAATCCATGTGCTTCATAAATAAGCTGCTTATATACATATTTTACAGTGAGTACACCATATGGTGTGTATGGACAACTTAGTATGTTGGGATGATCTTTTGTTTTTCCTAAGTCGACAGTTTTGATGTTTTCCACTGCCTTTGGATGGAAAGTTTGGGTTAGATAATCCATGTTCCATCTCTGTGTAGTTTTGTCAAAAACCTCACTCACCAGTTTAAGGGTATTTGTTATTATTGGTTCAGTTTCTTCTTGAGTTAGCAAGTTTGGGTTGTCCGTTGGGAACCAACGGTTTTTCCATGGGAGGATGTTATCTCCATTTGTTGTTTTCCAAATACCCTTACGTTTTGCTATCTTTAACCCTAAACTGAATCCTTTCTAGAGCCATGAGGAGTTGGCTTTTATTTTCCCAATACTCAAAGGTGATATGCCTCTTTCTTTCTATATCGAGCCTTGAACTTAACGGATTTCCGCCACTGCTGCACAATGATTAATCGAGTCTTTTTAGTATGAGAATACTTTTCTTCCATCACTTTGGCCCAAAGTTGGTCCGGGTTTTTCATCATTCTCCACACTGTTTTTGTAACCAGAGCTTTATTAAAACATTTAAAGTTTTTGAATCTTAGTCCACCTTCTTCCTTTGGGATACAAAAAGTAACCCATTTTTTGAGACATAGTCCTCTTCCATCTTCTCTTGTATGACCCCACCAATAAGCCCTATTCCGCCTATCCATCCTTTTTGAAATTGTTTTTTGGTATAATAAAGCATGTCATTTGGTACGTAGCTTGTAGGATCAGAATATCGCAAGAAGGACATATTTGGGAAGTTTGATCAACAACACATTGCGAGCGTCGCAAGATGATTTAAAGAATGACGTAACAGATGACGATGGCAGAAACAAGAGAAAAGTGTGATGACTCTGCGATGTTTAGAGTGTTTGCAAATATTAACATTAGAACCCTTGCGAGGATATCGCAAGTCAGATCCGAAATTAAAGGACAGATTAGCTGTCATCCACTATGTAAACACTTATATAAAGAGTTGAGCAGGTGTAAGGAATGAGAGATCTTTTTCGAGTGTTGAGCAAGTCATTAGGAAAGAGAAATTCTAGAGCGGTTGTTAATTCCTTAGCTTTATTTCCTTTCTATCTTGAAAAATTTTGTGAGATTAATCAATAAAAATTGTGATTGTTGATCTAAAAATGACTTGATTGTATGAATTCTTGTGAGGGGTGTAGTGTGGGATTTCCCGCAACTACATACTGGAGATAGAAACAGAGATGTTTCAAAAGTAAAGATTGAAATTGTGATTTGGGAGAATTTGGAATAATTAGTGAAGAATTTCGTATAGTTTACAACAATTCGTTAAGATTGAATAAATGGCTAGAAGAAGAAATTCTCCTAGACAACCAACAATTGTTAGAATGAGTAAGAGACTTGCTGGAGAAAGAAGGCATGGAGTTGGAGAATCTTTAAGAATGAACGTAAGAAATAATGGAGAAAATCAAATTCAACAACCAATTCGGCGTACACCAGCCCAAAATAGAATTGTAGTTTACGACAGGGTGAGTGTACACACTTGGCAGTCAGATTCAGCAGGTGAAGCGGAAGAGGAGCAACACTTAAGAAACGATAGGCGAATAGAGGAAGATTAGGAAGAAGTTGGAGGAATAATTCGTGGAAATGAAGAGGTTGAAGCACTGGAGGCATTGAGGAAAATAATACAAGAAGAAAGAATATTAGAGGCAGAAGAGCGTGCAAATCTGACAAGGAAAAATCATGAGTTGAGGATGGAAAATATGAGATTACAGAATAGAAGGTCAAGGAGTACTACAAGGTCAAGTTCAAGATCAACTAGAGGGGAAAGAAGACGAAATTCACCTATAGAAAGTGCTAATGAGGATATTCCAGATGAATTACAAAATCCAAATGGAGAACTTAGCAAAAGGAGGGAAATAATTGAAGATCGTTACATTCCACAAGGCGAAATTCTCCAAGATGGACAAAATAACATGAATCAAGGGAACAAACGACATCGCGGACGAAATAATCAAGATGGCGAAGAAAATCAGGAAGAAGGAAGGAGAATACTACGTGGGAGAGAAATTCAAAAAAATCAACAAGTAATTGAAGAAGAAATGGAGAGACATTATGCTGAACAAGCACGTTTAGCTTGCGAGAGAGAAAGATTGAGAGCAGAAATTGAGGAAAGAGAGCTCCAAGAAGCAATACGTCAGAACAATCATGACAATCGAGAAATAAAACGCGAACAAAACCGCAACAATGGTAATATCAATGAAGAATATGATAGAATACAAAGGAGAATTGAAAGACAACAAAGAGAATTGATGAGGAATGAACAGAAGCGCAAGGGAGAAAATGAAAGACATAATCATGTGCGAATTCAAGAAGGAGGTGGAGGAGATAATCGCAGAAGAAAACAAGATGAAGATGATGAAGAAACACAGAATCTCGTAAGACAAGACAGGCATGCACGCAGAAGGAAGAGAGCGGAACTTAAAAGACCAATGAACCAAAATCCAGGTGTAAATGAACAAATCTTAAGAGAATTGGCAGAGATGAGAGGAATGCTAAATAACATAAGAGAAGGAGGCAGAAGGCAATTATATGAGGCCATTGAAGAAGCTTCGAAAACTCCATTCACAAAAGAAGTGCAATTAGGAGGAATACCCCCACAAAGTGCAATCTTCCTGCATTAACTAGCATTTTTGATGGAACGACATGTGCAATTCAACACATCAAGGCTTATGTCAGGTGTATGCTACAATGGGAAAATCATGATGATGTATTGTGCAAGTATTTCACATCTAGTTTAACAAGGGAGGCACTGAAGTGGTTCGAGGATTTTCCCAAAAACACGATAACATCTTTCAACCACTTGCAAACTACGTTCTTAGGGGCATATATAAGTAACAATTCTTCGCGACCAGGGATTGAAGATGTCTTTGGCTTAAAGCATAGAATTGGAGAAAGTTTGAAGCATCTAACCATAAGATGGAAAACAATGTGTAGCGAGATGGCAGGTCTAGTGGCTGATAGATATCTTATTTTATCATTCATAAACGCAATGTTCACAACCAACCTGCTATGTATTCAAATTTTTAGAGTCAAAAATACAATCACAATGACCGAGTTGCGGGAGCTGCAGGAGGAGTATATTTCCCTTGAAGAAAAACAAAATGAAATGGAATTGTATCGTATCCAGTGGAGAATACAAGCTAAGAAGCAGCGAATGCAAGTTTTCTACCAAAATTGATAAACACAGTGGCGAGCACTTCGCAGGCCCAACAAGAAAAGAGTATGGAGAGTAGTCAACAGAAAATAGTGGCTATGGGAAGTTGTGACCAAGAAGAATTTGAGAGAGAAAGAAACTTTTATAGCCGAGGTGGAAACAACAAAATCCAAAGACTTGATCAGCCGCAGGAAAATTATGGAGGACAAAGGCAAAATTATCATAAAGGATCAGGAAGTCAAAAAATGATATGGGAGGAGATCAAGATGCCATCTTTGAATACTAGTGTGGAAAAAATTTGGGAAGCTATCATTTTAATAGAGAACATACCAACACCCTGGAACATGGGAAAAGAACCGCTTCCAAATCACATAAGTGAATAATTTTTCTCTTACCATCATTTTCATGGACATTCCACAAATGACTGCAGGAACATAAAGAGAATCATTCTCAAAATGATAGACCATGGAAAATTAAATAATTTCCTAATAGGGCACCCTCAATCTCAACTCTTACCACCACCACCAGAAACTCACAGAGTTAATGCAACAAAAGGAGGAGAAACATTTGTCATAGAAGTTGGAGCGAAGGAAAAAAATATGTTTTGATATAGAGTCCTGCGAAAAAAGAGCTTCCAAGAAGGATAATTGGAAGTATAACATAAAACAAAAACAAAGAAGTGAGAAGTTGATGGTGGATGCAATAACAAGCGGCGAAAGTGTCACAGAAGGAAAGACTGTAACGAAAAGCAACAAAAGAACAGAGGCAGAAAAAAACAAAGGTAAAAAATTTAAACTGTGAAATGAAAGAAGTATTGAGAAAAAGAAAAGAGATGTATGCTTGATTTGTTGCGAAAACTTCAAAAATATATTTTACTTAATGATAAAGATGAGTTTGAGAAATTACAACAGAGCTAAAATGCAAAACAATAATCCTCAGAATGGGACGAACTTTATGACGTACACCCTAGTTCGCGAATAAAATTTCGCAAGAGGCAAATATATGACCTAAAGTGCGTTATAGAAGGGGGTATTTGTTGCATGGCTCATGGATAAGGTTACACCGCTACTGGAACCTGAGTCATGGAGATTTGGGGTCAATGAAAGCCCATCCAGGAGAGGTACCTTGGATTTTCAACCTAAACTTATGATTTAAGTTGGACAACTAAGGGTATCTTCTAAGGGGTGGATAATATGACCAAGGCGCCGAGGTACACGGTTGAGCCAAGAGTGCCCGGGGCGTATGAAACTACCCTGGACATTCTTGGAAAGTCTTGGCTATGATGCACTCGGCCTGAAGAATACCCCACTTAGGGTGCAGTCTCGTAACCATAAGCCATATAGGCAAAATGGATAAGAGGCTGCGAAAACAACTGGTTGTTGTTAAGACCGGATGGGAGGAGCTAGTCTTGTATGGAAGAAGTATGTCTCCTTGAAAGGGCAACCAGGGGGAAGATAAGGGAGTCACCCTCCATTATAGAGCTGATAAGTGTCTTAAGACGCAAATGTCATGAGGCTATATTTTCGCAAGAATATTTAGACTTTTCATATTTGTGCAACATTCCTGAAGAGGCAAAAATACAAAAGAGAAGATAATACGAGATCAATGGGTCATTGCATGTAAGTGTAAAGACGTCCTGCGATTTCGTCGCAAGATGAGAATGTCATGGGGCTTTAATTTCGCAAGGAAATTTAGGCCGGTCATATTATCGCAGCAAAAATTACAAAAAAACAAAAAGTTAAGGCAAGATCAATGGGTTTTTACATGAAAGTGAAGAGACGTCCTGTGATTTTGTCGCAATGAAAAATGGTGGCAAAATAAGACCTTTACTTAGGAAGGCAAAATAAGATCACATCAGAATACAAGAAACAATGCAATTTTACAATTTGTGATTGCGAGATTATGCATAGATAACTTCGAGTTTATCGCAAGTTATTTTATTAAACAAAGGTAGCTTGCTCAATCACTCATATGAATACAAATAACAGAGGCAAGTATGGGAATGCATAGAATGAATTAAATGTTATTTGTCTTCACATGATATATTTACGCATAAGGTAAAAAATTAATTGTATTTTGATCAATCATATTGCAAAAGAGAAAAAAATTTCTAACACATGCAGAATGAAACAAAAGAAATAGAACTTATATTGAAGATTCGAGAAATTTGCAGTGATAGATTACAAAAATAGAAGATCAAAGAAAGAATATACAAGTTTTACAAAAAATTGAATAAGGAAGCAAAATATATTTCTTGCTTGATTATTCAATATCTCCATCATATTCTTCACCAGATCGTTTTTCCTTATCTTTATCAGACCCTTCATCAGATTCTTCTTCTCCATCCTCTTCAGATTCATCTTCTTCATCAGCTTCACTATCAGATATGACCAAATTAGGAACATTCTCTGGAACTTTGTCTAAGAGACAAGGATATTTGGAGTGAGGAATCTTATTGTCATCACAGATCTCTTTAATGGTGTCGTTACGTAAAGAAAGTGCATCATTCCCAAAATTCGCAATAGTGATCTTCATTTAAGTTTTCAATCTTTTTTGAGAAGAAAAATCTTTTGTGAGCTTCGCTTTCTCATTCTCAATCTAATCAATTCTCTTGCGATATCTCTCCTCAGATTCTGCAAACATATAACAATAAGTCAATAACCTGATAGTAGTTTATGAAAAATCAAACAACTAAATGAGGAAGAACAGTTAACAACCTTTTCTGTTAGAGATCATATCTCTAATCAAGGCTGTTTGCTCAGCTTGAAGACTAACATTTACAACTAAGTTATTTCTGGCGTTATCTAGAACTTTCGCATCCCAAGAAAATTCATCATCATTATTTATGAGAAGACGGGAGCGAGTTTGGTTCTCTCTTTTGCAGAGCACAACATTTCTATGTCTGAAATCATCTCTTTCAATTTGGACCTCAAGAAGATTTTCTTGGAATTTCGCTAAAGTTTGAGCACCTTGGAGAGCAATACGATGTTTTTCATCTATAAGGTCACTATACTTGGTTCTTAAACTATTGATTTCTTCTTTGGAATTATGAAAGAAACGTTTAAACTTATTAGCCATAGTCAAGACGGATCTATAGTCAATTTCTAAGAGACGAAGTTTGGATCTGAGTTCATTCATGGGAAGAGACTCAATCTTATCATTTGAAAAACTATTCAAAGAAGTATTTAGATGTTCAAGAAGGGTATCATCTTCCATAAGATTGGGAAATGTATGAAGAAGAATAGCTTCATCATAAAGACCATAAACGTCTGCGAAATGATGAATCATATAAGAAAGGATAATGAAAAAACGAAATGAAGAGAAAGAAGAAAAAGTCATATACCATAGAGTTTCTTATTGGCATCTTGAAGACCAGAGATTTTATTCTTTTGGACAGCAATCTCAGATTCCAATTGGTTGTTCTTTTGGCGAAGACCAGAAATCTCAGATTCCAATTGGTTGTTCTTTTCGCAAAGACCAGCAGTTTCAACCTCCAATTTCTCATTATTCTGGCAAAGTTCAAGATTCTTCTTTTCAAAAGCCCACGCCTTTTTTCCAAATATTCGGTAACAGCATAAGAAGCTTTCCCAGCCTGCGAAATAATACAGCGAATTTTCAGAATACATTGTGAGTTCAAGATAAAAAAAAAGGGGGGGGGGGTATAAGTATGAAAATTTACCAAACTATTAAGTGAATGTAAGAAACTTGGAGATATAGATCTTGAAACCCCGCAAAGAGAATCATTATTATCTAAGAGGGTGGTATCACATATAGCATTTATGGACTTGCAAGCATTAGTAAGAGGAGTATCACCAATTCCTTGCATAGAATCAGAAAAAATGTTGGATAGTTGGGCCATAGAAGATTCTGATGAAGAACCCTCCTTTGCAAGACAAGTATCAATATCGTCAGTACTAACATCTCCATCATAATCCTAATCGCCAGAACTCTCGCTAGATTGAATATTTGAAGGAGAATGAGATTGGACTCTTTGTTTCTTTGAAGGAGGCGCATCAGATTTTTTCTTGCGATAAACATTTTTGGCTTTACCTTTACCTTTAGTAATTCTCGCAGCTTCTTTTTCCTCAACAATCTCCACACCAACCTTCGCACACGAATAAATATAAGAAATAGAGGCAACAATATTGTTAAAAATAGTAAAAGAAAGTATTTTTTACTTCATCCGTGATCGAACAAAGTGCTTCTAGGGTACTTTCTTTGCCAGAATTTTTGTAGCTTCTTCTTAGCTTGCTGACCTGAAATTTTCGCAAGATAAATAAATATAGAAAAGAATGAGGATAATAAATTAAACGGCAGAACCATACCTCTTTCTCCTTCTCAGGCCAATGGAATACCCAAGGTTGATAAGCAGCGAGATTTGCATGAAGCACGTTTGAACCAAATATATAAGAACCCCTCAAAATCAGTGGAAAGATGCTCCACTTTTCATCTTTAGACTGGTGAGAAGTGTCATTATTTCCAGAATGCCAGTCAATGTTATGCATAAGTTTTTTTATCATCAGCAATATTATCTTTTCTTCTCAAGCGAATACACCAGCGAGTTTTGTCATTCTTCATAGTTATTAATTCATAATTTTCGAAGAAACTCGTCACAGTATACTTCTCAGCGACTATCTCCAAGTTAATGAGATTAGGATCCCTAATTTATTTATCATATAGAGATCCTTTACCAGCACAACGATTGGTGAATTCAAGCATTAAGCGAATGCAGTCTCCACTTAATTGATAAATGGCTCGCGAAAAATTTGCATGAGCGAGAATTTCATAGAATAATGGAAGTCCAGGATCATAAAGGGGTATGGGAAGGCCAGCGAGAATTTGACCTAATGAAACTATGATTTCGTGATCGTTACAATGATAATCAAAAAATAATTTAGCAGAAAGAATGGAAGTAGCTTCTTGGTTGGGAATAATGGACAACGTAACACCTCTCTCTTGGAGAAACTGTTGAACTTTATTAAAAGAAATTTTGGCTTTATGACCGCTGGGAGGCATCTTGAGAAGTATGGGAATGAAGAAGAAGGTGAAAATTGAAAGAGGAATAATTAAGAAAAATTGCAGTAGCATGAGCGGAATTCACAGAGGAATAGTAAAATGTAATTGCAGATAAAATAAGAGAGAAAGTAAAAAGAAGTGAGAAGAAGAATATATATAAAGGGTATAATTTCTCGAGAAGATAAGTGCATTTAATGCGAAGAGTGGACATGAGCGGTTGAAAAGCAGTAGTCGAAAAAGACGTGTCGAGTGGCGAATAGAAGACGATATACGTGTAATAAAGTTTGCGCAAAGTACGGAATCGTGACAGTACAGAAATACTTGTAAAGATAAATGGTTGCGGGATTGTGAAATACAAATTCTCATGACGTTCTCCCCTTCGCAGAGAAGACATGAGAAGAGGCAAGATATAGGATCAGAATATCGCAAGAAGGACATATTTGCGAAGTTTGATCAACAACACATTGCGAGAGTCGCAAGACGATTTGAAGAATGACATAACATATGACGATGGAAGAAACATGAGAAAAGTTTGATGACTCTGCGATGTTTAGAGTGTTTGCAAAGATTAAGAACCCTCGCGAGGATATCGCAAGTCAGATCCGAAATTAAAGGACAGATTAGTTGTCATCCACTATGTAAACACCTATATAAAGAGTTGAACAGGTGTAAGGAAGGAGAGATCTTTTTTGAGTGTTGAGAAAGTCATTAGGAGAGACAAATTCTAGAGCGGTTGCTAATTCCTTAGCTTTATTTCCTTTCTATCTTGAAAAAATTTGTGAGATTAATCAATAAAAATTGTGATTGTTGATCTAAAAATGACTTGATTGTATGAATTCTTGTGAGGGGTGTAGTGTGGGATTTCTTGCAACTACATAGCTAAAGATTCCGCCACATGTTTAATCATTACTCATTTTCCATCTCCAGAGAGAATTTTTCCAGACCAACGGTTAACCTATTTCTATGTTTTTCATCTAAGGAAGCAAAACAATGAATTTTGGATCTATTAGTGAAAATGGGTACCCCCCCGAGTATTTGTCCTCCATGTTTATTCTGCTCACCTTGAGGATGTCAATTATTTCTCTCACCTTTCGATTATTAACAGTTTTATTAAAGAAAAATCCTAATTTGTCATTGTTTATTAACTGCCCAGAGCCACCACTAAACATTTCAAGAATTTTCAGTAGTCTTTTGGCCTCTTTCTTGCTAGATCTTGTGAAATTAGGAAATCATCGACAAACAGGAGATGGGAAATCGTTAATGAATTTTTGGAGAAATTGACCCCTCTTATCCATATTTTATTTTCGGCTTCAATGAGAACTCTGGACAGACTTTCCATACATATTTTGAAGATATATGGGGAAAGTGGATCTCCTTGATGGATTCCACGAGAAGGATTGAAAAAACCCATTGGGGAGCCATTTATTAGGACAACGCTTGTGGTAGTGCCTACACATTGCATGATAATGCCAATCCAATCCTTGCTAAAACCTAATTTATCTAGAACGCGTTCTAGAAATTTCCACTCAACTCTGTCAAAAGCCTTTGACATATCAATTTTTAATCCCATATACCCTTTTTTGGTTTTATTAGTTCTCATTGTCTGTATTACTTCATGTGCTATTACAATGTTATCCGTTATTTGCATGCCAGGGACAAAATCCGATTGATAAGGAGAGATGAATTTATCAAGGAAAGGATTTATTTTGTTTTGAAGAATCTTCGAGATAATTTTGTAGATGCTGTTACACAGGGAAATTGGTCGGAAATTCGCCAGTGTCTCAAGCGCATCTTTTTTTGGTATAAGGGTAATAAAAGTTGCATTTATCTCTTTTAGTATATGTTTCGAGCGGAAGAATTGATGGATTAGTTTTGTGACATCCTATCCAATGAGGTACCAGTTATTTTGGTAGAAGGTAGATGGGAAACCATCCAGTCCCGGAGATTTATCCGGGTGCATATCAAAAACCACTAATTTGATTTCCAGTTCAGTGGGGAGGGTTAGGAGGTTGACATTGTCGGCATCTGAGATACTAGTTGGGATTAGGTTTAGGATTTGGTCTTGAATAATTAGGTTTGTGGTGGATGCCGTATTCTTAAAATGGGTATAAAAAGTGGCCTCAATATCGTCTCTTTGATGACACCATTCTCCATTTTCTTTTTTGATTGCTTCAGTCCTAAGTTTCTTTGCCTTGTATTTTGCTGCCGAATGAAAAAAAAAACCGTATTTTTGTCTCCTAAATTTAGACTGTTATCAGTGGCTTTTATTTTCAAGAAAGCCTCCTATAAATTGTACCATTTATCCAAATCTTCATGGATCAAACGAACTTTGGGACAATTTTCAGGTAGTTTAAGAGTGTTTTTAGCATATTCCAGTGTTTTATTTATATTTTTGATATTATGCTGAATGTTTCCAAAATACTCCATATTCCAAATTTTAATGAGTTTTTTTTAACATTTTTTAATTTAGACACAAATTTGTAGGCATGAGAGCCTTCTACTTCTAAGTCCCAAGCTTCTTCTATGACCTTAAAGCATGTTAGGTCTTGTAAATAGATTCCAAAAAACTTAAATGATTTTGTGCCATCCTTCAAACATGGCGAGGTTCTTAGAAGTATGGGGCTATGGTCGGACCCTACTGGAGGCAGATGGTAGACCATAGCATGTGGGAATAAGTCAAACCATTCCGGGTTTGAGAAAACACGGTCGAGTCTAGCCTCTATGAATTGTTTTCCTTCTCTCTTATTATACCAAGTGAATTCATATCCAACAAAGCCCGTATCTAAAAGTCCTGCCTCATCTACTAGTTGAGAAAAAAACTGATTTTCCTCAAAGATTTTCTTCTTTCCTCCATTCTTCTCCGTCTTCGTTAGCACAAAGTTTAGGTCTCTAATGACTATCCATGGAAGTTCTACCATTGCATCTAAGTTTTTGAAATATGACCAACTCATATGTTTCCTAATTTTATAGGGACAACCATAAACCACAGACATTACCACTCAAAATTCCTATCCTTATCTGTGACAACCACATCAATCTGGTTTTCGGTACTATTTAGCAATTGAATCGCTATCTTGGAAGACCAATCCAATACGAGTCCCCTGCAGTGCCTATCACCCCTATTGGTTCTACCACTATCATATGCAGGTAATTGATTTTTTCATTAATGGTTTGATGTAAGCTGATGAATGTTTAGTTTCCTGTAAAAACATTATATCTGGGTTTTGGGTTTTGATTAGGTTTTGAAGGTGTAACATGGTTTTGATATTCAGTTCCAAGCAACAATATTGAGAGACATAATTTTACAAACTATTTCAAAAAATCCTAGATTATCAATTGAAATTGAAATTATAGTTGTAATTTTAATTGAGCTCTTATAATGAAATAATTGATTTAGGGTTACATGGTTCTCCTCCAAAGTCTGCCCTTTTTGTATGATCTAGCATCATTTTGTCCAGTGATGAGATTCACAGCTCCCACCCATTTTTCATCTTTTGCTTTGTTGCTCTGCTTTGGGACATTCAGCTGAGGTAGTTCAGTGCTTAACTCCAAGTTTGTATCAGATGTTGCAGGGATAGGGTTTGTCACATGGGATTGAGGTATAGTTTTTGTGGGTGTTGTTGTTAAGGAATGGGTTGATAGATAGGATGGGAAAGTGGAGGTTGAGAGTTTAGTTTGAGGGCTAGAAGCTACAACCTCAGTTACATGGGTATGGCCTAATTTGCTATGTATTTCACTTTGATTTGGGTTTGGTGTATCCTCATATTTGTGTTCCTGTTCATTTCCATTGATCTCTTTTCTGTAGAGTTGGTGTGGCATCTTGATATTTGGACTTAGATTAAATTCCAATTTATGTATCTTTGCACTCTTTTTGTTCTGTCTTTTTGCAGTTAAATTGAGCATAGATTTCATGAGTGCCTTCTCATAGTTGGTTTTGAGCAGTTTCTTTCCTAATTTCACACTAGCTATCTTTGTCCTCCCACATAAGTTCTTTCTCCCTTCCTTGTGGTTGATTTTTCTATGCCCTTCCTTACATTCAGTAGTAGCAGCTAGTATTGAGGTTTTTTCTTGTGATTCATCATATTTTTGATTCTGAAACTCATAATTTTTCTTGCCTGACTTTTCATCAACTGTTAGTGTTGTCTTTCCCTTCATTCCATTGCAAAACACTTTCACCTTATTTTCTGATTTAGTTTATACTTGTTCTTTTCATTTATGTTGATATTGAGATTCCAGTGATTCACTTCCTTTCACTCTTGTCATTTTCACTCTTTTAGTTGATCTAGTATATTTCTTGAAATGATCAAAACCTGGAGGAGGCTCTGTGAAACATGTAGGATCAATGAATTTGAATTCAGAGTTTGGGTGTGTAGAGAAGTTAACCATTTCTGGTGGCCCATGGTTGAATCTGAAACTATTAGCCTTCCTTTCCCTCTTTTTGAATTCTCTTCCATTGCCAAGACCAGTTCTCTGAAACTTGTGAGCTGGTGACATCTCTTCCCCTTCTAACAACTGTCTCTTTGAGTGAACATCTTATGATTCAACTAGTGTTTCCTTGTATTGAATCCCTAGTTGAAATCTTGGTGTTTATTTTGTAACTGGTAGTTGAACATCTTCTATTATTGTATTTGTGTCTTCCTGGTTTCCTTTTGATGTACTTCCTTTCCCTGTCAGAGCCATTTAATTATTCTTTTGCAAAAGAGGAACTGATGCCTTGTAGGTAGCTTTTGAGAGAACCTGCATCTGCTCCTCCACAAAATATTCATCTGCCACTCTTTTCTCCAATACATCCACGATGGTGTCCTGCATTGGTTTTTTGGATTGCTTTGAGGCTGAACATGTTTTCTTTGAGTGAGAAATGATTCTACATTGTTTACAGAAACCTTTTGGTAATTTTTTGAAGAAAATTTAGCTATGAATGGTTCTTTTCTTCCCATTGTAACTGGTATATGATCCCACAGTTTATTATTGATATTGATTTCAACTAGAATCGTAAAAACCTAAACCCTAGAAGACACTAATGTCACAACATTTAAAGTAACAAGCATTTACTAGGCACATTTACTAAAACCTTTAATGTGTCTCTAAATAATTACCGAGGTATCTTTTTCAAATTAGGGTTACGACAAGCCAAACCCTAATCCCCATGTGTGCCAATAGAAAATCATGCCAGCCACACCAACCGCGCCAAAGCATGCCAACCATGCTAGCTGCACCTCTGTGCCAATGGAAAATTATGCCAGCCACACCGACCACGTCAAAGCATTCCAACCATGCTAGCCGCACCTCTGTGCCAATGGCAAATGATACCAGCCCCATCGACTGCGCCAAAGAATTCCAACCATGCTAGTCGCACCTCTGTGCCAATAGCAAATCATGCCATCCACACCGACCTCGCCAAATCATGCCAACCATGCTAGACGCACCTCTGTGCCAATGGAAAATCATGCCATCCACACCGACCGCGCCAAAGAATGCCAACCATGCTAGCCTCACCTATGTGCCAATAGAAAATCATGACAGCCACACCGATCGCGCTAAAGCATGCCAACCATGATAGCCGCACCTCTGTGCCAATGGAAAATCATGCCAACCACAATGACCACGCCAAAGCATGCCAACCATGCTAGCCTCACCTCTGTGCCAATGGAAAATCATTCCAGCCACATCGACTGCGCCAAAGCATTCCAACCATGCTAGTCACACCTCTGTGCCAATACCAAATCATGCCATCCACACCGACCGCGCTCCAAAGCATGCCAACCATGCTAGCCGCACCTCTGTGCCAATGGCAAATCATGTCAGCCACACCGACCGCGCTAACCATGCTAGATGCACCTCTGTGCCAATGGAAAATCATGCCAGCCACATCGACTACGCCAAAGCATGCCAACCATGCTAGACGCACCTCTCTGCCAATGGAAAATCATGCCAGCCACACGGACCGCGCCAAATCATGCCAACCATGCTAGCCACACCTCTGTGCCAATGCACTACACCATTTTAAGGTATTAGCAACCTACCATAGTTGTTGCTAAACGGGGTCGCAACAGGCTTTCGCTGTTGCTAAACACGGTGTCGCAATTTTTAGCAACGGCATAAGCTCTGTTGCTAATTTCGGTCAGCAACGGAAATTCGCAACGGCGCTTTGCGTTGCTAAAAAAAATTATTCGGAACATATAAATGCCGTTGCGAAATTTTTTAGCAACAGAAAAAAAAAAGAGGCTTAGAACCAAGCCATGGCTCGATTTTAAGTCACGGCTCGATTTTAAGCCATGGCTCGATTCTAAGCCACGGAGTCCAATGCATACCATACAAACAACATGACAACTTATCGGCCATGACATACAAACCATTTTAATTAGACGAAATGAGAATCCCCATCAAATAGTATGAAATTTTCAAAATCAAATGAACTTGGAATTCATTTTATTGAAAAGTTATACAAGTCCTACAAAGAGAAGTGATTCAAGTCCTAAAAATTTCAACAACAATTTCAACCTTGGCACCAACTTGCTTGAGAGCAGAACTGCAGAAGCACATCACTTAGCTACCAAGTTACATTTATCACGAAACAGAGTTTCACAAACTATCTGCATGCATCTGCTATTAATAAAATAAAATAACATTACTGTGACAACAAAATGAGATGGTTGGATTTAAGACTTGTTTGAAAAAAATTTACTCTTACGTTTGAGAGCACGTCTTCCTTGGCCTTTCTTGGCTGCAGCTTTCCCACATTGTTTCTACATTTCAAGCTTTGATAGACCCTCCAGATTTGCATTAAAACTCTATCAGACATTGCTGAATCGAAAATTAAAAAGTATGATATTAAGACAAAGGAGAAAACCACCAAATGAACAATAGACCTTAACTTTTAAATGGAACACTATTGGGATTCATACTGATAATTACTTAAAGAATTCTGAATTGGAATTTCAAGCTATAAAAGATTCTGGGTATGATAGTAGTTGCTGACACATGATACATACAAAATGGAGAAAAGCAACAAGATGTGTCGGCTTGTGCATGCTCTATGAATTTTATACATCAAGTCATACTGATAATTACTTAAAGAATTCCAAATTGGAAGTTCGAACTACAAAAGATTCTGGGTAGGCTACTAGTTGCTGACATGTGCATCATTACCCATAAATATACACGTTGACAAGCACATTAGCTCAAGATAATATCACACACCGACATTAATGAAATATGAAATCCCAAACTACGATTTTTTTTGTAACAATTGCCAAATTGGACATATCTTGGTACTTAAAGCATAACTTGGAGATTCTGAAATATCTGATTTCTGTAGTAGCACATAACATACTTGATTATGCAACATGTTTTCTGATCCCAAGGTCACATAGGTTTAATAATGACGGAAACATATGCAACTTCAACTAAAGATATGACTTTGATATTGAATCAAGGATTAACTATAAGACTTCTGGTAGTCCTAAAACCATTCTGGAGATACTTATCATACTTACCATACTTTCGGTATACCCAAACTACTAATATGTTCACTTCAGTAATCAATTTGGGTAACCATAGACAAATTTAACGCCTTGCGATGGCTTAGAAGTATCAAATCACATAACAAAAAAAGAGAAATTAAACATGCCAATGATCCTTACCAGAAATCTAACAATTTTGTACTTGAGAGCAAGTTGAACACCTAAATTCACTTCTTTCAACTCGTCATAAGGTCATGTTAAGAAATAACCCTTGACCAAGCATCTACTCCAGCCTGTTTGAAAAACAATTAGGTGGGTAAAGTTCAAACTGCCATTTACATTGACAATTGGTGTTAAACACCATTAAACTGGAATCAATCAAAGCACATGACATGATTACCAATATATGATCTAGAATTCCTCTAATACCTTTTTTCAGATGGAAACTCAGTACAGCATTCTCCAACCAGGGTTTTCTTGAATTACTTTCCTCCTTATTTCATAGCTTCTCTATGGCTTAAGAGCCACAGAGTGACCAACCTTAGCACTCTTTTCAATTGCTCTTGTGTTTACCTCACCAGAGACGGTAAAGAGGGACTTTGTCCTCCACTCGTGCTGGATAAGAGGACTTGCCTTACCATGGGTTTTGATCCTAGCCTTGATAGAAGTCAATAGGTCAAGAGCTTTCTGGGTACCGATGGTCAAGGTGTTCTCATTTGTGCTAAAACTATGGGCAAGCTCAGCACCAACAGATGTATTGGTCAAGGGACTGACAATGTGGTAGTAAGAAGCATTGAGGTTCTCACCCTTGTCGTTCCTGAAATCATAAAAGAGAGAAGAAAAAAACCCCACATCAACAAAACAAAACAAAACAAAAAGGATCCTAGCAATCAAAACAAGAAAAGGACTGAATAGCTAAAAACAAAAGAGTCTGCCATCCATATCAAAATAAAATACTCACAAAGATAAAAGTTAGAAATGTTTCATAAATGTTCAATATAAGAACACCTACCGAGATAACATAAGACAAAAAACATCATATACATACAAGTTGAGAGGACAAACATGAAACTTTCCTTTCTTGACTTGTAACCCTGTACTTATGAACATGAAGGGCATTAATCTCTTCTTATATCTCATTAAGGGAGCAGGGGAAAATTAACATCCATGCAATAAGACATATCCCAAACCTGCATTTAGTCTGTACGAACATTGGGCCATGAAAGTATGATTTTTCAACCAAACACACAACATGACTTAAGGAGAACAATTGACAAGGAAGACAGCAGAACGCAATCGAAGTCAATAAAATAGAAGTCAAATGCCTGATGGTATCTAAAGTCTCAAACTTGAGTGGACGAGGTAACGGGAAGCTTGAGTTGCTCAAATCCTGGCGTAAGGAACTATCCTGCAGCATTGGTTGGATGTGAATACTTCATAATTGTATGCCTTTTATAAATACAAAAAAATAAATAAAATACCATGATGCAGTTGAACTCTATGATGAAGTTAAACCCTTCTTTGGGAAGTTGTAGATATTATCCAACACCTAAAACACCAAAAAGGCAACCATCAGTTATGGCTATAGATCAAAATGGAATTATAAGTTATTACTCGGAATTAGACTTAGGGATTTTGTTTGTTACATCAGGAAAGAGATCTTCGACCAATTTTTGCAGCAGCAAGAGCTCAAGCGTATAGATGCTATACAGATCTGAACAAGACCATGCAATATCGGCTTGGCCTCATCATCAAAATTATGTATACCTTTCTCTACCAATAGCACCACTGAGTCATTGACCTTCAAACAAACAAAACCAATAAAGACATGGAACACATGTGTAGAAACTAACACAATACTGGGAACAATGTGTCAACAGGTAATTTACATCACGAAAGAAAGAAAAATGGCATGGATCAGACTTACAAAATATAATTTCTGCCTCTAACTTGTCCCAATCAACAAGTCCCAACTCTGATTTAGAGGATGGGTATGAAGGATTTGATTCACTAACTGCACGGGCAATAGGAAAATTCAGGAGGTAAATACTTCATAATTGTATGCCTTTTAGAAATACAAGAAATCAAAATCATAAAAGAAACCCTAAATTAACTTTCAGATCAATAAACATATCAAATAAAACAAAAATCAATCCAAACCCAACAAACCTAGATGATTAGCACAGATCCAACTTCTGTTTCTTTCCATTGATTTCCATCTTCATCATATCTCTACACCTTTTTCAACAATAAAAATATCAAATCAATAAGAACTAAAATCGAATCTAAATGATTCAGAAAACTAAATCACTGAAATTTTAGATAAGGGTTTCTTCAAGCTTAAAGATAAATCCCTGAAATTCCCATTTGATAAATCCCTAAATTCAAATTACCACCATCATAAATTAACAAAGAAACAAAACTAGGGTTTCCCTTACCGACAGTATAAAAGAGAAGAGACGTAATCTGACTATTGTTGATGATCCTCATCGACTGTTCTTCATCGATTCAGAACAAAATGATGTTGTTGATGGATTTTGTTGGTGAATCTTCGTTTAAAGTTAGTGTTGATAAAGAGAATAGAAGGATTTCGTTAATGAATCTCCGTTTTTTTTTTTGACGCAGAAGAGAAGCAGTAGAAGAAGCAGCAGCGGCGGATTGAGAGAGGTAGAAGACCAGATAGAGAGAGGGTTAATACTAGAATCTAGGGTTTTAAGGGATCCCACACACGTATTTAACACACTTCAAGTCAAGTCAACATGTCAAACTAATGTGTTACCAGCACACGGCCTAACCGCACGCATAAATAACCAGCAGTTGCTATTCGCAACCTACATTTTGCGGTTGCAAAATTAGCAACAACAACCTGCCGTTGCGAAATATTAGCAACAGAAAATTAGCAACGGTAATAGTGTTGTTGCTAATCTGAGTTGCTAATCCCTTAAAATGGTGTAGTGATGGCAAATCATTTCAGCCCATCGACCACGCCAAAGCATGCCAACTATGCTAGCCGCACCTCCGTGCCAATGGAAAATCATGCCATCCACACCCACCGCGCCATGCCAAACGCACCTCGCCATGTCCCCATGCCGCGCCACCATACTGGCCTTCACTACGCGGCTATCAAAACGAAGGTGTGCAACAATCAAAGGTTTCCCTTTAATCCCATGAGCAAATCCTGGCCATCTAAGGTTACCAAACAACCTTTGCCTCAAAACGCTTGCTTGGTCATGTACCTAGCCCAAGCTAGTCACGCCATGCGCCCATGGAAAACCCTTGTCCCCTCATGCCAAGCCAAAACCGCACCTAACCCAAGCTAGCCGCGCCATGTCAAACGCACTATGCCTTGGCCCTAGCTATGCTAGTCACACCATGACAATCCAAACGGGATTGCCTTGGCCCTAGCCACGCCATACGCCCATTGCAAACCCTTGGCCCCATTGGTAGGCTTGGAAAAGTACCTACTACTATGTATATTGCAAGTGTACAGTGTCGACAAGCAACACAGGGCAAGCACAGGTCGAACCACAGAGACTTGGTGGGTGTAGAAGTGATTCCAAAATATTACTAAACTGATTTAAATAAAAGTAACCAAAGGAGTTTGTTTTGTCAAAATGACGAGATGATTTTCAAGTAAACTAGTAACAAAGCAAAATGTAATGTAAAGATACAATAAAAAGATTGTAAACAATTGATTGAGAAGCACTAGGGTGATTGAATTCACCACCTAATCCTATACAAAGGTAATACAACTCAAATTAGGTTCTTGTACCTTCCCTTGAAGGCTGCAGATGGATGATTTATCAACTATTTTCACTAACTCACCCCTAGCATAAACTGTCTTCTTACAGTACAACTTATCACAGGTTCATTTGATCAAAAAGCTAACTTCTATTGATTTCACTAATTCTCCCCTAGTATCAACTGTCTTCTTACAGTACAATTGATCACAGGCTAATTAGCTCACCACTAGTATCAACTAACTTCACAAGCTCACCCCTAGTATTAACTGTCTTCTTACAATACAGCTAATCACAGGTTAACTTGAGAAGTTAACTAACTAATCATTCCTAAAACCATGAAGCACAGTAAGAACACAAACATGAATATGAATTAACTCAACATAAGATTAGGGGTTTCATCAACACCCTAGCAGAGAGTTTTAGAACATGGTGAAAATGAAAATAAAATTGAACTGATACAAAATATGGTCTCTGATATCTCCCCCCTCCCCTTGAGAAAAGATTTTGAATCCTATTTATAAGATGAAATACTTGACACAACGTGCATCTCCCATCAGTCACATTCGTTGGATGCTTCACTTTCGGCGCAGGTGAAATATTTTTCTTTCTATTTTTCTTTATTTTCTATTCCGACAGTCCATGCTGTCTCCACCTCGAGCTCTCAAAACAAAAATTCTCCTTCACGTGCTTACCATCATTGCTCGAGACTACAACAATCTCGAGCTTCATTTCACGTTCTCAGCCTGCCCATGTTCCTCCAGTCACGGCTTCATTATCATTCTTCAGGTTCCCAATCTCGAGCTCCACAGACAGCATGTGTTCAACGAAAGTCAGCTGCCCATACTCCCATGTTCATATTCTTCTCGAAATCAGTCATCATCCATGCCTTCACTCTTTGCTTCTCTTCCTCACGTGTTGTTTTCAAGGCACAATCATTGCCTCGGACTGAGCTCCAACAGCTTCACGTTCCGATGTGAGTTCCAACAGTAGCTACGAGCTTCATCATCGTTGTCACTGCCAACATCATGTGCTTCAGTTCATCATTAGCTCGAGTTCCTCCCCATCAACAGCCTGTCATGACTGAGAAATCATCATCGTACCATTACCGAGCAAAGGTCAGCATCAACACATTCTCCAACCTTTTGCATTTCATCTTGATCACCTTCACGTGCTCGCATGTCATCTTGAATTCTCTTTCATCACGTTATCCTATGCCATCATTGCCATCAGATCCCAACAACCCGTGATCCTCGATGTCTCCTCGATCATCAGCTTGTCGTGAACAGCACCCAGCAGCTCCGATCACCGGCCATGCATGTTCATTCTCTGTTAACAGCAAAGCCCGAGAACAATCTCAGCCAACAGTTACTCTATCGAGCTCGTCCTTAGCTTGCTCTCACAACTCCAGCAGCTCATCGTCCCTTGGAAGCATTCCCGTCGAGCTCCAATCTGTCACTTCCATTAACTTCCAACCAGTTGAAAGAAGTTCTTCCCGCCAAAATTGTTGGTTTGAAATGTTGAAGACGGTGTCCCCCTAACCAAACCAGGAGTGCAAATAGCATGTGCCTAACTGAGGGTGCCCCTTAGTAAATGACTACCCCTTAACGCACTGTAGGGTGTCAACATCACTTGACCATTGTAAAATGACAATTTTGCCCTTTTTCTTGGTTTGCCCATAACTTCTTCATACGAACTCCGAATGACTCCGTTCTTTCTCCATTGTCTCTGCCTTCTCGTCCGAAATTCATCCAAGCTTTATTTAGTACCTAAAAACACAAAGTTAATTAATACAAATACTTATTCTTGAAAACAGAGAAAATACAGAATTTGGGATAATATCTGATTTTAAAGCGCAAAAGATGAGTTAAATGCCAATAAAAAGGTGTAGAAATATGCACTATTTGGCACTCATCACCCATATGCCAAGAAAAAATCGCACCTAGCCAAGATAACCGCGCCATGCCAAACGCACTTTGCCTTGGCCCTAGCCATGCTATTCACATCATGCCAAGCCAAACACCCTTACCTTGGCCCTAGCCACGCCATGCGCCTATGGAAAACCCTTGGCACCACATGCCAAGCCAAACCAAACCTAGCCAAGCTAGCCGCGCCATGCCAAACACACTTTGCCTTGGCCCTAGCCATGCTAGTCGCATCATGCCAAGCCAAACTCCCTTGCCTTGGCCCTAGCCACGCCATACTCCCATGGAAAACCCTTGGCCCCACATTCCAAGCAAAAATTGCACCTAGCCAGAGCTAGCCACGCCCAAGATAAACCCTTGGCCCCACAATCAAATCCTAACCACACCCTAGCCGCGCCACCCTGTTGGCCTTCCCTACGCGACCACCAAAACGAAGGCATGCAACAATCAACGGTTTCCCTTCAATCCCAGGAGAAACTCCTAGCCATCCAAGGTTACCAGATAACACATGGTAACCTTTGGCCCGAAAACCTAAGTTTGGCCACGCCAAACCTTGCCATGCCAACCTATCCATGCCACCACATTGTCCCTCACTATGCGGATACCCAAACGAAGGCGTGCAACGATAAACGGTTGCCCCTCCTCTTAAGATGTAAAATCTCGACCGTCGAAGGTCACTATGCTAGCAAGTTTCCCGAGATTGTTTCACTTTCCAAGCCACAACAACGTGCTACATGTTTTCCAAAAACATTCGAGACATCAACACAAACTGGGGGATCCTCTTTGGGTATTGGTTTGGCGGTTTACAGAGTGCGGTGTACACTACGCCCGTCATAAGGAAGTGTCATAACTGTGAGGCGGTTAGTAAATACGGGAAGTTATGTGTGAAACATTCATGGGACATAAAGCACATGCATTAACAATTTTATGGCATATCAATTCCATAACGTTAGCAGTTTCATGAAAACCAGTTTCATGTGTTAACCACTTTATGGAACATCAATTCCATGCATACGGCTACCACCTCCTCCCATTTACTTCGCCACTCCTTAATGAGACCAGGAAACGTTTTTAATCCGACTTGAATAAATAGGTCTTACCTATTTCCATTGAAAAACAAGTTCATACGGGAGATACAACACTCATAAATACTTACTTTCTAGCTCACCTTGTTAGATCTCTTACTTTTCTGAGAACAAGTCGTAGTAACCCAACTACTCTTCCAGAATTAACTATTCTGGTCTCACCACTTTCCTTGCTTCCCTCCCCAAAACCAACCCATTTTCCTCCACTTTGTGACTGAAGCAAGTCTGGAACGACCATTTCTTGGTTTAGGCCGGACTTGTAAAGATTGATCTCTCGAATCTAAAGTACTCCCTTGCAGTACATTGTTTAGGGTTTAAATTATTTCTCACCTGCACACCCGCAATTACCGAAATCAGCAAAAACCATTTTCACCTACAAACAATTGGAGACCACAGTGGGAGGTTCGATCTTTCGGTTACAATGTGAATTTTCAACCAGCAATCTCATTCTTCGACCCAGACATCAAGATGGTAGAGGAATGCGATCCACTCCGACTTAGTTACTCGACGGCTCGATTATCAGTCATGACACGACAAGGGATGACTGGGCACTTCTCAGAGGATAGAATAAAAACGATCAGCCCAGGGATTAACGACGCAGTTATCAGACAACTAAGCAACTACTCAGAAGACTGGGGACTTCCCTTGATCATGTTTCTCAAAAAAAAAAACTTGGTCCTACACCAGGAAAGTTTATTCTCATCAGAATACCTGAGAAACCGAGTAAGTCTTATCTAGACAAAAATATGTGGTTTGCTTTTTCAAGTTCTGATAAAACCTATAGCCATGTTTTATCCCATGTCATCTACCAACACACGGTTCCATGGTTTTCCTGGGATGTCTGCGTCACTTTCATTCATAGCCAAGGAAATTCAATTATAAATATTTCATTCAAAAATAAATAAATATATAATCCAAAACCGTCAAGGTAGTATTTATCTATTAACCCGAGAAAATCAAAAAATCAAAAACCAAAAACCAAGCGTCTCATTTGCCTTTCATAAAAAAACCTAAAGATAAGAGGTCCAAAAGATAAATATATATTCAAGGGAAGTTTTCCAATAGCGGCTTGCTCCTTTTGGCAAAGGCCTCCCTCGTGCTTTGGAGAGCCTCCCTCTTAAGTTTCAGCTTCCTGCACAACTTCTTGAATTCTGCTTCCTGCTTCTTCATCATATCTGCGGAAGGACCTTCAACTGCTCCGGCCAACGACCTTTCAACATCAGAGAGACCTTCAACGAACCAAGGAACGTTGAATTTGAAGCCCACACACATGTCACGATGGAACCTCCATCTCGAGATTACATCCTCAGAAACTGTATGACCAGTCACGTTGCACATCTCATCAATCGAAGACAAGGATTCCTCCACACGCTTGACCAATGCATGTCAACTAGTAGCACTCACATATCTTGGTGTATAACGCCGCGTATTTAGCTGGCACACTAAATCCCCCAATCAGCACGTGACTCGGGAAAGGGACCGGATACAGAGGATTGAAGGTGGCACCTGCGACTGAATCAGCAACTGGCAAAGGGTCCCTAACCACAATTTCGCCAGTGGACCCCGGAGTACTCTCTACCGTCTGAGTCGTGACAACACCTTTAGGATGATGAACTTCAATATCCAAGTCACTAGCCGGCACGGTTTCCTAAATTGGAAGTATCGCTACGTCTTCACTCTGGCGGGTTTCTACTTCAAGGCCATCCTCAGGAACAGTTTCCTCATAGAATATCAAGGTTTAGTTTTACTTCAAAAAAAAAGAAAGAGAAAGAAAATAAAACACATGGAGGAGGCTCACTGATTCGGTTTCATACTTACTAGAGGAAGATTCAGCATTGTTGTCAGAAGAACTACTCTTGCCATCGCTGGACTCTGAACTTTCATCATTTTCGGAATCCCCATCACCATGGATGAGATCGGCACCGCCACCCTCTGTCTCAAAAAATGATGCTTTCTAACTACTTGCAAGTTTGGAAAAGGCGTTCGTGCTGCTGAAACCCTGGACGAGATACAAGGATGTGTTTTCAGAAAAGAAACAAGGATATACGTGATCCAGCTGAAGTCAAGAAAGAAATCACACGTACCCCCATGTTGGATGAACTAAAAGTATGTAGAGCTGTTGAATCTGACTGGAAACCGCCTGCACTATTCTTAGACCTTCGCTCCTTCACTTGGGGAAAGTCCACGTCCAGACCGACGGATTTCCTTTTGGTTAAGAAGTATCCCTCAACAACGGATTTTTTGCTAAAATCTCGACGGAAGGCCTACCACGATTGTTCTCCACTACGGCTTTCACAAATTCCTGGATGACGAGGAATTCACTCTGCCAGAATGCGTTATATTTGGAGGTAGTCGACGGATTTCGTTCCGAAAGCAAGAAAGGGAGGCTTCTTCCCGGCGCAAGAACACTAGCATCAAGAATGTCCGATAATGGATCCTCTGGATCTTCCAGCTGACGAACGAGAGGGGCCCCTTGGTGGAAACCCATATGCCGAGCTGCTCGCTTAATATTATAAGAGACTGCTTGACACGAACCTCGAAAGAAAGACGGTGTATAGCCAGATGTGCAACTTCGCATGAATACAATCTCACCGACGCCCATATTCTCTCCATCAGAAAGCAAAGACATGTTTGGAGCAGAAGCAAAAGTATTAACCTAGGCTATGGATGTACACACTGGGGCCCATGGACTAAAATTAGCGGCGCATGAGTTATCAAGGAAATCATCCAGGTTTGAGCCAGCTCTTGGGCGCCTATTCGACCAGCGAAGTATTCTCGAACTACCCCAAGAAGCGGGAAGTGAAACCAACGGTTTAGGAACATTTCTTTCAAAATGCTCCCATAGCCATGCTTGGAGAAAAGCAACATGAACATACGAATCCACTTTCATGAAAACGTTTGAAGCACGCATGTCCATAGCCAAATGATCCAAGTGTGTGTACAGAGAACCGAGAAATAATCCGCCAATGGGGAGAACAACTCCTTTAGCCAATCTTATAGCAAAATTGATGAGTTCCATCTTTATCTCCTTCTTACCAGAGCCATCATCGAAAATATCCCAGGATAACCAGAGAGCCAAGAATGCTGCGACGTGGAGTGTACTATTCTTCTGATCCGGTGCCAGCTCATCGGGAAACCATTGAGACATCCACCAGGAATAGAAACACTTCGTCTCGTTCTCCATTCAGACAAACCTTTTCGACTTCGCAACCAGGGCGGTACGCATTTTTTCCTCATCATTAGACAACTTGGTGTTAAGGTTTCATGTCATGGAAAGATTCAGCAGGATAGCCACACTTTCTAAGGATATGGCCAGTTCTCCCCACCTACAAATGGCCGTGTGAGTATCTGGACACCACCTGGAGATGAAATAAACCAATATCGGGATGTCTTTCCTAATTTAAAGTGATGCAGAGGTTGCGACAGCATCAATGATTTTATTCCTTGGTCAAATTAGCTCTTACGCACTCTTGACTTATCATAAAGTGTACCCATTCATCAAACGAACGCAGTGGACTCACTGGGATTTTGAAATCAATAAGAGAGGAAGAATACTCTTTCCTCTGAAGGCAAAACCGTATTACGTTTCCGGGAGGAACCGACTGATCCCCTCCCTCACTCTCTGAACCGGTCAGAAGCAATGGAATATGCTTTAATGGACTTCTCCTGGCAGAGACTATCGTGAAGAATTCATCATCCACGTTTGGCTTGGAGTTACCAACATCCTTCGATATGTCAGAATTTTTATCAAGCGACATCATAATAAATATTCTCTCACAGTACTTCCACATCCAAGACCACTCACGCCATACCGCGGACCCACCACCCATGTATTCCATACCTTGCCACGGCCCCAGCCAAGCCATTCACTCTATTCCCGCGGTCCCACCATGCCTAGCCGTCCGTGTACGCATCGTCTTTCCAAGGCCACACTATGCCAAGCCACCTACTCCACTGTCGTGACCCTATCATCCACGCACATTTTCCTTACCAAGACCACGCCACCTCTTGGCCCCTCGAGCCAAGCTATCCACTTGCATCGCCTTCTAAGACCGCGCCCCCTTTGCCTTGGAGATGTACGACCAGACGAAGCTGTTAACTTTTATCTCACCACTCCACGGTTTGCATTCCCAGTACAACTTACGCAGGGCTGCCAACACGGGAATCCAAAACTCTCTTTACCACTCAAAACGTTAGTCAGATTTTCCTGACCATATTTGCAATGATTTACACCTCGATTATGTCCTTGTCTGTCACCATCATATGCTTACCTCGCAACAAGGCACTAGTTCCGAGCTAAGCAGGGGACTTAATGTTGATGGTGGTTTTTAGCTTAGGTTTAAAATCGTAAAACACTAAACCCTAGCAGACAGTGATGTCACAACATTTAAAGTAACAAGTATTTACTAGGAACATTTACAGAAACCATTAATGTGTCTCTAAATAATTACCGAGGTATCTTTTTCAACTTAGGGTTACGACAATCCAAACCCTAATTCCCACGTGTGCCAATGGAAAATCATGTCATCCACACCAACCGCGCCAAAGCATGCCAACCATGCTAGCCACACCTCTATGCCAATGGCAAATCATGCCAGCAACACCGACCGCGCCAAAGCATGCCAACCATGCTAGCCGCACCTCTGTGCTAATGGAAAATCATTACAGCCACACCGATCGTGCCAAAGCATGCCAACCATGCTAGCCGCACCTCTGTTCCAATGGCAAATCATGCCAACTACACCCACCGCTCCAAAGCATGCCAACCATGCTAGACGCACCTCTGTGCCAATGGAAAATCATTCCATCCACATCGACTGCACCAAAGCATGCCAACTATGCTAGCCGCACCTTTGTGCCAATAAAAAATCATGTCAGCCACACCGACCATGCCAAAGCATGCCAACCATGCTAGATGCACCTCTGTGCCAATGACAAATCATACCAGCCACACCGACCGCACCAAAGCATGCCAACCATGCTAGCCGCACCTCTTTGCCAATGGAAAATCATGCCGGCTACACCGACCGCGCAAAATCATGCCAACCATGCTAGCCACACCTCTGTTCCTATGGAAAATCATGCCAGCCACACCGACCGCGCCAAAGCATGACAACCAGCTGCACCTATGTGCCAGTGGAAAATCATACCAGCCACATAGACCGCGCCAAAGCATGCCAACCATGCTAGATGCACCTATGTGCTAATGGAAAATCATGCCAGCCACACCCACCGCGCCATGCCAAACGCACCTCGCCATGGCCCCATGCCGCGCCACCATACTGGCTTTCACTACGCGGCTATCAAAACGAAGGCGTGCAACAATCAACAGTTCCCTTTAATCCCATGAGCAAATCCTGGCCGTCTAAGGTTACCAAATGACCTTTGCCCCAAAACCCTAGCTTGGTCACGCACCTATCCCAATCTAGTCACGCCATGCGCCCATAGAAAACCCTTGGCCCCACATGGCAAGCCCAAACCGCACCTAGCCCAAGCTAGTCATGCCATGTGCCTATGGAAAACCATTGGCCCCACATGCCAAGCCAAAACCGCACCTAGCCCAAGCTAGCCGCGCCATGCCAAACGCACTCTGCCTTGGACCTAGATATGCTAGTCACACCATGCCAAGCCAAACGCCCTTGCCTTGGCCCTATCCACGCCATACGCCTATGGAAAACCCTTGGCCCCACATGCCAAGCCAAAATCGCACCTAGCCAAGCTAGCCGCGCCATGCCAAATGCATTATGCCTTGGCCCTAGCCATGCTAGTCACATCATGCCAAGACAAACTCCATTGCCTTGGCCCTAGCCGCGCCATGTGCCCATGGCAAACCCTTGGCCCCACATGCCAAGCCAAACCAAACCTAGCCAAGCTATCCCGCCATGCAAAACGCACTTTGCATTGGCCCTAGCCATGCTAGTCATATCATGCCAAGACAAACGCCCTTGCCACGCCATACGCCCATGGAAAACCCTTGGCTCCACATTCCAAGCCAAAATCGCACCTAGCCAAATCTATCCACGCCGAAGGCGAACCCTTGGACCCACATGCCAAGCCTAACCACACCCTAGCCGCGCCACCCTGTTGGCCTTTCCTACGTGGCCACCAAAACGATGGCGTGCAACAATCAACGATTGTCCTTCAATCCCAGGAGCAAATCCTAGCCATCCAAGGTTACCAGATGACACATGGTAACCTTTGGCCCGAAAACCTAAGTTTGGCCACGCAAAAACTTGCCATGCCAACCTAGCCGCGCCACCACGTTGGCCCTCACTACGCGGCAACCAAAACGAAGGCGTGAAACGATCAATGGTTGCCCCTCCTCTCAAGATGCAAAATCTCGACCGTCGAAGGTCACCAGGATAGCAAGTTTCCCGAGCTTGACTTGCCAAGCCACAAAAACGTGCTACATGTTTTCCAAAAACATTCGAGATATCAACACAAACTGGGGGATCCTCTTTGGGTATTGGTTTGCGCTAGGCCAAATGTTGGATTTGGTGACGGTTCATAATTTTATACCATGACGGTTTTAGGAAAAAGCGTCATAATATCTTGCTGGTCAAGTATAGGTGACGGTCAACATAAGCAACCGTCATTGAATGATGTTATAAATCGTGACAGTTCGCATAAGCGTCACAGATAAGTGTTATGGTGACGGGTAATCAAATGAATTGTTACAATAAGCAAAGTTTATGGTGACACTTGTAAAACTGTTACTATACTTGATATATTGTAACGGTTGGGATGACACATGATCCATAATGATGGTTTTGGTAAAAACTGTTACTGTATCTCACCAATAACAGTTTTTCATTTTTCATTTTCCCGATTCATTCTTATATATTTTTTGGATTTTTTATATTAGAATGTCGATAACAATGTCCTAAATTTATTAATATTTTTTTTTGGATTTTTTTTTCATGTCCAAGGTTGATAATAAACTGAATACATGAGTTCGTAGTAGCACAAAGAAAAACATAAATTCTCTCAATCCGCATGACCATATCAAATACAATCTAAACCGTCAGATTGTTTTCTCAATCCGTATGAGTGAATCAAACGAAATCTGGTCCGTCCATCATTTACACTCGGATTCATCTTTATTTTATTTTAAGCATTTGTTTCTCATTCTAAAATCAATTCTTATCCTTTTCTCCCTATCTTCCTCCTCCACTCATCGGCGTATCTGTTCTTCTTTTAATGATAACTTGAGATCCAGTGGTTGGATCATTCTGATATTTTTATATGTGAGACTTCGTTGTATGGTTGAATTACGGTAAAAATTTCAGTAAGATCGGGTCATGTTTGCTACGTGAAAAATTGATAAACTGAGACTGAAATGTGCAGAGTTAAAAATCCTGGACAACCAACTGTTTGTTGTGTTTTCTCAATATCCGTCTATCGGATGCATCTGGAATTAGTGTGAACTAAAGCTACTTCATGATATGTATGACTTTTCAAAATTACTTCATGACCTATGCGGCTATTCGAAATCCAAACCGGAAGCACAAAGAGAAAACACAAAAACACAAAGAAACACACCAATTATCGAATTTATTTTTCATTTTCCCGATTCATTTTTATACATTTTTTGGATTTTTTTATATCAAAATGTCGATAACAATGTCCTAAATTTATTAATATTTTTTTTGGATTTTTTTTTCATGTCTAAGGTTGATAATAAACCGAATACATGAGTTCGTAGTAACACAAAGTGAAACACAAATGGTCTCATTCCGTATGACCATAACAAATACAATTTCAACCGTTAGATTATTTTTTCAATCCGTATGAGTGGATCAAACAAAATCTGGTCCGTCCAACATTTACACTCGGATTCACTTTTTTTTTTTACATTTGTTTCTCTTCTTCGACGCTCTCTCTTCTACATATCTCTTCCTCCCTCACCTTCTTCCTCAATTTTACCGAGAAACATCACAGATGCGCAAACTAAAAATATCAAATTCTGTGAGTAGTTTTTTTTTTTCATCACTAATAATTAATTGAGTTAAGTGAGTCACATCCCCATCCCAAATTCTTAATTCACCGAGATTTACAGGTAATAAGATCCTAGAGATAGGCATCAATCCAGCAACTTACTTTCAATTGTTTAATAAAAGCTTTTTGGTTCTGCGTTGTTATGGTTACTTTCAATTGTCTAAGATCCTAGTGATAAGGGAATGTAAGTAAAATGTGAAGAGAACAGAGGAAGAAGTATTGTTTTTTTCTCATAGAATGAAAGAATCTTTTTAAGATGTAGGAAAAGTCACGTGGTTTAGTGGGACTGCCATTTCCACCATTAGAGCTGATTTCGAAGCTTTATTGATAATCTTTCTTTATTAAAATTTTCTCCCTACTTTTCTGTTTTCGATCAGAAGAGAGACTGACAACAATGTCGGTACTGGTTATTAGTTCAAGACCACGACGACTCCTTCCTTCTTACTTCTTCGACTACTGGGTTTAATTAGTAGGTGTAGCTAGGCGCCTGTTTTGATTGTTTTGAGTGAGAGTACGAGAGTGAGAATGAATTAATGGAGTTTTTTCAATAGAGAACATCTTAAAAGCTTTGAATAACAACGCAGAACCAAGCAACTTCTAGCAAGTTTTGAATGTTTTTTATGAATAAACCAGTATTGCACTTTATATCCTTTTTGGTCATTGTTGATTTTGTTTGGTTGAAACGCGTTTTTCTTTATCTGTTCTTGTTATGGTGATACGGGAAATGAGTAAAAGTTAATTGTTGATCTAGTATCTTTCGACGTGTTGTTGGTATGTAGATTTTAATTGAAAACCGATTAATGAGTAAACTTGATGATAATTAGTGATCTTACTGGGAGAACTAATGTTTTTTTATGCTGGAGATGTTATTAGATGTCACAGGCTATAACTGAATCAACTTCAATCTCTTCTCCCAAATTTTGCTTCTGTCGTATCAAAAGAGATTTGAGATTGGCAATGCCTCACGATTTAGCGCATCAAGTCAACAACCAATGCTTGAGAAACATAAATCCGAATTGTATCTTTATCTATTTATTGAATTTAAATTGTTTCAACCATTCTCTAAAGATCACAAAGAGACCTTTAACTCTCCGGTAAAGAGTCAGGGGAATGATGATGAAGACCCGAATAACTATTTCTTAATGATATTGGAGACATGAATGCGGTCAAAAGTAGAGTGGAGGTCAATAAAGATGGAGACGTGATGGGTAAAGCGAAAGCATGATTGAAGGCGTGCTGGGATGAGAAAATTCAAGAACAGCTGGAATGAAATTTCTACTTGATTGAAGGCGTCAACAATAACGAATGCATGATAAAATTCAAATTCTTTTGTTGAAAGAACGTGAATTGTTGGAAATGTTTTGCACTTGCGTGGATGAGATTTTTTTTTTTTAAGTGAGATTGTAATTTGAATTCAACAAAAATATACTTTACAAGTTTATAATGGTATGGTTTTAATTTGGTTTCGTATATACTTCAGTTTGATAGAGTCTTCTTTTGTTAAACTGTGAAAATGTTATATAATGACGATGTTTGCCAAGAAAAATACGTGACTAAGGAATTATTAAATGACAGTTGCACCCAGAAACCGTTACATATTTCTCTTATGCTGACGCTTTAAAGATCCCCTAACAGTCTCGAAGTAACGATTTGTCAAAAAAACAGTCACTATAATGCTGTTAAGGTGGCGGTTTGGTATGAAAAACTGTCATAAATGTCCTTACAGTGACGGTTTACAGTATTACATGACAGTTTTGATGCTTAATTGGTAACGGTTATGTGACAGTTCATAAGCGTCAGTATAAAATGACCCCTACGGTGACATCGACATTGGTGACACTTTCAAATTTCACCTGAACCGTCATGGAATTGATATAGTGACAGTTTTGAAATGTCACCTATGTTGATATTTGGCCTAGTGTTGGCAGTTTACAGCGTGCGGTGTACACTACGCCCGTCATAAGGTTGAGGCGGTTAGTAAATACGAGAAGTTAATTATGTGTGGAACGTTCATGGAACATAAAGCACATGCGTTAACAATTTTATGGGACATCAATTCCATAACGTTAGCAGTTTCATGAAAACCAGTTTCATGCGTTAACCACTTTATGAAACATCAATTCCATGCATACGGTTACCACCTCCTCCTATTTACTTCCCCACTCCTTAATAAGACCAGGGTACGTTTTTACTCCGACTTGTATAAATAGGTCTTACCTATTTCCATTGAACAACAAGTTCATACGGGAGATACAACACTTAGAAATACTTACTTTCTAGCTCACCTTGTTATCTCTCTCACTTTTATGATAACAAGTCGTAGTAACCCAACTACTCTTCTAGAATCAACTATTCAAGTCTCACCAATTTCCTTGCTTCCATCCCCAAAACCAACTCATTCTCCTCCACTTTGTGACCGAAGCAAGTCTGGAACGACCATTTATTGGTTTAGCCCGGACTTGTACAGATTGATCTCTCGAATCTAAAGTACTCCCTTGCAGTACATTGTTCAGGGATTAAATTATTTCTCACCTGCACACCCGCAATTACCGAAATCAGCAGAAACTATTTTACCCTACAAACACTAGCACTCTAGGGCATGAGAGAGTATATAGGATTTTTGAAGGCTTTTCCACCATAATACATGGTGCCATTGAGTCTGCAATGTTAAATGGGATTTTTCCACTTTCACATTCTGGGGGTAGATCTATGAGTTTTTCCCACATATGAATAATATCCATGTTGACAGATGCAGGATCCACACCAAAGATATATTGTTGTACCACTATCACAAATGGTCCAACACCCCAGAGGTTTTTTGTCAGAGCATAGAGTACATCATCCCTAGATTGTAATTTGAAAACAAAAAATGTTTCTTTCCTTTCCTCTGAAAACTAGAGTGCCTTATGGTAAGTAGTCCAGTTGCCAAGCTTGTTGTACTATTTCTGCAGCTCGGTCTTTATGTAACTTGAAATCACAGTTTATCTTTGTGATGATTTGAAGATTATCTTGAGCTCTGCTTTCTTCCACCTCTTCTTCTTCCATATAAAAAGTTTTGTTGATATCCAAATTCTTTAGCATAATTTCAGTTTTCAGTATTGTTTATGGTGAAGAGTTGGGTGGGTAAATTCAGGCACTGAGGTGGTAACTTTGAGATAAGGTTTTTGATCTTTTTACACGATGATACAGCTAACATTGTTACCAGGGAGAAACAACAGAGCCAGAAAAGCCAGAATAGCTAATTGAAGCCTCTATTGACTGGCATTGAATGTGTTATGTATAGGGATACTACCTAATGCCATACATTGACCATATTTGTATGTCCCAGATTGGTTGAAATAACAACTTGTCACAGTGAAAAAAGTACAGCTTAGGTGGTTGAGAGGTTACGAGACACCCGGGGGAAGAATTAGAATTTGAATGGTATAAATTCAATGCTATGCTTGTTGAGAGGTTGAAAGGTCAAGGGACAAAGACATCACTCGAGTGAAAAGTGTAAGGAACACAATTAATTAGGGATGGTGAAAGATACGCAGGATTAAAAGTAGATGAGAAAATAGGTTGGAACTAACAGTTCATTTATTTTACTCCAGTTATTGTATTCATCAAACTATCACAGGACTCGAAACAAAGACAGATTGAAGGGTTTTAGGAACCGGAGAAGCACGAGCTACTTCAGGTGAATATCCTGCAAAAGCAAAGATATTAGCACAAAATGATAGGTTAGGAAATACCTTTAGTTTCCGATGCCACTAGCTCAGGGGAGTTGGAGAACCAGTTGAAAATTACTCTGCAAGCATTTCAAGCCAGATCAAAAACCTCTATTCCAGTTCGGAAAAAAGGGTTTGAATTATATTTGATTTTAGGTATTTACTTTTGTTATAATTGAAGTAAATGATAATCTACTTTCTATTAGCTAGGAAGTTTTACTTGACTTTTTGTAATTTTGGAGGTGGCGGGTTAGCCAAGTTTTGGCTTCGCCCATGCCGCTGCTTCTTCAGGAAACCCTGAAAAATTAGTCTCTCTCCCAACCACGGTCTCGAAAAGGAACTTCCTTCCCTCTTCAGTCTTTTTGTCAAGAAAATCTAGATTTCACCCGTACAACCAAAGAACTAGGAATATGTACACCCACTATAACAAACAGATGCATTCATGACATTATTTTTACAACATTACAAAAAGCGTGAAAAACAATATTCATCTGTGACGTATCATGCGTTGAAAATATTTGCGTTAGCTAAGGCCAAAGATAGTAGGAACGTATGAACTTGCAACACCTACGTTGGCGCGGTAAATTAAAATTAAATTAAATTAAAATTAATTGTTTTTTTCTAAACAAAGTGATTGTATTTTCGTCATTCAAAATAGTTTTAATATTCTTACATAGCAGGAAAGCGAGCAACAAGCTGCGCCGCAATCCCTTTTTGAATTGCAAATCCCATTCTTTTGAAAATAAACTCACTTGAACCGGGGGTCATGACATTACTGTGCATGACTTTCTGAACTCTTTTGAGGAGTCCAAAAGGATTTAAAAAGGGCTTGCGGAGCAGCTTGTTGAAAAATATTTTATATTATGAAAAATAAAAGGATTTTTTTTCCGTTTTTAAGTGTGTAAAAAAAGATTTCTCTAAAAATATGAAGTTAAAAAATATTTTATATTATGGAAAATCTGACAAACTAATTATTTTTTCCATGCAAATCTCTCTTCTGATTGGTAATATATTTCCTTCCGGAAAAAAAAGGAATTGGGTTAACAAGCAAGTGACCACGTGCTAGTCAAAAAATTACCAAACCAAAAAAAATGGACCACGTTGAAATCAAATAACCGCCCACTTTCCCTTTTGTTTCCCCAATATTCGTTTGAGAAAAAGGATTTGTCTTTCCATATGTAGAGTAAAATATTAATTAGTCATTCTTCTCTTTTTCCTTCTTCTAAACAGATGTCTTCAAAATATAGCTGCAACCACCACCATGAAATCTTCTTATAGTAGATTCAAGATATTTCTCACACAGTATCAATTCATTTTTTTTTTTTTTTTTTGTACGGCTATATCGCTGGTGTGACGGGAAAGCATTTCCACGGAGAAATTCGGCAAAACTATGTATCTAAGAAGGTAAGTTATTGATCTAACTGCAAGAAGGCAAGGTAAACTATGTATCTAACAAGGTAAGTGTTTCCACGGCTATATTAAATTATTTAGATTTAGATTTTTTTTTTCTAGATGTAATCAAGAAGGCAAAGGGAATGAAAGATAAGACCACTCATAAGAATTTGAATATCTTGAATTAAAAAAATGGTATTTTCTAATTTTCAAATTGGTATTCCTTTTCTTTGAATCTGCCTTTTTTCGTTTGAATTGATGGTTGAATTTTCATTAATATTTAACTTCTTTACTGGAGACTTATAGTAGAATTGAAAGTAAGAATTACTTTGTATTTACCAAAATCGTGATTGTATACATGGGCTTTTGTTTTTACTTTTTAATGTCTATGTATGTGGAATTCATTTTACAAGTAATCAAGACAACTAATCCTTCAAAGTGATGATCAACTTCAACTCAAAGAATAGGAACCCCCAATTGGGGGATATGACTTTTAATCGGGGGATATGACAAAATGACAAAATAGGGATCCACATATCCTAGCTGGGTTACCCCTTATGTAAATAATTTATTAATTCCTAATCTAACCCTCCCTAATCAAGATTAGTTACTAATTAAGATTAGTAAAATGTTAATGATTTGGGGATATAATTAGTGTTTTTAAGTTTTTTTGAATTTGTGTGGGTTAGTTAAGAGTAGAAGGAGGGAAAAAAAATTTGAGTAGAATTTTTTTTTTTTTGGAAATGGAAGATGATTGTGATGAGAGACTTGCAGCAGCTGAATATTTAGATCAATTACAACAACAATCATATCTTCAATCTTCGGTTAATGATAACAACTAAAATTTTTTGTATGATGAACCAACACCTTTGAATCATGATTTTCGTGACCATGAAGTGTTTTGTGAAGAACCAACTCAAGAAAGTAAACATGTTCAGCATACAAGCAACCCCAACACACAGGTAATGCTTCAAAGAGGTCGATTTTTTTATTTTTTTTTGAAAACGCCATTTGTTTCTCTGCAAAAGCTTAGTACCGGCGTGGTCTTCAACCCAAATATGAATGCCGGTACCACAAGAAAAGTATCCAGAAAGTAAAAAAAAAATTTTACTTGACTACCGGCATGGTCTTCATATTCTCGAGCATGCCGGTACCTTTTCCGGCATAGTATTTTGCTTAAATTTCTATGCCGGTCCGGGATGAAAAGTATCCACAAAGTTTAAAAAAAAATCACTTGATTATTAGTTTTTTTACTGAGAAATACATGGCTACGAGACCTCCAATTGTGCCAATTAGTGTAGCAAAGAATGCATTACAAACTTGAAACTGCAATATAATAGGATAAGTCATGGATTGGTTGGCCTTAGCATAAGCAACTTGAGTGGCAACTAGGAGGGTCCCTATAATGGAGGCAACAACTATACTCATAAAGAAACCCAACAAATATTGAGGATTTGTAACACCAGGAGGGCGATCACCGGACCTCGTCATAGCGAGAAGTATAGAACCCATTATTATTACAAAAATTGCATTAATCGAGTAAGGTGTAAATTTCTGCTTAACCCAGAAGAATGAAATAAAGGAAGTGAAAACAAGTAGTAAAGGTCCTCCTATCCACCCTAATAGATTAAATGTGCATCCTAGTAAGAGTAATCCCCATTTCATTGCATCTGGAACAAATTTAACCGTTGAGAAATCCTCATCGTCTTTAGAGAGGAAGTACGATGGCTTGCGGATGGAGACTTAGTTGAAGCAATAGAAATGGAGTTAAGAGAAGAAAGGTTTTAAGTATCTTAAAGGTGTACGGGCTTGGGTTGAGAAGGAGATGAAAGAAATTTGACTCCCACAAACAAGAAATGAACCCGACGAGGCTACAAAAACCAATGATGACAGACCACCGGAGAAGGTGACAAAGAAGAAAAATTGTTTGCCACTATCCGGGGGGTTCGGGGGGGGTGTAGCTCTCTCGTTACGATTTTTTTCTGGTTTTGAATAGGTACCGGCATGGTAATCTAGTTTTCGACTATGCTGGTACCTGTTACGGCATATTATTTTGCTTAAATTTTTATGCCGGTCCGGGATGAAAAGTATCCAGAAAGTTAAAAAAAAAATTAACTTGACTACCGGCATAGTCTTCGTATTCTCGAGCATGCCGGTACCTGTTCCGGCATAGTATTTTGCTTAAATACCTACCGGCATTGATAGGAAATTATCGGGCATGCCGGTACCGTGTTCCGGCATATGGTCTTCATCAATTCCGGCATGGTATTCATCACTTCCATTTTGAATTTTTCCTGGCTTTGAAAAGCTTGGTGCTGGCATGGTCAGTTGATATGAAGACCATGCCGGTATTGTTTTCTGGCATAGTCTTCATATTTATTTCCTTTGCCGGGAAACAATACCGTCATGGTCTTCATATCAACTTACCATGCCGGCATTGTGAAGATCAAAACCAGAAAAAATTCAAAACGGAAGTGATGAAGACCATGCCGGAATTGATGAAGACCATATGCAGGAACATGGTACCGGCATGGTCTTCATCACTTTTAGCATGATCTTCATCACTTTCAGCATGATCTTCATCACTTTCGAATAAAAAAAAAATCGTTCCCAAAGTGAGGAGAAAATAATTTGATATAGAGTGAGGAGAGTTTAGAATTTCAAAGGGAATGGGGAATATTTGAAGAACGATTAATCGTCGATGAAGAACGACGAAGAAGATGAAGGAAAAAAAAAATTCAAAACCTAAAACTGTGCCGGTACCTCAAATGGAATTGGGGGATATATGATTTTGATTTTTAGATTTTATGTTTTAGGGGAAAGGGCATAACAGTCTTTTCATAATGTTTTTTAATTAATGAAAGGGTGTTTTGGTATTTTCGCACCTAAAAGACACCCCTTAGCAGCCACCTTTGGTTGGGGGAAGTAATTCATATCCCCCAATTAAAAGTCATATCCCCCAATTGTGGGTTCAAGAATAGATTCCAGATCTAGAGCAACAATTATGAGGATTGGAAATAAAATTTTGTTGTATTGTTGAGAGAAATTAGTTTAGTTCTAAAATGTATAACAATTTGGTTTAACAACATGGAGAATTTGTACAAGATTTTCTATTTAATTTTTTTTTTTTTTTGAAGGCTAATGTAATGTAATTTATGTTATAATGGAATTTATGTGATCATTTTCAATCAGTTGTGTTCAAATTATTCAATTGCATAATTTGTGCTATAAATAGCACAAATTTATTTATCTTAGTATTCTCAAATATAAAAATGCGATTTATTAAGAAAAAAATCGTCAAAATTAAAATAAATAAATTAATAGTACACATTATCGAATAATAAAATGATTTAATAAAAAAAAAATTAAAAAAATAATAAAAAATAGCTTACGTGGCAAATGAATTATTTATGACGTAAATACATAATTGCAATAGAAAAATTATGCTACAAAAGATCCTCGGCATTTTCGACGCTTTTAGCGTCAGACAGAGTATTTGCAACACCTCTTTTTATAACGCACTAACCGACAATTAAAATACGTCGGAAAATTATATTTCTAACGCAAAATTAAATATTTTCGACATTATTTTTCATTGCAAAAACCATGTTTTGTTGTAGTGACCCCTCAAACACTTCTACTCCAACTTTTCTTGTTCTTTTTTGTATTATTATTTTTGCATCATCAACTAACTTTAATACTACTTTCCTTTAATTCTATCGAGACACCAAGGTTTGAAAAACACCCGTTTTTACCGAAAAAACGACCGTTAAAACGGTCACACCTATATACCGTGGCCGTGAGGGTCCCCGGACCCCGTGCCTTTATAATTCCGATAAATAGGAAATAACGGCAGTTTTTTAGTACCGTTTTTCAATTTTCATACACGTTATAACCGTTTTTCTAAAATTAATTTGAATGTTTTTTTCTTCTAAATAACATTTTAATGTGCGTTTTTTAGTACTGTTTTCCCATTATCATGCACGTTATAACCATGTAAATAACTTTCTTCTTATTTTTTTTGAGTTTTGTTTTCTCTGGATTGAAAGCTGAAAACTTTAAATTAATTTTTTTTTAAATGATACAAGGAAAGTAACTACAGGATTAAAAACTTCAAATTTAAAAAATATAGGATTGTTAAACTAGTATTCATCATTTAAAAAGCTACACGAACCAACTACGACCATCACCTTTTTTTTGATTTATTCATGTATTCTTCATTTTCTCGACGGTTCCTTTCCACATCATAGTCATCGTTGTGGGGTACTGGCTATCTTCGTTTGCATAAGTATCATCATCATAATAACCTCCATTATCGTTATCATAACCTCCTTCAGTATCATCATTATTGTTACCTACTTCATTATTGTTATCAATATTATAATTGTATCCTTCGTTCATATGTTGAACACCATGGTCAGAGCGATTGGAAGTGTAACGAGAATCATATGTTGGATTCACATTCTCACAACCTTGTGTATTTTCTCCAAATGAAATATTACCAAAGTCATAAACAAAGTCACTCACCGGTAACCTTTCGTATGGGATTTGAACTTCAGGATCATGCCAGTTGTATGTATAGGGACATGCACTGGATTATTAACGACCTCCTCTTCCAGCATATTTAACCATTATTCTTCTTGAGGTAAAACTGGTGTTTCATCTTCCTCCGCTATCCAGTCAAGCATATTGTCATCCCTCAGTAGACTATGAACGTCGTGAACATCAATGTTATGTCGCCTTGATTTATCTTTAATTCTTTGTTGCTCCAACTTCAAATTTTACTGGACATCTTAAATTATTTCCTTCCTCCGTTCTTTATTTGAACTTTTGTTATTTCCTTAAAACTATTTTATAAAATTATGTCAACATCTTAAATTACAATATATATATATATATAATATGTACAACATGGGGAAAATGATGAAAACATTGCAAAAGAAAGGTAAAAAAAACTACATTACTAACTTGAATGTTCATATAAGAAAATACCTGTATAGTTCAAATTTAAAGTTCAAACTTCAAAGATCTCATTCGACATCAGCATCAACATCCGGTATCATGAAGAAAAAAAATCAAGTTTTCTTATAAATAAACTACATAGCAACAAACAATAAATCTATCGTTAAATACTTATTTTAAATGACAATTTAATAAAAATATTAAAATTACCTCTTAAGCTTGTAGTTGAAACATGAAAGGTCAAACTGGGAAATTTCAAAACACAAAGGAAGGAAGATTTTCTCCGTGGAAGAAGCAGAGTTATAGAATGTTGGTTTACTACAATTGTGGTTTTAAAGGGTGAACATAAAGAAGAGAAAGGAAAAAACAATAGTAAAATCATGATTTGTCTGGCTCCCCCAATTGGTTACGACATATAGAAGATGTAAAATGAAAATAAAAAAGTATCCAAAGGATACGACATGTTTGTTGCCTCCCCAAATTGGATCATTTAAAATTTCAAGTGAACCAAGTCCACTTATTTGTCAAAGGTTAAAACATGAAATGGGATAAAAACTATAGATGCATCATCATCCAATGGAAGTGGGGTACATGTCTTGGGAGTCTTGGATGTGATGATATGATCAGAAGTGGAAATTTAGATCGAATTTATTAATGGGTTGATGACTCTACCTGACTGACCATGCACATGCCTAGTTTACTCTATTTTAAGCATTCAATGATTGAGTTTTAGAAATTAGTACCCTATCTATTGGCGAGTTAAAAGTTAAAACCTTGACTACTTGTTAGAAATTCTGCAATCTAATAAAGAGACAAGTCTACTTAGATAGGTTATGCACTCTTTTAAATTGGATAATTGCTGCCGACAAACTTTTAGTGGCTATACAGTACGAATTTTATCAAACTTTCGTAATTTGTATAGTTAAAAGTATTTTAAAACACTTACGTAAAGAATATAAACATGACTATCGAATTATGCATATTTCTTATACTAACAATAATCAATTAAAATTGTAGTTTAGTGATATAGGTCATCTATTAGTGGGATAGAATTTAAAAATGAATGGTCACAACGTTTTTTAGGCACGTTATAACGTATTCACGCACGTTATAACCGTTACATAGGAAATTCAGATCATTTTTTTAAATTTTCTATTTAACCGTTATAACGCCCATTTTTATGAAAAAACGTACAAAAAACGTATTTTTTTATCAAAATAACGCGTTTTTGGCCCATAACGTACTCACACCCGTCAAAACCCTGTATAACGGTCACGCCTAGTCCCCGTGACCTGAGCCGTGATCCGTTTTCAAACCTTGCGAGACACTACTCCTTTTGTTTTCTTTTTCTTTTTTATTCCCACTACTTTAATAACGGTGCCAATCACTAAACAACCTTACAATTAAGAAACAAATGAAAAAAAACATTCTCAGAATCATAATCACACAAACTGCAACCTGCAGGATGAGAGCTTACACCTTCCCTAGAGAAGAATTATTATACAAGCTGCCATCACTATGACAAAAGCTATGGTTTTAAGTTTCTCTTTCAACGAGAGTGGGCATACGTCTTCATCAGAAAAGCAGAGTTTGTTTCCGGTCAGCCTGATGCGAAAAATAAATAAACGGAAAAAGGTGTTATTAATTGAAGGAAACTCATGATAAATATATCTTAGTAATTTGAATAATATGCCTAGAAACTCAAACAAATGAGACATTTTTTTAATGCTTACGTCAACTTTAAGTTCTTATTATTCTCTAACGAAAGAGGCACTGTTCCACTTAAATTGTTATGCGCCAAATTCCTACAAAAAGAAGAACAGTTGATTCATAAGAAATCTCATTCATAGATTCGAGAAAATATATTTCGATCTTTATTAGGGAGAGAATAGCTTACAACTCTTTCAGTTTGGGAAATTTGGAGAGAAAATCAGGAAACTCTTGCGTCAAGTTGTTATTGCTAAAATCTCTACAGGCAGAATTTTTTAACCATGAAACAAAAAAGAAAAATCAATAAAAAAATTAAGGAGTAATGATAAATTAAGAACAATCAATTAGGGGATATTCTACTGTAACTGCCGGCATGGTTTTTCAATGCCGGCAATCCATCGACCATGCCGAAAAAAACAAAAAAACCATGGCCGCAGTTATCCCCAAATTAATCCATGCATCCCCCAGTTTGGTGTTCTAAATTAAATGAAAAAGCTAAAAAGTATTTTTTGAACACCGTTTTAGAATAATTTTTAAAAGCAAAACACTCATTTTTTGTAAATTGTTCTGCTTCTGATTTCTGCGATTAATTTCTGACTTTAGTATGTAGACACCCTAAGTGTTAATTTACTTACATGATTTCAAGTGCATCCATTGAGCTAAAATCGACGAGGACTCCGGATAGGCCTTTATTGCCACAATTTCTGAAAATTGATGTACAAAATGATTAATTATGTTGAGTACTATTTTAATAAAATCGCTAACCTTATAAAACAAATTATCCCCATCAGTCTAGTGATTAATGGGTTGTATGCATAAACAATCCCATTGAGAACAAGTGAGAATTTGATCATACAGAGCTGTTATTCGAGGGTTGTCATCGGAGTTACAAGTGACCCAGGAATATGGTGTAGGAAGACAAGGATCAGCCAATGTCGAATTCAGTCCAAGTGCAGGAAAAGCAGATTGTATGAGAATTATCGCCGCCACTGTTTAGCCATTCAAACAAATTTATGTACAAATTAAATAAAACATAAGTTGTTGATAAAAAGAAGGAATGCCACACTCCGGCACCTATCAATGAGTAACTAGGAATTTACCATCAATAGGATTTGTTGCATTTTCTTGTGCCGCTACAGATAAAAGAAGGAGCAAGAAAGACAATACTAATATGAATCGGACAGGATTGATCTTACTATTCTTCATGATCGATATTTTGAAGCAAGCTATAGCTGCAAACTTTAAGAAAAAAGATGAGTAACTAAATGAGATGAGATTACTCGAGGGTATATACTAATATATAAACTAAATTTCAAACAACCAAATAAGTCAGGGCCATTTGTATATTAGAGGTGATTGCAAGTTTGCAACTTCCAAACGGTCCAAGATCAGTTCAACTCTACTTAATTACTTTCTGGAGGTTAACACCTCTATCTTTGAGACCAAGTTGGAGTTCAGACTTTTCCACAAAAAATATTGTCTCCAATGAGAATGTGCGCATCACTGTCTGTGATGACGACAAGAGTCTAGGGCTGCCAACGGGTACCCGATTACCCGGAACCGACCCGGACCCGGGTGTGTCGGGTCCTGTTCCGGGTCCCAAGATTGGAACCGTTAGCAAAATCAATACCCGGCGGGTAGGACCCGTTAGGAACCGATAAGTTTCGGGTCCTAACGGGTATTACCCGTTGGGTATCGGGTACCCGAATATCTATGTTTTACTTGTTAATTTTACATAAAATAGAAAGATTTAGTATAATTTCGTTCAATTTTTTTTCATTTATCCTTCATATTCTTATGTTTAATCATAATTAAAACATTTACATAAAAAAAATAATAATTTTATATGAAAAATTATTAGATTCAAGCAAATATAAAAGTACAATATCAAAAAAAATTGTTGATTTTTAAGGACCCGATAAATACTCGGACCCGACGGGTAATTAGTGTTTTTATCTGGTCCGGTTCCGGGTCCATCATTTTAGGAACCGGACCCGGAACCGTTAGGACCCGGAACCGATTAAAATTACCGGTTCCGGTTCTGGGTAGCATACTACCCGGACCCGATGTGACCCGCTGGCACCCTTAGGTCACAAGACATACATTTTGGGAAACATTCTCGGAGAGATCCTCTGACTTGATAATTTCTTGACCTTTTTAATTACCAAAATATCTAAAAAGTTTTGTTGTTACGTTTGGTTAACTTATTCAAACTTTTATATTCATTCAATCCCACAAATTGTTATATACATACTACATCAAACTCTAAATAATACTATTTTTTTATAAAAACCAAATGGTAATATATTTAAAACTAATATTACATAGTATGTTCGTCTAACAAACTTCTACATATGCATTAAAACTAAGTGCATTCCGAAATACTAAACCCCATCAATTATTGATTTTAATTAAACTTTTGAAAATTATTTGATTATCAGCGGCTGAATTTAAAAGTAATAAATTGTGACGTTATGTATTTCGGAATGTGCTTATTTTTTATAGGTATAATGCTTTATACGACAAATGTATCCCCATAAAATTTGATTCAAATATGCAACCGTTTGGTTTTACAAAAAAATAATAATATTGTTCTAAAATGTGAGATAGTGTTAAATAAAAATGTGTATTTCATACGTGCACGCTGTATGAATGAATTTAACACTTTGGATTCTATCACCTGTACACTTTGAATGAATTTTCACTGTATTTTTAACGTCTGCTTTTACTTAACCTTTTGCAACGTTCGAGAATTCTGTCTGTCGCGTGTTTTACGGATCTTGTCTCGCATATTGTCTAACGTTCGAATTGTTTTTCTCCTGCTATAAATACGAGATGAAATTCTTCATTTCAAACCATACCTCAGAACTCTTTCTGAAACTCTTCTTCTTCTCTTCTAGCTTTCAGAAAAAACTGAGTTTATATTTAAGTTTCTTTTAGTTCACAGAAAACATTCAGTTCTTTTATGAAACAAGTTGTACTTTACAGAAACATAATTTTGTATTACTACTTCTTTGTTTACAGAAATTAGTTTACAGAAACATCATAATTTACAGAAACATAAATTAGTTTTTTACATTTCTCTGAAACTGGTTGTAGTTTCGATTTATGTTTTTGTTTTCATTTTTTTGCCAAGTTCTAAGGGTTCTCTCTGTGTATGCTACACATAGAGGAGAACTAACAGTAGTTGTATCCTGGAGGTGATTTGCTAATTGCTATAGCATCTCAGAGTAGTAGAAGGCAATATTACCTTTAGCTCAGCGTATTTCATACGTGCTTCTACTAAGTTTTTGTTACTATCATCCCTGCATCTCCGGCACAACAATAACACGTCAGTGCGAGCTAAGTATTTTTTCTCAGGTGCATACGAATATTGTAATTTATTTCCAATAGAAGAAAAGGTCATTGAAGTTATCTATGATTAATGAAAAATTAAAGTATCCAATATTTGTAGGATGGAAGTGGTACACCTTTCATTTTTGGGGATTTAAGGATTGTTGGCTGAACAAAGGACGTGCAAGTCTCTTTGTACATGCTCGCTGAAAATAACCTCAACTCCATATAATGTATGCTCAAAGTTTATGGATCGATGCCAATAAAGTTTAATTACAAGACTGGTATAAAATGTGTCACGTTTCCCAACGGTGTAACCTAATACTTGTTAATTTTATCCAAGGCATAATCGGCAAACTGTAAAAAAATAGTACGACCTTGAAGGATTCTGTCAAATTGTTGGAGGTTAATGATCTGTCCTTTATTATTATTTTTTCTATCAGTAAAAAAAAAAATCTGACGGATTTTACTGATAAAATCCGTCAAAGGATACCATTTACTGCATTTACTAATAAAATCTGAGAATTGAATTTAAAGATTACCATTTACTGCATTTAATAATAAAATCTGGGAATGTAGGTAACCTGGTCATTGATTCAGCTACATATATAAGTCTCAAACTTTTCTTAGTTTTAAACCCAAAAACTTCTTCTGTCCACAAAAATCCGATCATATAGAAAATCAATCAACCATGTCGACCCAACAACAAGAAGATAGTCATATAATAATGATTCCATTCATGGCGCAAGGTCATTTCACAAGATTTTTAGCCTTAGCAAAGTTTATCTCTCAAAGAAAACCTAAAATGAAAATCACTATGGTCAGTACTCCTCTCAACGTCAAACGCCTTCATTCAACCCTTTTAACATCAGAAACCAACAACATTTGTTTAGCTGAGCTTCCATTCTCAAGTACCGATCATGGGTTGCCACCCAATTCTGAAAACTGTGATTCTTTACCACCTCATCTCATCAACACACTCTTGTACGCATCACAAGCTCTAAAACCTTCTTTCGACAATCTTATAACCGAAATCATAAGAACTGAAAAACGTGTCCCTAATTGTATTATCTTTGATTTTTTTCTCGGTTGGGTTTATGATACTGCTAAACGTGTTGGCTCATTTAGTTTTGTATTCACTCCTGGTGGATACGGAACCGCTATGTATTTCTCAGTCTGGTCACATCTCCCACACCGTAAAGATGATGATTGCAATGATGTTATTGAAGAATTTCACGTGCCTAAATTCCCTGATACGTGTCGACTACATTTATCTTTATTTCCTTTGCATCGAAGAGATTCAGAAACAGAAGTCGCTACATTCGAGAAATTTTGCCAGACACAGATATCTTTTTCAAAGAAATCGGATGGAATGTTGTGTAATTCTGTTGAAGAAATTGATGTTTTGGGTTTGGAAGCTCTTAGGAATCATATGGAGTCAAAACCAGTTTGGCCTATCGGTCCTTTACTTCCTTCATTTTTACTGCGGCAGGGTAATCAGAAAAAGGACAATGGATCTCTTGTTCCTCACTCAAGGACTGGGAAGGAATTTGGGATTTCTCCAGAGAGTTGTATTGAGTGGTTAAATCGCCAAAAGCCATCCTCGGTTCTATTCATTTCATTTGGTTCTCAAAATACAATTAGTGCTCCAAAAATGAAGGAATTAGCTTTAGGTTTGGAGAAAAGTGCCAAGTATTTCATATGGGCATTAAAACCACCAAGGGGATTTGAGTATACATCTGAATTCGAATCGGAATGGTTGCCAGAAGGATTTGTAGAAAGAATGAATATAACTAAAAAAGGGTTTCTGGTCAAAAATTGGGCTCCTCAGTTGGAAATACTGTGTCATAGATCAACAGGGGCATTTCTTAGTCATTGTGGATGGAATTCAGTCGTAGAGAGTTTGAGTCAAGGGGTACCAATAATTGGATGGCCCTTATTTGCAGAACAACCTTATAATTCAAAGATGTTACAAGAAGAGATGGGGGTTTGTGTGGAATTGGCTAGAGGAGATGAAACTGAGCTATGTAGTGAGGATGTGAAGAAAGTAATTGAACAAGTAATGGATAGTAGTAAAGGAGATGAAATGAGGAACAAGGCGACCGTAATTGCAGAGAAAATTGGAGCTGCAATGAGAGAATATACAGATGAAGCAGGTGGTCATCAGAAAGGGTCTTCTATAAGATCGATTGATGATTTTCTTTTAACAATAGCTTCTGAAAAGGCAGTCGTATGACGCGGATCTTTAACTTTCTATCAAGTATCGGGCCATTTTCAATTAAGCAATTTCGTATTCCCCCTCCATTTATTCATCGTATATGGGGGTCAGTTCTTTCGGGTCTGTCTTCTTTAATAATTCTCGGTTTCCTAGTTGGATGCCTAGGTCTATGTTTTCCTTTAACTTTCTGTATCTTTGTCCAAGTATCTGTTCACTTTCTATTAAGCAGTCTTACATTCTATGATCATGTAGTAGTTACAGTGGCTTGCTCAACTTAACTGAATGTCATGGACTGCGACTTCCTCAGTGTGGTCCCGCACTTGAGCACGTACACCGTACCATGCTACTGCCGCAAAGAATTGAGAAATTTGGTGTTTGTTTTTGGTACTCTGCACATAAACACGTACAGGTTACCAACAGTAATCTTAGTTTGTTATGCTTCCTCGAACTAAATAGGTCGTCAACAAAAATCCTAATTTTCTTCTTGATCTTCTTCATTAGTTATTTTAATTGTTCGAGCAAATTGGTACCCCCATTAGGCTAAGTCCTATGGGCTAGATTTGAGTGCTAGATTGGCCAAAAAGTGTTGCAAATCAAAAAATAAGTGTTGGAAAAAAGTTAACAGTGATAGTGGAGAGTTCTCTCTCCCAGCATTTGCTCGCAGTTGCACTATCGACGAGATTGAAATGCTGAATGGTTCGGCGCTCAAAAAGTGACCAAAACGCTGAATAATTCGGTGCTCACCAAAATCACAAACATCTAACGGTTGAGATTTAAACGCCGAACGGTTCGGCGCTCAAAAAGTAACAAAAAATGCCGAACGGTTCGGCGCTCAAAAAGTAACAAAAAATGCCGAACGGTTCGGCGCTCAAAAAGTAATCAAAAATGCCGAACGGTTCGGCGCTCACAGATGATGTGGACTGCTAATTAGCTGCTAGATTGGCCATCCCATAGGGCTTAGGAGGTTGCTCAATCTGACGTGGATGGCCAATCTAGCAGCTAAATATCTCTCCCATAAGACTAAGCCTTAGCGTCCTTGGGAAAAAGGATTCAAAGTAAAACAAAAAATGAACACCAGTATAATGTAAAGGGCCATCAAAAAATCTCCGTTGGCTGTTCTAAATGGGCCTCTCTTAGAAGCTTTAGGCCTTTAGGGTACAGAAGTAACCCGTTAAATTTCTTTTTGCTTCTCTCGCCGTGCATCAAAGAAAAAACCTAGAAAAATGGATTTACGTAGAATTGGTTAGAAATTAATCAACCAGATGGATAATCTTCACAGTGATATCTTAGAAAACATACTTTCTCGATTATCTATTGAGGCAGCTCTGCATGGAAAACATGTATGCACAACTTGGAGAGCAATCCTCCGTTCTAAAACTGATAAGACAAAGACGGGTTACCTTTTAGCTTTCTCTGATGGAGTAGAATTCGGTGGTGATCATGTCAAGGGACAACTTTTCTATGGAGATGAATATGATTATTATGATCCTGCGAAGATCAACTACTACTACAACTCTTACACCACACTTACGAAGATAGAGCATGGCAGATTTATTCCAGAATTCATGGTTGGATCTTGCAATGGGTTGGTTTGTTTTGGCAAAGATAATAAAGATGCTCCAGGTATTTATCCTTTTTTAATCTGCAACCCTTTAACTGGAGAATCTGTTTTTCTTCCGGAATATAATTACTTTGAATTGCCAAGGGATATATCAAGCACAGGGCTTCCCTATGCTAATCTTGTAAGTGGGTTTGGCTATTGTCCTTCAACTAATAATTCTTTGGGCTGCCTGAAAGAATGGGATGTGTTCGACTAGATGTTAAGTCTGCCTTTCTTCATGGAGATCTAGATGAGGAAGTCTTCGTTGAACAACCACCAGGATCTGAATAAGGCCTTATATGGACTCAAGCAAGCTCCACGAGCTTGGTATAGTCACGTAGAGTCCCTACTTTATCACTTTAAGGCTTCGAGAAGTGTCCTTGTGAACACACACTTTGTCAGCAGGAGATGAAGGTAAAATTCTCATTGTGTGTGCATCTATGTAGATGATTTGATCTTTACTGGTAATGATGTGGAGATGTTTGAGAAGTTTAAGAACTCTATGAAACAAGAGTTTGATATGACAGACCTTGGGAAAATGAAGTATTTCCTTGGTATAGAAGTCCGCAGCAGAGAAGTCATGGAGTACTTTCATCTGTCAAAGAAAGTACACAGAAGAAATACTAAGAAAATTTGGTATGACTGCTTGCAATAATGCAAGGTCCGATATCATGACAAAACCATTGAAGCTGAACAGTTTTTGAGGCTTAGGGGTTTGATGGGGATGTGCTCAGCATCAGTTTTAAACTGAATCAAGACTTTGATTTAAGGGAGGATATGTTGAAGTGGGTCAATAATGTTAGTCGAGTCTTTAGCATTAAGTTCTACAATTTAGGAAGTCAGTTGTTTTGTTAGTAGTTGGATCATGTATCCAGTAAAGCATTGAGGAGTTAGTAATTGTGACAATATATATTATCACGAGGAAGAAGCGAGAGGGCATGTTCAGATATATACGGTCGGCGGTGAGTGGAGATACTTTGGATTTATCGGTCGCTACACATTCGACAATTATTCATCATGTATCTATGCATATGGAGCACTTCACTGGTTGCACCACAATAGTGAGATACAGAAAAGTGAGATTGTGGCCTTTGATTTGGAAGGTGAGAAGTTCTATTACATCCCATTGCCATGTTCTGGAAATTTTAGGTATAAAACTTACGATTCTCATTGTCTTACGTTGCTTGGTGGGAATAATAAATGGTATTTGGTTCATAATTACTATGGCCATTCTCGCACTGATATATGTGTGTATGAGAGATATAATAAGAATACTGGAAGTAGTTACGCCAAGAAAGACTGCAATAATAAACAAAACTACCATGGCGAATATTCGTCACGTTGCATTGAGGAGTTTAGCATACATAAGCCGAAAATTTCATTTCGTTCTAAGCCATTCGCAATCACAAGGAACGATGAAGTTTTATTGTGGTGTCATGAAACGAGACTCCATTGCTATGATCCAAAGACTTCAACCTTAAACAAACTTTGGGATGATGAGGCTAATGGTACGAATTGTGCTTACATTGACGCAATTCCTCACACGCTGAGTGTTGTTTCTTTGAAAGCTTTGGGAGAAACTAATGTTACTTCTTTGAAAGATTTTAGGCAAGCAAGGAAGGCTAAAAGTGGAGCAGAATATGTCCTTGAAAAAACAATCACAACAAGAGGTGCTAGAAGAAACAAGAAGCGTTAATCATCTGAAACAAGACAATGATCGGTGAATTGCCCCTTTCGTTTACAGAATTTTTTTAGTTACTTGTTTTAGATATGCTTTATTTAGTTGCATACTGCTCTCAGTGTTTATTGTTAAACTCTTCCAGTTCAGCTTTAGATTTATTTAGTCGCATAGCAAGGTCAAGCAAGACTGAAATTGTGCGATCCAGATACAGTCGATTTAGCTCGTTCTACCACATAGGTTGTTCTCGGGTAAACTGTCAATAGATAATAACATGAACATTTTTCTACAGAATAGGGCTATGCAATCAGTTTTCGAAAATTGTGCTTAAAATGGAAATATCATTTTTCCTGAAATGGAGAGAGCACGTCTTTTTATTAGTTGCAACAGAAAATTAGTTAATGCCTAAATCAAAATATGGATGCATAATATGTTATGCATCCTTAGTGGTGGTTTGCATAATGGCTATGCATTCAATTTTCAAAATATATGCCTAAAAGGATAAACACCTCCGAATTTTCGTAAAAACTCTAAATTTGATATTGTTCTTTGTGTTTGTTGGATATGTTTTTTTATTACCTTTCCAACGAGATAAATTTTGTAAAATTCCGAGGCACAGATTTTTAGATATGTTATGTTAAAGTTTGTTTTCCAATTATACCCCTAAAAAGATATGATACATAAGGAGTCATAGTATTGGAATAAAAGAGAGAGATAGTGGCGTCATTTCAAATCAAGAAGCTTGGTAAAGGGGCGGCAAGAAATGATAGAGGGGCGACAAACTAATAAGACAAAAAAGGTTATTAGAAGTAAATTCAAGTGCCCCTTATCAATGAAAATATGGAAATGACTAATTAGCCCTTATTGTTAATAATCAAGTTTAGTAATGGTAATCAAGATTAGTATTGATAATCAAGATTAGTGTTGATAATTAATTTTCACTTATTATAACTATAAAATCAGATTTTTAGAGTTATAAAAAAAAAAAAAATTGAGGAGAAGAAAACTTATGTGATTTTTGTGAAACCCTAGATTTTGATTCACTCCACCAAAATGAGTGATTCCAGTGGCAAATTTGAGGTGGGTGAATCTCTATATGATGAAGAAAACAAGTACTACATACCTCTTGATGGAGATCCTGATATGGAGTATTTTTTAGATGGTAGAGATGTTTTAGACCAAAGTGAAGGTCAATCTCAACCAATTGAAGAAATTAGCCAACAAAGTGAAGCACCAAGCACTGAAAATGACCAGGTATACTTCTAAACTAGTTCTCATTAGCTTTTTATTGCTCAAAATTCTCAAAATTACGTCAAAATATCAAAATTTTAAAACTTTCAGATGAACATACGGTTGGAATTTAGCATAATACCAACCGTAACTACATGTTACGGTACATAAATATATAGTTACCAACCGTAACTGGTTGAATTTTGGGGAAAACCCAGAAATTATACCAGTTACGGTTGGTTAATATTTGTTGGATTACCAACCGTACTGCAGTTACGGTTGCTTAGTACGTGCAGTACTTACCAACCGTAAGTTATCTTGTGCATGTGAGTATTTATTGCACTAGTTACGGTTACTAATTATAAATCGTGACCAACCGACACCATATTACAGTGTACTGGTGACTTTTAGTTACCAACCGTATATTTAACTATGTGTTTCACTATTATTTTTTATTTACTTACGATATGTTGGAGGATGACAGTTACTAACCGTAACTGTTTTACGGTTTGTTTATTGTCTTTCTTTACCAACCGTATATTTATATATGTTTTCGTTTTATTGCCTCGTTTAGACTAACCAAAGATTCACTATTCTTTTTGTCCAAGTCGTTTATTTACCTCATATAATGGATGACCAACCTTTAGCAAAAGAACTTCTCACACCGGATTCTATCTCTCACTATTTAACCGAGGAGACATGGAAGGAGAAAGACGATGCAGAGAAGTGGGCTAGCATTCGAGGAAAGTTTATTATGTGTATCATAGTTTGTAATGCTACCACTAGTGATAGTGCCTTTCAAATGGTTTGCGAGTGTAGTGGACAACATAGAAGTCACGCAAAAAAGGATACCTTGCAAGTAGCAAAGAAAAAGATGAAGAATACTACTTTCAGTAAGAAGACCCGGTGCCCCTTCAAGCTTCAGTTTAAAAAGAACGCGACAAAAAGGTGGTTTTTGGAGAAAGTTGTAAGTGGTAGTCATAACTACCCTATACCAGAGAGTTTGCTATCACACGCTTATGTTGGACGCCTTACCGAAGAAGAAGAGAAGATCGTAGAATCACTTTCACAAATTCGTATGAAGCTTGTTGATATCCTCGCTCACTTAAAGGAAAGAAACCCACAAAATGCTTCTACTTTGGATAACATCTACAATGCAAGAAAAAAATTGAAGGCTAAGAAATGGGAACAAAGAAACGAAATGCAACAATTAAGGAATTTGGGGGAGTTGCATAATTACTCGGTTTTCCACGATGATGATGAGAAAGGACGAATAAGACATCTTTTATTGGCTAATCCTGAGTTTGTGAAGTTGGCACGGTTCTCTCATCAAGTGCTTCTAATGGATTGCACATACAAAACCAACAAGTTTGAGATGCCGTTGTTGAACATTGTGGGGAAAACTTCTACCAATACTCCTTTTAGTGTTGGTTTTTGCTTCTTGAAAGATGAGCTCGAAGAAAGATATATGTGGGCACTAGAACAAGTGAAGTTATTCTACGTAGAGGGATATACTCCAAAGGTGATTATTACCGACAAGGAGCAAGCTTTGTTGAATGCAATAAGGAGGGTTTTCCCGGAAGCTCATAACATTCTTTGCACGTTCCACTTATGGAAAAGTATTGAAACTTCGTCCTCAAATTTTTCAACAATAGCTTCTTTACCTTGTTAATCTTGTTTGGTTCTGAAGGGTCATAACCACCAGCCAACATAAACTCCATCTCGGTCTCGTCTTTACATCACCCAAGTGTTTCTTCAACAAGGATATAAAGATCAGTCCAAGACATGTTGTTATCAAAACCTTCATACACAGATTTTACTTCAACTTCCAAATCAAGAATTTTCTTCACATCGTCCGGTATTATTGTCATCTCTCCAAATGGGAAGTGAAAAGTATCGGTTTCTGGCCAATATCGTTCCCTGAAGGCTGATACCATTATAGTATCATACTCCGATTGGGTATTCAGAATTCCAGACCTTAATCCCGAACTTGTCACTAGAGTACGAACATCGCCACATTCTTCAACTAAAGGCCAATGACTAGATCTTTGATGCTTGACCAATTTGATTGCCCTTTCATGATCCTTAAAAACAATACAAACATATTTTGTTAAACTGAGATTAATGAAATATACAAACATATTTTGTTAAACTGAGATTAATGAAATATACATAAATAAAAAAATAAAAAAACATAGAATAACTTAAAACAAAACAATGTGTTAAGAGAAACATACCCTAGTCTCACAGACTTTTGCGGCCCAGGAATTGGTATAACCAAATAAGATTGAGGACTTATCTGGTGCCTCTCCCCAAGGTCTTTTATTCTTATTCCTTGGCAACAACATGTCTTTTCCTTTAGGAATATGCAACCCTTTTGGTGCAGGTTCCTTTCTCGGCTTTTTTTCTTTCCTTGGTTTAGCTGGAGCTGGAGTTGTAGCTACAACAATTTCTTTCCCATTTTTTTGTACTACTTCTTCATCATTTGCTTCCTCTTCCTCATCTTCATCATTTGGTTCCTCTTCCTCATCTTCATCTTCATTATCTCCTTCCTCTTTCTCATCTTCACCATTTCCTTCTTCATCCTCCTCTTCAAGGTTCTTTTCAACTCCTACCTCTTCAATTTCTTGAACATTAGGTTAATCTCCTTCTAATTCAACATTAGAGTTACCGACAAATGGTTCTCTAAGCCTACTCTCAAATTGATTCTTCTTCTTCTTCGCATTCTTGGGGACACCTCTATGATCTACCCCTAAATGCTTGTCACCGCGAGGGGTGGGTGTATGATCAATCAGAGTTAAGTTATTCCCTCTCTTTTTATTCACCCTATCAGGATTCCTACACAAGTAATAATTTGAATGAATTCCTAAGGGTTGAACAAACAATGTGTTACAAACAAACCTAAAAAATGTGACCAAAACAATATACGGTTTGTAACTTTACAATTGTGTCAAACCGTATCATGGATACAGTTCGTAACCTAACACTTAAACACGCCGTATATAAAATCGGTTGGTAACTTTTTTATCGCTATCAACCGTAACTAAACTTCACCAAATTTTTTCAAACACAGGATAATATACGGTTGGTAACTAACATACAATAGGCATCGTACCTAATACACGGTTGGTAACTAACATACACATAAGCACCGTAAGAAAAAAAAATTAACATGCAGAGAAACAATTGGTTCGTAACCCCGTGACATTAGCAACCGTAACTGGAAAAAAAACTGAAACCCAAGAACATACGGTTGGTATTTCATAAAATTTCAATTGTTACAAACCGTACGAGCATCAAAAGCTTCATATACGGTTCAAAATTTCACTAATTTCAACCGTAACTAACCAAAACCCAAGATATGGAAACTTGATTTTTCACCTAAAACCCTAATTTTTGATAGAAATTGAAATTAAAACGAACAAATTAAACTAAACCCTAAATGGGTTCCGCAAAACATACCTCATGTACGTCATGACACCTAATTTAACCGGTGGAGGGGTTTGGAGTTGAGATTTTTGTTCTTCACCTAATAGAACATTTGCTTGATTGGAATCGCTACAATCTTCGTCAACTTTCTTCTTATTCGTCATCTATAATGTAGACTTCAATCAACGATTATCAATTTTGCGAATCGCCGATTAATCGAAGACGATGAATTTTCGAACTTTTATGTAGGTGGTGCTTACGGTTACAATGGAAGTGGAGAAGATGAAACAAAAATAAAAACTGATTTTGATTCTTCTCATAATTAGGTTTATAGGATGGAGGACAATTCAGTCTTTTCAGTCAAAAAAACAAGGGTAAATTAGACCATTTGAGGTGAAAAGGGTAATTTAGTCAAACTACATCCCCTATAGGACACCCCCTAACCAGTAAGAGGGACATTGTTATCACACTTGCCGCCCCTCTACCATTTCTTGCCGCCCCTTTACCAAACTTGTTTCAAATGGGACACCAAACAAAATCCAATCTTTTTGTTTCAATTTGGAAAAAATGTCACGAGCCACATTGACATAAAGTCACCATATATAAACTCCTCCCTTGCTTCGCTCGGTCGGCCTAACAAGTTGGCAAGGTCAAGCAAAACTGGAATACCTCCGGATACAGTGAGTGCTTTACATCAGAAAATGGAAAAATAAAAATAAATACTAAGCATGAAAGTTTACAGGTATGTGTACCGTTTAACACATCCATAGGCCTAATTACTAAATTACAAACCACAACCTAGCTCAAATGGAAGGCGTCTCATTTTCAATTTGCAGCCAAAACCTTGAAAGATTTTTTATTTTTTGATAATACTTTGTTGACATTACTGCTAACTACCTCTCTTCCACAAGCAATGGTTCATAGCAGCCAATTTTCCAGGTCCTTCGAGTACATATAATCAAATCCCAAGACACACTCTCGCAGAGTGACTCTCCTCCCAGTACCAAATGGCAGGAGTTCAAGATCAACACCTTCAGGTATCATAAACCTATGTGGTCGAAATTCCAAAGGGCCGTTCTAGTACTTAGGTACTATAGTCAGATCCCGCAATCTTGGGTGGATTCCCCAGCAGGCATTGGTGCAGGAGGATGAAGGTAACGGAAATTTTGTAGTTAACTTGAATTGGGAGGCAAAATCGAACTGAATATGGTTCCTTTGATTATTTGTTTCTAACATAGTGAAATTCATTACGACTATTGCTTCTCATTCCTCCCTACACTTCATGAAAAAGGATAGACAATTATAATAGAGCCTATAGAGGCATAAGAGTCTTACACTGGTTGGGTCCTCTGCCCTGAATTTCGTAAGAAGTCTTAGATTTCTTAAAGGCCACCGCCCTCACAAACTCCTCCAAGATCGTGATGTTCTTATAGTGGGTCCCGTAACTTCTGTGTGAGATTTAGTGGGTCCCATAGTTCATCATCACCTTCCATTTTCAGCGCTTAGGGTTTTGGGTGTTTGTGAGGTCCCGCAAGTATAGAACGAGTGTTTAGGTTTAGGGTTACATAAACAAATAAGCGGCGGTGCTAAAACATATGCTTCTCAATATAGAAACAGAAAATTCTAGAAAAGCGAAAAAAAATTGCAGAAGAATTCAGTATATACAGTAGAATTTGTTAGAACTCAATCAGCAACAGCAACATGGAGAAACTTCTCAGTACAGATATCTTAGAGAACATATTTTCCCAATTACCTATTGAGGTGGCGTTACAGGCCAAACGTGTTTGCAAAACTTGGAAAGATGTCCTTCGAAATTATAAATCTGGTAAGGTGGGTTTAATTTTCGTTTTCTCTCATGAAGATAACTTTGAAGGACGTCGAAGGGGTATACAACAACTTTTCTATGGAGATGAGTATGATCATTATGATCGGGAAAACATGATGAACTACTACTGCTCTCACGACACACTTACGAAGATAGAGCATGGCAGATTTACTACAAATTATGTCCTGAGAAATATCATGGTTGGGTCTTGCAATGGTTTGGTTTGTTTCGGCAGATATATTAACTATGCTTGGAGTGCAGTTCCTTATCTAATCTGCAACCCGTTTACACGATAATCTGTCCTTCTTCCGGAGTATAACTACTCTAAATTTCCTGTTGATATATCAGCCACTAATCGGTGTACATTAGCAAGTGGGTTTGGATATTGTCCTTTGACCAATAAATACAAGGTTGTTACCATATATTATCACGAGGAGGAACGGGAAGGACATGTTCAAGTGTATACTGTTGGCAGCGGTGAGTGGAGATACATTGGCCGTTCCAGCAGCCATTACAAATTCCATCGTAAATCAGTTATATATGCAAATGGAGAACTTTACTGGTTTCACCACAGCAACTACAGGGTACAGGAATGTGGGATTGAAGCCTTTGATTTGGAAACAAAGAAGTTCCGGTACATCCAGTTGCCACGGTCTAGAGATTTTGCATACGGAAGTGATTATACTCCACTCAGGTTGCTTGGAGGAAATAATAATTTGTATTTGATTCATACAAACGATAAAGCATCTCGCACATGGGTGTACAAGAGATATAATATGAGTGCTGGAATCACCTACCACGACAAAATTTCGTCGTGTTGGATCGAGGAATTTATTATACCGATGGAAAAAATATATCGTCGTTTTGACTCAACTTTCCAGGCATTCGCAATCACAAGGAGCAATAAAGTTTTATTCTTGCACATATTATTTTGCACGCAACTCTATTGCTATGACCCTAAAACTTCAACCTTAAAATAACTTTGGGATGATCATAAGGATATGCGAGGCCGTTACATTGAAGCAATTCCCCACACGCTAAGCATTGTTTCTTTGAAAGATTTGGGAGAAACTACTGCGACTTCCTTGAAAGATTTTGGCCAAGCACCGGAGGCTAAAAATGGAGCTGAAAAGATCCTGGAAGAAATCGACTAAACAGGAGGTGCTAACAGAAAGATGGATTGTCAATCATATCCGAAACAAGTAAGACCATAACCAATGAATAACTTTCATGTTTTCGGCTTATAGTAGTCCACTCACAACCAGGTTTCGATCTCGGAGCCAGGGTATGAATACAATATGTCAGAATAGGGTTTGTTTAAGGTTCCGGGGAATATTTCGAAGTAATCTTACCTGTAAATGGGTGGATTCATCGCTCTTACCAAGTCTAACTCTAGTAATCTTTGAACCTGTGATGTTCAATTCTGATATATTTCATCTCTAGTTCATCCGAAAGATAAATTCAGGCCTAATTCTAGTAATCTTTGAACCTATGATGTTCAATTTTGATATATTCAGTCTCCAGTTCTTCCGAAAGATAAATTCAGGTCTAAATCTAGTAATCTTTGAACCTGTGATGCTCAATTCTGATATATTTCATCTCCAGTTCATCCGAAAGAGAAACTCAGGTCTAATTCTAGTAATCTTTGAACCTGTGATGTTAAATCTGATATATTCCGTCTCCAGTTCATCCTAAAGACAAACTCGGATCTAACTCTAGTAATCTTTGAACCTGTGATGTTCAATTCCGATATATTTCGTCTCCAGTTCATCTGGACGGGGAACTCAGGTCTAACTCTAGTAATCTTTGAACCTGTGATGTTCAATTCTGATATATTTCATCTCCAGTTCATCCGAAAGTGAAACTCAGGTCTAACTCTATCAATATTTGAACCTGTGGTGCTTAATTATACTATATTTCGTCTCTATTTCAATCCGGACGAGAAACTCAGGTCTAATTCTACTATCGCAACTAACACTCGCCTGCGAAATCATAACTCACAATATTTGCGAATACCTCGCAAAGTACTTAAAGAAAGACGTAACAGGTGATGTCAGCATAGTTCAGGAGGAAAGCGTGAGTAACTTGCGAGATTTAAGAATCTTGCGAGATTAACCTTTGTACGGTAGCGAGATTGTCGAAAGTCAAATCCGAAATTAAAGGGGAGCTTAGCTATCATCCACTATGCAATACCCTATATATAGAGCCCAGCAGATTTGAGAAAGGGAGAGATCATTTTTGATAAGAATTTGAGAGCAAGTAGGAGAGAGAAAGTCCAAGAATTGTTTAGATATCTTTGTATTCTTGTTTCTTTGTAAGATTTTGAGGAGAATTTAATAAAGCATTGATACTAATTCTTGTAATTTGAGTAAGAGTTTGTTTAATCTTAATAGGGTGTAGTTGTGGGATTTCCTGCAACTACATAATGGCGCTACAAGCAGGGATTGATGGAAGAAAATTCAAGATAGTTTGAAGATAAGATCGCTGTGGTGATTTGAAAGAATTTGAGATAGTTGGTGAGGAAATCTGCGTGGATCGTTGAAATTAAAGAGATGATGGAACAAATCAACAAAGCAATTGAAGTTAAGGTAATTAAAACCAAAGAATATAGCAGGAGATTGGAGTGTAACCTGATAACAAGAGTAATGATTAACGAGTTCCATGATAATATTAAGGGAAGAATACATTAAAAAAAATTTGAAAGAAAGAAGATCATGACAGTGGAAAAGATATCACCATTGAAGGAGTGGGAGAAACAAAAAATTACATTTACAGCAGCTGAAATGTCAAAAGAAAACTTAAGTCACACAGCTCCGTTGGTAATTACAATAACTGCGGTGCAAAAGGAGAAGGATGAATCGATGAAGTCTATGGAAGAGTGGGCAATAAACAAAACCTTGGTGGATACATGAAGTTCAGTTAACATAATATTTTATCATGCATTGAGGGGTATGGGATACAAAGATGAAGAAATGACTTATTCAACATATCACACCCACGGATTGGGCAAGTCTACTACAAAACCTAAAGGTAGTAGTGCGAATGTTGATAGGGGAGATCGAAACGCAAGTGACATTATGTGTGGTGGATATGGAATCACCATATAACATGTTATTTGGAAGGCCATGGATACATGCAATTAAAGTCGTAGCATCAACATTACATTAGTGTATCAAGTTTCCTATACCAAGTAGAGTAGGTGAAATCATAGGAGATGTAGACGGTGCGAAAATGTGTTATCAGGCAGAAGTGGAAAATTATGAAGGACAAACAAAGAAGTGAAAAGCTCGCAGAAAGATAGCGAAAAAAGAAAGGAAAGAAGAAAATTTTAGGATTTACATGATAAAAGTAGAAGAAAGAAAAGGAATACCCACCGAAATTTCGGAGGAAGGAAAAAATTCAGTAAGGCAGTAAAAGAGCCGACACCAACAGGATAACCATAGTGGAGGAAGGTCTTTGGAAAAAAAAAACAAAAAAGGATACTATTGGACGAACACGCATGAGGATGCGGAAGAAGTATCAAGATGTTGCGAAGAATGTCAAAGACATGGAAAGAGGATACATGCACCTGGAGCACCTCTATCATCTTCAACAAGTGTGTGGCCCTTTGGAAAGTGGGGTTCAGATATTATGGGACCATTTATACCTAGATCTGTACAAAGAATATATTTGATAGTCGCAACAGATTACTTCACAAAATGGGAAGAAGTAAAGGCAGTACAACATATTCTTGATAAGGACATCTTCATATTTATTTTTGAAAACATCATTTGTAGATTTGGAATCCCTGCTCAGTTGGTGTCTGATAATGGAAAACTGTTAGAAAGACAGAACATAGAAATGTTGCTTAATACATTTAAGATAAAATGTGGGAAATCTACTCCTCTATATCCGCAGAGTAATGGACAAGCTAAGGCAACAAATAAAATAATCGCAGACACGTTAAAGAAGAAGTTGGAGGGACATAATAAAGTATGGTGTGAACAAGTCCATAATGCAGTTTGGGCTTATAATACAACCAGGCGAGAAGCTACATGAATGTCACCGTTCTATCTAACATATGGGGTCGAAGCAGTGTTCCCAACTGAGGTCATCATTCCTACCACAAAAAGAGAAGAATGGGAGAAACATTTAAGTGCAGACATGATTTTAACAAAGCTTGATGAGTTAAAAGAAAAAAGGGAACATGCCTTACAACATATGGATAATTATAAGCGAAGAATAGCCCGAGAATACAATAAGCGAGTTAAACCAAGAGAATTTCAGCCAAGGGAGTTGGTTCTACGAGAAATAAGAATATATCAGAGAGGGAATGATGGAAAATTAGAGAAGAAGTGGGATGGAACGTACATCATCAAATAAATAGTCGGAACATGGGCTTATAGACTGATGGATCCTTAGGGAAAAGATGTTGGTCAAAGCTGGGTAAACCATGGAACAGATTATATCTAAAGAAATATTATCCATTAAAAGATCTAGTACACATAGTTGCGAGTATGCGATAATTTCGCATAGATTGTATCTATAGCAACAGAATAAAAATGTGCAAAAACATTTAGAGAAATATATATCATTATAGAATAAAGAAACGTGAGAATCTCGCGGAAACGCGAAATTTTTTCGCATATAGCAATCCTACTATGGCGTGCACCCTAGTTCGCGAATAAAAATTCGCAAGAGGAAAATGTAAGACCTAAAGTGCGTCATAGAACATGGCTCAAGGAAAGGTTACACCGCTCCCGGAACCCGAGTCATGGAGAGTTGGGGTCAATAAAGCCTATCCAGGAGAGATATCTCGGATTTTCGATTTAAGCTCATGATCTAGATTGGACGAATGAGAGTCTCTCCTAAGGACTGCAGAGTATGATCAAGGTGCTTAAGTACATGGTTGAGCCAAGAGTTCCTGGGGCGTCTGGAGCGTACCTAGCCATTCTTGGAAAATCTTGACTATGATGCACTCGGTCCAAAGAAAACCCCACCTAGGGTGCAGTCTTGTAACCATGAGCCATATCGGCGAAGGGATAAGAAACTACGAAAACAATTTGTTGTTATTAAGACCGGATGGGAGGATCCAACCTTGTATGGTAGAGGTACGTCTCCTTGAAGGGGCAACCAGGGGGATGATAAGGACGTCACCCTCCACTAGGGAGCTGATATATGTCTAAGACACAAATGTCATGAGGCTTTTTACTCACGGGAGTATTAAGACTTGTCATATTTGTGCAAAGAACCTGAAGAGGCATAAATACTAAAGAAAGATAAGACGGGATCAATGGGTCAATACATGAAAGTGTAAGGACGTCCTACGATTTCTTCACAAGACGACAATGTCATGGGCTTTATATTCGCAACAATATTCAGGCATGTCATATTGTCACAAGAAAATATCTTGCTGGGGCAATAATAAAAGAAATTGATAAGAAAAAGTCAATGGGTCTTTACATGAAAATGTAGAGACGGCCTGCGATTTTGTCGCAAAGAGAAACAATAGCAAAATAAGACATTTTCTTAGGAAGGCAAAGTAAGACTACATGAAAAACAATATAACAAACTATATTTGCAAAATTTCATGATATACCTTGGACAATACCAAGATTTATTTGATAACATGTTTTATAGATCTTAACCATTTGATATTATGAAGATAAAAATTCACTTTTTCGCAAGAAAGATAATGAGAGGTAAGTATGGGAATTAGTAAAATAGAAGCATTATCTTTCTCGCAAGCTGAGGAGAAAATAAAAGTTTAAAGAAATTACAAGGTTCATTAAAGCATTGTTCGTCAAAGTAAACCAAGCAGAAGCAAAAACAATTCAAAAATTCAAAGATAAGAAACTAGATGCACTTCAATTTTCAGCATTAACTTCTCCAGGAGGGGTAAAGGGTATATCTTCTCCATCCTTCTCACTTTCCCGAACGTTTTATATCTCTTGTTACGTTCTAGATTTTTCTCCATTGGGATTTTCGCAAATAATTGCTTCTTTTGGGATTTCTTCTTCTCCTTTCTCAGAAACGATTTATTCATCACTTTCGAAGTCAAAGTCACTGTCAGGTTCACGGGGAACTTCATCAGGATCTACATATAGAGGTGCAACCTTTGTAGGACGAAGTCCTTTTTCAAGAAAAATGCTATTTACAAGAACTTCAGCTTTAAGGTGAACCTTGCGAAGAAGCGCTTTCTCACTGTTTCTAACTTCAATGTCCTTGAAATACTGGATATAATAAAATATTCTAGCAGCACAGTCACGAGAATGTACAAGAGAAGTAGTAAGAACCACAATCTCTTTGCAAACATTCGCTATCTTATACTTTAGAGAAGAAATAGAAGAACGAAGATTTCTCTCAGATTCTGCGAAGAATAAAAATACATAAAGTTATTAAAGGTGAAATTCACGAGAAGAATAAGAATTAATGATAAATAAATAAGAAAAGCGATGGAGGAAACCAGATCCTTATGACTACCTTCCTTCTGCGAAATAAGATGTTGAGATAATGCCAAGCTATTATTCTCCCAGTGTTTCAGTGCGTCGTCAAAATTATCCCCAATTAGACCTTTTAGACGGGACCGAAAATTCTTCTCATTAGAAATCAGAAAAGCATTTTCTTTTTCAAGAGAGGCATAAGATTCTTTTAATTGTGTGTGTTCCTCCTTAAGTTGGTTTACCTTCGTACTTAAAGTTATCCTACCTTGGGTAAGTTTATTCTTCTCAGCAATAGACATCTCAGTTACTTCTTTAAGATCATTTTTCAACGTGCAAAAGGTTCGCTCTTGATCATTATATATTTCTTGACGTATACTAATTTCTTGCGAAGAGATCGCCAACTTGTTTAGAAGAACTTGCATCTCTCGGGATAGAGTTTCATTTTCATCTGACAAGGTTTCAATCCTCAAATTAGCTTTAATTAATGAATAAGAAAGGTGGGATATTTCGCTACTTAATATTTCTTGCTCTCAAACTAATTGCGTATTCTCATTAGTAAGATTATCAATTTGGTCAATAGACTATGTGTAAAGATTGTCTAATTAACTATACTGGTCCATCAAATCTTCTTTGTCAGCTCGAGCCTCTTCAGCGACAAATTGAAAGTTAAACTTCTCCATTACTCGTTTCTGAAGGGAAGCTTAATATACGAACAAAATAGTATAAGGGAAATGAGCGTGAAAATATAAAATTATTGAAGAAGAAAATTCATGAACAAAGACAAGAAAACCATACCTTTTAAATCTTTTTTCTTCATGCGAAGATTCTCATAGTCAAGTGACATATTCTCTAGCTTTTGATTCTTTAAAGTCATAGCTTGGAGATTATTCCTTAAAGTTTCAATGTCCTTCTCTAAAGACGCTTGCGAAGCCGCTTTGTCAAGGCTAAAATACTTGCTTAAAATTTCGCAGACAACAAGCTTGGATGGATCTATAGGAGATTTCTGAACATCATTAAGAATGTCATATAAGACTTTGAAAGCGAAGTCCACTCCTTCAAAAGATTCTTTGTTAACTGGGAGGGATTCATAAGAAGAAGTAGTGATGATTGAGAGTTTGGGAATTGAGTCATCTTTCGCAAAGGGTGTATCTTTCGCAAGTGAAGGATGATGAGGGTTGCTGACTGAGATTAAGGAGGATTCAAACTTTGAGGCATCAGTTAAAAGGAAGGAAGAGGTTTCGTTCGCAGGAGGGTCAACAGGAGGGGATATATCTTTAACAACATCTTCTTGAACCGTAGGGATGGGAGTCGCAAGAGGTCTAAGTTCAGGAAATGAAATTGAAGATTTAATAGTCTTCAAATAGCGAGATTTCTTGACAGGCTTGTCAACTTCTTCACCATCCTGCGAATACCAACATAGATAAGAAACAGAGGCAACAATATTATTATTAAAGAAATAATTTTTCTTACTACCTTGATATTCGAAGGCTTTCTCTTAGCTACACCAACCTTGAGTTGTGAATCTTTGGAAGCATTAGGGTTTGAAATTTTAAATTTAGTTGCAGAATAGCTTTTAGTTGCAGAGGAGCTTTTGCTGAAACATAATTAGTATGGGAATTAGATAAAACAATAAAAAACAATCAAGGAAAACAGCAAGTTAAGATCAGTTCCAACAAAATCAAAAGAAGAAAAACAAAACCAACTTTGGTGAATCCATGATAACAGCAGCAGGTAGATCATATCGTAAAAATCAGAGATGAAGAAAGTTCCAGAGGTCGAAGATCTACAGAAACTAATAAGATGAAGAAGACGAAGTAAAAAGAGAAAATTATCTTTCCACTAGAGTCCTCCTTAAATAGGAAAAAAGAGATGACCGGTTGAATGCAGACGCGCCGGTAAATGGGGAAAAAAACACACGTGTAGGCAGTCATGCCTGATTTACAGAAGGTTGTCGGTGAAAAGAATGTGGAAAGACAAGAAGTTGCGGCAGTTCTCATATCATTCTTTTCTTCGCAGAGAAGACATGAGAAGAGGCAAGATGTAGGAGCAGAATATCGCAACTGATACTCGCCTACGAAATCAAAAGTCACAAACATTTGCGAATACCTCGCAAAGTACTTAAAGAAAGACGTAACAAGTAATGTCAGCATAGTTCATGAGGAAAGCGCGAGTAACTCGCGAGATTAACCTTTGTACGGTAGCGAGATTGTTGCAAATCAGATCCGAAATTAAAGGGGAGCTTAGCTGTCATCCACCATGAAATACCCTATATATAGAGCCCAGCAGATTTGAGAAAGGGAGAGATCATTTTTGATAAGAATTTGAGAGCAAGTAGGAGAGAGAAAGTCCAAGAATTGTTTAGATATCTTTGTATTCTTGTTTCTTTGTAAGATTTTAAGGAGAATTTAATAAAGTGTTGATACTAATTCTTGTAATTTGAGTAAGAGTTTGTGTAATCTTAATAGGGTGTAGTTGTAGGATTTCCTACAACTACAACATTTATCTTTATTTCCTTTGCTTCGAAGAGATTAAGATATAGAAGTCGCTACATTCGAGAAATTTTGCCAGACAGATTTCTTTTTCAAAGAAATCGGATGGAATGTTGTGTAATTCTATTGAAGAAATTGATGTTGTGGGTTTGGACGCTCTTAGGAATCATATGGAGTCAAAACCAGTTTGGCCTATTGGTCCTTTACTTCCTTCATTTTTACTGCGGCAGGGAAATCAGAAAAAGAACAATGGACCTCTTGTTCCTCAGTCAAGGACCGGGAATGAATTTGGGATTTCTCCAGAGAGTTGTATTGAATGGTTAAATCACCAAAAACCATCTTCAGTTTTCTTCATTTCATTTGGTTCACAAAATACAATTAGTGCTCCAAAAATGAAGGAATTAGCTCTGGGTTTGGAGAAAAGTGGCAAGTATTTCATATGGGCATTAAAACCACCAAGGGATTTGAGAATACATGTGAATTCGAATCGAAATGGTTGCCAGAAGGATTTGTAGAAAGAATGAATATAACTAAAAAGGGGTTTTTGGTCAAAAATTGGGCTCCTCAGTTGGAAATACTGTGTCATAGATCAACAGGGGCTTTTCTTAGTCATTGTGGATGGAATTCAGTCGTAGAGAGTTTGAGTCAAGGGGTACCCATAATTGGATGGCCCTTATTTGCAGAACAACCTTATAATTCAAAGATGTTACAAGAAGAGATGGGGTTTTGTGTGCAAATGGTTAGAGGAGATGAAACTGAGCTTTGTAGTGAGGATGTGAAGAAAGTAATTGAACAAGTAATGGATAGTAGTAAAGGAGATGAAATGAGGAACAATGCAACCGTAATAGCAGATAAAATTGGAGCTGCAATGAGAGAATATAAAGATGAAGCAGGTGGTCATCGGAAAGGGTCTTCTGAGATCGATTGATGATTTTCTTGCAACAAAAACTTCTGAGAAAGTAGCCGTATGATGCGGATCTTTAGCATGCATTTATACTATCAAATATGGGGTCATTTTCAGTTAAGCAGTTTTGGAATCCCCCTCCATTAATTCATCGTAATATGGGGGGTGGTTCTTTCGGGTCTGCCAAACTTTTGATTCCCGTAATAATTCTTGTTGGATGTCTAGGTTTATGTTTTCCTTTAAATTTTTGTATCTTTTATCAAGTATCGGTTCACTTTCAGTATCTTTTACCAAGTAGTTAAGAGTGGCTTCGTCAACTTAACTTAGTGTCATCGACTGCGACTTCCTCAATGTTGTCCCGCACTTGGGCACGTCCTCAGTATTACACTACCCAAAGCATCGAAAGATTTGGTGTCTGTTTTTGCTTTCATTCACTTGGCCATAATCGACCAAATCGGAACCTCCAAACTTTTGGGCGACTACTATCCGTGGAAACTCGCCGCAGGCTGTAAACTGTAGCCTAACGGATAGACGTATAATTATGGCCGTATTTGTGATCCCCTGTTTCTTCTTTTTATTGACATATCCTCATCTCGGGGGTTAGGTATCAAGCATTCTCACGTGCTTAATGTTTAGGTTGTCTAAAGTCTAATATAGATTACTTCAACTCCAGCGGAATAATGTCGGTAATCCTGTTGTGATAGCAGTGTTGGGTTTACGTCTTATTTTGTGACCCAATAGTCTTTGGTGCCCCCTTATCAATTAAGGGGGAGTGACTAACACATGCTTTGTTTGAAATGTTTTTGTTAACAAAAACATCCAGGAGACTTGTTTTTGAGTCTCACGGGTTTAGCTTCTTCTTTGAGAAGAGAAAGAAAGAGAGGAAGAAGAGAAAGAGAGTTAGAGAGAATTAATCCCCCATTTTTGGTGAGATTAGAGGCATCTTGAAGAGGAGAAGAAAGGGTTCTTGTTGAAGGATCTTTTGGTTGGTTGTGGTGGAGAATTGATTGATCAATTTCCACATCTCTTCAAAGGGGGAAAAATATAGGGTTTGTCAAACCCTAGTAGTAAGTATCTCAAATCACTTCTTGTTCTTAAATTGATAGTGAATCTCATATTATATATGAATGTATTGTTGATCCATCCTTAGGGGTGAGTGTAATTAGGCAAATTGATATCCAAGTGCTATAGGCACCTTGAGGTTGTTGTTATCCCCAAATTTGGGAGAATTGTGTGTAAGCCATTATTGTTATAGTGGAAGATTTGCCCGTGGTTTTTTACCCTTCACCTTGGAAGGGTTTTTCCACGTAATTGCCGGTGTTGTGTGATTGCTTCTATATCGTCATAGTTTGTGTATTTCCGCATTGTGTTTCATTGCTCGTGGAGGTTTCGTATTGCGCATAGCGGCTCGGATTTCGTAAGCCTCCCCCAACAAGTGGTATCAGAGCTTTTGGGTTGAGCTAATCCTGTGCAATGGCGGAAGCTAGCACTAGTAATAGAATGGTCAATTTGACCGGTGAGAACTTTGTCATATGGAAGGCGAAGATGGAAGACTGGTTATATTGTAAAGATCTCTATGGTTCAATAGAGAGCAAGGGAGTAAGGCCTGAGGCGACAAGTGCAGAAGATTGGAAGGTTACTAATCGAAAAGCAGTTGGTTATATTCGTCTGTGGATTGATGATAGCATTTTTCATCATGTGGCTAGTGAGACACTAGCATATCCTTTGTGGACCAAGTTAGAGGAGATATATGATCAGAAGTCTCCTTGTGAAAAAGCTCTTCTATTCAAAAATCTTGGAAAGCTGTGTTACAAGGAAGGGAGTTCAATGGCGCAACATTTAAATGAAATGAAGGGTATCATGAATCAGCTTACATCTATGGACCTCAAAATTCCTGAAGAGGTTCAAGCTTATTTGTTGCTAAATACTTTACCAGACAGTTGGGAGCCATTGAGGAATTGTCTCAGTTATTCACTCCGGACAAGAAGTTGAACATGACTGTTGCAACTAGCAGTTTCTTTGAGTGAAGAAGTTAGAAGAAGGTCATTAGACTCATCTCATTCAGAAGCTCTTGTGACAGAAAATCGGGATAGAAGAAAAGACAGAAGACAAGTTGGCCGTAGCAAGTCAAGGGGTAAATCAAAGTCCATAAAGGAAGTTGAATGTTGGAACTGTCATACGAGAGGTGATTATTCAAATGAATGCAGGAAGCCGAAGCAAGAACACAAGAAGGGGAAAGGAAATGATAACCAAGACAATGGTGTTGCAGCTATTGTGACAAATGATGATATCATTGTATTCTCAGATTGTAATGATGTTTGTGTTAGTTTTGCAGGTTCTGATTCAGAATGGATAGTTGATTCAGGTGCATCTTATCATGCTACTCCTCATGAAGATGTATTTACCTCCTACAAGGCTGGTGACTTTGGGTCAAGTCAGAATGGGCAACAGTGGTGTTGCGAAAATTGTAGGAATGGGTGATGTGAAGGTTGAGACCAGTGTTGGCTGTACGTTGGTTCTCAGAAATGTGCGACATGTACCAGATCTTCGTTTGAATCTAATGTCACCAGGAGTGTTAGATGATGAAGGGTACAACAATCACTTGGGTGATGGAAAATGGAAGCTAAGCAAGGGCTCCATGGTTATTGCAAGAGGCAAGAAGTGTGGCACATTGTACACGACACAAGTGAAGGTGTTGAAAGGTGAGTTGAATGTTGTTGACAAAGATTCAATCTCCGAGCTGTGGCATAGAAGACTTGGTCATCTTAGTGAGAAGGGAATTCAAATCCTCACCAAAAGACAAGTTTTGCCAAATGCCAAAGGTATGCAATTGGGTAAGTGTACTCATTGTTTAGTTGGTAAACAAACTAGAGTCTCTTTTCATAAAGCTTTACCCAAGCGCAATTCTGGTATTATTGATCTTGTTCATTCTGATGTATGTGGACCTTTAAGGGTCAAAACACTTGGTGGTGATGTTTATTTTGTTATTTTCATAGATGATGCTTCAAGGAAGGTTTGGTCATATGCAATCAAGACCAAAGATGATGTTGTTCCTGTGTTCAAGATGTTTCACAACATGGTGGAAAGAGAAACAGGTAGAACCTTGAAGTGCCTTCGTTCTGACAACGGGGGAGAGTACATTGGGCCACTTGAAGTGTATTGCAAGAGGATGGGTATACGTCATGAACAATCAGTACCGAAGACTCCACAACATAATGGTGTTGCAGAGAGGATGAACCGCACTATTCTTGAGAGAATAAGGTGCATGTTATCTCATTCCAAGTTGCATAAGCATTTCTGGGGTGAAGCAATGAATACTGCTGTGTATTTGATCAATCGATCTCCTTCAAGACCGCTAGATGGAGAAGTAGCAGAAAAGGTATGGAGAGACAAAGAGCCTACTTATGATCACTTGAAAGTGTTTGGTTGCAGGTCATTTGTTCATATCCCAAAAGATCAGAGATCAAAGCTTGACGACAAAGAAAAGCAGTGTGTGTTCCTAGGCTATGGAACAGAGAAGTTTGGTTAAAGATTTTGGGATCCAGTTGAGAAGAAGGTTATCAGAAGTAGGGATGCAGTATTCCTTGAAGACCAGACAATTGAAGACTTTGAGAAGAGTGAGATGCCAAAGCTTCAAGATGATATGACCTTGGATCCAAATCCAGTTGTTCCTACTCTTGAACAACATGATGATGATGTTGATGGTAATGGAAATGAAGATGAAGCTCATGAAGATGTTCCAGTGGGTGATGTTGAGCAAGAAGTGCAGCAACAACAACAACCAGAAGTTGAGTTGAGAAGATCCAGCAGGACCAGATTACCTTCAACAAAGTATCCACCACATGAGTATGTGATGCTCACAGATGCAGGTGAACCAGAGTCTTATGAAGAAGCTCTTAGTGTTCCTGAAAGTCAGAAGTGGTTGAAATCCATGAAAGAAGAGGTTGGCTCTTTAGATGAGAATGACACTTTTGATTTGGTTGACAAGCCTGAGAACAAGAAAATTCTGAAGAACAAGTGGGTGTATAGAATCAAGTCTGAAGATGGTAACTCACAACCAAGGTACAAAGCACGCTTAGTTGTGAAGGGTTATGAGCAGAGAAAGGGTGTTGACTTTGACGAGATTTTCTCACCGGTGGTGAGATTTTCTTCTATTCGGGTTGTCATGGCAATAGCCGCTAGTTTGGATCTTGAGATAGAACAACTAGATGTCAAGACAACATTTCTTCACGGTGAGTTGGAGGAAGATGTGTATATGGCACAACCCGAGGGTTTTGAAGTCAAAGGCAAAGAGCACATGGTGTGCAAGCTAAAGAAGAGTCTTTATGGTTTGAAGCAAGCTCCAAGAAGATGGTACAAGAAGTTTGAATCGTTCATGAAGGAACATGGGTACAAGAGGACGGCTTCAGATCATTGTGTATTCATTCAAAAATTTGTTGATGGTGATTTTCTTACTCTTTTGCTATATGTTGATGACATGCTTATTGTTGGCAAAGATAAGAAAAAGATTGACAGGTTGAAGTCAGATCTGAGCAAGTCTTTTGCTATGAAAGACTTGGGTGCATCAAAGCGTATTCTTGGCATGGAGATCACTCGTGATAGGAAAGCAAGGAAGTTGTGGCTATCACAAGAAAGCTACATTGAGAAGGTGTTGCAAAGATTCAACATGGACAAGGATGACCCAGTAAGTTGTCCACTTGCAAACCATTTTAAGTTAACTCGTGATCAATGTCCTGTGAATGATGTTGAGAAACGAAAGATGGAGAAAATTCCTTATGCGTCCGCAGTTGGTAGTTTGATGTATGCAATGGTATGTACAAGGCCGGATATAGCTCATGCAGTTGGAGTGGTAAGAAGATTTCTATCAAATCCTGCTATGGAGCATTGGGAAGCAGTGAAATGGATACTACGATATTTAAGGGGTACTTCTAATATGTGTTTGTGCTATGGAGGTGACAAGCCAGAGTTAGTTGGTTACACAGATTCATATTTGGCAGGTGCTCAAGATAGTCTCAAGTCTACATCAGGTTACTTATTTACCTATGCAGGGGGAGCTGTGTCTTGGCAATCGAAGTTACAAAAATGTGTGGCATTGTCTACTACAAAGGCAGAGTACATTGCAGCTACAGAGAGTTGCAAGGAGATGATATGGATGAAGAGGTTTGTTAGAGAACTCGGTGTGAAGCAACAGAGGTTCATCGTTTACTGTGACAGCCATAGTGCCATCCATCTCAGCAAGAACTCGAGTTTTCACTCGAGGTCCAAGCGCATCAATATTAGGTATCAGTGGATACAAGAAGTTCTCGAGGAGAAGGTCTTGTATATTGAGAAGATCCATACAGATGACAACGGTTCTGATATGATGACAAAGTCGATACCAAAATACAAGCATGTGTATTTCTGCAGCAGGGCAGGTTTGGTGGTGACGGGTACCTTACCATAAGTCGTAAGGGGAGATTGTTGGGTTTACGTCTTATTTTGTGACCCAATAGTCTTTGGTGCCCCCTTATCAATTAAGGGGGAGTGACTAACACATGCTTTGTTTGAAATGTTTTTGTTAACAAAAACATCCAGGAGACTTTTTTTTGAGTCTCACGGGTTTAGCTTCTTCTTTGAGAAGAGAAAAAAAAAGAGAAAGAAAGAGAGGAAGAAGAGAAAGAGAGTTAGATAGAATTAATCCCCCATTTTTGGTGAGATTAGAGGCATCTTGAAGAGGAGAAGAAAGGGTTCTTGTTGAAGGATCTTTTGGTTGGTTGTGGTGGAGAATTGATTGATCAATTTCCACATCTCTTCAAAGGGGGAAAAATATAGGGTTTGTCAAACCCTAGTAGTAAGTATCTCAAATCACTTCTTGTTCTTAAATTGATAGTGAATCTCATATTATATATGAATGTATTGTTGATCCATCCTTAGGGGTGAGTGTAATTAGGCAAATTGATATCCAAGTGCTATATGCACCTTGAGGTTGTTGTTATCCCCAAATTTGGGAGAATTGTGTGTAACCCATTATTGTTATAGTGGAAGATTTGCCCGTGGTTTTTTACCCTTCACCTTGGAGGGGTTTTTCCACGTAATTGCCGGTGTTGTGTGATTGCTTCTATATCGTCATAGTTTGTGTATTTCCGCATTGTGTTTCATTGCTCGTGTAGGTTTCGTATTGCGCATAGCGGCTCGGATTTCGTAAGCCTCCCCCAACAAGCAGTACTTAGCCAAGACGAGCACTCCTATTATACAATCTTGGTGGACTCTCTTAAGCAAGCATGGGTGCAGGAGGGTGAAGGTAAGGAAGATTTGGTAGATCAGATTCATCCACCAATCCTTCCATGTTTGCTCAGTGTTGTTAGGTTTGCCTAACAGATTAGTGGAAATTGTATAAAAAAATATTAATTTTGAAGAAACGTAACCAATCAAAAGAAAAAATGTCTAAGGATCTTCTTCTTAAACTACACAGGTCACCAAAAGTAATCTTATTTTTATTCATAATCTTCTTCAACAGTTGTTCAACTATTTCATCAGTTCAACTTCATCGTACTGATAAACAAGTAGGAAAGTTGAGATTTGTTACGCATCCTCAAGTGCCTGTACCACCATCTGGACCCTCTGGAAGAACAAATCGTCCATCTGGTCTTGATAAATCAGAACCTGGTTTGTCTCATTAGTCATGAGTATCAACATTCTATTATAAAAGGGCATCTGATAACGTATATTTTTTCGTTTCTCATTATGTGTTTTGATTGATTGATTGAAATAAAGGAGAGCCTAAATGAATTCCAAAGAAGACAATGTTGGGAGTTGTGTCAATTTTTGTTTTTTCTAGCTCAATTTTATTGTTTTTACATCGAAAACCACCTACCATGTAATTCATACTAGGAAATGACCCGTGCCATTATTTCACACTGTTTTACATTGAGGTATCGAACAACCTTTAAGAGTTCGCGAAAAAATACCATATCAATGGACTCCAAGAAGAGATCTAAATTTAAAATAGTTATATTGTATAATTTTGTTCTGTCTTCAACGGCCATTAAGAGGATCCTATCTGTTCCATTCACTTTATTTTCTTTATTTTTTTTTCCAATTTATTCCCAGTTCCGAAATCTTTCTTTTATTATATTAGAAAATAAGAAATGGGTAAATAAATTATCTTATTATGAGAATTTTCCATTAATGAAGTATATATTCACGATTCCCAGTTCCATTAGGAAGATGATACTCAATGGCTTATTGAGATCTAAGAGATTGAGAAGATGATTTTTGTTTATAATTTGAGAAAATGTGGTCATGGTGAGTGTCGGTGGTCTAGGGGAGTAGTTTGTTAGTAGTAAAATATGTATATTAAGGTACCTTAAATTGATTCAATCCATGTCTACCGTCTGGGTCTTTACGTTGTATTGGTGGTGGGATTGGTGGTCCATTCATATTGGTGGTGTGATTAGAGGTGCATTCACTTATCCGAAATTTAGTGAAGTTACTCTGGTGTTGTCAGAGTTCCAAAGTCCATTTATAATTACTGATCCAACAGCTGCAGCATCTTTCTTATGAATCTCTCCTAAATTTATTTATTTTCAAATTAATTTTAAAATTTTCTAACCCGGCAACCCAAATATATCTAAATGTCCATGAAACCAAAGGCAAGAAGGGTATAAACTTCTACCTATTTAAACTGAAGAAGCAGTTCTATTTGTCCAAAAATAAAAAACACTCACCCCCATACCATATGTGAACTAATAGTAAATCTCATCCATGTGATTTAAAGGAGAACTCATTTGTCGTTGTTATTCCTTCATCGATTTCTGGCATCGACAACCTCATTTGCCTCACCGTTGTGCATCCCAATAAATCCACGTAAAGTTGTTCATGACTGAACACCGATAATCTTAAATCGATTTCCACGAATTTCAGAGATTGTCCCTGAAACTTATTTATTGTCATTGTGTATGCCAATCTTACTGGGAATTTCTTTCTTGTCATCATAATTGGGACGTCTACCGAAGATCGATATCCTCGGGTCTGGCCCTGAATTGTGGTACAAAAGTTAAAAGTAAAATAAAATTAGTTGTACATGTGTGATACTTTGCTCCAAGCTGCCAGAGTATTCTGTCGTTGCGCAGTTGTGCTACGCTCCATAAATACAATTAGTTGATACGGGCTTAATGCAAGATCTCGTGGCCCGACAACGAAAGACCCAAACTCATTAAAGTACACACCAACATACCTTCAGAATATTGGGTGCACCACCATTTGGACCTCTGATTTATTTCAAGCATCTGCATTGTTATTGCTTCCCCACCGAAACTCGTGTCTTTATTCCAACCTGAATGTACCACCATTCTAAGGCTTATTTGGTAGAACTATGTGATTAACTCTGATCAACAGATCTTCCTCCCGCAAAATTATCACTTCCTCTAAATCTACCATCTCACCACCTACGTGAACCCCGACCACTATCAAAAGATGATGATCCACCCCTGCTATCCTTTTGATCCTTACCTTTATCACCCACTTCATCATCTGCAAAATTTCATAACTGTAACAATGCTTCTTAGCCAATCTATTGTTCATTCGAAGTTGCCAACCCCTTGTACTGCATAGGTCCATCCTTCTTAGCCCTAAACATTATTTTAACAGACACTATGTCATTAGCACAGGTCTCTGATAGAATAAAAAGATAACAAACAAAATATAAGTTTTTATTTTTTTTGCAATTTCCCTTTCAATAATCAAGGAACAGGCTCGGAGAAGTAAAGTAAAGATAACCACACTCTACATAGCCTTGAATAGAAATGTAAGAGTTGTTAAATGGTAGTCGTTATTAAATCCATCCAAAGATGACAATACCATCGAAGTGTACAATTAAGAAAATACTACCACGGAAGAAACTATGTAACCAACACAAAGTACAATTGATCAGTGGAGTTTAATGAATTTTACGCATTTTATATGGGAGCTCTATTTTGCTGCTTATGAAAAGACACAAAATTATTAACATTTCTTAGAAATAAAAAACAAATACCTCCAAATCAATTGTGAAGAGTTTGGGAATGAGTCGTGGGATCTTCCATAGCAAGAAACAAATTAGTTAGCAAAGACTTATTATGTGCTCGAAAGAAGTTTAAGCTTAAGGTTAAGTCAACAACTTGGAGAAATAAAAATCAAGAAATAAAAATCCAAGTAAGGTGCATATGATATGAACATGACTTACTTCCAAAAACAGCATCTCATTACCTTGTGCTTCACTCAAAATGTAGTTAGAAAATATCATTTTGTTGCTAGGTGAAAGAGATCGACAATATATTAAAGCAGAACTAATAGTTGTTAACCGGAGAGGTTCGAGGGGATTGATCATAAAGCAAACAATTGTGTTGGAGATTAAACTGTGGAGTGCATTATAAATTCAGTTATTTATGCAAGTACCTCAAGATTATTGAAAATGACTTGCCAAATTGCCGATTTCTCATTGCCGACGTGTAGATGTTTTTCCCTGTTCTGAATTGCTTCTTTTTGTCTTCAAACAGCACTCATTACGATCTTCGCCTTAGTCAGGAAGCACTGATGCGGGATCTGCGATAACTGGAAGAACTAATTGGTAAACAAATCAAATTAGACAAACTTCTTATTTGCATTAAAATAGAGTAGAAGGAAAAAACACAAAACGCAGCTCTTCTGAAACCTAATACATACCAACCAATGTAATTATAAATGGACAGGGACAAATACACTATGAAACATGGAAAGTTACAAACAGACAACGAAAACTTGAGCCTTCCTTTGTGGAATATGTAGCATGACTACTTGGATTTGTCTCCTACCATTTTTATCCTCCAAAAATGGAATCCTTCAATTTTCCTGCTTAACACAGAGGAAATACATGTACAGAAATGCCTAGGGATACTATTGTGTTCACCCGAAATAAAACATTGTATGACTCCTTACAACCGTTGGATGAACATAAACTTAGATGGAACTGGGAGGGCGGTGAAATTGATACTGGGGATTTTAATAAAGTGCCACATTTCCAATTTCTGGTTTAAGAAAATGTCACCGTTTTTTTGAAAGTTTATAAAATGCCATATTGTTGACATTTTCCATCCCGTTTTTTTTTTTTGAGAAAACAGTTAACTAACGTTAGTGCATAGTGTCACTAAATCTCCCATATGAAATGACATTCAAGCCCTTGAATCAGTTAATTGAGAATTAGTTGACTCGTGACTCGTTATCGAGTTGAAACAAACTGAATCCTTTTATGCACCAGCAGCTCCACTATCATCTCAGTTGCAACTCATTGTAGCAGTGCATCCTTTCATTCACCAGCACCAACCTATCCTTTCAAATCAGACATCCTAAGATTATCAAAGTCTACAATATCATCCATTTAATTCTTAAATTCAAAAATAATACAGTAGGTACCTAAACTCTATAACCTCTTACAATTAACCATTCATTCAATGTACCAGTTCAGCTCATTCACAACAGTTTCATAACACACAACACCTGCAATTCAATTAACACAGGCAACTATACCCAGCTTCTGAACCAAACACACAACAGTACCAGCTGCAGTTCATAACCATTCCTATTAGCTCACAATCGCATCATCAAAATATTCCCACTAACTTCAAGACTACACCAGCTCAAGTTCACCTGCAATTTCCTACAAATACATCTACAAATAACAGCTGCTACCCTTTTCTGCATTCTATAGAATCACCTCTAGTGCCTTAGTTCCATTGCAGCTTCTGATTCCATAGCTGCTGCATCTAAATCTCAATTTCATCCCTGAATTATCACCACCAACTACAAACACCAATCTGCTTATTCTTCCTATCTATATGTGGATCGAATTCTCATTCTCCATCAACTATTTCACCTTGTTCTTCTCTAGAAACCCCTTATGAAAACTTCCACCATTTTACTGTCATCTCAAACCCATTCACTGACCCGTGATAATCACCAAAAATTCAATCAGTAACAGACCATGGCAGCAACACACTTCCAGCTCAATTACTTTCTATCTTGAGCTCCTCTCAATTTCAAACTCAATAACTAGCAGAATCAATCTATCCAACAGCTCCTTAAAAAGCACCACCATCTACCAAATCGATCTTCTAAAACTTTATTTAACCAACCACAGACTCCATCATCACCTGCATCTCTTCACCGATTAAGTTCAAACTCAAAACCCCTCTGCCATTAATCCTTGCTTGCCTGAATGGATCTGAATCTCATTGATTCACTTCTCTTCAATCAGAATAGAACCCTAACCAATTTATTACTCCAATTTTATCTTCTTCATCATTCATGCAGTTCACCAACTAATTCCCTTCATTCAATTTTCAATTTCAAATCCAGAAACCCAACTAAGTCTTTGATTTACTTCTTGTTTGAGTTTGAATCAACTGTACACAATCCTCACCACCAGTAATCATTTCTTAATGTTCTTCTAATATTTTCGGATTTCAAAACCTCAAAATTATCTCTCAGACTCGCTAGGATTGAAGAACAAGGGAAAAGAGGAGAAGAGAGAGGACCAAGAAGAGAAAATAAAACTCTCTTTCGGACGGTTTTGGATAAACCAAAGTGAAACGAGTAATTGAGAAGGTTAGTTAGGTCATTATGCTATAATTGTTTGACTTTTTCAATAGCAATTGACTGATCAAGTGGGCCTTAAATACTTGACGTGTGTGGCATTTTATAAACTTTAAAAAAAACGGTGGCATTTTCTTAAACCGGAAATTGGAAGTGTGGCACTTTATTAAAATCCCCATTGATAATTAGTAACTTTTTAAGAGCAAATTGATCCCAAAACAGTTTCATCCTCTTCAATTTCTTCATCAAACAACTCAGTCATCCTGAAAAGATTCCTAGAAAAAATAACGATCATTCAATATAGTTTTTATAATCTCAAGTGAATAACAGCTTATACTACATCAAATTTCACAATAGTTATTAGGTTTTTAATACACAATTTCAAAATATCCACATCGAGGTATAATTTTGGTTCCTCTTTTAATTCTTACCGGCTCAAATGCTTGAGATTCAATCAAAACCGGACTAATAGAAAAGTAGCAACTCACCGTTTCCCTTGAGTTGCTCGAGAACCACCTGATTTTCTACTACTGAGGTAAGATTACTTGGTGGAAAATGGGAATGATAACACAACTTTTTTTCAGGTTTAGATTCCAGGGTGAGAGGTATGGTTTTAGCAGGTATTAGGATTACAATGGTTTCATCAGTAGAGAAGTTTAAAAGAAAGATCGAGTACCTGATGCTTCGTAATTTCGAAGGGCGGGTATGATGATGAGCAACAATAGTGCCTGAGAATTTGGCATCTCATAGATTTCTTTGCATGAATATTTATCCATTTCGTCTCTGGGGAACTATTGCACGATTGAACTCGATTGGATTTCACTAATGCGAGAGATAATACCAAGGGAGTTTTGGAATAGAAAGGGTCAATTTTTCAGCGAAAATCATGAATTCAATCGCCGGAGTAAATATCAAATTGATTACAACCAATAAACTAGAACACCGCTGCCACGGTGAGGAGTGTCGACCGAAAAAAAAAAAAAAAACGAAACACCACTATAATAGGACTGCATTAAGTGATGCCCGTACCATACGTGCCGGGATGGGCTAATAGATATCATGAGATTGTTTATATCAAGAGCCACAAAATGATCTGCAAAATGGGAGTATGTTAATTATCAAATCAGCCGTTAACATATAAAACCACTCCATGACCTCACATGGACAACTGCGGCACTGCCTTACATTTTAGCACCAGATGAATGCATGAGACACACGTGGAAATAAGGTGAATGCATGAGACACACGTGGAAATAAGGATAATAATGTAATTTGAGTTATTCTAACAAAACTAAAATGAAAAACATAATCTCTCTTCACTCTTCACTTTCTCCGCCTCTTTTGCTCCTTGTTCTCCTACCTCTCAAAACAAATATAAAGCTACTGCTTTTTCTCGTTATTTTGTGTTGATCTGAATGGTTTTTTTTTTCATTTTGTTTTTCGAATCAGACATATTCTCAAGTTTTTTACTTCTTGATTAGTTGCTCTTAAAGAATTTGAATTTTCTTTTGTCTTCTTTTCTTCTTCTTTTCATTTGATTTTAAACTACTCAACTTATTGTTTTTTATTTTATTTTTTTATCATAGTACTTGTCTGGGCTAAGGCCTATTCCTATGCACATGCCAAAAAAATGGTGGTTGGCATGCCAAACCATTTGCGCCACTATGAGAAACCGCTGAGCGATCGAATCCCTAGCGAGCGATATTGTCAATATCGCTCGAAATTCACTACACCACGGGAAAAACAGTTATCTACAACTGTAACTTTACAACTCATATTTTTAAAGTTGTGAAAGGTGGCATTTTTTACTACCTTTACCAAATAATAGTTGTCAAAGTTAAAAAACGTCCAACTCTTAGGACAAAGAGGACCAAAGAGTAGTGACGAGAATCAAAACCACAACATTTGTGTGCAAAGAGTAGTGACCACCTTTAGACTTTAACTACTCATAATGTAAAGATAGTGAATCACTATATAACAAAATTCATAAGAGTTGTTGAAGTTAAAAAAAAATATTGGTTCGAAAAAAGTTATTGGAGAGATTCGAACACAAGCCTACTACACGTTAGTACAAGTCATCAACCTTCCTTTCGTATTCACAATGTTGGTATAGTTTTGTGTTTTCTTTGTCATGCATAATCACAACCTCTATAAGAGTTGTAAAAAAAAATTGATTTTGAAAAATAAAATAAAATAAGAGGGTGAGGTGAGTCGAACCTGAGCCTCTTCCTTCCAAGTCTAGGATTCCAACCATTCTTCCACATTTACAATTCTGATTATATTTTACATCTAATTTTATAAAAAAATGATAAGGAAAAAAATGTTAAGGAAAAATAAATAAATGGATGGTTATGATGGGAAATTGAAAAGATAAGAAGAAAAATATAAATAAACTTTCTAAAACCCCCCTTAAGAGTCGTTGTAGAGGTAGAAACACTTCTGCTAAATTTTTCTCACTTTTGCCAGATTTTATTCACTTCTGCAAAAAAAATTCTCACTTCTGCTAAATTTTTCTCACTTCTAATAAAAACTATTTTCTCTAACACCCCTCACTGAATTCTAAAAATTTAGGCCTTTTGAGATTCGGTAGAAATATCTAAAATAAGGTTTTTTAAGCTTTCAGAGAATATTCCAATGGAATCTTACCTGTAAATGGTTCATCTTTACGAGTTTCTATGATATATCCTGATAAATTTGGAGATAGAACCACTTCGTAAAGTCGAGTGTGCATACAATATGCCATAATGGGGTATGTTTAAAGTTTTGGGTAATATTTCGAAGGAATCTTACATGTAAATGGATGGATTCATCATTCTTACCAAGTTTCCAACTTATAGTAGTCCACTCCCAGCAAGGTTTCGATCTCGGAGCCAGGGTATATATGCATACAATATGCCAAAATAGGGTTAGTTTAAGGTTTCGGGGAATATTCCGAAGAAATCTTACCTGTAAATGGATGGATTCATCGTTCTTACCAAGTTTCCGACTTATAGTAGTCCACTCACGGCCAGGTTTCGATATCAGACCCAAGGTATGCGCACTTTATGCCAGAATAGGGTTTGTTTAAGGTTTCGGGGAATATTCCAAAGGAATCTTACTTGTAAATGGATGGATTCATAGTTTTTACCAAGTTTTCGGCTTATAGTAGTCCACTCACGACCAGGTTTCGATCTCGGAGCCACGGTATGAATACAATATGTCAGCATAGGGTTTGTTTAAGGTTCCGGGGAATATTTCGAAGCAATCTTACCTGTAAATGGATGGATTCATCGTTCTTACCAAGTTTTCGGCTTATAGTAGTCCACTCACGACCAGGTTTGGATCTCAGAGCCAGGGTATGAATAAAATATGGAAGAATAGGGTTTGTTTAAGGTTCCGGGGAATATTTCGAAGCAATCTTACCTGTAAATGGATGGATTCATCGTTCTTACCAAGTCTAAATCTAGTAATCTTTGAACCTGTGATGTTCAATTCTGATATATTTCGTCTCCAGTTCATCTAAAATTGAAACTCAGGTCTAATTCTAGTAATCTTTGAACCTGTGATGTTCAATTCTGATATATTTCGTCTCCAGTTCATTCGAAAGAGAAACTCAGGTCTAATTCTAGTAATCTTTGAACCTGTGATGTTCAATCTGATATATTCCATCTCCAGTTCATTCGAAAGAAAAACTCGGGTCTAACTCTAGTAATCTTTGAACCTGTTATATTCAATTCGGATATATTTCGTCTCCATTTCATCCGAAAGATAAACTCAGGTCTAAATCTAGTAATCTTCGAACCTGTGATGTTCAATTCTGATATATTTCATCTCCAGTTCATCCGAAAGACAAACTCGGGTCTAACTCTAGTAATCTTTGGACATGTGATGTTCAATTCTGATATATTTCGTCTCTAGTTCATCCGAAAGGCAAACTCAGGTCTAACTCTAGTAATCTTTGAACTTGTGATGTTCAATTCTGATGTAATATGCCAGGTTTGGATCTCTGGGCCAGGGTATACATATAATATGCCAGAATATGGTTTGTTTAAGGTTTTGGAAAATATTCTGAAGGAATCTTACCTATAAATATATGGATTCATCATTTTTACCAAGTTTCCGACTTATAGTAGTCCACTCCCGGCCAGGTTTCAATCTCGAAGCCATGGTATGCATACAATATTCTAGAATAAGGTTCTTTAAGGTTTCGGGGAATATTCCAAAGGAATCTTACCTATTAATGGATGGATTCATCGTTTTTACCAAGTTTTCGACTTATAGTAGTCCACTCCTCATTAGGTTTCGATCTTAGAGCCAAGGTATGCATATACAATATGCCATAATAGGGTTTCTTTAAGGTTTCGGGGAATCTTCTGGATGGATTCATCGATATACCATATTTGGATGGATTCATCGTTATACCACATTTGAAGTTCGAATTGACACTGAGCTTCATACTTATCGATTTCAATGATGTGTCATGCTAAGTTTGAAGTCTGAATCTTTCCGGAGCTTCTCGGTTCATAGTTTTTATGTCGTTATACCACATTTGAAGTTCGAATCAACACCTAAGTTTCATATATATCAATTTTGATGATGTATCCTTCTAGGTTTGAAGATAGAACCCTCCCGGAGCTTCTCGGTTCATAGTTTGTATTCCATTATACCATATTTGAAGTTTGAATCGACACTGAGATTCATATTTATCTATTTCGGTGATGTATCCTTCTAGGTTTGAAGATAGAACCCTCCCGGAGCTTCTAGGTTCATAGTTTGTATGCCAGTATACCACATTTGAAGTTCGAATCGACACTGAGCTTCATATTTATCGATTTCAATGATGTGTCATGCTAAGTTTGAAGTCTGAACCTTCCCGGAGCTTCTCGGTTCATAGTTTGTATGTCGTTATACCATATTTGAAGTTCGAATCAACACCTAAGTTTCATATATATCAATTTCGGTGATGTATCCTTCTAGGTTGGAAGATAGAACCCTCCCTGAGCTTTTCGGTTCATAGTTTGTATGCCATCATACCACATTTGAAGTTTGAATCGACATTGAGATTCATATTTATCGATTTCGGTGATGTATCCTTCTAGGTTTGAAGATAGAACCCTCCCGGAGCTTCTCGGTTCATAGTTTGTATGCCATTATACCACATTTGAAGTTCGAATAGACACTGAGATTCATATATATCGATTTCGTTGATGTATCATGCTAAGTTTGAAGTCTGAACCCTCCCAGAGCTTATTGGTTCATAGAAATTACTTCATGACCTATGCGACTAGTCGAAATTCAAAACAGAAGCATAAATAAGTACACCAATTATCGAATTCACTTCTCATTTTCCATCTTCATTCTTATACATTTTTTGTATTTTTTGTATCATAATATCGATAACAATGTCCTAAATTTATTAATATTTTTTTTGGATTTTTTTTCATGTCGAATGTTGATAATAAACCGAATATATGAGTTCGCAGTAGAACAAGAGAAACACACATGGTGCTCAATCCGTGTGACCATCCCAAATACAATTCAGTCTTCCAGATTTTTTCATAATCTGTATGACACTCTTAATTCAGATCCTTACCGTCCAATATTTTTTACATAATTCAAAGATTTTTCTCTCTCCTTTGGAGATCAGTTTCATCTCTCTGAAACAGAAAAAAAAACCTAATCTCTCGGAAAAAAAAAACTCCATTAAATCTATGGATCTAAAGAAGAAAGACATAAACAGATGAAGAAAAGCATTTCCTCCATTTCCTCCTCTTTTCTACTCCATTATATGTATGATGTGATAACTTTCAAGGGTTTGATAGATGGGATTGAGATTCGGTTTGAGAGAATCAATTGATGTGAGTATGTACATGTTGAAGTGATGGTGCTGCTGTGAACCATGGAAGAGAACTACTAGGGATAGTTATAGATTCGTGATGAACAAAGAGAAGCAGTTACGTTTTGAATCTGACTTTTGAATTGAATGAAATCGAATAGTAAATTGAGTATTAATTGATGAAGAAAAAAAAGGGTATTGTTTAGTTTTAGTTGTGGGAATGTTTTTAGATGAAGAATCAAAGAATTCGGGTTTGGATTTTTAGTCCTGGAATCAAGATAAGAATCAAGATTTGGTTACTGGGGAAGGTAATTTACATGGTAAGACTGCGGTGAACAATCTCTCCTGCAATTTCTCCTTTGGGGATCGATTTAAGGTAATTAGTAATTTATCTTGTATTCCTTGAGAAATTTACAGTTGATGATACTCATATGTTTACTTAAACCTCTCTGGGTTTGGGTGGGTTCATTTTATTTAGTTTTTATACCGGTTTGTATCTTTCTCTATTAGATGTTTTCTTCCAATTTCATCAATTTTCGTTTTCGGTTTGTATATTAGTTTTAAATCAAACCATTGGATCTCTGTAATTTTCACATATGTTGTTTTTTACAGTATTATGAAACCTCTGTTATATTTGTAGTACGATCGGAGATGGAGATGTGATGAAACCAACCAGGTTCAGATTACATTGCTACAGATTTCAGATCACTGTGCAGCGACAGAAACCCATGAAAATAGATGTTTTACAGTGTATAATGACCTGGATTTTTAATGGGAGTAACCCATTTAGTCTATGATGTTTCTGTAAAAATTTCAATTCAATATGAGTTAGAGAAGTACCCCAACCAACTGAGTTTTACAAGTTTTTTTTTGTTTTTCTCAATCACACGATTTTTATGTACTTTGAATGAAAAATGGAATGTTCTTTACAAAAAGCTCAGCAAAATAGAGAAACTAAAGAAAACAAATAAGAAAGATACAAAATCAAGGACATAATGAAAAAATAGCCTATCTGCAGAGTCTATGATACTTTACTCCTGGCATTTCAATACGACTCAGTGATTGTGGCCTCCCCATTTTTGTAATTCTTTCCCCTGCTCTTAAATGTGCTCCTTCCTTAGCTAAATTTCCTGCAGAGAAGTTTACTTCCCTGTATCTTTGTTGATATTGGATTTCATTCAGACTGCTACAAGTTTTACTCCATCTATTGATAATGAACCATGGTACTTTATTACTCTTAAAATCTTTTATAACATTTGGGGAGTGTGAGCATATTATGATACGACTGCATTCCAATGTTGCTGCCCATTCCAGCGCACAGACTACTGCCATGATCTCAGCAATATATGTATTAGCAACAACAATTCCTCCTGACAAATTCCCCACCACCTGAAAAAAATGATCTCTAACAATAACACCCAAACCGGCATTTCCTGGGTTACCCAAAGAGACTCCATAACAGCAAAATAGAAGAAATCCTTCTCTAGGGGGTATCCAAAAACATTCTCTGATTTCTTTGTATTTAATGGATCTAGGTCCTAGTTTTAATAATACAATAATTTGCAGATCATAATCCATTTCCCATCTGTTTCCTTTCATTCTAAGGCCACCTTCATGTACTAATTGCCATATTCTGCATTTAAATCTGTTTTCACAGGGGGGTAAATTATCAAAGAAATACCTGTTTTTCTGGAACCATAGTTTTCTCACTGTAGAGCAAGCTGTAGTTATCCAAACTTCTTTCATTAGAGATCTCTTCTGCTTAGCCCTATTCCAGATATCCTCAAATGACAATGGATTAACAAAACCAAAGATGGTTCTCAGCCAAAACCATATTTTCACACTGAAACTGCAAGACCATAAAAGATGAGCCATTGAATCTTGATCAGATTTACATATGAAACATTTAGATACCATTTCATAACCTTGTTGAACTCTTTTGACATCATCCACATATATCCCTTGAATTATTTTCCATACATTACTAGAGATTGAAGGATGCATAAATGATTTCCATATCTTAGCAGGCCAGTGTAATTTTGGTTCTTTCTCCCTTATTATATTTACAGCAGAGGAAGTGTTGAGCTCACCTTTCACATCCCCAATCCAAAAAGGCTTGTCAGTCCCACCACTTACTATTGGTAAATTTTTATTTGCCAAGAAAGATCTTAACCCCACAGGGATTATCCATTCACCATCTTGTAATAAGTCTTGGACTTTCATATTGAGATTTTCCTTTACATAGTCATTCAATACTATATTCTCAATTAAGGGGGTGTCATCAATCCAAATATCAAACCAGACAGAAACTTGAGCTCCATCACCTATGCTCCATCTTAAATCATCTTTGATAGCTATCCAAGCCCATTTAAGTCTTGTCCATACAAATGAGTATTTCCATTTTAAGCTCCATTGACCATTCTTATCTTTAAATTTGCTAGCACAAAACATTTCCCAGTCTTCTTGAGAATGTAAAATCCTCCACATCATCTTCATGAGGAGAGATTTGTTGATCACTTCTAGTCTTCTTATGCCCAAACATCCTTCTTCATAAGGTGTACAAACTTTGTTCCAAGCCAAGGTAGAAAATTTTCTTCATTCATCCTCTCCAGTCCATAGGAAATTCCTAATTATCCTGTCACAAATTTTGATAATAGAGGAAGGCCATTTATAAACATACATGTTATAAATTGGTATGCTACATAATATAGATTTCACCAACACCAACTTATCATGAAATGATAACAATTTACCCTTCCAGGAAGCTAACTGACTTTGAAGCATTTCTACCATTGACCAGATGGTGGATGATTTTACTCTTCCAGGCATAAGAATGACACCAAGATACTTGTCTGGGAAAGATGAAAGTTCCATATGGAATAGATTAGAAATCATAGTTTTCCTTGAAGTACTTATTCCATCTGCAAAAAATTTACTCTTTGTTCTATTGATACACTGGCCTGATCTTTGTTGATAGTCATTTAAGAACTGATTCAAATGTTCTAACCCTTTTTTACTTACACTTCAGAATATAAACACATCATCTGCAAATAGTAGATGAGTGGGAGATATACCTTTTCTTGTAACCATTGGCCGAATCTTCTGTAGTTCAAACAATTTAGTTAATCCCCTGCTTAAGACTTCTTCCATTAATACAAAAAGAATAGGTGAAAGTGGGTCCCCTTTCTTCAAACCCCTGCCCACTGGAAAAAATCCACATGGTCCACCATTTAGCATAACAGATATTCTTGCTGATTGAAGTAAAAAGATTTAACCATCCACACCATTCTTGAGAAAACCCATACTTTTGCATAACCAAGAATAAGAAATCCCAGTTGACAGTGTCATATGCCTGGGAGATATCTAGTTTTAGACCAACATTACCACCACTTCTTTTTGATCTCATATCATTCACAAGCTCAGATGCTAGAAGGACATGTTCATGTATATTTCTTCCCTTAATGAAACCTACTTGTTGAGGAGAAATAAATTTAGGCATCAATGTATTCATTCTGTTAGTTATAATCTTTGTAAAAAAATTTAAAACATACATTACTTAGTCCAATAGGTCTGAATTGACTAGATTTTTTTGCACTATGTACCTTAGAAATGAGAGTCAAAAGGTTGGAGTTAAGCCCTTTGGGGATGAATCTTCTTCTCCAGCAGAATTGGGTAACAACCACTAAATCTTGTTTTATCACTGCCCAACAAGCTCTGTAAAACATCCCAGAAAATCCATATGGACCAGGTGCACTCTCAGGGTCTATATCAAAGATAGTTGCTTTAATTTCTTCTTCTTCAGGGATAAAATCCAACTTGCTTTGATCTTCTATAGTGACAGCACTTGGAATAACTTCCAGCAGTGAGTTAATAATACTAGCTTCTTTATATTGGAATTTCCCCTCAAAATGATTAACCAACATTTCAGCAATTTTTGCTTGATCAATAATTAGATTGACTTTATCCTCCTCTAATTCACAAATAAGATTTTGTGAATGTCTGATTTTCAAATTAGTATGGAAAAAATTAGAATTAGAAGAACCTTCTTTGATCCATTTTACTCTTGATTTTTTTCCTCAGTAATGTATTATATTGTACTTCTCTACTGTTATAATCATTTTGAGCTTCAACAAGTTGTTTTAAAGCCTCTTCATTATCTGGACTAGCATCTGAATTAAGAATTGATTCTTTTACTTTTTGTTCAGCTTCTTCGATTTTAATTGTTACATCACCAAAAATATGCCAGTTCCACCACTTCAAGAATTTTTTCAGTCTCTTGATCTTTTGTAGCCAAACATAAGAAGGATCACCAAATAAATCTTCTTTCCAATTTGCTTCTACTGCTTTCATGAAATCTGGATGTGAGAGCCACATTTTTTGAAATCTTAAGGGAGCATTGTGAGGTTTCGTAATATTCACACACCCCCCAAATAAAGGAGAATGATCAGAAGCTATGCGAAGGCCTACTTTATATCCCCAGTCACTAAACTTTTTTAGAAACTTCAAATTATACATTACTCTGTCTAGATTACAGAGAATCCTGTTACCCCCCTACTGACAATTAGACCAGGAGAATTGTAGACCATTCTTAGGAGCCTGAAGTAATTCACATTTATCTAAACAATTATTAAATTCAAGCATAGCTTTTCTCTTTGGCTTTCTTCCTCCAATTTTTTCTTCTATTGATTTGACTACATTAAAATCACCTAAGATTATCCAAGGTAATTGAAGATCACTCAACATCTCCATTTCTGACCATAAAAATCTTCTCTGATTAACATCCACATGTGCATGTACCCCAGAAACTAAAACACCGCTTACATTCACTGTAATCATCTGACTAGACATTGAAATAACAGAAGGAGTAGTTATGGAAGAATTCCAAAATAACCAGATATTCCCCTTTTTATTAAGAACTAAATTATGAATCATCATTTTTTGCATACCAGGCAGATTTAATTTATTGAAAAATTCAGAATTACAGAAAATTTTAGGTTCTGCAATCCAAACTAATGAAGGATGAAATTTTTTAACATAAGACCATAACTTGTCTTGGGCCCTCCTCATTCTCAGGCCCCTAATGTTCCAATAGAATATTTTCATGGTTTGGATTGGAGGTGTTGGGTACCTCCTTTCCCTTGTTGTTTTCTAAAATTATATTTAGTAGAAGCAATGACTGGTTTACTAATCTTTGGAGAAGAATGTATGCTTTTGGAAGTACTGCCTTCATTAGTTGGAACATTCATCCCTTTTTCCAATGTTTTAACCCATGAAGTTACAGGAATCATCTCATTTGTAATTTTCCCAGACTTTCTATCAATAAATTTAACTTCACTTAGAGGATTTGAATATTTTGCAGGATCTTCATTTGTGTTTTTACCAGATATTTCATCTATAAACTTCACTTCACCTGGAGGTATTGAATTGTTTGCATCTATTTGTATTAGTTTAGAAGGATCTAATTCAGCTTCTAACTCATTTTCAGAAATATTTTCCACTTCACCTTCTTCATATTCTATAGGACTATATCTGCTAACTTGTGTAAAGAATTCTACACTTTTCGCTGCTTGTGGAATCATTTCTATAGTATTCACTATTGAATCTTCAACTTCACTTCTATCACAAATATCAAATGGAACTTGATGTTGATTTTTATCCCCCTTAACTGTTTTATGTTTTGCACTTTGTTGATGAATGGGACTACCAGCAGGTACACCAACTCTAGCATCTCCATCACCCTTTCTCATATTTTTTGATTTTTCCACTCTGCACTCAGTAATCAAATGTCCCACAATCTTGCATGTGTTGTAGAACTTAGGACAATCTGGAATCACAATATCTTGAAAAAAACCTCCAATCTTAGTATTAATCCAAATTTTTGCTGGAATTGGTTGAGCAAAATCCACCTCAACCAAAACATTTGCATAGTATCCAAATTCACATTACAAAGTGGCTTCATCTACTTTAACTGGAGTACCAAATTCCTTACATATGTCAAACAAAATTTTCTGCTTCAAAAATTCCAAACCTAGACCTGGAAAACGTACCCAGACCGAGGCCTTAGATTCTTTGATATCCAGGTAGAACATTTGACATCCAATTCCGAACTCTCAAGATTTGATTGTTGACTTCCCATGATCCTGCTTTAATGTAATAACGATCAAGCTCATTTTCTAGCTTGATGGTAAACCAACCTTTACCTAGAGGAATAAGTTTACAGTCTCCCACTAATTTCCATTGTTGTCTCAAAATTATAGCTGCATCAGAAAAATTTACTTTCTGTAAATCTAACCTCCCAATTAGTGAAAATTTCCATGGATCTAAACTTTCTTCAAAAATATCATCAGGTAAATTGATTGATGGGTATTTGATAGATTCGGGTTCATTATTAGAAGAAAAACCCAAATCGATCATGATTTGTTGAGTTAATAGGTTTTGATTTAACAACAGAAAAGAAAAGAACTTAATACAACACCACCGATCATTTAGTTAAGCTAGAATAAAGTTTTAAGACAAAAATTCACCTGAATTAATGGTAAGATCGATCGAAAAAACAAAATCTGGAAGAGAGAAAATTCGCCGAGTTAGTCGCCCGATTCGCAGAGCTTAACTCAGAGAAAATCACTGTTTATAATTGTAAGTTATAAGAGTTTTACAAGTGAACTTGTAGAAATTCAGTTTGAGTTGAACTTATAGAATCAGTGGTAAATTAGGTTATAACCGTTACTTTTCTATGAAATTTTGATTCAATGCCTGAGATATATCTTTGAATGTGTGGTATAATTTTCTGTTGGATCATATTAGTATTCATGAATAATTTGACAGGTCAAGTTGTAAGTGTCGACAAACTCTAGATAAGGTGGTGGTGATGTACATGTTCAAACCCTATTTTAAATCTGTTGGTGTTTGAATGTGCAATGGTTATGGATGCAGGTACAAGAGAAGAGAAAGTGTTAGTGAATGGTTGTGTGGAGCTGGAATTCATGGAGCTACAGATATTGGGGTGCGTCATCTGTGCCTTAACCCAACAACACCGTATTTCTTCATAATAAATTATTAAGCTTCTGCATTCATCATTTCCCAACATGACTACGGAAGAGGTAGGGATTACTTCTGGACTAACTGTTGGTATTTAATTTTCTTTTTGGTTAAGATGGTGAATGAAAGTTGTTTTGTTTGCTGGTTACACAATTTGTAAGTTGACTGTTTGACTCAAGTAATTCCCTGCAAGTTTCAAGAATCATATCCATTACTCCCTTTCGTAGTACAAAGAGTTCCCAGTTAAGGTAATTGCATTAAAATTCTTTATCTGCATGAGCCAACAATACTTAAGAGTCTATAGTCATTCTATAATTTTTTTATACTATAAAACTTGTTTCTGAAGTCCACTATTTTGTATGACATTGAGCCATATTAATAATTTTGGCACCCAAGTAGGTACATGGTCTTAATTAGTAAGTGTTAGTAAGTGTGGTTGGTTTTACCTATATGCAGGATATTATGGATCTTCATGTTGTGGAGTCACTTGTATAGTGACGGTTAGATTCTGATTTGTAGGTTGTAGAGAGAGAGCCTTTGTTATCTGACTTCTAATAGGCCTTCCAACTACAATCATGGATCTTGAGCCTTACCAGATTCATGCATTTTATGGAGCACTAAGTTTTCTGCTCTTTTTTTGTTACGTTTAATTACTTATTTCTGTCATTCTTTTTTGAAAGGTTGTATTAAGGTTAAGGTTAAGACCGCCAAAAAGAGGGATGAGTATCTCTAGAGATTAAAGGAATTGCGTAATCAGGTGAGATTCCAAATAGGTTGGTGCTGGTGTAACTATTGTGCTTTGCTGCATCTTTTTGTATGCTATTTTTTGGTTTTTTCTGAATATGTGTGTTCTTATGGCTTGGTGATTTCTATTGTACAAAAATTAGCTTAAATTAATGGACAAAGCATGCCATAGCATGGACTTTCTGCAGAGAATGGTTAGGTCATGAAGGATATGCTATGATGCAGGTGGAGTTTGATGTTGCTGCTTGTGAGGATGGTACTGCACAGGATTGTGCAAGTGATGCAGATGCAGATTTGGGGACTATGGTGTTTAAGGGTTACAATGGAAGTTCAGTTTGTTGCAGTTGGAGACAAGAAATGGATTGCAAGCCATGTACTAAGCCAGTTCAAGGGTTATAATTGGAAATATGATCTATTTTTCAAATACATGTTTTTTTTTTTGAAGCATAAATACATGGTTATTAAAGTATTATGGATTTAATTTTGTATTTAAATTCTCAAAATTTAATATTATTTTTTTTCCAAATCCAATATGTACCAAAACTCATAATTAGAGTTGTTTGAAATGACATACAACTCTTCTCATAGTTATCAAAGAAAAGACATACAACTCTTCCCACAGTTGTCAAAGAAATAAAAATACAACTTGAACCATTGTTGTCAAAGAAATTTCTACAACCTTTATATTCACAACCCGGGTAAGAGTTGTGTTAGTCATTAAGAGCAAATTTCGAAAGACTTTGACAACTGACAAAATCATTGTATAAAACTAATCGACAACTATGTTTATGACTCTAACTGAAGAGTTGTATAGATTTGAGGATTTTCTATAACCCCCCCCCCCCCCCCCCCCTTGTGCAACCTATCGATAAACGTCGTCATAGACCTATGACAACTCTTTTCAGGAGTAGTTGATCAATTTTTTTCCCGTAGTGCTATACCGCTGTCCATATAATCAATATCGCCACCGTTTGAGTTTCTGACGCCTATAAATACCGCAACTATACTCCCACCTCTTCTAAACTCTTCTCAATTCTTCTTCTGAAAACCATTGATTTTCTTTAAACTTTTGTTCTAAAACGATTATCTTAAACAAATATGGAGAGAAAAAAAATAAACAGAAAAGGAAAAGTATCTACTAGTAGCCCAGGCAGTGGAGTAAGTTTTGTTGTGGATACAAATTATGAATTTAATAATGTTAGACTAGTAGTCGATGAAGGTGTATTCTCTAACCACCTTTCTTATAATGAGGGGCGATGTAAAAGCGTATGGGTTGAAGGTGTCTAGGTTGAAAAGTTTTTTCCAGCGTTATGCTGTAAGAATGAATGAAAACTGGGAAGCTGGTAATCAATATTTGATCCCCGACCATTTTGAGAAGCTAGAATATCTGTTTGTATTGTGGACACTGGGCCAATGTCTGTTTCCAAATGCTAGCTCAGTAGTGTTAATTGGGTTTCTCGAAGAATTAGAAGATTTAGAGCAAGCACCAACATATGATTGGGGGACTGCGATTTTGTCAGAGATTTACATTGCCCTAAGTGATAACTCGACGTGTGATAAAGATAGTTTTAATGCTTTTTAGGGAGTTTTGGAGGTAAGAACCAATACTTTTAACATTATGTATTTATTTGTCATTTTCATATGGAAAAGTTATTAACCTGTTGAATGTTATTATTTTCAGTATTGGTGGTATGCATATTTCCGTGTTTCGGAACCTTGTCTTAAGAATTATACGAATGTATTTCCGTTCATACGGAAGTATGATTTTGAGAATTGGGAAGCTGCACATATTGAAGATGGTCAACATGCTGCTATTGTTCATAAGATTCAGCTATTGAGTAGAACAAGCCATAACCTTATCTCACAGCCATATGAAGCAGTATCTGAGTTCCAAGAAGAACTAGGTCAGAGAATGTTAGAGTTAAGCCTTAGAAGGATGGTGTTATAAAGCCCTATTTCTGAGAAGGGTGTTTGGTATTATGGTGAAAGACAGCTTCTTATTTTGCAAGGGAGGTCAATGATAGCTATCAACCCTTATCCCAGTTAAGATGTTTCAGTAGAAGACTACTTCAAATTGATAAGGGAAGGTCATCGTTGGCAAGAATTTGATGAATTGATCTAGGAGCCGATGGACATAAATGAGTACCTATTTTGGTTTAATATAAGCCAAATATTTCCATGAAACCGCAAAGTTTGGGTCGGATGGATTTCCCAGCTTTAGGTAGGTTGCCACTTGACAATGAATTTCTTCCTTCCCAACCTCCACCAGAGACGGGTGACGTATTTGCATATCCTTCTCGAAGTTCATCTTCATACATGCCACCATTTTCTTTGGAAGTAAAGACTATATCCAGCACATCTGGAGAGATTGTTACTTATCTAATTGTTTCTAGTGCACCTACTCGGACTTATCCATACCTCGGGGTCAATGCTACAGAGTTGGAGTATCATACCCGATGTAAATATTACGATGCTCTTGTTCAGGGAACTCAGAATATGCACTTGGAAGAGATGCAAAGATTGAGGGAAAGCATGATGTATGACATGAGTCCCAGTGTTGGAGCTGGTAGAGGAATGAGTCCCAGTGTTGGAGCTGGTAGAGGATTGAGTCCCAGTTTTGGAGATGGTAGAGGAATGTGTCCCAGTGGAAGTCAGCAAAGTCGTCAAAGTCAGCAAAGTCATCGAAGTCATCAAAGTTGTGGAAGTCATCAAAGTGGTGAAAGAAGATTGAGACATCGTCATATGGAGGGGGTACCAGAAAGTTAAACTCCAAACATGGTGTTAGAAAGTCAAGCAGTACATGGTGTTGAAGAAAACATTGGTATGGATATAACTCATACACGTATGTTTAGTCATTTGCAAACTGACATACTGACTCCAGGTGGTGGTGTGAACATGGAAGTAGTTAGGCAAACGAATCTGTATACCCCAATGTCCTCAACCTCATCATCATTTCAACTATTCCAGCAACAATATCAATCACATATAATTCAAGATTTGTATAATGTTCCCATACCCCGTACTCCCATTTCTTATCAAGGTTATGGTGATTCTGATGAGACTCAACCACCAAGTGAGTCTCAAACCGGTACCTTAACTAGTTTGTTGAACAACTCTATGGATCCAGAAAATGCAGGCAATTGGATCTTTGGTCCGGGAGAAAATGGACAAGGAAACGGACAAGGAAATGAGTAGTTTAGATGTTTTCTTTTAAATGGACAAGGAAATGAGTAGTTAAAATATTTTCTTTTAGTTGAAATGTGAAATGTAATTTTGTTTTTTTAGATTAATGGAAACAATCTTTCAAATTAATATTCTGATTGAAACCAGATTTACATTTCATTAAAAATTCACCTTGATGGTAGCGAATTAGACAAATAAAAAAAGAAAAATAAAAGATGAATTTGAGTAAGGAGTCGCTCAGAGTCGATTTTGTAACACGAATAGTAAATACGGCCACTGCTTTATGCCTTACTAAGAAGTTATACCACAATTATCAGTGGGTCATCCACTTTTCTCTGAGTGGGTATGTGGAAATACGCTATCATGATCCATGTTGTTTCCTCTGAGTGAGTTGGAATTGGTTGAAATCAGGTAGGGGAAATTGTAGCCGTTAGATGAAGATCTGATAAGCGATTATCATACCAACGAGCGATAGCTTGACTGTCGCTGGCGATTTGAACACTAACGAGCGATTGTTTGACCATCGAGCGACCAAGACTCTATCGCTCGCTGGAAACTCCATCGTGTATGCCTATATGCCAGAAATAACATATTGGCATATGAGTTTGGTAGTTTGGAATACCCATAGTGGGTACATATATGCCAAATATCATGTTTTGGCATGTGCATAGGAATAGGCCTAATAAATCAGGTATGGTGGTGATGAAGGTAGGAGACTAAGGTGATGCTCTAGTAGTTAACTGCTGCAAGAATTATGGGCTAATCAATCGGGTGCGGTTTTGACCCTACCAAGTTCATCATCTCCTACACCCGCGATTAACCCAGGACGTGACCGGAATCTCTGTAATTTTTGTCTACCTATGTTTTTTTCCAAGATTTGATTTTTTTTTTAAATAACATACTTCAGATAAATGATTTATGAAATTTTGATTTGTTTGTTTATTCTTTAAATTTGATAGGTGTATAAACTGTTGTAATTGGTCATTTTCTTAATTAAGTCTATGAATTTAATCATAATTGAACCTTGATTTTTTTTTCTATTTCTAACAAATATGATAATAAAATCGATCGATTGTAATCGATACAATGGATATTTTGGATAAGTTTGAACTGGTAATATGTTGGTATGGTGGCGAGGTTGGCGATGGTGGTGGTAGGTGAAGAAATATGCTGGTGGTGTTGCTTGTGGTGGGCGGTGGCACTGGTGGTGGTACTGGTTATGCTAACAGCAGTATGATCTACTGTTTTTTTTTATCGGCTAGTCTACTGCTTATGTTGGTGGCGGATTTGAAGTTTTATTGACGCTGAGGGTGTATTCGTGATGCTGCTGAAGGTGTATTGGTCGTGGTGTTGGTAGCGGCGGTAGCAGTAGCGAAGATGGTGGTGGTGTCGGTGATGGTAAATGGTGAGAGTGAATGGTGGCGGTTCTGCTCCTGCTGGTGATTGTTCTGAATTTGGTGGTGGTAGCTGTGGGGTGGGGGTGTTGATGATGTTGGTACGGTGGTGGTGATGGTGTTGGTGGGGAAGGAATAATTAAAGTTTGATTTGAAGAAGGTGATGGCGGTTCTGTCCGGGTGGTGTTGGCGGCGCCGGCATCTGCGGAGGCGCAGGTGGTGGTGCTCTTTACGGTGATGGTGGATGCGGAGATTATGGCAGTGGATACGGTGACGATGGAGATGGTGTTGTGGTGCGATGATGGTGGAGGTGGTAGCAGTAGACGGTAGTGGTGGTGTCAGTGGTGGAGGTGAATAATGGTATATGAATTTAGTAGTGGCGGTGGTTTTATTGGTGGAGCTCCTTAGATGTTGAACGATTGGATATAATGAATATAATGGTATCTCATTTGTAGATTGAGGGATACTTCCATCCAATGTAAAAGTAACCAAAAAAAAAAGTTTCCACACGGAATCAAATCTTTTTTATGAAATTGAAAATTTTTGTTAGGTTTCATTCGACAAAAAAGTGGTCATAAAAGGGACTCCTCCCTCCGGGCCCTCCGGTCGGTCGGCCCAATTAAACATAATGAGTTAGTAAAAGAAACACCACCGTTGGATCTAATGATATTGGATGAAGCTGGGAGGGGAACAGAAGATCCTAGCCGCTACTTAGAAAAACGAATGTATCCTAGCCGTCCCGTGACTCAGCAAACACTCTTATTGTATAAGCATTGATATATAGGTAACCCACCTCAAATTTAATGATTATTTTTTTTATATCATGGGATGGTAAGCTTAAGCGGTAAACAGGAAAACCACACCAAACCATAGTCCATAGGGATGAGCATTTGGGATCCAACATGCGGATTTAACCAAGCCATCCGTTTTCTTGCGGGCGGGTGTCGGTTCGTATACTAACTGATTAGATGTGAGTGCGAAGTTAAAAATCCGGTGAACGTTCACATGAGTTTATAGGTATTCTTATGTTCTTTCATCAGGTCTTTGATATTGTTCATTAGGTCTTTGATATCCGTTGAACGTCCACATGTTTTTTTTCTTCACTAAGATTGTTCATACTAGTTGCTCAGTTGAATTGCTTGTATATATAAATCTTCCGACATCATTATATTAGACATTATGATTAAATGAAATTGATGAGTTTTAAGTAAATAAAATATTGTTATATGTTTTGTGCATCTGAGTTAGTGTTAGAGATTGTGGTTAATGATGATGGGATCTTATATGATTTTATTGATTTTGTCATATATTTTTTAAATGTCAACTAGATTTTGTGCCCGTGTAACGCATCGGGAGGATTCGGAAACCATCCACCATCAATTTTTTTAACCATATTTTTGGTTTGGTGTTATGTGGTGAATTTTTTATTTGGGGTGATTTGGCTTCGCCTCACCCGTCGTTTAAGATTTTTAATTTGGTGTGGCTCTCCTTCGCTTCGCCCAGCGCTTAAGATTATTGATTTGGTGTGGCGCGGCGCGGCTTCGCCTCACCCGGCGCTTAAGATTTTTGATTTGGTGTAGCTCGGCTTCGCCTGGCCCTCCGCATTAGATTTTTTATTAGGTGCGGCTCAGCTTCGCCTCGCCCCCCGTCCTGATGCATTTTTGATCAACCTGATACAATATAAAACTGACCAAATTGGGTATTGGTGATGACATCAACATATTGTTCCCGTGCTACGCACTGTGTGGACCCAAAAATCATCCACCATCATTTTTTTCTTCTTTTAACCATATTTTTGGTTTTGTGTGATGTGGTGAACTTTTTATTCGGTGTGCCTCGGCTTCGCCTAGCCCGTCGCTTAAGATTTTTGTTTGGTGGGACGAGGCGACGATGCACTTTTTATTTGGTGTCACGTAGCTTCACCTTGCCATGTCCTGATGCAATGACAGTCTCCTTGATAGAATAGTATTATTTTACTTTGCTCTTCATAATATAAGATTACTAGGTCTTAACCCGTGCCGTAACGGCACGGGCATAATTTTTATTTAGTTATGAATTTTCCGACATATGAATATCAAATATAATATGTATTAATATCAAGTTTACCCTTCTTATCGTTGCAAAAGTAAAGGGAAACCCGATAGATATTTTTATTCTTCACTTCACATCCTTTCTAGCATTTTCCTCCTTGACATCCTCCCATACTATGTCTCTCCTTTTTCGAGTTGTATCCTCAAGCCAACAATGAAATTATATCGAAACTAATTTTTACATATTTTGTCCCAAAAAAATATATATTATTTGATATGTTTTTTAGTTTAAAAAGATATATTATCGATATTATGAAATGGTATTACCTTTTTTCATCTTTCTTATATTTAGTGGATGGTGTTAGGATGTTCATGGAAAATAGGAACCTACTCTGGGCTCGACAACATAGCATCGATCATGTCCCCACTTGGCCACCTTGGGATATGATGTGTGTGGTTTTAATCTAAAAGGCATCAGCGCTACGTAAGGAGATGCCCAAGTTTATTAAGCTCAACATGTACTCCTCTTTCTTCCATGTGGGACTATCGTGCCACATACTCCAACAATCTCCACCTTGACGATATTAAACCACTTCACCAGTCCAATCAGACTTCACCATATGATTACCATTTGTATATGCTACCCATTGATCAAGATTATTGTCACTATGCGCCCTACAATCCTACTTCACCTTGAGTTAATGAGAAGGCAAGAACCAACTCCAGCTTGAGCATTTCCTTGCCCACATAGAACCCTACTACTTGAGAGTTAATGTGTGAGACACTAACTCCACCTTGATCACCAGTTCATCCTTGAGCATTGCCTTTCCGATCTAGAACCCTGGTCCACCTGAGTTAATGAGTGAGACACTAACTCCACCTTGAGCGCCAGTTCAACTTTGGGCCTTGCCTTCTTCACCTTGAGTCTGATTTCACTTGCGCCCTAAACCGGGTGACATCCACAACCACTTCAACGTTCGAACAGTAGCCCCAACCACGGGTTCTGATACCAATTGTTAGGATCTTCATGGACCATTAGACACTACTCAGGGCCCAACCACATAACACGAAACCCCACTTGACCATCTTGGGATAAGAGGTGTGGGGTTTTTAACTAAAAGCCTCGGTGCTATGTATGGAGAAGTCCAAGCTTATTGTATGTTCTTACTATTTCAATGATGATGACACACTTAAAATCTAATTCATTCACTTAATGTATTATACTTTAAAATGTTAAGTCATTTCCGGTGGTAATCATTTTACCCACATACGATGTAGTTCTAGTTTTTCAAAATTCCCATAAATATTATGTACGTAATTCAATTTGGCAGGAAGAGTTCACCGAATGGAATATAGGTAATAGCTTGTCCGTAACATTGTGGCCTTTTCAACATAGTTGGATCCAGAGTTGGTAAAAATCACTGATTTTATGGGTTCTCGGGTGAGAGTAATCTAGGTATGGGCTACCTCCTACAAAACTTCTAATGAATGTCCACATCAGTTCTAGTTGAAAATCCCACGCTATCGGATAACCACAATGACTAAGTGGGAATATTATTGGCAAAGATCAGGTCCTTAAAAATGGTATTAGAGTCGACCACGGGTTACATGTCGAGGGAGAAAGAGTATGCTTGACGGATTGAACATATTCCAGAGTCTCATGAGTGAGAAAAAATGCTAGAGTCTAGGATTGAACATATTCCGTACCCGAGGACGGATCCAAATTAAGTTGGAATAGAGGTAATGGTTTGTCATTTGCTAACACCGAGACCTTTTCAGCATAATTGGCTTCGTAGTTGGAGAAAAATATTTATAGTTAAGCATGCTCGGTATTGAGTAATCTTGGGATGGGTGATCTCTTAAGAAGTTGTTGCTAGATGAACGCAGCGGTTACCATTGAAAACTCAATACTATCAGATGAACGCAGTGGCTTAGTAAGGACATTATCGGTAGATGGCATGCCATTACATTCTATGACATTATGCCTCCAAATGTGAGGTTATTTGTTGCATAAAAATAATAAAATCATGATTAGTTAGTAAGTCAAATCATTAAGTAATTAACCTAATAACAATAAGCTCTACTAACAATAAACTCAGCTATCCATCATCATTGAATAAAAATAACGTTAAACCATTTATCAAGAAACACGTGAGGCGATGCGAAATTACTCACTGGGCACCAATACTTGCCACCGTCATTATGGTCCACTTATATAATTGTTAGCCAATTTAACTAAGTTTGGTGCTGCTTTTTTTCATTCAAAAAAAGTATTTTGAAAACCTTTTGATAGCAATATTTTTTCATCTTATTGTTTATTAAAGATTTCATAAAGTGTATACTTCCAAAATTTATCAATTTGTAAAGTGGGGAGAAGGAGCTTTTAAAAGCTTCAAAAGCAAAAGTTATAGTTCATCCTAGATTCATATTTTATTTTCCAATTCTATCCCATTTTGTTTATAACTCCCAACAATTATCCTTGAATCTATATATGATCACCAATTTTTATTCTTTATATTTTATATTCTTTAAAGATAATTATTTTTTATTTTCAAACTACATTTTATGTTATATCGTGTCACTAAAATATACTTTTATTTTCAACGATAAATATTAAGAGATTATGGATTTTTAAAAAGTGGTTTAGAAAAATAATACTTTTTAGTAATAATACTAATTAGTAAATTTAATATTATATGTGTACGTACTATAATAGTAGAAAATTTACTTACTTTACGCACTATAAAATAGAATAGACAATTTTCAAAAATATATCTGCTTTTGTCATTTTCTCACTAACTATAGTTGAACATGATATTTTCAGAGATATGTCTGTTTTTTAAAATAGTTTTAGCTTTAGTTTATAATTTGCAACCGTTCAATTGTATTTTTTTTTACAAAGCTCGGCACAGTAACTTACATCGGCAACCAATTATTTTTTTTACATAGCTCCGCACAATAACGTACATCGGAAAAGCACTTTTGTAAAGATCGCAGCAATACCAAAGTAATTCTAAGTATTAGCTAATAAAAATATACTTTTATTGTCATCATTAGTAGAATAATTTATATATTATCTTTTTTAGTTTGACATTTAATTAATAGACTATTTATTATGAAGAATTATGGAACCTTAATGACATGATGACTTTTGTCCATTAGATGCATTTCTAATCTCAATCACAACCATCACCTATGACAAACGATTACCTCCCTAGATTTATCTCTTGTGAGGAAAAATTTGAACCGCCACTTACATAAGCAAAGTTATCCAAACTGTGCTTTATATTCTTGATGATAATAATAAGAAAGTGAATTAACAAAGTATTAGTATTGATTTTTCTTAATGGGATTGCATAAACAAAACACAAAGTGTTCCATTATATGAGTTACCGGAAGATCCAGGTCTCTTGTACTTGTTCCTTAGATTAGTGATTATTTATGTGTTTATAGGGCTTAACACGTGCCGTAACTAATATCTACTAATATTATTAGATTAGTGATTCATTCGACCTTCGCCATCGCTTCCACAACCTACTATCGCAACTAATATCTATTGATATTTTTTCTGTTTTTATCAAAATTATTTATTAATAGAAGAAATACAAATTTATTTATTTAACTAAGAGAAATTTTATAATGGAAGAAATTAATAGATTATTTATTATGAGCAATTAGTGAACAAACATTATTATGAGCAATTAATAAATCATTTAATATCAATTAGTGTGGAGCACTAATTAGTTAGGTATTTATTATATTAATCATTTACTATATTTATTATATTAGATTTCCATTAATGGGTCATTAAATGTTAGTTTTATGGGACAAATTACAACCATAGATTTATCAATTGGGATATGAAATCTTGGTCATCACTTACACGTGCGAGATGAGGGTGTGGTCAAGAGAACTATATCCGTAGATTTATCTTTGTCCAGACAAATCCTGACCACCACTAACAAAGGTAAACTTATACAAACCTTGTTTTATACTAATGATTTTACATAACCTTACAATAAGATTATGTGACAGAATGACGATGCCAAAAGCATGATTCTTATGTTACATAATCTTTTGGATTATTTGTATAAAATTAAGATTCACTTTCTTGCAGACTATCTTTTTTTTCCACAAATTAAGAAACCAAATGCTATCGACTTCCAACATCTTCTTCCATAACCTGCTATCGACTATCTTTTAACCTGCTGATTCCAAACTTTTTATGCCCACCATCAATGTGGGGATGTAAATATTCTTTCTTGTCTAATTTTGAATGCATTACCGGTTTTCCGCGCAGCCCATAAAAGCTGAACTTCAAAAGTAAAAAGGCCAGAAAAGCTCTCTTTTACATCTTGTACCTCTTCGTGCTATGCAATAATTATCTATTTTAGATTGTAGAGTTGACAAAGAAATTTGCAACAAAAAAAAAGATATTGGCAATGAGTGGATGCAAATAGCAAACTACAGCTGACAAAGGATGGTCTGATCGCTGGGGACAAAGATTATATTTTCCTTCTTCATAAATTAGTTAAAATGTTGTTAGTTGGGCTTTAGAAAAAATCAAAATTCTAATTTGACGGTTAAGGATACATAAAAGAAATAGCAGTTTGCCTGTATTGATAAGTAAAAGACATAAAAATTAAAGGAAAAGAGATTGAGAAGCGGAACCTGATTGAACTCTATAACCATTCCATCCACTGATTTATAACTTCTTGACCCGATCGATTACTCCAAACATGTCAGTACTGACTTGGGTAGCGAACATGTCAGTACAATCAGAGGAAGATATTGAATTCAGAACATACAGAATAACTCATTTGAATTATTTGTTGTGGCAATTGCCTCGCTGTCTTTTTCTCCAAATTATTTGTAGGTTCAATGGGAACTTTAATCTGGATAAAAGAAAACAACTCTTGCAAAATAAGACTTTCTATTATTTTAAATATGAACACATGATATAGTATGAGTCGGTTTTTTGGTATACCTAAAAAGCTCATAAGCCATCGTGTATCTCAACTCTCAAGCACTACTACATCCTCACCAGATATAAGGACCTTCTGAGAAAAATACACAATCAATCAAGAGTATGAAAGTGCTCACTGCAACTTCAATAAGAACTGATGAACTGTACATTAAGAAAATTACTTGGACAATCCAACCTACGCAGAAGCAAGTGACTATATTAAAATGATCATAATAACACTTCAACTCCATGTCACCCCTTAGCAACAGACGTCGATTGAGCTAGTTTACAAAACCGATAGACCTTTTGCCGACTGATGAATTCTAACCTTCAAAATCAACTTAAAAGCCTTACTTAAATCATTTAAAAACTAAAAATTAACCATAAAAGTATCAAACATTATCTCTCGATCTTGATAATTATGAGTTAAGAGGCCAAATGAATCTGATCCCATTTCAGGCCTTATTAGTTGAAATACATCAGGGCCTAAACAAATTATCCCTAACAATAAACAGCGAAGATGCAGAATGAAAAAGAAATCCACGACTTGAAAAACCAACTGAGTTGAGATAGGTTAATGATTATTCACGAATATTAAATGGATGAGAAGGCCTGAGCTACAAAATTCGCAAATAATAGCCAAAAACATTTATATACTGGACAGACTTGAGCTATAAGTGGGTTGCATACATACTATTCCCCTTGGTGTCAACATTGACCCACACGAATTAGTCTTTTAGAAAGTCTTTTAGAATAAAGAGGAACTTCTCCCTCATCTGAAAGCCATTTATTTTACTAACAAACAATTGAAGAACACCTAATAGGAAGAAATTAATGAATCATATGGTACTGAAGATCAGTATATTTCATTTAAGGAGAATATTATATTTTTGATAGGCTAGGAGGTACCCCGAAAGTGAGTAGGAAAAATTTCACCTTGAACCACTCCAGAAGTTCTTGCCAAAGTTTGAGTTTGATCGAACTTCATTTTTCTACAGATAAATAAAATAAGAATCATAAGGATTTCAAATGACTTAAAAAATGTAGAACCCCCTATTCTATTCAAACTTTTACCACCTTTGTTTTATTCAGAAACTGAGACCCCCATTTTTGAGCATTAAGCAACTGAAATGTGGTTTCTCATCATCCTTCCTATTGAAAGCAAGTTTTCATCAGATTAAATCCCCAAATCACAATTCACACGCAAAATTAAAACACAACTCTACAGTAGAAAAGTTAAGCATTAATTTTTCTTAGGCATTTCCACGAACACATGATACATTACACAGTTAACTGAACTTTGAAAAACTTACATCGGCTAGAATTCGACGAAAGATATACGGGAAATTATAACTCAACCTTAGTATTGAAGCAAAGGAAACCAAAAGCCAATACAGTCTTATTGTAGATACCTACATTGCATGAGCAATAATCTCATCAGAATTATTTAAAAAAAAATTAGTAAAACCCAATTGAAATAATCTCAGTTGAGATTTGCTTACACTATCTAAGTTGATGGATACCCTCATCGAAATCGGTATCTTCATCAGCGTGAGAGAGATCTGAAATTCAATTGAGACAGTGAAAAGAAATACGAAAAATTACTGATTTTCTACTAACATCGAAAAATTACAATAACAAAACAACATATGGTGTCGATCCTTCCAAAGATCTTGGTTGAATACCAATCACCTTGTCGAACTCTCAAATTCAATAGCAGAAGAGATTAAAAATTAAAAAAATTAATGAATCAGATGACCAAAGAAAAACTGAAAATTAAAATTAACATCATACGAAAAAACTTTGAATCATCTGAACCACTAATTTCAATTCAAAATAACCACCAACATAAAATTGATTATAAGACACAGGTATGTAAATATAAATTACACTCCGATGGTGATGGAGTCCGCTGAAGAAAAAACACCCCAAATAAATCAATTTTGAGGGGGAAAAAAACATAAACCCGGACCTATATTCTAGTGGTGGTGTTTTTTGTTAAAATGTAAAAACCCTAAAAAAGTTATTCATTGGATTTGAGTTCAACAAGGAGAAAGACATGAGGAACAAAAGAAAGAGAAGAAGAATAGAATAAACTCACTTCGATATATCGATGTCTTTAGGTCTAGGTTTTGATGAAGGTAATGTCCACACTAACGACGTCAATTAATGTACAATTAAGATTCAGTGTAAAGGTTATTTAGGCACAAAAACAGACAGAAGTATTGTGTACCTGTGATTTCACTAACGGTGTTACTAACGGCCAGTTAAATACAGGGTGTAAACAAAGTGTAATTCAGTTTTTAATATCTCGACCAATAGAGTCCCGCCACTTGTCATCACCAGGATTGCTCTTCCGGAAAGATTTTATCTAATTTAATTTGAAGAGGATGTTATACTCACCGTGCGACGTGAGAGCTTACATGACTTAGTCTTTTAAAGGAGGGGAGATTATAGATCAAATATATTGGATCATTTTTATCCAACCCGTCGGATGTTGGAACGGATCCGGCGATGTATATTATATAAGCCCCGTTTGGGATTGTTTTTTTTTCATACAAAAGCACTTTGTAACCAACTTTTTAGAGTGTTTGGTAAACTTTTTTCAAAGTGCTTTTCTTCAAAAGCACTTCTCTTTTAGGCCAATTTTTAAAAGCTATCCAGGTGTAGCTGTGGACCCACTCAATTTTAATTAATTGATTATCTATTTTAACCTTGTTATATTAAAAATATAAAATCTACCCTTGAATATTTTTTTATGTACAATTATTTCACTAATCATATTTAATTAATTTTTGTTATAAAATAATAATTGCGACAACAATAATAATAGTATTTAAAGGTAAAAAAATTTAAACTAAAATAAAATAAACATATTTAATGATTAAAATATGAATAAGATAATTATTATTTTTTTATCTTTATTTAAATAATATTCAAAAAAATAAAAAATATTATTAATAAATGTAATTTAAAAGGAATTTTTAAACCATGTCTATTTTCGTCATTAGCCATATCATAAGCACTTTAACATGATAATTTACCAAATAGAATTTACAGTTTGTTGGTTCCACAACACTTTACATATTGTAGTTTACCAAACGTCTGACTACTTTGTTTCTAAAGCACAGCACAGTACATCACAACAGAAAAGCACTTTTGTAAAACTCACAGCAATACCAAACTAGGCTATCTGCTGTGTTTGTGTGGATCCTACTCCCTCTGTTTCTAAAAAATAGACAAGTTTGGTTTTCACAAAAATTAAGAAAACCAATCATTGTAACCACTTTTTCATGTTTTTTTTCCTAAACTATCCTTTGGTCCCCACTCATTTGTTATTAGAGAAAGAAGAGAGATAAGTGGTCCCCTTTTTGTATTAGAGAGAAAAATGAGAGAGAGAAGCGGTCCCTCTATGAGTATAGTAGTAAAATCATAACATATGACTTTCCACATATAGAAATAAACCTATTTTTTTGATATACCCAAATAAAGAAACCTGCCTATATTTTAGAAACGGAGGGAGTAATATTTATTGGTCATCTTCAATAAACGGATTTTACTTAGGTTAATTTTTTATCCAGCTTAGCTGTAGTTCGTGGAGCTTTACTCGCCCATTGCATTTGCAACCTCATCGCCCAAATGCCAGCATGATATATATTCTTGAAACAGATCTGTTTCTACAGGGTACAGCTAACACGGGATGGACCATTAACCTCCAACCATTTGACAGAAGCGTATATTAATTATATGTCCCTACTTTTAACTCCCTACAAATATATCCTTATGCAATAATAATTATGTCCTTCCTTTTTTATAATCTTATCCATTTAATATTAGATTACCTTAATACCCTCACTCATATAATATTTTTCTTTATTTCAAATTAAATACAACAAATTTCTTCCACTACCACTTCACCACCACCACTAGCACCACCACCACTAACATTCAACTACCATTCCACCACCACCACCGTTCAACAACCACCACTTACCAACCGCCACCACCACCAATATTCCACCACCACTCCTTCTACGCCACCATTACACCACCACTAGTCCTCCTCCACCACAAAATTCGTCGTCGTCGTCACCGCCGCCGCCGCCACCACCTTCACTGGTTCAAATTTTTTTGTATCAACAAAAAGTAGTTGATCCATTTCAGTTGGATCAAACAAGGGATGTTTATCCATTGCAGTTGGATCAACAGTAGAAATTTATCCATTGCAGTTGGATCAACAATGGATGTTTATCCATGCTGATGGAAAAATGCTACCAGTTCATCAGCTGAAGTTTCAGATCCACCAACAAAACCATCAACAATAGAAGTTTATCTAGTTTATCCAAGAAAAAAGGATCAACAGTAGAAGTTGATCCAATTTTAGTGGATCAACAATGGAAGTTGATCCATGTAAAATTGGATGAATAATGATAGTTTATCCATCTAAAATGGAGTGAACTTGGCGTGAGTCGAACACGCATCATCTGACATGGAGTCAGTCATGCTACCATTGCACCACAAGTTCAACATTGGAACAAATTTACATGATTTAAACTACAAAACATGAGTTCAAAGGATCAACAATAGTAGTTGATCCCATATAGATGGATCAACAACCATAGTTGGTCCAAAATATATGGATCAACAACCATAGTTGATCCAATATCACTTCCTGCTTCAACCTATATAACCACCATATTTCATTACCTGTAGCTTCATAAACACCAACAGCTCCAAGACCAACTTCAAAACCAATCTCAGTTGAATCAACAATGGATGTTTATCCATTTCAGTTGGATCAACAACCATAGTTGATCCAAAATATATGGATCAACAACCATAAAAAATGGGTCAACAACCGTAGTTGATCCATAAAAACTGAAGTGAAAATATCTTCCTCGCCAAAACCATTTTTATAAATATAGGAATATTCTAAAAACTTACCAGGCCTTGGATAGAAACGCGAGTTATGAACTTGAGAGAACTTGTACTATTGAACAAGGTCAACCGTTTCTGCAAAAGTTTCATCAGTTTCACCTGAGAAAGGCGAGATGTGAACAAACACACTTATACACAGACTATCCAACTAAAATCAATCTAAGAAACTTCAGCTTAAGATCATTAAAAACAAGCTTTTGTTAAGGAATTTAATGCAGATTCATAGTATTCTGATAATATATATCACATGTTTCTTCAAAAGCCATTGCTTCATATACAGAACGCACATTTTATCATTTAGAACAAGGATTCATGCAAAGAAGCATTGATTAGAAATAAACACCTAGAACACATTTGTGAACATAATTATTTATTATAGAACTCTTGAATAGGCAGGGGAGTCTAGCTAGTAACATAAAAAAATCAAATTTAAAAAAGTTACACATGTACAGGAAACCACAAATTATATTAGTAGAAATATGCATCTCGGGTACTGAGTACTAGTTCGAGAAGATCATCCATCATTTTTTTGAAATTACTCATAATATATTCTCGATTCATTGCCTACATTAATGATATCACACACTTTATCATATAATAAAGTAAATCCTAATGATACTTATTCACTTCCGAGATCCTATCTGATGCCAACTTATTCATGTAAGTAATTTTGAAACCAAAGTGATCAAAATGCTAATCAACTAGATTGGTAGGGGTTAAACTGACGATTATAATGTGTTCTCCAATTTCAGTTTTGAAGAACAATTTTCACAATTGGCAAGGTCCAACCAAATCATATTATAGCATCTTCTTTACTTTTGAAGAACAAGATTCACCATAAAGCCAACCTAATCAACTTCATATTTGATAAAAAAATCAGAATCGGTTAGGTACCATACATCTAGTTTTCCCAGTCGGTCGTCATGTGTACTTCATTTTTGAAGAACTGTATTCACAATCTTTTGCATCCTCCTAGACATGCTCCTCAGCCTGTCATACCTCTCCTGAACCACCACATCGCTTCAAGTCGATGAAAATATATTGAGTCCTTCATCCAATTCAGTACAATACATCCGCGTTACTGATTCTACCTTTCAAAACCCAAAAACACCATCAATACAGTACAATACAAAAGAGCTACCACATGCAAATAACCAGAAAAAGAGTAATCACTATTGCATCGAATTTGTTATGAAGTTTAATAAATCTAACATGATTTCTAGTTCCTGAATTGCTACCCGGAAGCTGGACTTTCAACCTAAGTCATTCAAAACAATCAATTTGCTCAAAAACTTATGGAGAAATCAGTAGTTAATCCAAAAATAGGCGGGAGCCCTAAAAACCTTCGCGATTTTTTCTGTCGAGATTTTTCAAAATTTTGATCTCAAAACAAATATGAAGAATAGATTATAATAAATATACGCTCTAATCATAACTTGAATGAGAGATTTGAGTTGAAATTAAACTTCTAAAATTTTGAAATTGTAAAAATTAGAATCGATCGATTGAAACTTCGCTCGACTTAACAATATAATGATAAGCAAAACTTATCTAATCAATCGTCTATGGAGCTGAATTCTTCAAATTAATTTTGTTGATGATGAATCTCATCAATTATCCTCTTCAATTTTCAGTAAACCTTCAAGAAAGAACGTTGTTGAGATTTATTTAGGCTAGGTTTTTCAAGGAAGAAGATTGTTTTTAATGGTGGAGATGAAGATGATGGTCACTGCAGAGGTGGTAACGGTGGTTGTGGTGGTGGTGGTGGCGGTGGCAGTGGCTAGAAAGAGAGGAGACAAGCAACTTTTTTAGATCTGAAATGAAAGAAAAATAAGAGATAAACGATGACTCTCCGTATACACGAAGTGACGAAGGGTATTTGTGGGATTAATTTTAAAATCAGTTTCTGATTTTTTTGATAGGGATATAAATATAGTGTGCAAGGATATTTGTGAAGGTCCATCAAAAGTAGGGACAATAATTCTATTTCCACTTGACAGAATCCTTCAAGGTCGTACTATTTTTTTACAGTTTGCTGGTTATCATGACCAGGTATCCCTTGGATCAAATAAACAAATATTAGGTTACACCTTACGGACACGTGACACTTTTAATAAACTTTATTGGCATCGATCCATTAAGTTTGAGCATATATTATATGGAGTTGAGCTTCTCTTCAACGAGCATGTACAAAGAGACTTGCATGGCCATTGTTCAGCCAATAACACCTTAAATCCGCAAAAATGAAAGTTGTACTGCTTCCGTTCTACAAAAATTGGATCTTTTAATTTTCTTATTAATTATAGATAAATTCAATGACCTTTTCTTCATTAATCTTGGGCGAGAATTAAGAGTGATCGGCTCATATTTTTATGTTCACACTATCTCATATTCTAGATAATACAACGGCGAATCCAGCACAAAAATTTAGTGGGTGCACATTTGATCTTTAAAGAACACATAATTAAAATTGTGACTGCAGAAAATCGCATACATCAATATAGAGGGAAACTAAATACCACAAAGTTCATTCAAATCGGAAAATACCTACATTATTGAACAAAACTTATATAGAAAATTAAGAAAGTCTGACTGTAGATGCATTTTACTACAACCTACATCCAAAGGATAGAAATCTTCTACTCATGCAAATGAAAGTATGGACATGACGATCGACACAAGGATATACGTGGTTCTGTATGATTACCTACGTCCACGGGGGTGAAAGGATGAATCTTATTACTTCAAGGTGTTACAATGGTGTTGCTCTCTCAAGTGAACTCACTTACAAAGTGAACTAGCTCTCCACTTTACTTCTTTCTTTTTTGATTACAAGTCTCTCTCCTCCCAATATATCCTGCCCTATTTTGGATACAAGTTCTTATATTTATAGGGGAGGCTACATACAACCAAACTAGGGTGTTGGTCACAACATATCTAACTTGAAGTCCTGTTATCGGGCCCGCCTGTGTCGTCCCTTCTTCCGTCACTATGTCCGATGTGCTTTGATCCCTTTGTAGTCCCTAGTCCGAGGCGATCCGTTTGGGTGTTCTCTTGGTGCGATGTCGCCCTTCCAACCTGTCGCCCTTACATCCGGCCGATATGACACGTATCTTTTTATCCCTTTGACTACCACTCCTCGGTTGACCCAATACGTCTCGTCTGCCAGCTTTGTCAGAGGCCTGAGGTCGAGTCTTTTCCGACAGCTGTAGAGTGATCACGCTCGATCCACGTGGCTCCTTAAATTTCGCGCCTTCTAGCCTCTATCCCGTGCTTCTCGTCTCTTCATGTTTGGGTACCTCATAGCTTTAGATGTTGCCACCTAGCCCTGGGGATAATTTACACCTACATTTATGCCCCTTCTTTCGCTCGTGTGGCAGACACGAGTGGAAGAAAGTCATCCCCGCTTCCCACGTCCTCGTTCATGCCGAGATTTCCGCCATGCAGTCCCCCATTAACTCCACTTTATTACCTGTAACCGTCGGCGCCAGTTACAACTTCTCTTCTTTAAATAGTCCAACTTTTATTCTCTTTCTTCTTCTTCACCATTTCTTTTTTAGCCTCCAGACGCTGCAACTTTTTCTTCGAGATTCTTCATCATCTTCTACCTCAGTAAATCCTTGTCTTCTCGATTTTCTTCCTTCATCTCTTCATCTCCGAGTGCTACAGTGGCTGCAGTTACATTTTCGTCGTCTCAACCTCCTTTATCGATTTCCGAGTTCTGTATTATTCACGATCATGGATTCTTCTCCCTCGATGACTGATAAAAGGTGCGTGGATGATGTTTTTTCTAAGAATGATGCTTTTTTCCTTGCTTCCCTGTTTTCGTTTGATAGTCCCTCTAAGTACGATGATCGCGCCATGAAATCTATCTTTCCTGGTGATTCTCCTTCTATTTAGTAAAGGTCCGAGAAAAAGGGGAAAGATCTCTCTGATGAAGAGTGCACTGAGAAATTGAAATAGAAGTACGATCTTCAAAATTACGAAGTTACCCTGATCTGGGGCCAAAACAGCCTCTTGAAGAAGTCCGACGTGGATAAGTATGAGCAGTCGGCTGATTGCGTGGTCATTACTCAGGATGAGCTAGAGCTAGAACTTCCTCTCCCATTGTACAATCCTGATAGCCCTTTTTATTAAGAGATTCTCTCCTATCTCAAGCCTTAACGTGCCCTGTCTCAGTGGACTGGCAACAATTTTTGCATTATGGATGAGTGGAGAAATCGCCGAGATGGTCGTGGCTCCACCGCTGAATGGTCGACCTATAAGCCCGATGATGCACCTGAATATACCGTTGCCAATTTCCTTGTCAACTATCGAGTCGGTACCTCAACCAACGGTGATATTACTGGTTTTGCTGTCGATCCCCATCGTCAGAGAACCATGCCCAAGGGTGTTGAGAGGATGATGTTGGATGCTGATCCCATGGGCCAAGGTTCTAACAGGAGACCTCGTCACACCAATGATCCAATCTATCCCCGAGTTCCGCTCCTTGTCCGAGGTCCTATTTTATATGGTAGCTTTCCGTCGCCTTCATTTCCGGCCGAGCCCTATCCTTTCTGGGTAGTTAACGATGACAGGGCCGATAAGTTATGTGTCTCCTTCTACTTTCCTCAATATCTAACTTGTTGGTTCTTACACGGGTTGGATATTTGTTGTCGTTAAAGCCTCAGGGCGACTCTACCAAGGTTGCCGCATCGTCGAGGAAAATAGTTACTAGCACAAGGGTTGAGGAGGACCAGGGGAAGGTAACAAACACAGTGTTTTTATTATAAGTACATGTACTTGCCCCTGTTTTTTGCCTTCACATGTTCTGACGAGAATCCTTGTGCAAAAATTCCCTAGGCATGATGGTGATGAAGCCTATGTGGAGGAGATTGACCCTCAACCTTTTAGACGTAATCCTCATAGGGGCAAGCATGTTGTTGCTAAGCCACAGCAAAGGAAGAAACCAATCTTCAATATCCCCTATGAAGATAACATATTCGGCGAGGATTTCTCGGATGACAAGGGCGATGGGAAGGAGATGGGCGGGAATATTGGTCCTGAGGTGGCCGTTAATCCTGAATTGTCCGACAAACAAGAACCCCTGAATGCGTCCGAGCTAGGAAATACTTTTAATGTTGGATTGGAAGTAATTCATCGTCTGCCCTAGATTACTGGTGGATCCTCGTCCGGTGTTGAAACCTATTTTACTGTTTCAGTCCCTATCATGAATTCTCTTGGAGCGCTGACTTCCTCCGACTTCGGTGTGTACACTGATGAGCAAATGCTTGATCTCGTGCCCCTGTATGGAGATATAGCTCAGACTCTTGATACAGTGGTGAGTGACTTTGCCTGTTTGGGTGACGCCTTTCCCTTGGTTTATTCCTTGTCGTCGCCTACCATTCTAACTTGTTTACTTGTATCAGATTCTTAATCGGGTACGGTTGGATGCCGCCAATCGTCTAAGGGAAAGGCATCTGGTGGAATCTCTCCAGCTTCAATTGCAGAACTAAAAAAGTCGCGCGCGCGAGCTGGAAATCAAACTCGCCGATGCCCAAGGTATGTTATAATTCCTTAATCTTAGATTAAGTTGATTGAGTTTATCGTGCCAGTATCCTGAGTCGGGTATCCTTCTTCTAGCCGAGATAGCTAGTATAGGTTTAGATTCTTCTTCGGAGTTTAGGATTATGAAAAGGAAGTGGGATATCGAAAATGATTTAGTGGAGAATCTTTATCGGTGAATTGCGAATAAGGATGGTAAGATAGATCGCTAGGCCGATGAGATCGAAGAGCTTCAGGATGAATTAGAACGCTATCATCAGTTTAAGTATGCCCCTGAAGAAATAGACAATTTACGGGCTCACTTTGGTTCTTCCCAACGCCTAGCTGCTGAGAAGGCCGCTTTGGTCACGAACTTAGAGCAACGGGTAGATGCTTTACAATTGCAGAACCGAGACCTTCATGAAGATCGCCGACGAATACTGAGGGATAAAGATGTAGTGGAGCGAGCTAACCGTGATCTGATGGGCAAAGCGGGCGAACTCAACAAAGTGTCGGGTGAACTAGAGTGGAGTAAATCGCAACTTTCAGTGCTCCAAGTATCGCGTAATCGGCTAATGGACGAGTGGAGCGAACATAAGAAGTACTACCCCAGCAACGAGTTCAACGAGCAGCACTATAATGAACTAACCATGAAATTGTCTAAGGTCGAGGATGAATTTTCCAAGTTGGTAGAATCGCTTCAGTCAGTGTTACCCGCCCTTTCAGGTCTTGTAGATGATGTGTTGAGGCCGTTCCTTAAGATTATATTATGATATGTACTTGTGAAATTGCTAAGCCATATCCGATGAATAATCCCTTGTTGTTGTGATTTTGTAGCCGAGCAAAAACGTTCCCGGGAACTGGATATGGAGGTCCGACGATTGAAGCAGGTCGAGGCCGATTTGGGCACCAAGTTAACCAATGTAGAGGCTTCCAATTTGGAACTTACTCAACAGCTTGAGGATGAACATGTCGCCCATGAAGATGAGATAGACGAGAAGGTTCAGTCGGGTATCGAGGAGTGGGTGGAGAATAAGAGGCGCGAGGTCGCGCAAAAGAGGGACGGCACTGTTCCCCCCAAGGCTTGAATTCCCCTTTTGTAGTGTCGCGTCACTAAATCGCCCCTTGCCATAGGTTGTAAATCGCTTTGAACACTTTTTCCCCGTTTTGTTTCCGATACACTGCTTGTTTGTTTTATATGGGGGTGCTTCGTCACCGATGTTGTTCTTTTTATTTACGTTATACTTTGTGTTTCTTGTGGTTTCATGACATTTTCCGCGCTTTCTTAATTGATGCATGTTGGTTTTCGTTCTATCCCTTGTTCCTTATGTTATTCCTGCAATTTTTTGATTATGTGTGTTAGTATTTTAACCATTTCTGTCGAACACACCCAACAAGGAGGGTCATCGGGCCCAATGCCATGTCCTTATTGGGGTATCTCATCACTATCTCTTGGATTCAGTGGAAGGGTACTAGCCAACCTAATTCTAGGCTCGATTATCCCGAGCGGTTATCTATCAACCAATCTTGGGCAAGTGATCACAGCCACCTGCGATGGGGGTGACCTTTCAAATGTAAGTAGGCCACCTAGCTGAGAAGACCTCGTGTCTTAACAACCTGCGGAACTAGTTTCCAACCACCAGAACCATTAGGCTACCTCGACACTTGCACACTACCACTGCCCCGTGTACGAATATCCAGGAAACTGTAAGGCACCTTGGCACTTCCACACTGGATTTGCCCCGAGTATGAATGCCCATTCGAGTGTAAGTCACCTCGGCACTTCCACATTGGCTTTTCCCCTAGTACGAATGAGCATTAGTATCTCTTTCCCTATATTATACCCCTCGCGGTTTTACAGAAATAGAAGACAAGAATGCTCACCTTTTCACCGTGTCTCCGTTCATGGGTGATAGAGTTTCAAATACTTGATGTTCCAGGGTTTGGGCTCTTCTGTTCCATTGAGCCTTAGTAGCTGATACGATCCCTCTCCTGCCTTAAACGCAATTATGTACGACCCACCCCACTTTGGTGCTAGTTTTCCGCCCTTTTTGTCTCGTTCCCATTCAGCCTGAAATTTGAGTACTTGCTGCCCTGGTTGGAACTCTCTTGGGCGAACACGTTTGTTATACTCTCGTTGTAACCTTCTTTGGTAGTTTTCCATTTTTTGTAATGCTATCTCCCTTGTTTCTTCCAAATCGTCGAGTTTTGCGAAAATTAGATCGGACGAGACGTGTCGTCTCCAATCTTCTGTTCTAGTAGTAGGGATCATCCCTTCTGTTGGTAGAATCGCCTCGGTTCCATAAGTAAGTATGAACGGAGAGAACCCTATAGCTTACCTTCGGGTGGTTCTGTATTCCCATAAAACGTTGTATAGATCCTCACACCAGTCACCATATGCACCATCTAATTTCTTCTTCATGTTTTCGGCGATGGTTTTATTAGTGATATCAGCCTGCCCATTACTCTGAGGGTAAATGGGGGTTGCTTTACTCTTCCTGATGTTGTACGTGTTGAACAACAAATCAATGTTTTCCCCTTGGAGTTGTTTACCGTTATCGGAAACGATGGCTGCTGGGATCCCAAAGAGGCAAATGATATGGTCCCAGATGAATTTGAAGACATATTTTTATCGGATATGCCTTAGTGGTGCTGCTTCTACCCATTTGGTAAAGTAATCCGTGGCCACGATCAAGTATTTCCTCTTCCCCGTTCCTACGTGTAATGGTCCGACAATGTCTATGCCCCATTTGACAAAGGGCTATGGGCTTATAACAAAGTTTAAGGGTACTCCTGGCGCATGTATTTTCTTGCCGAACCACTGACATTCTTCACAAGCTTTCGCCATTTCCTTTGCATCTTAGTTCATATACATCCAAAAGTATCCCATCGTCTTTGCTTTGGCCGATAAACTTCTCCCCGAGCTGTGATTTCCGGCGGCTCCATAGTGTAACTCGTGCAAGATTGTGTGGCCTTCCTATTTACTTAGGAATCGTAAAAGGGGCCCTAAGTAGTATTTCCTATATAAGATCCCTTCCCTTATCTTGTAGGCGCCCGACTTACTCTTGATTTTATTTATCTCGGGCCGACCTTTAGGTAGCTCGCCCGTTTCTAGGTATCGGTGTATCGGCTTTCTCCAATCGCCCTCTTTATATCGCTCGGATGTGTTAAAAGCCATATCGATCCGTACTTCTGGTGTTTCTGGGATTGAGGGAGTAAGGAGCCTCATAACGCGAATGCCCTCTATGCTCGGGTCTACCAGCTGGGAGGCAATGTATGATAGAGCGTCCGAGTGTCTGTTATCTTTTAGACAAATATGGCAGAACTTAATACTCGGTATTTGGTTGATGTAAGACTAGGCGATCTCCCAATACTTTTGCAATACGTGGTCGTGTGTAGCGTATTTTCCTGTAATCTTCCGGATCACCAACTGTGAGTCACTAGTTAAGCGAACTTCTTGCATCCCCATTTCTACAATTATCCGTAAGGCATGGATCACCGCTTCATACTCGGTGACATTGTTTGTTGCCTTGAATTCTAGTCTGAACGAATGCACTATCTTCCCTCCTTTCGGCGTGGTGAACACTAACCCAAGGCCTGATCCCTCTTTGTTTGACGCTCCATCGACGAAAACTTCCCATCTTGTAGGACTATTGGCTGCTAATAGGTCGGCAGGTTATTCTCGTTCTTCCATCATCCCGAGTATATCTTCCACCTCTTATTCATCACTAAGCGGGAAGTCAGCTAAGAAGTCGTCTACTACATGCCCCTTGATCGACGTCCTTGTTTCATATACCACATCATACTTTTTGATTAAGGCTCCCCATTTAGAGATTCTTCCCGACCACCCTGCATTATCCAGGACTGCTTCATTAGGCGATTTGGTGAGTACCCGTATGCAATGAGCTTGAAAATACGTTAGGAGTTTAGAAGCGGCAAAAGCTAGTGCCAGAACCATCTGCTCCATTCTGGTATAGGTTTTCTCGGTCGGGCTTAGTGTTTTGCCTGTGAAATATACCGGTTTTTCCACGTTCTCCTCCGTCTTGACCAATACTGCACTAATGGCATATGGTGTCGCTCCCAAGTATAGGGTGAGGATCTCTGACGTCTCGGGCCTCTGCAAAACCGGGAGGCTGGCTAGGTGTAACTTGATGTTTTGAAAGGCCTCTTCACTTGCATCCATCCATTGAAACTGTTTTCCTTTCTTTAGGATGTCGTAAAAGGTTTTACATTTGTCCGACGACCGTGACACGAATCTCCCCAACGCTGCTATGCAGCCATTTAGCTTTTGCACATCCATTACCGTCGTGGGAGAAGGAATTTCTAAGACATCCCTGACCTTCTCGGGGTCTGCCTCTATCCCTCTGGGGGTGCTGATATATCCCAGGAATTTCCCTGATGTAACCCAGAAGTCGCACTTAGCGGGGTTAATCTTCATCTTGTGTTTCCTCATCGTATGAAAAATCTCTCGAAGGTATCGGACGTGATCTTTAGCTCGACGACTCTTGACTAACATTTCATCTACGTAAACTTCTATGGTGTCGTGGATCTTGTTTTCGAACATGTCTCCCACTAATCTATGGTAAGTAGCGCCAGCGTTCTTAAGTCCAAATGGCATCTTGGTATAACAATACAACCCTCTTGGTGTGAAAAATAAGGTATGCTCCTGATCCTCGGGCGCTAACGGTATTTGGTTATAGCCCATGTATCCATCCATCAATGTCATCGCCTCGTACCCGACTATGGATTCTACTAATTGGTCTATGCTTGGAAGAGGAAAGTTGTCCTTCGGACAAGCCTTTTTCAAGTCACTAAAATCAATTCATATCCTAACTCCTCCTTTTTTTCTTTGGTACCACGACCATATTAGATATCCACTGCGGGTAATGGGATTTCCTGATTATCCCGGATTCCCACAACTTTTTCAGCTCGACCTAAACCTCTTCCTGTAACTCTGGTGCGATTCGTCATATTTTTGGTCTAACAGGTCTGAACCTCGGATCAATCTTCAAATGGTGGCAACAGACTTCCGGGTCGATCCCCTATAAATCGTATACTTCCCAAGAGAACGCGTCTAATTTTTCCTTTAACACCATCATGAGTTGACTTGCTTGTTCGTTCGAGAGTAACGTCCCGATCCTCACTATCTTTGGCTCCACCATCATCCCCAAATTCACCTCCCGAGTCGGCTCAACTGTAGAGAAATTAGATTTAGTCCCCTTAAATGGATATGCCTCCTTTAATTTCTATAAAGGGTCTTGCTCTTGGGTCTCTCCTGTAGTACGATAATATCGCCACAATTATGTTCACGAGAGATTAACGACACTTCTGCGAGCGTTACTGAAAAAATCTTCAACAACATTTCACGAGCGTCACAAAATAATTCAAAGAATGACGAAGTTGACGATTGAAGAGGCATATTAGAAGAGTGTTGTTTCACGAGGATTACGAAAGTTGGCGAATATTAACATTGTAATTACCGTGATGAGATCGCAAAATAGATCCGAAAGAAGGGGAAACCTTAGCTGTCACCCACTACGTAATTTCCTATATAAAGGGTTCAAATAAGTCCAGAAAAGGGAGAGGATTGTTACAGGGCCTACGGCCCGTTGGATGTGCGGTCCAACTAGATTCTTAGGGTTGTATATAAAGGAAATGATGTAATACTTTGTTCTCTAATCTTCTAATAAGATATTCTTCTTCTTGCCTCTACATATTATTCATTCACCTCTGATCCTCCTAAAACACGTTATCAGCACGATGTTATACCATGGAGCTATATCAAATTGATTAATTATTTTTTTTCTACATGGATGATAACTTATGTCGTCAAGCTAATTTGAAATCATTGGAATCAAATAAGGGTCGGTGGGAGATACAGGGAAGAAACCTTGTCTGCTCGTGTGAAAGAGATGGAACGGCAAGGAAACCTGTTGTTTAAAAAAAATTCTTTCGTGGGAAGGAAGAGTTCCTGTGGACGATCCTGCCAGTTCGCGGTGGAAGGAAAAATCTTCGGTTTCGGTCCATTATCTCGGGAATCTCCGTAATAGTCTGGATTTGGTAATTTCTTTTCTTCTTTCAATCAATCTTACATTGAGAAGGTATATCCAAACCTCTTTCTTTCTTTATTTCATTTTTTTTTTTTATGTTTATAATTTGATGGGATCTGCCAAAAGATTTTTGCCATGCCTTGATGTGTCAACTTGTGTTACCTATCGGCTATCGTCGATTCATATGTATATATATATATATATATATATTGTATTTCATATGCCTGTCTTTTGCTAAAAAAAAATCATTGGATTTGTTTTCTATAGTTTGTCCTACTCCCATGTGATTTGTCCTCTATATTTTGTCTATGTGATTTTACCATGATGATTGTTTCATGTAGCTACATGAATTTTAATGGTTCTTACAATCACATGAGTATTTGTTTTCTTTCAATAAAATATCAAAAAAAAATAAAAAAATTGGTAATTGGGATGACTGTGATTGTCGTTTTCTCCATTCACAATAGGTCTCTGCGGACAATCTTTAATCACCCATATTTTAGTTCATACGTTTTTGTTTTTTTTTTACTGTTCAATCTTTAATAATCATTAATTACCCATATTTTATAATAAATTAATTAAGTGTATTCATTTTATAATGAATTTATTATTAATCATGTGTACGTTTGTATTGCAATCGAATCGGCGATATTAATCCGCCTCTTTGAATCCTTCTGAGAATCCGAGGAGAAGGGAAAGAAGTTAAGTCTAACCCGGTCCGACCCGCAACCCGACCCGGTCAACTCCGATCCGATCCGGCCAGTCCTGTTCTGGTCAATCCCGACCCGACTCGTTAAGTCCTGTTCCAGCGCCTGTCCTGTTCTATTATTTTTTTGGGGCTGTGAGTGTGCGCGACCAAGGGCGTTATGGATTTGTGTATATACGGTGGGAACCAAATTTTGAGGTATGTAACTATAACGCGAGTTTTAATATGCTAGGATTATTTATTCACTAGGCTTTTTATTTTTTTATTTTTTTAGAATATGCCTAGTTTTGTTAATTTTTGTCTTAAAATAAGCCAGCAGCATATAAACGGTCAATTTAAATTATTGTTATTGATCTTAATCATTAAGAATTTTGGTCTTAATGCTATTTGTTCTCTTGAATATGATATTGGATATAGTTGAATGGTGTATTTTGTTTAATTGGTTGTACCAACTCGATTCCAATGTATTCATTTGGGGCTTAGAAGTACTTGAGCACCATTATTGGATAATTGATATTTTCCCAAATTTTTTGAATGTTCCGTGGAATGTATCCACTTGTTCGACTATTAATCTGTCAATAGTTTCAAAATATACGTTCAAATAAAATCACATGTGTTCCAATTTTTGTGGAAGAACTCACAAAAGATGATATGAGACATAAATTTTCATTTCTCTACTTCATCCATAATACTAACGAACCGGTATATGTTGAAGTATGACAACAAGAAAATTATCTTTATAACATATTCAACCTAAAGTAAGTGGTTGACATGTGTATTTAGATTCTCTTGGCCTATTGAGATAAAGAAATTTCTCAAATTAAGCTAAATGTAGCAAAATTGAAAATGGAAAGAACCCCAAAGTAACGAGGGTTAGACGTAATGAATCGTATAAAGCATGTGAAAAGGAACATATATATCATGAGAAAAAAAAAAGATGTATTTTTTTCCCACTAGTAATGACACCAAAGTACCGGTATCAACTGAATATGGGATGAAGCTAAAATGTAACTCTAGCTCCCATCATAAATGAAAGAGTTGGAAATGCACCTTGTCATAGATGTTGGTATATACAATGTAATGTGTGTATCATAATAACAACCAATTTTTACATCAACTTTAATGAAAACAAGAACTTTGCCTGGCCAATTGACTATCTTATCGAGCGCAACATTGTTCATTTTTTTTTCAAGATAGAACAAAGACGTCGCAAAATCTCTAGATGTACCAAGAGATAATCACACCTTGTTAAATTCCTAAGTAACCCGTGCAAATGGATATCATGTGGAACATCAAAATGATGAGAATGTAATTGATTGCATCTTTTATAGTCACTAAAGTATTTGGAAGGAAACATACTTTAGAGAGACTAATGAGTCAATTTAGTGAAATGTAAACCACTATAGTATTAATTTGGATTATTGAATCCATATTGATTCCAACGATGAAATGTTGGAAATTGACTCACACAGGCTTTGGGCATAACCATAAAGCAACTTTGGTTGTGACATGATGATCGTTTTGAAAGGACTCATGCGAACATCACTTTATTTGAGTGAACAAAAATGGGAACAATATTGACAGAATGCGAAGTAATGACATATCTTTCAATAAGTGTTTTCTAAAGTACTTGATGCACAACCCCCTCCTCCGTTACATTATGCTTTTAAGTAAAAGAGCATATCACTCATTTTTACAAAGTTTTCAGTAAAACAGGATCGAGACCATCCTAAGATGCAAATGGTAAAAATTCCATATTACAAAGTAAACAAGGTGAAATTTAGAAAAATATTCATGCAGAATGCGGACCACTAAAGTGAATGATGGATCTGGTGAATGTTTTGACATTTTGGACTAGTTATAGTTCCAATGAAATTTGCGTTTAAAAATTCCTAGCATAATATAAAGTGTTAAAGGCACACCACCATTATTAATGCTAGAGAATTTACATCAAAAAGACTTGATGAATATTGCATGTCTAATAGGATCAATATAGAGCATCTTATGGCCAATGGTATCACAAAGGCTACCATCAAAGGTTACATATGGTGCCTAAGAAACAGGTTATGCGTACCAACCTATCTTTTATTGCTTTGGGGATATGCTATATTACACGCATCTTACTTAATTCGTTTTAGAACCCAATATTAGTCAACCTTTTCTGCGTACCAGTTGGTAACTGGATTTAAGCCTGACATTGTGTTCTTACGCATTTTTGGTTGAATTATATATGTGCCATTACGACTCCACATCATACTATGATGGGTCTTCAAAACTGTTAAGTAGTTATGTTGGAAATGAGTTCCCAACAATTATCCGCATTTTAAAACTTTTGGAAGGAGATATCTTACCGCTAGATTTGTGGGTTATCACTTTAATGAGACAGTCTTCCCGTCATTAGGGGGAGATAAGAAAAAGTATTTTCTAAGGGAACGACAGGAATTATCGTGGTGTGTTCGCACTATGTCTCATATTGATTCTTATACTCCACAAATGTAAATGTGAAGTGATAAAGAATATTCGGTTTTCAGAATGTTCACTGATGTTTCTAAAGTGATGATGAGATCACACATACCAGATGCAAACCTACCTGCAAAGTTACAAATCCTCAATATGGGATATACACCATAAACTAAGGTGTTGCAACTACACTCAGTGGAAGTGTGGTTGAGGCCGTGGCTCCAAAAAGGAAGTTGGAGATACCATTTTGTTCGATCAATCCTCACCTAGAAAGGAAGTAGGTGAGTAAGGCACAACTTATTTATATCATCAGAAATCACATCATAATATTGTCTCTGAATATGTCCATGAATCAAATGGGAGGACGCTCCGAAGTTTTAAATGATTCTAGAGAACAATGAAATCCTGACGGATTATGAGAATGCACATGAGTCAATGGAAGGATCATGCGTGCACAATGATGATATAATCCATAATTAGTTGCTCAAGAAGTAGAGCACAACGAGATCGAACCATGCTTTATTTTGATTAATTTCAAATAAATAGCATATTTGGCCTACACAATCCAGGTAGAACTTAGTTCTTTGGCAAATATACGGGTATTTGGTGTGGTAGTGCTAACCAACCAAGTGTAAAGCCTATTGGACATACATAATTAATTTGTCATAAATCATAATGAGAAGAAAGTAGTCTTAAAGTACAAAGACTCACCTTGTGGCGCGAGGTTTCTCACAAAGCCCTGGAATTGTTCTCTTGTAATGAACGTTATATAGTTCCGCTACTTAGTTAGCTTGGTAATTTCAAAAGGAATTGAAATGCAACATATGTATGTGGTTGTTACGTATCTCTAAAAGAATCAAGAGATAGAAGATATTTACAAAAGTACTTGTTAGACTTTTGTTTCCCAAATCAAATGACTCTAAACCACAGAGTGCGTTTACAGTTATATAGAACGCTTACTTATAGATTCAAGCAATCAGGCGGATGTGGTATACCCATCTAAGTGGCTATTTGATTTGGAGGGGATAGACAAGTAAGTTATTTTTCCTTGCGTGTTCATAAGAAATTTCCTGATTTGAAATTGTAGCTATTTATGTTGATATTACAGACATGATGTGTACTCTTGATGTAATAAGAGACCTTAAAATCTATTTGAAATCCGAATTTGAGATGAAAAATCTGGGGAAAGCTCCACCGAATACTGAGCTTGTGGTATATTATCCCACCAGTTTGCATTTGTCTAAAGTTGTCAGGAAATTTAACAAAGACATGCATCCTGATAGCACTCCCATGATTAGTCGAGGTTCAAATTTAAGTAAGTGACCATTTCGTCTAAAGTAAAATGACGAAGACGTGTTGGGAGATGAAATTCCCATATCTAAGTACAATAGACGCACTATTGCACTTAGCATAATGACTCGACCAAATGTTACATCCTCAATGAACTTGTTAGCTAGATATAGCTCAGCGCCAACGCAATGTCATTGGAATAGTATAGTGAATGTAATCACGTTATTAAAAGTAACCATTGACACAAATTTGTTTTCTCCCTACAAAGACATTAAAAGGAATGCTAACGAAAGTGCAATCCAAAGGTTGTTGATTATAAAGGAACAATAATCTCTTCTCCAACGAAAGTAATCAAAGGGAGATATGGTAGATTATTTTTTAAGCCATTACTGATATTCAGTTTCGAAATATATATGACTAAAGGAACTGTCTGGAACAACTCTGAAAGTAATCAGGGGGAGATGCCGACATCAGGGGGAGGATCCAATGATATGATGTCGACATATTTTACTTCGAAATTGAAGATGTGTTGTACTCTTTTTCCCTTCGATCGATAATAGTTTTTCCCAAAGGGTTTTGTTACTCGACAAGGTTTTTAGCGAGACAACACTAAAAGCATCAAGTATGTTTAACGTTTAAGACATAAAGATCGCGTTGATATTACCGAAAATATCTGAATCAAATAAATGAAATGCGATAGTCTGTTAAATAACGTAACTTCCAGAATCAACAACATGGTCTTATAAACATTCAAATCACAAAAGTAAAGTGTGATAAACTCCTTTTTAATGCATTAGACTAATGAAAATTGTCTGACATCAGGGGGAGAATCTAACGGTGTGTTGAAGTATTTTCCTTCACCGATGTTACTTTTTCCCACAGGGTTTTGTTACTCGGCAAGGTTTTTAATGAGACAACAACAAACACCGAGAATGTAATTTCCTAGCTAAGGCTATTTTCTTTCCCACGAGGATTCTTTGCCTTAAGAGTTGTGAAGCAACTAGTCAACTTCAACAGAGCAAAGCGATCATCTACGATGGATCACCTTTACCTGCATCTGTCATGTTGTACTCTTTTCCCTTCGTCAAGGTTTTATCCCACTGGGTTTTCCTTGTCAAGGTTTTAATGAGGCAACACATTCGAGTTCAACTATGTTATGAGTTTGCTTATTATTGTACTCTTTTTCTTTAGTTTAGGTTTTGTCCCTTTGGGTTTTTCCTGGCGAAGTTTTAACGAGGCAATTAACTTAGACTCATCGATCTTTGAAGATCGTATTGCATGTGATGAACTACATGTAAAGTACGAGACAACATGTGAAGTACTCCATGTGAAGAGTTGTACCAAGGTTTTATCCCACTGGGTTTTTCCTTGTCAAAGTTTTAGTAAGGAAACTGATTTCAGCATAAGTCATCAAGGAGAGAACGACATTTGAAGAACTACATTCAAAGCACTATATGTGAAGCACTATGTATAAAGTTTTGTTATTGAACCGCACAAGGGGGAGTGTTACAGGGCCTACGGCCCGTTGGATGTCTTGGTCCAACTAGATTCCTAGGGTTGTATATAAAGGAAATGATGTAATACTTTGTTCTCTAATCTTCTAATAAGATATTCTTCTTCTTGCCTCTACATATTATTCATTCACCTCTGATCCTCCTAAAACAAGGATGTATTTTTTAGAGTGGAGAGAGTCTTGAGGAGAGAGAAAGATTTTTCAGAGAGATTTTTAGAGAGAGAAAAGATATTTTTCTTTATCATCTTCTTCCCTAAAACTAGATTTAGAACTCCATTAATGGAGATTATCAAATGTAAAATCAAATGTAAACTTTAACAATCATAGTAGAGAATCATGGATGTAGATCAAATTGATCGAACCATGTAAAAATCCGTGTGTCTATTTACAATTTTTAGAATTTTAAATATCAAATTAGTTTAGATTAAGAGATTATTATCAAGATATTACAAGGGGTGTGTTGTGGGAAATCCTGCAACTACATTTTGGCGCTAGAAACAGGGACAAATTACTTGTCAAATTGAAGAAAATTCAAAGAAATAGGCTATCGTTAGAATTAGATTTTACTGGATCTAAAAGTTTCAAGATCAGATATGGACAACTACAACGAAAGATCATGATTATACAGTAAATAGAGAGAAGGAGATATGTTAAGTGGAGGATGAATAAAATATCAGCAAAATTGTATCAACAAATCATCGAAAAGGACAAATTTCTTCTCACTTTTCTTATTCTTTGTTTCATTTTTCGGATCTGGGAATTTCAAAACAGATTTGGGAAAATAGATTTTTTGTAAAACCTAAATTTTGCTTTTTGTAAAAGTTTGATTTATTATGGAAGTCTTGAATCTAAAAATATCTTTGCTACGAATTTGTAGTAACCAAACTTTGTTTTACAAATTTGTTTAATGAATTTCTAAAAATGTCAAATTCTGAGATTTTTTGTTCTTCGCAGGGAAAAATCCAATGAATTTGGATCAGTTAATTTTTCAAACAGGACAAATTCTTTCTTATTTTATTAAATTATATGTTCATAGTGTAGATCTGGAAGATTTTGAATTTTAGATTATTAATCTTTGTTTTTCACAAAAATTGTTGTTTAGTTGATATTCTGAATTCAAAAGAGTTTTGATCATAAATTTACGACTATAAATCTTGAATTTAATCATAATTTTGACAACTAATGTGTATGTGATTTTTGTGATTGAAGTCACAGATGAAGGAATCAAAAGTTCCAGCGAAATTTCTCTTTTGCGATAAGATGCATCCACCAACACCAACGTTTTAACAAGAAACTTAAGAATCCAACAGAAGAGAAAGGATAAGGACAGTACAGTGTCAACAATCACGATGAAATCAAATGAAGTTGCACCAAAAAATAATTTTATAGGACAAGATTTCTTCTCTTTTACAAACCATGGTGAGCAGATCAGCAAAGCAAGGAAGTAAAGAAATCATAAGAAACCCTCTACATGGTGCTCGCAGAACACGTTGACAACATAAGAATGACGTTGACAAAAATATAAACACTATCGCAAGTACTGGCATAATAAAAAATCTTATATTAATATAGTATAGATTGGTTCACAGCAAAAGATGATAACAGTATAGATTTGTGTTTTTTGACATTGGGTCCCTTACGTACAGTAATAAGATTGGTTCATTTTAAAATGTAGTTGATAATAGTATATAATAGATTAGTCTTGACACGTTTCTACTTACGTACTAGCAGATCAAGTTGAAAGAGTCTCGCGAAACGTGAAGATTTTTATACAGTAAGACTTGTTAAAATTGAAGTATTGACTTGATTGTTAAACTTGTTTTCTATACTTGAAGTGGCAATGCTGAGAATATTAAAAAAGAAAAGGATATTACTTGCGATTAAAGGCATTTACTGCTACAGTCTCCGCCTCGTGAAGATTTTCTGCGATAGTACTTGTTAAACTTGTTTGGCGATGTTCTCGTCAACACTTTTATGCGAAGATTAAGTACTATAGTATTATAGTGGACCAAAGAATATGTACAGCGAGCACTCAAGTAACGTGAGCAAGTAAGGTGAATAAAACAAGAAATCATGTTAGACCACCAAACTAAAGTGGAAGGACCACCAACTTATTATTAATAAATTAAAGAAGATGAAATCACATCTGCGAAGAATTGAAAACGTATGGAGGAAAGAAGTGATAACAGGACGAAAATATGGTTTGCTTTTGCAAACAAGAGTCAGTTCAGATGATATTTACCTTGCGAATATTCTCTTTTTTGCAAACAGGAGTCAGTACGCGTGAAACTAAGCTCTACACGTAGTCATACGTGTTAAAGCAACTTTGTCAGCAGACCAAACAAAAATACATAGAAAACAAGAAAAGAAGAAAAGTAGAACCAAATTGACGAGAGCATCGTGAATATTTAGGGTGAACTTCTTTTCTTTTTACCTTATAAAGTTGGAAATGTAGTCTTGCGAAGATGCGCCCCTTGTAAACTACATTTTAGAAGGAGGGGAATGGAAATATTGACGAGCAGAAATTGGTACATCTACTTTCCATGAGAGGATTATTTCATTACTTCGCCAAATTGGTCAGAGGCAGGAATTTGGTATTTCATTACTTCGTCAGATATTTGATTATTTCGCAAGTTAATTTCGCAAGAGAAGGGTCAGAACAATTGGTATGGTGCAAAAGGCATGTCAAGAGTTCATTTCTTATTTCTTCTCAATCCATAAGCAAATCAAATACTTCGCGAGAAACGGCAGCAACAGAAAATCGCCAAAAAAGTTAAGTACCACTTCCTTGAATATTTTACTTACAGAAAATGAAAAATTTTGATCACAAGATTTCAAAGAACATTTCTAAGATTTCAAAAAATTTGAAAAGTGATATAGTCGCAAGATTTCTAAAATTTCTAAGATTTCAAAACATTTCAAAGAATTTTGATTTGATTGATCAGAGCGATATATTCGCAAAAATTTAAAGATTTCAAAAAAGATTTCCAAAATTTCTCAGATTTTTTATTTGACTTACCAAAAAAGAGATACAATCGCTAGATTTCAAAAATTTCAAAAGGTTATAAAAAATGAGATCATCGCAAAAAATTTAAAGATCTCAAAAATTTTCAAAGATTACAATAAATGAAACTATCGCAAAGATTTCTAAGATTTCAAAAAAAATTGATTTCATTTCCAAAACAGCGATACCCTCGTAAGATTACAAAGATTTCAAAAGATTATAGAAAATGGAATTATCGCAAAAAATTTCGAAGATTTCTAAAGTTACAGAAAACGAAATTTCTAAGATTTCAAATTTCAAAAATACGCGATACAATCGCAAGATTTCTCTAGAATATTTCTTTTACAGAAAGAAATTTTTGGTTTAACAAATGCGATAAAATTGCAAGATTTCAAAGAATATTTCTAAGATTTTAAAAGAATATTTCAACTCACAGAAATGAGCAAAAGAAATTTTTATCAAAGCTGCGAGTGTAATCGCGAGATTATTCAAGATTATGTAACGAATTGACAGAAATGAAAGAATGAAGAAACGCGAAAATATCGCGAGAAACGCGAATAAAATTTCGCAGAGACTTAAAGAATGGGACAAACCTTTATGGCGTGCACCCTAGTTCGCGAATACAATTTCGTAAGAGGCAAATGTAAGACCTGCAAGCACGTTATAAGGGGGTATCTCTTTACATGATTCAGCGATAAGGTTATACCGCTACTGGAACCTGAGTCATGCAGATGTTGGGGTTAAAGAAAACCTATCCGGGAGAGAGATCTTGGATTTCCATCTTTATAAGGTTATACCCTGGTTGGACGACCGAGGATCTCTTCCAAGAAGTGCAAAGTATGACCAAGGCGCCGAGGTACACATTTTAGCCAAGGGTGCCCGGGACGGACGAACCTACCCTGGCCATCTTTGGTAAGTCTTGGCTACAATGCACTTGGCCTGAAGAAAACCCCACCTAGGGTGTAGTCTTGTAACTATAAGCCATATAGGCATAAAGGACAAGAGGCTACGAAAACAACTGGTTGTTGGTAAATCTGGATGGGAGGAGCTAGTCTTGTATGGCCGATGTGCCCTCCTTGAAGGGGCAACCAGGGGGAAGATAAGGGCGGCACCCTCCATTAGGGAGCTGATAAGTGACTTAATACGGCAATGTCATGGGGCTTTATGATCGCAATATCATTTAGGCCTGTCATATTGTCGCGTGACGTAAATTATACAGAGGCAAAAAGCCAAAAGAGAAAAAGTTAAGATGAGATCAATGGGTTTTTACATGAAAGTGTAAAGACGTCATGCGATTTCATCGCAAGACGGCAATGTCATGAGACTTTGATCTCGCGAGAGAACTTAGACTTGTCATATTGTCGCATAACAGGCCAAAAAGCCTTAAGATAAAAGATAAGGCAAGATCAATGGGTCAATACATGCAAATATAAAGACGTCCTGCGATTTTGTCGCAGAAAGAAAAATTGGCGAAATAAGACCTTTAACTAGGAAGGCAAAATAAGACCAATAGAATAATCTCAAACATTAATTATTTTCTTGTAAGAATGCAGGAAAGATTTTCTCATCGCAAAAGAGAAAGCAAGTACTATTCAAAATCTCTCAGAAATACTATCCAGAGTTTCTCAGAAGTATTATTCAGAGTCTATCAAGAGGAACGTCTACAATCTCGTAGCATTATTCACAATTTCGTCACTATTCACAATTTCGCCACTATTCACAACATTATTTCAGAATCTCAAAGAAATTCAGAAATTCGCAGAAATATTCATAAATTTTCAGACTAATTCAGCATATTGCAGGCTATTCCAGAATTTCGCAGGAGAAATGATTATTACGCAGAATATGACCATTTTATCAAATGAGGCAGAGGCAATTCGTTCATTTAACAATTTTTCAGGGATTCTTCCTTCATAGATAAAGAACAGAGGCAGCTATGGATTACCAAGAAAACATTTTATGTTCTTTATCTTCTCGCAAGAATCATTTCCAAAATGGACTAAGATTTTCACCAAAAATGAAGTAATAATTTCACGAGAACGGAGGCAATACTTATGATTTTCATTAAAGGACGGATACTTCTTATTTTTTGAAGATCGAGTACTTCTTATACTTTTTCAAGGATACTTCATACTTCACGAGCACTTCAAGAGTTAATACTTCTTATTTACTTAACAAAGATATGGAACTTCGCAAAAGAATAGAGGCAAGTATATACTTTTCAAATCCAGTATTCTTTCGCTCATTCCTTCATCAACAAAAATCAAAGACTATTACAACAACAGATTTTTTCTTAAAGATTACTTTTCAAGCAATATTCAAGAAAAAAGAGGCAAGATGTAGTACCATAATATCGCCACAATTATGTTCACGAGAGATTAACGACACTTCTGCGAGCGGTACTGAAAAAATCTTCAACAACATTTCACGAGCGTCACAAAAAAATTCAAAGAATGACGAAGTTGACGATTGAAGAGGCATATTAGAAGAGTGTTGTTTCACGAGGATTACAAAAGTTGGCGAATATTAACATTGTAATTACCGCGATGAGATCGCAAAATAGATCCGAAAGAAGGGGAAAACTTAGCTGTCACCCACTACATAATTTCCTATATAAAGGGTTCAAATAAGTCCAGAAAAGGGAGAGGATGTATTTTTTAGAGTGGAGAGAGTCTTGAGGAGAGAGAAAGATTTTTCAGAGAGATTTTTAGAGAGAGAAAAGATATTTTTCTTTATCATCTTCTTCCCTAAAACTAGATTTAGAACTCCATTAATGGAGATTATCAAATGTAAAATCAAATGTAAACTTTAACAATCATAGTAGAGAATCATGGATGTAGATCAAATTGATCGAACCATGTAAAAATCCGTGTGTCTATTTACCATTTTTAGAATTTTAAATATCAAATTAGTTTAGATTAAGAGATTATTATCAAGATATTACAAGGGGTGTGTTGTGGGAAATCCTGCAACTACATCGCCTGCCATGACCGCTTGTGAAGTAATCTCCTCTAGTTATTCTGTAGCCTTGACCTCTTTGGCTTTATTCTTCTCTCGCCTTTGTCGTGCTCGCCGATCTTCATTAATTTCAGCATCAACCTGCATGCATTGTCATGCCGCTTGGGAGTCGCCCACTACTTCAGTTATTCCCTTGTAGGTAGGGAACCTTAATCTCTAATGATAGGCCGATGCCACTCCTTTAATCCCAGCGATCCAAGGACGTCCGATAATTGCTTCATAAGGCGAGGCGACATCGACCACACAAAAGGTGGTCAGAGTGTCAAGGTAACCCCCACCATCCTAGACCCTCAGTGTTACCTCGCCTTTGGGGATGGTAATTGTTCCATTAAAACCATAGATACGATATGTTGAGGGGACGAGGATGTCGTCTGACAGCCCCATTCTCTTAAACTTGTCGTAGAACAGCACTTCGACTGAACTTCCACTATATATGAGAATTCTTATTACTCCCCATCTCTCAATTAATAATGTGATGACCAAGGGATCACTGTGTGCTTGCCCATTTGCTGGGACATCCTTGGCCAAGAACGAAATAGGTTGCATCATCCAAGGTTCCATTGGTAAGGTCTTAGCTACACTGAATATTTCCTTGCCATTGCGGTCCCTCTTGTGAATCCTTGAAGTGATAACTGGTCCGAAAGTGTAGTCTTGCGTAGTGGAGTGTGAAATGGTATTCACAAATTGGGTTGACCTAACAATGCGGACTTGATGGACCGGCGCATCGGGTGCTTCTGTCGACTGAGATGGATGTCGGACAAATTGTCTCAGGTACCCGTCTAGGATGAGGTGTTTGACGATATCCTTCACTTCTTGATAATTATTAGTAGAGTGGCCCCTATAATGATGGTACTGGCAGTAGTCGGGGTGGCCTTTGGTTTCTTGAAACTGGACTCCCCTCAATGCTGGGTAATTAATATCGTTCCTCTTCTCGACTTCCTTGAATACTGCTTCCAAAGGAGCGTTTAAAGGGGTGTACGATCGGGCTTCCTCCTCGGCCTCTTCCCTTTGGCCGCCCATTATTTCTTCTCATTACCTCTTGGTGGAGGGTCTGATCTCTTCTCGGGTCGCCTAACCGAGTTTTCCATAACCTCCTTAGTCTCGGCACCCACTTCAGTGCTAGCTTCTTGTATTCCCCTATATCTCGACTCGGCTTGGATTTCTTCTAAGGCGATGAAATGTTCTTGCATTCTTTGCATCTCCTTTAGGGTTTTTGTCTTTTCAGAGAACATAGCTACCCAGATGGGGTCCGATCTTCCCAGTACATTTTCAAATCCAAAGATAGCTTGATCTACCGGAACTTTTCCAATTTCAGTACACAGCTTCCTCCACTTATCGGTCAAGGTTCTCAAGGGCTCCCTCAACCTCCGGGAGAGGGTGAATAGTTTGTTCATTCTTGGCCGAGGTCGGCTATTGTGCATGTGGGTTTCAAGAAAGGCCTCGACAAGTGTATCAAAACCGTCAATCGATCCTGGTGGGAGTGAATAAAACCAATCTCTCTCCTCGCCCTCCAAACTGGCCGGAAAGAATTTACACATGACTACCTTGTTGCTTTTCCATTGAATCAATGACATAGTATACATTTTGAGATGTTCGACCGCATCTCCTGTTCCGTCGAATCTAGAATAAAATGTTGGAAAAGTACATTTTGGTGGTAACGGCATTTGTTCGAGTTCTTGGGAAAAAGGCGTCTTCTCGGCCTCACTCATGATTTCCGCCAATTTGTTATCTTCGCTATTTCCCGATAGCTCCTTGATCTTTGCCTCCAACTCTTTGATCTTGGCTTCTGTTGCTCGATCATGTCGCCCGTCCTTTCCTCGCCTTTCCTCATCAGTGGACGAGTCCTCGGGTGGTCCATATCTTTGTGGGGGGTACGAGAGGTGGTGGTGGTTGACCTGATCGTCCGGACTAATTATGGTTGCTCGCCCCCATCATATGTGGTGATTGACCTGATCGTCCATGATGACTCGAAGTTCCTCGGCTGGACAAACCTCTAGATCTGGTTCACTGGTCGGTTGTCATCCGACACAAAAATAATTCACTTTCTTACTCACAAAATATAAATGAAGTATAAATTAAGGAAGAGTCCGTATCCACAGAGAGGCGATTGTAGTTATCAATTTCTAGTTTCTAAGTAACCAAGATGGGGGATTTCTGATTTTTGTAAAATAAAAGTAAAATAAAAGCAAAGTAAATAGTTGGAAGTAATCAATATAGAAAGATATTGGTCAAGGAATTCATCTTCAATCTTAAACATGTGCTTGCATACATGATTAGAATTACGATTTAATCTCTTTTATTATCAAAAGCCTAGAAAATCAAGAGAGAAAGATAATCTGAAAATTTCCTAAGTTCATCAACACACACATTAGAGATGCGTATGTGAATTCTACCTAAATAATAACCTAACGCCTTGCGCTAATCAAGTTCAATTCCCGGGAGCATTAAGTTTTGGAAATAGGCTAATCAATGCAATTGTCATACATTGCGCATAACAATTCGGACAATGGTCATACTCTACATATGATTATAAGAGTGTATCACTACAAACTATAATCATATCATGCTACTTGTATTTGGGGCTATCGCTCGATGAAAAACCCTAAAATAACTATGTACAAGATGCAAGTTCAATTAATTGGCCACTTAACTAAACAAATATCAAAATCCTATCACAATACATCAATCATGTGATATTAAAAACAGTAGAGATATGAACGATAATCAAGAGAGAAAACTAATGCATTAATCAAGCACAAGTTTTTAGAAATAAGACTACATCCTTAACCAATAATAAGAGTTTTAGCTACACATAGCTATGGACTTCATCATAATCTATAATCAAATAAAGGAGATGAATATTAAATACGAAAGCAAACCCTAGCTGTAGTTTCAGCGGCTCTCTCCTCTGATCCAAGAATAATACGTGATATCTTTGTTGTAGAAACTCCTTTTTTTTATAGCCCTTTGCTTTCCAAAAATAGGTCAAAGTCTTCAAAATCTTCAAGTCCACGTCCATCTACATGTCCACCAAGCCCATGTGTGAAAAATATATCTCTGGAATTTTCGGGTCCAATACTGGTTGCCGGAGTGCTGACGTCATCGTCGGAATCCGGTCGCCGGAAAACTTTCAACGATCACTTGAACCATTGGAAACTGTCACCAGGAAATTCTACACTTCCAGTAGCTCAACTTTGATTTCAAGCATTTCAAACATTTGCATAACCCATCTAAATCCAATTTCCTATTCTTGCGAAAACGTACCCAAATGCGCGATGCGTAGCTCATATGTCCGACGGCCAACTCTTGAATCCAACACATACCCCCTTCGCGATTCACTGAAGTATTATGATCCCAACTTTCGGTTTATAAATCCGACAACCGGAGCTATGCTCACCGGCTCGCCATTTTCGCCTACTTTTCGCACTATTTCTGCATTCTCAGGCCTGCAACTGTTGCGCATCTCAGGACACAACCACCTTGTGCAGTAGTCATACAGCTTCAGTTCCATGCATGAGCAACCTCATTTGCATATACCACCTCTTGCATATCCACCTGCAGCTGTAGTTCAGTTCTGTAATTGCTTCATCATCTCACTAACTGCAATAACACACAGCACCACTATCTCCATGGAAGCGACACCTTTCTTTCGACAGTTAAACCATCTCAAACCGAGAATCTCGAACACTCAAGAAAATCATCACACACAACCAAAATCAAACTCAGCCACTACAGACAACCATTCACTCATTTCAGTTTCATATCAATCACCCCCTGTAACTCATGTTCACTGCTAGTCCTAGTTCTCAGCTGCTCTTTGCTTGCTTCTTAACCTGTAGCATCATCAGTGCACCACCTCTTGAGTCCACATCTTAAACTTTCTGTGCCTCCTCCATTCATTATTCAACCTGAAGTTACATCAAGCCACCAGCTCTCATTCTACAGCAATGCTTCATTTCCATTGCAGGCTTCAAATTCCACCTGCAGCTGCACTTCAGCCTTCGCAGAAACACACTGCACTTGCCACTTCATACTTCAGCTCAACTACCAATCAAGATTTACTGAACTTGCTTACCAGGCACTCAATACCACTCAAATACAACCAGTCTTTAGGCACAACTACAACCATTCAGCTCCATAGCTCCTTAGACCCAACCACACTACTCCCTGTAATATCCACCAGACTCTAATTGCAACTTCTCTGTGATACAAAACATATTAGCACCATAGTATAATAGCAATAGCAAACTAGTTTCTCCTCCATTCCACTCCTCTGATCTGGTTGAAATAACACTCCAGCTCAAAAACTTGGTGGTTCAGGCATTGTTGCAAACACCCTTTGTGCATTCTGTTGGTAATCCATAGACAACAATTTTGCCATTGGATGAGCTCTCTTTAACCTGCAATTTCACATTCATTCGTGACCCATAGTCATACAACACAAACACAGGTTAGCACCTAATCATTCAACCTTCATTAACAACAGCAAAAACCATTATCAAAACCCCAAATAACAGCTTCAGTGGTTTTCTGTTTTAATGCTTGAAAATTATACCAAAACCTCATTCAATTCAAACCCACTTCAGCTTGCAGTCTTCAGCTATGAATCGAATCTATCAGCCTGCAATCTGAGCTTTAACCTTCTTTGTTCAAGTTCTTTCCCATGATCCAATGTTCACCCAGATTGTACATTCAAACCATCTTTTTTTTCTGCTTAGTTTCAGTCCATAGCCACCACTGAGGCTCTTGATTCCTGGCGTACCCATCTCGATCCCTGTCTCATCTCTGATTTAAGCTCTCATAGAAGTTCCTCCATTCTTTTTTTCAGGGAGCATGAGTTAATGAGGAGTAAAGGGAAAATTGATTTGTCTGAGAAGCAACTCGACCTAAATCAGGTCTGTCCGTAAAGATTGGGATATATGCACCCACTGTTTTTATATAGGCAACAAATAGATTATCTGGCTTGTTAGTTCCAGATAACTGACAGACCAATTCTCTATTCGACCTCATTCTTAATCTCCTCCTTGCGCAACCGTAGCTAGTTTCGCTCGCCTGTGAAATGTTCGCTTTGCCCTTTATGCTTAAAATGAACGCTTTCTTATTCTTTGAACTCTTTCACCAACAACAGCCATCTCTTACTCCTCATATTCACTTCTCCTCTTTAATTAGAGTCATCACTAAAGTTGTCGTGCTTTTCAGAAAGAAATTTGCATCACTAAAGCCGACATACTTTTCAGACAGAGATGAAGAAATAAAAACAAATAATGAGAAATAGTTCGCCACCAAGAGCCATTGAATATGAGATGAGACTTTCGCGCTGTTTATTCTCCTTTTGTTCCAAATGACTCCAAAGTACCTGAATACTCAAAAACAAAATAAAAGATACATAATTTACAAGAAAACTAGCAGAGAAAGCATAAACAATAGATAAATAATAAGGTGTTTTAGACACCTATCATTCGCTGATTCCTCAACTGATAATTTTCGAACTCTAGGGCGAGATTCCGCTGCTGGAGCTCCCTTAATGCTACTTCTTGCCTTCTTTGACTTTCTAAAATGGCTAAGAGTGTTGGGTCTGTGCTTTCATGGCTAGAGTGTCCATTAGGGTGGTGTGGCTGAGTCTGTAATGGCATCGATATTGGCGGTGGGGGTAGTATCGGACCAGTCGCATGAATGGGGGTAGGGCCGTCGTTGCTCGATGCTGATCTCCCCAGATGAATCTGCCTGAGACGCTCCTCCTCTCTTCCTAAGGCTTCCTGGTACTCAGCTTGTTGCCTTGTTCTTTGTCTCTGGGCTTGGGCTTCAAGTGCTTCCTCATCGTCCTCTGTATCGGAAGCTGTGTGCTCATCAATTTGGTCAACTCTCCTCTGGGTCAAGATGACCTGGTCCAAAGGTAGGGTGTCATCATCTCGCCCGATATCCACTCCCTCATTAACAGTTTGCATGCCTCGTACTGCTGCCCTAGATTCCTCGAGTGGTGGTTGTCGACTGCCTTCTTGCCTCGGCCCTGTTATCCCTGTCTTCCTGTTGCTGCTAGACACTGTACGATTCCTTAACGTCCTTCCTGTCCATGACGTGCTGGCCATCGGGTGTGGCGCGCGGTGAGCCGAGTGTCGTCCCTATCTACGTCATCAAATACAAAGAACACCTTACTTTGACCTAATATTTGGGAAATAAACACTCAAAAAGGTGAAACAAATTCGATTGACACAAAAACTGTCATTACGCCATAGCTCGCAGATATAAAGCATACTCCGGTTATCAAATAGGCTCTGCCTATCTACCCTATTTTGACTTTATGCTGACTTCAGTGCGCTACGTCGCTGTCACTCCGTACGACGTCGCCTTCAGTACTTGACCTCCGTATTTAAGCTAGTTTGTCCTTCCTTCTATATGCTCCAAATCATTAAACTCTTGCACATGATAATTGAACAGTACGGCTCATAAATCCAAAACTTAAGTTAAGTTCCTATTGTTGTTATTTTCCTAAGATCTTATTATGGCCGTCTTCCCTAGATCTTCTCCAAGAACTTTCCGATGACTAGTTAACATCACCGGGAAAGACACCTCAACATCGGCAGCTTGTTATGCAAAAAGACGCCTTAGATTTGACCTTTTGTTACTCCAAACACTCAAGCTCTATAGCATCGCAAGAAAACATCTTATTTACCGCTAAAACTCGATCAATCATCAAAAACAAGTAGTCATCATATCAGCAAACTTTCAACCTAGCTCCGAACCTGTGTTGTTAGTCGCCGGTGAGCTTATGAAGACTTTATGCTGATCAAACTGTTGGTGGGCGAAGAAATGAGAACTTTACCACGCCTTGTGAGGATGCTGCTACTGCTGTAACTATGCATGTAAACTAAATGACTCAACATAACAACAATTTCGGCCATCAGAGTTCATCCTAGCTTCAACTACAACACTTGAACGTGTATACATGAGCTTTGGATCGTCTCTGAAGGTCTCCAAGGCAAGGTATCCGGAGGTCTTAGTCAGCGCCCGAATGTAGATGCATTTTACTATAACCTACATCCAAAGGATAGAAATCTTCTACTCATGCAAATGAAAGTATGGACATGACGATCGACACAAGGATATACGTGGTTTGGTATGATTACCTACGTCCACGGGGGTGAAAGGATGAATCTTATTACTTCAAGGTGTTACAATGGTGTTGCTCTCTGAAGTGAACTAGCTCTCCACTTTACTTATTTCTTTTTTGATTACAAGTCTCTCTCTCCTCCCAATATATCCTGCCCTCTTTTGGATACAAGTTCTTCTATTTATAGGTGAGGCTACATACAACCAAACTAGGGTGTTGGTCACAACATATCTAACTTGAAGGCCTTTCATCGGGCCCGCCTGTGTCGTCCCTTCTTCCGTCACTATGGACGATGTTCTTTGATCCCTTTGTAGTCCCTTGTCCGAGGCGATCCGTTCGTGTGTTTTCTTGGTGCGATGTCGCCCTTCCAACCTGTCGCCCTTGCATCTGGATGATATGACACGTATCTTTTTATCCCTTTGACTACCACTCCTCGGTTGACCCAATACGTCTCGTCTTCCAGCTTTGTCAGAGGCCTGAGGTCGAGTCTTGTCCGATAGCTATAGAATGATCATGCCCGATCCACGTGGCTTCTTAAATTTCGCTCCTTCCATCCTCTATCCCGTGCTTCTCGTCTCTTCATGTTTGGGTACCTCATAGCTTGAGATGTTGCCACCTAGACCTGGGGATAATTTACACCTACACTGACCATATCATGATTGTTAAGCCATGAAGAAACAATTTTAAGTTAAAAAACTTAATTTTGTTACCACAACAAAACCAACCAATGACAACACCGGCTATTTGTAAAAAATGCAGCTATACTTTTCTCCTTCAAATTTATCAGTTTCTTCGAATTTGAAACAAAAATAGACAACCCGGCATCATAAAAAACCCAAATTTCATCACAAAAATTAAGTGATTGAAGAAGAAAAAAAATGAAAAAAATAGAGTACTTAGGGTAGTTTCTAGTATGCGGAATTGGTATTATGCGAACAAGGTTGGAATTAGTTTCAAAACCATATCTTATACACGTTTTGTCGTTTTGGTTGGAATATCAGAATGGGCACAAGATTATTTCAAGTGAAAATCATAGGGGAATCTTTTTTCTTCCAATGATTTAGGGGGGCCAATGACTCCACTGGCCCCAATGTAGATTCTCCCCTGAGATAATATTCATTTTTTTTTATAAAGCGTAACCGATTGCGCATTTGAAGTGAATATTTTGAGGATATGTTTTAAAACTCTATATACCTACAAAAAAAAAATGAGCACATTCATAATATATAACCTCGCTATATATTAATTTAAAAGTCAGTCGTTAAAAATCAATGAATTTTTAACTGTTTAAATTAAAATCGATAAATGGTAAGGTTTGGTATTTCAGAATGCATTTATTTTTGGTACATATTTTGAGATTTGCAAGATGAAAATTACGCTTTGGTTTTTATAAAAAGATGGTGCCTAAAAAAACAGTATGGATCAACTGTGATAGTTGATGCAATCTGAAGTGGATCAATAACAGTTGTTGACACAATGTGCATGGATCAACAAGTATGGTTGACACGGTGGTACGGTAGTCTATCTCAGTTATGAAGTAAATTTGGATTGCAAGTTATACTGGTTTTAGAGTTTGTTTACGTAAGAATATTCTAGAAGCGTCTTTGTTAGGAAAGTTGATTGAGTAGTCGTCAAGTTTGTTAAATTAATAAATAGGTTGTCGAGTCATTAGTTGAAATATGCCAATTAATAGAAGTATCGTTTAGTATCTTGTCTTGTGTTCTTTCATTAGGTCTTTGATATCAAATTTTCTACATCTGGTATCAAAGCACTGATATTATATTCTAGGGCTGTGGGTATGAGTGTTTGAGAATAAGAAGATGGCGACAAGTTTGAGTTCAATCAAGGTGCCGGTGTTTGAAGATAAAAACTTTGAACACTGGAGGTTACAGATGGAAAATATTTGTATATACCAGGAAGTTTGGGATGTTGTTAATACAGGTTATGCAGAACCAGCAGAAGGAGTATCACTTACAAAAGCTCAACAAACTCTATTAAATACAAATATAAAAATAATTCTAAAGCTACATATATTCTTTATCAGGGTATTCATGAATCTCTCATAGATAGAGTTGTTTATATCTAGGAAGCTAAAAGAGCATGGGATGGTTTGATAAGCTATTACAAAGGATCTAACAAGCTCAAGAAGGTGAGATAACAAACATTGAAGTGCAAATATGGATTTTTACAGATGGAATCATCAGAGACAATATCAGAGTTTTTCTCAAAGACATTAAATTTTGTCAATAAGATGAAAGTTAATGGTGAAACTATAAAAGATTCTGTAATTGTATAGAAGTGTTTGTACCCTAATATCACACCCAAATATAGGCTTATTTAGGCCTAGAAAGATCCTCTCTTTAGCTAAATATGGTTCATTATGCCTAATATGCTCATCCAGTTAGCCAAGTATGGAAAACTAGGCCTCAAAAATACTATACATAGAAGCCCATATGCAAATATCGAAGTCAAGGAAAAAAAGAGACACATCACCACTGCATCGTCACTTCTACACGTTAGCAAAGTGGGCCAATTGGTGGGAACCATGTCAGTTGGCTTACTTTCGTGTCAGCAATATCGACCAGTGAGGGACTTCTACGTCAGAAGAATGATATATCAGCGGCTTCCATATCAGCATGACATCAGCAAACGATGCCGTTAGAACCAATGACGACGTTAGCATATGTTAAGAATATTCTGTTAACGTTAATGGATTTGTTACGCCGTTAGAATTTCCATTATGACGTCAGCAACAACAGGTGGACGGCGTCTTTATCTTATCAGGCGACGACGACAAGAACAGACTGCCGGCGACCATTGACGGAAGGCCAGTTAATTATATTTCGGATTAGCATGATGCATCTTAATATCATAGATCTGATTCGGTATAGAACGATACAACTTAATATCGTAGATCTGATTCATAGCATCATGGTACAGTTTAATTCCATGTCCCTTGGATAATTACGCCCTATACTGTTAGCCTTGCGGATTTGTACGCCCCTCTATGGGCTTGAGCAAAAAATCCCTACTTGGGTTTGGTTTCTTACCCCCATTTTTTCTTGACTAGTTCCATAACCTAAAGGAACATTCTAGAAGGGTCTACAATATATTCTGGAATATCCAATGATAATTAAATTTAATTTATATTGGAGATCCATGAAAGGGCCAGTTAAGGAAGGAGTCATGCAGGGGCCAGTTATGGTAATTGATGCTTACCACGAAATTAAAGAAAAGAAATGAAAATTAGTACCATATAAAGACAGGGGCTCATAACCCAAATGGTAAGCAATCTTCCACAAAAAATCCCTTGTGAAAAACTATGTCTAACTTCAGCATCGGAGGTTTTTTTACAGGTACCCCCTACTCTGTTTAATTGGAGATTAAAGCACCGGATCGATCTTCGACAGAATCATCATCAAATTCATGTTTGGGGGAAAAGAAGTTTTACCATACAAACATTGTCGTCGACCAAGGATTTCGAGAAAAGATAATCGTGTTTTACCGAAACGAATTATGGCAGTAGTCAAACAGACTACACGAAGGGTTGATTCTGTTAATAATTCTCAACAGCACAGGAACGAGGCTGAAAGACACGAAATTGAGGTTTAGTCAGCTCTAGCAGTACCCACTGGAAATAGGCAGGGTCAAAATCATGCTCATGACAGAGCCCTAGATCGTGATCAAGATCAAATCATGCTCATAACAGATCCCTGGATCGAGGACGAAATCGAAATCATTTCCGTGATAGAACTCTAGATTTAAATCAGAGAAGGGAAAAACAACTAGTAATCGATAACGAAGGAATGGATGTTGATGGGGAAAACCCACAAGTTCGAGAAAACATAGGGCATGTGTTCGGAAGCCCGTCTAGGAGGAATGACGATGGATACACCGCGACTCCTAGTACAGAGGAAGAATTTTTTCGCAATCGGCTGAACGAGTTGGAGAAAGAGAACGCTCTTATGAGATTGGAACCAGTCTCGACCTAGGACTGGTAATCTGAACAAACAGAGGGGTCGTTCTGTATGGCAGTGGCTTGGAAGTCGAATTATCCCACAAGCTGCAGACCGAAACAGAGAAGTGATCGATCTTGATAGGCCAGAAAAAAATCTATTGGTCATTGGAGATCTACCTAAACGAAGACTTTACCACCCCGCCTATCAGGGACCCGGACATATGCAACTCAGCAGAGTGTGGCCAGAACTACCACCGGTTCAAAACTCTTCAGGAATGATAAGGATGAGGTTCGAGATTGGCACGATGATAGAGAATTTTCGCATGATTACTATGCTCATTCGGAGTAGGGCAGAGATGAAAGAAGTTTCACTGGACCTCAAAGGAAAAGAATGAGATCAAAAGCTCATATTTCATAGGACCAAGACTATGAGCAGGAAGACAGTTCCTCAGATGGCGATGTGGACGTAATAATAGAAACTCACCTTTGAAAGATGATCGAGAAAGTAATGTTGAAAAAGAGTTCCAGAGAGGAAAAGATGGGAAGGATGCATCGAGCCGCTTGGGCTCTCTACAAACTGAATATCAGAGAATTCCGACCGCCAATGAATTTTCAAGTTCCCAAGCTGCCATAATTAGATGAGAAAACAGATTATCCGGATTAGCATGTTTTACACTATGAAACTGTCATGTCCTTATGGCAGTACATTGATAAGTTGATGCGTAAGATGTTTCCACAGTCACTGACTGGAGGAGCAATAATGTGGTTTAATCAGCTTCCGACACAGTCGATCGGGACTTACCATAAGTTGATCGAAGAATTTTTCTCTAACTACAAATACAACAAACGTGATCGGAATGGATGATATTCATTGTTCGTTTTGGGAAGTTGGAAGGAGGAAAGCATCAGATAGTTTACTCGATGCTTCAAGCAAGAGTTGCCAATGTGGATGGAGCCAACGATCAAGTTTTCATTATAGCCTACAAACAGGCATACCAACATGATCAAAGAGGTGTATACAGTTTCTTGGTCAAGAGACCACCAAAGACTTTGGAAGAAATATATGATCGAGCAGAAGAATATGTAATAGTGGAGGATGATTCTAAAGCTCGAGAAGAAGTTAACAGATCATCCAATCATCCAAATGATGGGAAGAAAGACAAGTCAAAGAACCGTTCGAGCGGACAGCATAACGATCGAGGTGAAATTCGAGAGAAAAACCATGGGGAACGACTGGAAACATGATATCAGAAATATCATGATATGATGCTGACACCGTTGAACATACGGCTTAGAGAGTTGTATGAGAAAATAAGTAAGGTTTTGAGTCCCCCTCGTCCTTTGCCAACAGATACACATGATAAACGTAATGAGAGCAAATACTGCAACTTTCATAAAGACCATGGTCACAAGACTGAGAATTTACGCTCTTTACGGATTGAGGTACAACGAATGATAAATGCTGGAAATCTACAGGAGTACGTGAAAAAGGATTTTTGGAAAGGTTTTGGATAATTTGGCACAACACATGTTATTAACGCACATGTGATTAGTGTTAGTCACGCCAGGATCCATTCAATAACCAGGCGGGCATCAGAAGTTGAGACCAGGAGAAAGCTTAGGTAGTTAAAAAAATGGTACTTGACAAATCACATCGATTTTGACAACGGAAATGGAGCAGAAATTCAGGATCTTGGATGCAAAAAGATTGAGTTTTCTGAAGCAGACATGATAGGTGTATATGCTTCCCACAATGATGCTATCATTGGCATGTTTCATGTACATCGGATTCTAGTGGATAGAGGAAGCTCAATGAGTGTGCTGTTTTCAGGACCCTATTCCTCTATAAATCTCCCACACGACTTGATCGAGGAGGATGAAAATCCAATTATCGGTTTCAGCGACGAAGTTCCAAAATCGATTGGAAAAGTGAAGATACCTATAACAGTGGCTGAGAAGTCCGATTTAGGCACTTTATTATTGGTGGATTGCCGAGCACCTTACAATGCGATCGTAGGACGAGACTACCTGCATGAGATTGGTGCAGTCACATCCTCATATCATCAATGCCTGAATTTTATTACCCCTGACGGAGTTGTGAAAGTTAGAAGCGACCAGATGGCCGCCCACAAGTGTCACGAGAGTGCTATGGACGAGTACAAGAAGTCAGAAGTTAGCGGGAACCAAATCATGTGAGTCGAGCAGAAATACCAATTATAGAATCCTCTCCCTCCAGAATCATATATGGGAGAGGATGCAGCTGAACCCCAAATAATTGAGAAACTGATCGAGGTCCAGATTGGAGATGAGAAGCACAAAACAACGTTCGTAGGGGCAGATCTGCCTGCACATGAATGTGGTGGTTTGATTACATTACAAAAGGAAAATGCCAATGTTTTCGCATGGATTTTTGCTGAGATACCTGGGATAGATCTGAATGTAGCCTGCCACAGGCTAAATATCGATGAGAAGTTCCATCCAGTTCGTCAGAAAATCAGGAATATGATGCAAATCAAAAAAGATAGAGTTACTGCAGAAGTTGAAAAGTTATTGCAAGAAAACTTTATTCGACCAATGCTGTATCCTCGCTTGCTGTCAAATGTCCTACCCGTTCCAAAAAAGAATGATAAAATTTGTGCCTGTATCGATTTTACTGATTTGAATAAAGCATGTCTGATTGATCCATACCCGCTACCAAGGATAAGAGATTTGGTGGACGCAATCTCAGGGAATGGAAGGCTGTCATTCATGGACGGTTTTTCAGGCTATAACCAAATACCTTTGTTCGAGAAAGATTAATAGCACACTGCGTTTGTGACTGACAGAGGAGTTTACTGCTATACTATAATATCGTTCGGGCTAAAGAATGTAGGGGGGACCTAATAGCAATTGGTAGACCATATGTTCCAAGATCTTGTTGGTAAGTCGATGGAAGTGTATATCGACGATATGGTACTGAAATCTGAGAAAAATGAGTCATATTTTCTTGATCTGCAGAAGACGTTTGATATCTTGAGGCAATATCGTATGAAGCTCAATCCAGCAAAATGTTCATTCCGGTTGTAATAGGGAAAGTTCCTTGGATACTTGATGATGCACTGAGGAATCGAGGCAAATCCGGAGCAAATCAAAGCCATCAAAGAGATGCCATCCCCAAGAACGAAGAAGTAGGCACAAAAGCTAGCGGGACGATTATAAGCTTTAAATCGTTTTATTTCACGCTCTTAGGATCGATTCAAATTATTCTTTGATGTGTTGAAGAAAGCAGTTAATTTTGGTTGGACTGATGAGTGCGAAAAAGATTTCGATGATATCAAACATTATTTGTCAACTCCTCCATCTTTGGTGAGTCCAAAAACTGGACAACCTATAGGAGTTTATTTGGCTGCAACATAGAACGCGGTAAGTGCAGTGTTGTTTGTTACAGATCCATATGAAAAGCCTATTTACATCGTCAGTATATCTTTGACGGGGCGGAAACATGGTATAAGAAAATCGAGAAGATATCACTTGCACTTTTTCATGCATCTTGTCGCCTCAGGCCTTATTTCCAAGGTAGAAAGATCATAGTCTACTAGGAATACCCGCTGAAGAGAATACTGGAACGTGCTGATGATTTTAGTCGACTAACCATATGGTCAAATTTTTAGGGGGCGTATGAGATCAAGTACGATACTAGAACTGCAGAAAAGGGACATGCCCTGGTTGCAATTGTTTATAGGTGAAAATAGTTTATGCTGATTTTTGTAATTGCGGGAGTGAAGGTGAGAAACAGTTTAAACCTTAAACAATGTACTGCAAGGGAGTACTTTAGATTCGAGAGATCAATATGTACAAGTCCTGCCTAAACCAAGAAATGGTCGTTCCAGACTTGCTTCGGTCACAAAGCGGAGGAGAATGAGTTGGTTTTGGGGAGGGAAGCAAGGAAAGTGGTGAGACCAGAATATATAGTTGATTCTTGAAGAGTAGTTGGGTTAGCACGACTTGTTATCAGAAAAGGTAGGAGAGCTCACGAGGAGAGCTAAGTAAGTATTTATGAGTGTTGTCTTGTCCGAATGAACTTTTTGTTCAAATGGAAATAGGTAGGACCTATTTATAAAATTCGAAGTAGAAATATACCCTGGTATCATTAAGGAGTGGGGAAGTAAAAGGGAGGAGGTGGTAACCGTATGCATGGACTTGATGTTCCATAAAGTGGATAACGCATGAAACTCTTATGGAATTGATGTTCCATAAAGTTGTTAATGCACGTATTTATTTCCCATGAACGTTTCCCACATAACTTCCTATATTTACTAGCTGCCTCACCCTTATGACACTTCCTTATGAAGGGCGTAGTGTACGCCGCATGCTGTAAACAGCCAAACCAATACCCAAAGAGGATCCCCCAGTTTGCGTTGATGTCTCGAATGTTTTTGGAAAACATGTAACACGTTGTTGTGGCTTGGAAAGTTGAGATCGGGGAACTTTCTATCCTGGTGACCTTCGACGGTCGAGATTTTGCATCTTGAGAGGAGGGGCAACCGTTGATCGTTACACACCTTCGTTATGGTATCCACGTAGTGAGGGCCAATAGGGTGGCACGGCTAGGGTGTGTTTAGACTTGGCATGAGGGGCCAAGTGCTCGCCATGTGTGTATGTCATGGCTAGGGCCAAGGCGAGAGCGCTTGGATTGGCATGGCGTGACTAGCATGGATAGGGACAAGCCAAAGTGCGTTTGGCATGGCGCATCTAGCCTGGCTAGGTTTGGTTTGGCTTGGCATGTGGGGCCAAGGGTTTTCCTTGGTCGTATGGAATGGCTAGGGCGCTTGGATAGGCATGACGTGACTAGCATGGCTAGGGCCAAGGCAAAGTATGTTTGGAATGGCGCGGCTACCTTGGCTAGGTTTGGTTTGGCTTGGCATGTGAGGACAAGGGGTAGCCATGGGCGCACGGCGTGACTAGCTTAGGCGAGGTACGGTTTTCGCTTGGCATGTGGGGCCAAGGGGTATCCATGGGCGCATGGCGTGACTAGCTTTGGCTAGGTGCGTGACCAAGCTAGGGTTTTGGGCTAAATTCGTGAGGTGACTTTAGTCGGCCAGGATTTTCTCCTGGGATCAAAGGGCAACCATTGATTGTTGCACGCCTTCACTTTAGTAGCCGCAAGGGGAAGTCCATCATGGTGGTGCGGCATGAGGGGCCATGGCGAGATGTGTTTGGCATGGCGTGGTCGGTGTGGATGGAATGATTTTCCATTGGCACAGAGGTGCGGCTATCATGGTTGGCATGCCTTGGCGCGGTTGGTGTGGCTGGAATGTTTTTCCATTGGCACAAAGGTGCGGCTAGCATGGTTGGCATGCCTTCGCGCGGTTGGTGTGGCTGGCATGATTTTCCATTGGCATAGAGAGGAATTAGTGTTTGGCTCGTCGAAATATACCCCGGTAATTATTTTAGAGACACATTAAAGGTTTCAGTAAATGTGCCTAGTAAATGGTTGTTATTTTAAATGTTGTGACATTACTGTGTGCTAGGGTTTAGTGTTTTATGATTTTAACCCTAAGCTAAAAACCAACATGAACAGCACTGCTAGCATATTTTCCTGTGGACGATAAAAAAATGGTTGGTGGAGAATAAGAAGAGTTGTTCAAACCCATAGAGTCAATTAATTAGAGAGTTCGCAATGGAGGTTGATACACCTAAACCATTATGGATTGTATTTACTGATAGGTCATCAAATGTTGGTGGAGATGGAGTTGGATGTGTCATCCTTACTCCCGAAGGTTCGAGGATCGAGAAAGCGACCATGCTGGGTTTTCAAGCATCCAACAATGAAGCTAAATATGAAGCAACAATTATCAGTTTAAAGGATGTCAAACAGTTAGATCCAAAAAACATGAAGCTGGTAACTAATTCCATGCTAGTAATTAACAAGTTTCTGGGGACCTATAGAGCCAAGGAAGAGAGGATGGCCATATATTTGGATCATATGAGAGAGCTGGAAAATGAGTTCGACCAGTTCTCTATTGGGAAGCGACCGCGGTTAGAAAACAAGAACGTAGATGATTTAGCATACCTATCCTCCGCAGCCGATACTGATACCACCCATTTCATTGTGGTGAATTTCCAAGAGTCACCTAGCATCTCCGACATCCACTTTGTTCTGGATTTCGAATACGCTAGTGGGGGCTAGAGGGTAACTACATCAGCACAGGGAGATACCGAGAACATTAACACCAATATGGATGTTGACAGTCCAGTGATAGATGATTCAAGTAATACTGCGGAAAACACTTCAGACTGGCATCAGCCTTATGTTCGGTATTTGACAACTAGTGAACTCCCAGAAGATAGACATCTCGCTTCAAAAGTGGAAAAGAATGCTTGGAGATATTCAATGATCGAGGGAAGTTTTACTGCAAACCTGCATCTTTGGAGCCATTTTTGCGGTGCGTAGCAGCCAAAGAAGGGCAACAGATATTGGCAGAGGCTTATGAACGAATATGTGGTAACCATTCTGGAGGTCGCAGTCTAGCACACATGATACTTTCCCAGGGATGCTTCTGGACATACATGCATAAAGATGCTAAAGAATACGCGCAAAAATGTGTACCATGCCAAGAACACGCTCTTATTCCAAAAAGGCCTTCCAAAGAATTGCATCTAGTTTTAGTCCCTAGCCATTCTCTATGTGACTAGACATCGTCGGACCACTTCCGAAAGCTCCTGGAGGCGTTAAATTCATACTAGCCACTACTGATTATTTCACCAAATATGTGGGTCGAAGCAGTGGCACTGGTACACGTTACCATACATGACGTGAAATGGTTCATATGGGAGAATATCGTTTGCAGATTTGGAATCTTGGACGCAATAGTATCGGATAATGGGAAGTAGTTCGATTTTGGGGTGATCAAAGACTTTTGCAAGAAGCTGAATATCCTCCACAATTTCTCATGCCCTTACTATGCTCAGACCAACGGGCAGGCGGAAGCGACCAATCACGTTATTATGGACAATCTTAAGAAAAGACTGGAGAAGGCGAAGGGAAAATGGACATAAGAGTTCCCATGAGTCTTATGGTCGTATCGAACGATCCCAAAAAGATCCACTGGATTTTCACTGGCTTATGGGACAGAGGCATTCATACCCATCGAGGTATATCGCAAGACTACCAAAACTCGTGCTATCAAATCTGGGAAAAATGACAGCATACTGGCTATGGATAAAGACTTGCTGGAAGAACAAAGAGAAACAGCCTTACAACAGTTGGTCTGACACCAGCAGGAAATCAACCTGAGCTATGATCGCAAAGTTAGAGAACGGTCATTCAAACCAGGTGAATATGTCTTAAAGAAAACCCGAGCATCCATAATGAAACCAAACTGCGGAAAGCTCGGAGCAAACTGGGAAGGTCCATACATAGTGGACAGGCCAACATTTCATGGCTCCTACTACCTAAGGAACCTCGATGGTACTGAAGATTCAAAACCATGGAAGCCATGGAATTTATTCCACTTGAAGAAGTTTTATCATTAGTAGTAGTTTGAAATCCTGATATGCTGCACTCTTTTTCATTTATGATGGTTTTATCCCACTAGGTTTTCCTCGCAAAGTTTTTATTGAGGCAGTTGTTGTCGGGCAGTAGGTACTTATCCTGTTTTTTCAATTCAGAAATTTAATTCAACATTATTTTGGTGTTTCACACTTTATCAAAATTGTTCATGTTTAATTATAAGCTACTGCGGATGTTCGAATCTGCAGTCAGTCCTAAATGAAAAAATAGTACAGTTCAAGTCTACTGTCAGCAGCATCTCTGACACCTCGCAGATAGGGTGAATGCATAGTCCGAGCATTTTTACCCAAATCCAAATGTATCCCCATCAAATGGGACATTAGCAAATGTGGCGAACATTTTCACTTGCCCAGGCATGTGAAAACGTATACATCTTAACTCTGCGCGTATCTTGAATAGTAGGATTGGCCCCCTGCGCGAATTCAAGATAGCAGAAAAGCTCAACTTCTCATTCCATGCGCGATAAAAACGCAGCAAGGAAGTGTATCCGTGCTCGAGCATTAAGCAGCATGACACCACTACATACTTGGGGAGAGTTATACATCACGTCAGCCATTTGGTGGCGAGATATATAACACTCCAGCACAATTATTACATTCCTGGGGGCGAGTTGCATAACACTCCGAACGACGCTCTTGGGGGCATGTTTGGCAAAAATCCATAATGATGCAAATCCAATAGCCAGTAGAGTTAGGGAACCCGAACTTCTTAACTCATAACAAGTTATGGATTAAGAGGGGGCGATGTTTGTACCCTAATATTTCACAGTCAAATATAGGCTTACTTAGGCCTAGAAAGCTCATCTCTTTAGTTAAATATGGTCCATTGGGCCTAATATGCTCATATAGTTGGCCAAGCATGGCAAACTAGGCCTCACAAACACTATACATAGAAGCCCATACGCAAATATCCAAGTCAAGGAAAAAAGAAGCCACATCACCACTGCATCGTCATCTCTACACGAAAACAAAGTGGGCCAATTGGCGGGCACCATGTCAGTAGGTTCTCTGCCACGTCAGCAAACTTACTGCCACGTCAGCAATATCGACCAATGAGGGGCTTCCACGTCAGCATAGGACTACCATGTCACCATAATAATATATCAGCGGCTGCCACATCAGCGTGACATCAGAAAATGGTGTCGTTAGAACTTGTGACGACGTTAGCATATGTTAAGAATATTCCGTTAACATTAATGGATTCGTTACGCCTTTAGCATTTCTTTTATGATGTCAGCATGATGTCACCACCGTCAGCAGCAGCAGGTGGCCGGCATCTTCATCTTCTCAGGTGACGGCAAAAGAAGCAGATCTCTGGCGGCCATTTCCGGCAGGCAAGTTTATTATGTTTCGGTGTAGCACGATGCAGCTCAATATCATAGATCTGATTCGGTGTAGCGCGATACAACTTAATATCGTATATCTGATTCAGCGCATCACGGTACAGTTTAATTCCATGGACCTTGGATAATACAACCCTATACTGTTAGCCATGCGGATTTGTACGCCCCTCTATGGGCTTGGTCTCTTACACCCATTTTTGCTTGACTAGTTCCATAACCTAAAGGAACATTCTAGAAGGGTATACAATATATTCTGGAATATGCAAAGGATAATTAAATTTAATTTATATTGGAGATCCATGCAAGGGCCAGTTAAGGAAGGAGGCATGCAGGGGCCAGTTATGGAAATTGATGCCTACCACGAAATTAAAGAAAAGAAACAGAAATTCGTACCATATAAAGACAGGGGATCATAACCCAAATGGTAAGAAATCTTCCATACAAAATCTCTTTTGAAAAACTCTGTCTAACTTCAGCATCAGAGGGTTTTTTGCAGGTACACCCCTACTCTGTTCAATTGGAGATTAAAGTAGCGGATTAATCTTTGACAAAATCATCATTAAATTCGTGTTTGGGGTAGAAATTTTTTTACAATGCAAACAAAAAGATCTAAGAAGTTTACCTGAGAAGTTTGAATCAAAAGTTATTTCTATACTAGAATGTAATACAGTTGTAACTATGACTCTTGATGAGTTGTTATGTTCTTTTCAAACCTATGAACAAAGATTACTTGAAAAAATAGTTGCTGAAAAATCAGTTAAAGAAGCACTACAGAGTCAAGTCAGATGGACTAACAATAAAGGAAGTTCTAACGCTAGAGGAAGATCAAATAATGGAGGTTATCAAGGAAGATACAACACTGGAGGTAAATAAAATAATGGAGGTTATCAGGGAAGATTACCAGTAGATAGATCAAAGCTTCAATGTTATAATTATGGAGATTTTGGACACTTTGATACCGAGTGTACAAAACCTTGAAAGACAACAACTAATAACTACACAACAAACTTCAAAGAAAACATAGCAGAAAGTCAAGAAGAAGAAAAATAAGAAGAAGTGAAAGATGAAAACATGTTACTAGATTATCATATAGTAGAAGAACAACCATATGTTAAATAGTATTTAGATACATGTTGCAGTAATCATATGTGTGGAAGGAATGAGTTATTTTTCAATCTGGATGAATCTGTATGTTCAACTGTGAATTTTGGTAATAATTCTACCAGAAAGAAGTTATTCAATGAACATATACAATGGTGTGTTCAAAGACATACATTATGGATGTATTCAATGTACTAGGTTGTCATCAAAATATATTGAGTATGGGATAACTATCAGAAAGAGGTTATACAATGGTGTGTGTTCATTAAGATACAAATTTAGAAGACTTTTTGGAAGAGTACAGATGACTAAGAACAGACTGTTTCCATTGAATATTCAATATCAAAATGCAAGCTGTTATAGTACACATGTTAATAATGATAGTTGTTTATGGCACAAGAGAATGGGTCATGTAAATTTTAACAGTTTACAAGTTTTATCAAAGAATTAGATAGTGTCACTACGGGAAAAATATACATCTACAACTGGGGTTTTACAACACTTTGCTAAACATCGTAGAAAGTCATATGTTTTAAAACTGGTTTCAAAGGAATAGTTGTCGTATATCATCACTGCCAACCCTTAGGAACAAGGGGTTGCGCTAAGAAAACAAACGACAACTCCTTAAGCAAAAGAGTTGTAACGACATTTAGCTATAACAACTCTGTTCCATATGTGTAGTGACTTATCCTATCACAATTATGACAAGTTTTGTTGAAGAACACAAAAATATGATAATTAAAAAAATGTTAGAGGGGAGATTCGAACATGAACCTACTGCATGGAAGTCTAGCTCATCAACCAACCTTTCAGTTCACAAGTTTCAGTTTTTTTTTTTTTTAAATAGAAACCTACAACAACACTTATAAGTGTTGTTGAATTAAAAATATATAATGTTGGAAAAAATTAGGTTATAGGGGAGATTCGAACATGAATCTACTGCATGGACTCTAGCTCATCAACCATCCTTACCGTTCACAAGTTTTGGCTTTTTTTTTCTTTTTTTAATAAAAATGTACAACAACACTTATAAGTGTTGTTGAAGTAAAAATATAGAAATTTAGAAGAAATGATGATGGGGGGATTTGATCCTCAACCTCCTGTATGGAAGTCTACACCACTAACCATACCTACACTATTACATGTTCTGTCAAGCTTGTGGTTCTTTAATAAACTAACTTTATGACAACCCTTCATAAGAGTTGTAAAACAAAATGTAATACTCAAAAATAATGCTTATGTGACTGAGCCGTAAACATCACGAATCCTTCTCTGTAAACAATCACATACACGCCTTCTCTATAAATAATTACATACATTTTTCACTATATGTAATATTTACTTTACTCACTTCAGATAAGGGTAGTCTGGTAATTTTTGCAGTCTCCATAATATTTATTACCTTTATTTCTAGTAAGGGTAATATGGTGATTTTAACAATTTATAATATTTAGTTTACTTATTTACTGATAAGCGTGGTTTGGTCATTTTCATAGTCTTCATAATATTTATTGCATTAATTTCCAAGAAGGGTAATATGGTCATTTTTACAAGAAGTAATATTTACTTTACTTTTTTTCGATAAGGGTAGTCGGGTCACTTTCACAATCTCCATAATATTTATTTCAAAAATTTCCATGAAGGGTAATATGATCATTTTCACTATCTATATATTTACTTTACTTATTTCTGATAAGGATATTTTAGTAATTTTCACAATCTCCGTAATATTTATTACCTTTATTTCTAGTAAGGGTAATATTGTAATTTTAACTCTGGTAATCTTCGAACCTGGGATGTTCAATTCTGATATATTTCTTATCCAATTCTGATATATTTCTTACCTGTAAATGGATGGATTCGTCATTCTTACCAAGTTTCTGACTTAGAGTAGTCAACTCGCGGACATGTTTCGATCTCGGAGCATGGTATGCATACAATATGCAGAAATAAGGTTTGTTTAAGGTTTCATAGAATATCTCGAAGGAATTTTACCTGTAAATGGATGGATTCGTCGTTCTTACGAAGTTTCTGACTTAGAGTAGTCAATTCGCGGCCAGGTTTCAATCTCGGAGCATGGTATGCATTGAATAAGCATAAATAAGGTTTACCTATTATTGATATACCTGATTAAATGTGGGAGAATTGTATTTTTGGAAAGCAGCACAGAGATCCATTCCCTGTGAACAAAGCTAGAAGAGCTGAACAACAGTTGAAGATTGTTCACAGTGACTTGTGTGGTCCTATTGAAGTTACATCACATGGAGGTAATAACTATTTCATAACTTTCATTGATGATTATAGTAGAAAAGCATGGGTATATTTACTTAGACAAAAGAGTGATGCTTTTCACGCTTTTAGAAGTTTTAAAGCATATGTTGAGAAACATATTGGTAAGAGCATCAAGATTTTAAGAACTGATAGAGGAAAAGAGTATATTGTAGTTGATAGTTTCATGGAAGAACATGTTATTCAACATCAGTTAACAACTAGATATACACCACAACAAAATGGTATTGTTGAGTGAAAAAACAAAACTATAATGGAGATGGGAAGAACTATAAGAAGAAAAAAAAAATTACCAAAGAATTTCTGGGGTTATGCAGTTGACGCAACATTGTATTTACTTAACAGATGTTCAACAAATAGTTTGAATAATAAGACACCAGAAATTTTTTGGAGACGTACAAGACCAAGTGTAAGACATCTCGGAATTTTTGGGTGCATTGCATATGCATATGCACCTAAATAACTTAGGAAGAAGTTGGATGATAAGAGTGAGAAGTGTATTCTTGTTGGTTATAGTTTAGTAACCAAATGATATAAGTTGTTCAATCCATAAACATGAAGAGTAATTACAAGTAGAGATGTGATCTTTGATGAAGAATCACAATGGAATTGGAATACTGGTTCAACAAACAATGTTGATCCAAATACTCAATCAACAAGGAATGTTGATCCACCTATTGTTGTCAGAACAGTTCCAATAGTAATTGTACAAGAAGTACATACTCAAGACAATGTTGAAGAACATCATGAAGAAGCATGAACTGAAGAAATATCATAACAAGAAAATGCAAGTCTAAGAAGAAATTATGTTATACCAGCTCGTATGAATGATTATGTTTTATCAAGAGATGATGATGTGGTGAACTTTGTGTTATTTGGAGATTGTGATCTTATAGTTTTGAAGAAGCTTCTAAGAAACATGGTTGGATTGAAGCCATGAATGAAGAATTGAAGTTAACTCAGAAGAATAACACTTGGGAACTTACGTCACTTCCACCAGGTAAGAAACCTATTGGTGTAAAGTGGGTTTAAAAACAAAATACAAGTCAAATGGTGAAGCAGGTCGTTTGAAAGCAAGATTAATTGCTAAGGGATATAGACAGAAAAAAGGAATAGTTTATTCAGAAGTGTTTCCACCAGTTGCAAGACTTGATACAGTGTGTATGATTATTTCATTAGTTGCGCAGAATCATAGGAAGATTTTTCAGATGGACGTAAAGTCATCTTTCTTGAATGGTGTATTGGAACAAGAAGTTTATGTTGAACAACCAGCAGGTTACATCATGGAAGGGAAGGAGAGCGAAGTATACAAGCTAAATGAAGGTTTATAAGGTCTGAAACAAGCACCATGTGCTTGGTATACAAAAATTGACTCTTATTTTGTCAAGAAAGGATTTACAAGATGTCCACAAGAGCATACTCTTTATTTAAAAGATGATATTCTTGGAAATCATATCATAGTATGTTTGTATGTGGGTGATCTTATATTTACTGGAAATAGTTCTGAGATGATCAAGGAATTTAGGGATGATATAGTGAAGGAGTTTGAGATGACAAATCTTGGTTTAATGTCATATGTTCTTGGTATAGAAGTACAACAAACTGAAAAAAAAAGTTTGTATTGATCAACAGAGATATGCAGAAGGAATACTAAAGCATTTCAAGATGGATAATTGTAATCCAATTCTAACACCAGTAGAGGAGATATTGAAGTTTACTAAAGAAGGTTCAAGAGAGCTTGTAAATTAAACAAATTCAAATGTCTTGTTGGATGTATTAGATATATGACTGCTACAAGACCTGATATCATGTATGTAGTTGGATTGGTTAATAGGTTGATGGAATCACCTAGACAGTCACATTTACAAGATACAAAACATATTCTTAAATATGTTAAAGGAACAACTAGCATGGGAATTTTTTATACTGTTTCTAAAGACCCAAAGTTAGTTGGTTATACTGATAGTGTTAGGAATCGATCAAAAAGCAGCGGAATTGAGTTTTTTTTTTTTTTTTTTTTTAAATTCAAATCAAAACCCAACTTTGTTTATAGATGTTAATTATAACATACAGGGATTTGTGTACCTTAGCTCGCTAATCCAAATCTCCAAGAACAACAAACAGCACAAACCACGTTTTCCTTTGAAGCTTTATCTTCAATCACCACCGTTTTGTACCGTCAATGGAAGGAAGAACAAGAACTCATGTAACTTTGTTTCTAAACACCCAAACTTCAATTGATCACCACCAACAACTTTGACTCTAACCAGCACCTTTTTGTTTGTACTTTCTTTCACTAATTAATTGATGTCATGAAGGAAAACACCCACTGTAACTTAGAAGTGAAATAAAGAGACGCTCCTGGTGCTTTTGAGAATAAAATCTTCTTATACTTTTTTCTATGGAGAAACCAAAGTACCAAATGAAAGACAAAAGAAAAACTTGTCTCCCTGAAAAATAGACACGTTTCTGTTTCCGGGCTTTCACACAATAAACATAATTATATAAAGACGGGAGAACAAGAAGGCTTGGCTTTCTTAGCTTTTCAGTGTATCTATATTTGATAGCTTGCTCCCCTTATATAGTTTTCATACAAGGAGCTATCATTCTTTTTATCAAAACCTTCTCCAAATACAATTAGGTCTATTGGGATACCAGCAATTTTATCTTTCTTAAACCGTGTAGAATTATTTGTGTCTTACATAATTTTAAATAAGATTAAGAAATTATAAGTCACTCCGCCAAAGACTTGTAATTGACAAATACTCTAAAATTGTCTATTTTAGTGAAAGTAAAACCCTTCCTCTACTTTCATATAGTAAGTCCCCCCGCTAATACCGGCATTCATAAATTTTCATAGGTGTGTAACAATTACACATCAGATCCTATGAAGAATTTATATTTTGGTCCTTGATGCACTTTTCATATTATTATTCTAATAATCACTTAAACAATTTAAGTGACCACTGTCCAGTCTAGAATAATAATTCCCGCACAATAATCCAAGGGAATACACATACGAGGCGGATACCATATTGAATACGTATATTCTTACTACGTACTCACAAATATCCATCTTACCCAGATATTGGGTCCAAATGACCTTACTTCCTGGTAAGACAAAATAGTCGGAAATAGGCGAAAGGTATATACATATTCTCAGTATTAAGAACTTACGTAAAGTAGTAGCTTAGATCCATTCATTAGATGATAAACAATGAAAAGAACTAACCGACCGGTTCGACATAATCCAATTACATCAACCTGATAGATTTAGAAGTCTCCAATTCTATGATGAGATTTATCATAATATGTATGTAATAATCATAGCAAGTTATAATCTAATCAATATAAAAAATTCGCATAGATTACGAACCAAAATGTCACCTATATATTATATCTCCCACTGTATAAAGTACAAATAATATATTTGACCATATCTCACAAAGCATGTTTAATGTAAACTATTAAATAAAATCTAAAATGTGAATTCCTACTTATTGTTTTTGGGCATAATCCCAACATATAGTGATTGGGCTGGAGATACATAAGGAAGAAAGAGTATATATGGTTATGGATTTCAGTGAGGAACAAGATTTTTCTCTTGGTCATCAAAGAAGCAACAAGTTGTTGCTCTATCTACAACCGAAGATGAATATATAACTGCTAACAATTGTGCTACACAAGCTGTGTGGTTAAGAATGATGTTCAAGTCATTATTTCATGAACAGAAAGCACCTACAACAATAGTCTGTGATAATAAGTCAACTATTTCACTAACAAAGAACCTTGTGCTTTATGGGAGAAATAAGCACATTGATATCAAGTATCATTACATTAGAGAGCTTGTTAGCAATAAGGAGATAGCTGTGGAATTTTGTGAAAGTGAAGAATAAGTTGTAGATATTTTCACCAAGTCTTTGATGTCCAATACTTTCATCAACTTGGGTGGAAAACTGAGGATGATCAGCAAAGAGTATCTTGGTTTAATGGATGATGTTGAAGGTTAAACCAAGATAATATGAATAATACAGTACGCATCAACTATGATAGTTGACGCAATCTGAAGTGGATCAACAAGTATGGTTGACACGGTGGTACGATGGTCTAGCCCAGTTATGAAATAAACTTGGATTGCAAGTTATACTGGTTTTAGTGTTTGTTTACGTAAGAATATTCTAGAAGAGTCTTTGTTAGACTTTTATCCTTGTTAGGAAAGTTGATTGAGTAGTCGTGAAGTTTGTTAAAGTTATAAATAGGCTATTGAGCAATGAGTTAAACATATCAATTAAGAGAAATTTTATTTTGTATCTTGTCTTGTGTTCTTTCACTAAGTCTTTGATATCAGATTTTCTACATAGTATGATTATAAAAGTTTGTAAGGCGGAAGGGATCTATCGAATAAGTTAGTCAAGACTTTCTATATATTTTGGTAATTAAAAAGACGAAGAAATTATCAAGTCGGAGGATCTCTCCAAGAATGTTTCCCAAAATATATGTCTTGTCATCATCACAGGGATGCACACATTCTCATTGGACACAATTGTAGGTTCAGAAAACCTACTCTCCACGTGTTCGCACGAGATTGGACGAGGCTACGAAGTAAATCTTTTGGAGATATATTATTTACTAATTCCCAGGGAAATGTCAGTGATAAGTCAAATCAGGCGTCAGACTTACTTTATGAAATATTAGATCTGCGAAGTTAGATCTGAAGTTAACGAAGTATTGATTGACGAGATGGCAATAACTTGCACAGTAAGATATCTCGCGAAGAAAAGGAAATGTACTAAGTATAATATACGAGGTTTGGATTGTTACGTAAGAAATATGACAGCTCTCCCCGACAACAACTGAATTTTAAGGCGAAAAGGAAGCGAAAACTTTATGGAAAATTGATCGAGCGAAGTAAAAAGTAGAGTCACGGGAATTATGTGACTTCGGGCGAAGTAAAATGGGTTGTAATCCATTATGTATTTTTTCCTATAAATAGAAGACCTGGTCCATTGTAATAAGGTTTGGGACGTTTTGAGAGGTGAGAGAGTTATTGTAAGGAGAGACATGTTAGGGTTCTTGAATAACTTGTAACTTCTTATTTATCAACTAAGTGAAATAAAAGATTTGTTTTCATGTCGTTGTGTAATTTACTCTTTGTGTTATTCAAATTAGTAAGTGGGTGTAACTATGGATTTTCCGTAGTTACATTTTGGCACCAAGAAACATGGATCTCATATTCAGAGTTTACTCTCACTGGGGATAGGTTGAGAGAGTCATAATCATCCTTAAAGTTTTTTCATCAAAAAAATCATTTAATGACTTGTTCTTTTAATAAGGCTTGAAGTTAGTAACTTAGAGACTGTGGTGGTGTTAAGAGAAAAGTGTAGATCTGAGATTTGTCATCTTAGGAGTCAACAAGGGTTGTTGGATAATCGGAGAATAAAGATTAATTTGGTGGAAGTTTGTTGATGGCAAGGGTTCAGAATCGAGCACAGCACATCATTGCATCGAGGAGGAGCATACGTTTAGCAAAAAAGAGAGGAGGAAGAATGGAGAGAGGAGAAACGTCAAACATGGGAGGAAGACGTGGTGGAAACCTTAAGAGAAACAAAGACCTCTATCGTGAAGGATTGATACATACTTCGGATACAGAAACGGTACCGGAAGAAGAACCTATGGAGGAAGGCAGAGAAGAGAATGTCAACGAAGAAAACATGCTGCTAGAACAGATCAGGGAGGTACTTCGTCGGGAAAGAGAAATAGAGATAGCTCTAGCGGAAAAAAGAACCATACTTATGAGGCAGAATGACACTTTGATGCAGCAGAATCGCCAACTCAAAGAAGAAAGCGTTGTTCATGATCTATGAGCTGAAGAGATAGATACGAGGGCATGGAAAAACTTGAGTCAAAGGGAATAATTTTTGGAGGATGAACAAGGAGAAGAAAGAAGGGAACGAAGGAGGAGACGCCAAAGAGAACGCAGCAAAGAAAGGCAATTAAGGAGAGCATTTGAAGTAACTAGGTGAGAAGATCAAAGACGAATATTTGAGGAAGAAAGACTTCGTGAGTAAGAAAGACTTCCCGAGGAACAAATTCTACGAGAAGAGGAGAGAATACGAGAACAGGAAAGACTTAGTGAGGAGCAGAGACTTCGTAAAGAAGAATGGCGAGAGGAGGAAAGAAGGTATGCAGAAGAAGAAGAGAGAAGACGTGAAGAAGAAAGAAGACAAGAAGATGATGGACGAGGTAGGAGAGGAGGAGGCATAAGCGAGATGAAGGAAGGAATGAGATAAATCAAGTGGTTCTAAACGAATTGCAACATATGGGGTTAATTATTAACAACTCACGAAGAGGAGGACGAGTGTAGCTGGCTGAAGCGATAGTAGAGGAAGACAAATCTCTATTTTCACGTGAAATACAGGAGGCAAGAATCCCAGGGAGATGCTCATTACCAACCTTTGGAAGCATATTCAATGGAACGAGAAGTGCAGTACAACATTTGAAGCTGTATACTCTTTCCCTGATGCAGTGGGCCTTGAGGCTGTGCTATGCAAATATTTTCCTGCTAGTTTAATCGGGGAAGCATCGAAGTGGTTTGATGGATTTACTGAAGGGTCGATTTCGTCATTCAGAGACTTGCAAAGAATATTTTTAGCGACTTACATAAGCAATAACATGCTAAGACTAGGGATATAAACTCTATTTAACCTGAGGAGAAATCCTGGGGAAAGCTTGCAAAGTATGATAACGAGATGGAGGACAATATGCAGTGAACTCGCGGGAAGAGTAGATGAGAGGAATTTCATCCTATCATTTGTGAACGCTTTAATTCCAACTGACCTTTTGTACACTAAAATATTCATAATTCGTGATTCAATAACGATGAATGGGATCAGAGAGTATCAGGAGGAATATGTAGCATTATAAGAAACAAAGATAAGTCATCGAAGCGGTACCGATACAATCCAAAGAGGGAAGCTCGCGTCTTCTACCAAGAGTGGAAAATATAGTAGAAGATGATATGAAATATGAGGAAGCTGAACCGCTAACTACAATTCCTGCGAAGTTGGTAGCTCTGTCTAATGGAGATCGGGAATGGATTTAGCAACGTCTGAGGTATAACGAGCCGAGGCAAAGTAATTATGAGTCACGAGATGACAAATCTAGGAACCAGCGAAGATATAACCCAGGTCAGCGATATGGGGAAAGGAGGCCTCCGTTTAAAGATGTAGTATTACCAGAACTTAACACATCAGTAGAAAATATATGGGAAGCTATTGTTTTAACTAAAGAAATCCTCCCCCCCCCCCCACACACACACACCACCATCACCACCTAATTTTGGGGTGAAACCATTACCAAGTATGAGGAATGACGACTTTTGCAAGTATCATCATTTCATGGACATCGCATGAATGATTGCAGGAATGTCCGACGAATAATACTTCGTTTAATTGAAAAGGGAAAGCTCAAGCATTTTCTGTCAAATTCGGGACCATTATCGCCTCCACCATCTCATAAGGATGATCAAAATAAAACACAAGTGTACATGATTGAAATTGATAGGGGAAACCAAAGGTTAAATTGCAACTCTATTATTAATTCTGCTAAGAACATATAAGATTTTCACGATAACGTGCTTAAGAGAGTTCACAAAAGAGACTTCTAAGGGAACGAAATATTTAGCATTGAGAAGAAGGATCCACTATAAGAATGGCAGAAAATAGAAATTTCTTTCTCGACAGCAGATGCACCAGACGGAGGATCTTCACACACAGACCCACTGGTGATAACCTTAAATTTTGGAGAACATACGAAATGGAAATCGTATTCACTTCGCAAGAAGCAGCGAGAACAGTATTTTGCTTTCGACTGGAATATAATGCGACTAACAATGAAACAGAATACGAAGCAGTCATACAAGCCCTAAGACTAGCTATCAAAATGAAGTTAGACAAAGTAAGAATAACCAGTGACTCGCAGCTGGTGGTCAGGCAGATAGAAGGCAGATATCAAGCGAATGATGTTGTGATGAACATATACCTACAACTCGTGAAAGAGTACTATAAGAAATTACCAAATATAATCTGGAGGCAAGTGTGTAGAGATAATAATAGGAATGCATACACTTTAGCTTTCACAGCATTAATGATTGAAGATCATACAGAAAAGCACATTCGTATTGAACAATTAATGCAGCCATAAATAACTAAGAGTTGGAAGGTGAAGTTATTCTAATGATCGACAATGCGGGCACATCAGTTATTTTGGGGGAAGATAATTTGCGGACACCAATTTATAAATATCTAAAGAAGGAAGATTTACCTCGTGACAGATTTGAAGCACACAAAGTCAAAGGGAAATCCACAAATTATGAGTTGCGAGATGGAATACTTTATCGAAGGTCATTTCTGGGTCCTTTGATGCGATGCTTGTCACAAAAGGAGGGGATAAAAATCATGAATGCTATACACTATGGCGATATTGGGAATCATAGAGGAACAAGATCTTTGGATCATAAGACCAAGACACAAGGGTACTTCTGTCCACACATGCATAAAGATGCAAAGAATATTTTAACGAGGTGTGAGGCATGTCAGAGGTTTGGAAAATGCATACATGCACCGTCAACGAGATTAAATTCCATATTAAGTATATGGCCGTTTGCCATTTGGGGAATATATATCATGGGTCCGTTCGTCAAGGGAAGTCAGCAATAAAAATATTTAATAGTGGCAACGGATTATTTCACAAAGTGGGTTGAGGCAAAACCTTTGAAACATACACGAGATGATGACATATATAATTTCATACTCGAGCACATAATCTGTTGATTCGGGATTCCACTGTAAATTGTCTCTGATAATGGGAAACAGTTCGAAGGCGAGAATGTGAAGATGCTATTTAGTACGTTCAAGATACAGTCTGGAAAGTCAACTCCGCTATATCCACAGAGCAATGGACAATCTGAGGAGACAAATAGGACAATAGCATCCACTTTGAAAAAGAAGCTAGAAGGGCACCTCCATGACTGGTGCGAAGAAGTCCCGAAGGTACTATGGTCATATAGAACAACAAGACGAGAGGCAACAGGAATGTCTCCTTTCTTCCTGACTTATGGAGTAGAGGCAGTCTTACCTACTGAGATTATGATCCCTACCACTAAGCAGGAGGCATTGAGAAAGGTTTTGAATTCGGACATGATCCTAGCGAAGTTGGATGATTTGGAGGAAAATAGGGAACTGCATTATAACACATGACAAATTATCACCGAAGGATATCTCGTGAATATAACAAGAAGGTGAAGAAAAGGAGTTTCATTCCAGGGTAGCTAGTCTTACGAGAAATACCACCTTATCAAAAAGGACCCGGAGGAAAGCTGGAGCCTACGTTGGAAGGACCGTTCATTGTGAAGAGAGTAGTGGGAAATGGAGCCTACGAACTTGCAGACTGTGAAGGAAAAGGCACATTTAGCGAAGGGAACATCATATATGGTGAAGCAGAAAGACGAGGTCTTAAACTTGACCACCCGTTGAATCCGGTCTATATCAAAAGTACTATCCTTAGCCACCAAATGTTCTCTCGAAAGAAAGAATGTAATACAAAATAAAGAAGCAAATGTGTACTCAGCAAATAAAAGGAAATGAAATGAAATATTTATAGAGCAAAATATGAAACATGAGAAAAAGAAAGCATAATAAGAAATGAAAATACATGCGAAAAGCAAAAGAAATGATCAAATTGGGTGAAATAAGACCTCACGAATAGGCAAGTAGGACCTCACTAAGAGGCTGCGTAAGACCCACGAAATAAGAAATATACAAAAGAAAATCTCCAGGGAGATTATGAAACCTCTAATTAAGGAGGATGAGACCCCCTGGCACACAACTTAGAGTAACAAATAAGAGGAAACAAACACGAAATGTGTAGCCCTCGTGCGCGTCACGGGACAATCTCAGTAACATCAAATAGGGGCAATGATAAGACCCATCCGCCGGGGGACCCAATTTGGGTAACCACTCGGTAAGTGGTGTAGGAACGAGACCAGTGGATATAGAAGATGCCCTGGCGTGATTCCTCCACTCGTTTCCAAATAATCCCCACCTAGGGTGTGACTTCGTAACCAAGAGCCATACCGGCGAAGGGATAAGAAGTCACGAAATAACTGATACCTAAGCCTAAAATAAAGGGGGTACTCAAGGGGGATATAAAGGGATGACACCCTCCTTGAGGGATCTGAGTGACCAAAAAAATACGGCAATGTTACGGGGCTGGTATTCATGGGAATAGGTAGGCCTGTGATATTATCCCGCAATAAGACCTCAATGAGAGAGTTAAGGCGAGGTTAATGGATCTTTACTTCGCAAGAGTAAAAAGCGCCTGAGAGTTCTTCGCAAAAACCCTGATCAACGGGGTGGAGCACAATAAGACCTTAACTAGGAGGCAAAATAAGACCCCGAGATGATAAATAGAACGTAGGGAAGATAAGACGCAAATAAGTAGAAGAACGAGGCTCGTTAAGACCCTATCATGGCAGGTAAGTTTTCTCGAATACTTGAGAAATCAACTACCAGTAGAAGAAAATAAGACCTTAACTAAGAGGCAAATTAATCCCTCATAGAATAGCTCGCCGATATGGAAAGAGATGTGAGGAAAAAATGAGACCTGGGGCAAAACAAAAAGGAAAGATACAAAAAAAAAGCAAGAGGCAAGTATATGACCCTGCTTAACCTCGTGAATCATATGAAAAGAAACGAAATGAATAAGGTTCGAAATAAATTAAAAAGAAAATATACAAAAGAATACAGTACAAAAGATGATGATTAAGAATCATGAAGATTCGAAAAATCTTTAATGAATGAGAAATATTTGCAATCGAAATATTGCATATGATAGTATCTATATTAACTTGATTATTTTACAATGTAAATACTAATAATGCAGGGACAAGCTCTAAATACAACGAGATGTAATTACAAGCGAGATGAGAACGTGAAAGAATGCAGAGATGAATCTGAAGCTTAAAACAATAGATAATCGAGGCAAGAAGAATAAAATCACAAAGAACCAATAACACAAGGTATGCTACATAAATCCACAAAAGAATAAGAGGCAAGTATATACTTTTAATGATATTTTTTATTCTTTTGAGCATTTACTTCGGATCAAATCAAAGTATTTGTGTATCTGACGAGACAGAAAGACAACTTATATTTTAGACCACAGGTATGCTCCGAAAATACACAAATAAGAGGCAAGTATATACTTTATCACATTAATTATTCTTTGACTATTTCCGTCACAAGTATATACTTGGCATACTTGATAAAAACCGAGATGGTAGGTTAACTTTACGATCTAAAGGGATACGAATTAGAATACATGTTATATTAGTTAGATATAAAAATTAGATACGTTAACCATGTTAAGTGCAGTTAGTTGAACGAGATGGAGATCAAAAATAACGAAAAAAGTAAAGCTGATATATTAAGGCAAAAACGAAGACAGAAAATGTTATGCCCCCAAGCTTGGGAGCGCCCATCTAAAGTGTTAAAAGAAAAGGTCACCATCAAAATAAGAGAATCAAGGTTGTGAAGGAGATTGCTGGATAAGAGTAGTTGCGATGAATTATTCCTCAGTGCGACCACTCCCAGATCATAGAACCCCTACATCAATACCACCGTCACCAGCCTCCTCATGAAGATCACCATCACCAGAACCAATGTTTTGAGAAGCTCGACCAGTAGGCCCTCCCACCTCCTCATAAATATCATACCTATCTCCAGCAGCAGGCTCATCATCTGAAAAGACTTCGATCTCCAAAGGAACACTAGGAATGCCACGGGAATCACAAAACTCATTAAAGAGATGAACTTTGGATTCCTGAGATTTCTAGCGAGTTAATTTGGAAATTTTGGCTGTATCTTTCTCCATCTGGTCACAATCTTTATTTAAAAGATCAACCTCTTCCTTAAGACTAGACATCTCCTTGATAAGATCCCCTTTTTGGAGAGATAAGTGAAGGATTTGATTCTTCAAGCTTTCCTCAGACTCTGGGAAAAAGTAATAAAGAAGTAAGAAACGAAGCTAGCAAAATAAAATACAAAATAAAACCGTCCACCGCTCCTAGAACTACCTTCTTTTTGCGAAATAATAGAATTTAAAGTTTTCTGAATATCGATGTTTAGATGGGAAAGCCTCGATACTTTCGAGATGGTTGAAGAGTTCACGAAAAGATTCATCTTCATCTTTACCAAGGTTAAGCACAGGTTTGTCATCATCATAAGATCTTATGACGAGTTTACCACCCTTTGGAGGAACAACATGCTTTTTTTCGCTAGGGAAGCAGTAGATGTCTTCTTACCTTGAAATCTTTCCAAACGAGATAAAAAAAGAGGACATCTCATCATTTAACCTAACATTCTCATCTTTTAATGAACCATTATCAACCCTCAACTTGTTGTTATCTGCTTCAAAATCATGAATCTCACTCCTAAGTCTTTGAAGATCAACTTCAGACTTATCTCTTCCCTTAGTTATTCGATTTTTATCCTCGTCTAACCGTTTGATCTAAGCAAGGGACAAATAATGAAGATTCCGCGAAGCAGTAAGAAAATTATTAACTCGTTGCAGCTCGATCCTCAGACGCTCATTTTTCTCATGAAGATGAGAGTTTAATTCCTCATTATTAGCAGACTTATTAGCTAAACGGTCCGATAGAGAATATGACGCTATCAACTTTTCACTTAAAATCTCATTCTCATATAAGTAACAGTTAATTTGAGATAGAAGATTTGCTTGTTTGTCTTGAAAGTCATCAGCAGATGCCTTGGTTTCGTGGTAATCCATATAACATTTCGTAGAACGAGCTTGACGAAAATAAAAAGGATAGTAAAGATAAGACTAAGGAAAGAACAGAAACATAGAAGAAATGAAACTTACTCTGAAGCTCCTCAATCCTCTGATACTTCTTGGCAGAACGTTCATTCTCATCCGCAAGGTCATTCTGAAGCTCACGAATGCGAACTTTGGCAGTCTCCAAATTCTCACGAGCCACTCTCGTTTCCACTAGCTGGGCCATGTGGAGATTAAATTCCTGCGAGATAAAATAAATCAGAGAGGAATTCGGACAAATGGAGAAGTCAAAATCCGTAATACTTACCAAGCCCATAATAGCAGCATGCTGTTGAATAGTGAGGTTCAACGAGGCATTCAAGATGAAGGATTGATCCTCAGACAAGAAAGTGTCAGAACTAAAGGAGATTAGAGACTCGGTAGCTGGGGACAGAAGAGAAGGGACATTATGAGTTAAGATGAAAGAATCCTTCAAAAAAATCATATATGGGATGTAAGATGGATCTTATACTTCGTAAACCATCTTACCCTTCTCCTTATTCTTGTCACTTTGGCCTTCAGATAACTTGACAGGAGAATCACCCAGAGTGATAATAGGAGTTGACATGACATGCTTTGGAGTATGAGAAGGAGCATCTTTCTCTAGCACCTTAGAATATTTTTCTCTATGAGGAGTGGACGAATCTGAAGACTTCTTAGAGCAAGGGATATGAGTTAAGGCAGCTAAATTCAAACCCCTACGTCGTTTGGGGGGCTCATTAGTAGAAGGATATTTGGGCTAAGTATCCTAAAATGCACGAAGTTAATACAACGAGATACATAAACATGAAGTTAACAAAATAAGATACATGGAAACGAGATAGAGAGAATGGAAAAAATACCCTAGTAGCAGCAGAGGAACCCTCATGACGATCGCTCTTCCTTAAAACTATTGGAGGAACAGTAGCTTGGGGTTTTAAATGGTCTTCCTCCTGCGAAATATGATGGTTAGTCACTGAAGAAGAATAAGATGTCAGGAGCGAGGTACAAAATGACATACCTGATCAGAAGCAGGAGACTCAACAGATATTTTCTTTGACGCTCATTCTTTCGACGATCGGTCCTTGAGAAACCCAGGAGAAGGAAGTGGATACTGCAGCGGGATAAGGAAATTTAAAGAACCAAACATAAAAGATTAAATGGATTAGGAGCATAATGAACTTACCTCGGTAAGCATTTCTGACCAGCGAGGTCTTCCAGGTTCATAAGCAGCGAGATGAATATGCTCGGAAAAAGGACCGATTCGATCTTTCTCGTTCTCATCAAAACCCTAGACCAAGGGGCTTCAACAATCACTGGAAATATCATCCAGTCCTCATCGTTGGAAATACGGAGAGAATTATTCTTCGAAGTGCCGATGGGATCTACATCTAGAATAAGAGCTTTGGACAGATCCTCCATGGGCTTACGGGAGAGTTTAACACCCCATTCTTGGTACTTTCTCCGAGATAAGGTCTTATCAACATAATTCTCCAGGAAAGAATCAAGGTTGTAGTTGGATGGGTCAAATTCCTTCGCCGCCAGTGGAATTGAGACTTTCCGTTAGAGCGTCTCAAAAATTCGTTTGAAATGCGAATCGCATTGCTGCTCAGTTGATAGACACCCCTGTTAAGATTGACCATGATCTCGTAAAACAGAGGGATCTTGGAATCATATAAGGGGAAAACAAGTCCAGCCCATATCTGACCTAATGTGGTGATCATTCTAGTAGAAGTCCACGTTTCAGCACGAATCTATCTATAATTCAGCTCCATGTTCTTTGTTGCTGGAAATGAAGGAAAAACGGAAGAGTCCACCGTCGGAGTCAGAGATAAACCCTTCTTATCGAACTCCGCTTGAAAATCTTCAAGGGTTTTTGATGTAGTGGGAGGAGGAAACTTCTTGGGAGCCATTACTTTAAGAATTGAAAGGTGATGAAACTAAAGAATTAAGGAAGATTGAAGACAGAAAGAAGCAGAGAGAAATTTTTTTACAGAGCAGCAGCGTCGGTGAAGAAGAAGGTGAAGTTCGAAAAGTAAAAGAAGGGAAGAGAAGTTGAGCTATTTATAGTTGACCAAGGAATGACCGGAAGAAGCAGTTGTAAGAGAAGGGGAACCGACTATTGACGGTTATTGAGAATCGTGGGAGACAAGATAGCGAGAAAACCGGATACGTGGAGGTTACGAATTTAATGCGAGGTTCTCTTTCATTTCTTGATTCCCGCGAATGGAATGAGAGAAGGAAAAATGTAGGTGCTGAAAACCTACTCGCCACGTGTTCGCACGAGATTTAACGATGCTACGAAGTAAGTCTTTTAAGTGAGATATTATTTACCAATTCCCAGGGAAATGTCAGTGATAAGTCAAATCAGGCATCATACTTACTTTATCAAATATTAGATCCGCGAAGTTAGATCTGAAGTTAACGAAGTATTGGTTGACGAGATGACGATGACTTGGACAGGAAGATATCTCGCGGAGAAAAGGAAATGTACGAAGTATAACATACGAGGTATGGATTGTTACGCAAGAAATAGGACAGTTGTCCCCGACAATAACCGAATTCTAAGGCGAAAAGGAAGCAAAAAATTAATGGAAAATGGATCGAGCGAAGTAAAAAGTAGAGTCACGTGAATTGTGTGACTTCTGGCGAAGTAAAATGAGCTGTAATCCATTATGTATTTTTTCCTATAAATAGAGGACCTGGTCTATTGTAATAAGGGTTGGGACGTTTTGAAAGGTGAGAGAGTTATTGTAAGGATAGACATGCTAGGGTTCTTATGAGCGTTCTTGAATAACTTGTAACTTCTCATTTATCAACTAAGTGAAATAAAAGTTTTGTTTTCATCTCATTGTGTAATTTACTCTTTGTGTTATTCAAATTAGTAAGTGGGTGTATCTATGGATTTTCCGTAGTCACATCAATATTTTTTGTGGAAAAGTATAAACTCCAACTTCATCTCAAATATAGAGGTGTTAACCTCCGGAAAGACCGTTTGGAAGTTGCAATCACCTCTAATATACAAATGGCCCTGACTTATCAGGTTGTTTGAAATTTAGTCTATATATTAGTATATACCTTCAAGTAATCTCATATCATTTAGTTACTCTTATTTTTTCTTAAAGTTTGCAGCTATAGCTTGCTTCAAAATATCGATCATGAAGAATAGTAAGTTCAATCCTGTCTGATTCATATTAGTATTGTCTTTCTTGCTCCTCCTTTTATCTGTAGCGGCACAAGAAAATGTAACAAATCATATTGATGGTAAATTCCTAGTTACTCATTGATAGGTGCCGGAGTGTGGAATTCCTTCTTCATATCAACAACTTACGCTTTATTTATAATTTGTACATAAATTTGTTATATTTCTCCTAAATTTGTTTGAATGGCTAAACAGTTTTGGCGATAATTCTCATACAATCTGCTTTTCCTGCACTTGGACTGAATTCGACATTGGCTGATCCTTGTCTTCCTACACCATATTCCTGGGTCACTTGTAACTCCGATGATAACCCTCGAATAACAGCGCTGTATGATCGAATTCTCACCTGTTCTCAATGGGATTGTTTATGCATACAACCCATTAATCACTACACTGATGAGGATACTTTCTTTTATAAGGTTAGCGATTTTATTAAAATAGTACTCAACATAATTTAATCATTTTGTACAACAATTTTCAGAAATTGTGGCAATAAAGGCCTATCTGGAGTCCTCGTCGATTTTAGCTCAATGGATGCACTTGAAATCATGTAAGTAAATTAACACTTAGAGCGTGTCTACATACTAATGTCAGAAATTAATCGCAGAAATCAGAAGCAGGACAATTTACATAAAATGAGTGTTTTGCTTTTAAAAATTATTCTAAAATTGTGTTCAATAATTACTTTTCAGCTTTTCCATTTAATTTATCATTACTCCTTAATTTTCTTATTGATTTTGCTTTTTAGTTTCATGGTTAAAAAATTCTGCCTGTAGAGATTTTAACAATAACAACTTGACGCAAGAGTTTCCTAATTTCCTCTCCAAATTTCCTAAACTAAAAGAGTTGTGAGCTATTCTCACCCTAATAAAGATCGAAATATACACTACACCATTTCAGGAATTTTGTCACAGGCTACAAACGTTACTGATGAGATTTGTAAATGGTATAACCTGTTGAAAATAGGCCGTAATAAATAACTGTGAAACACTTTTGTAACGGTTTTATCTGTGACATTCACATAAAATAACCGTTACAATAATTAATAGTCACGATTGACCTAATTTTATGATAGCGACACGTGTCAAATTAGTAACGTTTACCGTAACGGTTTAAACTGTTACTCTCTATTTACCACAATTAATTGAGTGACACGTGTCTTAAAAAGTTACATATATGACAAAGGTTATAATTGTTACTGAAACCTTGCAACGATTGGGTCAGCGACACGTGTCCCATTTTGTTACGAATATAGTAACACATATTAGTGTTGCCATTAGTTTTATAACATTTTCGTATTGGACACGTGTCGTCCGTTTGTCACGGCTTTTGTGACAATTAAACTGTTACTCTCATTTGTAACAACAGTATGATGATGACACGTGTTGTTTTTACTCCACAATTTTTGTTACACTTATTTCCGTGACAATTCTTTCAGTTACAATTTAAAAAAATGGGTAGCCCAGATCATTTTAATGGACCTGGACTTCCAGTTTGCAGGCAGGTAATACTGGTCCTCATCCTGGGCTCGGACTTCCTGCGTACACGCCTACAATACAACCCAATTGCAAGACGTTGTTTTTGGAATTGCAATTCATACACTCACAAACTGCATACAGGAAGTCAATACATTCAATATAGAAGCTCAAAGGAAGTAAATTATCCAAAATAATCCAATCTTGTTCATTAGTCTCAGACAAGAGTTACAATTGCATATGAAAAGTTGATAATAGACATGGTTCAGCATGTGATAGGGCTAACTCACATGTTTAGTTACGCTGCTAAATCTTGAAAGAGCCAAGCATCAACTAGATTTGAGGAAGGAAATGGAATGGCTTCCATTTACCACTTATGTTATCACACACCAACATACAACAACAAGATGTTTAAGTCAGGAATGAGTAAAAATGTATAATGGTAGGTTCAAAAGACCAACCTAGGGTAGGAATGAGTAACCTTATACGAATTCACCAACAGACGTCATGTTAAGAAAGTACGGGAACAAGTGACACGACTGTGCTAAACAAATAACTATGAGGTAAAATAATAAAAGATTTCAAGGCTCCATCGAACATATATGAACAAATAAGTTACAGAATAATCAGATGTAGAAGCCTAGTGAGAGCATTCAATAGAAGCATACAACGGTGTAAGAATGAATTTCTTAGTAATGAATTTTCCACATGATGTCGTGTAGTATTTTAATCACCCGAAGCTCATACACAGACATAAAACCAGAAAGGAAAAAAATAACAATCTCTTCATGTTTACTACCCTATAGTAAGATACATTTATCCATGAGATTTTGCCAATAGGACCGCATGAAGGGATAAGAAAGAGTTCTATAAACAAATTAAACCTGAAGTAGTCATCAATTCAAATTAATTGACACACTTAAGCATGAAACATCGCAACAATAACTAACAATCCAGTTAAAGTTTCTATAGAAATTAGCCAATTGCCTACACATAAGTTCGTGGCTTGCCACTTCTATTGCAATCAGTGCATAAGGTCGATAGCCGAAGTATCTACTAATCCAATCACATAGGCACACACCTTCGAAAATATGCAGAAACACCATGACATAATTCTATGCAAAGAGTTGCATCAACACTAAGCATCAATTTTCAACCATGCACTTATTTTTTTTTCTATCTCGACTTTCAAGGAGTTTTTTTTCTATATGACAAGTCATTTTAGGATGGAGAGTAGGGAGAATTACAACAATAAAAAAGAAATCCAAATCCCCGTGCACATAACACAATCAACAACTTATATTTTATAGGCACAAAGTTGAACGTATGTATTAAAAATATCCGAAAAAGTCGTATGAATCTCCACATGTTATATACTTAACTTGATACATAAACATATTGCTTAAAAAACTGAAGTAAAGTGTACATAATAATATCTAAAAGCGATAATCTAAAATACATGATTCTCATACTAGATTTATCAATCTATTTTCTATGACAGGATAATTTACACATGGAAGGATAGACACAACAACATTAACATCATTTGCTAAAACCGTTCGTCATGTTTATCTCTGGAATTAGGGAACACGCAATAAAGATCATCTTATCTTAGATGAACCTGCCTACAAGTATCAAAAACCACTGACAACTCACAAGACCATAGCCCCAAATAGAAAACTATTTGGATTGAGCAAGTATACCTTGATATAAGCTTAATAAAGTGCGTACTCTTGAGATTTCATTCTACTCTTCATGTTTTCTGCAGAAAACAGTCAGAGAGGTTAGTTCACATAATTGAACTTACAACATCCACAAGAAATACATGAAAATAAAAATAAAAATCAAGCCATACGTCTTAGATCTTCCAACAGTCTCCTCATTATCCATTCATTTTCCCCAGAGACCTCTCTTTGGGTTGACATGTGACCTCAAGATATGGTGCAACTCCATAACCAAAAGCGACTTGAACCTTTTATGTTTCATACCAAACCACAGATGAGCAAAAGTTGTATTGATTGCATACACCTCTTTCCATAGATTCAAAGCGACATACAACAAATAATGATGTAACTACCTTCAATTTCTTTTGTTCACCTTCTTCTTCGTGTTCAACAGACTTATCAGCCTGAAACAAATGAATACAATAGACTTATCATCCTGAAACAAATTAAGAAAATATAGACAAAATTTAACTCCATAGTCTCTCATCTAAGGTTATTAATGTGTAGTTGTGGTGTTGTCTGTGTTGGTACTGATGTAAATTTACACACCTTACACTAAGTTGACCACCAACCCAGCACAGCAACACAAATACATAGCCACCTACTCTGATAGATCAACCATTCCAACAAGTAACACCACCACCAAGTCCAACAAAACCACAAGTCCAAGACCAACACAAGACACAACCAGTCAGTCAACCAATCCAATACCACCACCAACAACAATAATACAACCACTACCACCTAGAATCAAACTCACTATTGATTTTTTTCGTACTCTTTTCCTCATTTACCTCCACCACTTACTTCTCTCCATAATAATAACCCTACAATAAAAGCACACAAACAGAAATTAGACATGCAGTAATTCATCCATACAACTAAAGAAAATACTAGCAATAACAAAAACCTAACTCAAAGATTCCCAAACCTGTTTTGATTCCAAATCATATTCCGCAGTTAACATTTCAAGCGCTTCCATATCACTACTCTGCACAAAACAAGCAACAAACTATCAAAACCAAAAAAATGAAACAAAAACAAACATAAAACAAGTAAGAAACCCCATAATTATTGAGAACCAAGGGATTTACAAATAATAGGGGCTTTTCTCAGTAGTAACAGCTGTGTAATCAAGGGTTTGAGGAGCAATAAGATCAAAGGGGAAGTGAGATCAAGGGTGCAGTACAAAAAGAGGTCGACAGAGTAAAACCAATACACTAAGTCAAATCAATAATCAAATAAAACTTCAAAGATCTTAACTTAAGGGTGCAGTACAAAGAGAGGGCTTGTAAGAAAACTTCAAAGATCTGAACTTTAAAATTTTCTTTTAGAGAAGCTATCAACCCATACCATCACTACCACTACCTTCATAAGAGATGTGTAATCTAGTGTCTGACAAGCAATGATATCAAATGGATGTGCTATAAATAGAGACTGAGAAAGTAAAAGAACCTCCTAATTTCAGATTTTAAATGATAAAACAAAAATCTCAAGAAAATAAACAGGACAAACACAAAAATAACATGTAATAAACCCCAGGGTTATTGAGAACCAAAGGATTTACATATATCAGGGTTTTTCTCTGTGAGAACCCGAAAAAAATCGAATTAGTAACAGATATGTAAGGCTTGGGTTTGATAGGAAGATAAGGGTGATGTACAAAGAGATAGTGAGAGAGGAAAACCAACTCAAAAAATTAGATTCACCAAGTAAAACGATTAACCCATTTTTTATTTGAAATTAGAAACTAGAATTCATCTGTTCTTGATGATAAATATAGGGTTTCTCCTCTTCCCATTCTTCTCAAAAAAAGACCTGATGAAATTACACAGAAAAACAAATTATAATTATTATCTCAAAAATCAAATCGTAATCGATTTAAAAAAACCACTGAAACATAAATCTAAGTTACTAGATTCAATTATCAGAGTAAGTAGGAGATGGAAAATAAAAATCCTTTTAGGTTTGGATGGGTTTTGTTGATTTGTTGTTGATTATGAAAAAATCGAGATTTGGTGATGAAGTTTCCACTTCTCTTCTTCATCTTCAATCAATTTCATGAAAGTATTCAGAGAACACAATAATAATTTCATGAAATTAAAAAGAGATTCAAAGAAAACTAGATCGAGAGCAATAACTCTACTTCGATTGTGTTAGGGTTTCACTCGATTTAGATTTGGTGTGTTAGGTTTTCAGTCGAAAAGTTACTGTGTTAGGGTTTTACTCGAATAGAGAAGAAGGGAGGAAGAGGCGGAGAAGGAGAAGAAAAGACATTTTAGGTTTTAGTTTTCAATTTTCTCTCTCATCAAACCATAATATAGACCACCCTAGTTAATGTGCAGTAGAGATGGACGAAAATTCTCTTCGACGCCCATTTGATTGGTTCCAAAAATCTAATGGTCAACTTCTAACCACGTGTCACAAACAAATTCATTGGATGGTTCTCCATGTTTAAAATTAGGTGGTGCATTTTATCACTTACCGAACCATGTGACATCATAACATAGGGGTTCATAACTTTGGGAAGAAAAATTTAGTAATTCACATTTATTTTATTGCGTATAGTACAACGAATCCAAATAAAATATAAGAATTAGAATTAATCTGAATGACGAAAACGAACCATAAGAATACGAATTGAGGACGAAATATATCATAATTGAACATCACAGGTTCAAAGATTACAAGAGTTAGACCCGAGTTTCCCGTCCGAATGATCTGAAGACGAAATATATCAGAATTGAACATCACAGGTTCTACTAGAGTTAGACCCAAGTTTCCCGTCTAGATGATCTGAAGATGAAGTATATCAGAATTGAACATCACGGGTTCAAAGATTACTAGAGTTAGACCTGAGTTTCTCGTCCGGATGATATGAAGACAAAATATATCAGAATTGAACATCACGGGTTCAAAGATTACTAGAGTTAGACCTGAGTTTTTGATTTGCATGGACTGGAGACGAAATATATCAGAATTGAACATCACAGGTTCAAGGATTACCAGAGTTAGACCTGAGTTTCTGATTTGGATGGACTGGAGACGAAATATATCAGAATTGAACATAACAGGTTCAAGGATTACCAGAGTTAGACCTGAATTTCTGATTTGGATGGACTGGAGATGAAATATATCATAATTGAACATCACGGGTTCAAAGATTATTAGAGTTAGACCCGAGTTTCTCGTCCGGATGATCTGAAGACGAAATATATCAAAATTGAACATCAACGGTTCAAAGATTACTAGAGTTAGACCCGAGTTTCTCGTCCAGATGATTTTAAGACGAAATATATTAGAATTGAACATCACAGGTTCAAAGATTACTAGAGTTAGACATGAGTTTCTGATTCGGATGAACTGGCGACGAAATATATCAGAATTGAACATCACAGGTTCAAGGATTAGCAGAGTTAGACCTGAGTTTCTGATTCAGATGGACTAGAGACGAAATATATGATAATTGAACATCACAGGTTCAAAGATTACTAGAGTTAGACCAGAGTTTCTGATTCGGATGAACTGGAGACGAAATATATCATAATTGAACATCACGGGTTCAAAGATTACTAGATTTAGGCCCGAGTTTCTCTTCCGGATGATCTAAAGACGAAATATATCAGAATTGAACATTACGGGTTCAAAGATTACTATAGTTAGGCCCGAGTTTCTCGTCCGGATGATCTGAAGAAGAAATATATCAAAATTGAACATCACAGGTTTAAGGATTACCAGATTTAGACCTGAGTTTCTGATTCCGATGAACTGGCAACGAAATATATCATAATTCAACAACACGGGTTGAAAGATTACCAGAGTTAGACATGAGTTTCTGATTCAGATGAACTGGAGATGAAATATATCAGAATTGAACATCACAGGCTCAAGGATTAGCAGAGTTAGAACTGATTTTCTGATTCAGATGGACTTGAGAATAAATATATCAGAATTGAAATTCACAGGTTCAAAGTACCAGAGTTAGACCTGAGTTTCTGATTCGGATGAACTGGCGACGAAATATATCAGAATTGAACATCACAAGTTCAAGGATTACCAGAGTTAGACCTGGATTTGTGATTTGGATGGACTGGAGATGAAATATATCAGAATTAAACATCACGGGTTCAAAGATTACTAGAGTTAGGCCCGAGTTTCTCGTCCGGATGATCTGAAGACGAAATATATCAGAATTGAACATTACGGGTTCAAAGATTACTAGAGTTAGACCCGAGTTTCTCGTCCGGATGATCTGAAGACCAAATATATCAGAATTGAACATCACGGGTTCAAGGATTAGCAGAGTTAGACCTGAGTTTCTAATTCAGATGGACTGGAGACGAAATATATCAGAATTGAACATCACAGGTTCAAAGACTACCGGAGTTAGACCTAAGTTTCTGATTCAGTTGAACTGGAGACGAAATATATCATAATTGAACATCACAAGTTCAAGGATTACCAGAGTTAGACCTGAGTTTCTGATTCGGATGGACTGGAGACGAAATATATCAGAATTGAGCATCACAGGTTCAAATATTACCAGAGTTAGACCTGAAATTCTGATTCGGATGAACTGGCGACGAAATATATCAGAATTGAATATCACAGGTTCATGGATTACCAGAGTTAGACCTGAGTTTTTGATTCGGATGGACTGGAGATGAAATATATAAGAATTGAACATCACTGGTTCTAAGATTACCAGAGTTAGACCTGAGTTTCTGATTCGGATGAACTGGCGACGAAATATATCCCAATTGAACATCACAGGTTCATGGATAATCAGAGTTAGACATGAGTTTCTGATTTAGATGGACTGAAGACGAAATATATCAGAATTGAACATCACGGGTTCAAGGATTACTAGAGTTAGGTATGAGTTTCTCGTCCGGATGATCTGAAGACGAAATATATCAGAATTGAACATTACAAGTTCAAAGATTACTATAGTTAGGCCCGAGTTTCTCCTCCGGATGATCTGAAGACGAAATATATCAGAATTGAACATCACAGGTAAAAAGATTACCAGAGTTAGACCTGAGTTTCTGATTCGGATGAACTGGCGACGAAATATATCAGAATTGAACATCACGGGTTCAAAGATTAGCAGAGTTAGACATGAGTTTCTGATTCGGATGAACTGACGACGAAATATATCAGAATTGAACATCACCGGTTCAAGGATTAACAGAGCTAGACCTGAGTTTTTGATTCAGATGGACTGGAGACGAAATATATCAGAATTGAACATCACAGGTTCAAAGATTACCAGAGTTAGACCTGAGTTTCTGTTTCGGATGAACTGGCGACGAAATATATCAGAATTGAATATCACGAGTTCAAGGATTACCATAGTTAGACATGAGTTTTTGATTTGGATGGACTGGAGACGAAATATATATCAGAATTAAATATCACGGGTTCAAAGATTACTAGAGTTAGGCCCGAGTTTCTCGTCAGGATGATCTGAAGACGAAATATATCAGAATTGAACATTACGGGTTCAAAGATTACTAGAATTAGCCCGAGTTTCTCGTCCAGATGATCTGAAGATGAAATATATCAGAATTGAACATCACTAGTTCAAGGATTACCAGAGTTAGACCTGAATTTCTGATTTGGATGGACTGGAGACGAAATATATCAGAATTGAACATCACAGGTTCAAAGATTACCAGAGTTAGACCTAAGTTTCTGATTCGGATGAACTGGCAACGAAATATATCATAATTGAACATCACAGGTTCAAGGATTACCAGAGTTAGGACGGAGTTTCTGATTTGGATGGACTGGAGACGAAATATATCAGAATTGAACATCACGGTTTCAAAGATTACTAGAGTTAGGCCCGAGTTTCTCGTCCGGATGATCTGAAGACGAAATATATCAGAATTGAACATTACGGGTTCAAAGATTACTAGAATTAGCCCGAGTTTCTCGTCCGAATGATCTGAAGATGAAATATATCAGAATTGAACATCACAGGTTCAAGGATTACTAGAGTTAGACCTGATTTTCTGATTCAGATGGACTGGAGACGAAATATATCAGAATTGAACATCACAGGCTCAAAGATTACCAGAGTTAGACCTAAGTTTCTGATTCGGATGAACTGGCGACGAAATATATCAAAATTGAACATCACAGGTTCAAGGATTACCAGAGTTAGACCTGAATTTCTGATTTGGATGGACTGGAGACGAAATATATCAGAATTGAACATCACGGGTTCAAATATTACTAGAGTTAGGCCCGAGTTTCTAGTCCGGATGATCTGAAGACGAAATATATCAGAATTGAACATTACGGGTTCAAAGATTACTAGAGTTAGGCCCGAGTTTCTCGTCCGGATGATCTGAAGATGCAATATATCAGAATTGAACATCACAGGTTCAAAGATTACCAGAGTTAGACATGAGTTTCTGATTCGGATGAACATGCGACGAAATATATCAGAATTGAACATCAAGGGTTCAAAGATTACCCTAGTTAGACATGAGTTTCTGATTCGGATGAACTGGCGACGAAATATATCAGAATTGAACATCACAGGTTCAAGGATTAGCAGAGTTAGACCTGAGTTTCTGATTCAGATGGACTGGAGACGAAATATATCAGAATTGAACATCACAGGTTCAAGGATTACCAGAGTTAGACCTGAGTTTCTGATTCGGATGAACTGGCGACGAAATATATCAGAATTGAACATCACCGGGTTCAAGGATTACCAGAGTTAGACCTGAGTTTCTGATTTGGATGGACTGGAGACGAAATATATCAGAATTGAACATCACGGGTTCAAAGATTACTAGAGTTAGACCCGAGTTTCTCGTCCGGATGATATGAAGACGAAATATATTAGAATTGAACATTACGGGTTCAAAGATTACTAGAGTTAGGCCCGAGTTTCTCGTCCGGATGATCTGAAAACGAAATATATCAGAATTGAACATCACAGGTTCAAGGATTAGCAGAGTTAGACATGAGTTTCTCTTCCGGATGATCTGAAGACGAAATATATCAGAATTGAACATCACGGGTTCAAAGATTACTAGAGTTAGACCCGAGTTTCCTGTCCGGATGATCTGAAGACGGTGTTACAGACTGTGAAAATGTCCCTGTTACCCTTTGGAAAAAAATGCAACAAGTAATAAGGAGTCTGTGAAAATGACCATACTACCCTTATCGGAAATAATTAAGTAAATGTTACATACTGTGAAAATGACCTTATTGCCCTTATTGGAAAAAAATGCAATAAATATTAAGGAGACTGTGAAAATGACCATACTACCCGTACCGACAATAATTAAGTAATTCTTACAGACTGTAAAAATGACCATATTACCCTTATTAGAAAAAAGTGCAATAAATAGTATGGAGACTGTGAAAATGACCAAACTACCCTTATCAGAAATAAGTAAAGTTAATACTTTGAAAATGACCATATTACCCTTATTGAAAAAAAGTGCAATAAGTATTATGGAGACTGTGAAAATGACCATACTACCCTTATCAGAAATAAGTAAAGTAATTCTTACAGACTGTGAAAATGACCATATTACCCTTATTGAAAAAAATTCAATAAATATTATGGAGACTTTGAAAATGACAATACTACCTTTATCGGAAAAAAAGTAAAGTAATTCTTACAGACTGTAAAAATGACCATGTTACCCTTTGGAAAAAAAGTGCAATAAGTATTATGGAGACTGTGAAAATTACCATACTACCCTTATCGGAAATAAGTAAAGTAATTTTTACAGATTGTGAAAATGCCCATGTTACCCTTTGGAAAAAAGTGCAATAAGTATTATGGAGACTGTGAAAATCACCATACTATCCTTATCAGAAATAAGTAAAGTAATTCTTACAGACTGTGAAAATGACCATATTACCCTTATTGAAAAAAAGTGCAATAAATATTATGGAGACTGTGAAAATGACCATACTAGCCTTATCAAAAATAATTAAGTAAATATTACAGACTGTGAAATTGACCATATTGCCCTTATTGGAAAAATGTGCAATAAATATTATGGAGACTGTGAAAGTGACAATACTACCCTTATCAGAAATAATTAAGTAATTATTACAGACTTTGTAAATGACCATATTGCCCTTATTGGAAAAAAGTGCAATACATATTATGGAGACTATGGATATGACCATACTACCCTTATCAAAAATAAGTAAAGTAAATACTTTAAAAATGACCATATTATCCTTTTTGGAAAAAAAAAGTGCAATAAATATTATGGAGACTGTGAAAATGACCATACTACCCTTATCGAAAATAAGTAAAGAAAATGTTACAGACTGTTAAAATGACCATATTACCTTTATTGGAAAAAAGTGCTCTAAATGTTACGGAGACTGTGAAAATGACCATACGACCCTTACCGGAAATAATTAAGTAATTCTTATAGACTTTGAAAATGACCATATTACCCTTATTGAAAAAAGTGCAATAAATATTATGGAGACTGTGAAAATGACCATACTACCCTTATCGAAAATAAGTAAAGTAATTCTTACATATTGTGAAAATGCCCATGTTACCCTTTGGAAATAAGTGCAATAAGTATTATGGAGACTGTGAAAATCACTATACTATCCTTATCAGAAATAAGTAAAGTAATTCAATTATAACAAAAGTAAATACCTAAAATCAAAAAATATATTGTGGTGGTTGGTGGTTGTTCGTTTGGTAGTGGCGGCCGTCCAAAACAGTCCTCCCTTATATCAGCTTATTTGTCATAGGAGTATAAATGTAATCTTTTCACACGTGCGGGACCACATGCGTGCTAATTTGACCACTTAACCATCTCTAACGACAAAAGTAACGGTTGGGTCATTTTGATAAGATTTTGGGACATTTTAATCTTTTTCCTAATATCTGGGGCATTTTCACAACTACGGGGTCGATTTTGGGACATTTTGCTACTTAGCCCGATACAGGGGCTAAGGTGCTTTTTTCTTGGTAAGGTAATTATGGGGTGTATTACCGAACACATCATGGACCATTTTTATAAACTTGAAATTAGTTGAGCTGTAGACGGTCTAGGGCGACTTCATTTTTATTTTATTAAAGATGTTACTATCATAAGAGTGCAACTCAGGAGGATAAGAGGACCATCTAATTAATAACCTCGCAATGAAAACTTACATGCAAACTGCAAAGCCTATACAAGGCAGCAGCAGAACAAACTAAAACAGCAACTCCGGAAAGCAAAAAACATAATATCGCAACGTAAGGCCTCGTATACAATTTATCTTTAAACTAATATAAATGGTTTTTCATCAATCTCGATCCATCATTTTCTCTGATTAGCCACGGCATTGATAAATCTAGACTCTCCATTGGTTGCGTAATAAATAAACCTAAACTGATAATAAAATAAATAAGAGGCAATAAAAAAATGTAACCTGATAAAAAAAAAATGTAACTTGATAAAAATAAATAAATCTAAACTGATAAATCTAGCTACCAACTTTTGTAACCTTTGCTATATAAACAAAACTCATCGCTATAAAAACTCCAAACAAAAACCTTTGAAGACCCATCCTTTCTTTTTACTGAACAAATCGGGCGCGGGCGCGGGCGAGGGCGAGGGCGAGGGCGAGGGCGTGGGCGTGGGAGTGGGAGTGGGAGTGGGAGTGGGTGTGGGTGTGGGTGTGGGTGTGGGTGTATCCGACCCATCCTTTATTTTTTACTGAAATTTACCACACGCTTCTCCCACACATGTAAAGAATTTTATTCTTTGCCTTCTCGGTTTTGGATATCCGACAGCCTCGAGAAGCATCTTCTTTCACGCGTGTCACACGGTTTTCTTGACACCTGTACACACTGTTTTCCTCGAGAAGAACCTCGCAAATTTTGAATGCGTGTTCACTGTTCTTTTAACGCGATTTTTACCTTACTTTTGCAACGTTCGAGATGCGTGAATCACGGACAGTCTGTCGTGCTTTGGATTCTCTTCCAACGTTCGAACATTTTCTTGCTATAAATACGAGTTGTAAACTTCATTTGTAAACCATACTTTTCAGAACTCTTCTCTTCTGAAATTCTTCTTCTTTTCTTATGCTTTCGAAACAATTTCTTTTTAAGTTTACGAAACATAAAATCGAGTTCTTATCTTAAACAAGTTGTAGTTTACGAAACATAATTTTGTATTACTACTTCTTTGTTTACAGTAAATTAGTTTACAGAAACTTTGTTTAACAGAAATTAGTTTGAAACATCATAGTTTACGAAACATCATAGTTTACGAAACATAAATTAGTTTTTATATTTATCCTAAACTGGTTGTAGTTTCGATTTGTGTTTTTGTTTTTCATTTTTGCTGCCAAGTTCTAAGGGTTCTCTGTGTATGCTACACATAGAGGAGAACTAACAGTAGTTGTATCCTGGAGGTAATTTGTTAATTGCTATAGCATCTCAGAGGAGTAGCAGGCAATATTACCTTTAGCTCAGCGTATCTCATACGTGCCTCTACTAAGTTTATTGAGTTATTTGTTATTACTATCAGTGTAATCTAAGTATTATTTCCCATTTGCATTCGATTATTGTAATTAAATCCAACAAAATCTTCATTGCAGTAAGTAGGTTAACAAATGTGGATTATGGATAATATTGTAAATGGATTTTTGTTGATTCTGCGTCAATAAAAGCAAAGATCCTAAACAGGATATAAGATCGTTGTCAAATTAAACAGAAATTAATAAGTACGGAGTAAGAAACAACATTTTATCCCAAGATTTTACATGAACATTCATGACCAGGTTACTTGATTTTGCATTAAAAAAGCAAAGATGCAACGAATGAGAAATCTAACGATTAGTTTTTGGAATTTATGAGAGGACATTTTAGTCTTGTTACAATTTAGATTCATGACTAGGTTACCAGAATAATTTCCTTTTTAGGTAAATAACCATCGTATAACGTAACAACTTCGAAGGTCATCAAAATATATTTTTTTCATACCTATAAAAATTATTAACTCCATCCGAAACTTAAACTTTGAAAGGAAAAAATTGTCAGATCGTAAATCAGCTGAGAATTTGCAGCTAAAAATTGTCAACCGTTGTTGCACTAGGACAACTCTAATGGCGAAGATACCAACTCCACCACCAACAATTTTAGGTCGTGAAGCTGCAGTAGGTTCATTAACGCTAACTTCGACAAAAAAGAGAGATTACAGAGTTACCAGCAGAATTCAAGAGGGAAAAAGTCCAATCTATGCAATCGTCTTTAATTTTTTGGATTCTCGTTACTTCGATGTTTTTGGTACCGTTTGTCAAAACCAGGTTAGTAAATCTGAATATCTGACTATCGTAATCTTGGTTGCATACAATTTAAGGTTTAAGTCCCTAAATTTTTTGATTTTTAAGCTTTTTCCAGGTAAATGTTTACCAATGCCTTGAAGGAGGAGTAATTACTGTTCTACAGTCTTATGTTGATGAAAATGTAAGTAATGTTTTTTTTTAATGATCGGCCGTTTTCTTTTTTTTAATGAAAAGAAAAGAAATAAAAAAGAAAACAGAAACAAAAAATACTAAACCAAAACTGAAAAACACAGAATTACTAGATGCCATTACATGTATATTTTTCCTTCCATTTAAACACCAAGTCATCAATATACTGACCTCTGTATGATGATCGAGCTGGTAATACTTTAACCAACTGATGCATGTCTGGTTTGGTCATGCATTGTATAGTTCAGAAGGAAGAGTCATTCTATACTCTGAGCTGGGCTTGTAATACTGATGGGAATCCATTGTTAGTTGCTGGTGGACTCAATCGTATTATACGTGTTATTGATGCTGGCTGTGAAAAAATACACAAGGTATCTCAGACACCATATATTATTTAATCTTTTGCTATCTGTGAACTCAATGAAAATTGTATCTAAATTCATAATCAAATGTCTTTTCCGTATTTAATCTTGTTCGTTGCAATATTAGAAAGTTTTGTTATGGAGAATTGGTGACAGGAATTCATACTAGTATGGTGTTTCTGCAGAGTTTGGTTGGTCACGGAGACTCCATAAACGAAATCAGGACGCAAGCATTGAAACCTTCACTTGTTGTGTCTGCTTGTAAAGTAAAGAGGGCCCATCTTTTCAAACTAACAAGAGAAATATGGTCATTCTGTTATTTGGTTAGCATATACGGTTACTTAATTGATCAATTAAACAGGATCAATCTGTACGGATTTGGAATGTACATACTGGGGTTTGCATTTTGATTTTGGCTGGAACTGGTGGTCATCGTGACGAAGTTTTGAGTGTGGTGCAACCTTTTCTTTTCCTTTCCTTTATGTTTGTTTAATAAGATGTAGTGGGGTGGTTAGGTGCTTATTGGATATATAATTGGAACTCGTGTGCTGTAGGATTTCCATTCTTCGGACATATACCGTATTGTAAGTAGTGGCATGGATATAACACCGTTAAGATATGGTCAATCAAAGGTAGTAGTCTAATCTTGATGGCAAGCTTGTTGTTTTTTTAATCTTGCTTGTTAAAGAATTATGTAAGCCGTCCAAGTTGTGCTCTTGACATATCGTGAAAGATATGCGTTATGGCTACTAAATGACATACTGAACTGTAAATGTTGTTAGCATCCTAGTTTCAAGCTTTGTAACTCTTACAGAATTCTGGAAATATGTTATTTGGTTGCAAACCAACCGAACTTTATACACTAAGTTAAATCTTATTTTTACAAGAAGTTCGGTTGGTTAATTGGTTGCGAAACAACCGAACATTACTCTGGAAATCCATGAACTTCCATTAATATAGAGTTCGGTAACCTGCGTGTTTACACAAAGTAACCAAACTACACTTTCAGATCAGTTCGGTTACCTGTTCTTCACATAAGGTAACCAAACTACATCAAAAATTCACATTTTGTTTGAAAATTTGGAGCAATTCAACCAACATTAGCTAAGTTTGGAGCATATACCTGGACACCCAAATACTCTTCCTCCAGTTGTGGTTGATAAAATCCATCATTTTCATCTTGAGATTGAGTTTGGGGAAGAATACATTCACCATCTAAGAAATAACTCATATCCGGATCATTGTTAAGATTAACAAATACTCTAGGAGATGATGGAGATGAAGAATCAGATGAGCTTTCATCACTTGAATACCCAAACTTATTGAATTGGAACAAAAATTTATTTTCCATGGTTTTCTCCTTCTTCTAATTTTTTTTCTTTCAAAACCCATCTTTTAATTTAATCTCACTAATTAGTTTTTACTTAATCATTTCACTAATGATTTCACTAATCATAACCCAAACATAATCAAAAGAGTAGTTTAGGTATTAATAAAAATATATTGATAAGGGCTGTCCTAGAATTACTTCTAATGACCTACCCTAAATAAAACTATGGTCCATTATTAGAAAAAAGAAGTCATGGATGGGCTCAAAGTATGCCAATAAAGGCTTCGCTCGGCCTAAGGCCGGTTCCTATGGCAAATGTCTAAAGCCTCCATTTGCCATGCCAGCTGGCGTGGAAAACTGGCCGCGCCACTATGGGAGAAAACATAAGCGGTTTAGTCTACACCGGTAGGTAGAGAAAAGACCTATTTAAAAATGACGCTCATTATGATAAAATGTTGGAAATTTCAAAAACAAATAAAGGTGATCTAGTTTCACTTGATTTATAGCATTTTTATGTTTTGAGTGAATATTATCGAATTCATTAAAGTAATTAATGCCGTTAAATGCAACAGGTTTAATGCAAGTATTTCAATAATACAAATGTACAGACTTAATATATATATACATAAATGTCTGTTTTGGTAAAGGGAATTATTGAAGCCTCCATTTTTATGGTCATGTCACCAATGCAGAGCTAAAGCAACATCATGGTTTAGGTAGAGATGATGGAGATGAAGAATTTCAAGATGTTGGGAAGGGTGGAATTGATATAGTAACTTGATGAGCTTTCATCACTTGAATACCCAAACTTATTCAATTGGAACAAAAATTTATTTTCCATGGTTTTCTCCTTCTTCTAATTTTTTTCTTTCAAAACCCATCTTTTAATTTAATCTCACTAATTAGTTTTTACTTAATCATTTCACTAATGATTTCACTAATCATAACCCAAACATAATCAAAAGAGTCACAGTTTTAGGTATTAATAAAAATATATTGATAAGATTGGGATTTTGTCCTAGAATTACTTCTAATCTAAATGGCAATCTACCCTAAATAAAACTGATGGTCCATTATTAGAAAAAGAAGTCATGGATGGGCTCAAAGTATGCCAATAAAGGCCAGTTATAATTTTTTCAAAATAGTTAAATGCACACAACTTCTAATAAGAGTTGGTTCCATATTTCAACCAAAAAATTAGGTGTTGTCCAAGATAGCGGTTCCTACACATGGAAAATGTCTAAAGCCTCCATTTGCCATGCCATATTTTACGATACGCGTGGAAATTAGCTATGAATCACATCACCCTTTATAACACTATGGGAGAAAACATAAGCGTTTGTAGGGTTACTACAACGCTAATATAGTGTTGTAAATGATGATTTTTTAGGTTTAAAAAAACCGGTCGATCTTGTAATCGACGCTTATTTTAGTTAAGTAATGCCCATTTCCCTAACGTTTATCAATAAATTCGCCTCAATCAATGAAATCTAATCACACCTCATTTTCCCATTAACTCACTCTTTACTCACTCTTTTGTACCTTAATCATCTGTTTAATATTTTTTTTCAACTCAATGGATATGGATTCTTCTGACGAAGAAGTGCGTATTCATATGGATCGATTTGAAGAACAACAACGAATATTCATGCAGGCCTTGAAACAAATTGATGATGAGTCAGATGAAGACAAAGAATTAACCAACACCTTGATGTAGCTAGATTCATTGGGGAAAATACCTAGAGATCCAGAGCCAAGAGAAGTGTTCACAAGAAGATATACGTACCGTGGTCGGGATGAATGGCACGAGAAGCTGATGCACGATTATTTTATTACTGAATGTGTGTTCTCTGATGAAAATTTCCAAGGACGATTCCGCATGCCCAGACATTTGGTGCTAAATATTATTGGTGAGCTTTGTCAGGTAGAACCTCAATTTAATTATCAGTATGATGCACTGAATATTAGGGGTCATAGCCCTGAACAAAAGGTTACTTCGGCTTTGAGGATTTTAGGATATGACAGACCTCCAGATTCTAATGATGCGTACCTTCGCATTGGAAAAACAACTGCATACAAGTATCTTGCATTGTTTTGCGAAACAATGATTAGTCATTTTGGTCTTAGCTATTTACGAAAACCAACTGATGCAGATGTTAGAGAAATATTAAAGCAAAATCAGGAAAGGGGATTTCCCGGAATGCTGCGTAGTCTTGAATGCATGCATTGGGTATGGACCATATGCCCTGCCTATTGGGCTGGTCAGTACAAAGGTCATTACGCAAAACCGACGGTGATCCTTGAGGCTGCTGTATCTTATGATTGTTGGATATGTCACGCTTTTTTTGGTGTTCCGGGATCTCAAAACGATGTAAATGTTTTACACAAATCGCCTTTGTTTGAAGATTTAATGTATGGAATTTCTCCTCAGGTAAATTTCGCTATCAACGGGAATCACTACACTCATGGTTATTATATATCTTACAGATGAAATTTATCTAAAATGGTCAACTTTAGTTCAATGTTACCGCCAGCTACCTGCTGGTGAAATGGGTCGTTCATACTCGTATTTCAATAGTAAACAAATGAATCTAAGAAAAGAGGTGGAACGGGATTTTGGAATTATGAAACGGAAGTTCGAAATCGTTTGTGGGCCTTATCGTGGTCTAAGTGCTCGTGAAATGCATAAGATTGTGCTGACTTGCATCATTATGCATAACATGGTTATCCTGGAGAGTGGTCGTAATAAGAATTGGACTAACCATCAAGATGAGGACTTAAGGCCTAAGATTATACCATTAAGAGGATTACCTGCAAGGAACTATGCGCAAATTACCAGTTATATTGAGAACAGAGTTCTGTACAACATGTTAAGGGAAGATCTCAGAGAAAATCTGTGGGCTGAGTTTGGAAAAGATGGGGGACGAATTGAGTAGTGTTGTTTCATTTGTTTTGGTTTATTTAGATATTGGACCCCTAATCTTATTCTTTTGTTGTTTAGATTAAGACATATTAAAGAAATTATGCAATTCGAGTGAATGAAAGAGTTAGATGTTGAAATTTGTTTTAGATTAACAAATGTGAAGAGTAGAGAAGAGAAGGTGTGAGTTAAAATGGTAGAGGAATGTGGTATTTATAGGGGGGAAGATTAATGGCCGTTGGATCATATTCTAGGAAACGGTGTAAACTGCACCGGCAGGTCTTACAGAAACCGCTAGCGGTGTAGTATACACCTAACGGTTTATAATAGACCGAGCGGTCGAGACTCGACCGCTCGGTAGAAACTTCACCTGGCCTGGATAATTAAGTGGCAAATTTTTCACTTAGCCAGGCCGGTTTTCCAGTTTGCCCCCTCCATAGTAGGGGCTTAAATGGCAAACATACATGTTTTCCACACCCATAGGATGGGGCCTAATAAATGAATGTTGTACTTGTCGGATGGTTAGTAAGTAACTCCTCAAGATTCAAAAAGTCATGTTATAAACGAATGGCCGAGAGGGGTATCTTTACTCCTTTAAAACACTAAGTCATATGAGCTTCCACGTCGCACGGTGAGTGTGACATCCCTATCAAATTAAATTAGATAGAAGGTTTGGGCATTAGTAATTCTGGAGAGAACAAGTGGCATGACTCTATTGGTCAGAGCATTAAAATTTGAATTACACTCCGTTTACACCCTATATTTTACTGGATGTTTTTAACATCGCTACCGAAAACGTGGGTATACAACACTTATGTGGGATTTACACCTAATTAATGATTTACACTTGGTTGACACCTAAACTTAATCGTACCTTGAGTAGGTGGACAAGACTCACGTTAACTACTTGCGTGACTTTTAAAAAACATAATAAACTTTATGTAGGGAAGGAGAATTGATCCTGAGACCCACAGCTCACACAACCGTCACCTAACCACTGAGCCATTAGCTTTTAGGTGATTAGCTACACACATATTTTATTGATATACATGTAAACCACATATTTGTGTTATAACCAAAATTGTCTCAACTTGAAACCCCAAATCAGACAACGGCTCACCAAATTGAAAACCCAAAGCAATCACCAAATCAAAAATCCAAAGCGGCGAGGTTGAGATTGATTTTACATGAGGTACAATAATATGTTATTAGCAAGTCCAATAGAGTCCCGAAAACATAAAAATCCATGAAGTATAAGAACCCTTTTTCCGATTCACCCAGCCACACCAAATTAAAAATCCTAAGCGCCGGGGTGTAGCAAAGCCGAGCCACACCAAATAAGAAATCCTAAGCGACGAGGCGAGGTAAAACCGAGCCACAACAAATCAAAAATCCTAAACATGCATTAGGACGGGGCGAGGCGAAGCCAAGCCACACCAAATCAAAAATCCTAAACATGCATCGGGACAGGGCGAGGCGAAGCCGAGCCACACCAAATCAAAAATGCACCACGGGGCGAGGCGAAGCCATGACACACTAAATAAAATATATGATATATGATTTTTGGGTCCGTCCGATGCGTAGCACGGGCACAAAATCTAGTAGTTTTTCATAAGTGAATGGGTTAGAGGGACGCCTCACCCAATATATTTAGAATTTCTTCGGAAACTGCATTGTATTAGAATGATTTTTTGGGACTAATCCATTTTGGTGCGGGAATATTTTCATTTTTTAGGTAGATATTAGAAGTAATCCTAGATCACCCCTTATCCAAATATTTATGTTAATACCAAAATTACCCTTCTTAGTTAAATAAGTTAGTGTAATGATTAATTAAATAATTAAGTTAAGTTAATTTGTAATTAGTGAGGTTAGATTAATTAGTCCGGTTTAGAAGAATAAGTTTCGAGAAAAAGGGGGTCTTGGTTTTGGTTTTTTTTTTTTTTTTTTTTCTAAGATGATTGCTTTCGAAATGATTGGTATACTTCAAATTTAGTTAATCTTGCTTGAATTGGGCAAAATTTTCGAAAAATAAAAATTTTATAAACTGATTTCGGCTATGATAGTAGAGTTCGGCTACGGAATCTGAAGAACAGGTAGCCGAACTCTTCTGATAGCGTACTTCGGATAATGGTTCCGAAGACACAGGTAACCGAACTCAGCTTGAATGGAGTTTTTTCTTTCAGAGAAGAGTTTTTGTTCACCAATACCCGCCAGCACCATAAAACCATATGAATCCACTTTTTTTTATCCACCGCCACCTAGTGGCGGAGCCAAGGGTTGACTAACCTGGCTCTAACCCCTTAAATTTTTAATAACTATATAAATTTTTTAGTTTAGTTTATAAATAGTACTTTGTCCATATATATTTATGGTTTAGTCCACCAAAGTTTACATGTTTCTTTTTTAAAAAAAATAGGCCTCCTCAATGTCAATTTTTGACTCTAACACTGCCACCATCACTGCCGCCCATCCCATGTAGGTTGTTGGACGCAATTCTAATTTTCAATCACAAATGCCATGTATGAGGTTTAGATTGAGCAAAATTTCGTCAATTGATTATTTTCATTATTTATTTTTCGTGTATATATTCTTTTTTGTATTACAATCAATTTTATTTCAACATTAAAAAATCATGATTTATACGATATAATACCAAAGATAACAGGGGTACCATTTGGGTGATCCAACTACGATCATGAAAATATTGTCTTGTATGATATCATCCTTGAAATATATGGTACCTTCATTTATCAAAAGTGTAAAAATCAACTAACCACATCTTCCACACTACGATGTTATCGATGTTGTAACGAAAACATAAAAAATCAATATTGTCCATCACTACTCACCAGCATTTACCGTCACTACTTCTTCCACCACAAACCAGGGGCAGAGCCAGGATTTTGAGGAGATTGGGAGAAAAAATTCTTGGCCAGTTGGATACATGCGAAAAATGGATTTTGTATCCAATTTTACGATAAAAGAACAAAAATAAATATAATTGTGCTTGGCACTAATCTTTCGGCCTCCACCTCTTCTACTACTCATTGTCGCAGAAAATGTCTATTGATATTATTTATCATAATTACTTATTAATAGAAATAAATATTATAATTAATTAAGAAAATATTTATAATTAAAAAATGATTAGTCATTTATTATGAGCAATTAGTGAAACACTAATTAATAAAACACTTTATAATGAATAGATTATTTATTATGTGCAATTAGTGAAACACTAATTAATAAAGCAATTATGGTATTTAAGTTGAACAAACCACCACTGTGGATTTATCTTTCCTATCAATTTCAACCAAGGTGGAACACTGGTTAGAGGCCACTCTTATGGCAGAATAGGTCATGAGTTCGAACCTCCCCGTTATAATTTTTGAAAATCCATATCTTGACTTGAGTATTCATTTTTCATTCATAATATTGGAATTAACGCCACACGTGCGAGATGTAGGGGGTGGTCAGAAGAACCACAGCCCTTGATTTATCTTTGTCAGGACAAATCATGACCACCACTAACAAAGGAAAACTTATCCTAGCTTTGTTTTATACTAATGATATATGTGTGTGTGTGGTTATTAGGTTGGTTTTAAATTGAATTAGGTTAAGGGTAGGTTAGACATTTCCACAATTTAAGACACCCTTATAATTATAGGGTAGATATTCTTATCACATAATAGTACCCCACCAAAAGAGAGTAGTCCCCAAAATATCATTCTCGTATTAGTTACCTGGTTTAAAGTCTAAAACCCAAACACAAATTGAAAAGAAAACAAAAAAAAAAACAAGATAAGATGATGGGATCTAAATATGTCTTTTTAATAGAATCTAAAGATTTAAAGGCTTAGACAAATAAATCTCCCACGTGAACGGTGAGGAAACCCTCGCTTTTTATTAGCCAAAATAGGCCTTTTCGGAGTTATGTGAAACGAGCATTTCGGTGAGGACACTTGGCACGTATGATTGGTTTAAAAAGAAAAGGAAAAAGATTAAAAAAAGGAAACCAAATTCAATTTGGAATTCATGAAGTTACAATATTTAGGTGAGGACACTTGACAACGTATGATTGGTTTAAAAATTACAAACTTAAAAAGAAAACCTAACTTACCGTGTTAGGATTTTATGGAAGTCCAAATTCAATTTGGATATCGAGTAATTACTATAGAACGCGATTGGGGGATATAGCTAAAGGACAAAAACGGACTCCCAATAGCAAATCAGGGTGACCCCTTATCCAAAAAAAAAAAATTAAATCATAATCTACCCCTCACTAATCCTAATTAGTGTATAATTATAATTAGTAAAAATGTTAAGTATTTGTTATAAGATTAGTGTGTGTTTTTATTTGTATTTGGGTAAGTGAGGTGAGAGTAGAAGGAGGGAAAAAAAAATTGGAGGGAATTTTTTTTGGTGAAAATGGAGCATGATTGTGAAGAGAGAATTGCTGCATCTGAATCTTTGGCTCAACTACAACAAGGAGCATATCTTGAATCTTCAACAAGGAGCATATCACAAATCTTCAACAAGGAGCATATCACAAATCTTCAATCTTCGAGCATATCACAAATCTTCAGCAAGGGGAGTTATTTGAAGAACCTACACAAGAAAGTAAACTTGCACAACATACAAGCATCCCCAACACACAGGTAAAGCTGCTATGACGTTGAAATTTTGATTTTTTTCTTTGAACCCACCATTTTTTCAGCTGAAAAAGCTCTGTGCCGGCATAGTAGTTGTATGAATACAATGCCGGAAGCCTCTATACCGGCATAGTATTCATACTATGACTATGTCGGCATCCCGATATCCCTCATTTTGAAACCAAAAACGTCATAGTATTGAACCAAAAACTATGCCGGTACTGCATGAAAAAAATACAGGAAGCAGTGCCTTCCAAAGTTAAATACCGGCATAGAAAAATTAATTAAAAAGTATGCCGGAACTGCAAGTCTTGTCATAAATATTTTTTTTACATCGCCGGAAGTGATGAATACCATGCCGTAATTGATGAAGATCATGACGAAAAATGGTGCCGGCATGCTTGGTAACTAACATTCAATGCCGTAACTAAGTGTCCACATGGTCGATAGAAATCTATCAATGCCGGTACTCAAGTGATTTTTTTTCTTCAAGTTTCTGGATACTTTACATCATGTGTCGGCATAGAAATTCAAGCAACATACCATGCCGGTAGTAGTACCGGCATGGTCGAGAATTAAATAACTCTGCTGGCAGTGGACTGAAAACCATAAAAATATTCAAAAGGACTGAAATTCAATTTTCTCGTAGAAAAAAATCATTCTCGAGAATTAAATGGCTACGCCCCCTCGGACCCCCAAGACAACCTGGGAAAAATAAAACTTTTGTACCGACATCGTATTCAACCTAAATTATACGCCGGTATTGATAACAAATTCCAAGGGTTTTCATGTGTACTTATGTTGATGGTGGTTTTTATCTTAGGGTTAAAATCGTAAAACACTAAACCCTAGCAGACAGTGATGTCACAACATTTAAATTAACAAGCATTTACTAGGCACATTTACAGAAACCTTTAATGTGTCTCAAAATAATTACCGGGGTATCTTTTTCAAATTAGGGTTACGACAAGACAAACCTTAATTCCCACGTGTGCCAATGGAAAATCATGCCATCCACACCAACCGCGCCAAATCATGCTAACCATGCTAGTCGCACCTATGTGTCAATGGAAAATCATGCTAGCCACACCGACCACGCCAAAGCATGCCAACCATGCTAGCCGCACCTCTGTGCCAATGGAAAACCATGCCAGCCACACCGACCGCGCCAAAGCATGCCAACCATGCTAGCCACACCTCTGTGCCAATGGAAAATCATGTCAGCAACACCGATCACGCCAAAGCTTGCCCACCATGCTAGCCGAACCTCTGTGCAAATGTCAAATCATGTCAGCCACACCCACCGTGCCAAAGCATGCCAACCATGCTAGCCGCACCTCTGTGCCAATGGAAAATTATGCCAGCCACACCGACCGCGCCAAAGCATGCCAACCATGCTAGCCGTACCTATGTGCCAATGGAAAATCATGCTAGCCACACCGACCGCGCCAAAGCATGCCAACCATGGTATCCGCACCTCTGTGCTAATGGAAAATCATGACAACCACATCAACCGCGCCAAAGCATGCCAACCATGCTATCCGCACCTCTGTGCCAATAGTAATCATGCCAGCTACATCAACCGCGCCAAAGCATGGCATCCATGCTAGCCGCACCTCCATTCCAATGTCAAATCATGCCAGCCACACCTACTGCGCCATGCCAAACGCACCTCGCCATGTCCCCATGCCGCGCCACCATACTGGCTTCAATAGGCGGCTATCAAAAAGAAAGCGTGCAACAATCAAATCCTAGGAGAAAATCCTGGCCGTCTATGGTTACCAAACGACCTTTGCCCCAAAACCCTAGCTTGGCCACGCACCTAGCCCAAGCTAGACACGCCATGCGCTTATGGCAAGCCCTTGGACCCACACGCCAATTCAAAACCGCTCCTAGCCCAAGCTAGTCACGCCATGTGCCTATGGAAAACCCTTGGGCCCACATACCAAGCCAAAACCGCACCTAGCCTAAGCTAGTCACGCCAGGCGCCTATGGCAAACCCTTGGCCCAACACGCCAAACCAAAACCGCACCTAGCCCAATCTATCCACGCCATGCGCCTATGGCATACACTTGGCCCCGCATGCCAAGCCAAACAAAACCTAGCCAAGCTAGCCGCGCCATGCCAAACGCACTATGCCTTGGCCCTAGACATGCTAGTCATATCATGCCAAGCCAAACGCCCTTTCCTTGTCCCTAGCCATGCCATACGCCCATGGAAAACCCTTGGCCCCGCATGCCAAGCCAAAATCGCACCTAGCCAAAGCTAGCCACGCCCAAGGTGAACCCTTGTCCCCACATGCCAAGCCTAACCACACCCTAGCCTCCCCACCCTATTGGCCTTCCCTACACGGCCACCAAAACGAAGGCGTGCAACAATCAACGGTTACCCTTCAATCCCTGGAGAAAATCCTAGCCATCCAAGGTTACCAGATGATACATGGAAACCTTTGGCCCGAAAAAACTAAGTTTGGCCACGCCAAACCATGCCATGCCAACGGCATGCCAACCTATCCATGCCACCTATTGTCCTTCCCTACGCGGCCACCAAAACGAAGGAGTGAAATAATCAACGGTTTCCCTTCAATCCATGGAGAAAATACTAGCCATCCAAGGTTACCAGACGACACATGGTAACCTTTGGCCCGAGAAAACTAAGTTTGACCACACCAAACTATGCCATGCCAACCTATCCACGCCACCTATTGGCCTTCCCTACACGTCCACCAAAATGAAGGCATGCAACAATCAACGGTTGGTAACCTTTGGCACGAAAACCAAAGTTTGGCCACGCCAAACCAAGCCATGCCAACTGCATGCCAACCTAGCCGCGCCACCACGTTGACCCGCACTACGCGGGTACCAAAACGAAGGCGTGAAACAATCAAAGGTTGCCCCTCCTCTCAAGATGCAAAATATCGACCGTCGAAGGTCACCAGGCTAGCAAGTTTCCCGAGATTGACTTTCCAAGCCACAACAACATGCTAAATGTTTTCCAAACACATTCGAGATATCAACACAAACTGGGGGATCCTATTTGGGTATTGGTTTGACGGTTTACAGCATACGGCATACACTACGCCCGTCATAAGGAAGTGTCATAAGGGTGAAGCGGTTAGTAAATACAGGAAGTTATGTATGAAACGTTCATGGGACATAAAACACATGCGTTAACAATTTTATAGAACATTAATTCCATAACGTTAGAAGTTTCATGTGTTAACCACTTTATGGAACATCAATTCCATGCATACGGTTACCACCTCCTCCCATTTACTTCCCCACTCCTTAATGAGACCAGAGTACGTTTTTACTCCGACTTGTATAAATAGGTCTTACCTATTTCCATTGAACAACAAGTTCATACGGGAGATACAACACTCAGAAATACTTACTTTCTAGCTCACCTTATTAGCTCTCTCACTTTTCGGATAACAAGTCATGGTAACCCAACTACTCTTCCAGAATCAACTATTCTGGTTTCACCAGTTTCCTTGCTTCCCTCCCCAAAACCAACCCATTCTCATCCACTTTGTGACCGAAGCAAGTCTGGAACGGCCATTTCTTGGTTTAGGCCGGACTTGTACAGATTGATCTCTCGAATCTAAAGTACTCCCTTGTAGTACATTGTTTAGGGTTTAAATTATTTCTCACCTGCACACCCGCAGTTACCGAAATTAGCAGAAACCATTTTTACCTACAAATAATTGGAGTCCACAGCTGGAGGATTGATCTATCGGTTACAATATCAACTCCAACGCCTCCGCGGACGAGGAAATTCGTGCTAGAATCCCATTAGAAAGAAATTAGTCGTCCAACTTCATCACGCGAGAAGATCTGGAGAAACTTCTCTGCAACCGAATCAAGAATAATTAACTGGACATGCATCAAAACCAACCCCCTTAACCATCCTAAATGCAAAGAATCCCTCTTCCAAGGGGGTACTCCTCTCCTCAATTCACATTGTATGATGGTGCCGGGAATGCACATGAGCATGTCTCCCGTTTATTGGAATCCCTAGGTGAACATGAATATAATCACGTTCTTCGTCTAAGGGAGTTCTCAAAATCACTTACCGGAAGGGCATATACATGGTACAAAAGCATATCGCCGAACTGTATTCCCAACTGGAGTAGCATGGTTACCGCATTTTACAGGAAGTACTTCTTCGTGTCTGAACAAGTTACTTTCTCAGACCTCAGAAGAATGTACCAGTGGGATAACGAACATCCGAACGATTTTCTCAAAAGGTTCAGGGTTCAAGCACTTGACTGTCACGACCCAAACGTGACTGAGCAACAGCTGGTGAATGCGTGCATCAATGGTATGGTTCCTATTTACCGCGCCTTGCTAGAAAACTTACGCTTCCAAACATTCTCTGAACTCCATGAATCCGCTAGATGATCCGAAACGACATCACCAACATTACTGGAAAGAACTAGGACAACCCGAACCGAAGACATGCATGAAACTCGCGGGAATAGATGCCTCACTAGCAAGCAATTTAATGTCGGCTCATCCTCCGTGAATATAGTGAACGAAAGAGGAAAAAGGAAGGCCCCAACTACATGCCAACAGCCAAAACGTGAAGCACCGACCCAACAGGAATCCCCTCCATGGAAGACCGCCACTAAAGCTCTCATGCATCATCATGAAACCAAAGGGAATACCTTCGATTTCCCGTTTCCCATCGAGGAGGTGATTGACCTCCTAGAGGCATAGATTCAAGATGATGTTATCATACTGCCACCTCCCAGACGTCCACCAACTAAGGCTGAGATGGAGAACCCCAAGTACTGCCATTACCACAGATTCGTTTACCACCCAACCAGTGATTGCAACAAACTAAAGCATATTTTCAAAGAAAAGAAAGAAGCGGGAGAGATCCAACTAGGAAACGAGGGAGTACATCGAGACCCAGTCCCAATAAGAAACTGTGGGTTCTCTAGGGACTCCGTGCATGACACTATACAATCCATGATGCAGCATGTATGCGAAATTCTCTATCTTTCCAAGGTGTAGCGCCAAGATATTTTCGCAGCTCTCAATCGCGTTGTATCCGGAAAACGACTTTTTCTCTCCCCGGAAACCACACCAGGGGCCCAAGCTTTCCAAACATGCGGAATCAAAAGGGAGAATTGGGGACTGCTGACCACGTCCCGTTTAAGTGGTATCGAATTTGACAACACGCTTATCGACGCGGCCTCTGACCTCAACATCATTACTTTCAAGACACTAAAGGCTGCGGGATATAAAAAACTAGACGCTACCCATTCCCCGTCTGTGATTAAGAATCCGAGAGGAGAAGCTTTGAACGTGTATGGCTACATCAACCTCGAGATCAAGAAGGGAGACGCTATAACGCATAGCAAATTCCACATTGTCAAAGAACTGGGTCACGACATGATATTGGGGCACTTATGGGTATTCGACAAAAAAGAGAAATTAGATGTGCACCCTCTACCAACGTCCACGCCCGAAATAATTTCTAACAAATCATCCCACTGGTTATCGCATCAATGAGTTATCAATGGGACCCAGACATCTGGAGAAGACCTATTAGCACTAGCTCATGGATTTCTAACGCAATTAAGTCTGTCCGACCGACCTTCTCTAGAACCAGTCATTCCTTCCCCCTATTCCGTCGTGGGGACTCGGCGCGATTATTGGCACGTACGCTGTCAAGAAATGTGAATGGGGTGCTGGGCCATTTGAACACTTTGCAAAAATCTTGGAAACTTCCATCGAAACCAATGAATCCAAGACTCAAATGGTTGCACGACGCCTGAACCCGTTTTTAATCGGAGATATAGTGGTTAAGGTAAACTCGCTTCAAGTTGGGAAGATGACGGTAAAAATGGCTATTCAAATTGATTCGCCTAATGGAATAGAAGACGAGCCGTATCTGGTGGAGGACATACTTTTAAGAGGATATTGCAATCTCATCAACACAGACACACCTGAAGGCCTGATAGTTCACTCGTGATGGCTCAAGGCCTCCAATCCCTAAAATCCTGTACTTTTCCATCCACTCTCAATTTAGTATTTCTTTTAACAATTCCTCTTAGTAGTTGTATTTCCCCAATATGAATACACCATTTGTATTCTTCCTTGGAATTTTATTTTTCGTCAAAAAAAAGAAGAGTATAAATACATCTCTTTCCAAACGAGTTCTCCAGATATCATAGAAATACATCAAACTAACCCAGAAAACCACTGCAAAGCCATCATACCAAAACCAGAAATACCTCATTCAATCATTCAAAAAAATAATATATAAAGCGAAATATTGACTAATGAAGAAGAAGGTAAAGATGAGTTTACGAAGAACATCAGGGGAACTAAACAACTAACAGGAATAACAAAAGGGAGGAACAAGCCCTCGAAGGATGGAACACGAGTCCCCTTGGTCAAGGCTATCTTAAAGCACTTCCCCCAACAATCTCTAGGATAACAAAGATTCCATTCAACGGTGTTAGCAGTAGTAACCTGAACATCCCATCCCGAAGCAACCACGACAGCAACAGTATCCGCTTCGACGACCGGTTCAGCATACGCCACCATGACCCCTCCAATATCGCCAACGACACCTCTGGCGTCAACTCCAAAGGCTATTTCGGTGCCGTCAGATGCTCTCTCAGAGGTTTTCTCATTGACCCTTCGAAGAAGATTTTTTGATTCATCCGCATCAAAATCGAGAACCATGGCACTTTCCTCCAAAAACTTCACATGCTCGATTTTCCGTTGCTCCTACCTAGAAACAGTTCGATCCTCCCTATAACTAGACCGAGGAAAGGTTTTGCTGCACTGGAAATTCTCAACTCGCCAAGGTGCTTCCTCATTTTCTCGTCCCTCCTCCATGTTCACCGAACCCAAGAAAGTCTGAACACGCGCCTGCACTTCATGGAGATAGATGGAAGGGAGGTCCTTGATGATTTTACCAGCTTCATGGAACATAGATTCGATTCTATCTAATGCCTCCTCATGAGAAGAAGAGCGGTTTCCGCCAATTCTAAAGTCCTTCTCCGAAGAATTAAAGACATGGCTATCCCTGGAGGGTCCTTTCATACACTACAAAGAATAAGCAAAATGGTCAAGTTCCATCCTATCTATACACACATAAAAAAGAGGATAAAATAAAAAATAAGAAGGAAACGCGAGGCGATACCTGTAAAGAGGATGGACGAAGGCGAACTACGCGAATGTAGAGTTCAAGATCATCTTTTATGTACAACATTTGATGCAACCTCAAAAGGGAAAGTTTTTATACCGACCATGAGTTAAGGCATGATATCCGATCCTAATTAAACTTCATGCCTGGCTATGAGAAATAATTATGGTTGGTGAGAAAGCGTGGAAGAACGTGCTCGAGGCACACTAGATCGTGTTTTCCTTTCCCACCGCCAACGCTAAGATTCGGAAGCAAAACCGGCAACATAACCACGGCAGAAAGAGTAATGCTTTTCCTCTTTTTGTGGGCGTAACGTTTTGGGTTGAAGAGAAGAAGAACTTCTTGGTCGAGTCAAATAAGGAAAGAGGCAACCAAGCCCTTGAAGATAAATCACCAAGCAATCCGTGACATGTATCATCCTCACCGCTACGGGCTATCTGTGCACGTCTCACCCCACCAAACTGCGCCTTGTCATAGTCACGCCAGGCCATGCCATCACTCCATTATCGCGGCCCCACCACACCTAGTCGTCCGTGTGCATCTCGTCTTGCCAATGCCACACTATGCCACGCCGCCTTCTCCACTGTCGTGACCCTATCATCCACGCGCGCTTACCTTACCAAGACCACGCCACCTATTAGCCCCTCGAGCCAATCCGTCCACTTGCGTCTCCTTCCAAGACCGCACCCCCTTTTCCTTGGAGATGTATGACCAGACCAAGCCGGTAAATTTTATCTCACCGTTCCACGATCTGCATTCCCAGTACAACTTACGCAGGGCCGCCAACACGGGAAGCCAAAACTCTCTTTACCACTCAAAAAGGTTAGTCGGATTCTCCTGAACATCTTTGCAATGATTTACACCTCGATTCCGTCCTCGTCTGTCACCACCATATGCTTATCTCGCAACAAGTCACATGTTCCGAGTTAAGCAGGGGACTTAATATTGATGGTGGTTTTTAGCTTAGGATTAAAATCGTAAAATACTAAACCCTAGCAGACAGTGATGTAACAACATTTAAAGTAACAAGCATTTACTAGGCACATTTACTGAAATGTTTAATGTGTCTCTAAATAATGACTTGGGTATATTTTTCAAATTAGGGTTACGACAAGACAAACCCTGATTCCCAAGTGTGCCAATGGCAAGTCATGTCATCCACACCAACCGCGCCAAAGCATGCCAACCATGCTAGCCGCACCTCTGTGCCAATAGAAAATCATGCCAGCCACACCGACCGCGCCAAAGCATGCCAACCATGCTATCCGCACCTCTGTGCCAATGGAAAATCATGCCAGCCACACCGACCGTGCCAAAGCATGCCAACCATGCTAGCCGCACCTCTATGTCAATGGAAAATCATGTCAGCCACACCGATCGCGCCAAACCATGCCAAAAATGCTAGTCGTACCTCTGTGCCAATGGAAAATCATGCCGGACACACCGACCGGGCCAAAGCATGCCAACCATGCTAGCCGTACCTCTATGCCAATGGAAAATCATTCTAGTTACACCGACCACGCCAAAGCATGCCAACCATGCTAGCCGCACCTCTGTGCCAATGGAAAATCATGCATGCCACACCGATCGCGCCAAAGTATGCCAACCATGCTAGCCGCACCTCTGTGCCAATGGAAAATAATTCCAGCTACACCGAACGCTCCAAAGCATGCCAACCATGCTAGCCGCACCTTTGTGCCAATGGAAAATCATGGCAGCCACACCGACCACGCCAAAGCATGCCAACCAAGCTATCTGCACCTCTGTGCCAATGGAAAATAATACCATCCACATCAACCGCGCCAAAGCATGCCATCCATGCTAGCCGCACCTATGTGTCAATGGAAAATCATGCCATCCACATCAACCACGCCAAAGCATGCCAGCCATGCTAGCCGCACCTCCGTGCCAATGGAAAATCATGCCAGCCACACCTTCTGTGCCATGCCAAACGTACCTCGCCATGGCCCCATGCCGCGCCACCATACTGTCCTTCCCTACGCAGCTATCAAAATGAAGGCGTGTAACAATCAACGGTTGCCCTTCAATCCCAGGAGCAAATCCTGGCCGTCTAAGGTTACCAAACGACCTTTGACCCAAAACCCTAGCTTGGTCACGCACCTAGCCCAAGCTAGCCACGCTATGCGCCTATGGAAATCCCTTGGCCCCATACGCCAAGCCAAAACCGCACCTAGCCCAATCTAGTCAAGCCATGCGCCTATGGCAAACCCTTGTCCCTACATGCAAAGTCGAAATCGCAACTAGCCCAAGCTAGTCACGCCATGCGCATATGGAAAACCCTTGGCCCCACATGCCAAGCAAAAACCGTACCTAGCCTAAGCTATCCACGCCATTCGCCTATGGCAAACCCTTGGCCCCACATTCCAAGCCAAACCAAACCTAGCCAAGCTTGTCGCGCCATGCCAAACACACTTTTCCATGGCCCTAGCCATGCTAGTCACATCATGACAATCCAAACGCCATTTCCTTGGCCCTAGCAACGCCATACGCCCATGGAAAACCCTTGGCCCCATGCCAAGCCAAAATCGCACCTAGCCAAATCTATCCACGCCCAAGGAGAACCCTTGGCCCCACATGCCAAGCCTAACCACACCCTAGCCGTGCCACCCTGTTGGCCATCCCTACGCGGCCACGAAAATGAAGGCGTGAAATAATCAACGGTTGCCCTTCAATCCCAGGAGCAAATCCTAGCCATCCAAGGTTACCAGACGACACATGGTAACCTTTGGCCCGAAAAACCTAAGTTTGGCCACACCAAACCATGCCATGCCAACGGCATGCCAACCTAGCCGCGCCACCTGTTGGCCTTCCCTACGTGACCACCAAAACGAAGGCGTGCAACAATCAACAGTTGATATTCAATCCCAGGAGAAAATCCTAGCCATCCAAGGTTACTAGACGACAAATGGTAACCTTTGGCACGAAAACCTAAGTTTGGCCACGCCAAACAATGCCATGCCAATGGCATGCCAAACTAGCCGCGCCAGCACGTTGGCCCTCACTACGCGGCTACCAAAACAAAGGTGTGCAATGATCAACGGTTGCCCCTCCTCTCAAGATGCAAAATCTCGACCGTCAAAGGTCACCAGGCTAGCAAGTTTCCCGAGCTTGATTTTCCAAGCCACAACAACATGCTACATGTTTTCCAAAAACATTCGAGACATCAACACAAAATGGGGGATCCTCTTTGGGTATTGTTTTAGCGGTTTACAGCGTGCGCCTACACTACGCCCATCATAAGGAAGTGTCATAAGGGCGAGGCGGTTAGTAAATACGGGAAGTTATGTATGAAATGTTCTTGGGACATAAAACACATGCGCTAACAATTTTATGGAACATAAATTCCATAACGTTAGCAGTTTCATGAAAACCAGTTTCATGCGTTAACCACTTTATGGAACATCAATTCCATGCATACGGTTACCACCTCCTCCCATTTACTTCCCCACTCCTTAATGAGACCAGGGTACGTTTTTACTCCGACTTTTATAAATAGGTCTTACCTATTTTCATTGAACAACAAGTTCATATGGGAGATACAACACTTAGAAATACTTACTTGCTAGCTCACCTTGTTAGCTCTCTCACTTTTTTGATAACAAGTCTTAGTAACCCAACTACTCTTCCAGAATCAACTATTCTGGTCTTACCACTTTACTTGCTTCCCTCCCCAAAACCAACCCATTCTCCTCCACTTTGCGACCGAAGAAAGTCTAGAACGGCCATTTCTTGGTTTAGGCCGGACTTGTACAGATTGATCTCTCGAATCTAAAGTACTCCCTTGCAGTACATTTTTTAGGTTTTAAATTGTTTCTTACCAGCACACCCGCAATTACCGAAATCAGCAAAAACCATTTTCACCTACAAACAACTTAAAGTGGACTGCCGGTGTACATGAATAGATTCAAATCAATGTCGTGACATACTACCGGCATTGAATTCAACCTAAAATCAATGCCAGGACAAAACATTCATTTTCAGGTGATTCTGTAACTCAATAACGACATCACATTCATACTAAAATCATTGACGTAACTATCTACCGGTGTTTTCTTCAACCTAAATTCCATGCCATTACTTTGTAATGGCATTGTATTCATAATAATGTCAATGCCGGAAATCACTGAAACTCAACTGTTTGAGTTAGGGTTCGCGATTCTAAGCTAAGCCCATTGCTGTAAATCGAACACTTATAAACTAGTTCAAAATCACTAACCTTCTCACATAAGCCATGTTTACGAGAGGTTGGTTGTCTGAGTTCTCCTCTTCTTCTTCTTCGAAAATACGATTGATTATTTCTTGTTGTTTGTGTTGATTTCTTTCGAGGAGGCATGATTAAACGGATGAAGAACAAGTTGGAAGAAAAAATAAATAAAAAAACCTAAACCTAGGTGACTGCCGGAACTGATGTTGTAAATGGGGGATAAATGATTTGGTTATTTGATTTTATATTTTAGAGGAAAGGGTAGTATAGTCATTTCATAATGTTTTTTAATTAACCAAAGGGTATTTTAGTATTTTCATACCCAAAAGTCACCCCTTATCAGCCACCCCTGGTTTGGGGAAGTAATTCATATCCCCAATTAGATTCTATATCCCCCAATTGCGCGTTCTTACTGTATGAGGACTATTTTTCCAAATTAATATATAAAGGGGATAAAAATCCACATATTTTCTGCGAAAATAAAAGGAAAAATAAATAAAATTTGCACATATCCTCCACCTGTTTAATATATTTGCCCCTCCACAGCAAATCAAAAATACATCTCCACGGGGCGGGCCGAAGCCCCGCGCACCCCAAATCAAAAATCTATTGCCATGTGGAGGGGCGAAGCTCCGCGCGCAGCACGTTAAAAGGAAAAAAAAAATATCTGCACATATTTTCTACTTATTTAATGTATTTTCCCCGTCACACCAAATCAAAAATACATCTCCACAGGGCGGGGAAAAACCCCGCGCTCACCAAATGAAAAATGCATCGCCACTGGGCGGGGCGAATCCCATCGCACACCAAATAAAAAATACATCATAACGGGACGGGACGAAATCTCACGCGCACCAAGTTAAAAGAAAAAATATGCCTGGTGCGTAGCACGAGTACAAATCTAGTGATTATTTAACGTTGGTACTTATTAACGATAAATGGTAAATTATTTAACCTGGGCCGCTGTAAAATTTCCACAGGTAAATGGTTTGTGTACATTCAAGATTGAGGGCATACAGGCTCTTCTAAAGTAAACTTCTTTCTCAAAAAATAAATATATATACTCTCTTCGTCCCATTTTAGATGAATGTGAAGGGTTTTCTTCGGATCCCAAATTACATGAAGGTTTTTATATTTCTCCCTAAACTTTCTTGATTTGTCCATGTTTTGAAATCATATATAAACATAAAGTATAATATAAGTTCAATTTCCCAAATGAATTTTTTAAATAATTCACTAGATTCCAAATCAACATTAAAATCTAGAAATTAAAAACTAAAAATTTAAATATTTTAGGAGATATTTACGAGGATAGATTTAGAAAATGACTTAACCTTCATCTAAAATGGGACGGAGGGAATATATACTATAAAATAAAAATAATAGCTGCATCAAAGCTCAATAAAATGCCCAACATTGTTACTTATGGATAAGCTATTTATTTCAATCAAAATCAATCATCATACATAATGGAAAATGAACCAAAAACATACGATTTTGGATCATAAGAATATCGAATGTTGATACTCATAACTTATGCCAGCAATGAAAGATAAAAAAACTTGAAAGAATTCTGGATTGAAGAGAGAAAATATGACTAATGAGCCAAACCAGATGGAGGTACAGGTACACCTTTAGACGGTCCAGATGGTGGTACATGACCTTTTGGATGCTTCACAAATCTTAGCTTTCCTTCTTGCTTATCAAGACCAGCTTTAGATGGAGGTACAGGTACTCCTTTAGAGGGTCCAGATGGGGGTACACGTCCTTTAGGATGCATCACAAATCTTAACTTTCCTTTTTGTTTCTTAAGACCAGCTTCGGATGGAGGTACACCTTTAGAAGGTCCAGATGGTGGTACACGGCCTTTAGGATGCATTACAAATCTCAACTTCCCTTCTTGTTCATCAAGACCAGCAGCATCTGAGGAAATAGTTGAACAACTAGAATAACCAATGAAGAAGATTAAGAAGAAAATTAGGATTATTGTTTGTGGACTATGTAGTTGATAAATACTGAAATGTGCTGAGTTAAAAATCCTGGACAACCAACTGTTCATTGTGTTTTCTCAATATCCGTCTCTCTAATGAATATGTAATTTTAATATGATGTTTATATATGTGTAGTTAACCCACTGTAAAATTTCCATTAAGTTTTGATCATTTTAGGTACCCCAAAGCATGGGAAGATCGGGTATATTGATTCATTTTGCAGTAATGGTGAATGTTAATTCAAAGATTGTAACGTTACTCTAGCTTTTTATTACTCCATTTTTATTGTATCGGTTTCAAGATCTTCCTCCAGTCCCACGTTTTCCTTTGATGTGCAAGAGTTAAGAACTGTGAAATTGATTGATTGATGTCTACTTTGGTTAAAGGAAATGGATCACCGTAAGATGTATATTGGTTGATTGATATCCTTTGGTACTCATTCAATTTTTGTATCTTGTTCATTATCTTTACTCTGTATTAGTAGATCTCCTGCTAAATAATAGTTTGCAATTGATGTTCATTTAGTTGGATTTACTAATTTTATTTTTTGTTCATGTTTCAATTCTTACTAAAACGAAAATGAATGATTCCGATCTTGAATGTTGGTTTAATTTATCCATTAAAAGTTTGGGTATTGTTTGATTGTTCTTTGTCTACGATGATTGTATTAATAACGATGTTCAGGTATTAGAGTTCCATTCTTCTTCCTCTATATTAATCTGCATCTCTATGCCTCGATCTATCTTCATAATTATGTTTTCCGTTAAAATTTGTTACTAATCAGGACTTCATGCTTTGATGTGTAAATTGTACTGATGTGTTAGAATTTTTTTATTTTCTTTAATTGGTCTGATTTGTTTTTTTTAATGAACAAATTATCAGGTAAGGTTTGCTCCAATCACTTAGCCGATCCTGTTTTTGTTTAAATGTGATTTCCTTCAATTAGTTCTTCTTTGAATTTTCTTGTTTGTATATATGCAGGACCAAAGTTTATCAATATTTTTTTGAAGGAACTAGATCTGTAATGAGTACTCTATTCATCTCAGAATCGGAGCTAAAATACAGATCATGGTGCTATTCGGCTACACCAGTATGAATCTTGTTTTTAAGCTTATTCAGTGATTTAAGCTCTGGTGGTGCTTCAAAGTTGAAGCCGTTGTATCCATGGGTTTTGATGGGATTGTAATTTTGTTTTACTTTTAAGAAATTGAATTTCATTTCTGTAACTTTTATTTTGATGGAGATTATATTATTTTTGTAAAAATTGAGATTGTAATTTATTTATATTTTCCTTGTAAAAAATAATTATGTAATTTGAATTTATTAAAATAAATAAAATTGACTAATTGATTTATTCATTTTTTATGTTAGTTCATATTTTATTTTATATTCAGTATCGATTTTTTATTTTATTTTGTTATTTATTGAATCCGGCGACATCAGAAAGGCATTCACCGTACCGGAATATTTTTAGCAACTAACTTCAGATTAGTCACTCAAACTTATACTTCAAAACCCGATGTGAACATGTTACTCGCTCAAGGTAGTTGGACTAAACTTGCGCCAATGACCTTATTACTCCCCAAGGATGGTTGGAGTAAATTTAGACCAATGTCCCTATTACTCGCTCAAACATAGTTGGAGTAAATTTAGACCGATGACCTTATTTGGTCACTGTATGTAGTGGAAACATATCTGGAGCGATTGCATAGCTGCTCCAAGTCTTTACAAATCCCACTTCTTGCAACTACTGAGCGAGTGCCACTTTAAGTTGGTTAAACCCCTTGAGCGACCAAAATCGACCAGTTGTTTAATCTAGTTTTTCTTGTAGTGCCCAAAATCGACCCCAAGGTTGTGAAAATGCCCCGAACGTTGGGGAAAAGATTAAAATGACCCAAAATCTTATCGAAATGCTCCATTCCGTTAATTTTACCTATAATAGTCAACATGGGGCATTTTGATAGATTTTGACTGGTCAACGGTGTTATTAATGGTCTCTTTTTCCCTTCAACAAAATCTATGGCTTCAGGATTTAGGGTTCAGGGTTCAAGATTTAGGGTTCAGGTGGTGGCGTTGGTGGTGGTAGTGGTGGTGGAAACGGTGGTGGCGGTGGTGGTGTTGGTGGTGATAGTGGCGTTGTTGGTGGTGGCGGCGGTGGTGGTGGAGGAGGAGGAGGAGGCGGTAGTGGTGGTGTGTAGGAGGCGTTAGCGGTGGCGGTGGTGTTGGTGGTGGTAGTTCTAGTGGTAGTGGTGGTTGCGGTGGTGGTAGTGGGGCGGTGGTGGCAGCTGTGGTGGTTGGTGGTTGTTCGTTTGGTAGTGGCGGCCGTCCAAAACAGTCCCCCCTTATATCAGCTTATTTGTCATAGGAGTATAAATGTAATCTTTTCACACGTGCGGGACCACATGCGTGCTAATTTGACCACTTAACCATCTCTAACGACAAAAGTAACGGTTGGGTCATTTTGATAAGATTTTGGGACATTTTAATCTCTTTCCTAATATCCGGGGCATTTTCACAACTACGGGGTCGATTTTGGGACATTTTGCTACTTAGCCCGATACAGGGGCTAAGGTGCTTTTTTCTTGGTAAGGTAATTATGGGGTGTATTACCGAACACATCATGGACCATTTTTATAAACTTGAAATTAGTTGAGCTGTAGACGGTCTAGCGCGACTTCATTTTTATTTTATTAAAGATGTTACTATCATAAGAGTGCAACTCAGGAGGATAAGAGGACCATCTAATTAATAACCTCGCAATGAAAACTTACATGCAAACTGCAAAGCCTATACAAGGCAGCAGCAGAACAAACTAAAACAGCAACTCCGGAAAGCAAAAAACATAATATCGCAACGTAAGGCCTCGTATACAATTTATCTTTAAACTAATATAAATGGTTTTTCATCAATCTCGATCCATCATTTTCTCTGATTAGCCACGGCATTGATAAATCTAGACTCTCCATTGGTTGCGTAATAAATAAACCTAAACTGATAATAAAATAAATAAGAGGCAATAAAAAAATGTAACCTGATAAAAAAAAAATGTAACCTGATAAAAATAAATAAATCTAAACTGATAAATCTAGCTACCAACTTTTGTAACCTTTGCTATATAAACAAAACTCATCGCTATAAAAACTCCAAACAAAAACCTTTGAAGAAAAAAAATGGATTCTTCTGCTTCTTCTTTAGAGATTTTGATACCAACATTTTGCGTAGTCCTAATTATTTACTTCCTTCCAAAAATACGTCATATTCTTCTAAAACGCAACAAATTTTCATATCCACCGGGTCCAAAACCATGGCCAGTTATAGGAAACTTACCTCACTTAGGTATGGCAGTGCATCAAAGTCTAGCAGCTATGGCCAAAACATATGGTCCTATTATATATCTACGGTTAGGATCTGTTGATGTGGTTGTTGCTTGTTCAGCATCTATTGCTTCACAATTTTTGAGAACCCATGATTCTAATTTTTCAAGTAGACCACCAAATTCCGGGGCTAAACATATTGCTTATAACAATCAAGATTTTGTTTTTGCTCCGTATGGTCGTAGATGGCGTATGTTTAGAAAAATATGTGCTGTTCATTTGTTCTCCAGCAAAGCTCTTGATGAGTTTCAGTACGTTCGCCAGGTATTGTTACTATAAATGCTTAGTGACTTCTTTCATAGCTCTTTATGGTCGCAAACGCATGTGTTACGAAATAGTTCATTTATAGTCCTTTTCAATTAACAAAAAATTACGCTCTTTTTTTTCTTTTCAGGAAGAAGTGGCTGTGCTGACAAAAGCATTGGCAGAATCAAGCAAAACTAGCAAGGGAAGTCCAGTGAAACTAACAGACTTGCTAACTGTATGCATAACAAATGCTTTAGCTAGGGTTCTATTAGGGACTAGAGTATGTGGAGATGGTGAAGGTTATGCTGATGAAAAATCACAAGACTTCAAAAACATGATAGCTGAAATTATGGTATTAGCAGGTGTTTTTAATATTGGTGATTTTATACCTTCTTTAGAATGGTTAGATTTACAAGGAGTTGCATCTAAAATGAAGAATATACATCAAAGATTTGACGCATTTTTAACTAAGATAATTGATAATCATAATAAGATCAATGCCGCTTCTAATGAAAAAGGTAATGGGTCGTCCAAACATTCTGATTTTCTGAGTAAATTGATTGGTTACAAAGAGGAGGATGTGGATGGGGGAGAATGGAAGCTAACTGATACCGATATTAAGGCCCTTCTTTTGGTAAGTAGTTTTTGTGTCTTTTTCATTCATATTGTATGGTAGCCTGTTTCAATATCATTTAAAGAAGCTAATTTTCCATTTCTGAAAGCGAAAAATAAGAAGAGAACACAATTTTATAATAAATTTTTTATCTAGAAATTTTATAATTACTTCTTGTGAGCTAATAACATAGGGCAGATGTTAACTTTTGGTTATTGCTACCTAACTCTCTCAAGTTGTGCGTTGCAGAATTTATTCACAGCAGGTACTGATACATCTACAAGTACAGTGGAGTGGACTTTAGCAGAGCTAATTCGTCACCCTAATATCCTAGCCCAAGCCCAGCAAGAATTGGATTCAGTTGTGGGTAAAAACCGACTTGTATCCGAATCCGATCTTAGCGGACTAACGTTCCTGCATGCCGTAACCAAAGAAGCATTTCGTCTTCATCCATCTACGCCACTTTCCCTTCCACGGGTTTCCGCTGAAGATTGTGAAATTGATGGGTATTTCATTCCGAAAAATACCACCCTTCTTACTAATATATGGGCTATTGCTCGTGATCCGTCGATGTGGCCTGACCCACTAAAATTCAAACCCGAACGGTTCTTACCCGGTAACGAAAAGGCCAATGTTGATATCAAGGGAAATGATTTCGAAGTCATACCATTTGGAGCTGGACGACGGATATGCGCCGGTATGAGTTTAGGATTAAGAATGGTGCAGTTTATGACTGCTAGTTTGATTCATGGTTTTAATTGGGATTTACCAGAAGGTCAAGTGATTGAGAATTTGAACATGGATGAAGCTTATGGTCTTGGATTGTCAAGAGCTTCACCTTTAATGGTTCACCCTAAGCCAAGGTTGGAAGCTCACGTGTATAGTTCTATCAAATTTTAGATTTCTTGAGATATTGATCATGGTATCAACTTGCACCACTTGTATATCTTCCAGCTGATAAATAGGCCTCATCTAAAATGTTCGAGTTTTCCTTTATTTATTTTTTATCAAAAGAATTTTCCTTATCTAAATTATAGAAATTTTAATTTATCGCAATAAAGTACCAATTCATGGTTTAATTAACATGTAAACAAAATTTATCCAACTCGTAACAAAAAAAATTCCAGCACGCCTAATGAAAAGCGAAAAGAAAATATACGATGATGGATGCTTTTTAAGAGAACCTAAGAATAATCAAATCTTCATAACTAATGAGCCAAACTAAATGGAGGAGGAGTTACAGGCACGTATTCTCCTTCAGTGGGTGCAGATGGTGGTTCAGGTCCTGCCTTTTCCAAACCTGCAGCCACCCATGAGTTATATGGATGCGCATTTGCTCTTCTAGATGGTCCAGAACCAGATGGTGGTATAGGTAATCCTCTAGGATGCATCACAAACCTCAACTTTTCTCCTTGTTTTAAACCAGATGGATAATGTATTCTTCCAGAGGGTCCAGATGGTGATACATGTGCTTGATGATGCATCACAAATCTTAACTTTCCTACTTGTTTATCAAGCCCATGTTCTTCTGATGATACAGTTGAACAACTAATGAAGAAGATTAAGAAGAAAAATAGGAATACTGTTTGTAACCTATGCAGTTGAAGAAGAAAATGCTTAGACATATTTTCTTTTGTTAAATTTTTTTCCAAGTTATTTATATCTATTCTAATATATAAAACGAACTACCCTTACTGTTTATCTACAGTAATTGCAGTGCAAAAATTGAAATTCCGAAATTACCCCCATTTTTTATAGTATATTTGTTTCTCAACGAAAAGTTATTTGAGGACATCATGGTAATTTAACCCTACATATATAATCTAAACTTTACATTTGCAGTGAGGGGGAGAGAATAAAGTAATTACTTTGTTGTATTTTTTAGAAGAAAATGCTTAGGTTAAATTTTTTCCAAGTTATTTATATCTATTCTAATATATAAAACGAACTACTTACTGTTTATCTACAGTAATTACAGTGCAAAAATTGAAATTCCGAAATTACCCCATTTTTTATAGTTATTTGAGGACATCATGGTAATTTAACCCTACATATATAATCTAAACTTTACACATCTTTGTTGTATTTTTTACACATCATTTAGATGTACGAATTGTTGGCAGTACGCCACGTGGGATCTTCCAACTTTTTCATTAATCTAAATCTCCCGTCACTAACTTAAGTTGGCACCGGCCATACTAAAGCATTACTATTTTGTGCACGTACTTTGCGTTCTTGTATTTAGATAAGGAAAACCTAATCATACAGCCTTACAAATGTAGACAATGTACGAATAGAACGGTAAAATTATTTTTTCCATTTATTCTAAGAAAAATAATAAAAATTACCTTTTGATCAAAAAAATTAATTTAGGAGAAAACCTGATCTTAAAAAGTAAAAACTGCAATAGAAGTAGGTGTAGGTTAACAAATATAGATTAGACCTAGCCGCTTGGTCTTGCGAAATGTCTAGGTTACATAAGAAAATGGCCGAGAGGGGCATAGTTTTGCACAAGTGAATGGCTCAGAGGGACGCCTCACCTAAAATGTTTAGAATTTTTCCCTAAACTGCACTATAGAAAATTATTATACTCGGATAAAGCTCAACCACAAACATAAATTAAAAAGGAAAAACAAAAAACAAAAAATCTAAGATAATAGGATTAAAATGTATCTTTTAATTAGAATGGTACAAATATTTAACATTTAAAAACTCAGCCGCTGTGAAATTTGCCAAAGGCGGTGGTTTCCCTATAAAAATAGCACAACCACTGAGTATCACCACTGCACTTGCAACAGGAATTTGGACCATGCTTATCGTTTCTAGAACGGCGATAGAATGGGAATGGTCAGAAGTTCAATTTGAAACAGACTTGGAGAACTTAACGAGATTTCTAACCTCGGACGCTGACGCTCCATTGTATATTTCTAATCAGATTGCAGAAATCAAATATAGGTTTACCCAAATTCAGCAATATGCTATTACACACGTCTATAGGGAAGGAAATCAAACAGTGGACGGTCTGGCAAATCAAGTGGCAGATGATTGCTCTATAAGGAAGCTCGCAACAATAGTATGGGACAATATCATACCCCCCACATATAAATTCTACTGTAATAGCAGATTCTATGGGCATTACATTTCAAATGTAATCTCAGTTTAACTTAATAAAATAAATGATTCAAAAAAAAATTAAAGAAAAATGGAGGCACAGCTTCTTATTAACTTCTTTCTCAAAAAATAAATAAAAATAGCAGCTACTTCGATGTTCAATAAATGCTTCAAAAAAAAAATCGCTATGGAATTCTTTACGCTATCTATTACTACATTTCAATCAATCATCCTACATAATGGAAAATGAACAGAAAACATACGATTTTTTCCCCTATATTTAAAGTAGGGGAGGGGATTGCCATTCACCAAGACGTGCCAAATGCTTGCAGCTTTTGGTCCGAATAAAGCACCGAGTACAAGCCATTCTCTCGCAAGGTTTTGCCGCTCGTAATTAGGGCTGCCAACGGGTACCCGATTACCCGGAACCGACCCGGACCCGGGTGTGTCAGGTCCGGTTCCGAGTCCTAATATCGGACCCATTAACAAATATAATACCCGATGGGTAGACCCGTTTGGAACCGGGTATCGGGTACCCGGTCCAACTGTGCATAAACCCCTAAAACGAGTCTATAGGTGTTATAAAAGGTAACTGTGCTCTTCTTTTTACTGAAGAAAAACAATGGATAGATGAGTTCTTCCCGGTGTTTCAAAAGTCTGTAGTCTAATTCAATCAATTAATGGATCCTAGTTCACTGTTTTAAGATTCAGAAACTAATTGAGCTATTCGCCTCATGAAGAGCACTTGTAAAGAGAGAGCGTTTATATGTTGGCTTTCGTCGAACTATAAAAAAGAGATTAAGTGCTAAGAAATTAACTTCCTATTACGTCCAGATTTTAGAGGAAATGAACATAAAACAATAAAATAATACCAATGGAAACTAATTAAAGTGTACTGATGTTATGATCCTACATAAACATGAAATGGGAGACGACAAAGTCCAATCAGAAATGAAAAGAAGAAAAAAACAGCTACCAAGAGCTCCATTTGTTGTTAGTGCTGAAATCGTCCTTGAATCTTGTCATGTTTGTGTTCTCTAACCAATGTGATGGAACATTATTCCATTAATCTGTTAACAATCAATTTCTTAATTAATTGTTTTCTCTTTGTATCTCTTTAGTCTGTAGGTTATATACTTCGAACTTCCTCTCATTATTAGTTCAATTATGTGACGGTCCGTTTGGGTCTTGAGTCTTGATATCGATACTCCAAATTGATTTTAATTTACGTTACCAAACACTTGCCAAAATACCCGATAATTACCCGGAACCGATAATTACCCGTCAATTTTAGCGGGTCCGGTTCCGGGTCCATATATTGAAGAACCGGACCCGGAACTGTTAGGACCCGGAACCGACTCAAATAACCGGTTCCGGTTCCGGGTAGTATACTACCCGGACCCGTTGGCACCCCTACTCGTAATACTTTATCCACGAGTGATTTCACATTTTATTTTCTCGCAAGGTTTTGCCGCTCGTAATACTTTATCCATGAGTGATTTCACATTTTATTTGTTCTGATTTCGCATTTTATTTTTTCTTTATGCATCTTTGCTTACAAATGATGCTTTTGTGTATTTTTGGTTTTTCTTTTGGGCGCTTGGCTAGCCAGCGCCCTTTGCTATGTAATATCTTTGTTTTGTTAATAAATTAGGATTTAACTAAAAAACATGATAAAATAAAATAGGGAATTTTAAGAAAATGACACACTTCCAATTTCTAGTTCAAGAAAGTGCCACAGTTTTTTCCAGAATTAATAAAATGCCACAACCGTTACATTTTCCGTCAGGGCCCACCAAATCAGTCTATAATAGTTGAACAAGTCAAGAAAATATTCATCTTTACCTAACTACCCTTCACGATCCTTAAGACATCCATAAAAAAAAATCCGATCTCGTTCAGTTCATGTCCATGAGATTACAGTATTCACTTAGGTTTTAACAGAGAACCAAAATCCTAACTTTCTCTCTTCTTCTTCTTCTCTTTTTCTTCTGTATATATTTGAAAAGATAGTTTAGGTACATGATTAATTAAGGGATTGATTTAATAGTGGAATTTAGGGATTGATTGAATGGGCTATGGAGCAGCATCAATGGAGTCAGTAAGAATTGGTGGAGATGATTGATCTGTTATAATCGGTGCAAGGAGAGATTAAAGTAAGAATGAAGTGGTAATTTCAATTATAGAGCAGTGCAGTACGTGGTTTCATTTCATCGTCTTGTCGATGGAGCAAAGAAGAGACTTGGTTTATGGATATCTTGATTAAATGGTATTGATTAATTGTGAAGTTCGGGTGGAATTAAGTTTGGGGGTTCTTTCTGGTGGTAATCGGTTCTCATTTTGAGAGAAAGATCAGCTGAGTTGGAGATAAGGCATGGACTGAGATTCAGCCGAATGAGCAGTGGATGGACTGTTAGCTCGTGTCAAATGGGCATGATTTGTTTGAGTAATTGTCGCAGTGAGAATCATGGGTAAGATGGCCTGTATGTTGGTTGATTAGATGGGTTTTGACCCAATGTTGATGTTATTCCATGGATTCTGTTGGATTGAATTGGTATTGAAAGGGGAAGTTGTTGGACTGATTTTGTGATGGGCACTGACAAGGGTTATGTTGAATCAAGAAGAGAAAAAAAGTGCAAGTCTACAGCTTAGTGTGGATGAGTATATGGAGTTTGGTCCTAGTATTCGGTTGTGTCTAAGCTGGCAAAACATTCAGACAAGAAATTGGTGTTGTTTGCCATGGTTCAATGGCAGTTTAAGACATGTGATGCTGTTGTAATTGGTGGTCGTGTTTGGCAGTAGCTGGGATGTGATTTAGAAGCCAACATGGAGAGGGAATTTGCGTACCAACTAGTATAGATTCTGGGTCCAAAACAGCATCCGGGAATAGAGATGTTGCCGATAGTTTTGGGTTGGTGAATGGTTGAGAAGATTTGAGGGCGTAGATGTCTTTTACTAAAATGGGTAACTGCCACCTATACACTAACCGATGTCATTAGTTTTTTTGGATGGAAAAGGTCAAATGTGTGGCATTAAATAAACTCTGAAAAAAACGGTGGCATTTTCTTGAACACCTAATTGGAAGTGTGGCACTTTATTAAAATCCCCAAAAAAATAATCATTGAATGTGATACAACTAATGAGCCAAACCAGATCTTGGTACTGGTATACCTTTAGAAGGCCAAGATGGTGGTATAGGACCTTTAGGATGCATCCCAAATCTTATCTTTCCTTCCTGTTTATCAAGACCAGCTTCAGATGGAGGTACAGATACTCCTTAAGAGGATCCAGATGGGTGGTACAGGACGTTTAGGATGCATTATAAATCTCAACTTTCCTTGTTCATCAAGACCAGCTTCAGATGGTGGTACAGGTACACCTAGTCCAGATGGTGGTACATGACCTTTAGGATGCATTACAAATCGCAACTTCCCTTCTTGTTCATCAAAACCAGCAGCATCTGAGGAAATAGTTGAGAATAACTAACGAAGAAGATTAACTACAAAATTAGCATCACTGTGTGTGACCTATGTAGTTGAAGAAGAAAATTTTTAGACATATTTTCTGCTCATTGTTTCTCTACGTTATCTTCTAAATTATTATTCATACAATTTTATCTAATTCATAAGGTCAACCTAAAATATTGATCAAACGTAGAAGATTTTAATTCTATGGATTGGTGAATCTTTTGAATTAGTTTTAAAACCAATGAATTACAGTGTTGGGGAATCGACGAGAACAATCAGAAATGCTAGAACTAGAACTAGAAGAACATCTGTACGCAGAAATGCGGTTGGTGATCATTTAATATTTTTTTTACTCAAAAAAACGCAAAAATTTATTAAAAATCCAATACATCGCTAAGGAAGTAATAGTTTTGGTGTAAGCAAAGAACAAAAACACACTACAACGGTGCCAAGAAAGAAAAAAACCAAAAATTACAGAGAGATAATAAACAACAGCCTCCCAGTTATGCAGAACCATGTTCAGAGTGATTCCTTCAAAAAAATTAGTGCCCACACACCAATTAAAGATCAAAGTCTTGACACTAATATAGAAATGTCTTTTGATTAAACGATTGTTTACTAATTAAGGAGAAAAGACTCCTGGTGTTCAAATCTTCATTGCAGTAAGTAGGTTAACAAATGTGGATTATGGATAATATTGTAAATGGATTTTTGTTGATTCTGCGTCAATAAAAGCAAAGATCCTAAACAGGATATAAGATCGTTGTCAAATTAAACAGAAATTAATAAGTACGGAGTAAGAAACAACATTTTATCCCAAGATTTTACATGAACATTCATGACCAGGTTACTTGATTTTGCATTAAAAAAGCAAAGATGCAACGAATGAGAAATCTAACGATTAGTTTTTGGAATTTATGAGAGGACATTTAAGTCTTGTTACAATTTAGATTCATGACTAGGTTACCAGAATAATTTCCTTTTTAGGTAAATAACCATCGTATAACGTAACAACTTCGAAGGTCATCAAAATATATTTTTTTCATACCTATAAAAATTATTAACTCCATCCGAAACTTAAACTTTGAAAGGAAAAAATTGTCAGATCGTAAATCAGCTGAGAATTTGCAGCTAAAAATTGTCAACCGTTGTTGCACTAGGACAACTCTAATGGCGAAGATACCAACTCCACCACCAACAATTTTAGGTCGTGAAGCTGCAGTAGGTTCATTAACGCTAACTTCGACAAAAAGAGAGATTACAGAGTTACCAGCAGAATTCAAGAGGAAAAAGTCCAATCTATGCAATCGTCTTTAATTTTTGGATTCTCGTTACTTCGATGTTTTTGGTACCGTTTGTCAAAACCAGGTTAGTAAATCTGAATATCTGACTATCGTAATCTTGGTTGCATACAATTTAAGGTTTAAGTCCCTAATTTTTTTGATTTTTAAGCTTTTTCCAGGTAAATGTTTACCAATGCCTTGAAGGAGGAGTAATTACTGTTCTACAGTCTTATGTTGATGAAAATGTAAGTAATGTTTTTTTTTAATGATCGGCCGTTTTCTTTTTTTTAATGAAAAGAAAAGAAAATAAAAAAGAAAACAGAAACAAAAAATACTAAACCAAAACTGAAAAACACAGAATTACTAGATGCCATTACATGTATATTTTTCCTTCCATTTAAACACCAAGTCATCAATATACTGACCTCTGTATGATGATCGAGCTGGTAATACTTTAACCAACTGATGCATGTCTGGTTTGGTCATGCATTGTATAGTTCAGAAGGAAGAGTCATTCTATACTCTGAGCTGGGCTTGTAATACTGATGGGAATCCATTGTTAGTTGCTGGTGGACTCAATCGTATTATACGTGTTATTGATGCTGGCTGTGAAAAAATACACAAGGTATCTCAGACACCATATATTATTTAATCTTTTGCTATCTGTGAACTCAATGAAAATTGTATCTAAATTCATAATCAAATGTCTTTTCCGTATTTAATCTTGTTCGTTGCAATATTAGAAAGTTTTGTTATGGAGAATTGGTGACAGGAATTCATACTAGTATGGTGTTTCTGCAGAGTTTGGTTGGTCACGGAGACTCCATAAACGAAATCAGGACGCAAGCATTGAAACCTTCACTTGTTGTGTCTGCTTGTAAAGTAAAGAGGGCCCATCTTTTCAAACTAACAAGAGAAATATGGTCATTCTGTTATTTGGTTAGCATATACGGTTACTTAATTGATCAATTAAACAGGATCAATCTGTACGGATTTGGAATGTACATACTGGGGTTTGCATTTTGATTTTGGCTGGAACTGGTGGTCATCGTGACGAAGTTTTGAGTGTGGTGCAACCTTTTCTTTTCCTTTCCTTTATGTTTGTTTAATAAGATGTAGTGGGGTGGTTAGGTGCTTATTGGATATATAATTGGAACTCGTGTGCTGTAGGATTTCCATTCTTCGGACATATACCGTATTGTAAGTAGTGGCATGGATATAACACCGTTAAGATATGGTCAATCAAAGGTAGTAGTCTAATCTTGATGGCAAGCTTGTTGTTTTTTTAATCTTGCTTGTTAAAGAATTATGTAAGCCGTCCAAGTTGTGCTCTTGACATATCGTGAAAGATATGCGTTATGGCTACTAAATGACATACTGAACTGTAAATGTTGTTAGCATCCTAGTTTCAAGCTTTGTAACTCTTACAGAATTCTGGAAATATGTTATTTGGTTGCAAACCAACCGAACTTTCTACACTAAGTTAAATCTTATTTTTACAAGAAGTTCGGTTGGTTAATTGGTTGCGAAACAACCGAACATTACTCTGGAAATCCATGAACTTCCATTAATATAGAGTTCGGTAACCTGCGTGTTTACACAAAGTAACCAAACTACACTTTTAGATCAGTTCGGTTACCTGTTATTCACATAAGGTAACCAAACTACATCAAAAATTCACATTTTGTTTGAAAATTTGGAGCAATTCAACCAACATTAGCTAAGTTTGGAGCATATACCTGGACACCCAAATACTCTTCCTCCAGTTGTGGTTGATAAAATCCATCATTTTCATCTTGAGATTGAGTTTGGGGAAGAATACATTCACCATCTAAGAAATAACTCATATCCGGATGTTAAGATTAACAAATACTCTAGGAGATGATGGAGATGAAGAATCAGATGAGCTTTCATCACTTGAATACCCAAACTTATTGAATTGGAACAAAAATTTATTTTCCATGGTTTTCTCCTTCTTCTAATTTTTTTTCTTTCAAAACCCATCTTTTAATTTAATCTCACTAATTAGTTTTTACTTAATCATTTCACTAATGATTTCACTAATCATAACCCAAACATAATCAAAAGAGTAGTTTAGGTATTAATAAAAATATATTGATAAGGGCTGTCCTAGAATTACTTCTAATGATCTACCCTAAATAAAACTATGGTCCATTATTAGAAAAAAGAAGTCATGGATGGGCTCGAAGTATGCCAATAAAGGCTTCGCTCGGCCTAAGGCCGGTTCCTATGGAAAATGTCTAAAGCCTCCATTTGCCATGCCAGCTGGCGTGGCAAACTGGCCGCGCCACTATGGGAGAAAACATAAGCGGTTTAGTCTACACCGGTAGGTAGAGAAAAGACCGACCGGTTTTAAAAAAACCGGTCGATCTTGTAATCGACGCTAATTTTAGTTAAGTAATGCCCATTTCCCTAACGTTTATCAATAAATTCGCCTCAATCAATGAAATCTAATCACACCTCATTTTCCCATTAACTCTATCTTTACTCACTCTTTACTCACTCTTTTGTACGTTAATCATCTGTTTAATATTTTTTTTCAACTCAATGGATATGGATTCTTCTGACGAAGAAGTGCGTATTCATATGGATCGATTTGAAGAACAACAACGAATATTCATGCAGGCCTTGAAACAAATTGATGATGAGTCAGATGAAGACAAAGAATTAACCAACACCTTGATGTAGCTAGATTCATTGGGGAAAATACCTAGAGATCCAGAGCCAAGAGAAGTGTTCACAAGAAGATATACGTACCGTGGTCGGGATGAATGGCACGAGAAGCTGATGCACGATTATTTTATTACTGAATGTGTGTTCTCTGATGAAAATTTCCAAGGACGATTCCGCATGCCCAGACATTTGGTGCTAAATATTATTGGTGAGCTTTGTCAGGTAGAACCTCAATTTAATTATCAGTATGATGCACTGAATATTAGGGGTCATAGCCCTGAACAAAAGGTTACTTCGGCTTTGAGGATTTTAGGATATGACAGACCTCCAGATTCTAATGATGCGTACCTTCGCATTGGAAAAACAACTGCATACAAGTATCTTGCATTGTTTTTCGAAACAATGATTAGTCATTTTGGTCTTACATATTTACGAAAACCAACTGATGCAGATGTTAGAGAAATATTAAAGCAAAATCAGGAAAGGGGATTTCCCGGAATGCTGCGTAGTCTTGACTGCATGCATTGGGTATGGATCAGATGCCCTTCCTATTGGGCTGGTCAGTACAAAGGTCATTACACAAAACCGACGGTGATCCTTGAGGATGCTGTATCTTATGATTGTTGGATATGGCACGCTTTTTTTGGTGTTCCGGGATCTCAAAACGATGTAAATGTTTTACACAAATCGCCTTTGTTTGAAGATTTAATGTATGGCATTTCTCCTCAGGTAAATTTCGCTATCAACGGGAATCACTACACTCATGGTTATTATATATCTTACAGATGAAATATATCTAAAATGGTCAACTTTAGTTCAATGTTACCTTGACTACCTGCTGGTGAAATGGGTCGTTCATACTCGTATTTCAATAGTAAACAAATGAATCTAAGAAAAGAGGTGGAACAGGATTTTGGAATTCTGAAACGGAAGTTCGCAATCGTTTGTGGGCCTTATCGTGGTCTAAGTGCTCGTGAAATGCATAAGATTGTGCTGACTTGCATCATTATGCATAACATGGTTATCCTGGAGAGTGGTCGTAATAAGAATTGGACTAACCATCAAGATGAGGACTTAAGGCCTAAGATTATACCATTAAGAGGATTACCTGCAAGGAACTATGCGCAAATTACCAGTCATATTGAGAACAGAGTTCTGTACAACATGTTAAGGGAAGATCTCAGAGAAAATCTGTGGGCTGAGTTTGGAAAAGATAGGGGACGAATTGAGTAGTGTTGTTTCATTTGTTTTGGTTTATTTAGATATTGGACCCCTAATCTTCTTCTTTTGTTGTTTAGATTGAGACATATTAAAGAAATTATACAATTCGAGTGAATGAAAGAGTTAGATGTTGAAATTTGTTTTAGATTAACAAATGTGAAGAGTAGAGAAGAGAAGGTGTGAGTTAAAATGGTAGAGGAATGTGGTATTTATAGGGGGGAAGATTAATGGCCGTTGGATCAGATTCTAGGAAACAGTGTAAACTGCACCGGCAGGTCTTACAGAAACCGCTAGCGGTGTAGTATACACCTAACGGTTTATAATAGACCGAGCGGTCGAGACTCGACCGCTCGGTAGAAACTTCACCTGGCCTGGATAATTAAGTGGCAAATTTTTCACTTAGCCAGGCCGGTTTTCCAGTTTGCCCCCTCCATAGTAGGGGCTTAAATGGCAAACATACATGTTTTCCACACCCATAGGATGGGGCCTAATAAATGAATGTTGTACTTGTCGGATGGTTAGTAAGTAACTCCTCAAGATTCAAAAAGTCATGTTATAAACGAATGGCCGAGAGGGGTATCTTTACTCCTTTAAAACACTAAGTCATATGAGCTTCCACGTCGCACGGTGAGTGTGACATCCTTCTCAAATTAAATTAGATAGAAGGTTTGGGCATTAGTAATTCTGGAGAGAACAAGTGGCATGACTCTATTGGTCAGGGCATTAAAATTTGAATTACACTCCGTTTACACCCTATATTTAACTGGATGTTTTTAACATCGCTACCGAAAACGTGGGTATACAACACTTATGTGGGATTTACGCCTAATTAATGATTTACACTTGGTTGACACCTAAACTTAATCGTACCTTGAGTAGGTGGACAAGACTCACGTTAACTACTTACGTGACTTTTAAAAAACATAATAAACTTTATGTAGGGAAGGAGAATTGATCCTGAGACCCACAGCTCACACAATCGTCACCTAACCACTGAGCCATTAGCTTTTAGGTGATTAGCTACACACATATTTTATTGATATACATGTAAACCACATATTTGTGTTATAACCAAAATTGTCTCAACTTGAAACCCCAAATCAGACAACGGCTCACCAAATCGAAAACCCAAAGCAATCACCAAATCAAAAATCCAAAGCGGCGAGGTTGAGATTGATTTTACATGAGGTACAATAATATGTTATTAGCAAGTCCAATAGAGTCCCGAAAACATAAAAATCCACGAAGTATAAGAACCCTTTTTCCGATTCACCCAGCCACACCAAATTAAAAATCCAAAGCGCCGGGGTGTAGCAAAGCCGAGCCACACCAAATAAGAAATCCTAAGCGACGAGGCGAGGTAAAACCGAGCCACAACAAATCAAAAATCCTAAACATGCATTAGGACGGGGCGAGGCAAAGCCAAGCCACACCAAATCAAAAATCCTAAACATGCATCGGGACAGGGCGAGGAGAAGCCGAGCCACACCAAATCAAAAATGCACCACGGGGCGAGGCGAAGCCATGACACACTAAATAAAATATATGATATATGATTTTTGGGTCCGCCCGATGCGTAGCACGAGCACAAAATCTAGTAGTTTTTCATAAGTGAATGGGTTAGAGGGACGCCTCACCCAATATATTTAGAATTTCTTCGGAAACTGCATTGTATTAGAATGATTTTTTGGGACTAATCCATTTTGGTGCGGGACTATTTTCATTTTTTAGGTAGATATTAGAAATAATCCTAGATCACCCCTTATCCAAATATTTATGTTAATACCAAAATTACCCTTCTTAGTTAAATAAGTTAGTGTAATGATTAATTAAATAATTAAGTTAAGTTAATTTGTAATTAGTGAGGTTAGATTAATTAGTCCGGTTTAGAAGAACAAGTTTCGAGAAAAAGGGGGTCTTGGTTTTGGTTTTTTTTTTTTTTTTCTAAGATGATTGCTTTCGAAATGAGGGTTTTGGGTAAGTTGGTATACTTCAAATTTAGTTAATCTTGCTTGAATTGGGCAAAATTTTCGAAAAATAAAAATTTTATAAACTGATTTCGGCTATGATAGTAGAGTTCGGCTACGGAATCTGAAGAACAGGTAGCCGAACTCTTCTGATAGCGTACTTCGGATAATGGTTCCGAAGACACAGGTAACTGTACTCAGCTTGAATGGAGTTTTTGCTTTCAGAGAAGAGGTTTTGTTCACCAATACCCGCCACCACCATAAAACCATATGAATCCACTTTTTTTTATCCACCGCCACCTAGTGGCGGAGCCAAGGGTTGACTAACCTGGCTCTAACCCCTTAAATTTTTAATAACTATATAAATTTTTTAGTTTATTTTATAAATAGTACTTTGTCCATATATATTTATGGTTTAGTCCACCAAAGTTTACATGTTTCTTTAAAAAAAAAAATAGGCCTCCTCAATGTCAATTTTTGACTCTAACACTGCCACCATCACTGCCGCCCATCCCATGTAGGTTGTTGGATGCAATTCTAATTTTCAATCACAAATGCCATGTATGAGGTTTAGATTGAGCAAAATTTCGTCAATTGATTAGTTTCATTATTTATTTTTCGTGTATATATTCTTTTTTGTATTACAATCAATTTTATTTCAACATTAAAAAATCATGATTTATACGATATAATACCAAAGATAACAGGGGTACCATTTGGGTGATCCAACTACGATCATGAAAATATTGTCTTGTATGATATCATCCTTGAAATATATGGTACCTTCATTTATCAAAAGTGTAAAAATCAACTAACCACATCTTCCACACTACGATGTTATCGATGTTGTAACGAAAACATAAAAAATCAATATTGTCCATCACTACTCACCAGCATTTACCGTCACTACTTCTTCCACCACAAACCAGGGGCAGAGCCAGGATTTTGAGGAGATTGGGAGAAAAAATTCTTGTCCAGTTGGATACATGCGAAAAATGGATTTTGTATCCAATTTTACGATAAAAGAACAAAAATAAATATAATTGTGCTTGGCACTAATCTTTCGGCCTCCACCTCTTCTACTACTCATTGTCGCAGAAAATGTCTATTGATATTATTTATCATAATTACTTATTAATAGAAATAAATATTATAATTAATTAAGAAAATATTTATAATTAAAAAATGATTAGTCATTTATTATGATCAATTAGTGAAACACTAATTAATAAAACACTTTATAATGAATAGATTATTTATTATGTGCAATTAGTGAAACACTAATTAATAAAGCAATTATGGTATTTAAGTTGAACAAACCACCACTGTGGATTTATCTTTCCTATCAATTTCAACCAAGGTGGAACACTGGTTAGAGGCCACTCTTATGGCAGAATAGGTCATGAGTTCGAACCTCCCCGTTATAATTTTTGAAAATCCATATCTTGAATTGAGTATTCATTTTTCATTCATAATATTGGAATTAACGCCACACGTGCGAGATGTAGGGGGTGGTCAGAAGAACCACAGCCCTTGATTTATCTTTGTCAGGACAAATCATGACCACCACTAACAAAGGCAAACTTATCCTAGCTTTGTTTTATACTAATGATATATGTGTGTGTGTGGTTATTAGGTTGGTTTTAAATTGAATTAGGTTAAGGGTAGGTTAGACATTTCCACAATTTAAGACACCCTTATAATTATAGGGTAGATATTCTTATCACATAATAGTACCCCACCAAAAGAGAGTAGTCCCCAAAATATCATTCTCGTATTAGTTACCTGGTTTAAAGTCTAAAACCCAAACACAAATTGAAAAGAAAACAAAAAAAAAACAAGATAAGATGATGGGATCTAAATATGTCTTTTTAATAGAATCTAAAGATTTAAAGGCTTAGACAAATAAATCTCCCACGTGAACGGTGAGGAAACCCTCGCTTTTTATTAGCCAAAATAGGCCTTTTCGGAGTTATGTGAAACGAGCATTTTGGTGAGGACACTTGGCACGTATGATTGGTTTAAAAAGAAAAGGAAAAAGATTAAAAAAAGGAAACCAAATTCAATTTGGAATTCATGAAGTTACAATATTTAGGTGAGGACACTTGACAACGTATGATTGGTTTAAAAATTACAAACTTAAAAAGAAAACCTAACTTACCGTGTTAGGATTTTATGGAAGTCCAAATTCAATTTGGATATCGAGTAATTACTATAGAACGCGCGATTGGGGGATATAGCTAAAGGACAAAAACGGACTCCCAATAGCAAATCAGGGTGACCCCTTATCCAAAAAAAAAAAAATTAAATCATAATCTACCCCTCACTAATCCTAATTAGTGTATAATTATAATTAGTAAAAATGTTAAGTATTTGTTATAAGATTAGTGTGTGTTTTTATTTGTATTTGGGTAAGTGAGGTGAGAGTAGAAGGAGGGAAAAAAAAAATTGGAGGGAATTTTTTTTGGTGAAAATGGAGCATGATTGTGAAGAGAGAATTGCTGCATCTGAATCTTTGGCTCAACTACAACAAGGAGCATATCTTGAATCTTCAACAAGGAGCATATCACAAATCTTCAACAAGGAGCATATCACAAATCTTCAATCTTCGAGCATATCACAAATCTTCATCAAGGGGAGTTATTTGAAGAACCTACACAAGAAAGTAAACTTGCACAACATACAAGCATCCCCAACACACAGGTAAAGCTGCTATGACGTTGAAATTTTGATTTTTTTCTTTGAACCCACCATTTTTTCAGCTGAAAAAGCTCTGTGCCGGCATAGTAGTTGTATGAATACAATGCCGGAAGCCTCTATACCGGCATAGTATTCATACTATGACTATGTCGGCATCCCGATCTCCCTCATTTTGAAACCAAAAACGTCATAGTATTGAACCAAAAACTATGCCGGTACTGCATGAAAAAAATACAGGAAGCAGTGCCTTCCAAATTTAAATACCGGCATAGAAAAATTAATTAAAAAGTATGCCAGAACTACAAGTCTTGTCATAAATATTTTTTTTACATCCCCGGAAGTGATGAAGACCATGCCGGAATTGATGAAGATCATGACGAAAAATGGTGCCGGCATGCTTGGTAACTAACATTCAATGCCGTAACTAAGTGTCCACATGGTCGATAGAAATCTATCAATGCCGGTACTCAAGTGATTTTTTTTCCCAAGTTTCTAGATACTTTACATCATGTGTCGGCATAGAAATTCAAGCAACATACCATGCCGGTAGTAGTACCGGCATGGTCGAGAATTAAATAACTCTGCTGGCAGTGGACTGAAAACCAGAAAAATATTCAAAAGGACTGAAATTCAATTTTCTCGTAGAAAAAAATCATTCTCGACAATTAAATGGCTAAGCCCCCTCGGACCCCCAAGACAACCTGGGAAAAATAAAACTTTTGAACCAACATCGTATTCAACCTAAATTATACGCCGATATTGATAACAAATTCCAAGGGTTTTCATGTGTACTTATGTTGATGGTGGTTTTTATCTTAGGGTTAAAATCGTAAAACACTAAACCCTAGCAGACAGTGATGTCACAACATTTAAAGTAACAAGCATTTACTAGGCACATTTTCAGAAACCTTTAATGTGTCTCGAAATAATTACCGGGGTATCTTTTTCAAATTAGGGTTACGACAAGACAAACCTTAATTCCCACGTGTGCCAATGGCAAATCATGCCATCCACACTAACCGCGCCAAATCATGCTAACCATGCTAGTCGCACCTATGTGTCAATGGAAAATCATGCTAGCCACAACGACCACGCCAAAGAATGCCAACCATGCTAGCCGCACCTCTGTGCCAATGGAAAACCATGCCAGCCACACCGACCGCGCCAAAGCATGCCAACCATGCTAGCCGCATCTCTGTGCCAATGGAAAATCATGTCAGCCACACCGATCACTCCAAAGCATGCCCACCATGCTAGCCGAACCTCTGTGCCAATGTCAAGTCATGTCAGCCACACCCACCGTGCCAAAGCATGCCAACCATGCTAGTCGCACCTTTGTGCCAATGGCAAATTATGCCAGCCACACCGACCGCGCCAAAGCATGCCAACCATGCTAGCCGTACCTATGTGCCAATGGAAAATCATGATAGCCACACCGACCGCGCCAAAGCATGCCAACCATGGTATCCGCACCTCTGTGCTAATGGAAAATCATGACAACCACATCAACCGCGCCAAAGCATGCCAACCATGCTATCCGCACCTCTGTGCCAATAGTAATCATGCCATCTACATAAACCGCGCCAAAGCATGCCATCCATGCTAGCCGCACCTCCGTTCCAATGTCAAATCATGCCAGCCACACCTACTGCGCCATGCCAAACGCACCTCGCCATGGCCCCATGCCGTGCCACCATACTGGCTTCACTACGCGGCTATCAAAAAGAAAGCGTGCAACAATCAAATCCCAGGAGAAAATCCTGGCCGTCTATGGTTACCAAACGACCTTTGCCCCAAAACCCTAGCTTGTCCACGCACCTAGCCCAAGCTAGACACGCCATGCGCTTATGGCAAGCCCTTGGCCCCACACACCAATTCAAAACCGCTCCTAGCCCAAGCTAGTCACACCATGCGCCTATGGAAAACCCTTGGGCCCACATGCCAAGCCAAAACCGCACCTAGCCTAAGCTAGTCACGCCAGGTGCCTATGGCAAACCCTTGGCCCAACACGCCAAACCAAAACCGCACCTAGCCCAATCTAGCCACGCCATGCGCCTATGGAATACACTTGGCCCCGCATGCCAAGCCAAACAAAACCTAGCCAAGCTAGCCGCACCATGACAAACGCACTATGCCTTGTCCCTAGACATGCTAGTCATATCATGCCAAGCCAAACGCCCTTTCCTTGGCCCTAGCCATGCCATACGCCCATGGAAAACCCTTGGCCCCGCATGCCAAGCCAAAATCCCACCTAGCCAAAGCTATCCACGCCCAAGGTGAACCCTTGGCCCCACATGCCAAGCCTAACCACACCCTAGCCTCCCCACCCTATTGGCCTTCCCTACACGGCCACCAAAACGAAGGCGTGCAACAATCAATGGTTACCCTTCAATCCCTGGAGAAAATCCTAGCCATCCAAGGTTACCAGATGATACATGGAAACCTTTGGCCCAAAAAAACTAAGTTTGGCCATGCCAAACCATGCCATGCCAACGGCATGCCAACCTATCCACGCCACCTATTGTCCTTCCCTACGAGGCCACCAAAACGAAGGAGTGAAATAATCAACGGTTTCCCTTCAATCCATGGAGAAAATCCTAGCCATCCAAGGTTACCAGACGACACATGGTAACCTTTGGCCCGAGAAAACTAAGTTTGGCCACACCAAACTATGCCATTCCAACCTATCCACGCCACCTATTGGCCTTCCCTACGCGTCCACCAAAATGAAGGCATGCAACAATCAACGGTTGGTAACCTTTGGCACGAAAACCAAAGTTTGGCCACGCCAAGCCATGCCAACTGCATGCCAACCTAGCCGCGCCACCATGTTGACCCTCACTACGCGGGTACCAAAACGAAGGCGTGCAACAATCAACGGTTGCCCCTCCTCTCAAGATGCAAAATATCGACCGTCGAAGGTCACCAGGCTAGCAAGTTTCCCGAGCTTGACTTTCCAAGCCACAACAACATGCTACATGTTTTCCAAACACATTCGAGATATCAACACAAACTGGGGGATCCTATTTGGGTATTGGTTTGACGGTTTACAGCATGCGGCATACACTACGCCCGTCATAAGGAAGTGTCATAAGGGTGAAGCGGTTAGTAAATAAGGGAAGTTATGTATGAAACGTTCTTGGGACATAAAACACATGCGTTAACAATTTTATAGAACATTAATTCCATAACGTTAGAAGTTTCATGTGTTAACAACTTTATGGAACATCAATTCCATGCATACGGTTACCACCTCCTCCCATTTACTTCCCCACTCCTTAATGAGACCAGAGTACGTTTTTACTCCGACTTGTATAAATAGGGCTTACCTATTTCCATTGAACAACAAGTTCATACGGGAGATACAACACTCAGAAATACTTACTTGCTAGCTCACCTTATTAGCTCTCTCACTTTTCGGATAACAAGTCATGGTAACCCAACTACTCTTCCAGAATCAACTATTCTGGTTTCACCAGTTTCCTTGCTTTCCTCCCCAAAACCAACCCATTCTCATCCACTTTGTGACCGAAGCAAGTCCGGAATGGCCATTTCTTGGTTTAGGCCGGACTTGTACAGATTGATCTCTCGAATCTAAAGTACTCCCTTGTAGTACATTGTTTAGGGTTTAAATTATTTCTCACCTGCACACCCGCAGTTACCGAAATCAGCAGAAACCATTTTTACCTACAAATAATTGGAGACCACAGCTGGAGGATTGATCTATCGGTTACAATATCAACTCCAACTCCTGATTTCATTTCCCGAATGTCAATCCCAATATGGTGAAAATCAGGTCTGGAGCGGCTGCCGAGAATACCAGCACAGAGCATGTCCCTGATGTTAACGTCTCTTCTAATAACGTCTTTACATCACCTACAGACTACAATAAGTATGAATTCACTCCCTCGAGCGTAACACCGCCAATCATCAGGGCCAGAGACGCCGCCGCCTCTAATATCTCTGCATAACCCTCTAATCACGACAACGAAAACACCTCTTCGGGCGTTACGCCACCAGTCACCAGAGCCAGAGCTGCCGCTGTGGATCCTAATGTTTTGTCTATCATGGCACCTCCAACCACAACTAAGGTTCCAACTACCTTACCGACGGGACGAGAGACCGGAGGTACCAAGGGAACCGTCCTTATCTCACCATCGCTGATTTGATGGAACGACAAGAAATGCTCGCCAGAGCCTATACGGATATGGTTTCAACATAGAAGGAAGTACTCGTCTTTCTCAAGACCCTGACAGAGTGGATACCATGTGAGTCGCGTCCTCCAGAGCTGTTTAGAAACATCTCCAACAACCCCGACGCTAGCACCTCGGAGGAGCACGCCTCCGCGGACGAGGAAATTCGTGCTAGAATCCCATTAGAAAGAAATTAGTCGTCCAACTTCGTCACGCGAGAAGATCTGGAGCAACTTCTATGCAACCAAATCAAGAATAATTAACTGGACATGCATCAAAACCAACCCACTTAACCATCCTAAATGCAAAGAATCCTTCTTCCAAGGGGGTACTCCTCTCCTCAATTCACCTTGTATGATGGTGCCGGGAATGCACATGAGCATGTCTCCCGTTTATTGGAATCCCTAGGTGAACATGAATATAATCACGTTCTTCGTCTAAGGGAGTTCTCAAAATCACTTACCGGAAGGGCATATACATGGTACAAAAGCATATCGCCGAACTGTATTCCAAACTGGAGTAACATGGTTACCGCGTTTTACATGAAGTACTTCTTCGTGTCTGAACAAGTTACTTTCTCAGACCTCAGAAGAATGTACCAGTGGGATAACGAACATCCGAACGATTTTCTCAAAAGGTTCATGGTTCAAGCACTTGACTTTCACGACCCAAACGTGACTGAGCAACAGCTGGTGAATGCGTGCATCAATGGTATGGTTCCTATTTACCGCACCTTGCTAGAAAACTTACGCTTCCAAATATTCTCTGAACTCCATGAATCCGCTAGATGATCCGAAACGACAGCACCAACATTACTGGAAAGAACTAGGACAACTCGAACCGAAGACATGCATGAAACTCGCGGGAATAGACGCCTCACCAGCAAGAAATTTAATGTCGGCTCATCCTCCGTGAATATAGTGAACGAAAGAGGAAAAAGGAAGGCCCCAACTACAGGCCAACAACCAAAACGTGAAGCACCGACGCAACAGGAATCCCCGCCATGGAAGACCGCCACTAAAGCTCTCATGCATCATCATGAAACCGAAGGGAATACCTTCGATTTCCCGTTTCTCATCGAGGAGGTGATTGACCTCCTAGAGGCATAGATTCAAGATGATGTTATCATACTGCAACCTCCCAGACGTCCACAAACTAAGGATGAGATGGAGAACCCCAAGTACTGCCATTACCACAGATTCGTTCACCACCCGACCAGTGATTGCAATAGACTAAAGCATATTTTCAAATAAAAGAAAGAAGCGGGAGAGATCCAACTAGGAAACGAGGGAGTACATCGAGACCCAGTCCCAATAAGAAACTGTGGGTTCTCTAGGGACTCCGTGCATGACACTATACAATCCATGATACAGCATGTATGCGAAATTCTCTATCTTTCCAAGGTGCAGCGCCAAGATATTTTCGCAGCTCTCAATCGCGTTGTATCCGGAAAATGACTTTTTCTCTCCCCTGAAACCACACCAGGGGCCCAAGCTTTCCAAACAGGCGGAATCAAAAGGGAGAACTGGGGAATGCTGACCACGTCCCGTTTAAGTGGTATCGAATTTGAAAACACGCTTATCGACGCGGCCTCTGACCTCAACATCATTACTTTCAAGACACTAAAGGCTACGGGATATACAAAACTAGACGCTACCCATTCCCCGTCTGTGATTAAGAACCCGAGAGGAGAAGCTTTGAACGTGTATGGCTACATCAACCTCGAGATCAAGAAGGGAGACGCTATAACGCATAGAAAATTCCACATTGTCAAAGAACTGGGTCACGACATGATATTGGGGCACTTATGGGTATTCGACAACAAAGAGAAATTAGATGTGCACCCTCTACCAACGTCCACGCCCGAAATAATTTCTAACAAATCATCCCATTGTTTATCGCATCAATGAGTTATCAATGGAACCCAGACATCTAGAGAAGACCTATTAGCACTAGCTCATGGATTTCAAACGCAAGTAAGTCTGTCCGACCGACCTTCTCTAGAACCAGTCATTCCTTCCCCCTATTCCGTCGTGGGGACTCGGCGCGATTATTGGCACGGACGCTGTCAAGAAATGTGAATGGGGTGCTGGGCCATTTGAACACTTTGCAAAAATCTTGGAATCTTCCATCGAAACCAATGAATCCAAGACTCAAATGGTTGCACGACGCCTGAACCCGTTTTTAATCGGAGATATAGTGGTTAAGGTAAACTCACTTCAAGTTGGGAAGATGACGGTAAAAATGGCTATTCAAATTGATTCGCCTAATGGAATAGAAGACGAGCCGTATCTGGTGGCGGACATACTTTTAAGAGGATATTGCAATCTCATCAACACAGACACACCTGAAGGCCTGATAGTTCACTCGTGATGGCTCAAGGCCTCCAATCCCTAAAATCCTGTACTTTTCCTGCCACTCTCAATTTAGTATTTCTTTTAACAATTCCTCTTAGTAGTTGTATTTCCCCAATATGAATACACCATTTGTATTCTTCCCTGGAATTTTATTTTTCGTCAAAAAAAAGAAGAGTATAAATACATCTCTTTCCAAACGAGTTCTCCAGATATCATAGAAATACATCAAACTAACCCAGAAAACCACTGCAAATCCATCATACCACAACCAGAAATACCTCATTCAATCATTCAAAAAAATAATATATAAAGCGAAATATTGACTAATGAAGAAGAAGGTAAAGATGAGTTTACGAAGAACATCAGGGGAACTAAACAACTAACAGGAATAACAAAAGGGAGGAAGAAGCCCTCGAAGGATGGAACACGAGTCCCCTTGGTCAAGGATATCTTAAAGCACTTCCCCAAACAATCTCTAGGACAACAAAGATTCCATTCAACGGTGTTAGCAGTAGTAACCTCAACATCCCATCCCGAAGCAACCACGGCAGCAACAGTATCCGCTTCGACGACCGGTTCAGCATATGCCACCATGACCCCTCCAATATCGCTAACGACACCTCTGGCGTCAACTCCAAAGGCTATTTCGGTGCCGTCAGATGCTCTCTCAGAGGTTTTCTCATTGACCCTTCGAAGAAGATTTTTTGATTCATCCGCATCAAAATCGAGAACCATGGAACTTTCCTCCAAAAACTTCACATGCTCGATTTTCCGTTGCTCCTACCTAGAAATAGTTCGATCCTCCCTATAACTAGACCGAGGAAAGGTTTTGCTGCACTGGAACTTCTCAACTCGCCAAGGTGCTTCCTCATTTTCTCGTCCCTCCTCCATGTTCACCGAACCCAAGAAATTCTGAACACGCGCCTGCACTTCATGGAGATAGATGGAAGGGAGGTCCTTGATGATTTTAACAGCTTCATGGAACATAGATTCGATTCTATCTAATGCCTCCTCATGAGAAGAAGAGCGGTTTCCGCCAATTCTGAAGTCCTTCTCCGAAGAATTAAAGACATGGCTATCCCTAGAGGGTCCTATCATACACTACAAAGAATAAGCAAAATGGTCAAGTTCCATCCTATCTATACACACATAAAAAAGAGGATAAAATAAAAAATAAGAAGGAAACGCGAGGCGATACCTGTAAAGAGGATGGACGAAGGCGAACTACGCGAATGTAGAGTTCAAGATCATCTTTTATGTACAACAAGATGATGCAACCTCAAAAGGGAAAGTTTTTATACCGACCATGAGTTAAGGCATGATATCCGATCCTAATTAAACCTCATGCCTGGCTATGAGAAATAATTATGGTTGGTGAGAAAGCGTGGAAGAACGTGCTCGAGGCACACTAGATCGTGTTTTCCTTTCCCACCGCCAACGCTAAGATTCGGAAGCAAAACCGGAAACATAACCACAGCAGAAAGAGTAATGCTTTTCCTCTTTTTGTGGGCGTAACGTTTTGGGTTGAAGAGAAGAAGAACTTCTTGGTCGAGTCAAATAAGGAAAGAGGCAACCAAGCCCTTGAAGATAAATCACCAAGCAATCCGTGACATGTCTCATCCTCACCGCTACGGTCTATCTGTGCACGTCTCACCCCACCAAACTGCGCCTTGTCATAGTCACGCCAGGCCAAGCCATCACTCCATTATCGTGGCCCCACCACGCCTAGTCGTCCGTGTGCGTCTCGTCTTGCCAATGCCACACTATGCCACGCCGCCTTCTCCACTGTAGTGACCCTATCATCCACGCGCGCTTACCTTACCAAGACCACGCCACCTATTGGCCCCTCGAGCCAATCCGTCCACTTGCGTCGCCTTCCAAGACCGCACCCCCTTTTCCTTGGAGATGTATGACCAGACCAAGCCGGTAAATTTTATCTCATCGTTCCACGATCTGCATTCCCAGTACAACTTACGCAGGGCCGCCAACACGGGAAGCCAAAACTCTCTTTACCACTCAAAAAGGTTAGTCGGATTCTCCTGAACATATTTGCAATGATTTACACCTCGATTCCGTCCTTGTCTGTCACCACCATATGCTTATCTCGCAACAAGTCACATGTTCCGAGTTAAGCAGGGGACTTAATATTGATGGTGGTTTTTAGCTTAGGATTAAAATCGTAAAACACTAAACCCTAGCAGATAGTGATGTAACAACATTTAAAGTAACAAGCATTTACTAGGCACATTTACTGAAACGTTTAATGTGTCTCTAAATAATGACTTGGGTATATTTTTCAAATTAGGGTTACGACAAGACAAACCCTGATTCCCAAGTGTGCCAATGTCAAGTCATGTCATCCACACCAACCGCGCCAAAGCATGCCAACCATGCTAGCCGCACCTCTGTGCCAATAGAAAATCATGCCAGCCACACCGACTGCGCCAAAGCATGCCAACCATGCTATCCGAACCTCTGTGCCAATGGAAAATCATGCCAGCCACACCGACCGCGCCAAAGCATGCCAACCATGCTAGCCGCACCTCTATGTCAATGGAAAATCATGTCAGCCACACCGATCGCGCCAAAGCATGCCAAAAATGCTAGTCGTACCACTGTGCCAATGGAAAATCATGCCGGACACACCGACCGCGCCAAAGCATGCCAACCATGCTAGCCGTACCTCTGTGCCAATGGAAAATCATTCTAGTTACACCGACCACGCCAAAGCATGCCAACCATGCTAGCCGCACCTCTGTGCTAATGGAAAATCATGCATGCCACACCGATCGCGCCAAAGTATGCCAACCATGCTAGCCGCACCTCTGTGCCAATGGAAAATAATTCCAGCTACACCGACCGCTCCAAAGCATGCCAACCATGCTAGCCGCACCTTTGTGCCAATGGAAAATCATGTCAGCCTCACCGACCGCGCCAAAGCATGCCAACCAAGCTAGCTGCACCTCTGTGCCAATGGAAAATAATACCATCCACATCAATCGCGCCAAAGCATGCCATCCATGCTAGCCGCACCTCTGTGTCAATGGAAAATCATGCCATCCACATCAACCACGCCAAAGCATGCCAGCCATGCTAGCCGCACCTCCGTGCCAATGGAAAATCATGCCACCCACACCTTCTGTGCCATGCCAAACGTAACTCGCCATGGCCCCATGCCGCGCCACCATACTGTCCTTCACTACGCAGCTATCAAAATGAAGGCGTGTAACAATCAATGGTTTCCCTTCAATCCCAGGAGAAAATCCTGGCCGTCTAAGGTTACCAAATGACCTTTGACCCAAAACCCTAGCTTGGCCATGCACCTAGCCCAATCTATCCATGCTATGCGCCTATGGAAATCCCTTGGCCCCATACGCCAAGACAAAACCGCACCTAGCCCAAGCTAGTCACGCCATGCGCCTATGGCAAACCCTTGGCCCTACATGCAAAGTCGAAACCGCACCTAGCCCAAGCTAGTCACGCCATGCGCATATGGAAAACCCTTTGCCCCACATGCCAAGCAAAAACCGCACCTAGCCTAAGCTATCCACGCCATTCGCCTATGGCAAACCCTTGGCCCCACATTCCAAGCCAAACCAAACCTAGCCAAGCTTGTCGCGCCATGCCAAACGCACTTTTCCTTGGCCCTAGCCATGCTAGTCACATCATGACAATCCAAACGCCATTTCCTTGGCCCTAGCAACGCCATACGCCCATGGCAAACCCTTGGCCCCATGCCAAGCCAAAATCGCACCTAGAAAAAGATATCCACGCCCAAGGAGAACCCTTGGCCCCACATGCCAAGCCTAACCACACCCTAGCCGTGCCACCCTGTTGGCCATCCCTACGCGGCCACGAAAACGAAGGCGTGAAATAATCAACGGTTGCCCTTCAATCCCAGGAGAAAATCCTATCCATCCAAGGTTACCAAACGACACATGGTAACCTTTGGCCCGAAAAACCTAAGTTTGGCCACACCAAACCATGCCATGCCAACGGCATGCCAACCTAGCCGCGCCACCTGTTGGCCTTCCCTACGTGACCACCAAAACGAAGGCGTGCAACAATCAACAGTTGATCTTCAATCCTAGGAGCAAATTCTAGCAATCCAAGGTTACTAGACGACAAATGGTAACCTTTGGCACGAAAACCTAAGTTTGGCCACGCCAAACAATGCCATGCCAATGGCATGCCAAACTAGCCGCGCCAGCACGTTGGCCCTCACTACGCGGCTACCAAAACGAAGGTGTGCAATGATCAACGGTTGCCCCTCCTCTCAAGATGCAAAATCTCGACCGTCAAAGGTCACTAGGCTAGCAAGTTTCCCGAGCTTGATTTTCCAAGCCACAACAACATGCTACATGTTTTCCAAAAACATTCGAGACATCAACACAAAATGGGGGATCCTCTTTGGGTATTGTTTTAGCGGTTTACAGCGTGCGCCTACACTACGCCCATCATAAGGAAGTGTCATAAGGGCGAGGCGGTTAGTAAATACGGGAAGTTATTTATGAAATGTTCTTGGGACATAAAGCACATGCGCTAACAATTTTATGGAACATAAATTCCATAACGTTAGCAGTTTCATGAAAACCAGTTTCATGCGTTAACCACTTTATGGAACATCAATTCCATGCATACGGTTACCACCTCCTCCCATTTACTTCCCCACTCCTTAATGAGACCAGGGTACATTTTTACTCCGACTTGTATAAATAGGTCTTACCTATTTTCATTGAACAACAAGTTCATATGGGAGATACAACACTTAGAAATACTTACTTTCTAGCTCACCTTGTTAGCTCTCTCACTTTTCTGATAACAAGTCTTAGTAACCCAACTACTCTTCCAGAATCAACTATTCTGGTCTTACCACTTTACTTGCTTCCCTCCCCAAAACCAACCCATTCTCCTCCACTTTGCGACCGAAGAAAGTCTGGAACGGCCATTTCTTGGTTTAGGCCGGACTTGTACAGATTGATCTCTCGAATCTAAAGTACTCCCTTGCAGTACATTTTTTAGGGTTTAAATTGTTTCTCACCAGCACACCCGCAATTACCGAAATCAGCAAAAACCATTTTCACCTACAAACAACTTAAAGTGGACTGCCGGCGTACATGAATAGATTCAAATCAATGTCGTGACATACTACCGGCATTGAATTCAACCTAAAATCAATGCCAGGACAAAACATTCATTTTCAGGTGATTCTGTAACTCAATAACGACATCACATTCATACTAAAATCATTGACGTAACTATCTACCGGTGTTTTCTTCAACCTAAATTCCATGCCGTTACTTTGTACTGGCATTGTATTCATAATAATGTCAATGCCGGAAATCACTGAAACTCAACTTTTTGAGTTAGGGTTCTCGATTCTAAGCTAAGCCCATTGCTGTAAATCGAACACTTATAAACTAGTTCAAAATCACTAACCTTCTCACATAAGCCATGTTTACGAGAGGTTGGTTGTCTGAGTTCTCCTCTTCTTCTTCTTCGAAAATACGATTGATTATTTCTTGTTGTTTGTGTTGATTTCTTTCGAGGAGGCATGATTAAACGGATGAAGAAGAAGTTGGAAGAAAAAATAAATAAAAAAACCTAAACCTAGGTGACTGCCGGAACTGATGTTGTAAATGGGGGATAAATGATTTGGTTATTTGATTTTATATTTTAGGGGAAAGGGTAGTATAGTCATTTCATAATGTTTTTAATTAACCAAAGGGTATTTTAGTATTTTCATACCCAAAAGTCACCCCTTATCAGCCACCCCTGGTTTGGGGAAGTAATTCATATCCCCTAATTAGATTCAATATCCCCCAATTGCGCGTTCTTACTGTATGAGGACTATTTTTCCAAATTAATATATAAAGGGGATAAAAATCCACATATTTTATGCGAAAATAAAAGGAAAAATAAATAAAATTTGCACATATCCTCCACCTGTTTAATATATTTGCCCCTCCACAGCAAATCAAAAATACATCTCCACGGGGCGGGCCGAAGCCCCGCACCCCAAATCAAAAATCTATTGCCATGTGGAGGGCGAAGCTCCGCGCAAAGACGTTAAAAGGAAAAAAAATATCTGCACATATTTTCTACTTATTTAATGTATTTTCCCCGTCACACCAAATCAAAAATACATCTCCACAGGGCGGGGGAAAACCCCGCGCTCACCAAATGAAAAATGCATCGCCACTGGGAGGGGCGAATCCCATCGCACACCAAATAAAAAATACATCATAACGGGACGGGACGAAAAACTCACGCACACCAAGTTAAAAGAAAAAATATGCCCGGTGCGTAGCACGAGTACAAATCTAGTGGTTATTTAACGTTGGTACTTATTAACGATAAATGGTAAATTATTTAACCTGGGCCGCTGTAAAATTGCCACAGGTAAATGGTTTGTGTACATTCAAGATTGAGGGCATACAGGCTCTTCTAAAGTAAACTTCTTTCTCAAAAAATAAATATATATACTCTCTTCGTCCCATTTTAGATGAATGTGAAGGGTTTTCTTCAGATCCCAAATTACATGAAGGTTTTTATATTTCTCCCTAAACTTTCTTGATTTGTCCATGTTTTGAAATCATATATAAACATAAAGTATAATATAAGTTCAATTTCACAAATGAATTTTTTAAATAATTCACTAGATTCCAAATCAACATTAAAATCTAGAAATTAAAAACTAAAAATTTAAATATTTTAGGAGATATTTACGAGGATAGATTTAGAAAATGACTTAACCTTCATCTAAAATGGGACGGAGGGAATATATACTATAAAATAAAAATAATAGCTGCATCAAAGCTCAATAAAATGCCCAACATTGTTACTTATGGATAAGCTATTTATTTCAATCAAAATCAATCATCATACATAATGGAAAATGAACCAAAAACATACGATTTTGGATCATAAGAATATCGAATGTTGATACTCATAACTTATGCCAGCAATGAAAGATAAAAAAAACTTGAAAGAATTCTGGATTGAAGAGAGAAAATATGACTAATGAGCCAAACCAGATGGAGGTACAGGTACACCTTTAGACGGTCCAGATGGTGGTACATGACCTTTTGGATGCTTCACAAATCTTAGCTTTCCTTCTTGCTTATCAAGACCAGCTTTAGATGGAGGTACAGGTACTCCTTTAGAGGGTCCAGATGGGGGTACACGTCCTTTAGGATGCATCACAAATCTTAACTTTCCTTTTTGTTTCTTAAGACCAGCTTCGGATGGAGGTACACCTTTAGAAGGTCCAGATGGTGGTACACGGCCTTTAGGATGCATTACAAATCTCAACTTCCCTTCTTGTTCATCAAGACCAGCAGCATCTGAGGAAATAGTTGAACAACTAGAATAACCAATGAAGAAGATTAAGAAGAAAATTAGGATTATTGTTTGTGGACTATGTAGTTGAAGAAAATTCTTAGACATTTTTTCTGTTGATTGTTTTTCTTCTTTATCTTCTGAATTACTTATACAATTTTCTCTAATTTATAAGGAAGCCTAACATCAAATGTAGAAGATTTGAATTTTAAGGATTGGTGAATCTTCTGATTAAATATTAACAAATATGGATTATAGATAATAATTTACATGAACTTTTTTGCATAAATAAAAGCAAACATTCTAAACAAAATCATTGTCAAATCAAACAGAAATTATTAAGTAAGAAATAACAGTTTATCCCAAGATTTTTCAGGGACATGCATGAGCACAATTCAGGGACATGCATGAGCACAATTCATGACCAGGTTACTAGATTTTGCATTAATAAAAAAAAAGATCCATGTCCATGCAATTTGTATCATTTAAAGCCAAGATTTCTATAAATTCCGTGGTTACATGATACAAATTACATGGACATGCATGATCACATTCGTCATTCATGACCATGTTAATTACCAAGATTCTCAGAGTTTATTGGTAAACGACATAAATGGTATCCTTATATTCCAAGATTCTCAGAGTTTATTTTTCCTCAGCAGATGCAAAAATTCATTAGTAAAGCTTATGGGAGTAAGCGATACATAAAAGACCCAGTAGAAGAGTTTACAGACAAAAGAACTGATCCCCAAGTAATTAACTCAGGACCTAAAAATGTTAAATTGCAAAAATTTGTCCCCAATTTGATTTGTGCATTCAATAGATTTGCTTCTTGTTGATGCTATGTGGTATCGACCACTAAGGCACTCTGAAGTCTTTACCGTAACAGAAGCCGCCCACGTTAATTTTTCTTTGGTACACATTTTAATTTTTACCACAATTACGTAGAATATTCAATCAACATAAAATTGATACCAGCATCACTTGTTTACTCCATATAATTCTCCCTCTTTTTGTCACAAAAATGACAAAGAAACGAAAAAATAAAGGACAGCACGAAAAGGATCTTACAAATCTCAAAATAGACTTGCAACCTGTTGAGTCAAGCACGAGGGTTCCACATACCATTTTTGATAACCAATATCAAAACCGAAAATACAAAATAATTATGTTTTGATATTTTATCATGGAAATAATTGTCTGAAGCAATTTTGCCAACTAGTTTAGCAAACCAAAATTCAACTAAGTAACTTAGTTCCGTTTCTAAACTGATTGTATGAATACAACCGCTTCATTCGATAAGACCAAAACAAAGATAAACTCCATTTTTCTCATCAGGTTCTAATTATCCAGATAACTTACACCTTTAGATTTTAAACAAGCCAAATACTAGGTTAGTTAACTAGGATTTCCTTGTTTAGGCTTTCGGCTAGACTTGAATAACTGAAACCTCTACTTTTATAAATCTAACTAAGATCAGAATTAACTTAGTTTATCTTATCCGGAATCGAATTCGACTAAACAACTCATCCCGTCAACATATTCATTCGTTAATCCATAAATAATTCATACAAACCATTAGATCAACTTGCATAATTATTCACCTCAACCGGAAGCAATTGAAATAACAAATATATCAAAGTTTCGTTATTGCACCTAAATTTTGTAAGCCTAAACAATTGACTATACAATAAAGCAAAATAACAATTGTTTTACTTAACTTGAAGCAATTGAATTAACATAAACATTAAAACACCGCAATTTTACCAAACTTTTGTAAGCATAAACGATTGATATCACACAACAAAGAAAGATAACAAAAGTTTTACTTAACCGGAACCAATTGAATCACACATACATCAACACATCATAATGGAATAAACACAACAATTGTACCGACAATTTCGTTTAAGTGAAAGCAATATATATATATATATATATATCAAATAAAAATAGTCTTTTCTTAAAACAGGAAAACAATTAACTAACAATATTGTTACCTCAATTTCACATCCAACTTCTCCAATATGATCGCATCTTCTTCTTCCAGTGAGAATTGATATCGAAATACCATTATGTTGTCATCCTTATGCAAAAACAAAATAATAACAACAACCAACCTTTACCAGAGAAAGGTTGAAAAGAGGTTTTAACAATTGCAAGCAAAAGTTGAAAACCGTCGAAACACATATGCTTTTATGCCAAACCAAAACCGATTCAACATATTGTGACTTTTTCACATATTGTTTCTACATGAACCCCTCATGATCCTTTGATAAATCCTACTAACATGGGCTAGAACTTAATCCTGCTAAATCAAAAAGTCACCCAAACCATAAGGGATCACAACATCATATGAGATCGAATATTAAGGTCATGAAACCCATAATCAAATATCCCATAAACACAAATGCAATACACCATAAATTTTCAACAAAGAATAAAGTATTGCAATTACCTCTATCTTCTAGGGAATTGACGCAAAAAGAATGAGGTTATTACGAGTTCGACGAAGAAGTTATGGGCAAAACAGTTTTACACCTCTTCGTATGCTCTCCATAGGATCGGTTCCCCCCGTTGAACCTCTCCATAGGATCGGTTCCCCCCAAGTGTTACTTGTGACTAATCACAACACTAAACTGTTTTTGACATAACTTTTGCATACGATGTCCGAATTCAGTGATTTTTGGCTCATTTTAACCGTAAAAACAAGAGATACACATATATGATCGAAAGATATAAACATCATAAACTCACAATTACCGTTTCTTTCAAAACCCAAATATAGATAGAGAAAGTATGAGTATAGAAGAAAAGAAATATCTTAAAGATGTTAATTAGTCATATAATAATCGAGAGATCATGTGCTCAGCTTCATGTGCTTCCTCACCTTTCAAAAATGAGCACCAAGGTGAGCATACACATTCTAACACAACTAGGTTATGTTAATTTTAGTCTTGTCTTGTTCGCCACGAGTGACTAAGACAGAATCATTCTTGACCTCTTGCTTGGTTTGTTTTCTCTCGTTCAATCTCTTGTTATTCTTCTTTGAATTGTGATGAAGAGTGTCATTATCATAACCTTTATTAGTACAAAAAATTTCAGACATGATGTCTTTCTTTAGTCTTTCAAAAAGAATTTTGTAATTATTGTCACTAACAATTAACAGTTGAGAGTCATTCTTGTGACTAACTTTTGGTCCATTCTTGGCTATGGAGGACTTATGGACCTATTTAGAGTTGGCTCATTTCTACATGCCGTTTCAAGTATGTTAGAGATGTTGTTGAATAGTGGAGAAACTTTTTTCTCCTTCATACCATTAGGATCATTGTCCTTTTGAATACTTTGCGAAACATCCGTTCTCTAATTTGGAACATCAGATCTTGTCTTTTCATTTAAAACGTCATCTCTCTTTATATATTTGGGTATTTTATGAGATGACCTTGTCGAGTGATATGAAAGATTTGAACTATCATTATAATAATTCTTTTGCCTAAACTTAGGACAATAACGATCTGAGTTCTTAAGAGGAGAAAACTTAGAACTATCATTATAATAATTCTTTTTCCTAAGCCAATTCATTTGATACAAAAGAAAGTGCATCTTGCATCTTACGAACTTTGCATCCCCATTGAAAGTGTGCTTTATGACCAAAATAATAACAATGCTTAGTATAAATATACGAAGTATGAGTTTTAGTGTTACATTTTTGTGGATCCTCTTGCATTGGAGCTTGACGAGTTTTCTTCTTCTTCTTCTTATCCTTGTTCAACATTGTTGGTTTCTTGACATTAGCAGAAGTGCTCTCGTTGGTTGTTGCTGGTTGAACACAATTCTTAGGCTTCACTGGCTTTACATATTTACAAGAAATAACATCATTTTTGTCAACATTGGAAGCCTCTGGTTGAGAAGAATTAGTAGCTTTAACAAATTTTACCTCTTTGTTAATATTTGAAGCATATATTCCCTTATAGCCCAATCCTCGTGTATCACGGTGATTTCTACTTGCTTCTAACATTGAGGTTAAATTTTTTGAGCTAACATTGAACTTTTCAAGGTCCAAAATTTCTTCTTCCAACGTCTTGATTTTATCAAGAGCACCAGCTAAATCAGCATCAAGGTATTTTTATCGTGAGAGATATACACCTTCTTTCTCTTCAAAACTCTTTTGTTGAGAGTTAGTCATTGCATCAGATTCAACAAGTTTTTCTTCCAACAGTGAATTTTTTTAAGAGCAACATCATGCTCTTTCTCTAACAATTTTGTTTGAGAGAGACTAGCACTGGATTTTTCTTTAATACCCTGTATTTGTCGAGAATTAAACATAGCTTCCGATTCAACACGTTTCTTTTCCGGCAAAAACAGTTCTCTTCGAAGATTTTCACATTCTAATATCTTAGAATTTAGATCGTTTGTACGATCATTAAGTAGAGAATCACCAATTTGGTAACCAGTATAATATCCTTGAAAAACCTTTTTCAGTTTCTTGTTCTCACGACAAAGAGGAGTCATAAAACAATAAAATACGAAGTTCTCAGTTTTATTTCTTAAAGGTTCCAGCAGTTTAGAGTATTCTGAGATATCCTCTTCTACTTCTTGTTCAAAATCTGAGTCGTCATCATCGAAAATTTCATCTAACCCTTTTTGTAGACATATTTTCCAGTCGTTATCGGTTTCTACATTATTAACAAGATTAATTTATCTCGTAGAATCTCTAGAGATGATTTCTTCAGATATTGAATCGTAGATCGCATCATCAAGTGTTAATTCAAAACTCTTGATGTCTTGCCTTACGTTAACTGAATCATTCATTAGATTTAATTCTTATAGGATGGATTGCACCAAACATAGATTGTTATATCTTTTAGTGTTTGCCCGCTCTGATACCAATTGAAAAGGCGAGGGTACCCAAATATACCTCAAGCTATTAATTTCCCTTCCTATAAGTTCTTTCTCCGAAAGTGATTATCTGTGGACTGAGTCGAGATAATACAACTAATCGTTTCACACTTCGTGTGATCGTTTATGGATATGAGATCGAGACAATACAACAACGAAGTATGTTTACTTGATACAAAGGTTCAGACCTAACCAAACTCAATAGGATTTACGCATCAAGTAAATACGAATTAACGTTTGTGAAATTTACTTTTATTATAATAAAATAATGATAATGCGAAAATATAAAGTAAATGACACAGCAAGATTTTGTTAACAAGGAAACCGCTAATGCAGAAAAACCCCGGGACCTAGTCCAGAATTGAATACTTTCAGGATTACGCCTATATACAAAATAATACCAACTTCGTATAGTTGAGACCAAGCAGCCTATAGTTCACCTAGTTCCGTCTGTATTCCCACGCCACCAACCTGTAAACAAGTCACGTACTTGGACCAATTCCTTTGGTTCATATTCCAAACAGTAAAGGAATAACAAATCTGTTTGGTATCAACTCTCTTCAACCAAGTAATGTGAGTTGTGCAAAGGCTCTCTTGTTTATCTTTACATAAACTCCTTTGCCAGGTTCCAAGATATATCTTATGTTCAATCACCCAAAGGCAACCATTAAGATTAAGACAACAACACTCTTAATCCAAATAATTGTGTTGATGCCGATCTTCTCAATTAATCAATCCAATCTCCCACAAGGATAAACCAATTATTAATTGGATCCTCTTTTACCAAAACAAGTATTGTGCACACCAAAGATTATAAAACCAAGTCAGAAATCTTCTATCTCTTCTTTGTCTTCAAATCTTCTTAGATCTTCAATAAACACTTGCAGACAACTTCTTGAATCTCTTGTGATCAATCACACAAATAACGGAGTCTGTTAACAATGGATTATCACAAGATCTTTAGATCTAACAACAGTCTAAAGATCCCTGTCGAAACCTTGAACTAGTTTGAGTGAATCTGATATCAGAAGAAAAGATTCTAAAGAATAAAAAAACTAGGTGTAATCAAAGTTCAACAACAGTTAGTCAATCAAATCAATATGAAAACTAAAGATAAACCGCAATATCTAGTTTCCCACCAAGGGGTCGTGCTAGAGCTTCACAATCCCAAAGAAGACTTTAAATTGAGCGGCCGTAAGAGATTTCACCTAATTAGATTACTCTCCTCTCCGATAGGCGGCTTCACTAGTAACAAATACAAAAGAGGAAGTCTATTGTTACGAAGGATTAGTTTGATAGAAATGCAAACTCAAAATATTTATAGACAAGGAAGTTTGGACACCAAGGAATTTCCAAAACCAAAAAAATTCTCAAGATATTTTTCATTACTACTCCAAATTCGGTTTTCATAATTCCTGTGAATGCACTGTCCAAAATTACGATCGAAATCTTGTTTAAAATTTTTTAACTTGTAAATCCACATTACTAATTCTTATTTTCCATATATAATTAAAAACTTTCATTAAAAAGATTTTAAACTTATTTAAATTCGATCTTGGGATTTACTTCCTTCTTAGCCGTTAAGGAATATCTTTGAACAATAAAACAATATGCATTAATGCACGTGTTCAAAGAGTGTCGACATCTTCCTCTTGTAAGTCCTTTTTCTTACTTGCTCACTTGAAACCGATTTACCACACTTCCAAACAAGTTTAGAATTGGTTCATCTGACTTTCAAGAACTATGTGATTGATCAATTAACACTCAATCACAAGTCACGGGTTTAACGGTTCTACCAAAATAAGTTTCAGTTTCTACCTCCATGTGAGTATTGTGAATAGTCACACTAGCTTACCAAAATTCGGCTCACTAGGTACTAGGATCGGTTCCACATATATTTGGTATCTAACTTGTATGCACTACACATGTCCATAGGATCGGTTTCCCCTTGCCTTAAAACGTGTTGCACATGTTCATAGGATCGGTTACCCTTTTTTCTATAAACCTTGTTGCACCTCATACAAGGATCTTCTCCCCTTGTGATGTACTGCACCTCTTACTAGGATCGATTCCCACTTTCCCCATATTTGTCAGACACTCACAAACCCGATCATACCCCAGGTGATTACATAAGATCGGTTTCACTAATAAAAGTCATACCAATACATAAGTCAGGCCTCATGTGAATAGTTTTACCAAGAACACAAACAAGTCATGAGCGGTTATACTAATCACACATATTGGTCGTTCATAAGATATGCAATGAAGAATAGCCCCAATAACGCCTGGAAATTTCCTTTTCGGTTCACAACACATATCATGAACTTACTTCCTTAAAACACATGTAAAAACATTATTTCCTAGGATGAAATCCTCACCTCATACCCATACATAATCATAATAGCATTCATACGATTATGTCGATGTCTTATTGATGATGGTAGTTTTTAACTTATGGGTAAAATCGTAAAACCCTAGTCAGACAGTGACGTCACAGGACTTAAACGCATTTATTGAACCATTTAATATGTCTGCGAGAAAATTACAAGGGTACCTTTTATTAATTAATTACTATTTAGGGTTTCGATAAGCCAAAACCCTAATTCCCACGCCACATGTGCCAATGGATAACCATGCCATCCACACCTACCGTGCCAAGGCATTCCAACCATGCTAGCCGCAATCTTGTGTCAATGGAAAACCATGCCATCCACACCTACCGCGCCAAGGCATGCCAACCATGCTAGACGCACCCCTATGCCAATGAAAAACCATGCCAGCCACATCTACCTCGCCAAGGCATGCCAACCATGCTAGCTGCACCCCTGTGCCAGTGGAAAACCATGCCATCCACACTTACCGCACCAAGGCATACCGACCATGATAGCCGCACCCCTGTGACAACCAAGTCTTGGCCAAAACTTAGGACCATGCCAAAGTCATTCTATGACTTTGCATCTCATCCTTTATTCCTTCCTTGAGTTGGGCTAACTCTGAATAAGGATATGCAACACTATCGCATAATGTTGTAAATGTCAAGTAACCTTTCTTGTCTCTGCCATCTTGGCGCTACATGATGAGTGCCAAATATTGCATATTCATACACCTTTTCATTGGCACTTAACTCATCTTTCGCGCTTCAAAGTCATATATTATCCCAAATTTGGCATTTTTACCATTTTCAAGAATAAATATTTGTATTAATTAATTTTGTGTTTTTAAGTACTAAATAAAGCTTGGAAGAATTGAGAAGACAAAAGAGAAGAAAGTTGGAAGCGTTGCAACCCTCTCGCGCATCAGTGGAAACTTGTTTACAAATTCATGGGATTAAACAACCCATGATCCAAAACCCAAGACCCAAATCCATTTCCACCTCACCCCCATTGGATTCTTTCCAAAACATCCACCTCACCCCCATTGGATTCTTTCCAAAACATCCACCTCACCCCCATTGGATTCTTTCCAAAACATCCACCTCAACCCATTCTCTCACTCAATCACTCCCAATTTGTTTCCCACAACCAAATATATTCCATCAATTAAGAAAACATGTTTTGTTGAGTGGATGAGTGCTAAAATTCGGATCCAAGTGCTTGAGGGAATTTTGTGTATAAATAGAGAGGGTTGTTGTGTTGAAAAACCATCCAAGAATAGCTTGTTCATGTTAGTTTATCAAATTTAAGTTTTGTTGTAATGTTCTTCATGTTCTAGTTTCATTTACTAGGGTTTAGATGAAGCCCTAATCTCATTGGTATGTATTCATATCTTGTATCTTGTTCTTGAAAGTTTAGAATTGTTTAAAGATATAATTTAATCCAAGTTTTTCAACATCTTGCTCTCACAATGTATGCCATGTATCCATTGTAGTTAGAATATCTCTATGTTGATTATGCTACAACTCATGCTTAACCAAATATTGATCTTTAGATTAGTTGTGCTTAATTAGACAATTAATGCTTTGGAGAAATACTTTAGTTGTGATTAAATTATCCATTGGAGAAACACCTTAGTTATACGGTAGACTTGAATCTACTATAAGGACAAGAATAATATTACAAGTTGAATGCATATCATAGGTTATTGGTGGATTTGAATACCCTAGTATCCATATTATCATTGTTTACATATCTTGTTATTTGCATCTTTTACTTTTATTATTTCAGTCACTTGAAAATCATATCGTCGTATCGACAAAATCAAACCCCTTTTGGTTACTCTCTGAATCAGGATTTAGAATCAACTTCTACACTCTCCAAGTCTCTGTGGTTCGACCTGTGCTTGCCCTGTGTTGCTTGTCGACACTGTGCACTTGCAGTATACACAATAGTGCCGGAGTAGCTGTTGTAAAGGCGAAGCGAAAGGAAGCGAAAGAAGTTTTTATTTTAAATTAAAAAAAAAAAAAGTTTATTTTATTTATTTTTAGATTGTATTAGGATTCCTCCACTCTTGTAATTTTCTTTTTCTTTTGCACTTTATTTTGGACTTTGGACTTGGACATTCTTTTTTTATTTTTATTTTTAAACCCTACGGAAGGGTATTATTAAATATCAACTGTTTGCAGAGAAGGACGGTGATTACAATATCACCTCGGCCCCTCGGGTTCGTTCATGACATATGAGTCGTGGCCCGAGTCGACAACAACGGTTCATCCCCCGTCTGGAACGGGAGGTAAGTTTGTCGAAACACTCGCGAATCCCTTGTTAGCGAGTTCTTTGTATTCCTTCGTTTGCATATATGTTGAGGAATTGAATACGGCGCTTTATTTTCCTAGTAAAGGGCAAGGACTGGCCATACAAGATAAGGGTTCGGATTTCATCACCGTTCTCTTCTTGCCCGCCTTAGGAAAACAATACCTAACGTGAACCTAAGCATTAAAATTTGAAATAAAACGAGACCTATAAGGTAACGAGCTTAGTAGGAGAGTCGTTCGAAAAATATTGGTTACTCTCTAAGCATACTTCGAAGTTCATGACGGTTTTGTAAATTGAATGCGTGATGCGCCGCCTTGGAATGCGGTGAGGCCTTGGGTATCAAAGCTCATGCAGCTTCCTCGCCTCTATTCAATTTACTTAAACTCGGATTGATTCCAGAGGAGTTTGCTCAGATTATAACGAATTCCATTTCGAAGGATTAGAAGGCTGGTCTAGAAAACAATCTAAGTGGAACCATCATGCTTTTTGTTTGCTAGAAATCAGTAGGTTTTACGTGGTAGAAGTCAGCCTTGTTTGCGATTGCATAGAACTTCCCTTCCGTTTATGATTTTTCTTCTTTTATTTTGTTTTTCTCTTTGTATGCCCGAGGTAATTAGAGAACGGGCTTGGAAAAAAAAAAAAAACAATAATGAAAAAAAAAAATATTGGTATGTTTTTCAGTGTGTACATCCCAATCTCTCGCAACAAGCCTAGTGCTAGTTAGAGATCATGTCGGGATTCTGGTCTGCAGGTGGGGATGGAAACAAATCCATCAGAGGGCTTGCTTACGGGCATGCTTCACATTATGAAACTCCAACATACCATGATGTCAATAGTTATAGGGATTTTTATGGACATTTTCACAGTCCTGAGCATCAATACATGGACCATAATAACTATTCAAACATGTATCATCCACCACAGGGTGAAAATGAACATCTTGAGTGCCCAACCCTCAGGTCATCATTTTTGGATCAGTTAGAAGCTAAAATCACATCTTTAGAAATGCAATCGAAATCTATGCTTGTACCTTATGTGGAGGCTTAGGCCATCTTGCTGAGAATTGCTATATTTTGCATGATTTTAGGCAATCTAGAGAATATCATGAAAATCCAAAATATGAAATGCCAACAAATTACAAAGCTGATAGTCATTGGGACCATAATCAACCTTTCGAAGGTTGCGATCAGTATTTTATAGACCCTAATGACCATGCACACATGTATCATCCACCACAGTGGGAATTTGAACAATTTTGTACTTCTCAATATGTGGAGGAAAATCTCAGAAGCTTGAACAAAATAATGCTAGGAGTGTATTGCATGATAAACCATATAGCATTGATTATGAATTTCCTCTTGTTGAAGACTCTCCTTCCATTGAACAACTTAATGCATTTTTAAAAATGAATTTGATTCATTTACAAAATGTAGGAAAGGAGGAATTTCAGGATGAAATATTTGTTTGTCCTAATGAAATAAAATGTGAAAATAGTATGCCTAGTCTTACTTGTGTAGATGATATTGCATATGAACCTGTTTTAAATGAAGGGACTAGAAATACTATGATTTTAAATAAGGAAATGCATTTTGTGATGATGATGATGATGTTATGTTAGAAGAATATGTTTTTACTGAAAATATTGTCGAACCTTTGAGTTCAGAGACATTAGGCTTCTCTGCCTCGACCTTAATGAATGATGTTTCTTCTAGTGTTACATATACATGTGATGCTGATACTGATCTTGAGCCTATGCAATTGTCCCGTGAACAAGATCATGACACATTTCTTGTGTATGACTTAGAAAATATTGAATCTCTGTCGACACCAATGATACTATACATGAAAATAACTTTGATGTGTCGATTCTCTGTCTAAGTCACGGTGTGAAGTTTCTTGTGATATTCCTATGCATGAAACTGAAGTTCTAGGGGATGATTGTGAACTGGGGCTTATTGATTTGTTTTATGAGCATGAGCATGATGTTCTACTTGTGTCGACATAGGTAATGTTGAATCTCCCTGTCAACACTAATGATCTTATGCATAAAAACATAATTGATGTTTCGATTCTCTGCTGGGTCACATTGTGATGTATCTTTGGATTTGTATATGCATGAGAATAAAACTTTGGATGAGCATGATACTTATTTGGGTCTTGATGGATTGTTCTATGAATGTGAGCATCTTTGCGACACTGGCAAATGATTTAGGAGTTATAGATGTGCCTACCTCCCCTGCCCATGTCACAAATTGGTAATCTTGCACCCAACCTAGATTTGGTTTGTAAAGTTATTGTTAAACCTACTTTTCTAAGAGTACCTAATCTAGGATTGGAACTATGTGCCTCTCAAGTCCTCTTGGACTATTTTGCAGTTAAATATAATACCTTTGATGAGCCACAATTAGAGTTCACTCATGTCTCTCCATCCATCCCTGAAAAAATCCACTTTGAACTAGATCTTGTGCATGGTGCACCCCTGAAATTGTTAGATTTTGTACCCAAAAATATATCTATTGAAAAATCTAGGTTTGGGGGTAACTCATTCACATATGCAGTCTCACTTGCATTTATGTCCTGTTATAATTGTGTAAGGCTGATGATGTTTCCGCACTACGTCTTTTGGGTTGATCCTCAACTTTTTAGATTGTTGGTACATGGTGAGTCATCATTGTATAATCTAGTAGGTAAAATTTTGAATCTTGTTGATATATTTGTGTGCTAACCAAAAAAAATTTCTTGCGCTCATATTATTTGCTTTCAAAGCATTCATTCAATTATGGTTAGCACCACCCTTTCTGCATCGGGTAATCTCTTTCCTTTAAATCTTCTCTACCTTGTTCTCTTGATATGTGTTATTATCATCTTTTGAAACATCGAGGACAATGTTAGATTTAGGTTTGGGGGTGTGTTTTGCATATAGAGTTTTTAGTCTTTTATTAAAAAAATCAAATTAGTCTTTTATTAAAAATAAAATCAAAAAAAAATCAAAAAAAAATAAAATCAAAAATTTTCTGATGACCAGCTGTGTAGCGGGTCTTTTGTAGGATTTTTTTTTTTAGTCTTTTGCATTTTATTTGTTGTTGTTTTTAGGATGACCAGCTGTGGAGCGGGTCTTTTGTATGTTTTTTTTTCCTTTGTAGTCTTTTGCATTTTTTTTATGACCAGTGTGTAGCGGGTCTTTTGTAGGATCCTTTGTAGTCTTTTGCATTTTTTTCTTCTTTTCTATGACCAGCTGTGTAGCGGGTCTTTTGTAGGATTTTTTTTTGTAGTGTTTTGCATATAGATTTTTTTAGTCTTTTATTAAAAAATAAATAAATAAATCAAAATCAAAAATCAAATTTTTTGTACGATGACCAGCTGTGTAGCGGGTCTTGTGTTTGGTATCTGATGATCAGCTGTGTAGCGGGTCACTAAAAAAAAATGATGATAAGCTGTGTAGCGGGTCACTAAAAAAATATGATGATCAGCTGTGTAGCGGGTCTTAAAAAAAATGGTTACAAATTATCAAGGTTCTACGAAATTCCGAAGTTCATCATCTACAGTTGAAGACCGAAGACAAAGGAATTTATATGGATGCTCTGATATTGGAGAAGAGTTTGTGGGTACTTCTTTGGTAGGCGCTCACGAGACTACAACTCGTCCACTAGGGACACCTAGGGGTTTAAAGGCTTAGTGCATACGCTAAATGCATTCGAGAGACCAGCGACAGTGGTATAGTTAGGATTTGGATCTGTTTCACTTGAGGACAAGTAAAATTCAGGTTTGGGGGTATTTGATGAGTGCCAAATATTGCATATTCATACACCTTTTCATTGGCACTTAACTCATCTTTCGCGCTTCAAAGTCATATATTATCCCAAATTTGGCATTTTTACCATTTTCAAGAATAAATATTTGTATTAATTAATTTTGTGTTTTTAAGTACTAAATAAAGCTTGGAAGAATTGAGAAGACAAAAGAGAAGAAAGTTGGAAGCGTTGCAACCCGCTCGCGCATCAGTGGCAACTTGTTTACAAATTCATGGGATTAAACAACCCATGATCCAAAACCCAAGACCCAAATCCATTTCCACCTCACCCCCATTGGATTCTTTCCAAAACATCCACCTCACCCCCATTGGATTCTTTCCAAAACATCCACCTCAACCCATTCTCTCACTCAATCACTCCCAATTTGTTTCCCACAACCAAATATATTTCATCAATTAAGAAAACATGTTTTGTTGAGTGCATGAGTGCCAAAATTCGGATCCAAGTGCTTGAGGGAATTTTGTGTATAAATAGAGAGGGTTGTTGTGTTGAAAAACCATCCAAGAATAGCTTGTTCATGTTAGTTTATCAAATTTAAGTTTTGTTGTAATGTTCTTCATGTTCTAGTTTCATTTACTAGGGTTTAGATGAAGCCCTAATCTCATTGGTATGTATTCATATCTTGTATCTTGTTCTTGAAAGTTTAGAATTGTTTAAAGATATAATTTAATCCAAGTTTTTCAACATCTTGCTCTCACAATGTATGCCATGTATCCATTGTAGTTAGAATATCTCTATGTTGATTATGCTACAACTCATGCTTAACCAAATATTGATCTTTAGATTAGTTGTGCTTAATTAGACAATTAATGCTTTGGAGAAATACTTTAGTTGTGATTAAATTATGCATTGGAGAAACACCTTAGTTATACGGTAGACTTGAATCTACTATAAGGACAAGAATAATATTACAAGTTGAATGCATATCATAGGTTATTGGTGGATTTGAATACCCTAGTATCCATATTATCATTGTTTACATATCTTGTTATTTGCATCTTTTACTTTTATTATTTCAGTCACTTGAAAATCATATCGTCGTATCGACAAAATCAAACCCCTTTTGGTTACTCTCTGAATCAGGATTTAGAATCAACTTCTACACTCTCCAAGTCTCTGTGGTTCGACCTGTGCTTGCCCTGTGTTGCTTGTCGACACTGTGCACTTGCAGTATACACAATAGTAGGTATCTTTCCGAGCCTACCACTACATCGTCGGACATGCAGCTCCATCTTCCAGGTTACCAATTCCGTGACGCGCCATGATTATGCGTTACTATGCGGACCGGTCATAGACCTCCCCCACCCAATCTGTTCAACGTCCTCGTTGAACACAACATTAGTTCAGTCTCCACTGAACTTTCCTTGGCTTCGTACGTATCTGAGCCATACTCATAATTCAACAACTTTCCTTGGCATGCCAGCCGCACCCCTGTGCCAGTGGAAAACCCTTCCAGCCACACCTACCGTTCCAAGGCATGCCAACCATGCTAGCCGCACCCAGTTCCACTGGAAAACCATGCCAACCACATCTACTGCGCCAAGGAATGCCAATCATGCGAGCCGCACCCATGTGCCAATGGAAAACCATGCCATCCACACCTACCGCGCCAAGGCATGCCAACCATGCTAGATGCATCCCTGTGCCACTGGAAAACCTTACCAACCACATCTACCGTGCCAAGGCATGCCAACCATGCTATCCGCACCCCTGTGCCAATGGAAAACAATGCCATCCACTCCTACCGCGCCAAGGCATGCCAACCATGCTATCCGAACCATGTTCCAACGGCATGCCTAACCCTTGGCCCCACCATGCCAAGCCAAACCCACCTTTCCTTGCCCCTATCCATGCTAGCCGCACCATGTGCCAATGGTATGTCGAACCCTTGGCCCCACCATGCCAATCCAAAAGCGCCAAACCCTTGTCCCCACCATGTCATGCCAACAACATGACAACCTAAGCACGCAACCATGCTGACCTTCCCTACGCGACTACCAAAACAAAGGCGTGCGTCAATCATCGGTCGTCCTTCAATCCCAGGAGCAAATCCTAGCCATCCAAGGTTACCAGACAACTCATGGTTACCTTTGGCCCGAAACCCTAAGTTTGGCCACGCCAACGGCATGCCAACCTAGCCGCGCCACCATTCTGGCCTTCCCTACGCGGCTACCAAAATGAATGCGTGTGATAATCAACGGTCGCCCTTCAATCCCGGGAGCAAATCGTAGCCATCCAAGATTACCAGACAACGCATGGTAACCTTTGGCCCGAAACCCTAAGTTTGGCCATGCCCAAACCATGCCACACCAATGGCATGCCAACCTAGCCGCGCCACCATGATGCCCTTCCCTACACGGCTACCAAAACGAATGCGTGCGATAATCAATGGCCCCCCTTCAATCCCAGGAGCAAATCCTAGCCATCCAAGGTTACCAGACAACGCATGGTAACATTTGGTTCGAAACCCTAAGTTTGTCCACGCCAAATCATTCCATGCAAACGGCATGCCCACCTATCCGCGCCACCCTGCTGGCCTTTCCCATGCGACTACCAAAACGAAGGCGTGCGACAATCAACAGCCGCCCTTCAATACCAGGAGAAAATCATAGTCGTCCAAGGTTACCAGACAACACATGGTAAACGTTTGGCCATGCCAAACCATTCCAAGGTATTTCGTGCCAATAGGTATGCCAACCTAGCCGTGCCACTACACTGACCTTCACTATATGTCCACCAAAACAAAAGCGTGCAATGATCAATGACTACCTTTTCTCTTAAGATGCAAAATCTCGACCGTCGAAGGTCACCAAGCTAGCAAGTCTCCCAAGCTTGACTTTCCAGGAAACAACAATATGCAACATGGTTTCCACAAAAGCATTCGAGACATCAACATATATTACAAACTAGGGGATCCTCTTTGGGTAATGGTTTGGCGGTTACAGTGTGCGGCGTACACTATGCCCGTCATAAAGAAGTGTCATAAGTATGAGGCGGTTAGTAAATACACGGAATTAATGGTGAAATGCTCCTTTTTATGGAACACCAATTCCATGCGTTAACATTACCACCTCCTCCCATTTACCTACCTATTTTTCCATTCCTTAATGAGACCAAAGTACGTTTCACTTCGACTTGTATAAATAGGTCTTACCTATTTCCACCGAACAACAAGTTCATTAAGGAGCATACAACACTCAGAAAACATTTGCTATCTTTCCATTTGTTGGCTTCCCACTTTTTGATACAAGTAGTAGAAAACAAGTACTCTTCTAGAAACCAACTATTCTGGTGTCATCACTTTCCTTGCTTCCCTCCCCAAAACCAACCCATTCTCCTCCATTTTGTGGTTGAGGAAAATATGGAACGGCCATTTCTTGGTTTAGGCCAGACTTGTATAGATTGATATCTCGAATCTAAAGTACTCCCTTGCAGTACATTGTTTAGGGTTTAAATTCGTTTCTCACCCAAACACCCGAAATTACCGAAATCAGCAGAAACCATTTTCACCCTCAAACACTTATATACAAAGTTTAACGGTTAAGAAAGAAACTTCATATTGGATTCCTTAATACTATGTATATCTAGAGTGTTCATGCTTCGCTGTTTTATTTTTTCAATATGAACGACTTGAAAGATACGTTAGGGAATGAAACAGTTCAAGTCAAATATCACTAACCTCAAGTGGAAGGATGATGTTATGGTTGTAGCTCCGTACTTCTTCACTTCTTCAAGTATACGCAATAGTTGTAATGTCTCACCCTAATACTTTTAATCTAACCTATACGAAGTTGACTCTAATACATTTAAATCAAGTGACTCTTAAATGAGTTATGGTTCACTAAAATATGAGAACCAAACTTGACATACCAACTCTTGGTGGGTTCAACCAAGCCATTATCTAACAGTTGTGATAAAAGATGAAAGGGACATGTAATAAAAAACGATCATACGTGGTTATTCTGGTAATCAAATCATACAAGAAACAATAACAATATAGAACACGGAGATATGACAATTGCATTCTCAACAAGAGTTGTTGAAATGAAAGGTAATTAATTTTAGGAAATATAAGCTAAACTTTTTATAAATTACAAAGACATGTTGTTTAATAGATATGGCGCATTCCGTGAGTAAAATATATTATTTCAACTAAAGCAAGATGGACACATTGAAAAAAAAATACAAGTTGAGTGGGCCAATATGCAATAAAAACGTGAATAACTCCAACCAACTGGAATAATACATGAATACATTTACATTAAACAAACTTTGAGGTTTGGTCTCAAAGTTTGGTCTCATTTTGTAAGTTATTCTTTTGCTTTTTAGGTTTGGTCTCATTTTGTTAAGGCTTTTAGAATTGCTTGGGTATTTCCAAATTCAGTGAAAGCAAACTTTGAAGCTTGGAGAATGAATAACTTACAAGGGAAGAGTAAAGAAGTGTGGTGGAAAGTGATTTATGTTGTGCAATGGCATCTGTAGAATGCAAGAAATAAAAGAGTTTTTGGAGGAAGAGCAATGACAGTGGAGGAAGTAGTTTTGTTGACTAAACAGTCTATCATTCTTTGGCTTAGTGAAATGGGTGTTTTTAAAGGTGTTTCAATTACTCAAATTTTGTATCATTGGGAAACAGTATTGCATATGTGATGTTGTAAACTGTGGCCTTGCTTTGTAATCTTTTTCCTCTTTTAATATAACCTTCCAATTTCAAAAATAAATAAAATACATTTACATTAAAAGGGAAAAAAAGGTATACAAAGTTGTTATTCATGCATGGATTTCATTATCATAACTTGATGAATGAGGTAACAATAAACAACAAGATGAAATGGGTAGTGTGATGACACTATATTTAGACTAATAACTATCAAGGATTATTTCTTTTACGATAATGTGTATAATAATTTTGTGATCATTATCAAACAATAAATTACTCTTAAATATACATTTTACGAAATTCTCGCGTTATAAACTTTTAATTTAACATAAGAACCAAAACATATTATTCTAATAACAATCATTGAATTATATAATAGACAACATCATATTATTAAGAAAATTTAAAATCATGCAATTGTGAGTTTTCCAATGCGGCATTCTTTGCAATTTAAAAATATATGAAGTGGTAGACTAGATAAGGCACTATCAACTGCAGCTTCATCATATTTAAATTCATATTTTGGAAAATTATGTTTTTAAATTTTATAATTTTACTTATAGATATAACCACTCTCATTTGAACAATTAATGCAGTATCATGTTTGTTCACTTGCAACAATGTAACTTCGTTTAGCATTGGTCGAGGCATGGCTAGCTGATTCTCATTGATAACCAAAAATATTATACATTGATTGTCGTTGAGCATTTGAAGTCATTACTTCTTGATTGTCATTTTACTTGACCCAGATCAAGTATTTTACTTAAATTAAAAAACTTATATTGGATAATCACAAACATGTAGCAAAACACCAAAAACAAAGGTTGGGAATGTGACAAGCAACAACATGTTGAATATCGACAAAATTATCGTTGAAAATATGAATATGAATTTAAGGATTCTTCATTATATTGAAATATTAAAACCATATGTTTAATTACCAAGGATAAAAGGCATTATACCATGATGAAATATTGAGCCATGGAAAAATTCCAGGTGATATCCAGAGACAGAGAAAAATACAATTATCGCTTGACAACAAGGTAATTAAACTCCGTGAAGGATCAAGAGCTCAAGGAAGATAACACTAATAATGATGATGAGAAAAAACAAGAACGCAAATAAAAGAAATAGAAAACACTTCTTACAGTATTCTTATGGGTCCTTAATCAAGAGCCAATATATTCGGATCCCAATGAAAAATTTGAGAACTTCTTAGATCAACAAAACGACATCGAGAGTTGGAGAAGATTTAAATATTTCGATTCATTTGGATCTAAAAAATAATCGTTTAAACATGAATTGAAATGAAAACGTGCATGAAAGATTATGCAAAAATAACAACAAGAGTATGAGTTAAAAAAAATTTAACAACATAAAATGCTGAAGAAAAAATAGAATGATATTACATTTCATAAATTTTTTGATGTTGCATGATGTTGATAAGTGTCATTGGCATCTTCCTATGTAATAGTAAGATGCTCGGGGCTTATTTGAAGGATGAAAGTTTCATTGAAGATAAGACAACCGTGATTTAACACTCAAGGAAATCAACAAGAAGATAATTGAACTTTAGGAGATCAGGTCATGGAAATAGGGTGTAAACAAAAAACATGCATAAGTACTTTTCCACAAGCTGGTCTGAACAGAAAATTTACAAATACATGACATGAATCCATAAAAATATGAAGAAGTTAAAATAAATAAATAAAAAATCACAAGTTATGACAATTCAAATAACGTCTAGACCGGATATACCGAATCAACGTTGAAAAAAATCTGGAATCAAGAAAGAATATAACTATGCAAGAATAGTGGAATGCCCAAGAGAAGATTGAAATTCATGGAAGGGTTAAATACGTATTCTCTCACTTTTAGGAGTAGTTTTTCATGGATATAAATTCTTTTGTTATCTTAGTCAGTTTTCATTAATGGCAAGGTATATGCTATAAATCCAGTTTATATTGGTCATATTATCTTATGGTTCGCCAGATTTTTGGTTGTGTCAAAAGGAATATTTCACAGGTGATGTTCACGTCTAAGAAATGGTCACCATTTAATTATCTTGGAATCGACGACTAAGAAAAGAACCAAAGGATATTGGTGATTAGATATCATAAATTAGGATACTAACATAAGCATATTAATAATATTCTAAATTATTTTCACTAAACATACCAAGCTGTTAACTCTATGTCGAATACCGAAGAGTACGTGAAGCATAACACTCATCAGAGGTTGAGCCCGGGCCTTACGGCCCCGGTGATACCTAGTTGATACAGAAAGAATGGGGTTACCTAAACACTATCATCCCTAACCAATAGTTTTGCTTCAATGGAATTCCTCAGAGAAAGTGCATTGATAATCCTGGAATAGGAAGAAAGATCTTAAAATCTGGTTAATCCGGGTCGGTCAGCATTCTTTTTTTTTTAAGGAAACTTGCTCATATCAGGAAGCCAAGGGATGAGAAATAGAGAAATCACATAAAGCCCCAGCTTTTTTCCCTACATAAATATTACTTTGAACGGCTTCTCATAGATCCGTGTCTTCTCTGGTGACTCCAGATCTCCGACGACTAAGGTTTGCTTCTAAATCCTCTTCTCTTTTAGTTTACTGCAAGTTGTCTATGCCATCCCCTGTTAAAGGGGGGATTTTTAGGGAAAATTAGGTTCTGTTTGATTTTATTTTTAAGAAGGATTTCTATTCTGCTGCTATAGTTAGCTTTCCTTCTTTCAGATGGTAGTGTTATATATAAATAGAGGCCTTGCATCTTCTTATTATCCCATACAGAGAATATTTGTCATCTTAACAAAATATTGATTCAAACAAAATAAATCCAACCATAGAAATTTAGACCAAGGTGATTTGTCTTTTTTTATTTATTATTAATCTTCTTTCTTTCAATTAGGGATCTTAAATATTGTTTATAAATAGTTGTAAACAAAAATTCAGTTAGTGATACGTTGTGTTGCCTTTTTTCTTCTATTCAGTGACACTTTATATGGAACATGGTACTGGTAGCAGGAGGAAGAGTCGTCGGGTCGGGTCGTCGTAATCAAAATGTTTCTGATACCTGATACCTCTTTGCATTCCTCAATTCCCTCTCAGGGTTCATTCACTCCCCTTACTCCGTATCTCAAACGACCCCAATATTATGTAGATGAAGAGGGGTATTATCATGAGGTTGATTGTTATGATAAATATGAGGATTCTGCAGAATTTCAACAATCAGGGGATGATGCTAACACGAAGTCTGCAGCAGCACTTAATCCTGACGAGAATCTATTTATGCCCATAATTACCTTGCTTCCCTATCAGTATGATCCGGTAGAACGAGAACTTTTAATTGCTAAGTTCTATGCGGACATGAAGAGTATTCCCGATGAAGAAGACACGGAAGGTGTATTTGCTATCACATTTGATGGGTATTATAGAAAGAAGACATGGATTGGTGGTTATGGTGCCATGTTGTGGCGTGGCGGAGAGGAGGATGGTGGTCCTCTCTGTGCTGTCAGTGGAGGTTCCAAATTGTCGGTTTCAGCATTTTTCCATGCCATGGAGGGGCTCCTACATGGGCTAGATCTTGCTTACGCTTTAGATGTCCAATCAATTTTCTTGGCATGCAATTCTAAAAGAGTGTTTGAGACACTCAGTCGGTGTTTTATGAACTTGGCAAATGGTAAATGTCACCATCACCCTCAAGATGAAAAAAATACATTTTTATTGTGTACTCCTTGCCTCGAGGACAAGCTGTTAAGCATACCACAATTATCGCTCCTAGAGACTCTGAACTAAGTCAGTCAGTCAGTAGAGCAAGTAAATAGCTAGAGTCCTTAGACTATATTTACTCTTCTGTTTAAGAGTTGTTAGTCAGTCTTTTGAATCTATTCAAACTCTGTAACAAATCTGTAATTTTTCTGCAGAATCTTTTTAATATAAATAAGATTGCTATATCCACTGGTAAATCTGTGGAAGATATTCTATCAAATATCATGTTCTAAGTTGGAATCAGGAGAGTTCGATCCCCTCGCTTTTCCGCTGTAACAACAACCGCCACCACAACCAACAATAGATCACCACCATCACAACCACTTTCATATCAACATCCAAACACTCAAATCCCCTATCTCTTCATACCAAACCTTCTTTCAATTGCTTTTTTCGGTCAAAAAAAAAAACAATTGGAGAAGATGCTCTTGTCGGTACATATCCCTATTCCCATCAACAGCCTCTTTCAAAATCAGTTAAACAAAATTATCGCTACCATTACCATTTGTATCTGTTAATCAACACAGAACACTACCATTACCAATTATGTCTGTTGTTAACCAACACAGATCAATACCACTTATATTTGTTAACCAAAACAGATCAATACCACCTATGTCTGTTAGCCAACACAGATCAATAACCCTTGTGTCTGTTAATCAACACAGAACTAAAACTTTGAAGAGGTATTTCGACTATCTCATACTAAACATTTGAAGAGAAACACCAATTTTCTCATACAAAAGGGCTATCTTCATTACGGTTCCAGTACATTAGAAGCAAGTTGCACCTTCTCCAGCTCCAGTACAACTTGAGGGGGAATGTTAAGCATACCACAATTATCGCTCCTAGAGACTCTCAACTAAGTCAGTCAGTCATTAGAGAAAGTAAATAGCTAGAGTCCTTAGGCTATATTTACTCTTCTGTTTAAGAGTTGTTAGTCAATCTTTTCAATCTATTCAAACTCTATAACAAATCTATAACTGTTCTACAGAATCGTTTTAGTATAAATAAGATTGCTATCTCCACTGGTAAATCTGTGGAAGATATTCTATCAAATATCATGTTCTAATTTGGTATCAAGAGGGTTCGATCCCCTCGCTTTTCCGATGTAACAACCACCTCCACCACAACCAATAGTAGATCACCACCATCACAACCACTTTCATATCAACATCCAAACACTCAAATCCCCTATCTCTTCATACCAAACCTTCTTTCAATTGTTTTTTTCGGTCAAAAAAACAAACAATTGGAGAAGATGCTCTTGTCAGTACATATCCCTATTCCCATCAACACCCTCTTTCAAAATCAGTTAAATAAAATTATCGCTACCATTACCATTTGTATCTGTTAATCAACACAGAACACTACCGTTACCAATTATGTCTGTTGTTAACCAACACAGAGATCAATACCACCTATGTCTGTTAGCCAACACAGATCAATAACCCTTGTGTCTGTTAATCAACATAGAACTAAAACTTTGAAGAGGTATTTCGACTATCTCATACTAAACATTTGAAGAGAAACACCAATTTTCTCATACAAAAGGGCTATCTTCATTACGGTTCCAGTATATTAGAAGCAAGTTGCACCTTCGCCAGCTCCAGTACAACTTGAGGGGGAATGTTAAGCATACCACAATTATCGCTCCTAGAGACTCTCAACTAAGTCATTCAGTCAGTAGAGCAAGTAAATAGCTAGAGTCCTTTGGCTATATTTACTCTTCTGTTTAAGAGTTATTAGTCAATCTTTTGAATCTATTCAAACTCTATAACAAATATGTAAATTTTCTGCAGAATGTTTTTAGTATAAATAAGATTGCTATCTCCACTGGTAAATCTGTGGAAGATATTATATCAAATATCATGTTCTAAGTTGGTATTAGGAGGGTTCGATCCCCTCACTTTTCCGTTGTAACAACCACCACCACCACAACCAACAGTAGATCACCTCCGTCACAACCACTTTCATATCAACATCCAAACACTCAAATCCCCTATCTCTTCATACCAAACCCACTTTCAATTGCTTTTTTCGGTAAAAAAAAAACAATTGAAGAAGATGCTCTTGTCAGTACATATCCCTATTCCAGTCAACACCCACTTTCAAAATCAGTTAAACAAAATTATCTCTACCATTACCATTTGTATCTGTTAATCAACACAGAACACTACCATTACCAATTATGTCTGTTGTCAACCAAAACAGATCAATACCACTTATATCTATTAACCAAAACATATCAATACCACCTATGTCTGTTATCCAACACAGATCAATGACCCTTGTGTCTGTTAATCAACAAAGAACTAAAACATTAAAGAGGTATTTCGACTATCTCATAGTAAACATTTGAAGAGAAACACAAATTTTAATATACAAAAGGCCTATCTTCATTACGGTTCCAGTACATTAGAAACAAGTTGCACCTTCTCCAGCTCCAGTACAACTTGAGGGGGAATGTTAAGCATACCACAATTATCGCTCCTAGAGACTCTTAACTAAGTCAGTCAGTCAGTAGAGCAAGTAAATAGCGAGAGTCCTTATGCTATATTTACACCTCTGTTTGAGAGTTGTTAGTCAATATTTTGAATCTATTCAAACTCTGTAACAAATATGTAAATTGTTCTGCAGAATCTTTTTAGTATAAATAAGATTGCTATCTCCACTGGTAAATATGTGGAAGACATTCTATCAAATATCATGTTCTAAGTTGGTATCAAGAGGGTTCGATCCCCTCGCTTTTCTGCTGTAACAACCACCACCACAAAAACCAACAACAGATCACCACCATCACAACCACTTTCATATCAACATCCAAACCCTCAAATCCCCTATATCTTCATACCAAACCCTCTTTCAATTATTTTTTTCGGTCAAAAAAAAAAACAATTGGAGAAGATGCTCTTGTGAATACATATCCCTATTCCCATCAACACCCTCTTTCAAAATCAGTTAAACAAAATTATCACTACCATTACCATTTATATCTGTTAATCAACACAGAACACTACCATTACCAATTATTTCTGTTGTTAACCAACACATATCAATACCACTTATATCTGTTAACCAAAACAGATCAATAATACCTATGTTTGTTAGCCAACACAGATCAATAACCCTTGTGTCTGTTAATCAACACAGAACTAAAACTTTAGAGAGGTATTTCGACTATCTCATACTAAACATTTGAAGAGAAACACCAATTTTCTCATACAAAAGGGCTATCTTCATTACGGTTCCAGTACAATAGAAGCAAGTTGCACCTTCGCCATCTCCGGTACAAATTGAGGGGGAATGTTAAGCATACCATAATTATCGCTCCTAGAAACTCTTAACTAAGTCAGTCAGTCAATAGAGCAAGTAAATAGCTAGAGTCCTTAGGCTATATTTACTCTTCTGTTTAAGAGTTGTTAGTCAATCTTTTGAATCTATTCAAACTCTGTAACAAATATGTAACTGTTCTGCAGAATGTTTTTAGTATAAATAAGATTGCTATCTCCACTGGTAAATCTGTGGAATATATTCTATCAAATATCATGTTCTAAGTTGGTATTAGGTGGGTTCGATCCCCTCGCTTTTCCGTTGTAACAACCACCACCACCACAACCAACAGTAGATCACCACCATCACAACCACTTTCATATCAACATCCAAAAACTCAAATCCCATATCTCTTCATACCAAACCCACTTTCAATTGCTTTTTTCGGTAAAAAAAAAAACAACTGAAGAAGATGCTCTTGTCAGTACATATCCCTATTCTAGTCAACACCCTCTTTAAAAATAAGTTAAACAAAATTATCTCTACCATTACCATTTGTATCTGTTAATCAACACAGAACACTACCATTACCAATTATGTCTGTTGTCAACCAACACAGATCAATACCACTTATATCTATTAACCAAAACATATCAATACCACCTATGTCTGTTAGCCAACACAGATCAATAACCCTTGTGTATGTTAATCAACAAAGAACTAAAACTTTAAAGAGGTATTTCGACTATCTCATACTAAACATTTGAAGAGAAACACCAATTTTCACATACAAAACGGCTATCTTCATTACGGTTCCAGTACATTAGAAGCAAGTTGCACCTTCGCTAGCTCCAGTACAACTTGAGGGGGAATGTTAAGCATACCACAATTATCACTCCTAGAGACTCTTAACTAAGTCAGTTAGTCAGTAGAGCAAGTAAATAGCTAGAGTCCTTAGGCTATATTTACTCTTCTGTTTAAGAGTTGTTAGTCAATATTTTGAATCTATTCAAACTCTGTAACAAATCTGTAACTGTTCTGCAGAATCATTTTAGTATAAATAAGATTGCTATCTCCACTGGTAAATATGTGGAAGACATTTTATCAAATATCATGTTCTAAGTTGGTATCAGTTGGGTTCGATCCCCTCGCTTTTCTGCTGTAATAACCACCGCCACAACAACCAACAACATATCACCACCATCACAACCACTTTCATATCAACATCCAAACCCTCAAATCCCCTATTTCTTCATACCAAACCATCTTTCAATTATTTTTTTCGGTCAAAAAAAAAAAACAATTGGAGAAGCTGCTCTTGTCAATACATATCCCTATTCCCATCAACACCCTCTTTCAAAATGAGTTAAACAAAATTATCACTACCATTACCATTTGTATCTGTTAATCAACACAGAACACTACCATTACCAATTATTTCTTTTGTTAACCAACACAGATCAATACCACTTATATCTGTTAACCAAAACAGATCAATACTACCTATGTTTTCTAGCCAACATAGATTAATAACCCTTGTGTCTGTTAATCAACACAGAACTAAAACTTTGAAGATGTATTTCGACTATCTCATACTAAATATTTGAAGAGAAACACCAATTTTCTCATACAAAAGGGCTATCTTCATTACGGTTCCAGTACATTAGAAGCAAGTTGCACCTTCTCCAGATCTAGTACAACTTGAGGGGGAATGTTAAGAATACCACAATTATCGCTCCTAGTGACTCTCAACTAAGTCAGTCAGTCAGTAGAGCAAGTAAATAGCTAGAGCCCTTAGGCTTTATTTACTCTTCCGTTTAAGAGTTGTTAGTCAATCTTTTGAATCTATTCAAACTCTATAACAAATCTGTAACTATTCTGCAGAATCTTTTTAGTATAAATAAGATTGCTATCTCCATTGGTAAATCTGTGGAAGATATTCTATCAAATATCATGTTCTAAGTTGGTATCAGGAGGGTTCGATCCCCTCTCTTTTCCGCTGTAACAACCACCGCCACCACAACCAACAGTAGATCACCACCATCACAACCAATTTCATATCAACATCCAAACACTCAATCCCATATAACCAAACCCTCTTTCAATTGCTTTTCTCGGTCAAAAAAAAGACAATTGGAGAAGATGCTCTTGTCAGTACATATCCCTATTCCCATCAACACCCTCTTTCAAAATCAGTTAAAAAAAATTATCGCTACCATTACCATTTGTATCTGTTGATCCACACAGAACACTACCATTACCAATTATGTTTGTTGTTAACCAACACAGATCAATACCACTTATATCTGTTAAACAAAACAGATCAATACTACCTATGTATGTTAGCCAACACGGATCAATAACCCTTGTGTCTGTTAATTAACACACAACTAAAACTTTGAAGATGTATTTCAACTATCTCATACTAAATATTTGAAGATAAACACCAATTTTATCATACAAAATGGCTATCTTCATTACGGTTCCAGTACATTAGAAGCAAGTTGCACCTTCGCCACCTCGAGTACAACTTGAGGGGGAATGTTAAGCATACCACAATTATCGCTCCTAGAGACTCTCAACTAAGTCAGTAAGTCAGTAGAGCAAGTAAATAGATAGAGTCCTTAGGCTATATTTACTCTTCTGTTTAAGAAATGTTAGTCAATATTTTGAATCTATTCAAACTCTGTAACAAATCTGTAACAGTTATGCAGAATATTTTTAGTATAAATAAGATTTTTATCTCCACTGGTAAATCTGTGGAAGATATTCTATCAAATATCATGTTCTAAGTTGGTATCAAGAGGGTTCGATCCCCTCGCTTTTCCGCTGTAACAACCACCGCCACCACAACCAACAGTAGATCACCACCATCACAACCACTTTCATATCAACATCCAAACACTCAAATCCCCTATCTCTTCATACCAAACCCTCTTTCAATTGATTTTTTCGGTAAAAAAAAAACAATTGGAGAAGATGCTCTTGTCAGTATATATCCATATTCCCATCAACACCCTCTTTCAAAATCAGTTAAACAAAATTATCGCTACCATTACCATTTGTATCTGTTAATCAACACAGAACACTACCATTACCAATTATGTCTTTTGTTAACCAACATATATCAATACCACTTATATCTGTTAACCAAAACTGATCAATACCACCTATGTCTGTTAGCCAACACAGACCAATAACCCTTGTGTCTGTTAATCAACACAGAACTAAAACTTTGAAGAGGTATTTCGACTATCTCATACTAAACATTTCAATAGAAACACTAATTTTCTCATACAAAAGGGATATCTCCATTGCGGTTCCAGTACATTAGAATCTAGTTGCACCTTCGCCAGCTCCAGTACAACTTGAGGGGGAATGTTAAGTATACCACAATTATCGCTCCTAGAGACTCTCAACTAAGTCAGTCAGTCAGTAGAGCAAGTAAATAGCTAGAGTCCTTAGGCTATATTTACTCTTCTGTTTAAGAGTTGTTAGTCAATCTTTTGAATCTATTCAAACTCTATAACAAATCTGTAACTGTTCTGCAGAATCTTTTTAGTATAAATAAGATTTCTATCTCCACTGGTAAATATGTGGAAGATAATCTATAAAATATCATGTTCTAAGATGGTATTAGGAGGGTTCGATACCCTCGCATTTCCGTTGTAACAACCACCGCCACCACAACCAACAGTAGATCACCACCATCACAACCACTTTCATATCAATATCCAAACACTCAAATCCCCTATCTCTTCATACCAAACCCTCTATCAATTGCTTTTTTCGGTAAAAAAAAAAACAATTGGAGAAGATGCTCTTGTAAGTACATATCCCTATTCCCATCAACACCCTCTTTCAAAATCAGTAAAATAAAATTATTGCTACCATTACCATTTGTATATGTTAATCAACACAGAACACTACCATTACCAATTATGTCTATTGTTAACCAACACAGATCAATACCACTTATATCTGTCAACCAAAACAGATCAATACCACCTATGTCTGTTAGCCAACACAGATCAATAACCCATGTGTTTGTTAATCAACACAGAACTAAAACTTTGAAGAGGTATTTCGAATATCCCATACTAAACATTTGAAGAGAAACACCAATTTTCTCATACAAAAGGGCTATCTTCATTACGGTTCCATTACATTAGAAGCAAGTTGCACCTTCGCCAGCTCTTGTACAAGTTGAGGGGGAATGTTAAGCATACCACAATTATCGCTCCTAGAGACTCTCAACTAAGTCAGTCAGTCAGTAGACCAAGTAAATAGCTAGAGTCCTTAGGCTATATTTACTCTTTTGTTTAAGAGTTGTTAGTCAATCTTTTGAATCTATTCAAACTCTATAACAAATCTGTAACTGTTCTGCAGAATCATTTTAGTATAAATAAGATTGCTATCTCCATTGGTAAATCTGTGGAAGATATTCTATCAAATATCATGTTCTAAGTTGGTATCAGGAGGGTTCGATCCCCTCTATTTTCCGCTGTAACAACCACCGCCACCATAACCAACAGTAGATCACCACCATCACAACCACTTTCATATCAATATCCAAACACTCAAATCCCCTATCTCTTTATACCAAACCCTCTATCAATTGCTTTTTTCGGTTAAAAAAAAACAATTGGAGAAGATGCTCTTGTCAGTACATATCCCTATTCCCATAAATACCCTCTTTCAAAATCAGTTAAACAAAATTATCGCTACCATTACCATTTGTATATGTTAATCAACACAGAACACTACCATTACCAATTATGTCTGTTGTTAACCAACACAGACCAATATCACTTATATCGGTTAACCAAAACAGATCAATACCACCTATGTTTGTTAGCCAACACAGATCAATAACCCTTGTGTCTGTTTATCAACACAGAACTAAAACTTTGAAGAGGTATTTCGACTATCTCATACTAAACATTTGAAGAGAAACACCAATTTTCTCATACAAAAGGGCTATCTCCATTACGGTTCCAGTACATTAGAAGCAAGTTGCACCTTCGCTATATCCAGTACAACTTGAGGGGGAATGTTAAGCATACCACAATTATAGCTCCTAGAGACTCTCAACTAAGTCAGTCAGTCAGTAGAGCAAGTAAATAGCTAGAGTCCTTAGGATATATTTACTCTTCTATTTAAGAGTTGTTAGTCAATATTTTGATTCTATTCAAACTCTTTAACAAATCTGTAACTGTTCAGCCGAATCTTTTTAGTATAAATAAGATTTTTATCTCCACTGGTAAATCTGTGGAAAATATTCTATCAAATATCATGTTCTAAGTTGGTATCAGGAGGGTTCGATCCCCTCGCTTTTCCGCTGTAACAACCACCGCCACCACAACCAACAGTATATCACCACCATCACAACCACTTTCATATCAACATCCAAACGCTCAAATCCCCTATCTCTTCATTCCAAACCCTCTTTCAATTGCTTTTTTCGGTCAAAAAAAAAAACAATTGGAGAAGATGCTCTTGTCAGTATATATCCATATTCCCATCAACACCCTCTTTCAAAATCAGTTAAACAAAATTATCGCTACCATTACCATTTGAATCTGTTAATCAACACAGAACACTACCATTACCAATTATGTCTTTTGTTAACCAACATATATCAATGCCACTTATATCTGTTAACCAAAACAGAACAATACCACCTATGTCTGTTAGCCAACACAGATCAATAACCTTTGTGTCTGTTAATCAACACAGAACTAAAACTTTTAAGAGGTATTTCAACTATCTCATACTAAACATTTGAAGAGAAACACTAATTTTCTCATACAAAAGGGATATTTCCATTACGGTTCCGGTACATTAGAAGCAAGTTGCACCTTCGCCAGCTCCAGTACAACTTGAGGGGGAATGTTAAGTATACCACAATTAACGCTCCTAGAGACTCTCAACTAAGTCAGTCAGTCAGTAGAGCAAGTAAATAGCTAGAGTCCTTAGGCTATATTTACTCTTCTGTTTAAGAGTTGTTAGTCAATATTTTGAATCTATTCAAACTCTATAACAAATCTGTAACTGTTCTGCAGAATCTTTTTAGTATAAATAAGATTGTTATCTCCACTGGTAAATCTGTGGAAGATATTCTATAAAGTATCATGTTCTAAGCTGGTATAGGAGGGTTCGATCCCCTCGAATTTCCGTTGTAACAACCACCGCCACCACAACCAACAGTAGATCACCACCATCACAACCACTTTCATATCAATATCCAAACAGTCAAATCCCCTATCTCTTCATAACAAACCCTCTATCAATTGCTTTTTTCGGTAAAAAAAAAAAACAATTGGAGAAGATGCTCTTGTCAGTACATATCCCTATTCCCATCAACACACTCTTTCAAAATCAGTTAAATAAAATTATTGCTACCATTACCATTTGTATATGTTAATCAACACAGAACACCACCATTACCAATTATGTATGTTGTTAACCAACACATATCAATACCACTTATATCTGTCAACAAAAACAGATCAATACCACCTATGTCTATTAGCCAACACAGAACAATAACCCTTTTGTTTGTTAATCAACACAGAACTAAAACTTTGAAGAGGTATTTCGAATATCCCATACTAAACATTTGAAGAGAAACACCAATTTTCTCATACAAAAGGGCTATCTTCATTACGGTTCCATTACATTAGAAGCATGTTGCACCTTCGCCAGCTCCAGTACAAGTTGAGGGGGAATGTTTAGCATACCACAATTATCGCTCCTAGAGACTCTCAACTAAGTCAGTCAGTCAGTAGAGAAAGTAAATATCTAGAGTCCTTAAGCAATATTTACTCTTCTGTTTAAGAGTTGTTAGTCAATCTTTTGAATATATTCAAACTCTATAAAAAAATCTGTAACTATTCTACAGAATATTTTTAGTATAAATAAGATTTCTATCTCCACTGGTAAATCTGTGGAAGATATTCTATCAAATATCATGTTCTAAGTTGGTATCAGGAGGGTTCGATCCCCTTGCTTTTCCTCTGTAACAACCACCTCCACCACAACCAACAGTAGATCACCCCCATCACAACCACTTTCATATCAACATGCAAACATTCAATCCCCTATATCTTCATACCAAACCCTCTTTCAATTGCTTTTTTCGGTAAAACAAAAAGATAATTGGAGAAGATGCTCTTGTCAGTACATATCCCTATTCCTATCAACACCGTCTTTCAAAATAAGTTAAAAAAAATTATCGCTACCATTACCATTTGTATCTGTTAATCCACACAGAACACTAACATTACCAATTATGTTTGTTGTTAACCAACACAGATCAATACCAGTTATATATGTTAACCAAAACAGATCAATACTACCTATGTCTGTTAGCCAACACAGATCAATAACCCTTGTGTCTGTTAATCAACACAGAACTAAAACTTTGAAGATGTATTTCGTCTATCTCATACTAAATATTTGAAGAGAAACACCAATTTTCTCATAAAAAATGGCTATCTTCATTACGGTTCCAGTACATTAGAAGCAAGTTGCACCTTCGCCAGCTCCAGTACAACTTGGGGGGGAATGTTAAGCATACCACAATTATCGCTCCTAGAGACTCTCAACTAAGTCAGTCAAGAGTAGAGGAAAGTAAATAGCGAGTCCTTAGGCTATATTTACTCTTCTGTTTAAGAGTTATTAGTCAATCTTTTGAATCTATTCAAACTCTGTAACAAATCTGTAACTGTTCTGCGGAATCTTTTTAGTATAAATAAGATTGCTATCTCCACTAGTAAATCTGTGGAAGATATTCTATAAAATATCATGTTCTAAGTTGGTATCAGGAGGATTCGATCCCCTCGCTTTTCCGATGTAACAACCACCGCCACCACAACCAACAGTAGATCACCAACATCACAACCACTTTCATATCAACATCCAAACACTCAAATTCCCTATCTCTTCATACCAAACCCTCTTTCAATTTCTTTTTTCGGTCAAAAAAAAAAACAATTAGAGAAGATGCTCTTGTCAGTACATATCCCTATTCCCATCAACACCCTCTTTAAAAATCAGTTAAACAAAATTATCGCTACCATTACCATTTGTATCTGTTAATCAACACAGAACACTACCATTACCAATTATGTCTTTTGTTAACCAACATATATCAATACCACTTATATCTGTTAACCAAAACTCATCAATACCACCTATGTCAGTTAGCCAACACAGATCAATAACCCTTGTGTCTGTTAATCAACACAGAACTAAAACTTTGAAGAGGTATTTAGACTATCTCATACTAAACATTCCAAGAGAAACACTAATTTTCTCATACAAAAGGGATATCTCCATTGCGGTTCCAGTACATTAGAATCTAGTTGCACCTTCGCCAGCTCCAGTACAACTTGAGGGGGAATGTTAAGTATACCACAATTATCGCTTCTAGAGACTCTCAACTAAGTCAGTCAGTCAGTAGAGCAAGTAAATAGCTAGAGTCCTTAGGCTATATTTACTCTTCTGCTTAAGAGTTGTTATTCAATATTTTGAATCTATTCAAACTCTATAACAAATCTGTAACTGTTCTGCAGAATCTTTTTAGTATAAATAAGATTGCTATCTCCACTAGTAAATCTGTGGAAGATATTCTATAAAATATCATGTTCTAAGCTGGTATAGGAGGGTTCGATCCCCTCGCATTTCCGTTGTAACAACCACCGCCACCACAACCAACAGTAGATCACCACCATCACAACCACTTTCATATCAATATCCAAACAGTCAAATCCCCTATCTCTTCATACCAAACACTCTATCAATTGCTTTTTTCGGTAAAAAAAAAAACAATTGGAGAAGATGCTCTTGTCAGTACATATCCATATTCCTATCAACACACTCTTTCAAAATCAGTTAAATAAAATTATCGCTACCATTACCATTTGTATATGTTAATCAACACAGAACACCACCATTACCAATTATGTCTGTTGTTAACCAACACAGATCAATACCACTTATATCTGTCAACCAAAACAGATCAATACCACCTATGTCTGTTAGCCAACACAGAACAATAACCCTTGTGTTTGTTAATCAACACAGAACTAAAACTTTGAAGAGGTATTTCGAATATCCCATACTAAACATTTGAAGAGAAACACCAATTTTCTCATACAAAAGGGCTATCTTCATTACGGTTCCATTAAATTAGAAGCAAGTTGCACCTTCGCAAGCTCCAGTACAAGTTGAGGGGGAATGTTTAGCATACCACATTTATCGCTCCTAGAGACTCTCAACTAAGTCAGTCAGTCAGTAGAGCAAGTAAATATCTAGAGTCCTTAGGCTATATTTACTTTTTTGTTTAAGAGTTGTTAGTCAATATTTTGAATCTATTCAAGCTCTATAAAAAATCTGTAACTGTTCTGCAGAATCTTTTTAGTATAAATAAGATTGCTATCTCCACTGGTAAATCTGTGGAAGATATTCTACAAAATATCATGTTCTAAGATGGTATAGGAGGGTTCGATCCCCTCGCATTTCCGTTGTAACAACCACCGCCACCACAACCAACAGTAGATCACCACCATCACAACCACTTTCATATCAATATCCAAACACTCAAATCCCCTATCTCTTCATACCAAACCCTATATCAATTGCTTTTTTCGGTAAAAAAAAAACAATTGGAGAAGATGCTCTTGTCAGTATATATCCATATTCCCATCAACACCCTCTTTCAAAATCAGTTAAACAAAATTATCGCTACCATTACCATTTGTATCTGTTAATCAACACAGAACACTACCATTACCAATTATGTCTTTTGTTAACAAACATATATCAATGCCACTTATATCTGTTAACCAAAACTGATCAATACCACCTATGTCTGTTAGCCAACACAGATCAATAACCCTTGTGTTTGTTAATCAACACAGAACTAAAACTTTGAAGAGGTATTTCGACTATCTCATACTAAACATTTCAAGAGAAACACTAATTTTCTCATACAAAAGGGCTATCTCCATTGCGGTTCCAGTACATTAGAAACTAGTTGCACATTCGCCAGCTCTAGTACAACTTGAGGGGGAATGTTAAGTATACCACAATTATCGCTCCTATAGACTCTCAACTAAGTCAGTCAGTCAGTAGAGCAAGTAAATAGCTAGAGTCCTTAGGCTATATTAACTCTTCTCTTTAAGAGTTGTTAGTCAATCTTTTGAATCTATTCAAACTCTGTAACAAATCTGTAACTGTTCTGTGGAATCTTTTTAGTATAAATAAGATTGCTATCTCCACTGGTAAATCTGTGGAAGATATTCTATAAAATATCATGTTCTAAATTGGTATTATGAGGGTTCGATCCCCTCGCTTTTCCGTTGTAACAACCACCGCCACCACAACCAACAGTAGATGACCACCATCACAACCACTTTCATATCAATATCCAAACACTCAAATCCCCTATCTCTTCATACCAAACCCTCTTTCAATTTCTTTTTTCGGTCAAAAAAAAAAACAATCGGAGAAGATGCTCTTATCAGTACATATCCCTATTCCCATCAACACCCTTTTTCAAAATCAGTTAAACAAAATTATCGCTACCATTTGTATCTGTTAATCAAGGAAGAACACTACCATTACCAATTATGTCTGTTGTTAACCAACACAGATCAATACTAATTATTTCTATTAACCAAAACAGATCAATACCACCTATGTCTGTTAGCCTACACAGATCAATAACCCTTGTGTCTGTTAATCAACACAGAACTAAAACTTTGAAGAGGTATTTCGACTATCTCATACTAAACATTTGAAGAGAAACACCAATTTTATCATACAAAAGGGCTATCTCCATTACGGTTCCAGTACATTAGAATCAAGTTGCACCTTCGCTAGATCCAGTACAACTTGAGGGGGAATGTTAAGCATACCACAATTATCTCTCCTAGAGACTCTCAACTAAGTCAGTCAGTCAGTAGGGCAAGTAAATAGCCAGAGTCCTTAGGCTATATTTACTCTTCTGTTTAAGAGTTATTAGTCAATCTTTTGAATCTATTCAAACTCTGTAACAAATCTGTAACTGTTCTGCGGAATCTTTTTAGTATAAATAAGATTGCTATCTCCACTGGTAAATATGTGGAAGATATTCTATCAAATATCATGTTCTAAGTTGGTATCATGAGGATTCGATCCCCTCACTTTTCCGATGTAACAACCACCGCCACCACAACCAACAGTAGATCACCAACATCACAACCACTTTCATATCAACATCCAAACACTCAAATCCCCTATCTCTTCATACCAAACCCTCTTTCAATTTCTTTTTTCGGTAAAAAAAAAAACAATGAGAGAAGATGCTTTTGTCAGTACATATCCCTATTCCCATCAACACCCTCTTTCAAAATCAGTAAAACAAAATTATCGCTACCATTACCATTTTTATATGTTAATCAACACAGAACACTACCATTACCAATTATGTTTGTTGTTAACCAACACATATCAATACCACTTATATCTGTAAACAAAAACAGATCAATACCACCTATGTCTGTTAGCCAACACAGATCAATAACCTTTGTGTCTGTTAATCAACACAGAACTAAAACTTTTAAGAGGTATTTCTACTAACTCATACTAAACATTTGAAGAGAAACACCAATTTTCTCATACAAAAGGGCTATTTCTATTACGGTTCCAGTACATTAGAAGCAAGTTGCACCTTCGCCAGCTCCAGTACAACTTGAGGGGGAATGTTAAGCATACCACAATTATCGCTCCTAGAGACTCTCAACTAAGTCAGTCAGTCTGTAGAGCAATTAAATAGCTAGAGTCCTTAGGCTATATTTACTCTTCTGTTTAAGAGTTATTAGTCAATCTTTTGAATCTATTCAAACTCTGTAACAAATCTGTAACTGTTCTGCAGAATCTTTTTAGTATAAATAAGATTTTTATCTCCACTGGTAAATCTGTGGAAGATATTCTATCAAATATCATGTTCTAAGTTGGTATCAAGAAGGTTCGATCCCCTTGCTTTTCCGCTGTAACAACCACCGCCACCACAACCAACAGTAGATCACCACCATCACAACCACTTTCATATCAACATTCAAACACTCAAATACCATATCTCTTCATACCAAACCCTCTTTCAATTTCTTTTTTCGGTCAAAAAAAAAAACAATTATAGAAGATGCTCTTGTCAGTACATATCCCTATTCCCATCAACACCCTCTTTCAAAATCAGTTAAACAAAATTATCGCTACCATTACCATTTGTATCTGTTAATCAACACAGAACACTACCATTACCAATTATGTCTTTTGTTAACCAACATATATCAATACCACTTATATCTGTTAACCAAAACTCATCAATACCACCTATGTCAGTTAGCCAACACAGATCAATAACCCTTGTGTCTGTTAATCAACACAAAACAAAAACTTTGAAGAGGTATTTCGACTATCTCATACTAAACATTTCAAGAGAAACACTAATTTTCTCATACAAAAGGGATATCTCCATTGCGGTTCCAGTACATTAGAATCTAGTTGCACCTTCGCCAGCTCCAGTACAACTTGAAGGGGAATGTTAAGTATACCACAATTATCGCTTCTAAAGACTCTCAACTAAGTCAGTCAGTCAGTAGAGCAAGTAAATATCTAGAGTCCTTAGGCTATATTTACTCTTCTGTTTAAGAGTTGTTAGTCAATATTTTGAATCTATTCAAACTCTATAACAAATATGTAACTGTTCTGCAGAATCTTTTTAGTATAAATAAGATTGCTATCTCCACTGGTAAATCTGTGGAAGATATTCTATAAAATATCATGTTCTAAGCTGGTATAGGAGGGTTCGATCCCCTCGCATTTCCGTTGTAACAACCACCGCCACCACAACCAACAGTAGATCACCACCATCACAACCACTTTCATATCAATATCCAAACAGTAAAATCCCCTATCTCTTCATACCAAACCCTCTATCAATTGCTTTTTTCGGTAAAAAAAAAAAAATTGGAGAAGATGCTCTTGTCAGTACATATCCCTATTCCCATCAACACCCTATTTCAAAATCAGTTAAATAAAATTATTTCTACCATTACCATTTGTATATGTTAATCAACATAGAACACCACCATTACCAATTATGTCTGTTGTTAACCAACACAGATCAATACCACTTATATCGGTCAACCAAAACAGATCAATACCACCTATGTCTGTTAGCCAACACAGAACAATAACCCTTGTGTTTGTTAATCAACACAGAACTAAAACTTTGAAGAGGTATTTCGAATATCCCATACTAAACATTTGAAGAGAAACACCAATTTTCTCATACAAAAGGGCTATCTTCATTACGGTTCCATTACATTAGAAGCAAGTTGCACCTTCGCCAGCTCCAGTACAAGTTGAGGTGGAATGTTTAGCATACCACAATTATCGCTCCTAGAGACTCTCAACTAAGTCAGTCAGTCAGTAGAGCAAGTAAATATCTAGAGTCATTAGGCTATATTTACTCTTCTGTTTAAGAGTTGTTAGTCAATCTTTTGAATCTATTCAAACTCTATAACAAATCTGTAACTATTCTACAGAATATTTTTAGTATAAATAAGATTTCTATCTCCACTGGTAAATCTATGGAAGATATTCTATCAAATATCATGTTCTAAGTTGGTATCAGGAGGGTTCGATCCCCTCGCTTTTCCTCTGTAACAACCACCTCCACCACAACCAACAGTAGATCACCCCCATCACAACCACTTTCATATCAACATCCAAACATTCAATCCCCTATATATTCATACCAAACCCTCTTTCAATTGCTTTTTTCGGTCAAAAAAAAAAGATAATTGGAGAAGATGCTCTTGTCAGTACATTTCCCTATTCCCATCAACACCGTCTTTCAAAATAAGTTAAAAAAAATTATCGCTACCATTACCATTTGTATCTGTTAATCCACACAGAACACTACCATTACCAATTATGTCTGTTGTTAACCAACACAGATCAATACCAGTTATATCTGTTAACCAAAACAGATCAATACTACCTATGTATGTTAGCCAACACAGATCAATAACCCTTGTGTCTGTTAATCAACACAGAACTAAAACTTTGAAGATGTATTTCGTCTATCTCATACTAAATATTTGAAGAGAAACACCAATTTTCTCATAAAAAAGGGCTATCTTCATTACGGTTCCAGTACATTAGAAGCAAGTTGCACCTTCGCCAGCTCCAGTACAACTTGAGGGGGAATGTTAAGCATACCACAATTATCGCTCCTAGAGACTCTCAACTAAGTCAGCCAGTCAGTAGAGCAAGTAAATAGCTAGAGTCCTTAGGCTATATTTACTCTTCTGTTTAAGAGTTATTAGTCAATCTTTTGAATCTATTCAAACTCTGTAACAAATCTGTAACTGTTCTGCCGAATCTTTTTAGTATAAATAAGATTTTTTATCTCCACTGGTAAATCTTTGGAAGATATTCTATCAAATATCATGTTCTAAGTTGGTATGAGGAGGGTTCGATCCCCTCGCTTTTCCGCTGTAACAACCACCGCCACCACAACCAACAGTAGATCACCACCATCACAACCACTTTCATATCAACATCCAAACACTCATATTCTCTATCTCTTCATACCAAACCCTCTTTCAATTGTTTTTTTCGGTCAAAAAAAAAACAATTGGAGAAGATGCCCTTGTCAGTATATATCCATATTCCCATCAACACCCTCTTTCAAAATCAGTTAAACAAAATTATCGCTACCATTACCATTTGTATCTGTTAATCAACACAGAACACAACCATTACCAATTATGACTTTTGTTAACCAACATATATCAATACCACTTATATCTGTTAACCAAAACTGATCAATACCACCTATGTCTGTTAGCCAACACAGATCAATAACCCTTGTGTCTGTTAATCAACACAGAACTAAAACTTTGAAGAGGTATTTCGACTATCTCATACTAAACATTTCAAGAGAACACTAATTTTCTCATACAAAAGGGCTATCTCCATTGCGGTTCCAGTACATTAGAAGCTAGTTGCACCTTCTCCAGCTCCAGTACAACTTGAGGGGGAATGTTATGTATACCACAATTATCGCTCCTAGAGACTCTCAACTAATTCAGTCAGTCAGTAGAGCAAGTAAATAGCTAGAGTCCTTAGGCTATAATAACTCTTCTATTTAAGAGTTGTTAGTCAATCTTTTGAATCTATTCAAACTCTGTAACAAATCAGAATCGTTTCTGTGGAATCTTTTTAGTATAAATAAGATTGCTATCTCCACTGGTAAATCTGTGGAAGATATTCTATAAAATATCATGTTCTAAGTTGGTATTATGAGTGTTCGATCCCCTCGCTTTTCCGTTGTAACAACCACCGCCACCACAACCAACAGTAGATGACCACCATCACAACCACTTTCATATCAATATCCAAACACTCAAATCCCCTATCTCTTCATACCAAACCCTCTTTCAATTTCTTTTTTCGGTCAAAAAAAAAACAATCGGAGAAGATGCTCTTGTCAGTACATATCCCTATTCCCATCAACACCCTTTTTCAAAATCAGTTAAACAAAATTATCGCTACCATTTGTATCTGTTAATCAACGCAAAACACTACCATTACCAATTATGTCTGTTGTTAACCAACACAGATCAATACTAATTATATATGTTAACCAATACAGATCAATACCACCTATGTCTGTTAGCCTACACAGATCAATAACCCTTGTGTCTGTTAATCAATACAGAACTAAAACATTGAAGAGGTATTTCGACTATCTCATACTAAACATTTGAAGAGAAACACCAATTTTCTCATACAAAAGGGCTATCTCCATTACGGTTCCAGTACATTAGAAGCAAGTTGCACCTTCGCCAGCTCCAGTACAACTTGAGGGGGAATGTTAAGCATACCACAATTATCGCTCCTAGAGACTCTCAACTAAGTCAGTCAGTCAGTAGAGCAAGTAAATATCTAGAGTCCTTAGGATATATTTAATCTTCTGTTTAAGAGTTATTAGTCAATCTTTTGAATCTATTCAAACTCTGTAACAAATCTGTCACTGTTCTGCCGAATCTTTTTAGTATAAATAAGATTTTTATCTCCACTGGTAAATCTATGGAAGATATTCTATCAAATATCATGTTCTAAGTTGGTATCAGGAGGGTTCGATCCCCTCGCTTTTCTGCTGTAACAACCACCGCCACCACAACCAACAGTAGATCACCACCATCACAACCACTTTCATATCAACATCCAAACACTCAAATCCCCTATCTCTTCATACCAAACCCTCTTTCAATTGCTCTTTTCGGTCAAAAAAAAAAAAATTTGGAGAAGATGCTCTTGTCAGTACATATCCCTATTCCCATCAACACCCTCTTTCAAAATCAGTTAAATAAAATTATTTCTACCATTACCATTTGTATATGTTAATCAACACAGAACACCACCATTACCAATTATGTCTTTTGTTAACCAACATATATCAATACCACTTATATCTGTTAACCAAAACAGATCAATACCACCTATGTTTGTTAGCCAACACAGATCAATAACCCTTGTGTTTGTTAATCAACACAGAACTAAAACTTTGAAGAGGTATTTCGAATATCTCATACTAAACATTTCAAGAGAAACACTAATTTTCTCATACAAAAGGGCTATCTTCATTACGGTTCCATTACATTAGAATCAAGTTGCACCTTCGCCAGCTCGAGTACAAGTTGAGGGGAATGTTAAGCATACCACAATTATCGCTCTAGAGACTCTCAACTAAGTCGATCGATCAGTAGAGCAAGTAAATATCTAGAGTCCTTAGGCTATATTTACTCTTCTGTTTAAGAGTTGTTAGTCAATCTTTTGAATCTATTCAAACTCTATAACAAATATGTAACTATTCTACAGAATATTTTTAGTATAAATAAGATTGCTATCTCCATTGGTAAATCTGTGAAAGATATTCTATCAAATATCATGTTCTAAGTTGGTATCAGGAGGGTTCGATCCCCTCGCTTTTCCTTGTAACAACCACCTCCACCACAACCAACAGTAGATCACCACCATCACAACCACTTTCATATCAACATCCAAACATTCAATCCCCTATATATTCATACCAAACCCTCTTTCAATTGCTTTTTCGGTCAAAAAAAAAAAGATAATTGGAGAAGATGCTCTTGTCAGTACATATCCCTATTCCCATCAACACCGTCTTTCAAAATAAGTTAAAAAAAATTATCGCTACCATTACCATTTGTATCTGTTAATCAACACAGAACACTACCATTACCAATTATGTCTATTGTTAACCAACACAGATCAATACCACTTATATCTGTTAACCAAAACAGATCAATACCACCTATGTATGTTAGCCAACACAGATCAATAACCCTTGTGTCTGTTAATCAACACAGAACTAAAACTTTGAAGATGTATTTAGTCTATCTCATACTAAACATTTGAAGAGAAACACCAATTTTCTCATAAAAAAGGGCTATCTTCATTACGGTTCCATTACATTAGAAGCAAGTTGCACCTTCGCCAGCTCCAGTACAACTTGAGGGGGAATGTTAAGCATACCACAATTATCGCTCCTAGAGACTCTCAACTAAGTCAGTCAGTCAGTAGAGCAAGTAAATAGCTAGAGTCCTTAGGCTATATTTACTCTTCTGTTTAAGAGTTATTAGTCAATCTTTTGAATCTATTCAAACTCTATAACAAATCTGTAACTATTCTGCCGAATCTTTTTAGTATAAATAAGATTTTTATCTCCACTGGTAAATCTTTGGAAGATATTCTATCAAATATCATGTTCTAAGTTGGTATCAGGAGGATTCGATCCCCTCACTTTTCCGATGTAACAACCACCGCCACCACAACCAATAGTAGATCACCAACATCACAACCACTTTCATATCAACATCCAAACACTCAAATCACCTATCTCTTCATACCAAACCCTCTTTCAATTTCTTTTTCCGGTCAAAAAAAAAAAACAATTGGAGAAGATGCTCTTGTCAGTACATATCCCTATTCCCATCAACACCCTCTTTCAAAATAAGTTAAACAAAATTATCGCTACCATTACCATTTGTATCTGTTAATCAACACAGAACACTACCATTACCAATTATGTCTTTTGTTAACCAACATATATCAATACCACTTATATCTGTTAACCAAAACTCATCAATACCACCTATGTATGTTAGCCAACACAGATCAATAACCCTTGTGTCTGTTAATCAACACAAAACTAAAACTTTGAAGAGGTATTTCGACTATCTCATACTAAACATTTCAAGAGAAACACTAATTTTCTCATACAAAAGGGATATCTCCATTGCGGTTCCAGTACATTAGAATCTAGTTGCACCTTCGCCAGCTCCAGTACAACTTGAGGGGGAATGTTAAGTATACCACAGTTATCGCTTCTAGAGACTCTCAACTAAGTCAGTCAGTCAGTAGAGCAAGTAAATAGCTAGAGTCCTTAGGCTATATTTACTCTTCTGTTTAAGAGTTTTTAGTCAATATTTTGAATCTATTCAAACTCTATAACAAATATGTAATTATTCTGCAGAATCTTTTTAGTATAAATAAGATTTTTTATCTCCACTGCTAAATCTTTGGAAGATATTCTATCAAATATCATGTTCTAAGTTGGTATCAGGAGGGTTCGATCCCCTCGCTTTTCCGCTGTAACAACCACCGCCACCACAACCAACAATAGATCACCACCATCACAACCACTTTCATATCAACATCCAAACACTCAAATCCCCTATATCTTCATACCAAACCCTCTTTCAATTGTTTTTTTCGGTAAAAAAAAAAACAATTGGAGAAGATGCTCTAGTCAGTATATATCCATATTCCCATCAACACCCTCTTTCAAAATCAGTTAAACAAAATTATCGCTACCATTACCATTTGTATCTGTTAATCAACACAGAACACTACCATTACCAATTATGTCTTTTGTTAACCAACTTATATCAATACCACTTATATCTGTTAACCAAAACTGATCAATACCACCTATGTATGTTACCCAACACAGATCAATAACCCTTGTGTCTGTTAATCAACACAGAACTAAAACTTTGAAGAGGTATTTCGACTATCTCATACTAAACATTTCAAGAGAAACACTAATTTTCTCATACAAAAGGGATATCTCCATTGCGGTTCCAGTACATTAGAATCAAGTTGCACCTTCGCCGACTCAGTACAAGTTGAGGGGAATGTTAAGTATACCACAATTATCGCTCCTAGAGACTCTCAACTAAGTCGTCAGTCAAAGAGAGCAAGTAAATAGCTAGAGTCCTTAGGCTATATTTACTCTTCTGTTTAAGAGTTGTTAGTCAATCTTTTGAATATATTCAAACTCTATAACAAATCTATAGCTGTTCTGCGGAATCTTTTTAGTATAAATAAGATTTCTATTCTTACTGGTAAATCTGTGGAAGATATTCTATAAAATATCATGTTCTAAGATGGTATTAGGAGGGTTCGATACCCTCGCTTTTCCGTTGTAACAACCACCGCCACCACAACCAACAAGTAGATCACCACCAATCACAACCACTTTCATATCAATATCCAAACATTCAATCCCCTATATATTCATACCAAACCCTCTTTCAATTGCTTTTTTCGGTCAAAAAAAAAAAAGATAATTGGAGAAGATGCTCTTGTCAGTACATTTCCCTATTCCCATCAACACCCTCTTTCAAAATAAGTTAAAAAAAATTATCGCTACCATTACCATTTGTATATGTTAATCAACACAGAACACTACCATTACCAATTATGTCTGTTGTTAACCAACACAGATCAATACCACTTATATCTGTTAACCAAAACAGATCAATACCACCTATGTATGTTAGCCAACACAGATCAATAACCCTTGTGTTTGTTAATCAACACAGAACTAAAACTTTGAAGATGTATTTCGTCTATCTCATACTAAATATTTGAAGAGAAACACCAATTTTCTCATAAAAAAAGGCTATCTTCATTACGGTTCCAGTACATTAGAATCAAGTTGCACCTTCGCCAGCTCCAGTACAACTTGAGGGGGAATGTTAAGCATACCACAATTATCGCACCTAGAGACTCTCAACTAAGTCAGTCAGTCAGTAGGGCAAGTAAATATCCAGATTCCTTAGGCTATATTTACTCTTCTGTTTAAGAGTTATTAGTCAATCTTTTGAATCTATTCAAACTCTGTAACAAATCTGTCACTGTTCTGCCGAATCTTTTTAGTATAAATAAGATTTTTATCTCCACTGGTAAATCTATGGAAGATATTCTATAAAATATCATGTTCTAAGTTGGTATCAGGAGGGTTCGATCCCCTCGCTTTTCTGCTGTAACAACCACCGCCACCACAACCAACAGTAGATCACCACCATCACAACCACTTTCATATCAACATCCAAACACTCAAATCCCCTATCTCTTCATACCAAACCCTCTTTCAATTGCTTTTTTCGGTCAAAAAAGAAAAAATTGGAGAAGATGCTCTAGTCAGTATATATCCATATTCCCATCAACACCCTCTTTCAAAATCAGTTAAACAAAATTATCGCTACCATTACCATTTGTATCTGTTAATCAACACATAACACTACCATTACCAATTATGTCTTTTGTTAACCAACATATATCAATACCACTTATATCTGTTAACCAAAACTGATCAATACCACCTATGTATGTTAGCCAACACAGATCAATAACCCTTGTGTCTGTTAATCAACACAGAACTAAAACTTTTAAGAGGTATTTGGACTATCTCATACTAAACATTTCAAGAGAACACTAATTTTCTCATACAAAAGGGCTATCTCCATTGCGGTTCCAGTACATTAGAAGCTAGTTGCACCTTCGCCAGCTCCAGTACAACTTGAGGGGGAATGTTAAGTATACCACAATTATCGCTCCTAGAGACTCTCAACTAAGTCGTCGATCAAGTAGAGCAAGTAAATAGCTAGAGTCCTTAGGCTATATTAACTCTTCTCTTTAAGAGTTGTTAGTCAATCTTTTGAATCTATTCAAACTCAGTAACAAATCAGAATCGTTCTGTGGAATCTTTTTAGTATAAATAAGATTGCTATCTCCACTGGTAAATCTGTGGAAGATATTCTATAAAATATCATGTTCTAAGTTGGTATTATGAGTGTTCGATCCCCTCGCTTTTCCGTTGTAACAACCACCGCCACCACAACCAACAGTAGATGACCACCATCACAACCACTTTCATATCAATATCCAAACACTCAAATCCCCTATCTCTTCGTACCAAACCCTCTTTCAATTTCTTTTTTCGGTCAAAAAAAAAACAATCGAAGAAGATGCTCTTGTCAGTACATATCCCTATTCCCATCAACACCCTTTTTCAAAATCAGTTAAACAAAATTATCACTACCATTTGTATATGTTAATCAATGCAAAACACTACCATTACCAATTATGTCTGTTGTTAACCAACACAGATCAATACTAATTATATCTGTTAACCAAAAAAGATCAATACCACCTATGTCTGTTAGCCTACACAGATCAATAACCCTTGTGTCTATTAATCAATACAGAACTAAAACTTTGAAGAGGTATTTCGACTATCTCATACTAAACATTTGAAGAGAAACACCAATTTTATCATACAAAAGGGCTATCTCCATTACGGTTCCAGTACATTAGAAGCAAGTTGCACCTTCGCCAGCTCCAGTACAACTTGAGGGGGAATGTTAAGCATACCACAATTATCGCTCCTAGAGACTCTCAACTAAATCAGTCAGTCAGTAGGGCAAGTAAATAGCCAGAGTCCTTAGGCTATATTTACTCTTCTGTTTAAGAGTTGTTAGTCAATCTTTTGAATCTATTCAAACTCTGTAACAAATCTGTAACTGTTCGCTGGAATCTTTTTAGTATAAATAAGATTGCTATCTCCACTGGTAAATCTGTGGAAGATATTCTATCAAATATCATGTTCTAAGTTGGTATCAGGAGGATTTGATCCCCTCTCTTTTCCGCTGTAACAACCACCGCCACCACAACCAACAGTAGATCACCAACATCACAACCAATTTCATATCAACATCCAAACACTCAAATACCCTATCTCTTCATACCAAACCCTCTTTAAATTTCTTTTTTCGGTCAAAAAAAAAAACAATTAGAGAAGATGCCCTTGTCAGTACATATCCCTATTCCCATCAACACCCTCTTTCAAAATCAGTTAAACAAAATTATCGCTACCATTTGTATCTGTTAATCAACGCAAAACACTACCATTACCAATTATGTCTGTTGTTAACCAACACAGATCAATACTAATTATATCTGTTAACCAAAACAGATCAATACCACCTATGTCTGTTAGCCTACACAGATCAATAACCCTTGTGTCTGTTAATCAACACAGAACTAAAACTTTGAAGAGGTATTTCGACTATCTCATACTAAACATTTGAAGAGAAACACCAATTTTCTCATACAAAAGGGTTATCTCCATTACGGTTCCAGTACATTAGAATCAAGTTGCACCTTCGCCAGCTCCAGTACAACTTGAGGGGGAATGTTAAGCATACCACAATTATCGCTCCTAGAGACTCTCAACTAAGCCAGTCAGTCAGTAGGGCAAGTAAATAGCCAGAGTCCTTAGGCTATATTAACTCTTCTCTTTAAGAGTTGTTAGTCAATCTTTTGAATCTATTCAAACTCAGAACAAAATCAGAATCGTTCTGAGGAATCTTTTTAGTATAAATAAGATTGCTATCTCCACTGGTAAATCTGTGGAAGATATTCTATCAAATATCATGTTCTAAGTTGGTATCAAGAGGATTCGATCCCCTCGCTTTTCCGCTGTAACAACCACCGCCACCACAACCAACAGTAGATCACCAACATCACAACCAATTTCATATCAACATCCAAACACTCAAATCCCCTATCTCTTCATACCAAACCCTCTTTCAATTTCTTTTTTCGGTCAAAAAAAAAACAATTAGAGAAGATGCTCTTGTCAGTACATATCCCTATTCCCATCAACACCCTCTTTCAGAATCAGTTAAACAAAATTATCGCTACCATTACCATTTGTATATGTTAATCAACACAGAACACTACCATTACCAATTATGTTTGTTGTTAACCAACACATATCAATACCACTTATATCTGTAAACCAAAACAGATCAATACCACCTATGTCTGTTAGCCAACACAGATCAATAACCCTTGTGTCTGTTAATCAACACAGAACTAAATCTTTGAAGAGGTATTTCGACTATCTCATACTAAACATTTGAAGAGAAACACCAATTTTCTCATACAAAAGGGATATTTCCATTACGGTTCCAGTACATTAGAAGCAAGTTGCACCTTCGCCAGCTCCAGTACAACTTGAGGGGGAATTTTAAGCATACCACAATTATCGCTCCTAGAGACTCTCAACTAAGTCAGACAGTCAGTAGAGCAAGTAAATAGCTAGAGTCCTTAGGCTATATTTACTCTTCTGTTTAAGAGTTATTAGTCAATCTTTTGAATCTATTCAAACTCTGTAACAAATCTGTAACTGTTCTGCCGAATCTTTTTAGTATAAATAAGATTGCTATCTCCACTGGTAAATCTATAGAAGATATTCTATCAAATATCATGTTCTAAGTCAAGCTAAAGATGCATGAACCAACTGCTCCTGTCTTGGACATCATGAGGAGGATACTGGAGAAGGGAAGACGCTATCATCGTCATGCTCCTTGGATAGCCTCTTACAAAAAAAAAATGGAATGAACCTGCGGATTACCTGGCAAAGTATCTACTCTTTCCTGGGACGAAAAGGTTATTCGAACCTAAATCCTTGCCTGTTAAATTGAAGGCTCTTATTAGTCGGTTCGAAGGCCATACTCCTTTTGTTATCCGTTAGTTGGTTTAGTTAATTATCAGTAGTTTTAATTATTAATTTTATGTTTAATTTTATTTTATTAATTATCGGTTTGACATTACACGCAACACAATCTTTAAGTTAGTGTTTACATATGTTAAATTTTATAGGGTCTTCTTTTATATATCCCTAGAAAACACTATTATACCCCTAGGTAGTTGAAAAACCGTTAAAAAAAAATTAGTTAGTAGAAAATGTGCATTTCCTCTGCATCTGGAGGCTTGATAGAGCATATAGACGGGTTCCCTGGAAGCTATAGAAACTAGTGTCTTACCCGTGTGTTGCACGGGGTTAAGTATATTGAATTACTTTTGGTGAAAATGTAGAGACATGCTTCTCCTCCTGTTGTGTCCACATGTAGTATCTACTAGCATAGTGAGCGCAGAGTATTTGCAGATCATATAGTTGTAGCCTTAACTGAAACAACTGGGCGAAGATCTTGTCCTAGTTAAAGAGATTATCATTATTTGGGTTACACGGGATCAGATTAGTTGTCATGTTTTTTCACTGTTGTGAATCTAAACAACACCAGTGTAGCATAATGTCTATTGAAATCTTCTAAAAAAATATTAATGAAGGGAACTAATATTCATTTTCTCTAATACTAACCATGTGTTCATAAATCATTATGCTATTCCTATTTTCTGACCTTGTATAATATTTTTTGATTCTCCCCGTATACAATGGACTTAACTTTGAATGAAAAGCAAACATAATAAGTATGTTTTTGCATGATAAATTCTACTGACGCAGTCCGCATAAAGGAATTTAGAAAATAAATAACACTGAACAGTTAACACCTTCAACGAAAAGGATCTACAAACTGAACTCTAGTTAGTCACATCTCAAGTCATGGTAGTTTGAAATTTTTGTGCAAGGTTTTCTAGTCATGGCTTCTTCATTTTCTTTCTTTTCTCTCTTATAATTTTCTCATTATCCATTACCTCTTTTTCTTCACAGACTCCTCCTGAAGTATACTAACCTGAGCGCCATCCATCTTAATATTTGAATTAATCTCAATCTTGTTCCATTTGGAAATGCTATTATTATGTTCCACATAAAAGACCACAACAGTAATGGAAAATGTCAAGTTACCCAGTCACTAACATAGAAATAACAGGTCATGTAGATGATTCAAAAAACAGTTAAAATTAGATTTAGAAACACTAAGTCTAATCAATGTTGCATCGGAAGCCACCACTCCATCAGTTACTGCCATTTTTCTTTTTCAGTACTGGTTGCACGACAATTCTACTACGATAGTAGCCCGTTTATCATCTACCAATATATCAAATACTGACTCTCCCTTATTCTTGTATATATGTATTAGCTTTCCCTTATTTTTGTATATCTATATATATACTTGTATGCAATTTTCAACGGTCGGAGAGTACATAATACCAAGTAGTATACAATGATATAACAGTTTAAAGTTGCAGAATTCCCCTGAAAATACTTACTACGTTATATAGCTGTCTAAGATTTATTTTGGTTAACTCTTTCTTGTTACCACCAAAACAAAATCTCAATAAGAAAAAAATTTAGTAACTTATAATGGCTAGAAAAAACACCTTGGACATAGCCTTGGTTTTCTGCGTGTCAATATTGCTGTCAATCCAATTAGACCAAGTTCGCATACATATTGATGCTCCTCGTTCCATAATGTCTTACCTATATTTGCATCCTTGAAGTAGTTCTTTGTGAAACCACCAGAGCCTAGAATCAAGCGATAGAAAGCAGATATTAAATACTCCTGCTTTGAGAAATACTAGTATTAAGTAGATTTTGTTTTCTGTTTATGCTGTCGTTATCGACATAAACAGGTGTTTATCAGTAGAAGGAAACAATGACATAAATATTATGTTACATAAAAAAAAAAAAATCCTTTTTCATTAGGGGTACAGTGATCTAAATTTACCAAGTTTTCAAACTACATAAAATGGGATAGTTTGTATTACCTAGGTACTTCTTCACGAAGGTGGAGAGAACTGTTATCCACATTGGTGCGTGATTGGGTCTATCTTCATAAAATATGTCAGAATACAAATAATCAAATGGTGATGGTGATGGTCTGGTGGTGCTATCTAACCAGCCTAGAAAAGAGTAGATAAGTTGTTTGCAATATATGGATGGTCGCAAATAATTGATCTTCGTTTCTAGAGTCTAGGCATGCTGCATGGAAAACGAAAGCACATCCCAAGTCACTTTTCACATTATCTAAGTCATAAATAACACAGTATTTAAATGAAAATGATGCATCTGTAAATAAAAATAAATATATATTGACATCTCTGGCCGACGGTTAATGGATGAGTTAGATATGGGGGTATGTGGCCATAGGAATTGTGCTGTATTCAATACAACAGAATGATGAGATAAGGATGAAGCATATTCTACTGTGCAAAGCAACTCACTATATCTAGAGTCAAGAATCAGAACAACAATGGCAATTTCATGATTCAATATATCATTATATCTTATGAAATATCAGTAGCTTGCGTTAAAAATTGTGGCCTTGAGGGAAATAAAAAAAATCAACTTTACTTTGTATCCCCATATATACTTTCTGAGTAATTAGTAGTATTAAGGAGTCAGAGTGGTAATGGTAGTGTTACTAATTATTTGACACTCAATTTATCAATTGCAAATACAGTAAAGTTTCCTGGTATAAAAGAGAGCTAGATAAGAAGATATACCTTAAAAAATTAAGAGGGATCCTACTAATACCTACTCCTGCCCACCAAATAGCAAGCCATACAGAAAATAGATGCTTTGCACCAAAAAAAAACTAAAGAGAAGCAATTAGCAAGCAGGTTAACAAAAATTGCAGAATCATTATATATTTCATCCGTGACCATTGTGGCAATTAAATCATAAGAAACGGCATTATCTTCTGATTATACCAGCCATCTTCATAGCAGGTGCTATCAAGCTATTGCACCATTTCTTCGGGAAGCTCAAACTGATGTTGTTCATTCAGTTTCTAAAAATAGTTTCATTAAAATCATTGATCCTCGAGTGCTAATGAATATCCTAAATACTTCGACAGTAGTATGCTGAACATATAAGTTAATTAATAACCACATAAAATTAGAAACACTGATGATTCACAATCTACAGAAAATGGATGAGATTTACAAAGAAATAACATAGGAAGAAACTCACTCCGACAGAGTTACCCTAGATTTGACCATCTATCTATTATACTCGGCCTTTAATCTTATACTAATATAAAGAAAATAGGTAATTGTTTGGTGAAGCCTTTTTATATGATAACAATACCCCCATTAAATAAATTTTTAATTAATGTTTGTATATTCACAGGAATGCCATTGTTTTAAAAAGAGATCAAAAAAATTAAAACTTAGATATCTTTAAAAATACATATCGGATTTTTGTAAAATTAGTATATTTGGAAAGCTCTTTGAATTATCTACATAATGAGTACAAACAAGAATATTAATTATTTTTTAAAAGATTTTTTTTTTTCATTATTATCAAATTTTGTGTTGTTAAAAGAATCTAATTCAAGCATGTGCATCGCATGTGGGGTATTACTAGTGGAAATAAAGAGCAGCACAATAAAAGTGGCCCTGCCTTAAAATCAAAATATCACTGTTCATGAGCTTGTCATTATTGCCACTGACTGTTCTTAAGTACCCAACCAAACACTCAGACCTATCCAACTTTTCAGCCTGTAGTTAACCCGTGTTATTGTTCTTAGTAATTGGATTTAAGAAAAGTAAACACATTAAAAATCCCAGCAATTAAGGAACAGTTAAATCTTTAGCATAAAGATCAAAACAAATGTAAAAAAAAAAACAGATTAAAAATCCCAACAATAAATTCATAAAATATTGAACGAATTCTTAAAGAAACCTAATAAAAAAATAGATAAACGGAGAAAAATAGATAACGTGTTAGGATTTACCAAAGATTTTGTTGTTTTATCTGAGAGTCTATTTTGTTATTCTTTCTCTCCATTATTATTACATTCATTTACATATCCATATATCCATTACACACCAGAGATAAACCTCACCTACAAAAACCAAAGATGAAGACAATCAATACCAATACAGAACAGAAGACCAAAAAAAAAATCTACGGTTAACCCTTTATGTTGCATCTTTGATTCTTTTTGTAAGCATTAGAAGACAGAGGAAAACGAAGAAGATAGTTGGAGAGGAAAGGATGAGGCAAAAAAGAAATAGGGTTTGCAGAGAAGAGAAACATTGGATAAGGGAGTTAAATGTTTTAGCCGTCTCGTGGTGAGTAATCTTCACCTCAGGTGTTTGGTGTGCGTTAAAAATTGATAAATAAATTGGTAACCCTCAATTCCTATTGGTAGGGGGCAGAAACTCTATAATTCAAGCTTTTGGCCTAATTTTCAATGTGAGGCTAGCAATTTCCACTCAAACTAGATGTACACCCGTGCTTTGCACGGGATTAGATTCATCATTCCAAGAAAAAGAAAAAAAATTGAACTGTACTAACATGGTTGGATTAATAAAAATATATCATGTAGGACGTCCAAAATGCATATAGATGAGAAAGAAACAAAAAAAGTAACAATCAAAAAGCTCATGAACTGATGAACACAATAATTTTGAAGGAGAACACGTGATATAGGGACTTGTCACATTTACACCGGTATCAGGTCATCCCTCATGCCCAGTTAGTCGCGGCACATTGTACATTAAAATTTATAGATGGCATACATAGTACCCTCGGGTTGGTCACAATTCATAATTCTGGATCATCACTTTCTCATACATTTGTATCGGTTGTGGGTTCATATGCTAAGAAGTACAACCCCTGAATCTCAGCTGGCGTCAATTTTACAGCATGATACATATCAACCCTGCTTGTTTAATTTGTTTAGTTTAATTTCCACCAAGGTTCCGCCTACGAATGCTTGCAGGTCCAATTACCCATGATAACCTTTTTTCCTTAAGCCTTGGTCAGCATCGGCCTAAATGGAAACTGAAATTGTTGATCATCCCTGCGACAAAAAAATAGAAGAAAAAAAAAGAGAGCAGCTATTGATGCTCTTGCACCAATACTCCATATTGGAGTTCCCATAATTGCAGCAACAGATACTATTGCCATTCAATTTTTTACCAAGTACCTGAATCTGTACCTTTTTCTTTATAGTAAAAACACCGAGCACTGCACCAGGTCCTAGAAACTGAGATAGAGGACGCATATCCATTACCTAAGATGCAACCTGTATATTGGATTTGAGGTTTTAATTTCTATTTAGAAATTATGGGGTACATGTTTGCAAATGGTAGCATCTATGAACAAAGCTAGTGTCTAGAAAATATATAAGTTGCCTACAAATTTTCAATTGTTGAGCATTAGTAGACAATTAATGAGAAGAAAAAAAACCTAACTTGAAGATCCTAAAAAAAGAACAATTTCATAGAAATTCGACAACTTCCATTATCCAAGAAAATAGGATGGATGGGTCAAGAGATGTAAGACATTTAACTTGGATGTGTCTCATCTCAATAGGCATGAATAAACAATTTCTTCTTGAGAATGACAACTTCCTCATGTGTTCTTGGTTGGGTCAAGGGTGCAAACCCAATGATGCATCTTTGTAAACAAACATATTGGTGTGGTCCTAGTTTTAGTGCTGCCTCTTGTCTCGCCCGTTTATATTTTAGTTATACGTTGGCTCGGCGATACCGAATCCTACAAAGCAAATAAATGAAAATGAAACATAGAATTGGCCAAAGTAAACAAAGCTCAATGCTTCTTGCCAGGACCAAAGAGATTTATAAAAATATACCTATAATGCAATAGGGGTCATATCCTCCATTAACACACACAGTGCAGCATTAGGGCTGGTCTAACAATGCTTCCTATATATAGTTTACCTGTAGACCACATTAATCGCAAATATGGTTTAGGATCCGTCCAGATCACCTTCCTTTTTTTAGGATGCATTTTAACATTTGATCTGAAACCAAAAAATAAAGGATTAATTAGTGTTTGGGTCCTAGATTTTGGTATAGTAGAGTATTTGGGTCCTAAGTTTGTCCATTTTAGAGTTTGGGTCATTGACCCGTTAGTCAAACCAGTCAAAGGGTCAAACTGTTAATGTCCGTTAACTTCTATTAGTGAAATAACTAACATATTTGCCATTATAAACTTCCGTTTACAAATATCAATTTAGCAGTATAGATTGAAAGCATTTGCGTGGTTACAGTCGATTCATAATCCCACCAAACTCTTACCAACTTTTCAGTGTCTCTCTTGACGGACGAATTCTCTTCTAACATGTTGAAACACCCATTTAACCATGATTCAGGGCAATACAAACTAAGGCAGACGTGTTGGGACTTCTGTCGAACATTTGGTGGGAAGGACCTGGTAATGGCGTTGTCCATCAAGGAATCATCATTTGCTGCTCTCAAATTCCCTGTAAACAAGATATTTGTGATCATTCATAAGCCTTATACCCAAAATCACTAAACTTCGTTGGTAGGTCAGTTGTATATAGAAATTTCTTTCTTGCGCATCATCAAGTAGACTCTCGTTATTCTTCTCTGAATACTTGTGGTCCTTCGTGTACCCAATTGTTCTTGGTAAATTTATCTTACACTGATTGTAGTAAAATTATAACAACAGAAGCAACAAGCTATTACGAAAACCCCCTTCAATTATCTTACAATCACACGATTCTTTCCTACCCTGCAGAATTCCCCCAATCCAATTTCCCTAATCTTTCTATAACATGATTTTATAAGTTGCAAGAAATAGCATCGAAACTAGCATGAATGATTGAAGGAAGTAATTGTTCTCTTATCAGTCGAAAAGGAGTAAAGTTGTTGTGTCGATAATTGTTTTCTAATCAGTCCAGAGGTGGCAGACATAAAATACCTGAGCTGACAGTGCTGCAAACATGTGAATAAACTCTTAACAGATGTTAACGGATTAACCAGTTTACCTAGTTGACTAACTGGTCAACGACCCAAACACTAAGATGGACAAACTTAGGACCCAGATACTCTAACATACCAAAATCTAGGACCCAAACACTAATTAACTCAAAAATAAAAACATAAAAGAAAAATTGTGTTTCTACGCCATTAGTTACATCCATCTCTTCCTTCTCTTCAGTATCGACCATCAATTACAATACAACAATTAAACACATCTTAATGATACACGATTAAATTTATATTACCCCGTGAATTAATGGAGACATTGGCAACCATAAGGACCAATGAAGTTTTATTCTGGCCTAGGCTTTTAGGCACCAGCCGCACCCCTCCCTGTTGCTATGACCCTAAAATTTCAACATTTATCAAACTTTGGACAGATGATATGGCCAGGGATATGGAAGTGATACCCCACACTCGGAGCATTGTTTCGTTGAAAGATTTGGGAGAAAAAAATGTTACTTCTTTGAAAGATTCAGAAACCGTGGTACTTTAAAGATTTTTGCCAAGCAACGGAGGCTAAAAATAGAGCTGAAGAATTTGATCAAACCAAGAGGTGCTAAAACAAATAAGGATTGTTACTCATATCCGAAACAAGTACGACCATGAGTCCATGACCACTGAATTACTTTCATGTTTTGTTGCGTCTTCTTCAAATTTTTTGCAGTCGGTCAGTTTCTCAGTTCACAGTATGGTTAAATTTATTTAGATGCATGCTCCCAATTTTTATAGATAAAACACTTTTAATTAACATCTAGATTCTATAATGTAACACCACGTATAGCACTCGAGCAAGACCGGAAAGTGTGTAGATGCAGCGAGTGCTTTACATACTGGAACTGGTTTCTATCATAATGTATTTTAAACTTAAAAACCATACATCAAGGTGCAGAGTACAAACTTTGAGTATCCTAAAATCCCGCAATTAAGAGAAGCAAGATAAATCACCGAGCCTGATAAAACTTTAATAGGATGTATATATGCCGTTAAACACATTTATAGACAGACTTACGAACTTATTTACCATAACGCTCAAACGGAAGACGTCTCATTTTCAAATCAGAAGCCAGGACCTTGACAGATTCAAAAGCACATCGAACCCTCACTGTCAGGATCATGTTAATTACACATCGAGGCTGAACGGATCAAAACGGGTGCGCAGGTCAAGTAGGATAGGATTGGCCATTGGAACAGTCAATCCAGGTCGGTCAGTCATATCAATTATTTTGCTTCCGTTACTGCTAACTACCTCCCAATCCAAGCATTGGATCATAGCAGCCAGTACTGCTGGTCCTTGGAGTAGAGATAACCAAATCCCAGGACACCCTCTCCTCCCAGTACCAAATGGCAGGAATTCAAAATGTTGCCCCCTGACATCCTTATTCAATCTACTTGTTTGATACTGATCACATCTGCCATCAACACCTTCAGGTATCATAAACCTCTCTGGTCGAAATTCTAAGGGGTCACTCCAGTACTTAGGGTTCCTATTGATAGACCATACATTCACAAACAACCTAGTTTTAGCTGGGATATTATAGCCTCCTATAATGCAATCTTGGGTCGACTCTCTAGCGAGCATGGGTGCAGGAGGGTGAAGACGAAGCGCTTCTTTAAAAATGGCTTGAAGGTAAGGAAGATTTGGTAGATCAGATTCATCCACCAACCTAACATTTCTACCCACAACTGAATCTATCTCTTCCCTAGCTTTCTGAAGTATATTTGGATGATTAATGAGCTCCCCAAGTGCCCATTCAGTAGAACCAGCTGATGTGTCTGTCCCAGCCGTCATGGTATCCTAGTTGACCACAAAATTCAGAGAGAATGTGTAATTAAACTTGGAACAAGTGAACATATACCTCTTACATCTTACTAAAAAAGCTAAAAGCCTAACCTAACCATCCCCTTTATGTACTCGAATAACTACAGAGGTTAGTACTAAAAAAAAAAAACAAGTATCAGCTGAGAAGGTAAAAGGCAAGGAACTTACCAAGAGGAAAGCCTTAACGTTATCTCTGTTAAGTTTGACCTCCGAGTTCATATCTTCTGATACATCAAGTAAGATATCCAAAAAATCTTTCACATTGTTATTACCGATATCACTTCTCAGCTTCCCTTTCGTCTTGTTTCTTCTTACTTCTTCGCGCTCCTTTATGATTCTTTCAAGCAAAATATCATATCTACCTCTTATATCAGTGGATCTTTTAAGAAACCCCTGTAAATCTAGGTTCCGGAGAAACCAAAAAGAATCTGAGACATTGAACTGACCAAAAATCTCTGTAACCTCCCTAACCAGGGAACGGACTTCCTCTCCCCTCTCTTTACAAGCAGAATACTTCATACCAAGCATCATTTGAGTAATTATGTTATTTGAAAGCTTCATGAGCTCTTCTGACACATTTACTCTTTCCCCATCGATAGATTTCTTCAATAACAGCTGAATTAAGTTGTGAATCTCATCTCGCCGAATGTGGCCATGTTTCTTGAGAGCCTGGCCACCGAGGAGCTCAGACATTAAAACCTTTTTCATAAAACTCCAGACAGTTCCAAAATGAGCGAAAGCAAAGCCAGAAGAGTTGTAAGTGAGGTAATCAATGGCGATTGTTACAGGACGTGAACCAAAGGTTAGTTCATTGGTCATAAGACACTCTTTTGCTAATTCAGGAGAGGAAACTATGATGCAGGGAACAGAACCTAGACGAAGATGGATCAAAGGACCGTATCGGATTGCGAGTTCGTGAAAAGACCGGTAAGGCACGATATCTATGAGGTGCATATGTCCAATGATTGGTAATCCTATCGGACTTGGTGGGAGTCTACACCTTACTCTATTTCTGGAAGTGAAGATAGCCCCAAGCAGAACCAACAGAGAAAAAACGAAGACAGTTGCATAAAGTAATAGGATAAGCACCATTATTCTAATTAACAGACACCACGCTACGTCTGGCACTTGGATCTGTTTGCCTATCCCTCTCAATATATATCTTTCAATATGGAGGAACCACGCACAGCAACAAAAGGAACTCGAAATTCAGAACTAAATAAAACTGAATCTATCAAGAAAACTGCAAACAAATAACATAGATTTTGTTGTTTCTGGAAGGTAAGACAAAGTAGCGTACCCTCACAAGATTATATATTTTTACGTTTTCAGTGGTGTCACTATATGAGAATCATCCCCGCACTCAAAACTACCACCACCACTACAGATTAATAAAGTACATAAAAGGAAGCATAAAGAATAAAGCTAATTAAGTTTATTTAACATTTTTTCAACAAAGTAAAAGCAAGAATAACAGCATCAAACAATCTAATGTAAATCGGTTCAAATTGGCTACATTCAACCATCAAATTGGAATAAGACGAAGATGGATCAAAGGACCATATCCATATCGGATTGTGAGTTTGTGAAAAGACCGGTAAGGCACGATATCTATGAGGTCATATGTCCAATGATTGGTAATCCTATCGGACTTGGTGGGAGTCTACACCCTACTCTATTTTTGGAAGTGAAGATAGCCCCAAGCAGAACCAGCAGAGAAAAAATGAAGACAATTGCATAAAGGAATAGGATAAGCACCATTATTCCAATTAACAGACACCACACTATGCCTGGGACTTGGATCTCTTTGTCCGTTTGTCTATCCCTCTCAATTTATATCTTTCCATATGGAGGAACCACGCCAGCAACAAAAGGAACTCGAAATTCAGAACTACATAAAACCGAATCTATCAAGAAAACTTCAAACAAATAACATAGATTTTGTTGTTTCTGGAAGGTAAGGCAAAGTAGCGTACCCTCACAAGATTACATATTTTTATGTTTTCAGTTGTGTCACTATATGAGAATCATTGCCGCACTCAAAACTACCACCACCATTAAAGATTAAGCATAATAAAAATACATAAAAGGAAGCATAAAGAATAAAGCTAAGTTTATTTAAATCCACTAGGCAAAATATTACTTTTCATTTCTCAACAAAGTAAAAGCAAGAAATAACCACATCAAACAATCTAATGAAAACACGTTCAGATTGGCAACATTCAACCATCAAAATTTCCAATAGTAAGTGTTTCCTAATGTCTCATATGTATTCATGACTTACTAAGTTTGCAAAACTTTAATCAGAAAAACAGAAACATAAAATTTCTGCAAAGCTATTATCAACCTCAACTCCCCGAATGATGCTCCATTATAGATTAAACTTAATACAAATACATAAAGGAAGCATAATGAATAAAGTTAGATTTATTTAAATCCATTAGACAAAATACTTCCTTATCATTTTTTCAACAAAGTAAAAGCAAGAATAACAGCATCAAACAATCTAATGTAAATACGGTTCAAATTGGCAACATTCAACCATCAAAATTTCCGCTAACTAATGTCTCATATGTATTCATAATTCATGACTTACTAAGCTTGCAAAACTTTAATAAGACAAACAGAAACATAAAATTTCTGAAAAGCTCTTACCAACCTCAATTCCCCGAATGACGCTCCATATCGCTCATTCAACTAGTCTGACTATCAGCCATTTCCGAGAAAACCTTAGTAGCCATCATGTTATCCTTGAAATACCGATGATAAGGATGATCTTTCGGGACCAATTTCTGATACTTCTTACATTTCTCCATTGCATTCTCCATTCTCTTCAACACATTCTGTAACTGTCCAGTCTCCAATTGAGACGCTTCCATTACTAACCCGTGATATGCTTCAACAGAGATCTGCAAACCCTAACGTCACCGCTTCTGCTTCACTTATTGAACTCTGCAAATGAGATTTCAGTAACGGCCATTGAGGGTCAGATGGATCAATGGCCTGTTGTTTTCCATTAGTAATTTCAAGCTTTCAACATCATTAGGAAGTGAATCAAAGGCCTGTTGTTTGCCATCAATGAGCTTTTCTTCTTCTTCTACCAGAGAAATCTAGATTCGAAGGTTTCTGGAGAAATTAGATGCGATTGAGATGGTGAAGATGGTGATACATGCGGTTTTAATGATTGGTGAGAGTGGATTTGTGGGGGTTTTATCAAAATGATTGTTTGAAGCTTTTAAGGATTATGTTTCTTTTGAAGGGGTTTTAAGTGACATTGAAGAAATAGGTACTGAGTTGGATGACAGATTCACTGGATTTTGATTGAATTTTGTTAGGGATTCCATTTTCTTGGGAACAGACAGAGAAATGAAGAGCTCAAACCTTGATTCTGATGAGAAGTTAAATTGGTTTTGGGGAGTTGGGACTAAATGCCTAAATGGTCAAACTCAGTCAAAATGTCAAACGGACAAATTTGACTCTGGTTTGAGTCCAGCTGCCAAGGCGGTTTTAGAAATTAAAAAAAAAAAAAATTGATGTAAAAAAAGGGTTTTAAAAAACCCGGCTTGATTGGGTATACTCAATAAGATAAAAATCAGGTCATTATGAAGCCTAGTTAGTAATTCGGCGAACCGAACGAATTGGCCGAATCCGAACCAAACGGACGAACTAATGAAATTCGGCGAACATAGTACGCGGATTTTATGGAGTGGCCGAATTAGCCGCGAATAGTTCGGACTTGAAATTCGGATGGTTTAGTTATAAATTCTAAAAACTGAATGACTGAATGAGATGGTGGGGTTCGAACTAGAGAATTCCAGCTCCCAAGTCAAGCGCTCAACCAGTGTTCTATGTGTTATTTGTTGACACATTCCGTGTATGTATTGTACTTAACGAGATGTTATGTTAGAATTTGTGTCTTTTATCCAACCAACCATTGTTTTTATGCTGGTTCTTGTTTAGCAGTCGACATGCTTGTTACACAACCATGCTAAAATGTTCTTTTTTCAACTAATAAGTCATATCATATATATATTTCGCCGCAGGATGACGAAATCGATATATAAATTAGCCATGTAAGGTCATAATACTTATCAATTTACTATGAACGTAAGCCGAATTTTGGGTACCGAACTCACATTTCTAAAACGAATTATACACGTACATATGCCGTTCCGAACTACCTACTGAACAACGAACCGTTGACCGACTTTTTGACCGAATCCGACCTATCTAAATCTGTATAATTCCCGAACGTATGTCGTCCCGAACTTGTCCCCGTACCCCGAATTACTAACTAGGTTATGAAGTAAAGCCAAGCCACCTCTTAACCTAGATTTTTCTAAATGGCTAAAATGCCCCTCACAATGATTAACTCTAATTTAACTAAAATGATTAGATTAGTTAGTTGATTTAGTTATAAGTTGGGTTTTAGAAATCATTTAGAGAGAATTAGTATGAAGAAGTAGAGGAGGTTTTGGGGTTTTTGTGAAATTTGTGATATGAGTGAAATGAGTGATTCACATCCTGATTTTGAAGCGGGGGAACCTTGTAACTTTCCTCCTACAGGTGAGTACTTATATGATGATCTACCAGACCATGATCGAATGGATTATTTGCATGATCCTCACTTTTATTTTCCTCAAACTCAAGATGGGTATGGAAGTGATGAATGTCTTGAGCCAAACGTAGAGTCCAATGACCAAGAAGAAGATAATGGAGCTGCAATTAATCAGGTAGACAACCTAGGTGGTGAAGATTGTGATTTTTCCATGCAAATGATCGAAATTTTTTTCAATTCTACTGTACAAGGTCGATGAATGTCGATCATGCCGACCTTAGTAGCCGGCGTGGTTCTACTTTGCACAACTTGCTGACTATTCATGAGCAGTACCACGCCGGCAGTGTAGAAAATTTTAACCTTGCAGACTTCTATTTTTTGAAACACAGGAGTTGTTACTTGAAAATGCTTACGCCGTCATTTTCAAGTTTTCATACATTGTCTGTTGTTTTCATGTCGAAAATGTTTATATTCTCTTACATGACGGTTGTTTCTAACCGGCAGTGTATTATATGTAGACCCTGCAGACCATGGTAATACAAATTAACTTGAAAATGGATACAACTCCTACACGTATGTTTAGTAAAGTCAAGCAGACACTAGTGGAAAATGAGTTTTTTACCACTTCCTGGGATTCAAAAATACTACTGCTGCTGGGCTGATGTAGTTATAGGTACTGTGAGAAACAGTTGTTTTATTAGTAAAAATAATAAAAAAATAAAACTTGTCTCTGCAAAAGTAGTTTTCTTAAAGGGTACTATTTATATAAAAATCTGGAGTTTAAAAAACAACTGTGGGAGAAAATAGTTTAAAGAACAACTGTGGAAGAAAATAGTTTCTATAGCCCCAGATTTATCCTTTCTCTCTCTTTTAAATCTAACCCAGTCGACACTCTCTCTTCCATCTTCTTCATCCTTTCTACCAAACTGAAACTGTCGGAGCTTAACCCTGAAGTGAGGTTTTAATCTAACCCAGATCTGTAACATCATCTTCTTTCATCAGTTTCTTCGATCGGTTCTAATCAACTCTTCTTTTATTTCGTCATATAACTAAAGGAGTCGAACCTATTTTGATTTCATCATCAGGAGTATTTCGAAGAAGTGAGGTTTTGGTACTAGGAATTATCAATGGGTTTATTTGTGTTATGGGTAGTATTACATCTTCAAATGGCAGGGTAAGAAACACAATAAAAACTCTAATTTTCTGAGATTTTCTTCTTATGACTACTTATACTTTATTGATTATGTTAATTTTGCAGCAGATGTGTATATTTGGGATGTGAATAGTCGATAAATTGTATGTTGAGCAGAACTATTTCAGGTTAATTTGGTTTTTCTTAATACCCTGATTCGTTGGCAGTAATAAATTCATTGTGATTCTATTTTTGGCCATGTTTAATTTGTAAAAAGCAAAGTTTTACAATTTGAGCAGGTGAGGATCTGAAGAAGGATGATGGATTGAAAAAATTTACATCTAGGTGAGGATTTGTTACCATGTTTAATATATCGGAAGCAATTGTTTTGCATCCATGGGTTGCTCTTGTTTTTCTTCCTGCACATTCATGTAAATTTCAATTGTTTTAATACGCTATCTACAGTTCTGTATACAAAATTCATGTAAATTTCAATTCACTATTGGAAAACCTAAGGGAAAGGCAGGGGTAGATCTATGCACATGGGAAGGAATTTTACTGCCAATCCAGGGGAAAGAATTTTGTTGAGAGGTTCTTAAAAGAAGTATGTGACTATGCATAAGAGAATTTATTCTTTTCTTCGATCAATTCCAGCAGAACTCAGTAGATTGGTAATGGTTTGTGAGTGATTTTTTTAATTGATTTGACTGTACTCAAAGTGTTTGACAAAATTACTCATCCAACTATTTTTTATTTGATATTAAAATTGTTTAAGTGTAGATGAAAATTGCTCATCATAATTATAATTAGAAACGCGTATGTACTTAACATAATATCATTTTTTCTATTGGAAGAAGCGTAGATGAAGTTCAGTTTATATTTCTTCACTTTGAACTTAATGGAGTTGTTTCATTAACTTCTCCTTGAAGATCCATTTAATTTCGTATATTTTTTATTTGACCATTGTATTTGTAGGGTCAAGATTGTGCAAAAAGTACCTTGTCTCTCACTAGTGTCTTGCATTTGCTATGGACTTAAATTACTTTTGTCCTTCTTCCCTATAACTGTAGTGCTGTATTACCTCTGTTGTTTTTTGACAATCATGCTTAGACAACCACAAGTGGAACGTCAACACAGGATTGAGAAACTAAAGATGTAGTAGTGGTTGGGATGGTCCCATAAATGGAATTGAACTATTGCAGAAGTGAACGGAGGAGGATGACACTAAGCAATGCGAGTAATTCCATTGCGTAAGGTATTTTCTACTGATGAATTGTTCTGTATTAGTTGCCTGGAATTAATGTGGTCGTGTGTACCAAGATAATTTTAGGTCGCTACTACTCATGGGTTGTTAAAAGAGCTTGGAACATACAGGCAGTCAAGTCAATTTTCTGAATTCAGCACCTGTGCCTGTTTTTCCATCTGATTTTATGTCATTTAGGCACCGAATTTGATATGAGTTTCTTCTAAGAATCTGTAGAGTGTTGTTTGTTCTTTCCAAAATGATATAATATGTTTAATTTGCAGACTTGTAGAATTAATTTTCACTTCCTTATTGATGGTTGTAAAGAAGCGACAAAAGGAGCTCGTCCGTACTACTAAGATGATGTTGTTGATGTTGGCTTGTGACGATCAGTGGTGCTGATCATCATTTTGGCGGCCATATGCTCACCTGATGGACGACGTTAATCAAATCATTTCTACTTCTTCCACCATGAGGTAATTAATGAAAATTCATTATTTTTATCCCGTCGATAATTAGAGAAACCTAAGAAATGTAATTTCTTATACTTGCGTAGTCTGAATTTCAATAGTTTGTTCATAATTGCTTTCTGGGAACTCAAAAATATACAGTATTCTCTAGCGGTTCAGAGGCCTTTATTTGATCAGAAGGGACCTTAAGATAATTCTCTTTCTAAGAGGGTCGACATTGATGCCAAACAGGTCAGACAAAAAACCAAGTACTCCAGTTTTCCAGATTTCCTAGAACTGACATGCTATGTTTGAGAAGCCATAATTTCTAAATTAGAGAACAAAATTAAGCATATTATATCATTTTGGAAAAAACAGATAACCATCTACACATTCTTAGAAGAAACCCATACCCAATTCAGAGTCTAAATGAACTAAATCACACGGCAAAACTGGCACATGTCTTGATTTGTAAATTGTCGATCTTGACTGCATGTACATTCAAGCTGTACAAACCATAACTTTGAAAAGGTGGATGCTCCCAACCACTATTTCCACCATGAGGTAATTAATGAAAATTCATTATTTTTATCCCGTCGATAATTAGAGAAACCTAAGAAATGTAATTTCTTATACTTTAAATGATCTGAATTTCAATAGTTTGTTCATAATTGCTTTGCCCTTTACTAGGGGAACTCAAAAATATACAAGATTCTCTAAGCGGTTGCAGAGGCCTTTATTTGATCAGAAGGACCTTAAGATAATTCTCTTTCTAAGAGGGTTATTCGACATTGATGCTAAATAAGATAGAAATATATATACAAACTATATTGAAGAGATGTAAGATTCACAAACTCGTTCAAAAATTAATTCTTTTAACAATAAAACCAAGTACTCAGGTTTTCACAACAGATTTAATCATAAATTTCCTAGAATCAATGTTGGGGACATGCTATGTTTGAGAAGCCATCCGAAACAACGACACAGATGAAATTTCTAAATTAGAGAACAAAATTAAGCATATTATATCATTTTGAAAAAACAGATAACCATCTACACATTCTTAGTTTGAGAAGAAACCCATACCCAATTTGAGTCTAAATGAACTAAAATCACACAAGCAAAACTGGCACATGTCTTTGATTTGAGAAATTGTCAAAAACACCGTACATTCAAAGGCGTTGTCAAGTGCAAAGACATCAGACAACTCATTACTTATGCGCACAGAATGTTGGCCTCTAAACAGCTGTCCGTGCAGCATCTCGCAAATAAATTCTATTCTAGATCTCAGATTTCATAACTTATACAAGTTTATATTTCTACGCACTCGTCCAAGTAAAACTAAACGTTTTATAAAGCTATAAAGCACTAGAGGAAACACCAAAGACATAATTAAGAGTGGCAACAGTTGAAAATCATTAAAAGTTAAGTTTAAATTATGCATTTGCTTAAAATATTTTTGATTCATCACTTAGGCCCGTTCATTTATGAATCAGCAAAGTTTTGTCTCTTAGTGTATTACTTAGGAATTCTTTGCACCGCCCCTCAACATGTTCATTAACTGTCATAAACTCGTACGTAGAAAGCAAGTAACATGACTGTCGAATTCCCACCAGTAGCATCTTCCCTTCGTTTTTATCAGCACAGCATGTACTCCTTTATGGGGCACATTTTCAAACATGTATTTTCAGAAAAAATGACTTTCATAATGATTCTTGAAGACATACTGGAGTGTCTTCACCGGTATTAAGCTACCATACGGTCCATACCTACCATAACTTCTTACTTCGATGCTAAGTAGTTGGACAATTTGACTATCATTTTTCTTCTAAAAGTTTTTATGTATTTTGTTTAGCATATATTGCTTTTTATCTCTTGTAACTGAAGGTTAGATATGAAATCAAAATGGTAATGTGATTTTTTTTCTTCTGTGTATAAATGAATTTATATTAAACACTGAAGTGAAGGTACAAGGCTAATCTTAGTCTGATTTCATGTTATAAACTTTTGATTTAACAATGATTGAGCATTACACTTATAATCTCTAGGATCCTGGTGATATCATTGTTTCTTTTTCTTCTTGTACAGGTGCACAAATGAGAATAAAGAGTCCGTGTTGCAAGAATTTGGGAAATGTGGTGTTATGTTGGATTATGATTATTCTGGACAGGGTAACTGGGTGCATATTCTTTTCCAGGTTCCTCCCTTTCTTTATCTCACCTATATAATTTTTGAGTTACTTTCATGGATAATTTATCTTCCTCTCAGGTTGCTAATGACTGGTTTTTAGGAGGTGATTTCTTACTTAAAATTATCTGATGTATTAATGTTGGCGCCAGGAAGTTAGCCTGCTTTGTGATATTTTATCTATTTTGGTTTGCCAGTTCTTGTTGGTTAACTACATGCGGTGTAAAATTTTGGTTTCCTTCTTTCCATGGAATGGCAGGATTTGACTGCACAGTTGTTTTTCTTCCACAGATTATTGCTATCAAGGACATTATACGGCCTCCGCAGCAAGAGTCCTTCGATGATGTGTACATTTTTTATGAGCTGATGGACACTGATCTTCATTAGATAATACGCTCCACCCAGCAATTAACAGATGACCATTGCCAGGTTTGATCCTTCAACCTTCTGTTAAATTTTCTTAGCTAGAAATGTGATATTATACCTCGAAATTAAATAAAATGAGATTAATAAGTGACCTGTAAATACTGCAGTACTTCCTATACCAGCTATTACGAGGACTAAAATATGTACACTCTGCAAATGTCTTACATCGTGATCTTAAGCCCAGAAATTTATTTCTAAATGCTAATTGCGACCTTAAGATCGGTGACTTTGGATTGTCAAGAACAACTTCTGAAACAGATTTCATGACCGAGTATGTTGTCACTTGTTGGTATCGGGCGCCTGAGTTGCTCCTTAATTGTTCAGAGTATACTGTTGCGATCGATATTTGGTCTGTGGGTTGCATACTTGGTGAAATATTGACTCGAGAACCCATGTTTCTAGGAAAAGATTATGTTCATCATCTGAGGTATGATTTGATATATTGTTCCATTTTCTATTAACATTTTTTGTTGTTTTCAGCACCATTTACGCGTACATAGTTTACTCTCTTTTCCACCTTCTAAATATCAATTACTTGTCCACCTGCTCCATTCAGTTTTAATTTTCCGTGATTGTTACTCCTGCTGTATATCCTGTGGTCCTACCTAAATAGCATGGCTTGTTTTAAACGTTTTAGTTTCCAGTCAATCATGCACTCTCTTCTGCTTCCCACCTGTGCTTATGGCTTGGATGTGATTTATCCTAGGTTTCATACCTCAGATAGGTGCATCTCTGTTTGAGGCAACATATTTATAAAAGAAGAAACCCTGCTTTGCAGGGAGATGGAATTGCAGGGTGGTTGCTTGGCTGTAGATAATGGGGATAGTTCGAGTTGCTGCTGTCTTTTAGGAAGGAGAATGCTCAGGCTTACAACCTGCAGTGAGATGGAATTGAATGAAGTTGTTGATCCTGCATTGAAGCTGTGGAGAGTCGATTGATACAGGGAACGGAGGGCAAGTTGCTGGTGCTCGTAGTTCACAGAGGTTGAAATGACTGAGAAGATGGGATAAGGTTGATTGAATTCGAGTATTGCATATCGAGAAGTGGAATCAGGAAGAACAGGAAGATGAAGGACTTGATTTGATCTAGTTTGTCAGAAGATGAAGGTACAAATGGTGAAGTCTTACTTTCAACATAGTGTTGAAATTTTATTCTTGTAATCTTGTAATAGGAATATATGATTTCCAACTTAGTTTTAGAAGATTCTGGACTTGGAGCTCGTAGATTTTAGATAATTGAAATTGTAAACTGAATTCACTTTTAAATAAAAAATGAGTTTTAAATTCACTATTAAATTCTGTTTTGAAGCCATTATTAATTTAATTCTGATTTAGTTTTTAGTTTTTGATTCGGTTGAATCAGCTTTGGATTCAGCTGAATCAATATCAATTTTTTTTTAATGAAATATCATAAGAAAAACTACTTTTTCTGACAAGTAATTATTGATCTACTGGTAATGAAAGTTGTTTTTTCAAAGAATTCAACCTTTGCCAAAAACAGTCGTTTTGGAAAAAACTACTTCTAGATTCCAACTGATGGACACAGTCGTTTTTAGTGATATTACTTCTTTTCCTGACAGTGGTATAACTTCCATTTTCCACTAGTGAGACCATGGTGTTAGAAAGCCAAGCAGTACATGGTGTTGAAGAAAACATTGGCATGGATACAACTCCTACACGTATGTTTAGTCATTTGCAGCCTGACATACTGACTCCAGGTGGTGGTGTGAACATGGAAGTAGTTAGGCAAACGAATATGTATACCCCAATTGCCTCAACCTCATCAGCATTTCAACCATTCCAGCAGCAATATCAATCACACGTATTTCAAGATTTGTATAATGTTCCCATACCCCGTACTCCCATTGCTTAACAAGGTTATGGTGACTCTGATGAGACTCAACCACCAAGTGAGTCTCAAACCGGCACCATAACTAATTTGTTGAACAACTCTATGGATCTAGAAAATGCTGGCAATTGGATCTTGGGTCCGGGAGGAAATAGACAAGGAAACGAACAAGGAAATGAGTAGTTTAGATGTTTTCTTTTAAACGGACAAGGAAATTAGTAGTTTAAATGTTTTCTTTTAGTTGATATGTGAAATGTAATTTTGTTTTTTTTAGATTAATGGAAACTATATTTTAAATTAATATTTAGATTTACATTTCATTAAAAATTCACCTTGAATTTGAGTAAATATTTAGTTGATATGCGAATTAGATCAACTAAAAAGTTACCTGAGCAATAAAAAAAAGATGAATTTGACTGAGGAATCACTCAGAGTCGATTTTGTAACAGGAATAATAAATACGGCCACTGCTAAGAAGTTGCCTTACTAAGAAGTTATACCACAACTATCAGACCATCCATTACTAAAACAATTTTCTCTGACTGGGTATGTGGAAAAATGCCACCATGATCCGTGTTGTTTACTCTTGAGTCAAATCCACTTCGGTTATGCGAGCACTAGGCATGGTGAAATGAATTTGAAGTTGGGTTGGAATTGATTGAAATCAGGTTGGGAAATTGTAGCCGTTAGATGAAGATCTGATGAGCGATTATCATATTAGCGAACGATAGCTTGACTGTCGCTGGCGATTTGAAGACCATCGAGAGATTACATGACCATCGAGCGACCAAGACTCTATCGCTCGCTGGAAACTCTGTCGTGTATGCCTATATGCCAGAAATAACATATTTGGCATATGAGTTTGGCAGTTTGGCATACCCATATTGGGTGCATATATGCCAAATATCATGTTTTGGCATGTGCATAGGAATAGGCCTAATAAAAAAAGAACCATCTTTTGGGGACTACCCAATAAATGTGGGGGACTACCCATTGATATAAATGTCCACCCTACATTATAAGGGATATCCTAAAATGTGGAAATGACTAACCTACCCCTAACATATAAATATACATTACCACCTCCTCCCATCACCACCACCTATATATATAACCACCTCCTCCCATCACCCCCGCCGCCCACCACCACCGACCACCTCGAACCACCTGCACAGCCACCTCTATATATAGCTTAATTTAAATCATTAACAAAACAAAATCAAAATTATAACAAACCCATTACTTGTCATTCGTTTTTGGTTGCAAAAATGAGAAGTAATCATTAAAATGAGTTTAAAATGTAAGTTGCAGAGAGAAGTTCGGCTAGGAATTATGTGAAAAACTTTGTCGAACTAGCCGAACTCAACTTTTAGTGGAGGTTTTTCTTTTTCCAGAGAAAAGTTCGTTTACGTCACAAAAAGTTCGGTTTTGTCGCAAAAAAAGTTCGGTTACGTCGTAAAAAGTTCGGTTACGTCATAAAAGTTCATTTACGTCGGAAAAAGTTCGGTTTCGTCACAAAAAGTTCGGTTACGTCGCAAAAAATATTCGGTTACATCACAAAAAGTTCGGTTACGTCGCAAAAAATATTCGGTTACGTCAAAAAAAGTTCGGTTACGTCGTAATTTTTATCTCCTAACCGAACTTTTCTCTGAAAACCTATATATTGAGTTCGGTTACGTCACAACTTTTTTCATTTTTTTTCCTAGCCGAACTTTTAGTTCGATTACGTCGTAAAAAAAAAATTCCTAACCGAACTTTTCTCTGAAACAAAAAAATCCATTAAAGCTGAGTTCGGCTACCTGTGTTTTTAGAAAGATTAACTGAACGCAGATGAGTTCGGTAACCTGTTCTTCAAATGTTGTAGCCGAACTTTGTTAACCAAACGCAAATCAATTTGTAAATTGTTCATTTTTAGGAATGTTTTGGCAATTCAAGCACCATTAACTAAATTTGAAGTATCCATGAGTACCCAAAACATCATACTCTTGTTGTGGCTATTAAAGAAAAAGATCTAAGGTATCATCACATGAATCACTCATATCATAATTACTAAACTCAAAAAAAGATTTTTGGGTTCACCCATCTTCTTCTTCCTATTTTCTTCTTCTTGTTCTTATCTCTCAAAAAAAAATGTTAAAAACAAAACAATCCAACTTATAAAACACTAATCACTAATCAGTTTTTAACTAATCACTAATTAAGTTTATCATCAAGGGTAAAATGGGTATAAAATAAAATTATAAGGGGTGACCAAATATTACTTCTAATATCCTCCCCAAAAGCATATGGGTAGTCCCCCACATTTATTGGGTAGTCCCCAAAAGATGGTTCTAAAAAAATGGGCTCCCTAGTTGGAAATACTAGTCATTGTGGATGGAATTCAGTGTTGGAGAGTTTGAGCCAGGGGCCCATAATTGGGTGGCCCGTGTATATGCAGATCAACCCTTTAATTCAAAGGTGATAAGAGCCTAGTTAGTAAGTTCGCGAATGATTCGCGAATTTTACCGTTTTATTCGCGTACGTTTGCAACTCCGAACCCAAGTCGCGTATTATGTGGCATTTCCGGATTATTCGCGAATCGTTCAGGAATTTTACGTATCCCGAATCCCGAATGATACGCCCGCTTAATTCGCCATAAATTCTTTAGCTTTTACGTTTTTAAAGGCCCCACTTTTTGGGGTTTACTGCCTCCCGGGCATATACGACCCAATATTAGACGTTGTTGTAATTTTTATGAAATAAAAATGACTGAAAAAATTTGAAGGTGAAGGTGAGAGAGATCTCAAACTCACTGACCAAGCATCTAAACCACTATACCACGTCTTCTTGGATGACTAATGTTGTATATATTATTAATATTATCATATTAATTTTATTTTTTCTTTAAATAACTCACACATGCATAAAAATTGGTCGATGACCTTATAAATATAAATTATTTAGTATATATAGATACCGAATTTTCAGAGCCGAACTCACATTTATAAATCGAATTATACACGTACGTATGCCGTTCCGAATTACTGACGAATCACGTCCCGTTGACCGAATCTGAATTTTACAAAACCGTATAATACTCGTACGTTTGCCGTTCCGTACGTTTTCCGAATTCCGAATTGCTTACTAGGGATCGGAGAAGAGATGGGAGTTTCTGTGGAATTGGCTAGAGCAAATGAAGGTGAACTGTCTAGTGAGGATCTCAAGAAAGTAATTGAACAAGTAATGGATAGTAGTAAAGGAGATGAAATGAGGAACAACGCAATGAAAATTAGAGCTGCAATGAGAGAAGGTATTAGATGAAGCCGGTGGTCATCAGAAAGGGTCTTCCATTAGTTCAGTTGATGATTTTCTTGCAACCGTGATTCCTAGTTGGATTGTCTAGGTTTATGATCCCCTTTAATTTTCTTAATAAATGATCCCTTTGTGGAGTTTCTTGTAGAAGAAAAAGAAAAAAAGCATGAACATGCAACATAATGGATCAGAAGATAGATGTACAGAAAGAAAAAGATTTTCTTTACTTAAAAATGGTGGTGCTGAGGGCTATTTCATACCAAAACAGGTATTCACCAAGGCTTTACATCACCATTCAAGACCCGAGTGGAACTGATTTGAAGACAGAAAACATATACAGGCAAAATGCATAGAAACTTGCTGCAATCCACTGAAAACGGAAAAAAATAACACCAAGCATTACAGGGATGCATATCGTTAAAAACACTGATTGGCTGAAGTACTATTATTTCAGGTCAAGTAAGATAGGATTGGCAATGTGAACAATCAATCCAGGTCGTTCAGTCATATTATCAACTATTTTGCTGCCATTACTGCTAACTACCTCCAAATCCAAGCATTGTATCATAGCAGCCAATACTGCTGCTCCTAGTAGAGATAACCAAATCCGAGAACACATGCTCTTCCCAATACAAAATGGCAGAAATTAAAAATGTTGCTCCCTAACATCCTTACTCTACTTGTTCGACACTGCTCACATTTTCACCTTCAGGTATCATAAACCTCTGGTTGAAATTCTAAGGGGCTTAGGGTTCCTACTGATAGACCATACATTCACAGCCAACCTGGTTTCAGCTAGAATATTATGGACTCCTATTACGCAATCTTGGGTGGATTCTAGAATCATGGGTGCAGGAAGGTGAAGACGAAGCGCTTCTTTAAAGATCGCTCGAAGATTAAGAAGATATGGCAAATCAGATTCATCCACCAACCTAACATTCCTACCCACAACTGGATCTATTTCTTTCCTAGCTTTCAGAAGCATATTTGGATGATTAATGAGCTCCCCTAGCGCCCATTCAGTAGAACCAGCTGATGTGTCTGTCCCAACTGTCATCATATCTAATTAACCGCAAAATTAAGGGAGACAATATGTGATTGAACTAGTGAATCTATACCACTTCATAAAATAGCTAACAGCTAACTAACTTAAGCATGGCCAAGTCCAATAGCAACTCGCCCCTTTATGTGCTAAAATGACTACAGAGGTTAGTACTAAAAAATAACAATTACGGAGTATTAGAAGCATATCTAGGAATGCGTAAGGCAAGGGAAGCCTTAACAAGATCTCTAAGAAGTTTGACCTCTGAGTTCATATTTTTTGATACATCAAGCAAGATATCCAAAAAATATTTCAACTTCTTATTACCGCCCTCACTATTCGCCTTGCTTCTTACTTCTTCACGCTCCTTGATGATTCTTTCAAGCAAAATATCATATCTGCCTCTTATATCAGTGGATTTTTTAAGAGACCCTTGTAAATCAAGGGTTCGTAGAAAGCCAAACATATCAGAGACATTGAACTGACCAGAAATCTATGTGACCTCCCTAATCAGAAAACAAACTTCCTCTCCCCTCTCTTTACTTGCAGAATACTTGATACCAAGCATCATTTGAGTAATTAGGTTACTCGAAAGCTTCACGAGTTCTTGTGAAACATTAACTCTTTCCCCATTGATTGATTTCTTGATTAACATCTGAACTAAGCTCTGAATCTCGTCTCATCGAATGTGGCAATGTTGCTTAAGAACCTAGACACCAAGGAGCTCTGACATTATTACTTTCTTCATGAAACTCTAGACAGTTCCGAAAGAAGTGAAAGAAAAGCCAGCAGAGTTGTAAGAGAGGTAATCAATCGCGATGGTTACAGGAGGTGAAATAAAGGTTAGTTCATTGGTCATAAGACACTCATTGGCTAATTCAAGAGAGGAAACAATGATGCATGGAACAGAACCTAGAGGAAGATGGATCAACGGACCGTATTGGATTGCGAGTTTGTGAATAGACGGTAAAGGACAATATCTATGAGGTGCATATGTCCAATGATCGGTAATCCTATCGGACTAGGTGAGAGTCTAGATCCTACTAGATTTTTGAAGGTAAAGACAGTCCCAAGCAGAACCAACAAAGAAAAAATGAAGACAATTGCATTAAAAAATAGGTTAAGCACCATTACTCCAATCAACCCACATCGCACTGTGCCTGGGACTTGGATCTCTTTGCCTGTCTGTTTATTTCTCTATGTATATATCTAACCTTATAGAGGAACTACTGACAGCAAGAACAAAAAAATGAACTCGATATGAGAAGTTGAGAACTACATAAAACTAGTTCTATCAAGAAAACTTCAAATATTAGTGCTTCTGGAAGGTAAGACAAAGTAGCATACCTTCACAGGATTATGTATAATGTATTTTTCAGTTTCTCAGTTGTTACACTAAATGAGAATCATTGCCGCACTCAAATCTACCACCACCATTATAGATTAAACAGAATATAATACATAAAGGAAGCATAAAGGATAAAGCTAAGTTTATTTCAATCCTATTAGGCAAAAAATTCCTTCTCATCTTCAACAAAGAAAAAACAGGAATAACAACATCAAACAATCTAATGTAAACAAGGTTCAAGTTGGCAACACTGAAACCATTAGAATTTCCGATATTAAGTGTTCCTAATGTCTCGTATATATTCATCACTTGCTAAGTATGCAAAATTCATTTAAAGAACAGAAACATAAAGCATCTGAAAAGGTCTTACCAACCTCAATTTCCCGAATGACCCTCCATATCTCTCGTTCAACTAGTCTGACTATCAGCCATTTGCGAAAAAACCTTTGTAGCCATCATGTTATCCTCGAAATACCGATGATAAGGATGATCTTTCGGAACCAATTTCTGATACTTCTCAAATGATTTTGCAGCTTCCTCCGTTTTCCTCAGCAAAGTATAAATAATACCTTGACATAAATAAGGTCTAAAATCTCTTGGCTCCTCTTTAACAAGCTCTTGATACACATTCAACGCTTCATCATAATTCCCTTCGATCACTCTAACTTGAGCAATCAACAATCTAAAATCTCTTACATCTTCTTTCTTATTCTTCTCCTTCTTACATTTCTCCATTGCATTCTCAATTCTCTTCAACACATTCTGTAACTCTCCAGTTTCCGATTGCGACGCCGCCATCACTAACCCATGATATGCTTCGACAGAGAGGGGATCTTTGGACAAAATTTCTTCAAACCCTAATGTGGCGGCTTCAGCTTCACCTATTGAACTCTGCAAATGAGATTTCAGCAAAGGCCATTGAGGGTCAGATGGATCAATTTCTATCAACTTATCGAGTATCGCCACGGCTTCCACCACTTTCTTATCCTTAATCTTGTTTTCCATTAGTAATTTCAAGCTTTCAACATCATTAGGAAGTGAATCAATGGCCTGTTGTTTCTCACTGATGGGATTTTCTTTTTCTTCTCCCTGAGCAATCTTTGTTTCTTTTTCCTCGGTTTCTTCGATAGATTCGAAGGTCTCTGGAGGAATTGGAGCTGCAATTGAGGGTTTAGTGAATTGATTCAAGAACAGTGAAGTGGTGAAGATGGTGACACATGTGGTTTTGATGATTGATGAGAATGGGTTTTTTGGGGTTTTATCAAATTGGGGATTTTTGTTGGAAGAAAATGAAGCTATGAGGGTTTTGTTTGATTTTGAAGGGGTTTTGAGTGAAATTGAAGAAATGGGTTTTGTGAATTGAAGGAGATGATTGTGATTGTTGGATGAGAGATTCAGTGGGTGTTGATTGAATTTTGTTAGGGATTCCATTTTTGGGGGGAAGAGAGAGGAGAAATGAAGCAAAAGCTAAAACCCTGATCCTGATGAGAAGATAAAATGATTTTGGGGGAGTCGGGAAATGGATTGGGGACTGAATATCCCATTAATACTGCAACTGACTAGGCAGTCAAAGTCAGTCAAAATGTCAAACGAAGAAATTTGACTGTAACACTCTGAATGAGCTGCGAAGGCATGAGGCGGATGTTTATGATATTAAGCGTCCGACCGGTTAGAAAAACGTATTCCCTTTGGAGCAGTGCTATCCCGCACGACCTTGCGGGATGGCTTCCCGTAAAAGCGGCTTCTAAGCCGTTAGATCACTATATCCCATAACTAAAACCCATATCTAGACACCTTGAACCCTTTAGGAAAAATGGTGGGTCCTGAACTGAAAGTGGTGGGTCCTAAACTGAATGCAAATCTAACCGTTTATTTGCTCATCCAACGTCTTAGAAGCCGCTTTTGCGGGAAGCTATCCCACAAAGTCGTGTGGGATAGCATTTCTCTTCCCTGTGTCCCTAAAAAGATGAATTATTTCAAATTTGCACTACTCTTAAGGTAAAGGGTAGATCGGAGAATTCTTAAGTATTTTTTACAATAACTAGTAAAATTTAGAAACTATTATAGGGCCTATGGCCCATGGCTGTGTGGTCCATCTAGTTACCTAGAGTTTACCTTTACATATATATATAAAGGATATTGTATCCATGTAACCCTATTATCCTGATCAATAGAAACTTCTCTTCGTCTCTTTACTATCTCCATATTTTCCACTGCAACATGTTATCATGCACGACTCTACCAACTGGTGCATTTTTTTTCTTCGTTCAAGATTGGTTATGGATTATTCCTTGAAGATTAGAGTGGTTCTGATCCTATTTGTTTATCATCATGGATGCGTTGCCAGGTATTTCTTTTGAACAAAGAAATTTCGTTTTCGTAGTATATATTAGGGTTCCACAAACCTGTGATTATATAAAATAGATATTTCACCGTTAGATTTTCATGAAATTTTAGTATGTTCAACCAGATCAGTGATTACTAAGTGTGTAAAAATTTCAATCACATCGGAATACGATGTAATCTCCAAAACTGGATTTTAATGAATCTGTGTACGTTCAGGAAAACCCTAATTTATAACAGCATAGAAAAACGTGTGTTTTAGGAATTAAAACCGTTAGATTATTCTGTATTTTTTCTATGTGTTACATATTGTTCTCCTTAAAGCACTGTAAAATTTTAATAAAGATCCAACCATAGGAAATACTCCAACGTACGTGATATTTCCAGATGTGTCCACAAAATCGTTAATTGAAACAGTCATACGGAAACATGAATATATTTCTATCTGTCCGTTGGATTTTGTTGAACTTTTATTATGTTTGGGAAAACATAGTTTTGACGAAACTGTAAAAATTTCATCATGATCGGAAAATGATGCATTTGTCTGCGAATCAGAATATTTGAAAGAAGAATTTTTCAATTTTTAGGGTTAACTATATGTTTTGACTATTTTACTTTACATATTTACCCTTTTATTATCGCCACATTGGCTCACATGCTAATAGTTACATCATTTCCCAAAAACTTATTAACAATGGGCCTGAATACTTCATATATAATGTACCATACCCTTCCCACCAAGGAGATGTTTATATTGATTAACCGGATGACCTTGTCAACCCAATGGAAAAATAGGGGTCTTGACCAAATAATTGACCCAATGGACGGGTTTGACTAAACCAATTCGACTCTAATTTGACTTTTTTGACTCAGAAGTACTTGAGCTCCATTAAAGAGTCTATGATGTAGAAGTATGTGTGCACAAGTATAATACTTTCATCATAAAAATCTTCAACTTGTAAAGATACACCTTTCAAAGAGGAAGTCATGCCTTCAACATTTCCAAGGCGACATATTAACTTCAGACGATGTAATGCTTTGAAGGAAGTTTGTCGAAACATTCATTTTCCCCCAAACTTGAATGTTCAATGGGATGTAATCCACTTGTTAGACTATAATGAGTCAGTAACTTTGACAATGATATGTTGTAATTAAAATCAAACCTTACTTTTTGTGAAAAGAAACTCACAAAAGTTGTCATGAGTCAGAGATGTAATTCTGGATCCAGTAATAATGATACAAAGTAAGTGTATCTACCTATTATGGGACAGAGATTAATTCTGACACATATGAATGAGAGTTGAAAATATTGGTATAAGCATTTTACTGAGAATGGTACAAGTGTTGTGATGCAAGTATCATATATTAGTAGTCAAATATAAGAGATATATGGAGTTTAAAGGAAAACGAACTCACTGTATTCTTGGAGAAGGTCATAACATAGTTAGACGTCAACATTAATGGAAACAAGAACTTTGCCAATTTTTCTTATTATTTATCTTTATTCAATCGAATTCGTATGGTTAGATTCTATATTTTGCATTATTTGATCCTAAACTATTGTCTACATGATAGTTTGACCGATATTATATTAGTTAAAATAAAGAAGAAAAAAATTTTGCGAAGAATTATATCCATTGTATGCTCTTACGGAATGAATAATATATCATTTCCATGAGACTGAAATTCTCTAAAGCACTTGATATATACTCAAAAGTACTTGAGTTAAAAGGATCATTCGTACATTATGATGAAAATTATATCATCTTCATGAACTGTAACACTCTAAAGTAAATGAGATATTTTTTCTTTTGTTACGTAATAAGGCCACACCACTTACTACATGAAGCTTTTAAGGAAATATTTTAAACTGCTTGTTGAATTGTTTCCTTATATAATACCATGTGATGATTGGGTCATTACATGTAATAGCCGAGCGAAGGAATGCTCAATCTTTGTTTCCTAATTGGTATAACGATTAAAAGTTACATAAGCTCTATAAGAACTGAGAGATAATCACACTTTGTCAAGTTCTTACGAAATTTGTGCGAACGGTTATTGTACAAAAATTCATTGTGAGAATGGGAATGCATGTATAAATTGCCTCTAATTAATGTGAAAGGACTCACATTTTAGAGAAAATAATGAGCCAATTAGTCTAGTGAACTGTAAATCACTAATATTTGGATAATTGAATCCAGATCATCACCGACAATGTAATGTTGAGAATTGACTCATTCAGGTTTTGTCATAACCATAAAGACACTTTGGTTGTGATATGATGTGCTATTTTGAAACATTATTTTATTTGAGTGAACAAGAAAATGGGAATTACAAAGATTGAAAGAATGCAAAGTGACGACATCTCTCATAATCAACTCTTTCTAAAGTACTAGAAACACCACCTCCCCTCCCATTATGCTTTTAAAGTAATAAAGCATGTAACTCATTTTACAAAGTCATTCTTTAGTAAAAAGGATTGAGACCATCCTAAGATGCAAATGATAAACAACCCATTCTTTCAAAATAAACAAGGTGATATTTGTGAACATATCCATGCATAATGCGGACCATTCAAGTGATTTATGGCTCTGGTGGATGATTCAAAGTGTTGAATTAATTATTGTTCACAAGAAATTATGCGTTTTTGAAACAATATTAGCACTTATTATATAATTTAAGGGATCACCGACCTTGTCAATACTAGATATTTACATCAAAAAGACTTGATGAATATTGCATGTTTAATAGGATCAGTTTAGAACATCCTCACCCCGTGGTCTCGCAGAGGCTACCATCAAAGGTTACAGATGGTATCTAAGGATAGGTTATGCGTAACAACCTTCCTATAAATTCTTGGGGGATATGCAATATTACACACATCTTCACTTATTCGTTTTAGACCCACAATTGGTCAACTATTCTTTGCATACCGGTTGGTAACTGGATATAAGCCTGACATTTTGTGTTCTTACGCATTTTTGGTTGCACTATTTATGTGCCCGTACGAATCCACATCGTACTATGATGGGTCATCAAAATGATTAAGTGACTATGTTGGACAAATTTCCAACGACTTTCCGCATTTTAAAACCTTTGGCAGGAGATTTCTTACCGCTAGATTTGCGGGTTGTCATTTTAATGAGACAGTCTTCCCGTCGTTAGGGGGATATAAGAAAACGTAATTTTTAAAGGAACGACATGAATTGTCGTGGTGTGTTCCCACTGTGTCTCATATTGATTCTTGTACTTTACAAATGTAAATGTGAAGTGACAAAGAATAATCAATTTTCAGAATACACTGATGTCGCTAAAGTGACAAGATCACACATACCAACTGCAAATATTCCTACAAGGTTAGAAATCCTCAGTATGGGTACACCATAGACTAAGGTGTTGCAACTACACTTGGTGGAAGTGTAGTTGAGGCCGTGGCTCCATAAAGGAAGATGGAGAGACCACCAGGTTCGATCAATGCTCACCTAGAAAGGAAGTAGATGAGTAAGGCACAAACCTAATTTATATCATTAATGAAATCATCTCATTTGATTGTCTCTGACTATGTCCATGAATCAATACTGGGGGACGCTCCGAAGTTTTAGATGATTCCAGTGAACAATGAAATCATGACGGATTATGAGAATGCACATGAGTCAATGGAAGGATCGTGCGTGCACAATGATGATATAATCCATAAATAGTTTCTCCAGAAGTAGAGAACAATGAGATCGAACCATGTTTTATATTGATTAATTTCAAATAAGCAACATATTTGGCCTACACAATCCAGGTAGAACTTAGTTCTTTAGCAAATATATGTGTATTTGGTGTGGTAGTGCTAACCAACCAAGTGTAAAGCCTATTGGGCATACATAATTAATTTGTCATAAAGCATAATGAGAAGAAAGTAGTCTTAAAGTACAAAGACTCCTTGTGGCGCGAGTTTTCTCACAAAGCCCTGGAATTGTTCTCTTGTAATGAACGTTATAGAGTTCCGTTACTTAGTTACCTAGCTTGGTAATTTCAAAAGGACTTGAAATGCAGCATATGTATGTGGTTGTTACGTATCTCTAAAAGAATCAAGAGATAAAAGATATTTACAAAAGTACTTGATAGACTTTTGTTTCCCAAATAAAATGACTCTAAACCACGGAGTGCGTTTACAGTTAGATAAAATGTTCACTTATAGATTCAAGCAATCAGGCGGATGTGGTATACACGTCTAAGTGGCTATTTGATTTGGAGGGGATAGACAAGTAAGTTATTTTTCCTTGGGTATTCATAAGAAAGTTCCTGATTTGGAATTGTAGCTATTTATGTTTAAGGTACAGACATGATGTGCACTCTTGATGTAATAAGAGACCTTAAAAGCTATTTAAAATCCGAATTTGAGATGAAAAATCTAGGGAAAGCTCGATCGAATACTGAGCTTGTGGTATATTATTCCACCAGTTTGCATATGTCTAAAGTTGTCAGGAAATTTAACAAAGACATGCATCTTGATAGCACTCCCATGATTAGCCAAGGTTCAAATGTAAGTAAGTAACCATTTCATCCAAAGGAATATGACGAAGATGTGTTGGGAGATGAAATTCCCATATCTAAGTACAATAGACGCATTGTTTTACTTAGTAAAAATAATGTACTCGATTAAATTTTACATCTCAGGGAACTTGTTAGCTAGATATAGCTCCGCGCCAACGCAACATCATTGGAATGGTATAGTGAGTGTAATCATGTACTCAAAAGTAACCATTGACATAAATTTGTTTTATCCCTACAAAGACATTAAAAGGAATGCCAATGAAAGTGCAATCCAAAAGTTGTTGATTATGAAGGAACAATAATCTCTTCTCCAACGAAAGTAATCAGAGGGACATATAGTGAGATTATTTCCAAGTCATTACTAATATTCAGTTTCGAAAAATACATGACTAAAGGAACTGTCTGGAACAACTCTGAAAGTAATCAGGGGGAGATGCCGACATCAGGGGGAGGATCCAAGGATATGATGTCGACATATTTTACTTCGAAATTGAAGTTGTGTTGTACTCTTTTTCCCTTCGATCGAGAATAGTTTTTCCCAAAGGGTTTTGTTACTCGACAAGGTTTTTAGCGAGATAACACTAAAACCATCAAGTATGTTGAACGTTGAAGACATAAAGATGGTGTTGATATTACTGAAAATATCTGAATCAAAGAAATGAAATGCGATAGTCTGTTAAGCAACATAACTTCTAGAATCAACAATCGAGTTTTATAAACGTTCAAGTCACCAAAGTAAAGTGTAATAAACTCCTTTTGACTGCATTAGACTAGAGAAAATTGTCTGACATCAAGGGGAGCATCTAATGGCGTGTTGAACTCTTTTCCTTCACCGAGGTTACTTTTTACCACAGGGTTTTGTTGCTCGGCAAGGTTTTTAATTAGACAACAACAAACACCGGGAATTAACTTCCCAACTAAGGCTATTGTCTTTTCCACAAGGATTTTCAGCCTAAGAAGTTGTGAAGAAACTAATCAACTTCAACGAAGCAAAGTGATCATCTGCAACAAATCACCTTTACTTGCATCTGACACGTTGTACTCTTTCCCCTTCGTCAAGGTTTTGTCCCACTGGGTTTCCTTGTCAAGGTTTTAATGAGGCAACATATTTGAGTCCATTTATGTTCTAAGTTTGCTTAATATTGTACTCCTTTTCTTTAGTTCAGGTTTTGTCCCTATGGGTTTTTCCGGATGAATTTTTAACGATGCAATTAACTTAGACCCGTCGATCTTTTAAGATCGCATTGCATGTGACGAACTACATGTAAAGTATGAGACAACATGTGAAGTAATACATGTGAAGAGTTATACCAAGGTTTTGTCCCATTGGATTTTTTCCTTATCAAAGTTTTAATGAGGCAATTGATTTCGGCACAAGTTATCAAGGAGGGAACGACATTTGAAGAACAACATTCAAAGAACTATATGTGAAGCACTATGTATAAAGTTTTGTTATTGAACCGCACAAGGGGGAGTGTTATAGGACCTATGACCCATGGATGTGCGGTCCATCTAGTTACCTAGAGTTTACCTTTATATATATATATGAAGGATATTGTATCCATGTAACCCTATTATCCTGATCAATAGAAACTTCTCTTCGTCTCTTTACTTTCTCCATATTTTCCACTGCAACAGAAACGATTTATTTCTCAAATTATACAATGAACATTCTCAAACTTTATACCATTGAAAAACACCTACGTAATAAATATAAACATGATTAAAAAGGTAATTTTATAAATATCTCATTGTTTGACTATATGGGTCATTTATTTAAGGACAAATTTAAAATTAGATAGGTCATATATTTAGTGACGGAGGGAGCATATTTCAAAAATAGTATCAAATCTTCGTTCGAGTCCGACATGGTTGATCCGATCGCTATAATTTTGTTTTTATACTCTTATGCAAGCCAAGTTTGACATGGTTAATCATTGTAGATTTGTCACTGCTGCCACTATAGTACAATGATAAAATCATTAGGTGGTGATATGAATGACCTGACGAGAAACTCGCCAATACCAAATGACCTGGGATGGAGGGAGAGGGTGCAAGTGTGGTCACTTGCACCCTCTAGATTTTTGAATTTCAGAAATAAAGGCTTGAGTTTTATGTAATTTAAAAGTGTTGTGGGTGCAAATTATACGAGTATCACAAATGGAGTCAAAGTTTAAATGACCCGTTTGGATATTGATATAGCTATGATTGATCATGTGGTGAAGATGTTGTTATGGGGTTCAAAGTTGAGATAAATTAGGATTTTGGTATGTTTTTTGTCGTGAAACCAGTTGAACAAACTTGGCATCAACAATGAATTTTTGGGGGTTTTGGTTTTCGATCGCAGTTTAAATGGGTGATTTTTGGAGTCACAAATTGGTTGATTGAAAGAGATGTTTACTGCAAAGTAGGTGGAAACAATTGTCATGGTGATGAATTGTATCTTCTGGAGTCGCAGAACAGCTGAACCCTCTAGGAAATATGTTAGTAGGGATTCACAGAGTTTTTCTTACCAGGACATTCATGGCAGCTGCAGTGGACACAAAGAAGGAGAAGAGAAGAAAATAAAAGGCGGAAGAACTCATTTTTTGGGGCCCTTGGCGGTGATTACAAAATTATTTAAGGGGTACATAAAAAATAAATCAAGTTAAATAGTTAGACACGTCATCATATAACTAGTCAGCGCAGGTCAATGTTGGTATTTAGACCAAAAGGCTGGACAAATGTTAGACCAAACCCAGATTTTGGTCAAAATCTGAGTAATAAAAATCAAATGACCCATATTTTCAACTAGCAGTAAAATATTTCTTTAAAAATATAAATAATGGTTAAACAATAATACAATATCTCATTTACTAAGAAAATGCGCTCGACTCTTTCACGGCTTATTCACCTTATCTAAACTTTTTCGTACGTGCATTTTTTTCATTGGGCGAAATAAAACAAGCTCATATATAAAATTTTAAATCTATGAAAGGAAGTTGCAGACAACAAACATTTGGTTGACATTCAATTTACAAATTACTTTGAATTCATATATATATTTTAGGATTATTCTTTATATTTTGCTTTTGCTTTTTATTTTTTATAGGGTTTAACAGCACGGGTGTTATATAAATTACATACAATTATATATGTTAGATTGTTTATTGAAAATTGCTTCTAGTCAAATTATTATGTTCTTTAAAACAGAAGCCCGGAGAACAGGGGATCATGTACACATACATATAAATTACATACAATCATGCTAGATTATTTATTGAAAATTGCTTCTAGTCAAATTATTATGTATTTTGGAACAGAAGCCCGGAGAACAAGGGATCTTGTACACATGTAAGATCATTTTGTAAATACCAATCTATTGTCAAATTATAATGTGTAATCTGAATAATCTTATAAGTCTCTCTTTAAGTTTATCTATCAAGTTGAAATCAAAATTCTATTTCCACTAATGTCTAAACCTAGACCAAAAAGTTGTGAATAAATGAAACCCCGACGACCTACGATAGCCAAATTTTCATAACCTGACTAATCACAAAATACAGGCGCACCCATAATTTCCAATCATGAAGTTATTGTAATCAATAAAGTTATCTTTAAAAATGTGTACTTCATCTAAATATACAATACAACAAATGATATTCAAGAAAATGATAGAAATTTCAAAAATTCATACATGAAACAATATAAAAAAGAAGGATTTTCTCAAATGTTGTTAGCTCAGAGTAGTTTAAGGTCACAGATGTACGTTTTGGTGGACGAAGATTGAGAGAAAATTGAAAGAATATTGAGCGTAACTATACTCTTGGATTTGAGTTTTTTCCTCTCCGCAATCTATATCTCCCTTCCCAACTTTTGATTTTTGTTTGCTCCAAAGTAAGGAATTAGAGTTTTAAAACCCACTCATCCTACCGAATGTGAGCGACATAATCAATTATTCAATTTTATGGGAAGGAAGGTTTGTTATTTTCAGTTGATCAATTTTTTCCATTTTGATTTAGACTTTTGAGATGGGAATAAAAGAATATGTAATGAATTTTTGTCAAGTTAAACGTGTATTCATGGGATCGATCGAAACTGTGAATTTACCAATTGGAAGGAAAAATCAGGACCGGTATTTATCTTCCTAACTTAGCGAAGCTTCATTTTATAATAATACTGTACAAATAAATAGGAATAAAAGTATGCATACCTTGGGTACATCCCTTACCATAACGACAAATCCCGATAATAAGTAATTTTTTGTGTATTGATTTTGACTTGTGCCCATTTGTTTGTTGTAATTATATAACGTGACATTTTGTGGTTTATTTTATTTTTTTGATCTTTAACGTATTTTAACCGAGTGGAATATTTCTTTGCTTCTACCATCCACTACTTCTTCTGTAATTGTTCTACTGTTCCTTCACCACCACCGCTTCTACCATCCACTACTAATGATTAATTTTAATTAGAGAAAACCACAACCATGGATTTATCTTTCTCGAGAATGCATCCTGACCGCTGTTTATCTTTCCTAACTTGTCCAAACTATGCTTTATATTCTAGATTTTTTATCATTCTTCATAGAAGCAAAATGGCTATCACAACTGTGTTTAGCTTTGCAGGAGAACTGTCAATGAATTTTTAGGTTGTAAGACCCATTAGATTCATCAAAAATTGTTTACCAAACACCTGACGAGATTCTTGGAGATGTTGTTATCTTCTTGAAAAATTACTTACTGATAATGTGAGATTCTTGGAGATGTTGTTATCTTCTTGAAAAATTACTCGCTGATAATGTTAAGTTTCCTCCCATATCTTATGGCTTTTCTCACAATATCTTCAATAAAATATAAAATTTTGTAATCCAGTAACAAAAAATTTACACTTGCCCTAGTTCCATTAGATTGTTAAAGGTTTATACTGCATTTTTCTTTTGTAATTGAATGTACCACTAAATTAAAGTTCACCAAGCGCATCACAAGTTACATGTATACATATATATATATATATATATATATACATGAAACTAGGTTTCAATACACTATTTGTCTTTTGGGTTACATAAAGGGTACATGCAAAACAAAGTATGAGCACACACACTCTTCTCTTTAATAACTTAAAATGATTCTGGTTTTGCAAGTATATGAACCTTCCTCTCATGTCATGCGGATGCGGTATATCTACCCCGAATAGGGTGACTACAAAACCGTTTTTGCATGCTCTTAGTAGCGTATGGATAGGAAATTCTAACTAAAAACATTTGGAGTTTTGAACCGATACAAAGTACAAAAGAATGGGCCAAAATTTTGGTTGTTACTCTTTAATCAAAGCGAGGTCTTTGTATTTTTGTTATTCGTGAAAGTGTAGATCAATCTATATAATACATTTGAGAAAACTAAACATCTAGAATCAAAACCTCAGTAAACTAAAATGTTGGTTTTGTTTTTTCCAATCAATCATCATGATGATAATAGTACCGTGACTATTTACCTTTAATAACGAGATTTTATCTGATCTTTGAAAACACCGGGGTACCAAAATATACCACCAACTTTTTGTAGGCAATCTGTATGGACAAACTCAACACAACTCCAAGAGTAAAAACTCAATCAAGGAAAGTGTCTAGAGTTATATATCCCTCTCTCTTGTTGTTAGAAACATTTACAAAATTGAATCCACGAACCTAACTACAAAGAGAGTTCTTGGAAGGTACCAAAGATCAATATCCAAATATTAATCAAGTCTTATCCAACTTAAAAATTTGGACCTAGATACTATGATTGATCAACGTATAACCTGTAATATTTCAATTATAAAGATAAATAATATATATAATACGGAAAAAGAAATAATACAGACATCAGAAATTTTGTTAACGAGGAAACCGCAAATGCAGAAAAACCCCGGAACCTTGTCCAGATTGAATACCAAACTATATTAAGTCATTACAGACACTGGCCTACTACTAATTAACTTTGGTCTGGAATGTAGTAGAGCCCGAATTCAGTCTCCCATTGATTCAGGTATAGTCACGCTCCTTACGCCTCTTGAATGCCAGCAAGACTCCGCGCAATTGATTCCCTTAGAAAGACACCAACTAAGAGTTGCTTAAACTTAATTGAAGACTTTAAACAAAATCTGCATCCCAAAGATTAAGCATATAATTGATTCCTGATTTACGATATAAACGGATGATAAGATCAAATGAAAGATCCAGGTGATGGAAATCGATAGCAACTTAGACAAAAGTCTGGCTATCCTCAAAATCCGGACTTACGCAACCCAAAGTGCATACTAGATTATTATTCACCTCATAAGTATAAAACTTATGGAATAAACAAAGTATAAAACTAAGAGACTTTGTTGATCACTATCTATCTTGATTAATGGAGCAAGGCTCAACAAACAATCAAGATCGGGATACTCGAGTTATCAAGATAAAAGATAACTGGACCTGGTTTCACGAATCCCGGTGAAGTATTTGTAGTCGCTAAACCCTAAAAGGGTTTATTGAGAGGACAACTTTATATACAACTAGGATACACCAAAAGTATTATCGGGATTCAAAGATCCCAGTTGCCAAGAGTTTCCCTTATATGGATATGGACTTTAAAGTCTATGTTGTTTTAGGTTTAAGCTAAGATAACTTTGGAACCAAGCAATCAAAATTCACTATTAGATGACTTTGAATCTTAATCACATATGCAAGATATACACTCTGGTTAGGTAAACTATACCCGAACCGTGTATAAAGACTATGTCCATTATGGTTAGCTGAAACTAGTTGATTTGGACTTAAAAGCTTAACACTCATTTTCATGTTCACTAAGACATTAATATTGAGTCACAATCATGTGATCAAATGAGTCTATTGTTCATTAGAGAATTGATCAAATGTAAATCACTTCATAGAAATAATTTAATTACACTTGAATCATAATCAACATAGTTGGTAACTGTATAAAGTACAATTACTTGGATTGTTCATGAATCAGTAGAGTCACAGTACGCGAACCGGTTTGCAAACTTAAATGCAAAGACCGAGTTCCAGAATTGACATAACTTTTGTAGCTCACGTACCAGTTTGCGAAATTTGAATTAATCTCAAAGTTTCGTAGTCGACAGAACTTTTCAAGTTCATGAACCGATTTGCAAACTTAAGACTTTTAATATCGGTTCCGGAGTTCACAGAACTTTTTCAGTTCATGTACCAGCTTGGATACTTAAATGGTTCTAAAACATAGAACTGTTTTTAATCGCATACCAGCTTGATTATTTGAACCTTGTTCCCTTACCATAGTTCCAAAATGGTTTGTATACAAATAAATATCTATCCGGACAATGAAACAAACAGATTTTCCCATGATATACATACGAATATGCATATCACACAAATCTGAAAGTCAATATATAGGCACTCCACTACATGTACAAATACATGTAATATGGCTTCATACATATAACAGTTTCCTTAGTTTGTAAGACTGATAAAACTACCTTGTATTCCGAATATAGAAGTTCTACATTTCTCTAAACTAATTTGAAACATTCTTGAATAATATCAATGACACATATCACTATTCCAGGCTATTTTCGAATGATAAACTTGAATCAAGATTTGCTTCTGAACTATAAATTATTCTCTACTGAATTCGATCAAGTATGAACAAATGTTCATTAAGATTAGTCATTGTTAGAGCATTGCTCAGTCGAACTCCCAAGCATTGTTATCTCAAGGTTGTTTATCAAGTTTAGTTTCCAAAACTATAAGTCTTGTTTTCTAGTCTACTTATAGCTAAGTCTCAGATTGAGGATAATAAGTGTAGTTGAGCTTTAGACTCCAAGGAGTTCATCAAATGAAGACGAAGAACTACTCAAGGGAACTTGTAAAACTTCGTCAACAAAAAATACGTGGAGACTTGAACTTATCTATCACTCAAAAGTTTATCTATTTTATCTCATATTTTGAGATAAAAGACGTATTGCAATATAGACTTCAATTATACATATTTGATATTTCGAACCGATTTTATCTCGCTTATCTATTTCTCGAAATATGTGTTGGTAAGCTTTCTCTTTAGCCAAGTTCATCTTTACTCGTGACGAAAGTCATATTGATTATTTCAATAACTTGAAAATCGCTTTGATGAGAATAGTTTGTGGATAACAACTATTTTAACATCCTCTAAGAAAGTTTCAATGATTAAAATGAGAGTTTAGAACAAGTAACCATGTTTGGATATAAACATAGTTTGTTCTCACATTTGTGTAACAGTCCAAAACCGAGAACCTAAAGTACGCGTACCCGTATGCGTACTGGAGGATGTTGGAAACCCGGGTAAGTATGCGTACCCATACGCATACTAGCGGAAGTTTCACGTCCGTGAATTTCTGCTGGAGTTTGAAGTAAAAAATAAACTCAATCTGGGTACTTAAGTATGCATACCCATTTGCATACATAAGGAGGTTACTTTCTAAAATCGGTTTGTTCATGAACTAAAACATTTATATAATAAGGAATGCAATCTTTGCAAACCGTGGCTATAATGTTCATTAATTGATTCCAGTGAATCAAAATCGATTTATCTTCGATTGTGTCTTGTATACTTCTATTATATCTAAGAAATTGAACAACTCTCTAATTAGTTCATTTGAGTCATTTGAACTAGTTATGGTAAAGATGAATAAGATTGATATGAAAGTGCTCATATGGCTAACCATTAGTTAACTATTGTTTAACAGACTAAGTGTACACGTTTAGGTATGGTTACTCAAACCTAAATGAATGTACATTTCATTTTTGTATAACAAGCTAAGTTCGATCTAACGGTTGAAAAATATTAGCTTGAATCTAATCAGGTTTTCATCTAACTGTGAATATTGAATACTTTGTTACCGAGGTAACTTAGATTGCAAACCCTGATTTGAAATCTATATAAAGGAGAACTCTAGCAACTGGGAAACCTAATCCCCACACCTTATTTGTAATACTAGTTGTATAAGGTAGAGTCGATTCTCCTTTAACCTTAGGTTTTTCATGAAACCCTGTAGGTTAACGACTTAAAGACTTCACTTGGAATGTGAAGCCAGGCCCAACTATTTTCTCTATAGTTGCGTGATTTTATCTTGTTTTTTTCTATCGTGATTGATTACAATCATAAGATTGGCTTGAAAAGTATTCACAAACACCTTCGTCTCATCGTTTGTGATTCCACGATATCTTCTTTTGTTAATCGATTAAGATTATTGTGAGGTGATTAATAATACTAGGCTATTATTCGGGAATATAAGTCTAGGTTATCAATTGGTTCATGTTCACCTTGATTTATCAAAAAGACAGAACAAAACTCGTTGGTATTTCTGTGGGTGGCAGATTTATCTATTCCAATAAACTTTTCTGTGTGAGACAGATTTATTTATTAAGTCTTCTACTTTGGGTTGTAGCAAATTTTAGTTGTGGTTGATATCATCTAAGGGAATCAAGTGCGTAGTATCCTGCTGGGATCAAAGACGTAAGGAGCGCAACTGTACCTTAAATCAGTGTAAGATTGATTAGGGTTCAACTACAGTTCAGACAGAAGTTAGCTTTGTAGTATTCTAGTGTTTGTAGCGGCTTAATACAGTGTGGTGTTCAAATATGGACTAGGTCCCGGGGTTTTTCTGCATTTGCGGTTTGCTCGTTAACAAAACTTCCGGTGTCTGTGTTATTTCTTTTCCGCATTATATTTTGTTATATAATTGAAATATCACAGTTTGTGCGTTGAATCGATCAATTGGTAAATCCAACCTTTGGTTGTTGATTGAAATTGATTGATCCTTGAACATTGGTATTTGGTACCGTTCAAGTTATTTATCTTGTATTCAATCACTAGTGGAAATCAGTAGTTTCGCGACCGACAAAGCAAGTCATTTAACTAGTATGTATGACTTGCTTTGTCGGTCGAAGAAAGGGTCGTTGTTTGAGCGTCTTTTTTAACTATGACGTGTCTCTGAGGGTCGTTGAAAATCTTATATCAACGACCGATTTTAATGGTCTATAATTTATGACTGACTTCAATCAGTCATAGATATAAATCTTCATATATAAAAAAATTGATTCAGATTGGCTGTTTGGCCTGACTGAATCTGACTGATCCGTCTGGCTTGACAGAATCCTGGTCTGACTGAATCCTGTCCTGAGTGATCCGTCTGGCCAACTAAATCTCTAATGAGACTTCAAATGACAGATAAGAAGAATATCAAACTCAAATTAAAATGACACTCAAATAATAATGTTGGACCAAATTCCATTCCATTAAATATTCATTCTATTCATTGTACAACCCATAACTGAATTCAGTTGACATTTAGTTTCAAAATCACACAAAGAGGATTCAAATCCTGAATTCACATAATACAAGTCCTAATAAGTTTTCTTAAAAGATACATGTGGAATCCAGCAACATAAAGAGCACAGTTTAACACAAAATGAAATTTATGTATGACCTTCTTTAGTTGGCACAAAGATTAAACTTTTGTTTGTTCCTGAACTTGAAAATATGCAATGATTTCAGAAACAATCAATCTATATCTCATCATTATTCACCTTAAAAAAGAACCAAAATTAGTACATGAAAAATATATTTTCCAGGGAAAAGGAAAAATATTTCAAAAATATGAAACAGAAAGATGTATCCACATTAAAAAAACAAAATAAAGATAACCATTACCCGCAAAAAACTTAATTCGCTTGGCCACATTATTATTCATGGAGTAATAAACATCGGCTAGGAGAAGTCAAATGAGTTCAGGATCAATACATGAGAGTCCTAATACAACATTTGTTGAAGAATCCCGAAGACCTGGAATTCCGCTGCAAGCTATCCCCACAACTAAGCCACTTACCTTCTTTAGAACTTCTTCCAAAGCGGACGAACTTGTTTTGTTCTTGGCCAAATCAGCAATCATGTTGAGAGCTGCTGCTTGAACTTTCAGACTTGATGATTCGGCAATAGAGTCCTCTGGATTTGTTAAAGCACTTATGTAGGGAAGTTGAAGAGATGTTTTTGACTCACTGAATGACGGTTTCTTATAGAATGGGGATGTGCTTAATAGTTTCTAGAAGTGGTACCCATCTTGGACGAAACGACGAGAAAAGAAATCGCCTCCACAGATTAATACTACACCGCTTACGACACCTAAGCATCTTCTGGTTGCCTGCCAAGATAGGATATAATAAGTTAAGATTGGAAGAATGCATCAAGATGGTATATAGCTCTGGACAGTTCAAAGTAAAAATAAACTAGCAATGTTAAAAAAAAAACAATAAGTTTGAGATTACTTACTTCAAGGTTCTTATTCTTAACGCAAACAACTAAGTAAGGCCAAATTTTGTTCACTGCAGGAAGCAATCTGTTCTCATCATTTCCTTCATCAACAGAAGCATCCATATTGTCTTGAAGATCATAAAAGCACAGGAACTAGATTTCCAGTTCAATTGATTCTTTTGTTTCTTTCTCATGCCACTAAGATTCTTCCACTTTTGCTAGTGCAGTAATCCCGTCCTGATATGCAACAACTAATTAGTTATTAAAGAAATTAAACATGAGTACAACTCTCATAGAAACAAAATTACCTCAACTAAGTTTAAGGCTAGCAAGCATGTTGCTTCATTGACCGAAGCCAGCTGAGGTGTTGCAGCTTTTAAACTAGATTCAACAACAGAGCCGATTGTTCTTCTATATCTTTTATACTCATTCAATTTAAGAAGCATCTTCTCCCACTTTTATAGATGCATATCAACTTCATCCCCGTTGGTATCAGCTGCATATTATGTTATTTAAGCACGTGTTAGTATAATTAAACCCCCATCATCTAACAATTAGGATTAAAAAAAAAAAAACCAATCTAGAAGACTACGTGTTAGTATAAGTTGATGTCTTTATATAAGCAGAATGTTTCTTTATCTTGTTAATACTAATGAATCAATCCTCTTTGTTATGCTTTCAAAAGTAATACTTTACAAGCCATATCCTTCATTAATCATAGTTGTGTACCAAAAAGGAATTACCCGAATCCATGGAAGAAATATCAATGGTGTTAGCATCATCAATATCATGAGACATGTGATTTTTTTGTGGTTGCTTTCCTACCGACTTTTTCATATTAGACACCTTCACTTTGACATACTTGGAATATGATTCCAATTTACCGGCCATTCCAATAGCCTCATGCTTTGATGCCTTGGAAATTTCGCTAACACCCTGCAGAAGATAACATTAGTTTGAAAGTATTGGTCAATCAGAGTGAAGATACTATGACTTAAAAACACATTATAGCTGACAAAAAAAAAATAATCAACCCATCCACGTAAAAATGATAGATGTGCAAATAGAAGTGGAAAATATAATGCCGTAACAACCTTCAAAAAAGGAATAGTTAGATTGGGGTGCTGATGTCTGCCAATAACATCAAGTTCCAGTGTGACATAACTCAACTGATGAACATAAAAAAATCAGAACTCAATCAGTTACGCATTAATGCAAACTGGAAATAAAGAGTTCGCGAACCAATTTATGCAATAACTTGAGCATTACATTTCCCAAAAATGAGTAAAACTGCCACTTTTAAATTTTCATGATAAAGTGGTCATATAAATTCTTGAAACAAGTGATTTGCATGGGAACTCTAAAAGTCTCATAATTTAAGTGTTATAAAACATACTGGTTCTTCCAATAATGACAAAATCTCATGAGCTACTCCAACATATGAAAGCATAGCATCAAGCACATTTGGAACATGGGGATTTAGATCTAAATGACGGAGTTGCTGACATAAAGAATCAATAATATAGTCTGCATTAGCCACAACCAATTCTCCAACCTGTCATGAACATACTAACCAACGTCAACCAGGAACCATATAAACTCGAAGATTGAACACATCCTGCAGAAAAGGTTTAAATGGTTATTATACAGAATTTAGTATTCACACTCTCGGATGCTAGTGTATTAGACGATAAAATAAAAGAAAACAAGCTTTTACCTGCAAATGGTACAAAATTTCATGATTCAAAGCGAGTTTTCCCTCAATTACAAGATCAAGATAACCATGAATCTCGCGAAGACGCGTACGCCATCGTTCGAGCCTTCTGATCCGCGACTGCAGGTCTTAGATTATGCTTTCCACTAGTAAACTATCCCTGATTGGTGAGGATTCTCCAACTGAATTGTTCCCCTGTAGTCAAACCATAACACTAATTAAAAACTAAGAACTTCCGTAAATATTGAATGCCGTAAACAAGAATTAATGACACCCTTTGCAAGAATAACTAGACTGATCTTCTGCGAACAACTAAGTGAGAACATTAAATTTATATGACCATTTCTCCAGCAGCCTTAAGATGCAATCAACAACCAATTAACCAACAATCAAATACTCAACCAACAATCATCAATAAACTTTAAGATAGTATATATCTTCGTACTTGGGATAGTTGATCTTCACTATACTTGACCGAGGAATGTATGATTGTCCAAAGTCATAATTCTTATATTTTTCAATCTGAATAAGACAACAGAGGACATCACCTTAAGAAATCATATTTCTAAGTATAAACTAAAAATAATCATAAAAGAAAGGGTTTAAGGAAAACAACAGAAAACAAAAGAAAACTGAGCAAGTTCTCACCATAGCAGTCACCTTAAGTAATCATAGTTCCACCACCACCAGAAGCAAATCTATTATCAATAATTCAATCCCTGAAAATAGTATTAAATCCATTAGCTATAAGTCAATCTAGAAGATGTAAACAAACTGAAATTCAACACCTTCATAAATGCCACTGCCACATTGTTTCATATCAAGATAAGATACCCATAACCATATAGTATTTTTATTTTACTACTAAACAAAGCTTTGATATCCTTTAACAAATTGTAAATTCTGCCAAGGAGGTAGAGGGCTTGCGTCGATACATTTAAAAGCATGACAGTTATCTATAGGCCTATCTGTCTTTGACATTCTCTATATATTTTCATTATCTCGTATACACATATTAGATCAGGATAAGCCAACCTTTTGCAATAATCAAAAGCTTCAAAAAAGTCCTATCTTCAGTTTCAAAACCTATTTTAAAGTGTAACTCCCACTCCAAGGAAAAGTCTATATCCTTGCTTCACACATCTAGTAAGCAGGAAACTAAAAATAACTATGTGAAACCAAGTACTTATCATTGCTTAATCAAATCAACATCCACAAAACAATGAACTCATAGTAGAAAAAGCAAAGTTCAAAAAAAAAAAAACATAGTTCAACCGCCACCATGAGGCCAAGATATCATTGATGAAACATAAATGATTTCAGTCAAATAAAATCTAACTATACCTGTATTTAACCACTTCAGGAAAACAAACACATCCCCATTCCATAAGGTCCTTCACAAATATTCATCCTCATTTTCAAAATAAACATTTAAACAAAAAATTGATCAGATCACCAAAACCCAAAAAGAAAAAATAGATCAAAACTTCACAAATAACGAAATTCTGCATACAACCAAACCCTGAATTCTTGATAACCAGTTACCACCTTCAGTTTCTTTCCCTATTAAAATCTCATGTCATGGAACCTAAGAATGACCCAAGAATCAACCAAAGGAAAACAGAAACATCATCAACTCATGATATCCGAATACCCCTAAATCCCAAATTGAAGAAACAAAAACAAATTAACCCACCTCAAAAAAATACAAGCAATGTAACGTGCAATCTAATTAGAAAATTGAGTCATCTTATACTTCATCACCACCACCACACCTTCAATAGGAACCAGTGGAAGTAATGTACAACCCCAATTAAGGAAGATAATACTTAATCAAAACTATTACCAGGAAATCAAAAGCTTTGAAAATTTACCCTAACCCTAAAATTAAAAATTAAATTTTTGTAATTGAACATGATGAATAAGAATCAGTCATAGATAGTTACCAAATTAGTCGCGAGAAGGATTTTATTACTGAAACACACACTACCATTGAAATCGATTATTTGTTTGAGGGTATTGACTTCTACTCCACCTTTCGGATCTGGAAAAATTGCAGAAGAAGACTATGAAGGTCTAGCAAATAATGAAAGAGATGAGAGAGGAAGTCAATAAGCATACTTGATCTCTATTAAACTTTCAGAGAAAAATAAAAGAAAAAAATAGAGATGAGTTGGTCTGCGAAAGAGGTGAGAGAGAAGGAGAAGAAATAGAATAAAGAGATAAGGTTCTTATGGTTTTAATGAGGAGATGAGGTATTTAATCACAGCTGTATGTCAATTATCAGACTCAATCTCGAGGAAATCTAACCACTGAAACATCTAGGATCAGCGGTCGCGACATCAGTAGTTGAAGAGGACTAATACGGTATTAAAAATTTGTTAGGCAACGACCGTTCATAGGGATCAAAGAACTTTTCCGTGTTTTTTTTAGATCAATGACCGTCTTGACTGGTTAATGGTCCGCTGACCGTCAACGAGGGTCACAGATGTGGGTTGAAAAAACCCTATTTTCCACTAGTGAATCAGGCTCGCAGATTCCTATTTGTTTGATTGCGGATTGAATCGAGAAATTGAGGTACAACTCTTTTATATACTTTTATTAAGATTGAGTCTAACTGTCTAGTTGATTCTCTTAAAAGAATATTGGAGATAGTCCATACAGATTGCTATGAAAAATATTGGGTGAGGTTGTTGTACCCCATATTTTTAATTGGTATCAGAGTAGGCAAACACGTTTAAGACCTCATAAGTCTGTGTTTATAGCGATCTTACTTTATGGACATAAGTGATATCTCAATAAACGTACCACCAGTCTTCGATGGCTCGAATTACTTATGGTGGAAAATTGCGATGGGTGCCTTTCTTCAAGAACGAGTTTTTCAATCATGGGTTTACGTTGTTAATGGCCATAATACTCTGGTTATTACAATAGGCACTGTAACTGTTCCAAAGGATATTGGTGATTATGATGCTGCCGAGATTCTTGCTGCAAAGCAAAATTCTGACAGATTGAATGCAATCATCTATGCCATTACCCCAGATCTTCAGCACCATGTGACTACGTGCACTCGGTCTAAAGATGCTTGGGATATCTTAGAAACCGTATTTGAAGGGAATACCTATGAAAAAGAAGCTAGGATTCAAAACCTATGTTCTGAATGGGAAAACCATCATATGGAAGATGAAGATTCATTTGATGAGTTTAATCACAAAGTGTCTGAAATTGTTAATGCATCTTTTGCATTGGGTAAGGCTATTCCTGAAAAGGACATTGTGATGAAGATTCTCAGATCTCGGCTATCTGGATACGATTCTAAGAAACACGCCATCGTTGAAGGAAATAACCTTGATGTGGTTTCCAGAAATACTCTTGTTGGGAAGTTAAATATCTTTGATCATGAGCATATATCCAAATCGGGAAAGGATATTTCTTTCAAGGCACAAAAAAACACAAAAATTACTTGTTGAAAGTAAAAGTTTTGGCATCTCTAATGATGATCTTTCTGAGACTGATTCTTCAGATGAAGATCTTGACAAGTCAGTCTCATTGATCACAAGACAGTTTAGATATCTTCTTTTGAATAGAAGTAAACAGTTCACTAGAGACAAACCTAAGTCATCAGTTAAACCTCATAATCGTGTTCCTCCTAAAAATAGGGATACTGACGATACTGATGACGAGGATATGCCACAGTGCTTCAAGTGTACATGTTTTGGTCATTTTTGCAAATGAGTGTACAAATCGTAGAAAGTACACTGGAAACAAAGGTCTTGCTGCAAATCTTGATGAAATGTCTGACCATTATGATTCTAATGAAGACGAAAAATCAAATGTTGCACTCTTCTGTGAAAATGCTGATTTTGATAATTGTAGCAATACTTTCATCAATCTCGATATTCATCCAAAAGAAACTTCAACCATCTTGGAGGATAATATGGATTTCTATTTTCTCACTAATAATTTTTCTTCTGTTTTTGCAGGTTCCACCATGTGTCTAGTAGCCTGCATAGATGTGATATATGAACCTTCCTCCAGTTTGACATGTGCTTATTGTACTCTCAAAAGTCATGAGTTATCAAAATGTTTCAAGTACAAATATAAGATAAGATATGTCAACAAACTTCAACAAAGAGCAAATTGATTAGCTAATAAACTGAAACTTGTTTAGAAATCGACTAAGGTATGTAATCACATCTCTTCTCCAAATAAGTTAATTTCCAAATATGTTTCTTGACCATTAGAAAGGTTTCGGTCTGAACAGTCCGGGAAACATAAAACTAGGAATTCCATTCAAGAAAAGTATGGTGGACAGATTATTGTTCACCCCAGCACAACGTAATTGTGTTGGTTAAGTGTCTTGTCTCATGTGCCTGGTTCAAAAGAGATAAGAGTTGGCACTTCACAGGCTTTAAAAGAAAAAAATGCGTGTTTTCTTTTTCTTTTGAATTGTTTCGGAATTCTTCCATCTTTTCATATCAAATTGATTTTGAAAAGATTTTTCTCTGTTATATCAATAAAAGAGGGGTATTATAAGACAATTCGGCCTACTTTAGGGCATGAGTTGTGCGTACGTGAATCCTTTAAGTGTATAAAGTTTCCGTAACCCTACTGTTTGTATTTTAAAATTACTTCTACCCCAAACACATATATTTGTATGATGATTTTGCTGGAAATCGATCCACTGGTTCAAACTTCCGATGGAATTATGGAGGAGGGGAGGTACCTGCAAAAAACCCTCTGATGCTTAAGTTAACAAGAGATTTTTCACAGATATTTTGATATGATAAGATTGCATACCTTCTTTGGTTGGTAAAACGTCATTTTATATGAAATGAAATTTCCGTTTCATTTCTCTAATTTCAAGATTGGCATGAATGGCCATAACTGTCCATGCATGCCTCCTGTCATTATTGATAATGCATATCTCCCTGCTATAATTCTCTTGCAAGCCTGCATGACTGCATGGTTGCATGGACCTGGCATTGACATCCCCTGCATGGCTCCCAGAATATTCCAGAAACTTCCATTATGGTTAAGGAATTATAATGGGGTGTGGATAATCAAAGGTGTAAGAGAAGTGGGTGTAAGCAGACGGGGTGTAAACATCCTTGGAGTAATAGGATTGGGGCACAAATATCCTGGGGCCATGGGATTAAGCAACATTGCGATGCACTGAATAGGGAGCACGGTACTAAGTAGCGACGCAGAGCACCGAATAGGGAGCACGGGATTAGGTTACTACGCGGAGCTCTTTATCGCCGCCAACTGTCCGTCCGGCTTTGGCAGCCGGTTGTTGCCTGAGAAGATGATCGTCGCCGGCGACCTGCTGCTGCACGGCGAGGGAGGAGATTAAGATGACGGGATGACGTTATGATGATGCTGGTGAGTGACGTCATACTGACGTATCCGACGGTGTTATCTAACGCTGTCGACGTTAACAGAATATTCCGTGAATATTCTGACGATGTTACAAACCGTAACAGAATATTCAATGGGTATTAACTCCTGCTTTCGTCAGTGCCTAGTCGGCTACTGACCGAGATGCTGAAGTTTCTTGTAGATGACGTGGAAACTCCTGAGTGGGACATTCTGGTGACGTGGAAGTGGTTGCTGACGTGGCATATGTTTATCCGGTTAAATTATTGACATTGTGGTGCTAACGTGGAAGTTTTCGGTTATATATTGATGACGTGTCACGTGCTGATGTGGCACCCCGCTGATGTGTCAGATCCCGATTGGCTAAGAATTGGTGACGTGGAGCGCTTATGTGGAACTTTTTAGCCTAACTTGGAGTTCTTGCTCATGGGCTTGTGAGTTGAGTGTATGCTAGTGAGGCCTAGCTTAGTTTGTTGCACATGGGCTTGCACATGGAGCCTTTGCAAGGCTTAGTTAGCTATATTTGGCGAACCAAGGGAAACACCTTAAGCCCAATGAACCTTTCTTAGCTAGTAGGAGGAGCTTTGTAGGCCTAAGTTTGCCAATTTCTTGTGTAGAATATTAAGGGTACAAACATCGCCCCCTCTTAATCCGTAACATGTTATGGGTTAAAAAGTTCGGCTTCCCTTTCGAATTTGCATTTTTCTGGAGTGTTACATAACTCGCCTCCGAGCGCGTTGGTCGGAGTGTTTATGCAACTCTCCCCCAGGGATGTAATGATTGCGTTGGAGTGTTACATATCTCGCTCCCAAATGGTTGAGGTGATATATAACTCGCCCCCAGTATGTTTTATGTCATGCTGCTTAATGCTCGCTCAAGGTTGCACCTTTCTGCTGCATTTTCCTCGCGCATGGAATGAAAAATTGAGTTTTTATGCTATCTTGAATTCGCTCAGGGGGGAAATCATGCTATTCAAGATGCACGTAGGGTTGAGATGTGTACATTTTCACGTGCCTGGACAGGTGAGAATGTTCACCACATTTGTTGTTGTCCCGTACGATGGGGATAAAATTGAGATAGGGTAAAAATGCTCAAACTGTGCATTGACCCTATATGCGAGGTGTCAGAGACGTTGCTGACAGTAGATTTGAATTGTACTGTTTTGTCATTTAGGACTGACTGCGGATATGATCATCCACCGCAGCTTATAATTAACACGAACAATTTTGATAAAGTATGAAAAACCAAAATAATGTTAAATTAAATTTCTGAAAAAATAACAAGATAAATACCTACTTCTTCGACAACAGCTGCCTCGTTAAAACCTTTGCGTGGAAAACCCAATGGGATAAAACCATCATAAAGGAAAAAGAGTGCAGTACAGCAGGATTTGAAATTACTCATGATGATAAAACTTCTTCAAGTGGAACTAATTCCACGGCTTCCATGGCCCACCATCTTGAGTACCGTCGAGGTTCTTTAGGTAGTAAGATCCACGAGATGCTGGTCTGTCCGCTATGTATGGACCTTCCCAGTTTGCTCCGAGCTTCCCACAGTTTGGTTCTATTGTGGCTGCTCGGGTTTTCTTCAAGACATATTCCCCTGGCTTGAATGACCGTTCTCTGACTTTGCGATCATATCTCAGCTTGATTGCATGTTGGTATCGACTAACTGCTGCAAATGTTTTTCTCTTGGTTCTTCCAGCAACTCTATATCTAAAGCCAGTATGTTGTCGTTTTTCCCCGATTTGACAGCACGAGTTTTGGTAGTCTTAAGATGTACCTCGGTGGGTATGACTGCCTATGTCCCATACGCTAATGTAAACGGTGAAAATCCAGTGGATCTATTTGGGGTAGTTTGATAGGACCATAAGACTCCAGGGAATTCTTCTGTCCATTTTCCATTTTCCTTCTCCAGCCGTTTCTTGAGATTATCCATAATAACGCGGTTGGTCGCTTCTGCCTGCCCGTTGCTCTGAGCATAGTAAGGAGATGAGAAATTTTGGTGAATATTCATGTTCTTGCAAAAGTCTTTGATCACTCCAGAATCGAACTGCTTCCCATTGTCTGATATTATCGCGTCTGGGATTCCAAATCTGCTGACGCTATTCTCCCATATGAATCTTTTCACATCATGTCTGGTGATGTGTACTAGTGCCACTGCTTCGACCCATTTGGTGAAATATTCAGTAGCGGCTAATACGAATTTAACGCCTCCATGATCTTTGGGAAGCGGTCCGACGATGTCCAATCCCCACATAGAGAATGGCCAGGGACTAAAACTGGATGTAATTCGTTGGCGGGCCTTTTCGGAATTGGAGCGTGTTCTTGGCATGTCACACATTTCTGCGCATTTTCTTTAGCGTCTTTATGCATGTACGGCCAAAAATACCCCTGGGTAAGTATCTTGTGCGCGAGACTGCGCCCTCCAGAATGGCTGCCACATATTCTTTCATGATCCTCTGCCAGTATCAGTTGTCCTTCCTCGGCTGAAACGCATCGCAAAAATGGCTCCAAAGCTACATGTTTGCGGTATAACATCCCTTCGATCATTGAGTATCTCCATGAATTCTTTTTCACCTTTGCATCAAGTTTCTCATCTTATGGGAGTTCACCGGTTTCCAAATACTGGATGTAAGGTTGACGCCAGTCTGCAACGTTTTTAACAAGATTTCCTGAATTATCTGTCACTGGACTGTCAATATACATATTGATGTTGATGTTTTGAGTATCTCCCCTTGCTGATGTAGCTTCCCTCTCGCCCCCACTGGCGTGTTTGAGAGCCGGAACAAAGTGGATTTCGGAGATGCTATATAACTCTTGGAAATCTACTACAATGAAACGGGTGGTATTAGTTTCGACTGCGGAAGAAATATATGCTAAAGCATCTACGTGCATGTTCTCCAATCTTGGTTGCTGCCCAATAAAGAATTGGGCGAACTCATTTGCCATTTCTCTCATATGATCCAAATACAGGGCCATTCTCTCTTTCTTTGCTCTGTAGGTCCCCGGAAATTGGTTAACTACTAGCATGGAATCAGTCACCAGCTTCACGTTCTTCTCATCTAACTATTTGACAGCTTTTAAACTGATAATTGCAGCTTCATATTCAGCTTCATTGTTTGATTCTTGGAAACCCAGAATGGTCGCTTTCTCGATCCTCAAACCTTCGGGAGTAAGAATGACGCATCCAACTCCAGCTCCACCAACATTTGATGATCCATCAGTAAATACGGTCCATAATGGTTCAGGTGTATCAACCTCCATTGCGGACTCGCCCCCAGTCTGATCAGTGGGTGACTCTATGGGTTTGAACAATTCTTGTTCTTCTCCAACAACCGTTTCTATATCGTCCACATGAAAATATGCCAGCAGTGCAGCCAAGGCGTGTCCCTTCTCTGAAAATCTAGTTTCGTACTTGATCTCATACGCCCCTAGAAAATTTGACCATATGGATAGTCGACTGGAATCATCAACACGTTCTAGGATTCTCTTCAGCGGGTATTCCGAGTAGACTACGATCTTCCTACCTTGGAAATAAGGCTTGAGGCGACAAGATGCATGGAAAAGTGCAAGTGCTATCTTCTCAATTTTCTTGTGCCGTGTTTCCTCCCCCATCAAGGATTTACTGACGAAGTAAACAGGTTTTTCATGTGGATCCGTAACAAATAGCACTGCACTCACATCATTCTCCGTTGCAGCCATATAAACTCCAATAGGTTGTCCAGTTTTTGGACTCACCAAAACCTGGGAAGTTGAAAAATAGTGCTTGATCTCATCAAAAGCATTTTTGCACTCATCTGTCCAACCAAAATTCACTGCTTTCTTCAAAACGTCAAAGAATGGCTTGAATCGATCCGACAAGCGAGAAATAAAACGATTTAAGGATGCCAATCGTCCCGCTAGCTTCTGGACCTCCTTCTTTGTTCTTGGGGATGGCATCTCTCTGATGGCTCTAATTTGATCTGGATTCGCCTCGATTTTTCTATGCGTCATTAATTATCCACGGAACTTTCCTGAGGATATCCCAAATGAATATTTTGCTGGATTGAGCTTCATTCGATATTTCCTCAAGATATTAAACGTCTTATGTAAATCAAGAAAATATGACTCCTTTTGTTCAGATTTCACTACCATATCGTCGATATATACTTTCATCGTCTTCCCAATCAGATCCTTGAACATATGGTCTACCAAATGCTGGTAGGTCGTCCCTGCGTTCTTTAGCCCGAACGGCATTACAATATAGCAGTAGGCTCCTCTATCGATCATGAACGCAGTATGCTTCTGATCTTCCTCGAACAAAGGTATTTGGTTATACCAAGAAAAACCGTCCATGAATGACAGTCTCTCATACCCTGAGGTTGCATCCACTAAATCTCTTATCCGTGGTAGCAGGTACGAATCAGTAGGACATGGTTTATTCAAATCAGCAAAATCGATACATACACGAATTTTACCATTCTTATTTGGAACGGGTACGATATTAGACAGCCAGTGGGGATACTGCACTAGTCGAATAAAGCCTTCTTCCAATAACTTTTCAACTTCTGAAGTAACTCCATCTTTTTTGCCTTTCGCTATATTCCTGATTTTCTGACGAACTGGGTGGAACTTCTCATCGATATTAAGCCTGTGGCAGGATACATTTGGATCTATCCCAGGCATCTCATCAAAACTCCATGCGAAAACGTCGGCGTTTTCCCTTAGCAACGTGATTAAACCATCACGTTCATGTGCAGGAAGATCTGCCCCTACGAACATTGTTTTATGCTCCTCATCTCCAATCTGGACCTCTATCAGTTTCTCAACTGTTGGGGGTTTAGATGCGTCCTCTCCCCTATATGATTCTGGAGGGAGAGGATTCTATAATTGCTATTTTTGCTCGACTCGTATGATCTGGTTCCCGCTGAATTTTGACTTCTTGTACTCATCCATTGCACTCTCGTGACACTTGTGGGCGGCCATCTGGTCACTCCTAACTTTCACGACTCCTTTAGGGGAAATGAACTTCAAACACTGGTGATATGATGATGTGACTACACTGATCTCGTGCAGCCATTCTCGACCTACAATCGCATTTTAGGGAGCTCGATAATCAAGTAATAAGAAATTACCCAAAACCGACATGTTGGCCACAGTTATAGGTATCTTCACTTTTCCAATCGCCTTTGTAACTTCGCCACTGAAACCGATAGTTGGATTTTCATCCTCCTTGATCAAGTCATGTGGAAGATTCATAGAGGAATAAGCTCCAGAAAACAACACGCTCACTGAGCTTCCTGTATCCACTAGAATCCGGTATACACGAAACATGCCAAACCAAGCAGTTATAACGATAGCATCATTGTGGGGAGCATATACACCTATCATGTATGCTTCAGAGAATTCGATCTTTGTGTACCCAAGCTCCCGAATTTCTGCTCTATTTTCACTGAAAAATCGATATGATTTGTCAAGTACCATTCTTTCAACTGCCTTAGCTTCCTCCTGGTTTCATCTTACGATGCCCTCCTGGTCATTGAATGTATCCTAGCGTGACTGACATTAATCACATGTGCGTTAATCGCATGTGTTGTACCAAATTGTCCAAGACCTTTCCCAAACTCCATTTTCACGTACTCTTGCAGATTTCCAGCGTCGATCATTCGCTGGACCTCAATCTGTAAAGAGAAGAAATTCTGGGTCTTGTGACCATGGTCCTTATGGAACTTGCAGTATTTGCTCCTATCACTTTTATCACGTGTCTCTGCTGGCAAAGGACGAGGGGGGCTCAAATCCTTGCTGATTTTCTCATATAACTCTGCAAGCTATATGTTCAATGGCGTCATCTTCATATCATGAAATTTATGATATCCAGTTTTCATTCGTCCACCTTGGTTCTTTTTTCGGCCTTCACCTCGATCATTGTGATGTCCGCTCGAACGGTTTTTCGACTTGTCCTTCCTCCTATCATTTGGATGATTGGATGATCTGTTAATATATCTCGTCTCTCGAGCTTTGGAATCGTATTCTACTCGAGCATATTCTCCCACTCGATCATACAGTCCTTTAAGAGTCTTTGGTGGTCTCTTGACCAAGGAACCGTACACATATCTTTGGTCGTACTGGTACGCCTTCTTGTAAACTTCGATGATGATTTGATCGTTGGCACCATCTACATCTACTAACTCTTGCTTGAAGCGTTGAGTAAACTATCTGATGCTTTCCTCCTTCCGAATTCCTAGAAGAAACAAATTGTGGCATCCCTTCCGATACGTCTATTGTACTTGTAGTGGGAGCAGAATTCTCCAACCAATTCATGGTAAGTACCGATTTACTGTGACAGGAGTTTGTTGAACCACTTAATTTTTCCTCCAGCCAGTGACTGTGGAAATATTTTTCACATCAACTCATCATTGTGCTGCTACAGAGTCATGGTAGTATCATAGTGTAACACATGCTCATCAGGATCACCTATTTTCTTGTCGAAATCTGGCAGTTTCGGAACTTGAAAATTCATTGGCGGTCGGAATTCTCTGGTATTCATCTTAAAAGGGGCTCCTGCCGATTGATGCAACTGGTCTATCTTTTATTCTCTGGAGTGCTTTTTCGACATTACTTTCTCGATCATCTTGCAAATGCGAGCTTCTGTTATTGCGTCCACATCGCCATCCAAGAAACTGTCTTCCTGCTCATAATCTTGGTCCTCTGTAATATGAGTGTTAGATCTCATTCTTTTCTTCTGGGGTCTAGTAGGTTCTTTTGCAGCTCTGCCTTGCTCCGAACGAGCATTGTAATCATGCAAAAATTCTCCATCATCGTGCCAATCTCGAACCTCATCCTCATCATTCCTGAGGCGTTTTGAACCGGTGTTAGTTCTGGCCACACTTTGCTGAGTTGCAGCTGGCCTGGTCCTTGCTCGGTGGGGTAGTACATGCCTTCGTTTAGGTAAGTCTCCAGTGACCAACATATTTTTCTATGGACGATCAAGATCGATTACTTCTCTGTTTCGGTTTGTAGCTTGCGGGCTAATTCTACTTCCAAGACGCTACCATACAGAACGACCCATCTGCTTATTCATATTATCAGTCTTAGGTTGAGACTTGTTCTCACGTTCCAATCTCAGGAGAGTGTTCTCCTTCTCTAACTCGTTCAGTCGATTACGTAACAATTATTCCTCTGTACTAGGAGTTTCGGTGCGTCCATCTCGCAGATCATGTCCATCGTCATTCCTCCTAGATAGGCTGTCGAACACATGTCTTCTGTTTCCTCGAGCTTGTGGGTGTTCCCCATCAACATCCATTCCTTCGTTATCGATCAATGGTTGTTTTCCCCTTATCCGATTTGGATTTGGAGTTCTGTCACATAAACAATATCAATCTCGTCCTCGATCTAAGGACCTGTTATGAGCATGATCTCAATCTCGATCACCATCTAGGGCTCTGTCATGATCACGATTTTGACCCTGCCTGTTTACAGCGGGTACTGCTAGGGATGACTGAACCTCAATTTCGTGTCTTTCAGCCTCTCTCCTGCGCTGTTGAGAATTGTTAACGGAATCGACCCTTCGTGTAGTTTGTTTGATTACTGCCATAACTCGATTTGGTAAAACATGATTATCTTTTCTCGAAAACCTTATTCGGCGCCACTGTTTGTATGGTAAAATTACTTCTACCCCAAACACAGATATTTGTATGATGATTTTGCTGGAAATCGATCCGCTGCTTTAAACTTCCAATTGAATTATGGAGGAGGGGGGTACCTGCAAAAAACTCTCCGATGCTTAAGTTAGCAAGAGATTTTTCACAGATATTTTGATATGGTAAGATTTCATACCTTCTTTTGTTGGTAAAACGTCCTTTTATATGAAATGAAATTTCTGTTCCATTTCTCTAATTTCAAGATTGTCATGAATAGCCATAACTGACCCTGCATGCCTCCTGTCATTATTGATCATGCATGTCTCCCTGCTATATTCTCTTGCATGCCTGCATGACTGCATGGTTGCATGGCCCTGGCATTGACATCCACTGCATGTCTCCTAGAATATTCCAGAAACTTCCATTATGGTTAAGGAATTATAATGGGGTGTGGATAACCAAAGGTGTAAGAGAAGTGGGTGTAAGCAGATGGGGTGTAAACATCCTTGGAGTAATAGGACTGAGGCGCAAATATCCTGGGGCCATGGGATTAAGCTACATCGCGATGCAATGAATAGGGAGCACGGTACTAAGTAGAGACGTAGAGCACCGAATAGGGAGTACGGGATTATGTTACTGCACGGAGCACCTTATCAATGTCAACTGTCAGGCCGGCTGTCGCCTGAGAAGATGATCGTCGCCGGCGACCTGCTGCTAAACGGCGACGGAGGAAATGAAGATGACGGGATGATGTCATGCTGATGCTGGTGAGTGATGTCACACTGACGTATCCGACGGTGTTATCTGACGCCATCAACGTTAACAGAATATTCCGCGAATATTCTGATACTGTTACAAACCGTAATGGAATATTCAATGGGTATCATCTCCTGCTGCCGTCATACTGACGTCAGCGCCTAGTCGGCTGCTGATTGTTTCCCATAGATGACATGGCAACTCCTGAGTGGGACATTCTGCTGACGTGGCAGCGGTTACTGACGTGACATATTTTTATCCGGTTAAATTGTTGACAATGTGGTGTTGACATGGCACTTGCTGACATGGCAGTTTCCGGTTATATATTGATGACGTTTCACGTGCTAACGTGGCACCTCGCTGATGTGTCAGATCCCGATTGGCTAGGAATTGGTGACGGGGACCGCTTATGTGGAAATTTTTATCCCAACTTGGAGTTCTTGCTCATGGGCTTGTGAGTTGAGTGTACGCTAGTGAGGCCTAGCTTAGTTTGTTGCACATGGGCATGCACATGGAGCCTTTGCAATGCCTAGTTAGCTATATTAGGCGAACCAAGGGAAACACCTTAAGCCCAATGAACCCTTGTTATCTAGTAGGAGGAGCTTTGTAGGCCTAAGTTTTCACATTTCTTGTGTAGAATATTAAGGGTACAAACATCTGCATTCCTTATTCCTTCTCTAAGAAACTCTTTTATCACAAGTTTGCTTGTAGAGCTTGTTTTGAGAAATTCCTCTCACAAACCCATATTATTATGGAGACTCCAAGCATCATAAATTTTAATAGAAAAGATGTTAATATGATTGTTAAGCCACCTATCATGAAGGAGAAATACAATCATGTTGTTCACTCAAATTTGAAATAAAAAAGGAGGAATGTGAGAAAATGAAGGGTTTTCCCTTCAAATATTCAGAAAATTTTTGGTGTTCTTGAAGAATTGGAGGAATTAAGAAATGAAGTACAACAAATAAAGGCTTTTGTGTTTAAGACTCTTGAAATTCAGAAGGCCCTGGTTCGACATCAGTCAAGAAGGTTTGTTGATATCAACTCCTTTCTTCATGAACCTTATGTCCCAATGGCTGTTGGCGATGTGGAGTTCAAGGACTTTAAAGAATTTTTCAAAGGTCTTAATGTCTAGGAAACTTCTTATGAGAATTTATTTTTGTGTTTTAAGAAGGATAACTAGGGTTTGGAATAACAATTATTGTGAGTACACATAACTATTTCCAACGATTTTCATCTTGCAATGTTTTTAGATTTATTTATTTGAACTCTAAAGTTTATTTGGAAGATGATTTTGCAGTATTAATCTTTATGGTTTTATATATTGCAACTTGTTATAGGATATGTGTGTTTGCGTTTATGAACTATGATTGTCCCATACGTGGTCAAAAGTTAAGTCTTTCATATGTCAATATGCAAGTATTGATAAAAGATTGAATAAACTTTTGACAAAAAAAAGTTAAGCCTATTATGTCATTATGCAAATATTGATGGAAGATAGGATGAACTTTTGTTTACAAAGATTAAAGTATAGCAGTAGTATAATAGGGAAAGAGAAAGTGGTAAAGAAATATAAGGATTCTATTGATAAGAGAGTTTTGTATGTTACATGAATAGATTATCCTTTATATACATGGAGAGGGGTAAACCAAAAGACTTCCGTTTTGGACCGTACATCCATGGGAATGGGCCCTTTAACACTCTCCCTTGTGCGGTTCAATAAAACTTCATATGCAGTGCTTCACATATAGTGTTTCGAATGTAGTTCTTCAAATATCGTCCTCTCCTTGATGACTTGTGCCGAAATCAGTTGCCTCATTAACACTTTGAAAGGGAAAAACCCAATGGGATAAAACCTTGGTACAACTCTTCACATGTAGTACTTCACATGTTATCTCATACTTTACATGTAGTACATCACATGCAATACGATCTTAAAAGACCGATGAGTCTAAGTTAATTGCCTCGTTAAAACTTCGTTGGGGAAAACCCAAAGGGATAAAACCTGAACTAAAGAAAAAGAGTACAATATTAAGCAAACTTATAACATATTTGGACTCAAATATGTTGCCTCATTAAAACCTTGACAAGGAAAACCCAGTGGGATAAAATCTTGATGAAAGGAAAAGAGTACAACGTGACAGATGCAAGTAAAGGTGATCCATTGCAGATGATCACTTTGCTCCGTTTAAATTGACTAGTTGTGGCACAATTCTTAAGGAAAAAAAACCTCATTGGAAAGACAATAGTCTTATATGGGAAATCACATTCTCGGTGTTTGTTGTTGTCTCATTAAAAACCTTGCCGAGTAACAAAACCGTGTGGGAAAAAGAAACCTCGGTGAAGGAAAATAGTTCAACAAACCATTAGATGCCACCCCCCCCTCCCCTCCCCTGATGTCAAACAATTTTCATTAGTCTAATGCAGTCAAAAGGAGTTTATCACACTGTACTTTGGTGACTTGAATGTTTATAAGACCATGTTGTTGATTCTGGAAGTTATATTGCTTAACAGACTATCACGTTTCATTTATTTGATTCAAATATTTTTAGTAATATCAACGGAGATCTTTATCTCTTCAACGTTCAACATACTTGATGTTTTTAGTGTTGTCTCGCTAAAAAACTTTTCGAGTAACAAAACCCTTTTGGAAAAACTATTCACGGTCGAAGGGAAAAAAAAGTACAACAAAACTTCAACTTCGAAGTTAAATATGTCGACATCATATCCTTCGATCCTCCCCCTGATGTCGGCATCTCCCGTTGATTACTTTCAGAGTTTTTATAGACAGTTCCTTTCGTCATGTACTTTTCGAAACTGAATATCGGTAATGACCTAGAAAATAGTCTACCATATCTTCTCCTGATTACTTTCGTTGGAGAAGAGATTATTGTTCCTTCATAATCAACAACTTTTGGATTGCACTTTCATTAGCATTCCTTTTTATGTTTTTACAGTGATAAAGCAAACTCATGTCAATGGTTACTTTTAAGTATATGATTACGTTCATTATACCATTCCAATGACGTTGTGTTGGTGCTGAGCTATATATATATCTAGCTAACAAGTACACTGAGGATGTAACATTTGGTCGAGTACATTATGCTAACTACAATAATGCACTATTGTATTTAGACAAGGGATATTCATCTCCCGACACATCTTCCTTTAGACGAATTGGTCATTTACTTACATTTGAACCTCGACTAACCTTGGGAGTGCTAGCAGGATGCATGTCCTTGTTGAATTTCCTGATAACTTTAGACATATGTAAACTGGTGGAATAATATACCACAAGCTCAATTTTCGGTCGAGCTTTCCCCAGATTTCTCATCTCAAATTTGGATTTAGAGTAGCTTGTAGGATATTTTATTACATCAAGAGCACCCATCATGTGTGTCACATCGACATAGGTAGATAGAATTCCAAATAAGGAACTTTCTTGTAAATACGCAAGGAAAAATACCTTACTTTTCTATCCCCTCCAAATCAATTGCAACTTTGGCGGGTATACCACAGCCGCCTGATTGCTTCAATCTATAAGTGAGCATTCTATATAACTATAAACACACTCTATGGTTTAGAGTAACTTGATTTGGGAAACAAAAGTCTATCAAGTACTTTTTTAAATATCTGTTATCTCTTGATTCTTTCAGAGATACGTAATAACCACATACATATGTTGCATTCAAGTCCTTTTGAAATTACCAAGCTAACTAAGTAGCGAAACGTTATAACATTCATTACAAGAGGACAATTCCAGGGCTTTGTGAGAAACCTTGTGCCACAAGGCGAGTCTTGATACTTTGAGACTTCATTCTTCCCACTGTGCATTATGAAAAATAATCATGTACGTCCCATGGGCTTTACACTTGGTTGGTTAGCACTACCACACCAAATCCCTGTATATCTGCCAAAGAACTAAGTTCAACCTGGATTGCGTAGGCCAAATATGTTATTTATTTGAAATTAATCAAAATAAAGCATGGTTCGATCTCATTGTGCTCTACTTCTGAAGAAACTATTTATGGATTATATCATCATTGTGCACGCATGATCCTTCCATTGACTCATACGCATTCTCATAATCCGTCAGGATTTCATTGTTCTCTAGAATCATTTAAAACTTCGAAGTGTCCTCCAGTTCGATTCATGGACATATTCAGAGACAATCTTGAAAGATGATTTCTTATGATATAAAAAAGTTGTTCCTTACTCACCTACTTCGTTTCTAAGTGAGGATTGATGGAACCAAGTGGTCTCTCCAACTTCCTTTATGGATCCACAGCCTCAACCACACTTCAATTGAGTATAGTTGCAACACCTTAGTCTATGGTGTATATCCCGTATTGAGGATTATATATTTGTAGGTAGGTTTGCAGCTGGTATGTGTGATCTTATCACTTTAGCAACATCAGTGTACATTATGAAAATCGAATATTCTTTATCACTTCACATTTACATTTGTGGAGTACAAGAATCAATATGAGACACAATGGGAACACACCATGAAAATTCCTGTCATTCCCTTAGAAAATACTTTTTCTTATCTCCCCCTAACGATGGGAAAACTGTCTCATTAATGTGATAACCCGCAAATCTAGTGGTAAGAGATCTCCTGCAAAAAATTTTAAAATGCGGATAATTGTGGGGAACTCAATTCCAACATAAATACTTAACAGTTTTGAAGACCCATCATAGTACGATGTGGATTCATAATGGCACATATATAGTGCAACCAAAAATACGTAAGAACACGAATGTCGGGCTTAAATCCTTTTACCAAGTGGTACGCAGAAAAGGTTTACTAATATTGGGTTTTAAAAACGAATAAAGTAAGATGCGTGTAATATTGCATATCCCGAAAGCAATAAAAGATAGGTTGGTAAGCATAACCTATTCCTTAGGCACTATCTGTAACCTTTGATGGTAGCCTTTGCGAGATCATTGGGTATAAGATGCTCTACATTAATCCTATTAAACATGCAATATTCATCAAGTCCTTTTGATGTAAATTCTCTAGCATTAACAAGGGTGGTGAGCCATTGCACTTTTCATTGCGTAATATGTGCTAGGATTTTTACAAAAATTAAACGCATAGTTTGTTTGAGCAATAACTGATTCAATGCATCTAATCATCCACCTGAGCCATAAATCACTTGAATGGTCCGCATTCTACAAGGATATATGTTCACTAACAACATTTTATTTCTTTGAAAAATGAGTCATTTACCATTTGCATCTAAGTAAAACAGGGTGGTCTCAATCATGTTTTGCTAAAGAAATACTTTGTAAGATGAGTGACGTGCTTTGTTACTCTTAAGCATAATGGGAGGGGGGAGGTGGTGTTTCTAGTACTTTAGCAAGAGTTGATTATGAGAGATACCGTCACTTTGCATTCTTTCAATCTTTGTAATTCTCATTTTCTTGTTCACTCAAATAAAAGGATGTTTCAAAACAGAACATCATATCACAACCAAAGTGTCTTTATGGTTATAAAAAAAAACCTGAATGAGCAAATTCCCAACATTACATTGTCGGTGATGATCTGGATTCAATTATCCAAATATTTGGATTTACAGTTCACTAGACTAATTGGCTTATTATTTTCTCTAAAATGTGAGTCCTTTCACATTCATTAGAGGCAATTTATAGATGCATTCCCATTCTCACAATGCATTTTTGTACGATAACCGTTCGCACAGATTTCTTAAGAACTTTACAAAGTGTGATTAGCTCTTAGTTCTTACAGATCTTATGTAACTTTTAATCGTTATACCAATTAGGAAACAAAGATTGAGCATTCCTTCGCTCGGATATTACATGTGATGATCCAATCATCACATGGTATTATATAAGGAAACAATTCAACAAGCAATTTAATATATTTCCTTAAGAGCTTCGTGTAATAATAAGTGGTGTGGCCTTATTACGTAACAAAAGAAAATTTATCTCATTTACTTTAGAGTGTTACAGTTCATGAAGATGATATACTTTTCATCATAATGTACGAATGATCCTTTTAACTCAAGTACTTTTGAGTATATCTCAAGTGCTTTAGAGAATTCTAGTCTCATGGAAATGATACTATTCATTCTGTAAGAGCATACAATGGATATAATTCTTCACAAAAAAGATTCTTTATTTTAGCTAATATAATATCGGTCAAACTATCACGTAGACAATAGTTTATGATCAAATCATACAAAATATAGAATCTAACCATATGAATTCGATTGGATAAAGATAAACAATAAGAAAAATTGGCAAAGTTCTTGTTGCCATTAATGTTGACGTCTAGCTAGGATATGACCTTCTCCAAGAATATAGTGAGATCATTTTCCTTTAAACTCCCTATATCTCTTATAGTTGACTACTAATATATGATACTTGCATTACAACGCTTGTACCATTATCATTAAAATGCTTATACTAAGATCTACAACTCTCATTTATATGAGTCAGAATTACATCTTTGTCCCATTATAGGTAGATACATTTACTTTGTATCATTACTACGGGAGCCAGAATTACATCTCTGACTCATGGAAACTTTTTTTAGTTCCTCATTTCCACAAAAAAATGAGGTGCTTTTAATTACAACATATCATTGTCGAAGTTATTGACTCACTATAGTCTAACAAGTGGATTACATCCCACTAAATATTCAAGTTTGGGAGAAAAATAGATGTTTCGACAAACTTACTTCAAATCATTACATCGTCTGAAGTCAATATGTTGAAGGTATGGTTTTCTCTTTGAATGGTGTATCTTCATAAGTTGGATATTTCTATGAAGAAAGTATTGTACTTGTGCACACATACTTCCACATCATAGACTCTTTAATGGTGCTCAAGTACTCCTGAGTCCAAAAAGTTAAATTAAAGTCGAATTGGTTTAGTCAAAGTTCGGTAAACTGTTTGGTCAAGATACGGTCCATTGGGTTGACAAGGTCATGGTTAATGAATAGAGATATTTTGTAAAAAGGTCGCATGTTTAGTGGCTAATTAGGGTATGGGTCTTAGAAGATGCAGTTGATGCATTAGGGTCGTTGACTAGCTGAAGACCGTTAGAAAATTGTTAGATGACTTTTTTTGTTTTGCTAAACACCTGGACTATCCACTGACTAGCGTTGACGGTTTAATATTATCAATATGTTTAGCTCTCTCGTCCATTTTCCATTTTTCTTCCGTTTCTATGAATACTTCTGATTCCACCTTCTTGTTTTTTTGTTTTTGCTCAGTAACATGAATTTTCATGTGAATTCTTCTCTTTCTTCCCCTTTCAAGTTCTATCATCTCCTTTGTCACCGCCACATCCTCACTCCCACCACTTCCATGAAACATCAGGTGATTTTAAAAATCAAAGTATCGTCACTCGTCAAAAGAACATTAATTTCATTTTTTTTTTCTTCCCAACACAACTCACCTATCAAACAATTAATTTAACACAGAACCAGAAAAATCAAAATTTAGAAAAGAACCAAACCCATTCATTAGATCACTCAGATTTATTTAACAAAAACATAGTTCTAAAAATCTTCTCTCTTTAGCCGTGAAATTCACCATTCACCCCATTCATAAACCCCAAACTGAAGAGAGAGGTAATTGTACTCCTGAGTTTTCAGTTCATAGATTCAAATCAACTAAACCAAAAGATTATTCAAATCAAACAATGGGTTTACCCGAACAAGTATCCAATCTTCAAAACCCCATCAAACCTAAGGAATTGTAGCCGCGGAGAAGAATGAATGGAGGTGCGAATTTGTCACCTAATCTTGTGCGTAAATACAATGGAGAAGAAGAAAAATATTTGCGAGAAGTCTTCTATTTTTGGTGAAAGAAGATATGCTTGAAAATGCAATTAAAGTGTTTGATAAAATGTTACTTTGTAGCTTGGTTAAGTATATAACTGGGTTAGGATATAATGTCAATTAACTATTTTACAAGGGCATTCTGGTAAACAAGTCAGATGGTCAAAGTTAGTCAACGACCCTAATGCATCAACTACATCTTCTACGACCCAGACCCTAATTAGGCACTAAACATGCGATCCTTTTACAAAATAACTCTAATGAATATAAACATATATGGTTCATTATATATGAAGTATTCAGGCCCGTTGATAATAAGTTTGAAACTATTAGCATATGATCCCAAAACACATCGTTAACCCTAAAAATTAAAAAAAGTCTTCTTTCAACTTTTCTGATCGACGAACAAATACATCATAGTCAGATCATGATGAAATCCGTACAGTTGGTTCAACCAATATTTCGCAACAAATAAACAAATTTCAAGGACATCTAACTTCCAAATAAAAATATATTCATGTTTCCATATGACTTTTCCAATTAACGTTTCTGTGGACACAACTGGAAATATCACACACTTTGGAGTATTTTCCATGGTTGGATCTTTATAAAATTGTTACAGTGGTTAAAGGAGAACAATATGTAGCACATAAAACAATTAAAGCATAATCCAATGGTTGGAATCCTAAACCTTAAGTTTTTTGAAGCCGTTATAAATTAGGGTTTTCCTGAACGTACACAGATTCATTAAAATCTAGATTTTGAGATTGCATCATATTATGATTTGATTGAAATTTTTATAGAGTATGTAATACCTAATTAGTTCAAACATAATCAAGTTTTATGAAAATCTAACGGTGACATATCTATGTTTTACAATCATATATTCGTGGAACCTTAGAAAATACTATGAAAATGAAATTGTTTTGTTAAAAAGAAATACATAGTGACGCATCCATAATATTATAACCATGAGATCCGAACCACGCTAATCTTCAAGAAGTAATCCATCACAGTTCTCGAATGATTAAAAAAATTGCACAGTTGATAGAGTCGTGTTGATGACGTGTTGCAGTAGTATAATAGGGAAAGAGAAAGAGTTAAAGAAATAAAAGGATTCTATTGATAAGAGAGTTATGTATGTTACATGGATAGATTATCCTTTATATACATGGAGAGGGGAAAACCAAAAGACTTCTGTTTTGGACCGCACATGCATGGGCATGGGCCCTTTAACATAAAGTCTATTATATGTCATTGTGCAAATAGTGATGAAAAATAGAATGAATCTTTGTGTATTCCGCAGTATTGATCTTCCCTAATCCATATCTTTATGTAAATACTGTGCGGCTCCGTAAGCTTTCTTATGTGAGCATTTCCGATTAATTTAATCATGGGTTCTCTTATGGTTAACTTAATTGAGATTTTTGGATGCAAATTTATGTTTCATGTGATTTGTTAATGTCCAAAGAAATCCTTCTTTTCTTGTAATAGTAAGGTCACTCTTGTTGTTCTTTCAGGAATGACATATTATGGGGGAGAGTTCTTAATTGAACTTGTGCTTAATTTCCAAATCTTTATGGGGAGTGCGGCTGTGGAATATTATAGGAGTTATCTTGTATCTTTATAAACTCCTTGATGAATGCATTTAGTTTCGGCTATACGATTGCATCTAAAAAAGTTGATACGTGCTTTTCTTTTGGTCATGAAGTATCTCTATGGAAATTTCATTAGGATCCCACTAATTTTCGTACCTTTGCCAATTTTATTGACAAAAAGGGGGAGAATTAGTGTGTAGTTCACACTACAAATACGTTTCCGGATCATTATGTTAGGGGGAGTGGTTTTCATATGAGATGAAGTATTGACTAAGGGGGAGTGATACATATCACCATAGTATTGTTGTCAAAGTTGTGATAAATTGAACTTTGATGTTGTGTAATAATACTATGACACTATATAACAATTATTGAGAGCTATTGTTTTCTCATTGTTATAGCTACGGATCTTCAACAACGGTGATGCTGGTTTGAACACATTTAGAATCATTGGAGTACTTGGAAGTGACGAAGATTTCGAGTAATGTTGAAGAACCAAGGTGATCAAGCATTTGGAAGAGAAGCTACAAAGGTTATTTATTTTTTATTCCATATGTATTGATAATTTTGTCATTAAAATTTACAAAGGGGGAGATTATTATAGCATTGCTCGGTGGAAATCGCAAGCGTTGCTATCTCAAGCTTGTTTGTCAAGTTCAGTTGCCAAAACCATAAGTCTTGATTTCTAGTCTACTTATAGCTAAGTCTCGGATTAGGACAGTAAGTGTAGTTGAGCCTTAGACTCCTCGACGTTCATTGAAATAAGACGAAGAACTACTCAAGGGAACTTGTGGAACTTCATCAACAAAAGGTATGTGGAGACTTGAACTTATCTATCACTCAAAAGTCTATCTATTCTATCTCATATTTTGAGACAAAATTCGTATTGCTATATAGACTTCAATTATACACATTTGCTATTTCGAGCCGAGTTTATCTCGCTTATCTATTTCTCGAAATATGTGTTGGTAAGCTTTATCTTTAGCCAAGTTCATCTTTACTCGTGACGAAAGTCATATTGATTATTTTAATAACTTGAAAATCGCTTTGATGAAAATAGTTTGTGGATAACAACTATTTTAACATCCTCTAAGAAAGTTTCAATAATTTAAATGAGAGTTTAGAACAAGTAACCATGTTTGGATATAAACATAGTGTGTTCTCATATTTGTGTAAAAGTCCAAAACCGGGAACCTAAAGTATGCATACCCGTACGCGTACTGGAGGTTGTTGGAAATCCGGGTAAATATGCGTACCCGTACGCATACTGGCGGAAGTTTCACGTCCGTGAATTTCTGCTTGAGTTTGGAGTTAAAAACAAACTCAATCCGGGTACTTAAGTATGCGTACCCGTTTGCATACTTAAGGAGGTTACTTTCTAAAATCGGTTTGTTCATGAACTAAAATATTTATATAATAAGGAATGCAATCTTTGCAAACCGTGGCTATAATGTTCATGAATTGGTTCGAGTGAATCAAAATCGATTTTGCTTCGATCGTGTCTTGTATACTTCTATGAGATCTAAGCAATTTAACAACTCTCTAACTAGTTCATATGAGTCATTTGAACTAGTTATGGTAAAGATGAATAAGGTTGATATGAAAGTGCTCATATGGCTAACCATTGGTTAACTATTGTTGAACCGACTAAGTGTACACGTTTAGGTATGGTTACTCTAACCTAAATCAAGGTACATTTCATTTGTTTATAACAAGCTAAGTTCGATCTAACGATTGAAAGATGTTAGCTTGAGTCTAATTAGGTTTTCATCTAACAGTGAATATTGAATACTTTGTTACCAAGGTAACTTAGATTGCAAACCCTGATTTGAAATATATATAAAGGAGAACTCTAGCAACTGGGAAACATTATCCCCACACCTCCTTTGTGATACTATATGTATAAGATATAGTCGATTCTACTTTAACCTTAGGTTTTTCACGAAACCCTGTAGGTTAACGACATAAATAATTCATTGGGAATGTAAAGAGAGACCCAACTTATTTCTTTATATTTGCGTGATCTGATCTTGATGTTTTCTATAGTGATTGAGTACAATCGTAAGATTGGCTTGAGATTTATATCTCTGATAGGCAAGATTGAAAAGCAGTCACAAACACCTTCGTATCATCATTTGTGATTCCATAATATCTTGTTTCGTTAATCGATTAATATTATTGTGAGGTGATTGATAATACTAGGATGTTCTTCGGGAATATAAGTCCGGGTTATCAATTGGTTCCTGTTCACCTTGATTTATCAAAAGGCGAAACAAAACTTGTAGGTATTTCTGTGGATGATAGATTTATATATTCCAATAGACTTTTCTGTGTGAGACAAATTTGTTTATCAAGTCTTCGAATTTGCGTCGTAGCAACTCTTAGTTGTGGGTGAGATCATCTAAGGGAATCAAGTGCGTAGTATCCTGCTGGGATCAGAGACATAAGGAGCGCAACTGTACCTTAAATCAGTGTGAGATTTATTAGGGTTCAACTACAGTTCAAATTGAAGTTAACTTTGTAGTTGGCTAGTGTCTGTAGCGGATTAATACAGTGTGGTATTCAAATCTGGACTAGGTCCTGGGGTTTTTCTACATTTCCAATTTCCTCGTTAACAAAACTTCTGGTGTGTATGTTATTTCTTTTTCGTATTATATTTTGTTATATAATTGAAATATCATAGGTTGTGCATTGATTCGATCAATTGGTAAATCCAACCTTTGGTTGTTGATTGAAATTGATTAATCCTTGAACATTCATTGGTCTTTGGTACCGTTCAAGTTATTTCTCTTGTATTCAATCAGGCTCGCAAATTCCTATTTGTTTGATTAAGGATTGAATCGATAAATTGAGATATAACTCTTTGATATACTTTTATTCAAATTGAGTCTAACTGTCTAGTTGATTCTCTTGAAAGTATATTGGAGTTAGTCCATACAGATTTCTAAAAGAAATATTGGGTGAGGTTGTTGTACCCCTGCTTTTTCAGTCATTATATTTTGAGAAATTCGCACACTAAATAAATTATTCTCGACTCGAAATTCTTGTTTACGCAAGCTAGTCTAATCAATTATGCGACAATCATCTCAAAGATAGGAAGGTGAATATATATCGCTTGAGAAATAGGTGGTTCAGTCTTCACTTACCTTTTGTTGATGAAGTTCTCCAAAATCTTCGGTTGATCTTCGCCTTCAAACGGTAGAACGCAAATGATGACTGGCTCATTTCTCAACTACCTCCATTTTGGACCGAGACTTCACTAATTGTAGACTAGAAATCAAGATATAGTTTTGACAACAAGCTTGATATAGCAACACTTGTAAGTTCGACCGAGCAATGCTCTAACAATCTTGTTGACTTCATAATCAAGAGTTTTCCTTTATGTGGCTTGTCAATTCTTAGCTTTAATAAGATCGAATCTACTATGTGAAAGACAATCTAGATGATGCTCCCTCGTAGTTGTTATTATTCTCTAAAATTATCAATAATTCTTTCGAGTGAACAAGTTATTCGGTTATAACAATTCCAAGGTTTCATTCTCGTTGTTTGTTATTTTTTGCTTATTCGTGCCACCTTTATATATATTTTTTTCCTATCGGCACTTTCTTTCTCTTTGCGGTGAAACTTGAAAAATAATTTATAACCATAGTAAAAAAATGCCACCTCAATTTTTATTGTACCAATCCTTTATTTTTGGTCTTACTAGGCCTGCATCATTCGGAATAAAGTGCTAACTTGTTATCTTGAAAAAATAAGATTCAGCTTGGTACTGCCTCAATTTGTATAAGCTTTTGTTTTTGTAACCTTTTTGGCTCTGTGTCTTCTGTGAGATGGAGTCTCTTGTTATAGCTCCTTTTATCTATGTATTCTTTGTGTCTTTTGTGAGATAGAGTCTCTTATTATAGCTCCTTTTATTTATGTCTTCTTTCTTGTATTGATCAAAAAGATAATAATGTTAACAGAGCTGGTATACGCTTGGACTCATATGTGGATGAATGTTTTGAATACGGGGGAAAAGAGATGTTGGTGAATTGGTCATGTCAACTTTAATACTTCCACAAACTCTATTATATAATCTTCCAAATTTCAACGAAATAGGTAAAATTATTATGTACTTATTCAAGGTTTGTGATTATTATAAAGTTAATCCTATTCCTAGCCCAAACAAGTCCGAACTCTTGTTAAACACGTCTAATCACATAGATGAGCTCTTGCGGGTAAGTCAGAATTAGGAAGCTTCATTCGGACTCAAACGGAACCATTGTTCATGTATGTAACATTGTAACATAAATGAAGAACGAGAACACATCATGGAATTTTTCTATCATATCATGTGTATATTCTCCCCCGAATCATGCTTCAAAAGAAAAGAAAAAAGTCACCCTCGAATTAAGTGACTACAAAACCATTTTGGCTGGCTTTTAATAGCATATATAAATAGAAAATACTTGATGAAATAATAGAAGCCGGAGAAAGTAAAAAAAGGAATGCTAAGGAAATATTTAAAAAAAAAAAGGAACTTTTCATTAATGGAAAATTCGAGGTTACAATGAGTTTAAGATCGAAAATAAGAGAATACAAAGTAACAAGAATATATCGTAAAAGTATAATACCGAGAATTCCGACAAGAGAAATAGAAGGATTACCAGAGTAAGAAAAATACAAGTATGAATAAGATACGATTAAATCAGAGGAATAATGGTTTTTTTCGGAATTAAAATGCAACTATTTAGTTTGTTTTTCTTCTTTAGAAAGATATGCTCCCAAAATAGGAGTGATTTTCTTAAATCTCTTGTAACTACTGATGAAGCTTCCGTCCTCAAAGAAATCACTGTAGAAGATTTTCGTCGCCGGATAAGTTGATGATGAAGATTTCGTCGTTGGAGACAACAAAGATGAAGATTTCATCATTGGAGAGCATCACTATTGATCTTAAAACCCAACCCAATAACCAAGAATCGCCATTTAAGCGAAGATAAACCTCAAAAGAGTAGATAAAACCACCATAATGGTGTAGATAAGTAGAAAACATGATAATAACTAAGCTAAAACCACTAACCAACATGAAAAGCAAGGAATAACGAAGAAATCTTCTCAAATCTGGTCCAGTTGTTGGTGATGATTTTGTTGAAGAAAAAGCAGAAGGAGTGAGAGAGAAGAGAGCTAGAGAGAATTTTATTATCAGTTTTTTTCAGATACCCAAATTTCATTAGGGATTGGAAATAAAATTTAGGTATAGAGTTATTTTTATTTATTTTTGTCATGTAGTAAATAACCATAATCATAGATCTGAATAAGACCCCCACATATGATGAATTTGACCCCTATTAGGCCTATTCCTATCCACATGTCAAACATCTGATTTTGCCACTTTAGCACCCACTATGGGTATACTAAAGTGCCAAACATATATATATGACTATGTTCTAGGAATAGCAGTTAGACATACACGACGGAGTCTCTAATGAGCGATAGAGTGTTGATCACTATATGGTCACAATATCGCTCGTTGGTCATTCCAGCGCCAGCTGTCGCTCGCTGGTCTAATCATCACTCATCAGTTCCTCATCCAAACAACTACAATTTACCTCATCTATAAATACTCAATTTCAAACTCATTTCAACTCACACCATAATTTCTAAATCTCTCTCGAATTTCTCAATCTCCAATTCTTTTCATCACTCTTCCAATTCCTCAAAGAGCATGGCTGATAATATGAACATGGCTGAGTTTGCATGCTGTCGAAAATCAAAGAGTTGTTAATCGTGCCAATGTGTGAAGTCGAATTAGGAGGAGATTACCAAAATTTACTACTAAGGAAGATGAATGTATTTGCAAGAATTTTGTTTCTTTTACTAAGGCTTTATTCACAGATGACTTCAGTCTTGAAACATTATGGGAAAGGATTTTTTTGGAAATTTCAAGAACAAACAATAAACCCCAACAATCGTGATGTTTCAGGGTTGAATCATCTCTTCACTAGAATCAATAGTTATTAGGTATGTTGTTTTACTTCAGCAAGAAGGTCCAAACAAGAGGGATGCTGAAACCATGATGGAATTTCAACAAAGGTGTTGTGCGGAATACCGTCGCATCTACGAAAAATACTTTCAATTTGGAAGTTGTTTCGATATTTTTAGAGGATTGCCTAAATATAATTCAATATCTATGTTTTAATTTCTTAATTGTCCACTTAAGTTTAAGTATTACTTTTTAATATTTGTCCTACTTTAGTTTAAACTAAAATGTAACTCTAATTAAAATGTTAGATTGAATTAAGAATAGAATTAAGCTTAATTTTCAACAATATAAGTCAAATTTTCAAATTCAATATACTGCGAAGTAATCATTAATAGTCATTTTACAAGACATAAAACTAGACATTGATAATTTGAAATATAGACTTTAAAAATAAAATTTGGGACAATGTTCTTCATCTTTTTAATCTTCTTCATTTCACTAAACTTCCAATAAACGCGCTCATGATCGGAGTTTCCTTTGTTTGTCTTCAATTTTTTTTGTTGCCTTGAACTTTTCTTTGCCTTTTCTAGTTGCGGTTTTGACTTGGTTAATATCCATAACTTGAAGACTTCTTTGATTTTTACCAATTTCTTTATAACTATCACATATCTTCTAAACGTCACCTTCAAGCACTATCTATGAAAATCAAGTTGTGTTGCCGAATCAAGTTGGGTTTGAAATTGTGCCATTTGGGAAAGATTGAAAAAATAAATTAGATTGAAAAAGAGAGAAATAGAACAATTAGATTGAGAAATAGAGAAACTATTTATAGGAGACAAAGAACTAACTGTTGGCGCTAGACTTTACATCGAGCGATATTCATGGTAGCGCTAGCGATAAAGACTTTATTATCTAATATTGTTCGCAAGAAACTCCGTCGCACAGTGGTTTTCTCATAGTGGCGCAACTCGTTTTCCATGCCAGCTGATATTTCAAACAGGTTTTTTTTGCCATTCTCTATATAATAATAATAGAGTTTTTTCGAGCGCTCTTATTCACTGGAGCTCCTGGATGATTCTCGCTTCTGGTTAATTCTGGCCCCACTAATTTTTCTTAATTTATTTATCCGGCCCCACGAGATTTATTTTATTGGAAAACAAATATTTTATTAGCTAAAACAATTCTCTACAAAAATACAATGTTGCCAAAAATAAATTAATACAAAATTAAAACACACAATTTCATCGTAAAATCAATCATGTGTATATCATAAATCAATCGCATAATTAATGTCTAAATTGTTTTATCCAATGTCCGATTATATTTCTCAGAATCATTTTTTTCTAATTACAACACCATTCTATCAGTTAAAACTAAATAAGATTACATTTTCAATGAGAATTAGAAAAAATAAAATTGATCAAATAAATAAAATTGGTTGTGGATACTAACCTTTGAATCTGACGTTGTATCTTTCTTACAAATAAAATTTTTAGTGACCCTGTCCAACAATAGAGAATTAAAAAATGAAGCAATCATTGAAATCTAAAGCAAACAAATATTAAAACGCGCATACAAAAATTCAACGAAATTAAAAGCAAAATAAGTCTAAAATAAAAATTGATTAAAAAATGAAGCAATCATTGAAATCCTTATTTTCATATTATTTTTCTTAATTTTTTTCATACCATAATTAAAAGAAAAATAAGTCTAAAATAAAAAATATATTACAATAAAGCCGATTTCTAAAAATGTTAAGTATTTTTCTTAATATTGTAATACTTAAAAATTAAAACTAAATAAGATTACATTTTCAATGAGAATTAGAAAAAATAAAATTGATCAAATATATAAAATTGGTCGTGGGTACTAACCTTTGAATCTGACGTTGTATCTTTCTTACGAATAAAATTTTTAGTGACCATGTCCAACAGTAGAGAATTACAAAATTGATTAAAAAAATGAAGCAATCACTGAAATCTAAAGCAAACAAATATTAAAACGAGCATACAAAAATTCAACGAAATTAAAAGCAAAATAAGTCTAAAATAAAAATTGATTAAAAAAATGAAGCAATCATTGAAATTCTTATTTTCACATTATTTTTCTTAATTTTTTTCATACCATAATTAAAAGAAAAATAAATCTAAAATAAAAAATATATTACAATAAAGCCGATTTCTAAAAATGTTAAGTATTTTTCTTAATATTGTAATACATAAAAATTAAAATAAAATAATATATATTCCTAAAAATATTTCAAAGAATAAATATGCCTACCAAAAATAACCGTGATTGCTCAATATTATTAAAAATGCACAAATTTATTTAAGACTCAAATTTTATGTTATTTCCAAAATATCTTCTTCTATTTATGGAATAACATTCATAAAAATATTTCAAAAAATATATATGGGTACCAAAAATAACTATAATTGCTCAAAATTATTAAAAAAATATACATAAATTTGAGACTGTGATTTGATATTATTTCCAAAATAAGATCTTCTATTATGGAATCGTCTTCTATTTATGGAGAATCTGGGCATTGTAAAAATCTATATAAATCACTCGGCGAACTCTCATCATTTCCATAGTTTTTTTCCTTCTTCTGTGCTTTTATTATTTTGTTTGTATTTTTTGTTGATTTTTTTTTTGCAGTTGTTGATGATATGCACTCGCAGTTGATGGTGAAACAATGAAATGGGATCTTTGGGTTCACTTTTAAGGTGATGATTTTTTTTTTTTTTTTTTTGCTTCTATATTTTCTGTTGGTTTTGTTCATCCCTCGCAATGAATAATGAAGCCATGAAGTTAAACCTTACGTTTAGTTTGGTATTCTTTTTTCTAAACCAAATATAAGCGATCAATCTATTAATTTCGCAGCGTAGGAGAAACCAGGGGCATCTAAAATATCAAATACCAATGCATGTTGTTCATTGTCGTGTAGGCTAAAATTACTTATCAAGACACTGCAATTAATTACATTTGATTTCGTTTATATGTAGTAGACACAAGTACGTGTATCATTTGGGAAATCAAAAAATAGTGAAGAAACACAGCATCACCAGCCACAAACGCCATCCAAATCCGAAGCAAACATCGAAAAAGAAGAAGAAGCAAACAAATAACTCTAAGATGGAGATGGGCATTGATTAGAGGTGGAAAAAGATGATGATTCAACTGAACTTATATTCGACCAAAAAGCTAAACTCCAACTTAGTAGATAGAAATACTTATTTTCCTATCATATTTTTGCGATTTTTTAGAGACAATTTGTTTTTGAAAGCACTGTTAAAACTATTTAGTCTTTGGTATAAACAAATTGATTGTGCTATCAATTTCTAAAGCTTATTATACCAAAATTTTAGCACGTTTTTTCGTTGGTAACATCTGCTATCCACTTCCCAATGGTTTTGGGACGTGGGAGTTAAATTTTACTTGCTGCGTTTGAAATGCGTAAGACACCAGACTCCGGTCAAATAGAACGGGCGGAATTTTGAAACGAATTTAGTTAGCCTTAGTCATATTTTTTGATTTTTAAAAGATGCTTGATCCATGCATGATTAATGCGATGATGACAATTGCGTGCATTGATCAAACGTGGAAGTCTTTTTTATTTTATTTTTATTAGCTTAGGCTTAGTTCGGACCCTAAAATCCGAGAAACCGCTAGAATAAAAATAACATAGTGAGTCTATCGAAGAGTAAAAACAAATACATAGTTGTTATTTCCATATTAAGAATCTTTTAATAAAAATAGATGCTATTAATGGTCAAAAAGAAAAGAAATTTGGGACATAATATGTCAGGACAATATAAAATAAATTAATTTTAGCAATTAATTTTTTTTTTAGGTATAATATGTATATCAAATTAAGTAGCAAATATTTATAGAGAGAAAGTAAACGAAAAATATTCTCTATACATCAAATTAGGTATAATATATATTTTTATTTTTTTGAAAGAGGGTATAATATATATATATATATCAAATTGAGTAGAATTAGTGTAGAATTAGCTTTATTTAGGAAGGGAAAATATTTAAAGTCGGATTTATTTATTTATTTGAAGCAAGGTAAGATTGGTTTTATTTAAGAAAAAATCAAAATAGGTAGCATATATTTACAGAGAGAATATATTATAGAGAGAATAAAATGTATATATAAATAAGGAAATCGTATCCAAAATTTGCCTACTGGTTCCTTGATGTATAAGTACTTTTTTTAAAGAAATTTTTTCTATAAGATGAATAATATATGAAATTAACCATATATTACCACCGTTGGAAAATCTATCTACTACCTATACAAGAATATTGAATATTGTTGCAATATCTAGACTTTGAGAACACTAATACAACATGGAGAACCCTCAAATTACGAACGCGCAATTGAGGGATATCAAAACTAATTGGGGGATATGAATTACTTCCCCCACCCCATTAAAATCAAAAACCAAAACATATATCCCCCATTTCTAACATTAGTTCCGGTAGTCCTTTAGGTTTAGGTTTTCGATTTTTTTTTTCTTCATCGTTCTTCAACCGTTCCTTCTCTGATTTTTTTTTCTTCATCGTTCTTGAACCAATACATATATCCCCCATTTCTAACTTTGATTTTTTTTTTTTTTTTTTTACATTCGGTAGGGATGAAGACCACGCCGGAAGTGATGTAGACCATGCCGGTATTGAGTTCCGGCAAGGTTATTTATGATGAAGACCATGCCGATACTGGGTTTCTCAGTACCGGCATGGTTATTTAGGATGAAGAACACGCCGGTACTGAGTTCCGGCATGCTCGAAAATTAGACTATCCATGCCGGTAGTCAAGTGAAAAAAAAATCAATCTTCTGGATACTTTTCTTCATGTTCCGGCATAGAAATTTAAGACAAAACCATGCCGGAAGTAGTTCCGACATGCTTGAAAATTAGATAACTGTGCCGGAAGTGGACTGATTATAACAAAAAAAAAAGGTTTTGAAGATCAAAACCTGAAAAGATCTATACAGATGACACATGAGGAACGTTAAATAACATTATCCAAAGGCTCTGAATTGAGTTCCAATGACCGATTTGGGCATAAACAAGACACAAGTATAATGACAAACTCTACTATGATAACTTGGTTTTTCATAGTTGTATTATATCATACATTGAAGTACATGCATTTAAATCTGTTAGAAGCTCACCTCAGTGATTGCTACTTATCCTGGCTATTTTGGCAAGGGTAAGCATAGTCTCCTTTCTTCTCCCGTCAGCACTAAGTTGTTTGAGAGGATATTAGACTCGATTACACGTGTGATCAAATGTATCAGGAACTGCATCTGCTCCAACCCATACTTTTGATGCATGAAAATATGGAAGCAAATGAGCTAATTACACTCCTTACTGGCTTACTCTCTATGTGTCTTCAAAACAAGTACCAAACCTGTGAGCTAAAGTGGCGGAATAATGAAAAATTGATCATGTTAAAGTGTAATATAGCAGCAAATTCAGAGCACTAATCTGGCCATCTTTTCATTATACAACTGTCCCGGATAGTGGCTAACAATTTATGAAAATTTCCAGCAAATGCCGGCACCGAGCTTTTTCAGCTGCAACAATGGTGGATTCAAAGAAAAAAAAAATTAAATTTTCAAACTCTTAGCAGCAATTCTCTCATCACAATCATCTTCCATTTTCAAAAAAAAAATTCCACTCAATTTTTTTTTCCTCTCCTTCTACTCCTCACTCACACAAATTAAAATAAAAACATACACTAATCTATCCACCAAATACTTAAGAATTTACTAATTATTATTAACCACTAAACATGATTAGTGAGGGCTAGATTAGGAATTAAAAAAATAATTACATAGGGGGTCACCCAGAATTGCTATTGGGACACCGTTTTTGTCCTGTAGCTATATCCCCCAATTAGTTTTGATATCCTCCAATTAGACTGTGACGGATATGCTGAATGGAGCAAGCATAACTTCAATGAAGGTCAGAATAGTAGACAATACATAGGCAACAAAAACATTGAACGAAAAATAATATTTCTCATTCAATACGATTTTTCTTCACAAAAACAGAAGTGGTTGCTACTGTGTTTTCAACAGATTTTATGGTTCCTATTTTTTATGGAAATTATCAACACGTCATTGGTTACCGAAGATGTTAAAAATATCCAACTGCATTGATTTTAATTTTACGCAGCTAGATGATATTTCAAAGCTCTATGCCAGTAATTAATTTCTTACGATCTATGTATTTCGTTCTCGCTTTTGTACTAGATGATTTTTTTATTTTTGTGCATTTTTGTTCTAATTTATTATAAAATTATTTTAAGGTGGGGAAAATAAATAAATGAAAGGGGACCGTCAAGATACCAAAAAATAAATGAAAGAGGACCTTCAATCAATTTATGGAGCTTCAATGAGTACTATACACTTTAAATATGTTGCACTAGAAGAGTATAAACTCTTTATTATTTTCTCAATAGGATTGGTTCTCAATGGGATTGGTTTATTATTAGGTATTTGTGTTGGTTAATTATCAATTTTTAGATAACATTATTTACTTAATTAGTTTGTAATTTATTTTGTTTGAGTTTCATGACTAAGTATTTTGAATTAATGGGAAAGATTATTATTGGCTCTTTTAATTTATCTATTATTGAACATATACGATGTGTTGGCCTCAATTTTCCATGTAGCTTTCATTGTTTATCAAGGCCTTCAGTGTTGAGCATGGTACATTTAATCATAGGCGATTTTTGTAAATGATGATACCAAGTGCATATGCTCCTAATGCAGTAGTCTTAATGTATGAGAAAAGGATTTTCACAAATGATGATACCGGGTGGCATTGAAGAGCCGAATATTCCTATTTCCATCTTGAGTAACATTTGAAATTCCTTTTCACTACCAACAAAAGTACTAATATACAAAGACTAGGCCAGTTTTGGTACTCTTAGTGTAAGATGATATAATTAAGATAGTTTTGTATTGGCTGGTCCTAATGTTTCAATACTTCTTATCCGTCGTATGTGTTGTATTATCTCTTTACTGGTGCTAACCATATGCAATTGCTTCGATAATGTATGGTTCTGTTGTATCACTTTGAAGGCGCAATGCCATGATACAATGGATGCTATGCAATTATTCACGTTACGTGAATGTAAGAGTTGATGTAAATAGGATACTGACATGACTAATTGATCAGCATTGAATGACAAATAATATAAAAATTATATTCATTTTATCGGATATATTTTTTCTTTACCAAGACAAAGAAGAAACGAAAGAATGCTTGACATCCAAGGCAGTGGTCATTCCTAACAAAGACAAAGATAACATCTTTTACGGCAAGGACAAAGAAGATGTGGAGGAATGCTAAGAAGATATTCCTTTTGATTACAATGTCTCCCTTATTTTTATTTTTTTTTGTCCCTTTTAATTTGTTTCATTTTATTTTTTTGCACACCAACTAAGATATTAGCTTATTGGTTAGTAAGAAGAAGAAAATTCTAATATTATTTATGAGAGAAAATTCTAACCACTGCTTCAAAACAAAGGAAGAACTACCAATTAGAGCTAATTTGATCCTATTATTGAGGTCTTTCAACACTCTTTCACCCCAAAATCTTTTATACATTCAGTTTGCCATGCGAAAAAGAAGGCTAAATGGCAAACAATTATCTGCCCACAAAAAGTTTAGAATTTTTTAATAATTTTTAAACTTAAAAGTCCCTCCTTTAGTTTGTTTGTTTGTTATTATTGGTATTTTTAATTTTTTTTTGTAAACGGCTCATTTGCCATCTAGTGTAACTTTCGCATTTTGCCCATAGTAGCGTGTCTCCTTCGTACCATAGGAATACTCTAACAAGCGTCCAGTATTCCATATTCCATAAGCAAGAAACTGACCCGTGCATCGCACGGGTGAGAAACTAGTATACAAAGGAATAGGCTGGTGTGAGTGAAATTTTTGTTGGCGTTATTGGACCTGCTGATGATAGAACTAGAATAGATATTTTTGTTTCGACTCACACGAGGCCGTATCCTTGCTTTTGGATGATCTTTCTCCCCAATCTACTTTCTAATCAGAAAAATAAAGTGAACCTTGTCGTGTCAGTACTCCATTATTCATTGTCGACAGCGGAGATCTCCGTACAATCAATCAATTATCAACCACAAACATGGTCGACATCTTAATTTACCAGAAAAGAAAAAGAATTTTCCAGTGCCTTCTCCTTTATAAACAAAAAGGCCTAACATAATCTCGGATATCTCTCTTTTGCCTCAATACAATCCATGAACATGACCACCATGAATCTACTCCTCTTCGCTGTTCTTATGTTCAGCTCACTTACCATCTCAGCAATGGCTTTGGAAGTCTGTGTGAAAGCAGCTGTTGGGGCTCCTGACCACCTTGGTGACTGTAAGTTTATCATCCACTAAACTATAACCTTTCTTTGTTTGAGATTTTTCATGGGTTTTTTGTTGTTGTTGGTCTTAGGTCCTTTCAGTCAAAGGGTTCTGCTTACATTAGAAGAGAAGAAAATTCCATACCAAATGCATTTTATTGACATTTCTAATAAACCCAAATGGTATGATTCATTTCTGATGATTATTGTATTCTATCTGTTTGAATTTTGAACTCAATGAAAACTAAACAAAGGGTATGTTGTGTCAATTTTTTGATTAGGTTCTTGGAGATTAATCCAGGAGGTAAAGTACCAGTAGTCAAATTTGATGGTAAATGGGTACCTGATTCTGATGTTATTACTCAAATTCTTGAGAGAAAGTACCCAAAACCATCTCTTGTAACTCCGCCTCAATACGCCTCAGTGTAATCACTCTTTCTCTCTAAATTTCAAAACTGTGCTGCTCATTTTGCAACTTAGTTGGTATATTTTGATGTTGAATTCTTGAACCCATTGTAACTTGATGACAGAGGATCAAAGATATTCGGATCTTTCGTTACCTTCTTAAAGAGTAAGAATACTACTGATGGTTCAGAGCAGGCATTGATGTCTGAATTGACCATGTTGGATAAGCACCTTAACGCTCATGTATGTGTGTTGTTTCTCATTATACTTAGCTTTCTCGTGCTAATTTCATTGTATCTGTGTTCTCCGCAATCAATGTTTGTTTTTTTGTTTGTTTTTAGGGTCCTTATGTCAGCGGAGAGAAGATTTCTGCTGTTGATTTGAGTTTGGCACCTAAGCTTTACCACCTAGATGTCGCTCTTGGGTATTTCAAGAAATGGAATGTTCCAAGAAATTTAACTCATGTCAAAAAATACATGAAGGTACGCAAACTGCCTGTTCTTTCTCATTTCATTACGTTGTTCAGTTTTTTGCTTGATTGATCCCATCTGTTATCCGTATAATTATTGTGGTACATCCTAATTCCTATGCGAACAGTCTTTATGAGTTATCCGTTTATCCACTAATTCGCCTATTTTCTAATTTCGATTAGTTCTGACTTCTGAGCAGTTCTTGTATATTTTGATAAACATTGAAACAGAACACCGCAACTTTGACTAGTCATAATCTTTGTGTTTGGGCTTTTACTTCAGGCTTTAGGAACTGTTCTTTTTTGTAATTGTTGTCTTGAATGAGAAAGAAAGATGTCAAATACATATCAGTTTCTGTTCTGTAACGTAGTGAACCCAAAGGAATACTAGACTTCTACAAGTAGTTACAAGTACGTTTATTTTCTAAAACACTTTTTTAGAATTTAAGCTGCTAAGCATATCGAGGAAACCTCAAAATACAACTGGTATCAAAAGATAAGCTTCAAGTTGTTGGCAGAAAGATGGTGTGATAGAGTTTTGGCGATAGATCCTTGTGTGCAGAAGAGGCGCAAAACTAAAATTAAACAAAATATTGCAGCTGGCATAGAGGGTCATGTCAAAATTTTGTCAAACTTGATGCCTTTCCAAACAGACTGGAAATAAGTGGTTATACTTAATGGTGGCAACCAATCATAATTGTTCAGAGTAGTTGATGGCTTTGACCCGTTTATCGACCAATTATCCTATCTACTAATTGCATCTTTGAATAGTTCAGAGTACTTCTTGGATACAGAACACCAGAATTTGATTACATAGTCTTTGAGTTTCTGCTTTTCCTTCAGTCTTTAGGAGCTGTTCTTTTTAGTTATTGTTGTTTTGTAAGAGAAAGAAGATGTGCTTCCAGTTGTAGACAGAGAGATGGTCGGGTAGAGTTGTGCCAATAGATCCTTTTCTGCAGAAGAGCCGAAAAAGTCGAATGTGTAGTGTACTAGAAAAATTTTAGTGTTATGTTTTAACCTTTATGACCAAAACATTGCAGCTGGTCTATAGACTAAAGGGCCACATGAGCTTTTCCATCTATGATAAACCCACCCGAGGCCACCAGCAGAGATTAGTTGAAAGAGTTACGAAGAGAAACACCAGCTGAAACTTGCTTTTGCTGGAAAATGACACCAAACTTTATACTAAGAGATGGAGTAATGCACCAAAAACTGAAATGGGTGTCAAGCAATTTTCATGCGAAAGTGCAGCAATTGGCCAAACTGTGGTCTCTGCTCGAACAATTATCAAGTGTGATTTTGTTAAAATGAAAAAGTTATCAGGGTGATTTTGTCAAAATGAAAAAGTGATCAGAAAATGGAATCTTGAGATTTCAAATGAAAGATTTGGGTTGAGAGAGGAGCCTGGACATAAAAGCAATTAGCACATGAATTTCAGGTGTATACACACTGCAGAGGAGGATCATTTCACTGAAATGATAGTGGAGCAGCTTGGTGTAGAAGATACCCTAACCGAAGTAATCTGGATATTCACGGATTCAACTTTAGATACAGCTAGTCATGGGTTTACTAGATAGAGATACAAAGCTCGAGGCCTTTCTAGACTTGTGTTAGCAGAACTTGAAAATTTTAGGACCTAGTATCATTAGGAGAAGATTGGGCAGTAGAGGATCCCATGGTAATGTTTGTTGAGAGACCTGCCACTGCCACTGCCACTGCCACCATCATGGTGGCAACCAGTCCCGAATTACCTCAAACCTAGTGTTTTCTTTCTTAGAAATATGGGTCATATCCTTTTTCTCGATAAAGTTGTTTCCATTGTTTGTATTTGTCTCTGACGGTGTTTTACTAAATATTTATTTTGGTGACAGTTACTTTTCTCCCGAGAGTCATTCGTCAAAACTGCAGCAAAGAAGAAGTACCTCATTGCAGCATGGGCACCCAAGGTCAATCCTTGAAGAAGAAGATTGTTGTTGTCAGTTTCAAGCCTTTGGGAGTGTATGAATCTGATGCAATCTGTTATCTTGTACGGCAGTTTTAAACAGAATAGCAAGTTAACCAGTCATGTCCTGGTAGTCCAACGGAATATCTGTCATGTTGTATAACATTTAGCTTTTCATGGTGTCATCACCTACCGGCTTAGAGCAAGGGCATTGTGATAGTGTTAGGTTGGTGTTGAAATTGGATTTCCCAAACTCCAACAATTTGTTTCCTGCTCAAAATGTACCAAGAATTCAGAATTTAAATTTCATACCGTATCATTGTCATATGTACTATTGCCACGTGTATCTTGGTGAATAGCCAACACCATCTTTATATGCTATTCTGTTTCCCAGATGAAATTGGAAGGAAATTTTTTTTTAATACGAAAGTGGGTTGCATTGATGATTAAATAGCAGTTTTATCTGCTTGGATACATACCTCAATACTTGTAGGGTATTAGTTGTTCCAATCTGTTTTGAAAGGTAACTTAAGGAAAATTTTGCAGCTACATGTGCTGCATTATTAACTGTTCTTTTAACAAAAGAACATGACCAAACTTCAAATTGATTACGTAAATAAATGCAGTCTTCTACGATATTATTATTAGTTCAGTGCACTGCGCTCCTACTCCCATTGACAGCCTTTACCACATTGTTACAGTCGCCCTCAAATTGGACTTCTTCAAGCTCTAATTCCTTTGCCCATTTGATAGCTTCTAATAACGCTAGAGCTTCGGCTTGTTCTGCATCTTCTGCTATTGTTGGAATGCATCTAAGTCCATGGCAGATCCCTGCAAAACCACACCAAATTAGTCCAATGCCAGTCATTCCTGTTTCTTTATAAAACACAGCGTAAAAGTTGATCTTGAAAGCTCCTTGGGTAGGTGATTTCCAAGTTGGAGGATCTGTAGCATCATTATAACTTATTGGCTGATGTATGGTTCTATGTGACAACCATTCATTAAAAGTTATGTTGATCCTATCTGCAATTACCTGTATATTATCAAAGACTAATTCACATCTCACCTTCCAAACAATCCATAAACAGGTAGCAATTTTATCAGTATTAACAACTTGAGAAGTAATGTTGTTAGATACATTTAAGAAATTACTCACTAGCCAATCATGTAAGACTATGTTCTCCATATAAGCAGCTATCACTACGGGAAAAATATTGATCAACTACTCCCGAAAAGAGTTGTCATAGGTCTACGACGACGTTTATTGATAGGTTTCACAAGGGGGGTTGTAGAAAATCCTCAAATCTATACAACTCTTTAGTTAGAGTCGTAAACATAGTTGTCGATTAGTTTTGTACAATGCTTGCTTCAGTTGTGAATGTCTTTAAAATTTTCCTCTTAATGCCTAACAAAACTCATATATGGGTTGTGAAAATAACTCATACACTACACTTGTTTGTGTTTTAGAACATTCGTCGACAACCATGGTTAGAGTTGTATGTCAATTCTTTGACAACTATGATTGGAGTTGTTTGTCATTTCCTTGACAACTTTTGTTTGAGTTGTAAGTCACTTGTTTGACAACTTTATATAGCAGTTGTGGTTATTTTTCATTTGTGAAAAAAAAAAATTTAATTGGTCACAGCATTCAAAATATACCAGCATTCCAAATGTTAACCATCAAAATGTGACAACATTCAAAAACTTGAACCAGTCTTGGATCTCAATAGTTACTGAATCTTAAGATTTTATATAAACAAGAGTAAACTCTGAAAGTAACACCATTCTTGGTTCAGCTACATCTATTATAATTTCTTTGGAAAATTCAGTAAACTGCTATACAAAGACCTAAGTTTGTTTATTATCTAAAGTTAATTGAGTCTCAACATACAGAATTTGCAGCATTCCTTCGTGTTTTTTTAGCCTCTTTCTCAGTCTCTTTCCAGATCTAATACGCTTGATTATCTGTAGGAAGTTCATGTCTGCAAACTGGGCATGAGTTTTGTTTTTCCTGTTGCCATTACATAAAAGTAGATTTCAGATTCTAGTAAACCACCGAAGTACAAAGTTTAGAAGAGGATCAATTAAAGTTTAAAATGTGCTTGAAGGGGACTAATTACCATCTATGGAATCAAACAGAGTGGGTGAAACAAGTGCTTGCAAGGCAATTCCTGCATTTTGGCATTTATAACCAAGTTCTCGCTGCAAACCTCGTTAAGGTTTCCTCTGTCATAGTGATTGTTGGAAGGTTTGTGACCACTTCCTTACTTGCTGGAGGCGCTCTTAGAGGAAGAGAACCAAGACTCTACATCATAAAACAAAAGAACAAGGTTACATAAGAAGCCTCCTAATAATTCATCCCAACTTAGCCTCTCAAGGGACTTAGATCAATGAAAGTTTCTCTTTTGCACACTTCGTATCCTTACTTATGAAACACAAAAGGAAGAAACCATGCAACGAGAGATTAAAAATACCTGCAATGAAGATTTTACACATTTCAACCTTTGGAGATTGGGTCCTCACTGATGCTTGAAAACATCCTCAATTTACTTCATCCTCAACTTCTAACATCCTTGAAAACAGCACAAGGGTCAAAGTTTCGGGGTGCATAAAACATTCATATTTGATTCAAATTAAACAACCAATAGCTCAATAGAAAGATAACAATCCCCTCTATAATTTTCGTTAGACATCATGAACTAAATCGGTCTCTAGCATACCTATAAACGTCTATAAAGACACCTACTCACCGCAGTTACAAGAAATTTTCCAGATTTCATAATAACTCTATAAAATTATCAAAACATAATCAATTCAACTCTAAAACAAGCAACAAAAATCTCTAAAGTTTGATAGTTCAATATACTTTAATCCCTACATAAGAACTAAGGATAATCCAAACACCTTACTCAACCCAGTTTGATTATAACTTACTTCATCCTCAACTTCTAACATCCTTGAAAGCAGCACAAGGGTCTAAGTTTTGGGGCGCATAAAACATTCATCTTTGATTCAAATTAAACAACCAATAGCTCAATAGAAAGATGACAATCTCCTCTACAATTTTCGTTAAGACATCATGAACTAAATCGGTCTCTAGAATACCTATAAAAGTCCATAAAGAGACCTATTCACCGCAGTTACAAGCAATTTACAGATTTCATAATAACTCCAAAATTGTTTATAACCCATAATTGAAATAGATTGAATCATTTGAAGATTGTAAAAGAGAAACTGAAGATTAGTCCATAATTAGTCGATGTACAGAAAGAACAAGAAAATTGAAATATCAATCAAGAAAGAAAAGCAATGGATGAATGATTTTTAAGGTCCATTTCATGAATCAAACAATAAATTACTAGGCCCTTTGACATCATGCTAGTCTTATTTGTACAAGAACCATCCAGAGAAACAACTGGCACACATAAAAAAATGGAAAAACAACACAAAAATGATTATTGCAAAACATGTTAACTACTGTAACTTATTCAAGCAGTATTCAAGAGTTGCAAGTGCGACATTTGTTAGCAAGCATAAGACGACCTGCAACAAAAATCGACATTTGTTTGCAAGTGTACCTTTGATCCCCTCTTCAGAAGATGATGAAATCTTAGTTTCTGGCTCAAAATAGAATTGGGGAAAATTCAATAAATTAAACTGCAACAAAAATAATCTCTTAGAAAACCAACATTAGCTCCTGATTAATGTTCTTACTCACCTTAAAGTCGATGAAATTATTAGTTTCCATCATCACCAAGCAGAACAAAAATCAAATGAACTCTTAACTACTCAATAATAACTATAGATAGGGACACAAGCTGAAAAGATGTCACTGCTCAATAACCAAAAATGTGTAGGAGACGAGAAGGTGGAAAGATTAATCCTTCTATTGAAATAAACAAACCCTTCCATTTATCAACTCAACCACACTGAAACTGCAGATTCAACAAATCCTTCTATTTCTCAACTTAAACACATTGACACGGCCATCCAATCACCAAAATCATCTCCATATCTCAGATCTATTCATCACCTTCAAATCCATTCTATCCAAATTCAATTCAAGGAAACCCTAACTCTGTAGCAACGATTTATAAATGGTTTTGATCCGAAGAAATCGACGAAGAAGAACAGATTCATGAACCGAAGAAGAAATTGAGTGGGTTTTGACTTTGAATTGATTGTGTGAACTCAGAAACAAGAGATGAATCTGTAGGTGATTGAATTCGAAAAGTATAAAGGAATTCAGGGTTTCTACCATATAAACTAATGGTATAGTTGCTGGTAATCGAGAAGATGATTCTGATGTATTTAGAGTTAACATACAGTGATTGAAGTTGGTTTCTGCTGAGATCGAATCGACTATTAGCGTTCGAAGAAGTTGTGCGATTCAACACAGAAATGAGTTTTCTTCATTCGAGCAAGGGTTTTTTTTTTTCTGAGGGAGGGGAAGATGAGAGACGAGATAAAGGGTAGAAATTAGGTTTAGAGTTATGAAATTGGAGTTTCTGAGACTGATTTAGCATTAGAAGACGAAGGTTTAGAGTGGGGAAAGGGTAAAAATTAGGGTTTGCAGAGAGATGGAGATAAGAGGCGGAAGAGAATGAGTAGAGGTTTTCTCTCTCTCTCTCATTTTGTGTAGTTAAGTTAAAAACATTCTAGACCGTAGATAAGGAGGTCATACAGATTGGATAAATTATAGGACGGTGTAGATTTACTTTAGCATGCACATACGGATTGGGAAATATGTGTGTTTCTCTTTGTGTTAATACGAAATCATGTTTTCGGTTTAATTATCAATCTTCGACATGAAAAAAAATCCAAAAAAAATATTAATAAATTCAGGACATTGTTATCGACATTCCGATGTAAAAAAATTGAGAAAATGTATAAGAATGAATCGGGAAAATGAAAATGAATTCGATAATTGGTATGTTTCTTTGTGCTTTCTCTTTGTGTGTTTGTGCTTCCTGTTTGAATTTCTACTAGTCACATAGGTCATGAAGTAATTTTGACAAGTAATACAGGTCAATAAATATCTTTAGTTCACACGGGTAAACTCAGGTTATAAGATAACTAGAGATGGACCACGAAATTCAAACTATGAGCCAAGAAGCTCCGGGAGGTTTCTGACTTAAAACTTAGCATGATACATCAATTAAATCGATAAATATGAAGCTCAGTGTTGATTCGAACTTCAAATGTGGTATAACGACATACAAATTATGAACTTAGAAGCTTCGGGAGCGTTCTGACTTCAAACTTAGCATGATACATCATCGAAATCGATAAATATGAAGCTCAGTGTTGATTCGAACTTCAAATGAGGTATATCAGAATTGAACATCACAGGTTCAGAGATTACTAGAGTTAGACCTGAGTTTCTATATCGGATGAACTGAAAACGAAATATATTAGAATTGAACATCACAAGTTCAAAGATTACTAGAGTTTGACCTGAGTTTGTCTTTCGGATGAACTCGAGACGAAATATCAGAATTGAACATCACAGGTTCAGAGATTAGTAGAGTTAGACCTGAGTTTCTCTTTCGGATGAACTGGAGACGAAATATATCAGAATTGAACATCACAGGTTCATAGATTACTAGAATTAGACCTGAATTTCTCTTTCGGATGAACTGGAGACGAAATATATCAGAATTGAACATCACAGGTTCAAATATTACTAGAATTAGACCTGAGTTTGTCTTTCGGATGAACTGGAGACGAAATATATCAGAATTGAACATCACAGGTTCAAAGATTACTAGAGTTAGACCTGAGTTTGTCTTTCGGATGAACTCGAGACGAAATATATCAGAATTGAACATCAAAGGTTCAAAGATTGCTAGAGTTAGACATGAGTTTGTCTTTCGGATGAACTCGAGACGAAATATATCAGAATTGAACATCATAGGTTCATAGATTACTAGAGTTAGACATGAGTTTGTATTTCGGATGAACTCGAGACGAAATATATCAAAATTGAACATCACAGGTTCAAAGATTACTAGAGTTAGACCTGAGTTTGTCTTTCGGATGAACTCGAGACGAAATATATCAGAATTGAACATCAAAGGTTCAAAGATTGCTAGATTTAGACATGAGTTTGTCTTTCGGATGAACTCGAGACGAAATATATCAGAATTGAACATCACAGGTTCAAAGATTACTAGAGTTAGACCTGAGTTTGTCTTTCGGATGAACTCGAGACGAAATATATCAGAATTGAACATCAAAGGTTCAAAGATTGCTAGAGTTAGACATGGGTTTGTCTTTCGGATGAACTCGAGCCGAAATATATCAGAATTGAACATCACAGGTTCATAGATTACTAAAATTAGACCTGAATTGCTCTTTCGGATAAACTGGAGATGAAATATATCAGAATTTAACATCACAGGTTCAAATATTACTAGAATTAGACCCGAGTTTCTCTTTCGGATGAATGGAATACTAAATATATTAGAATTGAACATCACAGGTTCAAAAATTACTAGAATTAAACATGAGTTTCTCTTTCGGATGAACTCGAGACAAAATATATCAGAATTGAACATCACAGGTTCACAGATTACTAGATTTAGACCTGAGTTTGTCTTTCGGATGAACTCCAGACGAAATATATCAGAATTGAACATCACAGGTTCATAGATTACTAGAATTAGACCTGAATTTCTCTTTCGGATGAACTAGAGACGAAATATATCAGAATTGAACATCACATGTTCAAATATTACTAGAATTAGACCTGAGTTTGTCTTTTGGATGAACTCGAGACGAAATTTATCAGAATTGAACATCACATATTGTACGCATACTATGGCTCCGAGATCGAAACCTGGCATGGAGGGGATACTATAAGTCGGAAACTTGGTAAGAACGATGAATCCATCCATTTACATGTAAGATTCCTTTAGAATATTCCCCAAAACCTTAAACAAACAATATTCTGACATATTGTACGCATACTATGGCTCCGAGATCGAAACCTGGCCTGGAGGGGACTACTATAAGTGGGAAACTTGTTAAGAACGATGAGTCCATCCATTTACAGGTAAGATTCCATTAGAATATTCCCTGAAACCTTAAAAAAACCCTATTATGACATATTGTATGCATACTCTGGCTCCAAGATCGAAACCTAGCCGGGAGTGTACTTCTATAAACCGGAAACTTGGTAAGAACGATGAATCCATCCATTTATAGGTAAGATTCCATTAGAATATTCCCCGAAACCTTAAACAAACCCTATTCTGACATATTGTATGCATACTGTGGATCCGAGATCGAAACCTAGCCTGGAGGGGACTACTATAAGTTGGAAACTTGGTAAGAACGATGAATCCATCCATTTACAGGTAAGATTCCTTTAGAATATTCCCCGAAACCTTAAACAAACCCTATTTTGACATATTATACGCATACTATGGCTCCGAGATCGAAACCTGGCCTAGAGGGGACTACTATAAGTCGGAAACTTGGTAAGAACGATGAATCCATCCATTTACAGGTAAGATTCCATTAGAATATTCCCCGAAACCTTAAACAAACCCTATTCTGACATATTGTATGCATACTCTGGCTCCGAGATCGAAACCTAACCCGGAATGTACTTCTATAAACCGGAAACTTGGTAATCAAGATGAATCCATCCATTTACAGGTAAGATTCCTTCGGAATATTCCCAAAAACTTTAAACAAACCCTATTCTGACATATTTTATGCATACTCTGGCTCCGAGATCGAAACCTGGCCTGGAGTGCACTATTATAAGTCGGAAACTTGGTAAGAACGAGGAATCCATCCATTTACAAGTAAGATTCCTTTAGAATATTCCCCGAAACCTTAAACAAATCCTATTCTGACATATTATATGCATACTCTGGATCCGAGATCGAAACCTGGCCTGGAGTGGACTACTATAAGTCGGAAACTAGGTAAGAAAGATGAATCCATCCATTTACAAGTAAGATTCCTTTAAAATATTCCCCGAAACTTTAAACAAACCCTATTCTGGCATATTGTATGCATACACTGGCTCCGAGATCGAAACCTGGCCGGGAGTGTACTTCTATAAACCGGAAACTTGGTAAGAACGATGAATCCATCCATTTACAGGTAAGATTTCTTTGGAATATTCCCCAAAACCTTAAACAAATCCTATTCTGGCATACTGTATGCATACCATGGCTCCGAGATCGAAACCTGGCCATGAGTGGCTACTATAAGTCGGAAACTTGGTAAGAATGATGAATCCATCCATTTACAGGTAAGATTCCTTTGGATTATTCCCCAAAACCTTAAACAAACCCTACTATGGCATACTATATGCATACCCTGGCTCCGATATCGAAATCTGGATGGGAGTGGACTACTATAAGGCGGAAACTTGGTAAAAACGATGAATCCATCCATTCACAGGTAAGATTCCTTCAGAATATTCATAAGTGAGAAAAATTTAGCAGAAGCGAATAAAATCTAGCAGAAGTGAGAAAAATTTAGCAGAAGTGTTTAACCCTCTACGACGACTCTTGAAGGGGGTTGTAGAAGGTTTATTTATCAGAAGTGAGAATTTTTTTTGCAGAAGTGAATAAAGTCTGGCAGAAGTAAGAAAAATTTAGCAGAATTGAATAAAGTCTGGCAGAAGTAAGAAAAATTTAGCAGAAGTGTTTATACCTCTACAATGACTCTTAAGGGGGGTTGTAGAAGGTTTATTTATATTTTTCTTCTTATCTTTTCAATCTCCCATCATAACCATCCATTTTTTTTCCTTAACATTTTTTTTCTTATCATTTTTTTTTATAAAAGTAGATGTAATATATAATCACACATGTAAATGTGGAAGGATGGTTGGAATCCCAGACTTGGAAGGAAGAGGCTCAGGTTCGACTCACCTCACCCTCATTTTATTTTTTTTCAAAATCATTTTTTTTTACAACTCTTATAGAGGTTGTGATTATGCATGACAAAAAAAACACAAAACTATACCAACATTGTGAATACGGAAGGATGGTTAATGACTTGTACTAACGCGTAGTAGGCTTGTGTTCGAATCTATCCAACAGCTTTTGTCGAACCAATATTTTTTTTTAACTTCAACAACTCTTATGAATGTTGTTATATAGTGATTCACTATCTTTACGTTATGAGTAGTTAAAGTCTAAAGGTGGTCACTACTCTTTGCACACAAATGTTGTGGTTTTGATTCTCGTCACTACTCTTTGGTTATATTTATCCTAAGTGTTGGACGTTTTTTAACTTTGACAACTCTTATTTTATAAAGGTAGTAAAACATGCCACCTTTCACAACTTTAAAAATATGAGTTGTAAAGTTACAGTTGTAGATAACTGTTTTTCCCGTAGAGTATAGCAGAATCAGTAGTTCTCCAAAATTTTTTTGTGACTTGGAAATCACAAAATAAATGTTGGAAATCTTCTTTAGAAGTAGTACAGAAAGGGCAGGTATCAGGGCAAGTAGAGCGGTACTTACATATCTTATCCCTGGTAGAAATACAATCTTGAATGCACTTCCACAAAAAGGTTAGAATTCTTGGAGGAAGATCCTTCTTCCAAAATCTTTTCCAGTTCCCTGTGATGTGGGTCACAACAGTAGTTGAGTTTTGAATAACTTTATAAGCATACTTGACAGTAAAGGTACCATCATGGGTGTGTTTCCATCTCAGCTTATCTGTTCCATTAAGAGGAATTCTAACTGTAATGATTTTAGCAGCTGTATTAGCATCAAATAAAGCACTGATTGTGTTCAAATTCCATTGCCTAGTATTTTGATCTATGAGTTGGTTCACATTAACATAGTGGGTAGAGGCTAAATTGTTGTCCATTGTTTTATCTGAATTAGGGAGCCAAATATCTTTCCAAATACTAATTTTAGAGCCATCTCCTATTTCCCAACAAACATTTTTCCTAATAATTTCTAATCCTTGCTGCAACCCTTTCCAGATCCAAGAACCAGAATTATTAGTTATATCAGTTAAGGGATTGCATCCAAAAAAATATTTAATTTCCATGAGTTTGACCCACAGAGCATTTGGAGATTGTAGTAATCTCCAAGCCAATTTAGCTAAAAGAGATTTGTTCATAATGGCAGACTGTTTAATCCCCAGACCCCCTAACTCTTTAGCTAAAGCAATCTCTTTCCATTTTTTAAAGTACATACCTTTTTTTCCTTCTTTTTTATTCCACCAGAACCTCATGTGAATGGAATCAAGCTTATCAGTAAGATTTTTAGGCATCTGAAAAACAACCATTTGATGAGTAGATAAAGTACCTAACACAGACTGGATTAGAATAGTTCTCTCAGGCTGGTTCAGGAAGTGAGCTTTCCAGTCTGAAAATCTACCATAGTTGTTATCAATTAAACTAGAGATGGATTCCATCTTATTTTTCTTTAGGAGAAGAGGCACACCAAGATATTTATCATTTAAGGATAACTTTTTTATTTTCAAAATATTGGAAATATCATTCTTTACCTGATTAAGAACTTTAGGGCGAAAGGATATGCCTGACTTACTAAAATTGAAAGCTTGGACAGAGTAGTTGCTGAATTGATCAATGACGGTGCTTAAATTCCTAGCTTCATTAACATTTGCTTTTGTGAAAAGAAAACAGTCATCTGCAAAAAACAAATGAGATATAGAGGGAGCATGCTTGTTAACCTTATAACCATGAATTCCCCCAGTTACTTCAGCATTCATTAAGGCTCTTGAGAAAGAGTCCATAACAATGATAAAAAGGTAGGGGGATAAGGGGTCCCCTTGCCTCAGACCCCTTTGAGGGTGGAAAGTATCACCAGGGGAGCCATTTAACAAAATAGAAGTTCTTATTGTGGACAGACATTGATTAACCATGCTACAAAAGTCATCACAAAATCCTAGTCTGGTCAGAACATTCAATAAGAAGCTCCACTCAATTCTGTCAAATGCCTTTGACATATCAAGTTTAATAGCCATCCAACCATTTTTAGCTTTACAGTGCTTCATAGAATCAATTAACTCATGAGATATGACAATGTTGTCAGTTATTAGTCTACCAGAGAGGAAAGCAGACTGAAAATGAGTTATGATTCTATCTAGGAGACCTTTTAATCTAGAAGCTAACAACTTAGATATTATATTGTAAGCCACATTACATAAGCTGATATGTCTAAAGTCAGTAGCTGACTTAGGATTGTTAACTTTGGGTATTAGGCTAACAAAATTGTGATTAATCTGTTTAAGCATGTGTTTACTTCTAAAGAAGGATTGGACCATTCTTATAGTATCATCACCCACAGTAGACTACATCTCCTGGTAAAAACCAGGAGGAAAGCCATCAGGTCCTGTAGTAGTCCAAGGTTGCATACTGAAAACTAAATTTTTAACCTCTTCATGAGTTGGTATACTAGTTAACATAGAATTTTCATCATTAGAAATGCAAGGCATAATGTAGTCTAAGTATGTACTAGGATTAGGTGGCATACTAGTTCTACTCATTTTTAGGAAATGACACTTCAAATTAGCAGCAATATCATTTCTATCAGTTAACCAAATACCCATATCATTTTGAATCGTATCTATCTGAGTTCTCTTCCTTCTAAAATTTGTTTTATTATGAAAGTAAGAAATATTTCTTTCTCCAAACTTAAAAGCTTATTCCTTACATCTTTGCCTCTAGAAATCTTCCTCTATATCATACCAGTGTCTAAGCTTAGATTGGACATCCACAACTATATCAGAGTTAGGAGCATGATGAGCATATAAAAGATTGTGCAGAGTAGTTTCTAGCTTATTTATCTGAGTAGATATATTACCAAAGACACATTAGTTACATTTTCTAAGATCTTGTTTTGTGACTGTCAAGGCTTTGGAATGTCTAAATGCTGGAGAGCCCATTCCATTTTTTTTCAGGCTTTGGAAGGAATTCAAACAACTTGTTTCATTGTTATTCACATCAAATGGCACTGGTATCTGAAATCGAAGAGATTTCATAATCATCATCTTCTAAAATCAATTGGAAAAATCAAAAACTTCTCATACATTTCAAGTATATATTCTGAGAGTGATATTTTCTCGGTTGATATTTTTAAATCAATTGGAATAATCATATTTCTTCGCTAAAATCAAAATACAAACCCTAATTATTATTTTTAGATCCAAACTAAATTATAATTTAATTCATTTCTAATTGCTCTCTCATTTTTCTTAAAAATTTCCTAATTGCAAACCTTAATATTTACTTTCCCCCAAAACAAACTAAGCCAAACTTTTCACCTTTTCTCAACAATTATGTTATTTTTCCTACATCATGATCACAGTAATATCGATTAAGGTTATATATTCTAATTATTCCCTTAAAAATTCTCCACAACAATATCAATCGGAAACCAAAATGAAATCAACTAAGGTTTTGATTCTTTTCCAAATAATCAATTTCTTAAAACTCCACAAGCAATATTATATTTTATAAAAAGATTCTAAGATGATGTTCTTCTCTCAATCATCAATTATGTCATAGATCTTACATAACTTTAATTATGAAAATTATATAATTAACTTTATATTATTTATCTAATTTAGGGATTTGATAATTTTGTTGGTTATGTTAATAATTACTATAAGAATCCGTTTGGTTAGATTAATGACTTATTTTATGTGGGTTATAGTTAATAAAAACATGAGCTATATTTAAAAGAAGCCTTTTTTTTTTGGAATCCTTGGGTATTAACATTTTTATTTTATTTTTGGGAATCTTTGGGTATTAACATTTTACTTGGCTTATTTAGAGATTAACTATTTCGCTCACGACTTGTGAAGATGATCAAGACACACAAGTACACTATGTCATTGAGCATCTTCCAGAAGATATTTGACAATTTGAGGTAGAAGCGCTTCTGCTTTTTTCAAGTTACCCTTATGACTTTTAAGAAACTTCCAGAAGTTGTTTTGTTTACAAATCCTTTTTTTTTTTTTTTTTTTGCAGTTAAGAAGGAGAACATTGTCGATGATTCAGTGAAATAGGTCATCTAGGGGTGAGCATTTGGCTCAGAATCCGCGGATTTAGCCGGGACCATTCGTATTTTTGTGGGTGGGTGTCCGGAACGTTCGCTAATGGGTTAGATGCAGATGGGTTTTTTGAAACTCAACGGATTACGGATTGGGCTCGGATGCAACTTTGAAAATCCGTTGGACCATTAGTATATTTTTTTAATCAAAGTTCTTCAATACAAATACGAAGTTAATACATTTGTTTTTTGCCAATTTAGCTATTCCTTTTATGCCATTCTTTGATGAGTTGAAAGATACTAGACCAATATATGCACAGGTGGCCATACTTGATCCCAAGTACACCAAAAACATATTATTTTAAAGGGGTCGGTTTTTTTTTAACGCTAAAATCCAGTTTTAAACCCTTCAATAATGTAGTCTTATTCTAAAAACACTCATGAACTTGTTGCCTTTGTTTCTATATTATAAACTTTAATTATAAAACAAATCTATCGGATTATCCGCATCCAAACCGTTCATCCTTGCATCCATTGGATGCAAAAATGTTGTATTAGATGCGGATGCCAAATTTGTAATTCGTAATGAATTGGATTGGATGTGGATGAGGTAAAAATCGTCCCATACTCACCCCTAGGTCCATCTAGCAGAGGAAGAATCAGAAAACATTAATGAGAAAAAAATGTGATAGGCCCATGTAGGGCTGCACAAAACCGAACCTAAACCGCGAACCGAACCGAAACCGTGCACTTATTAACCGAACCGAAGTGAAACCGAATCCCCGTGGTTTAATCACGGTTGTCAGTTTCAGAAAACCGATTGTCTCAGTTTTAGTTTCGGTTTTTCATCAAAACCGTACCGACACAACCGATAAAATCATGTATATGTAAATCCTAGCCATCGATACATATACAATTCATCACATCCCTCAATTTTAGGTTTAGTTTCCTTTTATCTTCTATTTTTTTCTAGAGAACATAACCACTCTCACTCATATTCTTCCTCCTGGACTGCTATTGCTCTCTCTTCTACACAGATTCACCACCGCTCCATCACCAGATACATCTCAACCCTCTTCTTCTTCATTGAATCAACTAATTAAGCACCGAACGACCATGCAAGATTCATTGTAAGTTTTCATTATTTTCTAATTGAATTTTTGAATGTTGTAATTATAGCAAGTCTGCATTCTTTTATGGGTTTCTGAATGCGTTTTTGAAGTGGATTAAAGGTTAACAGTTTTTGATTTTGTTCTTTGGCTTTTGGTTAGAAAGAATCAACAATTGTAGCAGCGGAACCAGATGTGTTTTTCAAATCAGATGTTAATGGTTGAAATCACTCATAAGTGTGAAATAAACAAGAAAGATGAACATGCTTGGGTGTAAAACTCTATTTTACAGTATGGGTTTTATTTCTTTTTTCTGATTCTTAAGTTAATTTGTTTAATTTTTACTGGATTTTTGGTAAAGTTGTTCGATTCGATTTGTAGGAGGAAGTTAATGGGAAGAAATGAAAGTTACTTAAAATTTTAAGTGGTGAATTGTTTGATGTGTTTTGGGTGTTAATATGATTTTTTTTTTTTTAGTTTCTAATTAAGGGTTTTGAGAGTTCAACCTGGACAAAAGTACTGCTTGTTGGGAAGACTATCATCCGAGGTTGGATGGAGTCACGTTGATACCATCACGGTGAGATTTTTATGCTATGTTACATTTGGTTGTTCTCATTTGTTTTATGTTTTTGTTTCTTTACTGTTGAGTGTGCATTATATATGTTACTTGATCATGGCATTGGTGTGGTTTGAATTATAGTAGTGTAATTTGTTTCTTTTATACATAAGTAGTTATCAAAATTGCGTCTCTTGGAAGGTTATGGAATTTGTTGAAGTACGAAAATTTGTTGCACCACTGTTTTGAAACTGTAAAGTTGTTAAGGTAATTCATATATTGGAATATTTGATCAAGTAATCACTGTATTTTTGCTCATATTAATTCAATTACTACCTCTCTTCTTGGTGTTTAATACAGACACGTTATCGTTAGCAGTAACCGAATGAAAAACAAAATTTCTGATCTATAATAATGAATTGTATGAATCGGGTAAACTACCTCTTCATGATACAACTTGAAATAGGCTTAGGATTGTTACCTTATTAGGTAGCATGTAGATGAAAACATCTTTGAGTTTAGTACCTGTGAAAACATCTTTAAGTTTAGTATTTGTGAATTCGTGTTTTTGGTACACATATTGTTACATAATTCTTACTTTTAATACAATTTTTCTCTTGGATTCCTTTTTTGATTGCAGTTTGGTTATTGTAAACCACCACAAGAATGTGGCCAGCTTTGTATGCAAATCTTCAACAGTTGCTAACACCACCTCAGCAAACCCTGATTGTTGGAAACCTGCTCCTTCTCTTTTGTTTTGACTGTTGTTCTCCTGAATATCATTTGATCAAGCACTTCTGTTGTATTTGACATTTTAAAAATTGACATGTGTATTTGTAACTCATCTTTACTAAAATAAGAACGAAATTTCCCTGACTTTTGCTGGTTAACCAAAAACCGACCAGTTTAGTACCGAAACCGGGAGGTTCAAAACCGAATGAAACCAAATAACTTAAATGGTTTCATCGGTTTCCAATATTGGAAAATCGAGTACTTCGGTTTCGGTTGTTTTTCTGTCAACAACCGTACCGAACCCAACCATGTGCAGCGCTAGGCCCATGACAAATACAGATCCTTATAGATGCAAAAGGCCTATTAAAGTTTTTTTTTTTTTTTTTTTTCTTCTGGATTATTGCATCCCCTCCATGATCATTGATCAAATGGACATATCTCACAAGTTGGTATGGAGGAAAACAATCTCGATTTAAAACTACAAAACTTGTCAAATAGATTTGAATTTTGGTGAAGGCAGATTTTAGATGAAATATAGGCTTATTTCATGTACAAATTAGATATGAAACAAACTTTATATTAAATCAATTTAGGGTTGAAAATGGAATTTGCATACAAGCAAAATTTGTTTCCCGCTTCTAAATTTATTTCCCGCTCAAAATTTAGTATAATCCGTACACTCTCGCCACGTGTGCCTTAATGAATAGCTAACTCCATCTTAATTTTGTTGTACCGCTTCCAGGACAAATATAGTCCTTCACTCCAAAATCCAAAAGGAACAAATTCAAGATCTCGTCTCACTATTTACTCAAAGGGCATCATCAGATTCATCAAATGGCACTGGCAACTGAAATGGAAGAGATTTATTTATCTTCAGGTGTTAGATTCAACTGGAAGATCAAAAACTTTTCAACTTCTAGAGCAATTTTTACTGACATTGATGTTTTCTCTATTGGTGCTACTAAATGGTAAGAGAGTAGCATATATTATTGAGTTTAAATTTTAATTAGTTTCTTGATGATTTCTTGTGCTTTCCCTTAATTTCATTAATCCACAAAGTTTTCTCTTAATTATTATCATCAGGAAAGCAAGGATTTATCCAGAGGGATTTGGTACAGTGTTTGACCACTTATCACTCTACCTACTCGCCGTAGACTTGACGGAAAACGTCGACACTGAGTTCACATTTGCGGTTACCAGTCAAACGGATCGCAACAACTCAGTGAGAAAGAGTATATATCTACCAATTGAACATAAATATATATTGATAGTTGTTGTTGTTTGATTACAATCGTTTCACTTATGATTTTTTCTTTGATTTTTGCAGAACGAAAAGTGAGTTATGTTGAAAGTAGTGTCCAAGGGTTTGGTTGGACATATTTCATGCCTCTTAACAAACTTCATGACCCGAGTAACGGCTATATTGTGGATGATACTTGTGTCATCTCAATTGAGGTTGCTTGCTGGATGAAACAGCAGGATTCAACATTGAAAGAGAGCGATCCACACAAGGTCCCAGAGGCAAAGCGTGCCAAAATCAAAGACGTGAGGAAGTTGAGTATGATTTGAAGAAGTTATATAAGTCACAGAAACGGATTACTAAATCGAAATCTATCTAGAAAGAGGTGAATATTTTGTGTTCGAGGAAATGTTTCACAAAGTAAAGTTTTTAATTTAGTAGTGAAATTCATAGAATCAGGTTAGTAACGCTAGTTAACAATGAAATGTGACTGCTATATATTCAGCTTATATATATACATAAATGTTTTGGTGTTTGGTTTTTCTATTCGATTCCACGACGTTAAACTGCTTGTTGAAATGGTATCAAATGAGAGAAATTCTAATACAAAAATCTAGAACTATTTGATTGAATAATACTCTAGAATCTATTTGGAGCCCATTTACATTAACAGCATGTTCGGTTGGGAGAATTGGGAGCTCAATAATCCGATTACAAGGTAATCACCCCAATTCTCCGAAGCGAACACAATTTTGGAGCCAGGAATCCAATTCCTAGAGAATTGAATTACCCCCAAAATCCAGTTTTCGATTACATCAGTCGAAGGGTGGAATGGAATCCAATTCCGTGGAATCAACGTAAAATGTCAAAATTATCCCTTGCGATGATCGGATATGTGTAACAGAGTATACTCATAACGAGAGACTAGTTGAAGAAGGGTTGGTGTAAAGTCAGAAGCGACTGATCATGATGGTGGTGGCGGTGGTGATGTTGGTGGTGGAGGGGTGGTACTGGTATTGACGATGGTGGTGGTTGTTGCTGGCGGAAGTGGTGGTTTCTGCTTGTGGTGGTGATGGTGGTGGGGGTTTCTATGTTGAGATTATTAGTCCCACATTGTCTGGGCATCTAAGATCCTGCGGTTTATAATCCTATGGGCCGCTCCACTCATTGCCATTTGGTTTTGAGTTGGATGCCCGTATTCTAACATGGTATCAGAGCAGGCTATTTGCGACGAGTCATTCGACCGCGCCTTTACTCCGCGTCACCCGATTTAATTGTCCACGTGTTAGACCCAACAAGGATACACGTGAGGGGGCGTGTTGAGATTATTAGTCCCACATTGTCTGGGCATCTAAGATCCTGCGGTTTATAATCCCTTAGGGCCTCTCCACTCATTTCCAATTGGTTTTGAGTTGGATGCCTGTATTCTAACATTCTAATGGTGGTGGTGGTTTCTGCTGGTGGTGACGATGGTGGTTGCTGCTGGTGGTGATAATTGTGGTAGTTCTTCTTTACATTTTGATGTACAATATCATCATTTGATTGAATTGTGATTGTGTAGAACTGGAGATGATGAGGTTGAAGAAATAGGGACATTAAAGTGATTTGATTAATTTGGATTGCAAGCAATTCAATTATGCCAACCAAACATTATTTTTTTGATTAAGGAATTCATTTCTAGGAAATGAATTACCCTATAATTGAATTCCTTGGACTTTGAAACTCCGAAACGAACGAGCTGTAAGGGTATTGTTTTGAACCATTTATTCTTGGATGCAATAGTGTTTATGTGTCTCAGTCTTGATAAGCTGGTATATATATACTGAACGTGAACGTGAAGTCCAGTTTTGCGAACGTGAAGTCCAGTTTTGCGACTGTTGGAAAATAGGGTTGCAATAGAAGATGAAATAACACAGAAAAATGTTGTTGTCCTCAAAAGCTTTCAAGGCTCATACGATTTCTTTTAGAAAATTATTTCTACCCTCCCAATAAATTGGCGATTACAACAGGTATGTGAAATAATGCCTTCAGGATACAATGAAAGCCCTACAACATAAATTGAATTCAAGATTTGTACCCCTTGATTAAATCAAGAACACATGTAAGCAAAAGTTCTGATGATGCTTTAGAAAAGAGAGAAAACATAAAAGGTTTTTCTGATGTGATTGAAACGAATTTAGGGAGATGCTATTTATAGAGGTTTTCGCATCTGTTGGGAAAAGACATCTTTTCACCAACAGGTTTATCTTCACCATCAGACATCAATGGCGTCTGTTGGACAAGAAGATTCTGGATTCTGCATCTTCCAACATTCTCCCCCTATTTTCAAAAAACCATAAACAAAGTTAAAAACTTTTAAATCAGAGTGACTGCATCACCGAAGTGACTGCCTACGTACCCGAGTGGGATCAAGCCATCGTAGTTCAAGCACAATTGAGAATAAGCATCATCGTTGAAATCAACACATAAACAATAGGTATCTTTTGGATTTGAACCTTCACTTAGTGTAAGAAACTCAAAGCCTTATCGATATTCTATGGTGAAACTAGTCTTGAACCAAGTATCCCATATGATAAAACCGGAGTCTCCACACATATTGATTTCATAAATCATGTGTTCTGTAGCCAAGAACGTTAATTGCCATGTGCTTATATCCTTGATTCATGAGTCTTCTTTAGAGAACGGTCTTATTCTCTTAGGAAACGGCCTGATTTCCATACTCATATAGGTAAGTCTCGAAGGTGTTTCTGCGATACACCTTTTACAAATCATAGACTCATTAAGGATTTACATCCATCCTATTTTCTTGCAGAACCCATCACTAATTAGAAATGGGAAGTTTTATATTAGTGCCCCATAATCTACATCCATAACTTGTTGGTACCACATTGAACCTTGTTTATCTTTTTCAAAACATAGGTTGGGTTTCTGCTATGGGAGATCAAACTTCTTTCACAGACCTTAGTCCCATTTCTTTACTTTTTATTGAAACCACTGAACTTGTTAGACTTTTCGTAAATGGGTCTTCCAAATTCCTCTTTGAATCAATAAAGTTAACCGTAACCACCCCCCTCTTGAGTAGTTGCCTCACCATTTTATGTCTAAGACTTGCATGTCTTGACTTTCCATTATAAGTCTTATTTGAGACATTATAGATGGTAGCTTGATTATCACAATTAATCAAGACCGCCGGAGTTGGCTTCTTCCAAAGTGGAATATCCATAAGTAGGTTCCTAAGCCATTCTACCTCCTTACATGCACCCGTTAAGGCTATTAATTCTGACAACATTGTTGAATCAGAAATACAAGTCTGCTTCTTGGAACTCCAAGACACTGCAGCACACCCTAATGTAAAGATCCATCCAGACGTTGATTTCGACTTGGCCTCTACATCGTTCCAGTTAGCATCGCTGTACCCTTCTAGTGCAGCAGGATAGCCTTGATAATGCAAGCCAAAATTCATTGTACCTTTCAAGTAAGCCATAACTCTTGAAACTTCTTTCCAGTGTTCATATCCTGGATTACTTGAGAAACGACATAACACTCCCACGACTTGGGCTATGTCCGGTCTTGTGCAATGCATAGCATACATAAGACTTCCAATGACACTAGAATACTCAAGTTGCGCATGAGTACGACCGGTGTTCTTCTTTAACTTGATAGTATGGTCTAAAGGAGTAGGTACTGGATTGTCATCAAAGTGACCATACTTCTTGAGAAATTTCTCAATATATTGAGATTGGGTTAAAGCCAACTCATTTCCCTTTCTTAGGATCTTAATTCCCAAGATTACATCAGCCTCTCCTAAATCCTTCGTATCAAAGTTAAAGCTAAGAAACTTCTTTGTTTCTTCCACAACAGATATGTCAGATCCAAAAATAAGCATATCATCAACATACAAGCAGAGAATTACACATCCAGAACTATCATGGTTACTATAGATACATTTATCAGCATCATTCACCACAAAACCATATGACAACATCACTTTGTCAAACTTCTCATGCCATTTCATGGGAGATTGCTTCAAGCCATAAAGAGATTTTACTAACTTTCAAACCTTCTTTTCTTGGCCTGGCAATATGAAACCTTCAGGTTGTTCCATATATATTTCTTCTTCCAAATCTCCATTTAGGAAGGCGGTTTTGACATCCATTTGATGAATAATTAACTTGTGAATAGAAGCAAATGCTATTAAATAATGAATAGATGAGATGCGAGCAACATGAGCATATGTATCAAAGTAATCAATTCCATGTCTTTTCTTATAACCCTTAGAAACTAATCTGGCTTTGAACTTATCAATGGAACCATCGGCATTCATCTTTCTCTTGAAAATCCATTTACATCCAATAGGCTTTACGCCCGGAGGTAAATCAAAATATATCCAAGTACCGTTGGTCAAAAGAGAATTCTTTTCATCATTGATAGCCTCTTTCCAAAAACTAGCATATTTGGAACTCATAGACTCAGCATAAGTTTTAGGGTCATCATCAACATGCATAACATATTTGGTAACACTAAGAATTCTATTCTTATTACCTTCTACAAGATATGTTATAAAGTCTGGACCAAATTTTTTCTCTATTCTTGATCTCTTACTCCTGCTAGGTTCGATATCTTCTATGGGTTCAAAAGTATCCTCCATGTCTCGAGTAGGAACAGAATGATCATCATTCTCATTAGTCTCTTCAGATTCTAGACTAGGTAACAATGAGTTCTCCATGGGTTGCATTTGAGAACTGTTCCTATTTAAGTTCTCAAAGAATTCCACATCTACAGATTCTATAATCTTAAAAGTGTCAAGGATTAAAAATATGTAGGTGATACTATTAAGTGAGTATCCCACAAAAGCACATTTATAAGCCCTGTTTCCCAGTTTTGGTCTTTTAGGATCAGGCTTTCGAACATATGCTAAGCAACCCAAGACTTTAAGTCTCTTCAAGTTTGGTTTCCTCTTAAACCACAATTCATAAGGAGAAACATTCTTCTTTTTCAAAGGAACTCTATTCAAAATATAACATGCAGACAACATAGATTCACCCCACAAAGAATTAGGCAAACTAGAACTTATAATCATGCAATTAACCATATCAATCAAAGTTCTATTTTTCCTTTCAGCCATACCATTTTGTTGAGGTGTATAAGGTGCAGTAAATTGATGAATTAAACCATTCTCTTGACAAAATAATTTAAATTCATTAGGAAAATATTCACCACCACGATCAGAACGTAAAATCTTAATTTTCAGTCCTAATTGTGTATTTACTTCTACTTTGTATATTTTGAATATGTCAAAAACATCATCCTTAGATTTCATCAAATATGTATAAGCATATCTAGTACTATCCTCTATAAAAGTGACATAATACTTATTTCCACCACGAGTGGCAGAACCATGCAAATCACCCACATCACTATGTACTAATTCAAGTAAGGAAGAATTTCGTACTACAGACTTATGGGAAATTCTAGTTATCTTTGCTTGCACACATATTTCACATTTAGAAGCATGATCAAAATTGCAATCAAAAATCAAACCTAACCTTTTCATTTTTCTAAGAGAACCATAATTAACATGACCAAACCTAGCATGCCATAAATTAACAGAGTCAACAATATAAGCAGAACCATTATTTATTAAATTAAGCTTAATCATCCCATTACAAGCATATCCTTGTCCAACAAACACACCATTTTTGGACAATACAAACTTATTAGACTCATAGGTCGTCTTGAATCTAGCCTTCATAACAAGGTCGTCGGAAAGAAGGTTCTTCACCATGTCAGGGACATGTAACACATTAGTAATAGTAACGGTCTTTCCCGAAGTAAACGAGAGTTCAACAGTGCCTTTCCCAATGACTTTGATGTGTTGGACGTTTGCGGAGACAACTTCATTTCCTTCTCCACTAACCGGTTCGTATGTCTTGTAAAGATTTCTATCCTTACAGATATGGATGGTTGCACCATTTCCATACCACCATCCAACCCCAGTTTCAGCAACAACATTGGCGGCTTGCACCACGATCACAAGTTTGTCATCGACCATATTTGCCTCCTTTTTCTGGTTCTGCTGTTGTTTCTTTTTTATACGACAGTCACGAGCAAAATGGTCGGGTTTGTCACAGAAGTAGCAATTGCCCTTCTTCTTACTCTTCTTGTTGGGATGATGCTTCTTAAACTGAGTATCATTCTTAGGTTTCAAGGAATTCGGTGTCTTAGAATCTTCTACGCTATTCACCTTAGAATGGTTTTCAGACAGTGGACTATCCTTAAGTTCTCGTTTACGAGAGTCCTCTTCTATGCGAAGATGACGATGTAAGGCCTCTAAATCATAGTCAGTCTCAGCATGCTTAAGTTTCTTCTTATAACCATTCCAAGAAGGGGGAAGACGAGAAATAATAACCCCGACAACAAACACAGAAGGAAGATCAATTCCAGCATCCTTAAGATGATTAAAAATGAGTAAAAGTTCACTGACCTGGGCAATGATTGACTTAATGTCAACCATCTTAAAATCCATGAAGTTGAAAGTCAGGAATTTTTGGTTGCTTGCTTCAGAAATCTTGTATTTGTTGTCAAGCGCAGTCCATAATTCCTTTGCAGTCGCAATACTCCGATGTGCATTGTAAACAGGAGTTTCCAGGGCATTCAAAATATAATCACGACACATGAAATCATCTTCATGACGCTTCTTTCGTTTGGTAATCAAATCAGGAGTATCTTTGTATGACGGTGCAGGAATCGCCTCCAATCCATCTTCAAGTATGTACCACAACTTGATGGTGATCTGGAAAAACTTCACAGTCTCTTGCCAACGAGTAAAATTTTCACCATCAAAACGTTCAGTCGAGTCAGGGTTTGGTTCATCACTTGCAGGGATTGTACAGTAGCATTCGAAGTTGAAGATTCACCCTCCATTGCCAGAAATTAATTGTCTAAAACTGTTGGAAAATAGGGTTGCAATAGAAGATGAAATAACACAGGAAAATGTTGTTGTACTCAAAAGCTTTCAAGGCTCATACGATTTCTTTTAGACAATTATTTCTACCCTCCCAATAAATTGGCGATTACAACAGGTATGTGAAATAATGCCTTCAGGATACAATGAAAGCCCTACAACAGAAATTGAATTCAAGGTTTGTACCCCTTGATTCAATCAAGAACACATGTAAGCAAAAGTTCTGATGATGCTTTAGAAAAGAGAGAAAACAGAAAAGGTTTTTCTGATGTGATTGAAACGAATTTAGGGAGATGCTATTTATAGAGGTTTTCACATCTGTTGGGAAAAGACATCTTTTCACCAACAGGTTTCTCTTCACCATCAGACATCAATGGCGTCTGTTGGACAAGAAGATTCTGGATTCTGTTTGTAACTGTCGTAACAGTTACGTACAACCAAAAAATTCTTCCGGGGCGTTGCCCCTTAGTTAGCGCAGTTGAAAATATTCCAACAGCGATTACCAGTCAAACGGATCGCAACAACACAGTGAAATTGGGTATATGTCAATATATATATATATATACTTTCAATTCTTCCATTGATATGCATTCAGATATAAGATTTACTTATTAAGTTCGTTTTACTTTTGATTTCTTTGATTCTGCAGAAGGAAAAGACATTTTTCTTGAAAATAGTGGTGAAGGGTGGGGTTGGCCAGAATTCATGCCTCTTAAGGAACTCCATGACCCTACTAAAGGCTGTATCGTGGATGAGGCTACCTGCTGGATGAAAGAGGAGGAGGAGGACACAACATTGAAAGAGAACGACCCACCCGAGGTCCCAGAGGCAAAGCGTACCAAAATCAAAGATGAAAGGCAGTAAGTAGCCTAGGGGATGAGTTGAAGAAAGTTATAAGTCACTGAAAGGGATGATTACTCTCAAGAATTGCTAATGTATCTAGAAAAAGGTGAATATTTTGTGTTCGATGAAATGTCTTAGACAGTGGTGAAGTTTTATTTTGGTAGTGAAATTTACAGAATCGAAGTTAGTAATGCTAGTTTACAATCAAATATGGATGCTACTCAGATTATATATACACGTTTTAATATCTAGTGTTGTGTTTCTATTCAATTCCATGACGCAAAACTGCTTCTTGTAAACTTCCGTCTCTTATTTCATGAACAACAATCTTATGGGAAATATCGCACAAGAGATTTAAGATTTTAGGCATCACATCACAGGAGAGTAATTCCAAAAAAAAAATCCAGAAGACTTTGATTAGAATGATATTCTAGAATCCTATTGGGAGCTATTTACATTAAGGCCTCAAGGGTATTGTTTTGAACCATTTTGGATGCAATACTGTTTTGGTTTCTCAGTCAAGATAAGCTGGTGTGGTCAATGTCCTAGGCTTCAAAAAAGAAAAAAAAGTGTCCAGATTATAAAAAGACAGTCACAAACTTGCAAACAGAGCTACAAGGAAGGCCAAATGCGAGAAAAGAGTTGAAATCAGGAATAAAAATAAAAATAAAAATAATCATATGATTATGTTTAAACTGTTGTGACCAAAATATATTGCATCTGGTATAGAGATCCCATGTGAGCTTTCCAAGTTGGGATAAACGAACCCACTTGAGGCCGCCAACAAATTAGTGGAAAGAGGAAATGGAGCTGTAACTGAAGCTTGCTTTTGGTAAAAAATGAACTTCATAGTAGGTAAAGTAATACACCAAAAAACTGAGATGATTATTCAACATGCTATTTTTGCAGAAGCTGCACGAACTGGCCAAAGCCGAATACGAGAAAAGAGTTGAAATTACGGTTGGAAACGGTTTGTCATGAATCATAAAATTAACTTAACAAATAATTAAGGCTGTCTATAATAGAAAGCGAGATTAGAAAAGCTAGCACTTGTCAAGATGGAAAGCACGGGACGAAGCAAACGATATTGGAAACACTGTAGGAATTTTGCTAAATAAATTAACAAAGCAATTTTTCGATGGAACCTAGAGCTCTTGATGTGGGACTTGATTTTCTAGCTAAATTCCATTCTTAAGTATTTGAAGAAAACAGGACAACTTCGACAAAGAGAGGTGATTCTACGAATTGTAAGTGTAAGACAAGGCATCAATGCACATGCATTAGTGCAAACTAGGCTGAGCAAATGAAGTTAGATTGTATGCAAATCAACAGCTAAATACTTCGTCTTTTCTCTTTAAATTTACGCCCATCTTAATGTTAAACCGAATTTGCGTTCTCGTTGTTTCCTTAGTTCTGTGAACTCATGCTTTTTTTTTTTTTTATAATTATTATTATTATTTTTTAAGCATGCATTTAGTTTCTCATGGTAATGAATAATGGAGACCGATTTTTAGGCACAAAAACGAACGGAAACCGCATAACACGAGTTAAGGAAATAGAATGCCTAACATAAACAAATTCTGCATCCATCTGTCGAGGAAATTACAAATTATATCTGAATTTGAGATGTTTCTCTATATTTTTTTCCTTATGTTGTTTGCAATCTTTAGGGTTGAAATTTGGAAAGTGGATGACTCAATTGGAGATGTTATTATCTTCTTACCACATCTTGAACCATTACTGGCCGCTGATGTTTAGCTTCCTCCCACACCTCATGCCTTTTCTCGCACTTACTTTCTTTAGCAAAATCCAATAATATACAATAACAAAACAATTCTCACCAACCCTCATCTCTGATAGATTATGAAAAATGTATATTTTGCTTTTGAAATTGAAGGTACAACTAAAGTTTCAGACCAAACTTACAAGTCCCAAGTATATATATGCCTCCATTCATGCCTCCAATGAAACTGTAGTTCCTCAATCATGTACATTGTAAAACAAATGACAGAGAACGCATCATGTAATTAGTTCTAAGCATATTATTTGTCTCTAATATCATGCGTTTTATCTCCCCAAATTGGGCGACTACAAAACCAATTTGGCATGCACTAGTAGCATCATTGTTATAAAAAGGTATGAGGTTTATGTCCATGATGACAAAAGCTATCAGACGGACGACGTTTAATTTAGGACCGATCCGAAGGTCGGGAAGCTCCGGATCGGAAAGTCATTAGACGGCTGAAAAGGAGTCACGGCTAAGAGAGAATTCCGTTTTTTTACCATAAATATAAAAATTGTCGAAAACGTTAAATACCTTTCCATTTTTTTTATCTCAGTATTTACCATAAATACAATTACCATAACTTTAATCGGGTTATATCATCTAAAACAACTAAAATCTGTTTCCCAGGCTACATTGAGTTTCTTTTGCTCAAGACTCGCTTCTCCGCGAACCCTAAACCTCCGATTCGTTTTTCTTTTTTGCCAGAAGTAATTCTTTCGAGGAGAACATAAACAAAAGCAGCTGTAGAGATTAATAGAGTGAATCAGAAATTCACTTACAACACTTTTGATCGGTGTTTGGTGACTTAGGGTTTTACAAAAAATTGCAGATGAAACTGAAGAGGGAATCAGAGCGGAAATTGATATGGGTTTGGCGAGATAAGGGTTATTGAGTACTGAGATTGATGATTAAGTCAAAATAATTGAAAATGTACAGAATTAGGTTTGGTTTTGGGAAGAGTAGCTGAGCCTGTGTCTGATTCGGTAAGAATGAGAATGAGTTAATTTAAGACGGGGGTTTGAGAGATCTTGGATGATGATAAGAGTTGGGTTGAGCTTGATTTGCAATCAGATGAAGAAATCGATAAAAAATAATCCAGGTTCAAATATTTCTCTATTTTTCCCCTGTCAATTTTAATTGAATTCCGATTTCAGAATACTTATACTTTCAAAAATCATGTTTTTTTATAGGTTTGTCGTAGTGAAGATACCATTATGCTGTTGGATTTTTTGAATCGATTTGTTGTTTCTTTTCTCGGCACTTTGGTCATTGGTTTTAATCAAAGAAGTGCAGTGGAATCCTTGGATGCATCCTCAATTACTTTTTTGGTTATATGCATCTGCCATTTTCGATCAATACCTGCACAACAACAACTTCACCCAATCAGGTATCATCACTGGAAAACCCATATTGTTTGTGTCTCTGTTTAATCGGTATGCATATATAAGCCTTAACCGGGCTAGCAAAAAAAATTCAAGTGTTTTAGATTATTTCTGTTTATACCAGGGTCAGAAAGAAAAAGAAAAAGAAAATAGTTTATTAAAAGAAATTATTTCAAGTAATTTTAATTATGATGTAAATCAGATGTGATTGAGCACAATTTTTCTGAGTTCGTTTACGAATATCGTTTTCCACTCTAATTTGTTCTTTCTTTCTTCTAAACTCAATAACATGCAGTGTCACCACATAAACTACTAGAGTTTACTTTGAAAGGAAACAATGGAGATCCTAATGGGTACGAATTTGATGATCGCAGTATCCTACTGGAGTTTATTTCGACATAAGTTTTATGCATTGTACTATTTTGGTGATCGCATGTACGAATTTGATTTTTCTCTATTTTCGATATATTTTTTTACTGTATTTTTCTTCGTAATTAGGAGAAAAGGTATCAATAGGTCCTTAACAATGATTTCTCTCTATCCCTTTGGTTTCAATATTTTGATTTTTCTATTTTTTTCCGTAATTAGGACAACAATATCATTACATGAATTTTGAAGCATGAATTATGTAAAGCTGTACAATTTTCCATCTAACACCTGCATCAGCTTCTCTAAAAAATATTTTGCTTATGGATGTTTTGTTGTATATAGGGACAATCAAAGGTTAGGAACTCCAGTAGGCAGAGTCAACAAATAAGGAGCTTAAAGGGAAAATATGAGAATGCAAAAGGTAAACAGTTCTTTGGTCAGTGGTTATGAGTGGTGTACTTTGGGTATCCAACAATGATACTTTCACCTTTCTGGGTTCATTTTTTGCATATTTATAAGTAAAATAATTTTCACTTCGACCTGTCACTACTACAAGTCTATGACAACTCATTCTTATATATTTTTGAAAGTTCCGTGATTCGTTTCTCTTAAACACGTCTAATTGTATTACAACCAGCAGGTTCTTTTTAGCATTTGGTATGGTTTTGATTTTTGAATATACATGAGAAAAAATTTAGTCACTATTAGTAAATATGCAATACAGTAATAGACTCCATTGGCAATGCTTTGGCATTGCATAAAGATGATAGTTACTTATGAACATGTTATGGAACATATGAATTAAAGTTATTATCATAGGTGACATTTCTTTTTTGTAGTTTTTATAGCTTGGAAAACCTATTGATTTAATTTTTGGTTCCATTATAGGTGAATGGCTACACCCAACGAAATTAGATGATCCACGTTAGCATTTAGCAGTTGTGGCAGTGATAATGGAAGCTAGGGGTAGGAAATTTGATCATGTAGGAATCACTGAGATTCTTTCCCATGTCAAGCTCACTCAGGAAAATTGGTTGTAGTTAACCAAGGTACCCTTATGCCCTGGATGTATATTTTGCTTTCAAATTCGAATACGATACGAGGGAAAAGTCAAGGCCCAAGTGGTTTGGATATGTAAAACTTATTTACCTTTGGTTAGCTCCGGATGAAGTAGTCATAATACAGCTGAATAGGACTCCAGGATATGAGAAACTCGCGGTGTTTACAGAAAAGGGTCTCCTGCCACTTTACAACACGATTTAGAAAACAAATATTCATATGAAAATTTAAACCGTATTTCTGATGATTCATTTAATATTGTTGTTCATCCAGATTTTTTTGTTTCATTGATTTTTCAGTTGATGCTCAACTCTCTCGAAACTCTGGCGGGAAATTCAGGTGTGAACCCTAATACTGGATCCTATGATTATTATTTTTTCCTATATATCTTATTTTATTCATCCAACGAGTCTCATAATTCGATTTAGTTATACGATAATTAATTGTATTTAATCGATAGGCGAGATACAAACGGGAAGATCGAGGGATAAACATGAAGAGACAATGTTTCTTAATTACGGACATCTTACAGTTTCCCCCTTTCCTTATTCTCCTTTTTCATTGTATTTTGCGACCTTGAGTCAATGTTGATTCATGGTTACAATCTTCAGCATTTTTCTTATTCAGAAATCCAGGTATAGTCACACAGCAAAATATGCATCTGATTTGGTCAAGATGTGCTTCTCCGATCCCCTAAGATTCTGCAGAGTTTCTAATGGCGATATATTTGCTTCGTTAGCATCCAAAACAAGGTGTGTATTAGGATTGAATATATTGAAATATGGTATCTGGAAATAAACTCAATTCCTCCCTGTATATTAGGATAACTAAGCAAATCAAAAAATACTAGGGCTTCATTGTTGATCATGTGACTTTATAGAGAAGTATACAGAAGAAAATAAAACCCTAAGCATATCATAAAAATTATAGGGCTTGAATGTTGGTTATGTGACTTAAGAAGAAGTATAAAAGATATTTTTGGGAAACTCAATAGTAGTGGTGGTAGGGATGTTGGACCGGTGATGTTGTTGGGGTGGTGGCAGTGGGAGTGTTGGAATGGTGGTGTAAGTCTTAAAAATATTACACCAAGTTCATTATTTACAGTGGTATAAACAACACTACCCACATTAATTTGCAGTCCTTGGTATGAATTATGAATAAAGTAGCAAGAAAAGAAGACATTGTTTAGGCTGGAAAGTTAGTTAAATTAATTTGATACTTTGATCCAGTTAGATCGAAATAGTTTGAATTTTCATATGGTCATGTATTCATTTGATGGAAAACAACACAAGTTAGTAAAGGATATATATTTGATGAGTTGCTTACATGAACAGAAAAGCTTCATCTTGTGTCTATGGTTTAAACTTCTTCGTTAATTATAAGATTTCCAAATTTTGACCAGGCTATTGGATTTGGGTACCGTACTTTTCTATGTTAAGGTTTCAAATTCGAATTCGAAGTTCATATTGTAAATATATGATTCAGCCGTGCTAATGGTGTTGTGTAATTTCTGTATTTCATATTAAGATTTTGGATGTGTATAGATTAATGGTTTCAATGAATCTATGGTTTCAGCTGATTTACTCCCAGTATTTAAATTATCCCATTAATTAGCTCATACTGGTGCTGCTATTTCCGATTGTGCAAAAGGTTAGTAAGTTATCTTACTTGGAATATCAGCTAAAATTGAATCGTTCATGGAGTTAGCTCTGATGGGATTTGGGTACCGTACTTTGCTATGTTTAGGTTTTCAGATTCGAATTATAAGTTCATATCTTATTATACTGTAAATCTATGATTCGTCTGTGCTAATGGTGTTGTGTAATTTCGGATTTTCATATTAAGATTTTGGATGTGTATAAATTTATGGATTTATGGTTTCAGTTGATTTACCCCCAGTTTTTAATGTTTTGCAGGGCATTATGCTACTGACATCTACAACAGGACATAAAAGAGAAAACCCAAGAGAGATATTGCGGTTGTTCCACCCAAGAAAGACGACGACAAAGGAAAAGATGGTGGTGGTGAAAAGGGGAAATGTAGTGGTGTTTAAGGTGAGAAGAAAGGGGGAGGAAGGAGAAGCTAGCAAGAATGGTTGTGAATTAAAGAATGTTGTGAATTAAAGACGGCTACTCTTGATGGAAGTAAGATGGGAACTACCCATTCGGATATGAGATATGCATTGAATTTGAGTAAGATAAGTTCGCTAACACAACCCAACAGATCTTTGTTAATAATCATTTTTTGGTTTACTATTTGCAAGTCTGTTATATGCATTGAATTTGAGTAAGGCACCACGCAAAAAATTCCATTGTTCGGAGACATGTCTTAGATTAGGTATGTGTGTGCATATACTTTAACTATTTCAATGTACTATTGTCATGCTATATTCTTCAATATGATTTCTTTCATTGTGACCAGAATAGGTGCAATATGAAAGTAGCTCTAATCGAAATGACGTATGACAACCTGAGATGGTTTGTTTCTGAGAGGAAAGTGGCATGGTAGGATTTTCTATATTAGTAGAAAATGGTTAAAAACAAACCAAAAATCCTAAGGTTCTTTTTTTTTTTAGTTCCCTTCACTTTGTTGTTGTTTATGTTTAGGTTACTCTATCAGTTTGATTCAATCTTTTTTTTTTTTTTTTTTTGGTGATTTTGTGGAGATTCTGAGATTGAATATCTTCATTGCTCAACAGATTATCTATGTACCTCGAGAGACATTCAATTTTCTTTCTCTTAAAACCTAGGTTACCTGAAAAAACAATACCATCTATTTATACATGTATCCAGTTGAGTCTGAATTTTCAATCATACAATAACAGTTGTAAAGTAAGTTTACATCCTCCGGAATGAACCCAATTTTCACTTTCTGTACCACCACAATGTAACTTGATGGCCCAGAATTTAAAAGTTTAATTAGCATGTTCAGTTTTTTATTACCCAATAGTTAAACTGTACATGATGTGGCGTTGTAACTTACTTGCAAAGATGTGTCCCAGAAGTTATCTCTGCATGGTTCAATGGAAATCCCTCTTGATCGGTCTGCAAGGGAGTAAAAAACGTATACCAACACTTCAATTCTAGAGGAAAAAGGAACAAACAACAACACACTCGGCGATCGCAGAGGCACCAAAAACACGTACTAAAACACTACTAATTGTTAGAGATTTACGGTTAAGTGATTTTCCTTATCTAATTGTTAGAGATATACGGTTAAGTGATTTTCCATAAATTTATAGATTCCCAAAAAAAAATCAAAGCAAAGTTGTAGAACCGTAAGAGATGAGAGTGATTTACCCAAACAAAAGTTTATAATGAATTTCCAAAAAAAAAAGGTTATACGTTGGGGATGGGTCCATGCATGGTTATGCCTTCACGATTAATGTGTAAAGCCTAAACAACTGGTGATCTCTCCCCTAAATGATGTAATTTGGTCTTTCAATCCTATGAGCATTTTAGGTTTTTAATCCAATTTAATTTCCTATGAGCATCATTATGGGTTACCGTTAATCATTACTTCAAACTCAAGTGGCCATTGTTGGGTTGAGGAGCCACGGCCGGGCTGTATCCCCCGACTAATTTAACTCGATCAACACACTATAATATGATACGAACAACTAAATATGTGGGTACCCGAATAATTTGACGCGACCAATAAAACACTAGGAATGCATGCCCCGACTAATCTTTTTTTTTTTTAATAGGAAAATTGAATAAAAGAAACTTCAGTTTACATGAGAGATTTGTCCTGATCTATTAGAGTTTTAATCCAATCAGGGAAATTAAGAAAATACTGAAAGCAAAAAGACTGGGATCTTGCAAACTTTGCTATACTATCAGCCAAGTGATTTGCATCCCTATGCACATGTGTGCATGACCATACTGAAAAAGAATTTAAGATGTCTACTACATCATTTATTAAATTTTGAGAAGTCCAATTCACTGTTGTTTGTGATCCATTAACTGCATTGATCACATTCATGCAGTCTCCTTCTAAATGCAACTTTGTCCACCCTTGCTGTTTTGCCCATAAAACTGCATTCAGCACTGCTTGAGCCTCAGCTTGCTCAGGATCTACTACACAATCTGCACCTCCTCGCAATCCATTGCATTCTCCTGCAAAATTTCTAGCCATTAGTCCCCATCCTTAGCAACTATTACTGTCTATAAAGGAAGCATCAAAATTGATTTTTATCATGTCAACAGTAGGAGGAATCCAATGCTGTTGGGTTTGTCTAGCTATCTGATTGTGCATAGACTGAGTAGAGTTGTCGTTTCTCCATTAATTCATATGCATAGAGATTGTATTAGCTACAGAATCAATGTTAGGATTAATATCATCGAAACATTTAGCACATCTGGATTTCCAAATAGACCACATACAGAAGGCCATTTTCTCATATTGTCTGAAATCCAGACTTATGGAATTGTTACCTGTTGGAAAAAATTGAGCTACCCATTGATGTAAATCTGAGGATAAGAGTATATTTAACAAAGTTGCATCAACCCTATTCCAGATATCTATAGTAGTAGCACAGGAGACAAACAAATGTTGTATTGTTTCCACATTCTGACTACACATAGGACACAGATTACATTGGTATTTAGTCATTCTAGCAAGATTATGTCTGGTTGGCAGACATTTATGTAAGAATTTCCACATGAAGTGATGAATTCTAGGGGGGAGTTTATGTTTCAAGAAAGAACTCCAGTTTATACTCAAATTATTATTGCTAGGTTTGAGTAGAAGTCTATCATTCAAAATCATGTTATAAGCAGATTTTACTGAAAACCTCCCATTCCTGTTAGGTTCCCATCTAAGCTTATCTTCACCATTAAAGGAAATTCTAAGTTTTAAGATTTCAGACACAGTATCTCTATCAAACAAAGCATTGATGGTATCAATCTTCCAACACTTTCTATCCTGATCAATTAGCTGATTCACATACACCATATTAGAAGAGTAAAATTGGGTTGAGGGTGGACTGTGCATATTTGGAATCCAGTTATCTTTCCAAATATGCACTGCATTACCATTACCAATTTCCTAGACATAGCATTTCTTAATTATGTTCAGTCCAGTGTAGATACCTTTCCATATCCAGGATCCCTGTTTAGAAACACTATCACATAAATGGTTAGAATTCATGAAATATTTACCCCTCAAAATACATGACCAAGTATCATCAGGGTTCTCAATCATTCTCCAGGATAATTTAGCTAGGAGAGCAAGATTAGATTCAAGGATATCATGGATAATTTTTGTCTGATATTTAGGCCTCCTAAATGTTTTGGAAGAGCTATGTCACTTTGAAGTCGAAAGATGAGTTACCAGCCCTTAGGAAAACATCCCTTTTCACCATCATTTTTTCCCCACCAAAATCTCATTTGGATGCTATCTAGCTTCTCAGTAAGCTCTTTAGGCATTGGGAAGACAGCTAGGTGATGGCTAGCTAAGCTTCCAAATAAAATGCAAAAGACTAAAAAAAAAAACAGATTGGTTCATAACAGTTCTACATTGTCCTCTGGAGAACACATATCAAGAGAACAAGGTAGAAGATTTAAAAGCAAGATAAGTTGGTTTCCAATGAGCAAGTCTATTCTTAGAGTTATCAATCAAATGTTTAAAGGAATCAAACTTTCTAGTATTTCTAGTCCCTTCATTTAAAATTTAAGACTAGGCATACTATTTTCACATTTTATTTCGCAAAAAAGAAGAGGGACACCTAAGTACTTCTCATTTAAAGACATTCTTCTAATCCAAAGCATTAATTGTCTAATTAAGCACAACTAATCTAAAGATCAATATTTGGTTAAGCATGAGTTGTAGCATAATCAACATAGAGATATTCTAACTACAATGGATACATGGCATACATTGTGAGAGCAAGATGTTGACAAACTTGGATTAAATTATATCTTTAAACAATTCTAAACTTTCAAGAATAAGATACAAGATATGAATACATACCAATGAGATTAGGGCTTCATCTAAACCCTAGTAAATGAAATTAGAACATGAAGAACATTACAACAAAATTGAAATTTGATAAACTAACATGAACAAGCTATTCTTGGATGAGTTTTCAACACAACAACCCTCTCTATTTATACACAAAATTCTCTCTCACTTGGATTGAATTTACAATTATTTTACTCAACAAAACATGTTTTATCACTTGATGGATGTTTTGGAATACAATGGGTTGAGGTGGATGTTTTGGAATCCAATGGTGGTGAGTGGTGGATGTTTTGGAATCCAATGGGGTGAGGTGGATGTTTTGGAATCCAATGGGGTGAGGTGGATGTTTTGGAATCCAATGGTGGTGAGGTGGAAATGGATTTGGGTCTTGGGTTTTGGATCATGGGTTTTGGATTATGGGTAGTTTAATCCCATGTATTGTTGTTTAATCCAACGGGTTTAAGAATATCTTAGAGTTATCAATCAAATGTTTAAAGGAATCAAACTTTCTTTTACGCAAAGAAGAGGACACCTAAGTACTTCTCATTTAAAGACATAATTTAAGAATATTGGCAACTTCATTTTTCACATTATTGGGAACTTTTTTGCTGAAGGCAATAGCAGATTTGTCAAAATTGACAGCTTGCCCAGAGAATTTACTAAACTGTTCAATGATACCTGCTAATTTCCTAGCATCTCTAGTTCTTTCCTTGATGAAGATAAGGCAGTCATCAGCAAAGAAAAGATGGGATATAGAAGGGAAGTGTTTATTAACCTTAAGTACTTCTCATTTAAAGACATTCTTCTAATTCTAAGAATATTGGCAACTTCGTTTTTCACATTATTGGGAACTTTTTTGCTGAAGGCAATAACAGATTTGTCAAAATTGACAGCTTGCCCAGAGAATTTACTAAACTGTTCAATGATACCAGCTAAGTTCCTAGCATCTCTAGTTCTTTCCTTGATGAAGATAAGGCAGTCATCAGCGAAGAAAAGATGGGATATAGAAGGGCAGTGTTTATTAACCTTAAACCCATGAATGAGGTTATCATGTTCAGCTTGAATTAGACTTCTAGACAAAGCTTCCATACACAAAATGAAGAGATAAGGAGACAAGGGATCTCCTTTTCTCAAACCTCTTTGAGGATAGTAAACTTTACCTGGGGGACCATTGAGTAAGATGGAGGTAGAAACAGTGGAGATGCATTGGCTGATCATACTGCACCAATCTTGAGAGAAGCCTAGACTTTTGAGACTGTCAAGGAGGAAGGACCATTCTATTCTATCAAAAGCTTTTGACATATCCAGTTTGATAGCAGCACAACCATCTTTAGCTTTAGTTTTCTTCATAGAGTGGATTAATTCATGAGCAATAACAATATTATCATGTATTAATCTACCAGAGATAAAAGAAGTTTGAGCAGGAGAAATGACCTTGTGCAAAGTTTTCTTAAGTCTAGAGGCCAATAACTTAGATATAATTTTATAGGAAACATTGCATAAGCTTATAGGTCTGAAATCAGCAGCATTTCTAGGACAATTACTCTTAGGGATAAGAGTAGTGAAATTATGGTTCAATTGTTTCAGAATATACTTAGTATGGAAAAAAGATTTCACCATTTTGATAACATCAGGACCCACTGTCTCCCACATTAACTGGTAGAAACAAGGTGGAAAGCCATCAGGTCCAGGTGTTGTCCAAGGCTTCATATCAAAAACAACTTGCTTGATTTCCTCATTGGAAGGCATAGCAGTTAACATGAGGTTCGCTTCATCAGTAATGATCTTTTCTATGTTGGCAAGGTAAGACTCAGAATTAGGAGGTTTAGTGGTTCTACTCATGTCACTAAAGTGTCTTAGCAGTTCAGTTTCAATAGCATTCCTATCATCAAGCCAAAGACCCATATTATTTTGAAGAGACTCAATTTGAGTTTTTTGTTTTCTAAAGTTTGCCTTTTGATGAAAATAAGCAGTGTTTCTGTCATCTAAGAGAATATCATCATCCTTACCTCTTTTCCTCCAAAAATCTTCTTCAACATCATACCAATGTTTAAGTTTCCTTGTCAGCTCCAAGATCCTGCTATCATTAGGATTTCTAACAGTTCTAGTAATATTAGAAAGTTGGAATTCCAGATTAGAAATCTGAGAAGTAATATTACCAAAGTGTTGATAATTCCAATTTCTAAGGCAGGTTTTGGTATTATAAAGACAATTAGCAAGGATGAAACTAGCTGAACCATTAGTATTACCTTTCCATTCAGCTTTAATAAGATTAGAACAAGTGGGATCTCTAAACCAAGCTTTGTTCACCCTAAAAGGTTTTTTAGTGGTACACTCCATTTTGCTGGTAATTAGCATTATGGGACAGTGGTCACTCCCTAAGATAGTTAGATGATATAAAGAAGCTTTTGGATAACAGTTAAACCAGTCATAGGAAATGATTGCTCTATCAAGTCTTTCTAAAATAAGTTCAGAACCATCTCTTTTATTGGTCCAGGTAAAGGGGTTTCCTATATAGGGCATGCTGAACAGATTGAAAGAATCCAAAAGAAGAATATTTGCATCAATATCATTCTGGCTATGTAAATTACCACCTTCCTTTTCATTTTGATGCAAGATGAAATTGAAGTCTCCTATAATAATCCAAGGGTTATTATAGGAAGTCCTTAGAGATCTAAGGTGATTCCATTGGTTTTCTTTCTCCCTAACATTTAGAGCACCATAAATACAGGTTAAAAGAGAACTGTAATTTTGTCCATCTAGCTTAACAATACAGTTAATCATATTCATTTGAGCATCAATAACCTGCAAATCAATACCATCTTTCCACAACACAGCTAAACCACCAGAGAGACCTATAGGATTTAAAAGGGTTATGTTTGGGTATTTGAATCTTTTCAATAAGCCCAACTTTTGTTATCACTATACCAATCGTTTTAAGAAAATAATATTTACTAAATAAATTTCATATAAAAAAATGGTTAAAAACAAAACAAGTAACAAAAAAAAAGCGATCAGACAGGTTGAGTTCCGGCCGCAGGCCGGCGTGATACCTAGTATAAATAGGAAATACTAACTAAAATATTTGAAGCCAGATAAAATACAAAAGAATTTTCAAAATTTGAGAAGGCCAAACTTCCAATGTCCGGTTGTTATTCGGTGAAAGGGAGCTCTTTATATTTTTCTTGTTCAGGAAAGTGCTAGTCAATCTACTAGCCATTTGAGGAAACTAAAAATCCTAGTATCAGAAGCACCATAAACCAATATGTTGGGATTAGAGGTGTAAAACGTGCCGGCCCGGCACAGCCTGGCACACGAAGTCGTGTGCTTCACGTGCCATGTGCCATGCTGTGATGTGCGAACGATTTAAACGTGTTGTGTCGTGTTGTGCTTTACTAGTCAAAATCTAGGCACGGCACAGCCCATGGGCACAACACACGAATAAACGTGTTGTGCCGTGCTGGCACACGTGTTATAAATAATTTGAAATCACTTAATGGTATACATTAAGTCGAACATTATTACGAGAATTTAAATAGACAACATATCATTTGAATTTTTTTCAAGTAAAATCAACAAGTTTATTCAATAAAAAGAAATAACCCATCAAATATAAAATTGGATCATTGTCATGTAAATTAATGTTCTAGTCATATATAGGTAACGACATTATAACTACGATATTGGAATATATTTTCCAAATATTTAGGAATTATATGTGTTGTTATAAAAATAAGTCAGCATAAAATGTCAAAAACTAGCTAGAATAGTGACTCTTTTGTGAAATATACAAAAAATGTGATGTATTATTCCTTGTTATATGGTGTACTTGTGCATGCTATGACGTGCTTTCTTAACGTGCTGTGCGGTGCCACGTGCTAATCCGTGTCGCGTGCTGTGCTGGGCTACTGTGCCAATTAGTCAAACCCAGCACGTCCCATTTAACTAACGTGATGTGCCGTGCTGGGCTAATTCACGTGTTGGGATGGGCTGTGCTCAACTTTTAACGTGATGGGCTGGGATGTGCTCGTGCTGGCACATCCCAGTTTACACCTCTAGTTGGGATGGTTTCGCCGGCCAATCGTTATGTGAACAATCTAGTACTTGAATTGTATTTAATAATTAGTCACTAAGAATAAGGCTTTATGTGTTCACCCCATAATCAATTGCTCATTTCAAAATCAGTATTCTAAATTTAATACATATAAGTCACTGGATTTGGGTCATAAGTTTGTCGAATTTAGTGTTTTGGTCTTTGAACCATTAGTCAAACAAAATCAACTAACAGTTATGGTCAAGTTAACTTAGGTTAGTTGAATAGTTACAAATTTGTTAGTTGAATAGTTACAAATTTTATAGCACTCCATTAAATGTTGTAAACGGTGACATATATGAGCTTCATATGAACAAAGCGATTCCAGATTAAAAACAGAGAACACACAATTTGGCGAATTACGATCTAATGGATGAGAAAACACCGTAATTAAAATTTCAAGTAATTACACCCTAGGTAACTCAACTAGCATAAAATCCGCACCATTAAAGCTACTTGCATCACTTTTGGTCGAAGTAAACCAGACACAACTAATTCCACCACCACACCATGGGAACGATTAGAAGGTGGACTATGAAACTCAATAAAACATGAAATTCATACTTTCCATCATGTTTAGACCTAACCAATTTAGTGGTAACATATACTTCGCTTTCAATTTCAAGTTTATACTCTAAAGTCTTATAAGGAATCATCCTTACCCCTAAGCAAGTATACAAGAGAGTACCTCATACAATCATCTATAAAAGTTACAAACCACCTTAGTTTGGGTTGAACTCATTTCAACTAGGCCTAACTGAGTTAATTCTAAGGGCTTAGAATTACTCTGAACATTTTTGCTAAAAGATTTTATAGCATATTTTGATTCTATACAGATTTCACTTTTGTGTTCAAAGTCCAAACTAAATTTGGGTACGCAGCCTATGCTAACCAGTTTATGCATTGACTTATAATTTTACGGTTCCAAGTCTACCACGCAAAACATTCAATCACACCAAGAAAGCACATGAATCAACTATGTTCACTTCATCAGTTTTTCCGTTAAGCTAATATACAGACCCAACGTCTTATAACCCTTGCCTAAAAAATCACTGCCTAGTTACAACAAGTTTTCTAGATTCAATTCATATCTTAAATCTTTTACCAACTATAACAAAACAAGATACAATATTCTTGCATATGCCCGACATGAAAACTTCATTCAATGAGAGAATATTACAGATATGAGCTTCTGCTCGACCTTTTCCTTTTATGCGATCTCTGTTGCAGATGAGTTACTCATGTATAGTTTCTCGACATCCCTTATCCTCTGATAAGAGGTGAACATGTCTCTATTTCAAGAAACATACTTAGTGGCTCCAGAGTCCACCCACCAGTCTCTCACATTGGTTATTAAAATAACTTCCGACATCATGCCACTGAACTAGTTCTAGTTTGTTTCAACTAAATTAGCATTAACTTTCTACTTATTAAGGTTTTTATGTTGTATACAATTTACTGCCCCGTGGAAAATTTTTTTACAAACATAACAATCACCCTTAATTAAAGTAATGCCAGATTCAGTTTTACGAAACATACCTTTATGATGAAGACTACGCTTATATTTGTGTTTGATGTTCTATCCTTTATCAGCTTTGGAAGACTTGTGTTCATCCACATGCGTCTGGTAGCTATGTCCCTTTTCAATTTCATGTCACAATCTTCGTTTATACTCTGACCACAGACACAGTAATTTCCCAATCACCTAATCCACCACATCTTACAAACCTTAGTTCCGAATCGGAAAATAAAATATAAGTTTGGAAGATAACATCTAGATCTACAAACTTCGTTTGAATCACCATATCAAAAAACTCATGGTTACCCCGTAAAAAATACTTTAGTTAACATCAAATTTCTGCTCGTCGGAATTTTTCAGGAACGTTTCTCTGTTTTGTAAAATATCAAAAAAATAATTTTACAACTCCAAAAATTATGAAATTTTACTTGGGTAACTATTAGGATGTCTACTATGTTATGTCAAAATCGTTCATCGAAATGCCTTCTAGGTTGAGAGATAAATTCGAAACTCTATAGCTGACCAAAAATTCATTTTTATTTTTTCACTCCACAATTAACATCCATGATTATTACAAACTTATAATGTCTTAAGATTGTTGGGTGCAATAATCAAAAAAATAAATAAATTTAAATATGCAAAAGTTATTGATACTTAGCTCCTTTGTAATGGAAGTGATGGATTTGAAGAAACGAACGAGCTTCCCATATCTCCACAACAGCAACAAGGCAAAACTTTGAAAAACAGAGTGAGTCACGTGTTCAACACGTTGTCATTAAGACATCAGCGCCCGGCTACATTCAAGAGTGATGCTATAGACCTCACAGGACAGATATCTCCAGGATGAAACACCCTACTACTCTGAAAAATCCTTAAGGAAAATCGCGAACGTTAAAGAAATCAATATAAATTATTTTCCCTTGGGGGTCTCTCTAAAAAATAGAGAATCCCCTTTCCCATAGATTTTACAAAAGTTGTGAATTTGTTGGTATAATTGACAAATATAACTTAAGAAGAGCAACTCCCTGACGTGGGACTAAAAATCTTATATGGTCTCTTAAAACAACTAAAAAGTGGAAACACCACAGTGTGGGACTAATAAGTTTTTCATTCACAAACAAAAACAATAAATTATAATTTTTTATTAAAACTTTTAAAATAATATTTTATTTGGGCCGACCGACCGGAGGGCCCGAAGGGAGGGAGACCCTTTTATGACCACTTTTTTTGTAAAATGAAGAGTAACACAAATGTTCAATTTGATAAAAAGATTGGAAATTTCCGTATTCATGGTTACTTTTTCACTAGACAAAATTATCCCTTACTTTTAGTCCAATTACTATAATTCCTTGTGTATCATATTTTTTGGGGTATAATTGGAATGTAAACTTTAATATAACATATCTAAAAATCCGTGCCTTGAAATTTTACAAATTTTATCTCGTTGGAAAGCTTATAAAAAAACCTACGGAACGAGTATAAACAACAATATCAAATTTAGAATTTTTATGAAAAATTCGGAGGTGTTAATACTTTTAGGCACATTTTTTGAAAATTGAATGCATAACTATTATACAAACCACCACAAAGGATGCATAACACATTATGCATCCATATTTTGGCTTATACATCAACTAATTTTCCGTTGCAAATAATAAAACGTATGCTACATGCTTCAAAAAAAATGATGTACTCCCTCCGTTTTAAGAAAAGTGATATTTTCACTTTAGGCACACTTTTCGAAAATTGAATGCATAGTCATTGGGAAAACCACCATAAAGGATGCATAACACATCGTGCAACCATATTTTGGTTTATGGATCGACTAATTTTCCGTTTCTAGAAAAGTGATATTTTCACATTCCATTTCAGGAAAAGTGATACTTTCACTCCGTTTTAGGAAAAGTGATACTTTCGCTCCATTTCAGAAAAAGTGATACTTTCGCTCCATTTTTGAAACAAAGCGAAAGTATCACTTTTTCTGTAACGAGACAAAAGTATCACTTTCCCGAAACAGAGCAAAAGTATCACTTTTTCTGAAACTAAGCAAAAGTATCATTTTTTCTGAAACGGGGAAAAAGTAGTTGCAGATAAACACCATCTTCAGATTCTTCTTAGGACCGCCCTCCTACCGTGGCAACGGTTGTACTAGTAATTAGGCCGACCGACCGGAGGGCCCGAAGGGAGGGAGTCCCTTTTATGGCCACTTTTTTGTAAAATGAAGAGTAACACAAATGTTCAATTTGATAAAAAGATTGGAAATTTCCGTATCCATGGTTACTTTTTCACAAGACAAAATTGTCCCTTACTTTTAGTCCAATTACTATAATTCCTTGTGTATTATATTTTTTAGGGGTATAATTGAAATGTAAAGTTTAATATAACATATCTAAAAATATGTGCCTTGAAAATTTACAAATTTTATCTCGTTGGAAAGCTTATAAAAAAACCTACGGAACGAGTACAAACAACAATATCAAGTTTAGAATTTTTACGAAAAATTCGGAGGTGTTAATTCTTTTAGGCACATTTTTTGAAAACTAATGCATAACAATTATACAAACCACCACAAAGGATGCATAACACATTATGCATCCATATTTTGGTTTATACATCAACTAATTTTCCGTTGCAAATAATAAAATGTATGCTACATGCTAAAAAAAATAAAAAATACTCCCTCTGTTTTAAGAAAAGTGATATTTTCACTTTAGGCATAATTTTCGAAAATTGAATGCATAGCCATTATACAAACCATCATAAAGGATGCATAACACATCATGCAACCATATTTTGGTTTATGGATCGACTAATTTTCCGTTTCTGGAAAAGTGATATTTTCACATTCCGTTTCTCGAAAAGTAATATTTTCACATTCCGTTTCAGGAAAAGTGATACTTTCACTGATACTTTCGCTCCATTTCAGAAAAAGTATCATTTTTTCTATAACGGGAGGAAAGTATCACTTTCCCGAAACGGAGCAAAAGATTCACTTTTTCTGAAACTAAGCAAAAATATCACTTTTTATGAAACGGGAAAAAAATAATCGCATACAAACACCATCTTCAGATTCTTCTTCGGTCGGCCCTCCTACCGTGGCAACGGTTGTACTAGTCATTTTCCAACACAGATTCCAAGAACAGAGTGAGACTTGGTATATATCTATGTACCATTAAATTTAGAATATATATATAGAGAGAGATAGATTTGTTGCTATTTAATCACTTTGATTTCTGCAGAAAGAAAGCATAATTTTCAAGAAGGCCACGGAGGGTGGGGTTTTGCAAAATTCATGCCTCTTAGTGAACTCCATGATCCTAAAGGCTATATTGTGGATGATACTTGTGTCGTATCTATTGAGATTACTTGTTGGTCGAAAGAGGAGGAGGACTTAACAATGAAAGAGAGCAAACCAGACAAGGTCCTAGCTGAGGCAAAGCGAGCCAGAATCAAGCATGAAAGGCAGTAAGTATCATAGGAGATTTGATTAGTAAGTTAGAAGTCACAGCAAGGTATTACTCTAAAGATTTGTATATATGGAAATGTATCTAGAGATAGATGAGTATTTTGTGTTTGAAGAAATAGTTTACAAAGTAGTAAAGACATAATTCAGTAGATTAATTTTCTATTCATAGAGATGTTACTCAGCTTATATATGAAAATGTTTGGATATTTAGTTTTTTCTAGGCTATTCGATTCCGAGACGTAAAACTGCTAATCGTAAGCAACAATTATTTTTTTTGACCACCATGATACCTATGTTTGAAATGTATGATAAGCATGTATATGCTACATTTTATACCCATATTTATATTAACTATGACTCGATATTTGCCTAATAATATTATTTTAGTGTTTTTGTAGAAAGTACAGGTGAACACGACCTCCGGAGAATTATTTGCCTAAATTTGCACCAAAATGGCATTTACGGTGAAAAGCACACACATCGGAGAAAAGGACAAGGGACTGCCTTGTTATTTGCTCGAATTGGTCGCACCACCTAAGCTACTAGGTCACAGACAATTAGAGCACGTGAAAGTCACCCCTAGGTGATGATAATAAGGACTACGTGGCACCTCCCCCAACACATTTGGTTTTGTCAAAGAAATGGAGTTCTCATTTTCGTCTTCAAGCAGCTGCCATCGATTCAGTCAACGGAGCAAGGCTAAAACTCGTTAGTGGAGCTGATCGTAATCAAGGAAAGGAGCTGGCCATTACAAATGAGCTGTTGCAGCCAGTGGTTGGACTTGTTTCAACAGAAGATTGGAGTTTCTGTTGGGTGTTCAGTTTTGCGCGGCAAGACAAGGAGCTGGTGATACGCAGCATCCAAGTGGAGAAGTACGTTGGCTGGCTTTATATCGGCCTGTTGCCGATCTTAAAGGAGATGATTGATGCCGAGAAATTAGTACAGAACGTGGTAATGGTCGAGTAGGTGATGGGCGAGATTATGAGCTTGCTTTCAGTTCGAAGGGAAGGAGGTGCTAGCTGTGATGTTGTAGCCGGTGAATGGATGATGTTAAAAACGTACAGGCGATTATGGTGTTTGTGGTTGCCGTGTAGGCATGGAGAAAGCATGAAACTTCAGTTGCAAACTGGCCTGGGTATGGCAGGTCCGTTGCAGGCAGCATTTATGTGCATGAAAGAACTAAGGGGAAGCAGAAAGTACATCAAGGAGAAGGGTTGTTGCCGTCGATGTTTGTTGATGTTATGGCTGGTTCGATTTGTGGCTGGAACTTGGTCTTGAGTGCAAGTCTCGACTGAGAAACGACACAGCTACAAGATGGAGATGGAATCGAGTTACCCACTGTCTAAATTTGATGTTTGCTGATTCTTTTTATTGAAGTGGTGCTGGCGGTTATCGAATGGCGTTGGCTGGGATAGTCAGTGGTTCGAATGGAGTTCAGTTCACGGGACTGCACTCGAGTGAGACGGAGCATTTGAGGTGATTGGTTGAGTACCTGCAGACATAGACTGAGTTGGTTTGATAGTTGCGAAGGAAATTTGGTGTTGGTTGTGATGGCTGTGTACAAGAGAGCCTGGAAATGGAGGGTTCCTACTGTGAACTATGGTGCTCGATTGAGAAAGAATAACAGCTAAAGTTCTGTTGTTCAAAGTAGAAGGTGCCGAGAAGTTGGAAAGATGGGTTCTTGAGACATGCATGAAGATGTTTGCTGGAGTGGCTTTGTTTAGGGATGTACGACCAAGGTGGAGGAAGTTATGCTCCATCGAGATGGCCAGAGATGGAAATAAGTGGTGCCGTGACCTGAGCTTTAGGAATTATTGAATTGGGCTGGACTTCGGTGGAGGATTGGCAGCAAAGCAAAGTTCATGGAGTGTGGTTTATCGAGAAAGTTCAGGTACTGTTGCTGGGAGCGAGATGTAGTTGGACAGAGGATAAAGAAGACTTGTTACAGTGATGTGGCCAAGTCAGGGAATCGGTAGTTGAGTTGGATTTTGGAAGCTGGAGCCGAAGGACCCGAATGGACTGGGCCTTGGAAAATGCTGCTAGGGCTTAGGTGAACTTTCCCAACACCACATACGTATATTTGGATGGGAGAAAGACACAGAAAAGAGGAGGCCGGCTACTGGATTCTGGGGAGAGACTGGCTGGAGGCGGCCAGAGAGCCGTGAAGGAGAGAAGGAGAAGGGTTTGCGTTTGGGTTTGCATTCTTTCGTTTTCTTAATTCCATTTTGATTAGCAATCGATTTCTCTTTTAAAATGTCTATGGGTTTTGAGAAAGCCATGTCTTGCTAATTATTTTGTAATTAGGGTTTATTATTGAAACCACTTTGGGTAGGCAACTCTAAATTGAATGATATTGCAATAGACCATTATGATTTGAGTAGATTGATTTTTGAATATTGTTTATCGATTTATTGAAAATAGTTGTTGCTTCGCCGGTTCTTTACAATATTGTAACCTATGTGCTTCATTTATAGGATTGCAAATATATATTTGTCTACGTATTTGATATCCCATGCTTGGGTTAAATCCTTTGATGAGTTATGCTTAGAATAGCCAGGTATTATTGGTGAACCTAAATTTAGTTTCGTATGATTTCCTCGCTAACGCAATTTGATGGTGCATGCTTGGGTTTAGTGTTTTGATGTGCCATGCTTAGGGTGTCCCAGTGATATTTGCAATTCTAATACTTATAATAGGCGATGTCAATAGAATGAACGATAAATAATTATTTATGAGTTATGTTTCATTTCAGTAATTGAACAGAAATAGTGGTGGATACGATAAAACCCTGGTTACTGTTTTTCCCATTGATTTTATTTTATTAGTTTAATTTTATTATTTCATTTTCAATTTTTCTAAAAATATCAAAAACATCTTTTATTGGTTACTTGCCTCTGTCTGCATTGTAGACACCGTGCGATTGCGGTTATAATATATAGGCATCTCCGGATCCTATCAATGTACGACTTCTCTCTCTTCCCCACCTAAACTCTCACCTGATCTTTGCTCCCATCGACAATTTCTAGACGTTGTCTCTGTCTTCTAGCTCCCTAACGGCTAGTTTCCACCAGAGTTTTCCATTTCCATGCCGAAATTCATCACTGCTAGCCTAGCTTCTCATGAATCCTCATCATCTATATTGTCTCCTTTCATCTCTAATTCTGTTTTTCTTTCAATTTTCGCTTGTTTCTCATGAATTACTCAAATCCCACAAGTATATCCAGCAACCCAAGCATCACAAGAATCACAGGCAACACAAGAATTACAGGAAACACATGATTCACAATCACTTCTGAGTTCACTAATGTATCTACTATTCTAGATTAAACATACTTGTAAACTACAACTATCCATACAATAGAAATCGACAGAAAAATAACCATAATTGTTCAACACAATTTCAAACCATCAAACATTACAGTTCAAACCTTAAAAAGAGCAATCCTTCAACCTGAACCCAATTTCAGAACTCGGAATATCCATAAGATTGAAAACAAAAGAGAAAGATTATGCAATTCTTTACTGAGGAAAGAGACGAGTCTTGCTCCGTGTCCCCTGGCTAACACTCCGAGTCCGGCTACGAGTCATATAAACTCTAGGCTCAGAAGAACGCCTCACTGGTTCTGGAGAATGATACCCATCATTTGAATCAATATCATTAGCATCATCCTCGTTTGAAGTATCCATAGACTCATCCATCGAAGCAGTAGGTACATTTACCTCAGTATAAACTGGATCGGTAGCAGGATCGGTGGCTGGATTGGTACATGGAGATTCAAATCCTGCAAAAATTGCACGGCCTATTTTACCAGTAGCAGGACACGGAGAATCCATTACTGGAAAGCGCATGGGCACATCATTTCGCCAAGGTTGACCAGCCATCTGACGTACCATAAACCTCTCTCTAGCATCAAGAGTTATGGACCAAAATCCAACTCGACTCAAACCAGATACCATAAATCGATTAGCTACTATAACAACGCCCTCATGAACCTCAAACGGACCAAATTTTGGATGAAAAGCATACAACAACCAATGATCCCTAGAATCCATCTGAGGATGTTCCGACGACATGGGAGTACCAGTAACATAACACCTTTAAGTACCACTATCCATTCTCAACGATCCATGTCCAACATTCTCTGGTGCTTGCTGATTATTGCTTCCAATACCAACTCTGAACTCCAAATCAGCAAATGGGTTACTAAAATCCTGATTAATGGGATCGGGCTTTGGCTGATTGAAGTGATGGAGAATACGCTCCACTGGAGAATCCATCAATAACTCATGCACAACCCCTGGTGGTCCGTCTTCTTGCAAACACTCCTCGATCTTCACTTCAACATTATGATGCAGATCATTCAAATAACAAGAGAAATCTTCCTCATAACCCAGGGATTCACATCCTTGTGGAAAGGAAATCCCATAGGGTAACCGAGTAACACAATGTTCTCGTGGATACCGGTGAATTCTCGGTTCAATTTCAACTTCAACCATCTTCTGCTTACCCTTTCGATCATTATTCTTATCAATATCAGACATGGTGATGGAATTGGATGGCTCCTCAACAATATCGATAAACAAATTGGAGGAAAATTAAAAAAGAAACTGAAACTGTTCCTATCTCTAGCAGAGGCATTTATAAATCAGTTCATCGCGTGGTGTTGCGTCTTCTCACCATTAAGTGGCGACGGTCCCCAAAGAGAAACCGCTTCCGTCTCCAACACACCTAATCTTAACCCTGTCATTTCAAATTTCCCGTAACAAGGGAAACAGTACCTACAACCTAATTATTTAACTTCTCTTACTTAAGGCTAACTAACCCTCTTTGGAATTTTTTGACAGATAGAGACTGGAGGAAGGCTGGCATTACACTTGGCAGTATGATGAGTTCGGCGCACATAACTGCACATTCTTTCGCATGTACCATCCACACGAGCACGACTCAACCCAATACTCCTCTGAATCGATTAAATGTCACAACTGAATGGTCCACTGAACCACTTCTACACTCTCTCGGGCCATCTCACAAAGCTGATAGACAGCCTTCGCATAAAAGCCTCAGTATGGATAACCCTTTTGATCACTCTTTGATTCTCATTGTCTTTGACACCATTCTATACTGGCACACTTAAGAGGAAAATACCTGCATTACTATAAGCCTGGTGCAAGCTAGTATTAAATTTCACTTGTCAACACATAAGTATATTCTAGCCAATAATTTAGATTACATTACCATAATTAGATTGCATGGACCACCTAACCATTATCACATTCATAATATGTATTGTACTATAAAATGGTTTCTTAGCAGGTCATTTTCTGAAGGTTCGCCAGTAGTCAATAGCTCCAAATTGGTTAGCAAGACTAAGAAACACGGGAACTGGAACAACAAAATCTAGAACATGGTACTTGTACTTCATTTCAGTTCATTCTTGGACTATTAAGCAACAGTCATATCACCTGCTACTAAACAACATGTACCTTAAGCACATAACCTACATACACCTCATAATTCAAATTAAAGTTCTTAGTCTTAGTACTACACAGAACATCACCCTCTATACCACCACCAAAACCACTACAACTACTTTCATGGCTTCTTCTTCAGGAAATAATCCCTCAGATCAAGTGTAAAATCTGGTTAAACAAATAAACTCATTCTTAAACATTCCTGAAGACCTATTTACCATAGTCTTTATCAATGCTGAAAATACACTACCTAAAAAGAAAGAAGATTGGAAATGGGTCTTCATTGGCAGATACTCCAGAAAAATTTCTCATGAAACTAGAGTTATTGCAAGATTCATCAACTCAAATTGGGAGCTTAGAAGGAATGTTGAAGTTTATCTTTGGAGGTAAAGAAGATATTATTATTCCATCAATCTTGGCAGCATAAAATATTACAAAGTCTTTATAAAAGGAGGCACTAGCGGGATCTTTGACAAACTTATAGTCCTTACTAAAGTTCCACCTGCTGGACCTGATTTTATTGATGAAGAAAATTTCTACAGAGTAAAGATTCGGGCTCTGGTGAAAAGAGTCCCAAAACATATCATTCCTGATACAAGTAACATCATCAAACCAGCTGGAATTTTTCAAGAAGCAAGAAAATCTTATGAAGAGATGAAGATGAAAAGAATCTAGAAGTTCTCCTAACCATCGATGTAAATAGAGCTCTAAAATATGGCATTGATGCTTATGAAACCCCTACCATTTCCCACTAGATTGAAATGGCTTATGCTTCGAATGGTATTGCTTTCTGTAAGGTATGCAAAATTCTTGATCAACCAGGCCCACTATGTGGAGAAAAAGAAACACAGCCTCAACAGGTTACTCACAAAACACACCCATCAAATCTCAGCAAATCTTATCCCTCAACGTCCAATGCCCCAAACAATTCCAATACCAGCAGTCCTCAACATAAGCTCAAAATAAGATACTACTCTGACAAGGATGCTGCTGAGGAGTTTTCCATCAAAATAAGACTAGCTCAAAGACAAATCATCCTCAAGAATAACACAGAAGAGCTTGATGGGACATATAACTACATCATCTTTAAAGTTGGAATACATTAACCAATCAAAGGAGAAATCCCAACTACTGACATTGAAGCCATTACCTGTCAAAAGAAGCATAAAAAGATCTTTGACAGCAGTAGGAATAAAGATAAAATGATGAAAAAGAAAGACATCCACATCAAGGTTGTTGTTAGGAAACAACATTCAACCATTGAGACAGGAATGGAGAACACTATCATTCCTGAAAACATATTTCCAAAAATCAATACAGTAAATCAATACCCAAATACTTTTAAAACTTTACCTTCTCTAGCTGATATAAAAAATCAAATAAATGAAGATTTCAACAACCAGAAAAAGCTTCTATGGGAAAGAAGAGAGAAGAAACTTAAACTCAAGGCTATGGACACTGAATTCCATCCACTGATGATTGAACCTAAAAGAAATCTCTTCAATTCCCCTACACCCAATGGCCATCCCCTTCATCATTGGGATCAAACTCAGCCTGCCAAGAAGAGCAACACTCAAACTTTGCAAATGGAGGAAGAACAACTGACTGACATGACTACTGGATACCTTGAGGGAGCAAACCCTATCCTAATTCCTCAGGTAACTCCTTCTATAAATTTATATTTAATTTACAGCTTGCATTATATAGTCATAGAGATTTCTCTAATCCTGAAAACCTTTGGCATTTATAATTTCATAATTACTCCAAACAACTCCATGCTACATAGTCTCAATTATCTAGGATACTTAATCATCATTTTATCATACCCAATAATTTTGGCAATTTTTCTCTATAATATCTTGGAATTGTCACGGACTAGGACAAACAAACACTAGTAGACACCTGAATAACATGTTAAACAAACGTAATCCTGACAGATTCTTTCTTTCTGAAACCAAACAACAATCTAAGGATCTTAAAGTTATCCTCATCAACATAGGTGTCACTAATTTTTGGTTTGTTGATCCTAGAGGAAAATTCAATACCTACTAGTGGTCTTGCCTTACCTGGAAAACCAACCTAAAGGTTACTATACAATACTTTTCTAATTACCATATTAGTGCAACTGTTTATCCTAGTATAGGGGAACCTTGGTTATTTACAGGCAATTATATATGGTAGTCCTTATACTACTATATATAAAGTGCACTCCTGGAAAATGATAGAAAACACAAATAAGAATAACACTCTACCTTGGCTGATAATGGGTGACCTAAACTTTATGTTGCATGATCATGAGAAATTCAATCAACATCCTATCGATTCTTATGAAGATAACATCTTTTGGAGAAATTGTAAGAAGCTAATCTAACTGATTTTGGCTATACTAAATGTCCTTTCACATGGACTAATAGAAGAGTGGGTCATCATCTTACTGAACAAAGATTAATTAGAGGGTTATCTTATGAAAGCTGGCTTGAAATTCACCCAAATTTCACCATCTCCAACCTTCCTTCCATTGGCTCTGATCATACCTATTCTTATCAATACCAATCCTAACTGGAAACAGGGACATATTCCTTTCAAATTCTTTGGTCTTTGGATAGACCATAAAGATTGTAGAGAAATCATTGCAGAATGTTGGAAGACTCGGCACAAAGGTTATCTTGCTATCAAGATTGATAGGAAGTTAAGAGACATTAAAGTCAAATTAAAGAAATGGAACAAGGAAATACATGGTAATATAAAGACTCGCTACAAGAAAAACATCTAATAACAACACAGGAAAACCGTTGTCGAAATGGTATGACAACGGTTTCCCAAACGTTGTCTACCTGTATGTTGTGAAAGGCCTCATCATTTCCACAACGGTTCTCCCCCATTGTCGTTCATGACAATAATAACAACTATTATTTTCCATTGCAGTAACCGTTGTAAGATGCAACCTCAACAATATTTTTAAACCGTTGTGGAATTTTTTTTAGATTTAAAAAAAAAAATAGCTAAAGAAATAATTCAGAAAACAAAATATGAAAATTTTATATGTTTGATTCTTCACATTGAATCTATAATGTATTTGCTTTACATTAAATCCATCATTCAAAGATCTGCAATCCAAAATATAAAGTGTAGTTCCGTCATTTGCATTGAGCCTCAACACCTCAACACTGGTCTTATATGCAACTTCACCAAATTCCAAGTACACTTTCTACAGATGCAGATGTAATATATGTGTTCCACAACAGTGAGAACACTTTGTTGATGGTCCTTCGTGATCTTTCAAAGTGAAAACACCGTTGATAGGGGACTCAACTGCAGAAAAGAATAACGGTATCCATAAATAATTCATCTTAAAAGTATTTATTACACTCACTCTGAGCTTGACGCATAGGCACCAAATTGGGAAATGTCCATTGCTATGCTATAGGTATGTTTGTCGTTCCTGATCCATCCAAAAAACCATATATTCTCATAACTTAATATCAATACTCAATTCCAAGCCATAAGTTGAAAAAAAAATATATTTATGATTTATGATTTATTCTAACCTCTCTAGAATAGAACCAACTACCTTGCGTTTAATAAGCAAGCCCTTGAATTATTTGATAATCTTGTAATATTGCCAGAAAATCCCTTGCAAGTTTTGCTTCGATTATCTCATTTGTCTGCTTCATTCCAACAAAACAAAAGTTTGTCATCGGAGATACTTTATTCCAGTAACAACAAATTGGCAAAAAAAATCATATAATGACTAAGAGAAATGTCTACATATATATGTTTCAGGGGTCAAACTGTTCTTTGGTATCATACCAACATCCTTCACCTGAGATTTCCCAACCTCTAAAAGCTATTTTAAAAGATCCTTCTTTGGTTTTCTATTAATCCCAAAATTTTTTCACTTTTGATTTGTTTAACCTGCATTAATTTTCATTAACTTCCAACTAGGATTAACCTTTCTATTAATCCCCATGAAAAGCAAAAACAGAGGGAAAAAAAGTAGTGGAGCAAATAATATGTTCTTACAATTTCTGGGAACTTGTAATCAGTACCAGCAGCCTCTATCTTCAGTGGTCGCTTCTTGTGTCGCTTCCCATTTCCCTCCGCCAATTTTCTAGGTTCTTCCAATGTCATGTCCTGTAAACAAATCATGATGGAGTGTTAAGAGTGACATGAACATATGGTGAGAATTCTGCTTTGGTTGTGTAAGGCTTGTTACGTGGATGTATATTAGTCAAACAACAATACCTTTTTATGTTGGTTGTGTTGAATTTGAGTCCAGTTCAACGGCTTCTATCGATGGGTTACTCCATACCATCTAAAAAAAACACCACAAGGTTAGCATGCTTTCAAGTAAATCAAGAACATTATCGGTTCAACTCAAAGAAGGTCCTTGCTAAAATAAAACGTTGAATCACTAGGTAAACGCTTCAGACCTAGTACAACATCTTGTATTATAGCAAATACTAAGCAAATGGAAAGAACTGCTTACAGTTTCGGATGAACTTTCTCTGTTGGAATAATATGAACTTGCAACAAGTGCTTAAATAAAAGATAATTATCCACACAATCTAAGAAATCTTTGCAACCTACATTTCACAATTGCATTCAGTTAAAACAACATAACTTGAAACAAGTTACAAATAGAAGCAAAACACAAAGAGTAAGTATAATAAGTACAACCCTCTGGAGATTCAAACTCCAAATTCCCAAGATGGTTAGATTTTCCAATCTGTAAACCACCCAAAACTTAATAATCAACACAAAGACAAATATACACAATCAATCAAAATCCAAAACATCAAATCCAAACAAACCTTCTTCTTCCTTGCAATTCTTAACCGCATAGTTGTACAAAATTGCTTTAAGAAATCTACAAAAATAAATAAATCAATCAATCAAAATCACAAATATTATCTTAAAAAACAAAGAATCGCAAGGTGTTAGATCAAATCGTACCTTCCATCTTCTTTTCCTAGAATCCATGAGGGATTCCAATTACGTCAAGTTAGGAGGTGAAACAACAAGTACCTGAAAACAACTAAATTTATCAATTTCTTCAATCTACTTATGAAGGTTTAATAACAACCATACCCAAACAAATCGGCAGTAGAGCTCAAACGAAAACCAAATATGATAATTACCCTTCCTTCCAGGTTGTTCTTATCTTCAATTTCTCTAACACAACAACAATTCCATCACAAACTCACAAGAACCATTTCCTCTTTTCTTGGTTTTCACAAAAAAAATTCCATCACAAACTCACAAGAACCATTTCCTCTTTTCTTGGTTTTCAAATCTCAAATCTAATCAAACTCAAATTCAATCAAAACCCATCGTTCCTAATCTTTTAAGAACCCTAATTCTTCCGTTCATCTTCAATTCGAGCGATAACAATTATAATTTCTTCAGTTATTTCTTCAACCAGAACTTTATATACCGAAAACAAAAATTAAGGTTTTCATAGTAAATCGAAACCCAATTCTTAGATTTGGATCGATCTCTAGGACTATTGATATCTCCTCCTACACATTCATCACCATTTTTGCTTTATCTTGAGTACAAAGAGATTTTTCTTCTTCTTTTCATCATTCTTTTCTAGATCTGAAGAATTTTGATGGGGGAAAAGCATTATCGAGTTAGGTTTTTTTTAGATCATTCTTTGAATTCTATGTAAAGGAGAAAGAAAGATGGAGAGAAGGAGACATCTGCCAAAAATGAGAATAGATTTAGGTTTAGATTGGTTTATAACACAGAAGTAAGATCGAAAGGTTAGCACTTGTAGCACGTGTAAAAACCAAAACTAATCTAACGGTTCTAATTCTTTTAAAGAAATGTTGTTGTAAAATTATATCCATGATATTCAACAATTTTTTTAAGATGAAAACATTGTGGAAGGCTAACCTATCTACAACGTTCGGAGTAACATTGTAATGTGTCCGTTGTAAAAGCACGTTTTTCTTGTAGTGACTACTCTAGAAGACGGTATTCAATATTTAGAATAGATCACCAAAAACCAATTCAACAAAAATAGAGGATAGGCTATCAGAGATGCTAAGAAGAAAGTTGAATATTGGCAGAATATTCAAGAATTTTTCTGTAAGACTAAGAGCAGGGACCATCTAATCAAACTTGGAGATAAAAATACCAGTTGCTTCCATCTCTCTGCCAAGAAAAGATACATAAGGAATAAATTTGTTTTAATCCAACAAGAAGATGACACTTGGCTCCATAATAGTAATGAGATAGCTCTTTCCTTCACCAATCACTTTGCTACCATGGCTACAGATGAACCTGTAACCATCAATCCATCATAAACCTCATCCTCACCACCATAACAAACATTGAGAATAGTAATCTCTTAAGGATTCCTGATGCAGTGGAAATCAAAAATATTATGTTTAGCATGGAAGGGGACAAGGCACCAGGACCTAATGGTTTTCCACCAAAAATTTTCCAAGATAACTGGGAATTTGTACTCCTTCTCAATTCAGAACCATATCCTTATGTAATACCACATAAAAAATCATATCAAAGCTTCTATCTCAAAGATTCAAACCCCTTATATCCAAGCTTATATCCCCATTCTAATATGCTTTTATTCATGGAAGAAAAATCTCAGACAACAAATCCATATCCCATGAAATTATTCACCATATGAACACCAGAAAAAGGAAAATAGGAGCTAATGGTACTATTGGAATTAAGATTGATATGGCAAAAGCTTTTGATAGGGTAAAATGGGAATTTCTTCTCAAACTTATGACTCAAATGAGATTCAGCACACAATGGTGCAACTTAATCCACCAGTGCATCTCCACCACCAACCTTGTTGTTTTAGTCAATGGTTCTACTAGAGAATTCTTCAAACCAACAAGAGGTCTCAGACAAGGAGATCCCCTTTCTCCTTATCTATTCTTGTTCTGCATGGAGGCTCTCTCTAGATATTTAATTTATGAAGAATCCCAGAACCTTATACATGGAACAAAAATATGCAATGAAGCTCCTGCCATTAACCACCTCCTCTTTGCAGATGACTGCATGATCTTCTGCAAAGCCAATATGGAAGAATGTAACAACCTCATCAATATTTTGGACAATCCTCTGGACAGCTGATCAATTTTTCTAAATTTGGAATCTTCTTCAGCAAAAACACTGCACCAGACATTTCAGGCAATATTAGTGAAGCCATGCATGTTCAAATGATCAACAGTTCAGATAAATTCTTGGGATCTCCTCTCTTCACTAATAGAATCAAAATACAAGCTTTTAAGCCCTGTGTGGATAAATTCAAACACAGATTGGCTGGTTGGAAAACTAACCTATCAACAATAGGGAAAGTTACAATGATACAAACTGTCACCTCAACATCCAGCATATACCAAATGAACAACTTTAAGATCCTAAAAGGTACTTGTAAAGAGATAAATGATATACAAAGGGATTTCTTCTGTAACAAGGAGCAAGATAAATCTAAAGGCTTATTCTACATTGCTTGGGATGATGTCAATAAACCAAAGGATCTAGGGGGACTGGGATTCAAAAATATGGAATACTTCATGAAAATGCAGGGGTCTAACAACCACACTCAACAATTCGTTTGGAAATATGAGAGGACTTAATCCAATACACTTTATAGAGAATCAACTAGACAGTCAGACTCAATCTAGAGTAAGGTATATCGAGGAGGTTTAATATCTCGGTTTTACAATATAATCATTAAATCTAACAGATAGAAATCCGTGAGCTTGATTATTATGTGAAACAACTTGAAAGGTACCAAAGACCAATATTCAAGTGTCAATCAATGTAAATCAAAAATCAAAGGTTGGATATTCTAATTGATTGATCCTAACGCACAACCTATGATATTTCAATTATATAACAAAATATAATATGGAAAAGAATACCAGAATTTTGTTAATGAGGAAACCGAAAATGCAGAAACACCCCGAGGCCTAGTTCAGATCAAACACCACACTGTATTAAGATGCTATAGACACTAGCCTACTACCAATTAACTTCGGACTGGACTATAGTTAAACCCTAATCAATCTCACACTGATTCAAGGTATAGTTATGCTCCTTAGGTCTATGATCCCAACATCATACAACACATTTGATTCCCTTAGCTGATCTCACCCACAACTAAGAGTTTCTACGACCCAAAGTCAAAGACTTAATAGACAAATATATCTCACACAGAAAAGTCAATAGGATTGAATAAATATGTCTCCCACAGAAATACCCAAGAGTTTTTGTTCCGTCTTTTGATAAATCAAGGTGAACAAGAACCAATTGATAAACCAGTCTTATATTCCCGAAGAACAGCCTAGTATTATCAATCACCTCATAATAAACTTAATAGACTAGAGAAACAAGTTATTGTGGAATCACAAACGATGAAACGAAGTTTGTTTTTGATTACTTTTCTATCTTGCCTTTCGGAGATACAGAATCTCGATCCAATTATTTCAATTGCACTCCACACGATAAAAACTACAAGATCAGATCATGCAACTACAAAGATAATAGTTGGGTCTGGCTTCACAATCCCAATGAAGTCTTCAAGTCATTAACCTACATGGACTCGAGAAGAAACCTAAGGTTAAAGGAGAATCGACTCTAGTTATGCAACTAGTAACACACAGAAGGTGCGGGAATTAGTCTTCCCAGTTGCTAGAGTTCTTCTTTATATATTTTTCAAATCAGGGTTTGCAATCTAAGTTACCTTGGTAACAAAGCATTCAATAATCATTGTTAGATGAGAAACCTGATTCAACCAAGATAATATCTTTCAGCCGTTAGATCGAACTTAGCTTGTTACACACAAATGAAATGTACCCTCATTTAGGTTTATGTAACCGTACCTAAACATGTACACCATGTTGGTTCACAAATAGTTAACAAAGGTTACCCATATGATTACTCTCATATCAACCTTATTCATCTTAACCATAACTAGTTCAAACAACTCAAATGACACTAGTTAAAGAGTTGTTCAATTATTTAGAACACAATTGAAATCAAATCGGTTTGATTCACTTGAATCAATCATGGACATTATATCCACGGTTTGCAAAGATTGCATTCCTTATGATTTAAATGTTTAAGTCCACGAACTGACCGACTTGACAAAGTAACCAGCTTAAGTATGCATACGGGTATGGTACTTAAGCAATTAGATTTAAGTTTGTTAAGTTACCAAACTCAGCAGAAATTTTCGGTTCAAAAACTTCCACCAGTATGCGTAACCATACGCATACTTAAGGTGACTAGTTAAGAGTTTTTACAAAACCAAACTCAGCTGAAATTCTCTGTTCGAGAACTTCCACTAGTATGCGTACGGGTACACATACTTAACCCGTCTCCTTCACCAATTTCGTATACACACATATGCATATTCTTGGATCCCGGTTTATGGACTTATACACTAATGTGCGAACACACTATATATGCTTATATCCAAAGATGGTTACATCATCAACTCTTTATTTCAATCATTGAAACATTCTTCTATAATGACAATAGACGTTTTCACACACTATTAGTATCAAAGCAATTTTCTAGATATTGAAATAATCATTGTCGAAACATTCCAAGTCTTACATCAAATGATTGTATCACACGAACCATGTAAGATGTTACTCGGATATTTTCTCATGATATAAGATGAACTTCTTCGAAGCGAAAGCTTACCTACTCATATTTTGAGAAATATGTAAGCGAGATATACTCATCTCGAAATCTCAAATGTGTATAGAGAAAACTATATTGTAACACGACTTATGTCTCAATATAGGATATACTTTCCAATGTGATAGATGAGTTCAAGTCTCTACATACCTTTTGTCGAAGAAGTTCCACAAGCTCCCCTTAGTAGTTCTTCTTCTTCAAGAGATGAACGTCGAGAGATATAAGCTCAAGTACACTATGTATGTCCTAGTCCGAGACATCTACAAATAGGCTAAAAATCAAGACTTATAGTTTTGATCACTAACATCGACAAACATGCTTGATATAGCAACGCATGCGAGTTCAACCGAGCAATTCTCTAACACTTCAGTCTTGCAATGACATCAAAAAATTCTTGGAGATTAATTGAGGAACCAAATTCCCTTTGGAGAAGCACTATGAAGGAAACTCATTATCCAAACCAAGAAGTTATCAAAATGGATACCAAGCCAAAAATTAATGATTCTAGGATATGGAAAGGAATTCAGGAAGATAGGGGATGGCGCACATATTCACATTTTGGAAGACAGATGGATTGATAATCTACCTGACATAATCCAAAAACCTCCTCACTTCCCTTCAAGCCTCAAAACAGTCAATCAACTTTTCAATACCCATGGAGAGTGGGACACTGACATTTTAGCTCTCTGTTTCACTCAAGATATTCAAAACCTCATTATCCAGACTCAACATAACCCCAAATCTGAAGATACAATAAGATGGAGCTTAACTCATGCAAGGAAATTTACTATCAAATCCTTATATGACAAGAAAATTAATGATAAATATTCTAATTAGGGTTGTCAATGGGTACCCATTACTTGGAACCGGAACCGGACCCAGACCCGCTAGATTCGAGTCTATTTTTGGGTCCTAATGTTGGACCCATTAGCAACTTAGGACCCGACGGGTAATTACCCGATAAGAACCGAATGTTAACGGGTACAAACGGGTAATACCCATCGGTAGGCCTGTCAATGGAAGAATATCCGTCGGATATTTAGAAATCAGATATCCGATAGGTTAAGCAATACCGGATATCCGATAATATCCTATAGGATATCAAAATCAGATATCGATTCCGATTGGCTAAGTTGTCGGATATCCGATAAATATACAGTTATACCAAAAAAACTTAAAAACCCTTGTAAAACATTTTCATAATTGACACTTATCGGATATTTATTCGACAATATCCGATACTATACTCGAAATTAGGATAAATTACAAATAAGTTCCTATATTATCGGATATTGGATATTAACATTTCGGATGGGGTCTAATCCGTTTCCGACATGTGAAGGAAAAAATATCCGATAAAATATCCGAACCGATATCTGATAAAACGGATAAAATCATATAGGATCTCAAATATCCGGAAACGGATTCCGGATATCGGACAAATATTGAAATTCCTACCCATCGGGTACTCGCGAGTAATTGGTACCCGATTATTTATCCTTTTGTTCACCATTTTAGCAAAATTTTAAGTATTTTTCTAGTTTCAGATTTACTTTTTTTCCATTTTTCATTTTTTTTTCTTACATTTAATCTTTATTTAATACATTAATAAATAAATAATAATAAATTTTTATAAAAATAATTTATATTCAAGTTAAAAAGAGAAAGAAATTAAGTTCTTAAGATTTTCTTTATAATTTTTTTGATATCCAACGGGTCGCCGGTTCTGGCGGTTACCCGGGACTTTAAACAGCTGGGTCCACAAATTTAGTAACCGGATCCGACCTTTATAAATAGGGTCCGGGCCCGGGTCTAGTGATACCCGGGAGGACCCGGACCCATTGACAGCCCTAATTCTATGACACTCCCACAGCTCCTTGGAAACAAATCTGGAAACTTGACACTACTCCAGCTGTTCAGCTCTTCACCTGGAAATGTTCTCATGGAATTCTTCCAACAAATGCTAAATCAACTAGCATCTTGAATTACATTGATCCAATTTGCACCTTCTTCAAGAATGCTCCTGAAGATATCACTCATGTTATATTGGCTTGTCCAGCTGCCTCTGATGTTTGGGCAAAACTTTTTGGGGAGAATCATCAACTTTTCTCTGCTTACAATTCTTTCCATGACTGGTTCAACAGTTGGTTCCCCTCTGACAATCCTTATGCTAGCTGAAATGTTAGATTTGCTACTATTTGTTGGTTCATATGGAAAGCTAGATGTGATTGGATCTTCAGAAACATAATCCCTACTACTGATGCTACTGCACTAAAGATTACTCAACATTTATGTACCTTCACCAGAGTGAATCATAACCCATGGCTTATTCTTAATAATCTCTATTACCAGGAAAATCCCAATGATCAGAACCTAAGACTTAGAAGTCTGATCATACACATCTTGGAAATAAACAATAAATTGGCTAATAGTGATTTATCATCTTATACTAACTATGCTTTTATGGCAATGTCTTTCACAGGTCAATGTGTGGGAGCAAAGAACATCAAAGACTTTGCAAATGGATTCAATAGAGCATGCAGAGCAAGCATAGGAGCTCATCGAGCACTGACTCGGGCCAAGGAAATGCATAAAACCAATATAGATTTTGCAGCAGATGAAGAAGAAATTCTACAAGCCATCCAGACAGGATACCAAACACAAGTCCAGAAAAAATTTCAAGGAGGCCATAGTCAAAGTGAAGACATGGATTTTGAAGCAATAGATTTTTTCTTAGGAAAGTTTATCAAGCTAGCTCCACAACAAAACACTACTGCTGCCAACTTATCTAGGCTCTCTAGCCACTCCCCTTTACTTCAAAACTTTAATTGGAAAGGTCCTAATCTCTATTTATTATGGACAGCTCTACAGTTTACTTCAAATCATGAACTTATGGATAACTGTAATAACTCTAATTTCTTTTTGAGGATCTTGGTGCTAGGCTTAGCCCAGATGATCCCCGTGTTGTTACTTTGAGTAGGTAGCTCAGTTGAGCTTCTCTTCTCTTTTACTATAAAAAAAAAAAAAACAATTTTATGGAGAATATTATACCAGAAACTAGAGAGTTTTAGGTTTCAAATGAAAGAAGTTCTAATACAAATCTAGAAATATTTGATTGGATAATACTCTATAATCCTTTCTGGAGCTATTCCATTCATTCTATTGATTTGATTCCTGAAAATGCCGACATAAAACAATCGTTTTTTAACTCAATTTATCGAACCAAATTTGATGAACAATCGAACATTGCAGACATCATTCAGTTGCTCTCTTCTATGAACAACTGAATGATGCCTAAAATTTGCGTATACCTAAAGAAAGTTCGTCAATCAATTAGCATCTTTCTATAGGATTGGCGAACGATAATTTCACTTGTAACTATGCTTTGAGTAAGTTGTTTAAACCACCAATGCACTGCCATGTGCCATAAGAAAATATGGATGAATATGTTAGGATGCTTCATGGGTCAAACGTAACTGTAATTGCTTATTTTCATGTACCTTTACGACAAATGAACAAGAATGGATCATGTAATTAGCATATGAAGTTATCTCTCGTATCATGCGTTATCTCCCCTATTTGGGTGACTGCAAAACAATTTTGGAATGCTCTTATATAATGCTAACTAAAATATTCGAAATTACTGGAGAAAATACAAAAGTTGTCCAATTTTTTTTAGCAAACTTTCCACTTTATTCATTGATCAAAGCGAGCTCTTTATATTTTTGTTATTTGGATTGTCGAACTATAAGATATTTGAGTAAACTAAACATCCTAGTATCGCAATCTCAACAAATGAGTTGGTTAGCTTGGTCAGCGATGGAAGCAAGATTGAAAGTCTATACGAGCTAAAATAATATTGTGAGCTAAACATTAAAATTCTAGGCTATTAATTTTTTTGGCATAAATTACGAACAAAAAATTGAACTTCGGGTGATGTTTAGATATTTGTGGGTGGCTGGAGCACCCCGAAGCCATCCCCAATTCCATCATTGAGTTTGGTATTGGCCATTCAATCGTTACACAGGGAGTGTAATGGATTTATTGGCTCTCACAGTCAGGCTTAACCCTCCAAGTCAACGGGTCACTTGATTTATGAGTGTTTTAATTTAAATTTAATAAAACATGAAAAGTGTATATGTTTATGCTTTTCGGGAATGCGGTTGTTCTCCACAAGATTATCAGAAATTAATTTCCTTTTAAATAGAGGCTCCAAAGATTTGGTTTTGGATGCTTTTAGGAATTCAAATGTCTTAAAAGTAATTTGGTTTTGAGTGTTTCTAGGAATTCAAATGTCCTAAAAGTGCACGAGAGGATCTAATCACTTAAATATTATTAAAAGAAAATTTTAAAACTAAATCAAAATATATATATATATATATATCTTATTCTCAAATTGGACTACAAGTAACTAGTTGTCAGCCTAGTGACAAGCTGGGCTCCAACCCCTAAATCTAAACTAGGAAAAAAAAACACATTTTTACCTCTCTTCTTCTCCACCATCGCCTCTTTTCCCGTTAATACATTTTTCGGGAAATGAACCCATGCCCGCGGGCTCTTCTTTCTCTTCTGCCACTTTTTTCTTCAACGACGATTATCTCAGCCGTAATGACTTCAAACGGGTAATAATTGAAAAACCCACCATTATTTTTATGTTTTTGGTTGCATGAATAGGTTAGATTTGATTACACGAAGAACTCATAAATTAGTTCCGAACTGAACTACGGTTAGGAAAACATAAATTTCCAACCGTAATCAGATATAATTCCCAACCGTATATAGTGTTTACGGTTTGGAAACCTAACCTTATGTTGAAATATCAAAAAAAAAAAAAAAAAAAAATCCCAACCGTAAGGTAATCTGAATTTTTCAACGATTCGAAAAATATGAACTCTCGATCGTATGTTGTACGGTTGGGAAGCCTCACCGTAAGTTGAATTTTCAAAAATAAATAAATAGCAATGGCTGAAATATATATTTTTAATCTTAATTTTTAAACACTAGTTATAATCAAATACTTGTCTAAACTAATCACTAATATTACTTAGCTTAAAGCACGAAATGTGGTGTGCTTCCTATGTGGTTAGAATGGGAAATATCCTTTAAAAGGAAAAATTAATTGGGGGATATGGGAATTAATTGGAGGATATGAATAGTACGGGCATTGTTCATACCGGTATGGTCGGAAAAAATTCGTCGTTGAAAAACCATGCTGGTATGAACAATAATTTTACTATTTCAAGATACAACAACGGTTCATGCCCAATTTCTTCCCGCCAATCTCCCAATCACAATAACCTCACTTGGGGGCGTCTTGATTGTGATTTCCGCAAACAACAAAGGAAGTTCGCCAATCACCTCAACATCAATAATCCACACCTGGGGGCGAGTTTTATTGTTGCCTAGGAAAACGAAATATTTTTAACCCCCAACAAGTTGGAGGTTAAGAGGGGGCGATTTTTGTACCATAAGTAAAAATGCCACTTAATGGGCCGAATTGATACTTGAATCATCCTTTGGTCCTCATCCAAGCCTGCAAACCAGTCAACCAAGGAAGCCCACCAGTTTGCACAGACCGGTCAATAGTCAAAGTCGGTCAACTATCAAAGTCAACATCTGGTCAAGGTCAATGTTCAAAGTCAACAACCAATCAATGGTCAAAGTCAACCCTCTGTCAACTATCGAAGTCAGTAACACCCCTAGCCAATTTTCAGTCTTGTAGCCTGCAACGCTGCTAACCATGCTGCCAGCCGACCTCCATCCAGTCTGCTATTCAACCATGCTGCCAGCCAACCTCCATCCAGTTTGCCAGCCAATTATGCTGCCAACCAGCATCCATCCAAACTGCCAGCTGCCAGTCCAGCTTGCCAGCATGCAGAATTTATCTTGAAGGATAAATGTGATGTTTCATACATAAATCACCATGAATCCATGCAACACTAAACGTAGCAGTTTCATACATGCAACATTAATCCCAACAGTTACGTACAGAATTGATGATGAAGACATGAATGAGCAGTTTTCATGCAGAAATTAATAGGAGACATGAAATGAGCAGTTTTCATGCATAAATTAATAGGAGACATGAATGAGCAGTTTTCATGCAGAAATAAAGAGGAGGCATAAAGGAGGCAGTTTCATGCGAATTTTATGACGGAAGCATAAATGGGCAGTTTAATGCCATTTAAGTTGATATTGAAAATTAGATGTAAAACTGTATAAATAGGGAGAGCAGAAATCATTTTGGAGGGAGCCAAGAAGAGAGAAAACAGAATGTAATACAATTATCAATGAAAAATTACTCCCCAAGGGGATTCACCCGTGGACGTAGGCAACCATGCCGAACCACGTTAAACTTGTGTCTGATTATTTGCCTTTCTAATCATCTCCAAACCCTAAAAACACACCAAACAACACATTCATCGTGTTTCGTGCCCAAAAGTGATTTTGGGTACAAACATTGGCGCCGACTAAGGGGAATAAGAGAAAAGGAACCGTGTCCTCCCATTGTGAAAGTTGTACAAAATGCTTCAAAATCGTCTCCGTGAGAAAGATGTTTGAACGTCGTGAAAAATCATTGTTGTAGTCTAGCCGATCGTAGATGATACAACCCAGTTTGATCACAATGGTCGCAGTGCAGCTGATTGCAGCTGCTGCTGACCATATAATCACACATACTGCAGTCCAGTTGATCGCACCTGCTGCAGTTAGGATTCGCTGTTTCAGATTTGTTGAAGCTATTACCTACGGATAACGCAGAAAATCGTATCACTGCAAATACCGATGAAACTACTCTCAGGACGTTCGGCCCACGATAAAAAATGGCGTAAAAACATCATCAAAATTGTTGCTGGATGTTCGATCCGCAACATGGCTTAGACCATTTTTGTTTCCAATTACTGCAGTCCAGCTGATCGCAGCTGCTACAGACCGGTTAAATACAGTTACTGCAGTCCGGTTGAACGCAACTGCTGCAATCCAGATTTGTGGATCGAGATCTACAAAAATAATTACCGTCGGAAACTACTAAAACTGCATCACTGCAAATGCGGATGAAACTACTCTCAGGACGTTCGACCCACGATAAAAAATGGCGTAAAAACATCATCAAAATTGTTGCTGGATGTTCGATCTGCAACATGGCTTGGACCATTTTTATTTCTAATCACTGCAGTCCAGCTGATCGCATCTGCTGCAGACCGGTTAAATACAGTTACTGCAGTCCGGTTGAACACAACTGCTGCAGTCCAGATTCGTAGTCAGAGGCCACCAAGGCTGACTCATTGGAAAGATCACTAAGATTATTTCTAGGATGTTCGATCCGCGGCATATTCAAGTCCAAAAAAAAAAAAAATCTCAAATAACGCAGTTTTCACCTGTTCGAGTTTGTAGTATGTCAAAATCACTACCGTCATGATCGCAAGGGTTTCAAGTTGACTACATCTCTAGGTGCTCGAATACCCAAGAGAAACCCTCCGGAAAAGCATGTCAGAAGAGTCCGCAAAGGTGCGCCAAAACCATGGTGAAAGGTCCATAAGAAACAGCAAAGGTTCAAAAGAAAAGGGCAACAGTTCTAAAACCGTTACAACGGCCGTTGCAAGGATGAAAGGACAACAGATCAGAGAATATGTCACCAAAGGTACGAAGACAAATATCACTATACATAGACTGTTGCGAAAACTTTCAAAAAAAAAAAAAAAAGCCGGCTGCTCGACCCAGCGGCCTTAGCCGACAGCTCGACCCGGCGGACCTAACCGGCGGCTATACCCGCTCAGATCTGTTCACCCTCTTCAGGGGTCTCTTTCACCCACATCAAAATTTGTTAACCCACGTCAAAATACCTTCACCCTCATTAGGGGTCAACAATCCATACCCATCCCACGTTAACCCTCGTTAAGATATCGTTCACCCACGTTATAAACCCTCACCCACTTTTAAAACTTCGGTTAACCCACTTCAACAATGGTTTTGTACACCCACTTCAATCAGTTATACGAGCAAAGCTTCAATGCTTCAGGTTATTTCAATTTTCGATGTTCTACGCATAAGGACCGTTGATGCTAGGTGATGCATCAAACTTCGATGTTTCGAGCTACATCAAAACTCAATTTTCAGGAAAACTTCAATATTTCTAGTTTCATCAGAACTTCGATGTAACGCGAATCATGACTGTCGATGCACATCGCGATAGAAAATCCGGCGGCATAAGCCCGGCGGCCAAGAGCGAGAGGCAATCGCCGATCCGTTGGCGATTAAACAGGGACTAGTCAGTCGGCGCGATTAATCGATGGCGATTATTTGGAGGTTTTGATTCGGCGCAGCGTTTTCCAACTTAATTTTGTAGCTCTAATCCGGTGTATCTCGCTGCAACTTAATAACGTAGGCCCGGATTTTTCAGCACACATTTCTTTGGCTGACGGATTTATACGCCCCACTAGGGCTTGGTCTTAAAATTTGTTCCATTGATATCTTCTTCGTCTCACGCCCGAATTGGATAAATTTTGGCTCGTTGCGATTGCATTTCAATATCCTACGAAATGTGGGTGAAATTTTACAATTGGAGAATAATATATTTTCACTTCATCAACATGATTGAAGCAAGGGGCTAACCAACCAATTTTGCTTCATCCATAACTTCTCCCTCGTGCATCCAAACTGAGTGATTTTCGGCCCAATGAGATCGTATGCCAATACCCAACGTCATGAAGGCAAAATTTCAATTTTGGGAGAAAATTGAATTTTTATAATTGTAAAATGGCGGCAACAGAAACGGTTACATTCAATCGCCATCAAAACTTCTACAGTCCAGTTGATCGAGCTGCTGTAGTCCGGTCTTGCTCAACAAGTACTGCTATATAGTTGATCGAGATACTTCAGTCCTTTTCCACATAACTATTACAGTAAGTTGATCAAACTACTGTAACCCAGTTTCACAGCAACAACTGCTGGCCAATTGATCGAACTGCCGCAGTCTTTTTGAATTCCTACAATCTAATTGGTCGAACTGTTGTAGTCTGATTTTCTACAGTTTTCCTCACAACTGCCTCAGTCCAGTTCTATGCATCACTGCAACAGCCGACCGCAGCTACTAAAATACAGTTCCATGAAAACTATCTTCAATCCAGTTTTTATTTGATTAGAGCATTCTAGTCCCACAGACAAATCTAGTTGCCAAGTCGAGGCGAGATGCTAAGGAAACTATACTAGTCATCATCGCTGGAAAACATCAACATATCTAGTGGGCATCCTAATCATTTCATAAACAAAGACGCGATAACATTTTCAATATGGTAAGTATACAATTTACATATTTTTTCATCTTTTCATATATTCATGCATACTTTTGTTCAATAAGACACCATTTTCAATATGCTGCTAACCATGCTGCCAGCCGACCTCCATCCAGTCTACTATTCAACCATGCTGCTATCCAACCTCCATCCAGTCTGCCATCCAATTATGCTGCCAACCAGCATCCATCCAAACTGCCAGCTGCCAGTCCATCTTTCATGCATAAATTAATAGGAGACATGAATGAGCAGTTTTCATGCATAAATTAATAGGAGACATGAATGAGCAGTTTTCATGCAGAAATAAAGAGGAGGCATAAAGGAGGCAGTTTCATGCGAATTTTATGACGGAAGCATAAATGGGAAGTTTAATGCCATTTAAGTTGATATTGAAAATTAGATGTAAAACTGTATAAATAGGGAGAGCAGAAATCATTTTGGAGGGAGCCAAGAGGATAGAAAACAGAATGTAATAAAATTATCAATGAAAAATTACTCCCCAAGGGGATTCACCCGTGGACGTAGGCAACCATTCCGAACCACGTTAAACTTGTGTCTAATTATTTGCCTTTCTATTCATCTCCAAACCCTAAAAATACACCAAACAACCCATTCATCGTGTTTCGTGCCCAAAAGTGATTTTGGGTACAAACAGTAATCTAGCTGTATTTATCCAAATAATTATATTATATTGTATTATTTTATTTTATTTTATTTTATTTTATTTTACGGTTACTTTTCCGTAAAAAATGGTAGTTAGGCATCTTACATCCTTTAAGAGCAAGGGCTATGGAATGAGTGTCAAAAACGCTCATTCACTACCAAAACCAACAAGAGACTAGCTCAACAAGTGATATTTTTTTTTACCATAAGCCAATTTAATAGATTAAGCAGGTGATGATTATCCACTTGGGGAGAAAAATTATCTCCAACCGGCTGAACTATATGCCTCCCTGTATCATTATTTTTTTCTTTTTTAATAATAAAATCAAATTATGGGTCCAGTATCCAAGAGTTTTAAATTAATAAAACTCTAAAAATATGTTTGAGAGGCAGATCTTTAACTGCTTAAGGTGTTTTTTTTCCAAGTGATGAAAATCAGTCGCTTAGTATCCATTAATTGTCCCCCACTCATTCGATCCAATGAGAGTATGAATGATTATTGAGGTATGAGTGAGTGTTTTCACTCCATAGTAGCACCTAATTTGGTGTTTTTAGATCAAACTCATTCATATTGAATGAGAGCCCTCATTCCATACCCATAGCTCTAAGAAAACCTCCAAAAATAAAGGATAGGTTAAAGCATGTGAGAATAACTAACACGCCAACTTAGAGGTGTAAATTGGATCTTTCCAGCACGGGCACAACCCAGCAGAGCACATGAGTTAGACATGTTAGCTTTATTTTGGTTTAGTAACAAATTAAGTTTTGGTTTAACTAAATTGGATTAGTGTAATCCTAATCAGAAAGTTTAAGGTATAGATTATGTATGAAAGTTTTCTGTCATGGTCAAGTTATTGATATTTCTTTGACTATCACTGGTGGCATAAAAGATTGTATGTGTTGTTTTGGGATGGTTCTTCAACTGATGATGGCAGGTTGAGGAAATATGTTCCTATGAAGCATGAGGTGGACTCCATTCTAGCCTCTTATATAACTAAAGTTTATACCATCATTTAAAGATAAGAGGAGATAGAATTGGAAGTTTACCAAGTAAGAAAAGCTCCCTGGTTCTACAGATTTCATTGCTTTCAGTTAATGCCATATCTGTCTTATAATCTAAGGTATGTACCTAACTATGTCATGTTATGATTGAGAGCTATCTAGTTACAGAATAGAAGATCCTAAGCATATAAGAAAGTCAGCATAAAGTAAAGATGATACTAAACATGTTAAGTGTAGTGTCAAATCATGCTTAAGCTAAGGTAATCATGCTTAGTTGCTGAAATTTCTAACAAGCCCAACATGGCATATCTCGTTAGCTTTATGTGTTATGCGGGGCCGGGATTATCGGCATAGCACAATACATGGCACAACATGCTAACAAAGCACAATACAGTACAATTAATACAACACATTTTATTTTATTTTGTATATTTCACAAAAAGTGTTTATTTATATATTTTTTTGACATTCTATCTTCATCATGTCAAATTATTTCAGTAACAACAAATATAAATATGTTGAGAATTTTTTACTTTGAAAAATGAAAAACAAATGTGTCAGACACAACACAACATGTAATATCATGTTTTCGAGCACGCCACAACACAACACGCCTTAGTTTTTGACACGACACATACCACGGCGAGCTCTCCTCTTAATAGGTTGTATTGGGAAAGCATGTTTTACACCTCTAGGCCAACTCATCTACTACACACTCAGTATCATATCTCTGTTGGAGAAGATTTTTTGGTAGAAGTCTGATAAAACCTATGTGGCCATGAACGTGGAAAATTGTCTTGGTCTCATTGGAAATGCTCTTAGTTAATCTAATTTTTACCACTAATTGATCGAGGGAATTCCGGCCATTAATAGAACTAGAAGAATAAAGAGTTCTGTTGATAGCTATTTGATCCGACTTTGTCATCTTGTGCACCTTCATAAGCAAATGTTTGGAATCCCTGTAACAAAATTCTTGATTTATTTCCATTTTGTTTTTCTGCCAATCATTTATTTCCATATATCATACCCCACCATAAATGGCACCAAAGGTGGATATTCGTTGTTTACTCATTTTTGTTAATTAATGCCCCCTGTTTTCGTTTCTCTGAATTTTTAGTATCCCGCGACAATTCATGGGGATTGGCCCATTCAGTGGCGGAACTAAAAAATTAATGATGGGTCGGTTGAAAACAACTTGGCTTAACTTGGGCTGGCTTAAGCCTATTGTATAGGCTTGATCTTTGCTAACCAAAAACAAATACACTATAAAAATGTAAGTTTTTTTAGACTTTGGGCTTGCTTAAGCCAGCCCAAGTCTTTCCACAGTTCCACCCCTGGACCCATTTTACTCCATCATGGGATGAACAAATTTGAAAAATGACCATAGAAAAATAAGCCGAACATTTTTCATGCGTCATGTGGATCTTCTTCAACCACTAGTATAAAGTTAGGTAACACGAATATATTATATCTAGAAAATATAAACTTGGACGCCGTAGAAGAGTCACGGAAAGTTCCAATATACTCCACAACTTTTTATTTTACATTCTAACTTTATTTTATCCACAACCTTTTATTTTACATTCTAACTTTATTTTATCCACAACTTTTTTTTTTCTTTCTATTATATTATATATTTATTTTATAAAAAACATCCATCAAGGGCAAATTAATAAAAATCATAAAATAGGTACAACGTCGATGGAGGGCAACCTAGCAACAAATTGGGGCCCTACTTCTTTTTGAATAGAAATACCTAATCTTTAAAAAATAGAATTACCTATTATGTAGTTTAGGTCATAATTAGCTATGCAATTTATCAATTTCTTTAAGAGAATCACCATATCTTCACCAAGTTCACCTAAAGTGGAGAAAGCAAGGACGTCAAAACCATACACATGAGCAGACACCTAATCCAAATATTTGGACCGCTTACGTGAAATAACATTACAAATGGCGACACCCGGAACGAAATACCGACCACTACTACCAGAAAAAGGTGAAACACCCGTAACATCAAAACAAAAATCTTGACCATTAACCCAATTATAGACAAGAGTGACAGCAGGCTTTAAACCCTTGACATCATCAATTAAGAGCCCAAGATTGACCTCTTTTCTAGCCGCAACTCCGGCCTTGTAACAAATATCCGAGATAACATACCTAACAAAATCATGTCTAAACTTTATGCCCTCCTCACTTGCGCAATGAAGTGCATGATCGCCATATACATCCATGTTCCTCTGATAGACGCATTTATGTGTCTATTTTCATCTCTATTTTTTATATTGTTAATACCCATTTTTGTACTTATTATGGTGTTTTATGTGTTTGTAAGTATTCTTGGGAAATAAACGTTTTTGGAGAAATCGGCTCGAAAAGTTGATAAAGGCACTAGGAAGACACCTACTATTCAGACTCTCAATTTGGATAAGGGGCACTTTAATTACTAAGGGGCACATCACTTCTATTTGTACCCTAGATGTGTTATTTAAACCCATGGCTATGGGCACCCCTACTCTAGTTAAGGGGCATCCCATCTTCCTTGTTTGAACAATCGATTTTGGAGGGAATTTGGGTTATCACCTGCGAACTTCTGGATTAGATTTTGGACGTGATTTTGATAGATTCGATCGTCAAGTTCCGTTGGTTTGAATGCGAATGGACTAAATAGGGTTGGCACATCTGTTTGGATTAACTAGAATGGGATGGATAATTGGTTTGAAGCAAAACATAGGAAGAGAAAGTTACTGATAGTTGTTTGATGATTCTGGTCAAGATTATTTTGGATTTCTTCGTGGATTTTGATTAATATGGGATTGGTAAAAATGAATAGGTCTGATAATTGGTTGAAGTTCGATAAAAAAGGAAGTTTACTTACTTTCCTCGGCAAAACAGAGAATGACGACATCTCGGGATTGTTTGGTTATTTACGGTAACTACGTGAGGAGTAGGGGAAGATAAATATCACAGGATCATATCTATCTAGTTTAGGAAAGCTTGGACGTGGAAACAATAGAAAAATAAGGAAAGAAATCAACCCCGAAGGATTATTTCCCGTGAAGAGAAGAAAAGATCCAAAACTTTGGAGAGAAGAAAATCAAGGTATATTCGGGAAGATTTGTATCCCTGAGGTATATAAATAGGCTTGGATGAAGTCACAGAGAATCGAGAGTTTGAGGGGTAGTTAGGAGGTTGCAGAACTGAGAAAGAAGTGTTGCATGAAAGTATTCTGCTGGTGCAGAACTGAAGAACATTAGACGTCCTCTATCAGTCGCATAATCAACGACAGAGAAAACTGTTGTTCTCTTAGCAGTCTTATCTTTTCTGTTTCCATTGTAACAATCAATCTGCAACAATTATCAAACGTTACAGTTCATCTGCTTCCATTCTTTTGCGCATATTTCTTCAATTAAAACACCGTTTGAGCCATGAATGATTCTTTTGATCGTGTTTTTGACATGAAGAGCTAAACCCCAACACTGAGACGGCGGAGGAAGCCTAATATCATACATGGGTAATTATATTTAATTCTTATATGACTTTTGCACTAATAAAAATAAAATTATGATTTTGATTAATTAGTTGTCATCTCATTTGATGGGTCATGCTTTCTTAGATGTTTTGATGTCCCATGCTTAGGATTTACAACTAATGTTTTGATAATCTGCCTTGGCTAAAATAAGAGTCCATGTATTTATTGAGTTATAACTGTTAAAAGAATTAATATTTGAACCTTATGTTATGAGTTTGGTGGAATCCTAAGTCCCAGTTTCTCCCGATATTGCTACCGTATTTTTGTACATATTTATTGAATTTGAATTTAAGTCTAGAATCGAGTCTACAAAAGTCCGAGGGAATGAAAACTTTCTTACCACTATCTAAAATTACATTAATTTTTGGCGCTGCCGACGCGGATTTGTTTTTAGGTTAGGTTTTTAGATTTATTTATTTTATTTTATTTTATTTCTTTTGTCAAGATTTTACTTGGGTATTTTTGTTTTTGGTGTGCAGATTTTTCTTGAAGCTAAAAGTGTAAAGTTGGACTTGCCTAATATAGTACAGAGAATCCAAGATTTTTTTTATTTTTGGACTTGTATATATTGTTTGTTTTATTTTTATTTAATATTTTTAGTATTTTATTTATATATATAAAAAAAATACGTGCACACACCAATTTCATCGTCAGACTACCGAGTTTAAGAAAACTCATGGATTAGTAAGCTTGTGCCTTGGACCTTATGGGAGTTACCAGCTGAAAGTCCACAAAACCCAGCCTTGTATACCTTTGACCAGTCTTTGACTGTAGGTATATTTTGCTGTGGTAACCTGAGCTTACCCATTTTAGTTAACCTTGCATTTTCACTGCACGGAAAATGTCGAACTGGTATTATAATAGCCAATACAATGATATCCGACTGAGTTTCAAAATGGACATTATTCATATTATGTCCATAGTTTAAAGAGTTGTTGGGAACATCAACCTTTTGAAGGTCATGGTTCATACCATGGTGAGCTTAATTACTATTCACACGCATCAAGATTATAGCGCTAGTTTTTCATCTTTGGAGGATGTAATGAAACTATTGAAAAGTAGTCCTTTTTATGATCCTTTTGTTCCTATTCCTCCTTTATAAGAGTCCCTAAGAAAATTAGAGGAGTCGACACGTAAGATAACTTAGATGAACAACTTAATTATTGACAAAAGAATAAGTAAACTTTCTATAGAGGAATGCCTCAAGCTGATGGCTGAGACGAACGAAACACTTGCTCAAGATTATATTAATTTCCAATATAGTGTTTCCAATAATACCTTTGAAAATGAGGATAGTTATTTCAATAATCAAGATGACGAGGTTAGAATTGATAACACTACTTTAGATGAGGTTCAACCATTTTCATGTTATTATACTAATGATTATGATGAGGATAGTGCTGATGAATAATCTGAAATATATAGGCATAGTGATCAGGAATTTGTTATTCCAATCGAGATTTACAATGATAATGTTATTTCTAGTTCAAATCCAAATAATTTTAATGACTATTCACCTATTCAAAAGGACAAGGATTTGACTAGTGATGCCGTCGTTTTAGACGAGGTAGTATTTCCTTTTGATTACGAAGCTAATAATGGTTTAGAGGAACGAGTTTCTTCAGAGAATATTGTTTTAGAGTCTAGCGATTTAGAAACATTAGTCTTAGAAAAAGAAGATAGACTCGTAGATAGTTCAAATATGAGTGAGGATGCACCTCTCTATTATAACTTAGAAGAATCAATTGACCATTTTCAAGAAGCTGATGGCCTAGAAATTAGGGAGATTGTGACTAGTCTATCCAGAGACACTGAAAACTCTAAATTTAGGGGTGATTATCATTCTTCGTGTGCTTTATCATTGACTCTTAGAAAGATCCCTCACTTGGGACTTAGTATATGTGCCTCAACCATTTTACAAGATTATCTCGATACACGTTTTCCATAATTAAGTTCAGTTATTAGAAACCCATCCTCTGGTTGATGTGGCCGGGATACGATGCACAGATTGACTTTGTTTTCCCACCAAATATTTTTCTTCCAATTGTGGGAACGTTTGAATTTCAAATGTGTCGGTTATTAAGTTTTAAGACTAATCCTAAGTACTTTAGGAGATTAGAGTCGACATGTTTGCTTAAGAATGACCACCACTCTCATTATGGTCAACTATGTGAGTCAAATATGATTGACTTAGAGGATCCTCAATTATTCAGGTTATTATTGTGTGCTTTTAAATTTTTCCAGACCTTAGAACATGATATTTCGGATCTTACTTATGAGGAGGTGCAACACATGAAAATATTTTATTTAGAGCCCCTTATAGAATCTGAACCATGACTAGATATAGTTGTATTAAACAGGAAACTAGACAAGGGTGTGCTATGTTTATTAACTTTCTTGGTTTATTGCAGTTTCCTTTTATCTGTGATAATACTATTTGATGAAAACGACCCACATTTATTCCGGATATTGCTATATGATTCGAGGTGATTAATTATTTCTTATGTCTAGCTAAAGAAGTTAAACTTAGCACTTCTTGGGAGGTAACCCATGCTCATGCAACACGGTAATATCTTTCCTTAACTCTTTTGCTTCTAATGGTAACAGTTTCCCCTTGTTCATGCTTTTAATTTTATCTTTAGAACATTGAGGGAAATGTTAGACTTAAGTTTGGGGTATGGGAGAAACTTTTTAGTTGCAATAAATAAACTCTAGAGCCTAGAAATTTATGCTTATTAAGGATGACACTAACCAATCTAAGTGGATGGAAACATCTTGGTTGTAGGAGTTGAGGAACCAATCTAAATAGATGGAAACATCTAAATAGAGTCTATTCATAAAAGCACAGAGCTCATGTGTTATAAATGACATGATAGTTTCACCGTATCTCAGAATCATCTTATTACTTATGTTTTATTTCTTGCACAATTTTTATGTTGATGTCTTCTGGGTTGAAACAGGGTGATTGAGTTACTAAAAAAAAAAAGTTGAAAAGAAAAAAAAAGTTGAAAAAATCAATAAATTTGAGACCAAATAATCAGACCAACCGGAATAAGTTCAATAAAATAGACCATTGGTTACCTTGTATATGTCAGCTGAGTTGATCTAGAATTAGGATTATAGACCACTGGTTCCCTTGTACATGCCAACTGTGTTGATATTAGTCCAGACCAGTATATCAATCCATTAGGTCATAAGATTCATCTTGGCATTGACGTCCATTCACAAACCATCTATTTCTATTTCCATCTTCTTAATCTATTCATGTAATTTTTTTGATTCCGGATATTGATGTCCATATGTGCGACTATCTGAGTAGAGCTTTGTCACTTACATATGAATTTTAGTATGCTTGAGTGCAAACTCGTGTACAACATTTTTAATGTCACATCAGGTTACTTCCTCATGTAGTCAACGAGAGTGTGCCAACCAAGGAGATTCTTTAGTGCTATTCCAAGGTTCTGCGTAGATAGATAGGGTATGGATTAAAGTTTTGTGGGTACACCTCTTGTAAGCCCTCCCGAGACTATAACTCGTCCACTAGGTCCACCTACGGGTTTAAAGGATTGTTGCACATGCTAAGTGTAATCGCGATGCCTGCGACAATGAGTTAGGATTTTATTTTCTAGATTTGGTTTGCTCGGGACTAGAAAATAATAATTTTTAGGGTATTTGATAGACGCATCTATGTGTCTATTTTCATCACGATTTTTTTTATATTGTTAGTACCCATTTTTGTACTTATTATGGTGTTTATGTGTTTGTAGGTATTCTTGGGAAATAAACGTTTATTGAGAAATCGGCTTGAAAAGTTGATAAAGGCACTAGGAAGACACCTACTATTCGGACTCTCAATTTGGATAAGGGGCACTTCAATTACTAAGGGGAACCTCACTGCTATATGTACCATAGATTTGTTATTTACTCCCATGGATATGGGAACCCTACTCTGGTTAGGGGGCATCCCATCTTCTTTGCTTGAACAATCGATTTTTGCGGGAATTTGGGTTATCACCTGCGAACTTCTGGATTAGATTTTGGACGTGATTTTGATAGATTCGATCATCAAGTTCCATTGGGTTGAATGAAAATGGACTAAATAGGGTTGGAACTGTGACGCCCCAAGTACTAAACCTACTTATCTAATAGGATTACAACCTAATTGAATCATTAAAACTATATTACCGATTTTAAGAATCATAATTATATAAAGTACCAATAACAAAACCCAACTCTCTGATATCATACAAATGAAAGTCTTTCAACTGTTAAGAAGATATTAGTGTTAAGAAGATATTAGTGTGTTTTCGATAAAGCTCTAAACTACTAACATATATCTTCGTGATTGAAGAAAGCATAATTATACATGATAAAAGATACACATGTACACTAGATTCGATAAAGCTCTAGGGAGTCCAAAACCCAAAAGTGTCAAAGGCTACATGAACAATATATCTTCAGTAAGCGATGTTTTCCGTTGGCCCACCCAAAAATAAGAACATCTCGCTGGCCCGAGTGTTGATCAAGAGGATCCGTCAAAAAGCGACCGACGCCTCTTTCTTTGCCGAAATACCATTTCTCCATAATACATCATATAAGCCATCCATTTAACCAGATTTAAGGATGCACCGTAAGGGGGACATCTTCTGTCCAAGGGCCGTCCTAGATAGCGAGAAGATTCGACATCAAAACTGCTTTCTGTCTATCCGAAAACCCATAAACCCTACCCATATCTTTAACAACTTTACCAAAAAGAAAGTAATTTTCTTGTAAGGTTTTCAATGCCATATAAAATTGAACAATGCTTCCTTTGAGCACATCATCCAAATAACAACTTAGAGAAAAGGGTGCTCAATAGCAAGAAAACATGTTTTTTAATATTCAATATAAGTCCCAACCGAGGCCCCTCTCGTTTAACTCTCAAGTAATCACTAACATGCTAAAGTCCTCCACAACTAATGAAATATTTGTACGATTTGTCAGCCAGGTTCTTCATCATCCTCTAACTTAACACATCCAGCTTCGGCCGCATCCGTAGAACCTCTTTAATAAGCTTTTGACTCCCCACCACCCCACATCGTCAATGCTTTTAGAATTTGTCCGCATAGATTTCATTCTTGGTGAAGACGCGCAACGTACAGCGAGGTAGTATCAATAAGATAAGTTCTAACGTCTAACATCAATATCTCCATGTTTACATGCTCTTTTCCAACGATTATAAATTAAAAGTACCTCTTCAAAAAAAAAGAAACTCCAAAGCATTCGGGAAGGGCAGATCAATACCTCCTTATATCGCATCATGATGATAGAAGGTATCTCAGCACAAACCACGCCTCTAACACTAACAAAGAAAAACAAAGCAAAACTCATTAGAGAAGATCCAAAGAAAAAGAGAAATAAACAAGCGAAACCTCCCCACTCACTCTAACCCATCGAGATGAAACTCTAATAGTAATAATTTAATAACATAAATTTGCTCAAAAAGAAAAAGAAACTAAGCATTCACACCATGAAGAAGGTATCTCTCTAACCTGCCCATGCAAACCATGATGCCCATGAAAACCATGATTCAGAATATTACTATCAAGATCAAAAAGTTAGACAAACAAGTATAATATGCACACGAGTGATTTACCCAAAATAAAATAGTGTATATAATAACGAAATGGGGAAGAAGCCTCCCTATTAGATAATATCATAACAGGTAAGAATCCGTCCTACTAATATATCGAAACGGGGAAGAATCCGCCCTACTATATATTATTTATAGACTATCGAAATGGGGAAGAATCCGCCCTACTAATATATTGAAATGGGGAAGAAGTCTCCCTACTATGTAATATTAAAACGGGGAAGAAGTCGCCATACTTAACTTAGTAAAGAGCCATGGGGAATCACAGACACTCCTTGCGGGGAAATCATATAATGCATATTACATGCACATCAAGGAACATACAAGTATTTACATAGATAGTAAAACACACAAACATGACAAAAGTACTAAAGACTCATCATGCTCGCAATAGAAAGAATGCTCAATGATTACAAGAAGGTTACATAGTTCCCACCTGATTTGATGACAAGCCTCGCCTACCTCAAGATCCAAAATCCATTGGTTCATCCTTTGAATCGGTCGATGTTATTAAAGATTATCTGTTAATCACACAAGCACTCTAAAGATTAGCAAAAAGGCGCACACAAGGCTCATATCATAATCTCATGCAAATATCTGATTATAGGTTAAATAAACTATTTAATGGTTCTAATCCCATTTATGTTTTACACTTGTTCATTCTCTACCTTTAACACATCTGGGGTTTACAAATTCAATTAAGTTGGTTCTATAGTCCATTAGATAAGTCTTAGCAAGATCTATAACTCTGTAGATGGAAAAACCACAAGCTAACTCGGACCATAATGATCCAATTTTATGTTTAATAGGAAAACTTTCTCTAAGCCAAAGTACACCAAACCGGACCATTAATCCAAGGCGTGGTCCAACCTGGTCAACTAACGTTTACTTACGGTCAAATGGTCAACTAATAGTCAGCGTAAGTCAAGTCAAAGTCTAAACTAAGGTCCACTAGTCAAAGTCTTGGTCAATTGCCAAAAGTGAATGAGTCAAATGGTTCAACTCAGGTCAAGACATGGAACTCAGTGAGTCAACACTGATTTAACTAAATTAACTTAGGCAGCCTAAGTGACTCAAGTGAGTCATATGAAATAGACAGCTGACTGGGATGACTAAGCATACAACTCATCTTCCCACACATCAGATCAAAACTAACTTAACTATTACTCTAACACTTCCAATAAATTCTGAAGTCTAAACCATTTTATTATTTCCAAAACATCCAACCATTACAACCTAACTTCAGGCTTGCATTGCAGTTCAATCACTTTGCTTTTACATTCATCTGCGATTCCTACATCAATGTAGATTCACTTCAATTAAATTTAACATAGTATCGGCATACCATTATATGTACACCCATTAAACTGGTCAGTCAAGCACCGCCATAATTTATTTGTGAGTCTTATTCGATACCATTTCTTGTTCATCTCATTTCTCCTGCATCATTTCAACAGCAGCACTACCTATACTAGAATGGCAACACCCAACCTGCAACTCATTTCCATTGCAGTCCAGTTTCACCAACACCTGCAATACCAATCCCACCATTTATTTTGATTCCATCACCTTTGAAGAAACCTAAATATTCGTCTAAACTTCAACTCAGATACCTGTAACTTCCAACACACATACAACAATACCATCTCTATATGAAACACCTCCTGATAAACACAACCATCACCACTAGTTCAGCCGAATCAAAATCCTTCCCAATGACATCCTCAAGCTAAGACCAAAACCCACAGAACTGTAAGCTTCTTTGAACCTCAACACCACCATTTGCAAGTCCACTTTCTAATGCTTCTTCATCCCTGTAGTTCAAGTTTCAACTTTAACTTCTCAACTTCACAGACTACCAATCAGTCTTCATCATCTTCTTAATCCCATCAAAAATTTCACTATCATCAACACCCTCTGGTCACAGAACTCCAATTTTAACTCAACAGCAACAACCCCAATTCATTATTTTATCTTCCTTCCAAAACAGTTCAGCTGATTCCCAGTTAAGAATCCACACCCTAATTTGTATTTCCTCTTTGTAAAGCTCTAAATCAACAACCTGATTTCAAATGAAAAATATTAGATTGAACCCAAAATTATCTCTTCCTCGAATCACCACTGTTCAATTCATCTTCTTCATCAACAATTCAAACTCAGGGACTCTAGGATTTCTATTTACTAAAATAAAACCCTAATCACCAACTCTATCCAAACCAAAATGACATACATGTGATTCAACTTCAAATTAAACAAGAACCCATCTAAAATTCATTAACTCATAAAACGAAACATATTTAATTGAACAAAACCCTAAATTACCTTTTATCGATTCTTCATCTACACCATATTCTTCATTACAATTCTACAGAACAACTACCATCTTTATCTAATCATCTTCGATAACTGATTCCCTCATATAGAACTCACTCTCATCTCACAAATCGATCAGAACAAAAGAACATAGAAGAGAAAGAAAGAAGAATGATCAATGAAGAAGGAAATAAAAGAGAGTGAATTTATATTATCTTTGGATAAGGCCGATCATAATTAATTACGGCAGCCAGGTCGGTCTAAAGGAAAAAGATTGATTTTACCCTTCTACAAAACTGATGATATCTTCTTCGTCCGGTATCCGAATGACACATTTGAGTAGCCCATTGCGCAAAAAATTTCGAGATCTATCCAATGATAATAATTTCGTATCTAGTTCATTGTTATATTAGTTTCTATTAATTAAGGTTCATCTATAATTAATCGAGTCATTAGCGGCTGGGTCGTCTCTTGACTGGTCTAATAGTGTTGACGATCTTGAGGGTCCTTACAGGAACATCTGTTTTGATTAACTATAATGGGATGGATTATTGGTTTGAATCAAAACAGAGGAAGAGAAAGTTACGGATAGTTGGTTGATGATTCTGGTCGAGATACTTTTGTATTTCTTCGTGGATTTTGATTGATATGGGCTTGGTACAACTGAATATGGCTGATAATTGGTTGAAGTCGATAAAAAATGAAGTTTACTTACTTTCCTCGGCAAAACAGAGAATGACGACATCTCGAGATTGTTTGGTTATTTCCGGCAACTATGTGAGGAGTAGGGGAAGATAAATCTCACAGGATCGTCTCTATATAGTTTAGGAAAGCTTGGACGTGGAAAGAAGAGAAAAATAAGGAAATAAATCAACCCCGAAGGATTATTTCCTATGAAGAGAAGAAAAGCTCTGAGACTTTGGAGAGAAGAAAAACAAGGTATATTTGGGAAGATTTGTAGCTCTGAGGTATATAAATACGTTTGGATGAAGTCACAAAGGGTATTGGGAGTTTGGGGGGGTAGGAGGTTGCAGAACTGAGAAAGAAGAGTAGCAGAAAAGTACTTTGCTGGTGCAGAACTGAAGAACATGAATAACATTGGACATCCTCTATCAGTCGCAGAATCAACGATAGAGAAAATTGTTGTTCTCTCAGCAGTCTTATCTTTTCTGTTTCCATTGTAACAGTCAATCTGCAACAATTATTAAATGTTGCAGTTGAGCTGCTTCCATTTTTTTTTCCGCATATTTCTTCGATAAAAACACCGTTTGAGCCATGAATGAATCTTTTGATCGTGTTTTTGACATGAAAAGCTAAACCCCAACACTGGGATGATGGAGGAAGCCTAATATCATACGTGGGTAATTATATTTAATTCTTATATGACTTTTGCACTAATTAAAATTGAATTATGATTTTGATTAATTAGTTGTCATCTCATTTGATGGGTCATGCTTGCTTAGATATTTTGATGTGCCATGCTTAGGATTTACCACTAATGTTTTGAGAATCTTCCTTGGAAAAAATAAGAGTCCATGTCTTTATTGAGCTATAACTGTTAAAAGAATTAATATTTGAACCTTATGTTATGGTTTGGTGGAATCCTAAGTCCCAGTTTCTCCCGATATTTCTAGCGTATTTTTGTATGTATTTATTATAATTTGAATTTAAGTCTAGAATAGAGTCTACACAAGTCCGAGTGAACGACAAACTTCTTACCACTATCTAAAATTACATCATCCTCTTACAACAAGCACAAACAACAATATTGTTAAAAATAGGTACACCAAGTCTATAGAAAATAACTGCCCTGAACTGGCGAGGCCCGAGTGTCTGATTAAGACCACATATTAGTGTGGATTTGAGATAATCCTGAGCGTGGTCAAGCCTGTTGCTTTTCCAAAGTATAGTATCACGTTCCGACATAACAAATTTGGAATGCATGTCTTTCTTAACAACCTCAAAATACTGCATTTCCAAAGATTTCATAGGACGAGTGGAAATAATGTTGATATCGAAATAAGACTGCCCACATACCTGCATGAACTATGAAAAAGCATGCTGAAATCTAAGGATTGGTTCAGATTAAGGATTACCTCATGCAGATTTCTCGTTTGAAAACAAGAAGCAAGAAAAACGTATTTGCTCATATCTCTATTGTATCGTGTGAACACCCAAACCCCCATCCTTCATTGGTCGTGTAGAAATGCATTGTTGAAGGAGCCCAAGCCCTGCATGATAGACACATTTTTGTGTCTGAATTGTCCTCAGTGTCTCTATTGTTAGTGCTTGAGTCTGTACTCATTATGGTGTTTTTTATGTTTGTGTAGGTGTTTTTGGAGAAATACACTTGTGTGGAAAAAGTTTCTCAAAAAGTGCTATTTGGACCCCCGGAGAAAATTACTAAAGGCACCCTCATTTTGGATAAGGGGCATCCAAGTGTTAAGGGCCACCCACCTGCTATTCACACCCGGTTATTGGATAAGGGCACCTTCTTCTTCCTCTTTTGAAGATTAAAATTGGCGGGAAAAATTCATTTGAAATTTCAGTAACAGCGAATTTCCCTGGATTGTAGTTGGAGAGTTTTGCTCGGACTTTTCTCGGTTATTTAGATTGGTTAAGACCTGTTTGGATGAGCTAGGGATGATAATGGATTTAGAGACGTAAAAAAAGAAGATTTCCATATGTTTCTAGTGAAACAGAGAAGGAGATATTCTCTAGATTTTTCCCAAGCAATTTACGGCAGTTACGTGTGACCTGAGTGCACTATCCTCATTCTTTCATGCTTATTGATGATTACTCAACGAGTTTGGAGGGAGCATACAATAGTTGACAGCAAAAGGCGCGTGTGGAAGAGAAAGGGGAAGGAAATATTCTCGTATCCACACATAATTGAAGAGAGAATTATACGGAGTTATTGTGAAGATTTGAAGGCACTAAAGAGTATAAAAGAGGTACTGGGATGTCATAGAATGTTTATGGAGTGATATGGTCTAGAACAGAGACGAGAGAATCAAGAAAATCAAAGTTGCAGAGAAAACAGTTCTGCTGCTGAAGAACACCAAGAACAGACGCGTCAAGACAGTCGTTAAATAACACTCGTTATTACTCAGCTTTGTAACAGTTTTTCAGCGACAAATAAACAGTGTTTGCAGCACTTTACTATTATCTTTCTCTGTAACAGTTGATTGGCAACACTTATTTATGTTGCAATTTTCTGTTTCATTATATTTTCACCTCTTGTAAGAACTTTTGAGCAATGAAAAATTCTTTTGAGCGTGTTTCCAACATGAGGAGCTAAACCCATCCTCTGGGGCGATGGAGGAAACCAATATTCATCATGTGGTAAATATATTTAATTCTTTATTTGACTATTTGCATTAAACTAAAATTAGAAAAATCTTTTTCATAATTAATTGTCATTTCGTTTGATGGTTTATGCTTAGGATTAATTCTTTTGATATGTCATGCTTAAGATTTACAATTAATATTTTAAGAATCTACCTTAGGCAAAGAAATATAGTCAAAATTTTTATTGAATGAGCTATAATGGTTTAGAATAAATAAGTGAATCACGTGAATTTGAATATTTGGTGGAATCCTAGCCCCAGTCTCTCCTTAATTTTCACAACACTTTCTAATTGAGTTTGTTATTTTTATTTATAAAAATTAAAGTCTAAAAAAATCTTCCTTCACAAGTTTCAACGAACCTTTTTACTACAACATCATTGAAAATACCCATCACTGCACCATCTCCTGTAACAATATTCTGCAGAAATTGTACCAAAGGAAGATCATAACAAGAAATAATTTGTTGAAGAGCATCAGGTTTGGTAGTTCTCAGATCAAAATAAAGCTTTGAAACACCTGCACAATTCGTAATAGTAATAACTCATTGTCATGTAATTGCTTAACAGACTTCATGAGTTGTAAAGTTTTATCAATTGTAGTCTTCACAAGATCACTGCAGATTACGACTCACCGGCCCTCCCAACAGCTTTACACCACGAGTAGGTCTACTAATATTGTCCAGAAAGACTCCATCAGCTTGAATTCTAGGATCAACACAGGTCCAAAATAATTCAGTCTTGCTAACATTAAGATGTAACCCACGGTTGCTGCCTTCAGCTTGAATTTTCGAGAGCGCTTTAGCTACTTCCATGCTATCACTAGCTATAGTACCATCATCAAGGTATTATATATTATATTCGTTATTGTCTTTTACGTAACTTAATTATTGGATATATTATATTATATTCATTTTTTTTTATAACTTAATTATTGGATAATGATTATTATCACAAGAAACTAGTTGGAAGTCTAACAAGCTAAGTCCCACCAACGTATTGTTCCACTAGTTGAATAAGTTTCCATGTTATCCTACCAGTGAGCCTCAGAAGGAACCATCCAAGGGACCGAAGCATACAGGGGGTGATTATGTCGTAAGGGGAGAAAGCTAACTCTACCTTCCATGTAAAACTCTACAATATTGCACCATAAGATACTTGAACCTGGGATATCCTGGAGCACATTAAATCATTGAGTAGTGGAGATGAACAACTGAGTTAACAAATAGTATATTGGTAGTGGGCCATTAATAATCAGGATTTTATTCATTTTAAGTAGATTTTCTACAAGATGAAATCTATGAAGTAGTCAAAAGTTTACCTAGCTAGAATTCCCTGGGACCTGATGGCTTCCCAGCATGCTTCTTTGAATCTCAATGTAATAGAGTGGGAGAAAATTTAATCCCAATGGTGCAATATTTCTTCTTAACAAGAAAACTACCTTCTTACCTAAATCACACCTCAATTTGCTTAATCTCAAAATCTCAATTTCCAGCTACCCCAAATGATCACTGACCAATAAGTCTATGTAATAATACTTACAACATCATCTCCAAGTTAATGCTTAAGAGGATGAAGAACTTTATGGACAAAATTATTTCTCCGACTCATGTAGCTTATGTTCCTCAAAGGTATATCAATGATAATATTATAATAGCTCATGTGTTGATTCACACTATGAAGAGATAAAAAAAGAAAAAAGAAAAAAAAAAGAATATAGCTCTAAAACTCGATATGTCCAAGGATTTTGATTGCCTAGAATAGAAATTTTTGGATAAAATACTTCTATGTCTAGGTTTTTATTCAGAACGGAAAGAACTGGTCTACCACACAAATTTCTATCGGACTCAATGGCAGTTCCTATGACAAGTACACTCCTACAAGAGGATTACGTCAGGGGGATCCATTATCCCCCTATCTATTTATCATAGCAATGGAGTACCTTTCACGATATCTATTCATTGATGAAAATAACCAACTTGTTAGAGGCATCAAATTGACAAAAGAAGATTCATCAATCAATCATCTATTATTTGGAGTTGATTGTTTGCTATTCTTCCAAGATGATCAAAAATGTTTATCATCTATCCTATAAATCCTTAAAAATTTGGTAATCCATCAGGACAGATGATTAACTTCACTAAGTAAGCTTCCTTGATTACAGGAGATTAGTCACATCAGCAAAAAATAGAAATAGTGGAGAAACTGGGAGTTAAACAGTTGTGTAGTTATGAAAAATATCTGGGACTACCAATTTTATTAGGTTAATCTAAAACACTCTCTTTTATGTCAATCAATGATACTTTTGAAAATAGGCTCAGTGGATGGAATTCGAAAATTCTTAATCACTTAGCTAGAACCACTATGGTTAAGTCAGTGTTAAACTCTATACTAGCTCATTACATGAGTAACTTCAAGTTACCCAAGCACACATTAAAACAGCTTGAGGCAATACAAAAGAAATTCTGGTGGGGACATAAGAATAATACAGGATCTTCACTGGATGGAATGCTCTATGTAACCCAAAAGCAAGGGGAGGTCCAGATTTCAGAAATTTAAAGTAGTTTAACATGGCTCTAATTACTGAACTAGCATGGAGGCTTTACAAAGATTCAGATCAACTTTGGGTCAAAATTCTAAATCCAAAATACTCCCCTTACTGTGATTTTCTTCATCTTTAAACTGAGCATTCTAATTCCTCTTGGATTTGGAAAGGAATACTAGAAGGCCTGGAAATTATGAAGAAATTTCACAGATGGGATGTTAGGTGTAGGAAAAAAACTCTAGTCTGGTATGACAAATGGGTAAAGGGTCTGGACCATCCACCAGTTCCAAATAGTAACTATGATGAACCGGCAAGAATAATGTATGTTTGTGATCTCATGCTTCGGAATCCTTGAAGGTATAATATCCCTCTAGTTAAAGCAGTTTTCCAAGATGACACAACTAAACTCAATCTGCAAATGCACCTAGTCCAATACGGTCATGACGCTATTATATGGGAACCAAACAGAAAAGGTATATTCTCTGTTAAATCTGCATATAATGCATTAAATCCTCAGATAGGCAATTACAATCTCAGCTTGTCCCAAAGGAAGTCTGGAAACATCTCTGGAAATCTAATACGCCACATAGAGTCAAAAAAATTTATATGGAAGTGCCTTCAAAATATTGTTCTGACAATGGTGAAACTAAGTTTCTATAAAGATGTAATTAACACTCTTTTACCACTGTGTAATCAAGCTCTTGAAACCCTAAAATATTTTATCATAGAATGTGACATGGCCAGATCAGTCTGCTTTTAAATGAATATAAATATTATTAACATTCAGTCCACTCATACATCCTAGCCTCTTGGATTAATAGTTAGTTCTCAGATTCCACGACCATGCATCAAGACTCATGGAATGTTTGGATAGTCACTGTCATGATTACTAGCTGGCAAATTAAAAAGAATAAGTGCAACAAGGTTTTTCGCAATAGAAACCCAAACATCCTGCAGAAAGTTAACAACATTAAATATATGGTTCATCAATATCTTCACAGTTTTGCAAATCATCGCCAGAATTATCATCATCTCAGTTCTCCTTTGGACAGTAATGACAGTAGCAACCTCGTCATCCTACCCATTTTCTTGCTTAATATTGATGCTTCTTATGACAAAGTGAAAATATTATTTGGTATTGTTCTAACAATTAGAGACTCTAAAGGTACCTGCTAGGGAATCAGAGGAAGATATTACAATGGAGGATTAAATGCAGAGCAAACATAAAGCTTGGAGGTTCGTGAAGCCATCTATTGGGCTAAGTCTCTAAACATCTCTAATGTTATGTTTGAAACAGACTGTATTTATGTAGTAAACTCTGTAAAAGGTGCATCCATATATGTGCAGTGGGAGAATCAGGGAATTATAATAGAAATAAAGCACCTCCTAGGAAGTGTAACTGGCAGCTCTATTAACTATGTAAAAAATAACGGCAAACAATACATCCCACAAGCTAGCAAACACAACTAGACCTACTAGTACATCTTTTAAGTTTTTTGGAAACATCCCACATAATATGCCGAAATTTTAAGGAATGTTGATGTTCCAAGTTGTAAGAGCACTTCCTATGGAATGAACAAACTCCAAGTTTGTTCATTTTGCTCCCACCATGGAATGAACAAACATGGAAAGTGGATGTTCAAATCAACAAATCTGTTGCTTTGAACATTGAGTTGGATGATGTAGCACGCGTTTAATGATGCACCGCACGATCAAAGAATAAACTCCCGCGATCAACGAACCAACGCAGGCATTCATGGGAAGATCGCCCACTACAAAAAGTTAAAAACACCTCACTTCTTCTGATTTTTAACTATTAAAGAAATATTTTAATATTTATAACTTTTTAGTTTATATAAATAAAATCATTAGTGGGACCCAACTCTTATTAGTTTAAATAAATAAAATTATTAGTAGGACCCAACTCTTATTAGTTTAAATTAATAAAATCACTAGTGGGATCCTAAAATATCAGATTTGTTCATTTTGCCTTGTTTCCCATAGTGGAGAATGCAGTTTGTTCATCCACGTGGTTCAACAAATTTTTATTTTTGTTCATTGCCATAGGAATTTGCCTAATGTTTTCTAATGAATGTATTTTTCTTTGGTGTCAAAAAAAGAAAAAGTAGATTTTCTGCAATGAAAAATCACGACTATTCGTCCGTGTAATTGGAAAACAAAACGACATCAACAAATTGCCATAGGAAGTTAAGAACTGAGGCTAATCTTATGTTTTAATTTTGGGTGCCCACAGGTTGGACGATTTGGGGTTGAAATTGAAAGGAAACTCAGCTTTTTTCACTGTTTACTTACTCAAATTTCTCAATTGAAATCGAAGAGATTGGTTCCTTTTCATTTTCATCTTATAAATTCAATTGGAAGATCAAAAACTTTTCAGAATTTACATCTATGTTAGTAGTTTTAAATGGTAATCTAATCTAATCTATATTTAGTTATTTCTTCTTCTGCTGCTGTTTATGATTAATTTAATCCAAATCGAAGTTTTCTCTTGATAATTATCAGGAGAGCATATATTTATCCAAAGGGAATGGGGAAAGTGTATGACTACTTATCGCTCTTCCTAGTGCCTGTTGATCTGACCAAATCGGTGAACACGGAGTATAGTTTTGCGATTACTAGTCAGACGGATCCACTACAACAAAGAGTGCTATAGATCACACACTAAACATCACAATGTATGAACACTTGTGGTCTTTTAAGGGAAAAAACTTAAAGACCATTAGTATTATAGTGTTTGTGATCTTAGATATAAAGACCTATCCATTCATCTCATACATTTTAAAAAGTGTGATCTTACAATTTGAGCATTTGACTACTCTAACCACTATTTTGTGATCAAAAATCTGTCCATTAAGCTTTTTTGATAAATTTTAAGAGACATTTGCAGTGACTGTGGTTTGAACTTGCGACCTTCAGGTCCATTAAAGGAAAAAAATACAGCCCACAAAATTTTGGGGGGGTCCAATAGAAAAACCTAACTTCTACTCACCTACTCCTCGAATTCTCAGAACTCCTTTCTCATTTTTTTTCACTCTCAAAACTCTCTCCGTCTCTCTCCCTCCACCTGCTTAAATTTTTCTTCAATTCATAGAGAATTCAAGCGAGTTTTCATAGAAATCGCTAATTTCATTTAGATGCGGGTATGATTCAACTGGTTCCCCTCTTGTTTGGGTTATATATGTAGTCAGATTTGAAATTGAAGATGAGATTTGAAATTAGGGTTGATGGTTTAGTTGTTTTAATTTTTGATTTCAATAACGTTTTTCTGCAGGGTTGATTTTTGAAAACAACTCGAATAAGAATAAGCATAAAAAGAGGAAGGAGGAGGAGGAAATTTACTTCGAATTAGTCAAACTTGATCAGGTAGGTATGGATCATTTTACTTTTGATTGTTTTTTTTTTTGTTTGATTTGAGTAATTTCTTAATGTTGGCGTTATGATGAGGTTTGATTTTGGTTTGATCTACACTGGTTTTGAGTTAAGTTTGTATATTAGCTTTTGATTGCGATGGAACGATCTTTTGTTTGATTTGAGTTAATGATTTTGAAGAGTAATATCTTGATTATTAAGGAATTATTTGGAAATTTACTTAATAAAGGTGTGGAATGTTAGGGTTTTGTATAATTTGGCTGGGGATGGGGATGTGATAGTTTGGGTTATGGTTAATTAGTGTGAAAATGAAGGATTGGTTGCCTGATTGGGTTCAAACAGATACGGTAATGTTTTTGATTGGGAGTTCTGGTGCTAAGCAATCTCTTGATGCCTCCCGACCAGAGTTGGTCCACTTTTGGTGCAGGACATCTGCTTTTTGATCCGTGTGCATGCACATTACAAAGTCTCTTGCTATATGATTTCCAAGCTAGGTTTATATAACGTCAAAAGTTAACGCCCATACAAATGCAGTCTTGATACAAATGAAGTCTTGTTTATTGTATTATGAGCAAGTGGAATTGGTCCATTGTTTTCTCTTCAGTTAATTGTCTTTTATTTTTATTTTGAAGATAAAAAAATGCTGCAGAAAAATAAAGATTATAATGTTCATTACTGCATTTAGTCTTAGCGAATGGAAGATAGTAGTATACTCCATTATATGATTTGATTAGTAGGTTGTCTACAGTTTACGATATGATATGCAATTCCAATTATTTGTCACATGAATCCTGAGAATTTATTTTCGAATTTTATGTACTATTTTAAGATTTTACATGAAGGTTCTTTTCCATCCAGTACATAATAATTTTAAGATGATGATTAGGATATTTAGGGTCATTTATGATGCAGAAAATAGGGTCATCATTTGTTCATGATTATGTATTTAGGTGGCAAAACTATGGCGCCCTTACTAGGTTAATTACATTTTTTTAATGTTCATGGGTATTTGTGAAGACATTCAGTTAATTATACTCTGGATCGTTTATACTCCTTCTAATGTTTTGAAGTTATGTTGAAAATTGTGATTTTTTTTTAAATTGTGATAATTATACTCTGGATTGCTTTTGAAGATATGCTAACTTATAAAGATGGCCAGATATCTCTTGATAACATTATAATGGTACATTGATGCTTTACTCTGTTCAGTATTAAATAAAAATTCTGATCTTTGACTTTAAAATGGTACATTGATGCTTTACTCTGTTTCAGTTTGAAATAAAAATTATGATCTTTGACTCCACATATGGTTTTACCAGCCTACTATGCTGATTTGTGAGGTACAGGTGGGTAGTGAAATAGTACTTAAGAACTGACATCTATTAAGCATTTTTGTCTATAAATTTTTAATCACTATAATTAAACTATCTAGGCTCTTGGAGGCCGGGAGCAGATAGCAACAAGAAAGTTATGGAGATTGTTTAAAAGAACCAATCAAAAACCATTGGGCAGTAAGTTTTCCCCTGTAACCTTTTTCTACTTATTATGTTAATCCCTCCCCTCTGTTCTGCACAACAAACCTTTCATGTTATCAGCTTTCTGGTAGAAGTCTGTTAGAGCACTGCTCGGTCAAACTCGCATGCATTGCTATCTCAAGCATTTTTGTCAATCTTAGTGATCAAAACTATAAATTCTTGATTTCTAGTCTACTATAGCTTAGGTCTCGGACAAAAATAGAAAGTGTGGTTGAGCTCAAGAACTCCTTGGCGATTATCATACAATACGAAGGACTACTAAAGGAACTAGTGGATCTTCATCGAATAAAAGGTATGTAGATACTTGAACTTATCTATCACTCAAAAGTCTATCTACTCTATCTCCTATCTTGAGACAAAAGTCGGTTTACTATATAGACTAATAATATGCACATGTGACATTTTGAGATGAGTATATCTTGCTTATCTATTTCTCGAAATGGGTATTTGTAAAGCTTTCGCTTTAGCCAAGTTCATCTTTGCCTAGTGACGAAAGTCATGTTATGTTTCAATCACTTTTGAAATCGCTCTGACGAAAAATAGTTTGTGAATAACAACTATATAACGCCCTCTGAGAATGTTTCAATGATTGAAATGAGAGTTTAGACTATATAACTATTGTGGGATATAAACATTGTTGTGAAAACACATATATGTATAAGTCCTTAGCACTTGAACCGAAGTTTGCGAACTTTGTTGATCAAGTGGAACCGGAACGTGAGCAGTAAACTCAGTCCGCGAACTAGCGTAAGTTCTCGAACCCGAGAATATCTGTTGAAGTTGAAGCTCAGGTGCAGTCCGCGAACCCAGTATGCGAACTGATGGAAGTTCTCATTCCGAGAAATTCTGCTGGAGTTTATTAACTTCAACCGGTTAGCTTGAGTCCCCGATATCAGTCCGCGAACTCAAGAGGTTATGTATGAAAACGTTGTTCATGAATTTATCTTAAATTACTAAGGAATGCTTTTGCAAACCGTGGCTTTATAGTTCATGAAATGATTCGAGTGAATCACATCGTTTTTGATTCAATTGTGTCTCTTGTAATACTTGAGATCTCATAGCAATTGAATAACTGTCTAACTAGTTAATTTGAGTTATTTGGACTAGTTATGGTGAAGAATAATATGGTTGATATGAAAGATATCATTTGGCTAACCATTTGGTTGACTATTATTGAGACAATCATTGTACACGTTTGGGTACGGTTACACAAACCCAAAACATCAAGTACATGTGTGTATGGCAAGCTAAGTTTTCGATATAACGGTTGAGAGATATTAGCTTGTATCTAATCAAGTTTTCATCTAACGGTGAATATTGAATGCTTTGTTACTAAGCTAACATTGATTGCAAACCCTGATTTGAAAGACTATATAAGGGAGAACTCTAGCAACTGGGAAACCTAATCCCCACACATTTTGTGTGATACTAGTTTGCTAAAGCTAGAGTCAATTCTCCTTTAACCTTTGGTTTTCTTCGTCTAAAACCAGGTTAAAGACTTAAAGACTTCATTGGGATTGTGAAGCCAGATCGATACTACTTTTCTTGTAGTTGTGTGATTTGATTTTGCTGTTTCTATCGTACGAGTACAATTGTAATAATTGTCTTGAAATTTTTATCTCCGATAGCACTACACCAAATCAACGATTTCGGGACATTTATAGGTGTTGCTTTGAATTTAAGAGACACATATAAGTGTCTCAAATCGTGTGTCCGGAATCGTTTGAGACATTTCAAGCAACACTTATAAGTGTCTCTTAATTTATTAAAGAGACGCATATAAATGTCTCTTAAATTAATTACCGGCGTCATTAAAGCAACATATATAATAATTAAAACAACACAAATAGACGTCTCAAATTATATAATTATTATTAAAAAAAATTTTTGCAATTTCCGAAAATTTTATTATTTATATTCATGAAGCTGCATATGTTCTAGTTTAATATCCCGAATCAGTAACTTATGCCTCCAACAAATGAAATCAATATCTCAAAACACAAACTGAATTCAAGCACTACGAAACAATTTAACATTATACAATTTTAAAGTTGTGAAGGTTTTCCTTGCAAACATACACCTTTTAGCGGAGTTTCCTTCTTCTCATCGATCCTCTTATTGTTTACGACCACAGAAGCTGCAAACTTATCTTCCCTTTGGAGTGACCAACACTTGGTTCCAAGCTAAGTTACAACCTGCAGGCTTCAGCACCAACACACCAAGATAAAACTACCAGCACTTGGATAAAACTGCAAAATTAGAACCATGTAGAGTATCATGTCATTATATATTACATGGTAGAATACCATGTCATTATATTTCCCTGTTGCAGGTCACCTAAATTCTCTAACATGATAACACAAACAGCAACATTTCTCTAGATTGTAAAATATATATGCAGATGGACAGGTACCTCTTGCATCTTGTCACGGGGAGTATAAAACATGGACTCCACTGAAAGCATCGAAACAGCTATCAACATTTCCTCCAAGCACTTAAATTCACTTGCAACAATGAGAGATTTAGAATAAATAGGGTCCAAAGGCAGACGAGCCATTTGACTCCCAACCGAATCAGAAAGTTTATAATCATCTGTCAGAGCCCCTAGAAACAACAACTGCTCCAAAGAGTTCGCAATAGCCGTCCTTCCCGATTTGTAACAAACCCGAAAGTACCATTAGTACCATAGTCATACAAATATCCAACTATTTCATTTGCATCAGGTCAGGATCAATATGTTCAACCAAACACTAGTCAATGTGAAAACATGTAACTGCGGGAATAGTCAATACAAAATGCCTCTACAATGAGAAGATGGGATTAAAACTGATGAATTATTGACTAATTTCTTATGAAAGGAATGAAAGCTTATATACACACACAGAAAGCTCGTTAACTGGTAAAATATAGTAATCAGTGCAAAGCACAACAAAGTAAGTGCTATTTTTTTACCCTAGTGTCGCATATAGACCCTGACAAAACAATTAACTTAACTTAAAAATAAATTTACTGAGGTGAGATGATGGCAAGTGCACAAAATAAGCTAGATAATAAAGCCAAGATTATTTTATTACAGAGCAATTACCTCCTTTGAAGATCCTGTGCATTCGATATAGGAGTAATAATTAGTGACTCCATCCCTGTTCGATGGTTGTAACAACGCGCTTTAACTAAACCTGGATCAATAACATACTTTATTCCAGGTATTGTCACAGATGTCTCATTAATATTTGTTGCCAATATGACCTGTCTAGCATATTAAACAATGGAGCCACTCATGGATTAGCTTAAAACTTTAGACAACCTGGTCATACAGATAGGCAGTTGAAGCACCAAGATCTTACATTGGAAAGTGGAGGGACCTATAAAGAAGAGAACAATAGCATTTATCAAAATCTGCAGAAGGCATGCACTACCTTGCAACTCCACATCAATTCATAACTTTCCACATCCAAGCTCTTCATATTGCTTCATATGTCTCCTTCTTATGCAGTTCTGTAAAAATAAAGCAACTAGGTAAATACAACTGAGTTCAATTTATATGAAACACTAATGAAGTATCCAATACAATGCTATTAATTTTGAAATAAAATTGCAGTCCAATAGAAACGGTGGGTCAATGAAAATTCAGCAAGCCGTCGGATTCAAAATTATTTACCTGAAATACAACAAGCTATGAGAAGACGAGGTTGGATTGGTTGGACCCAATAGACCTGTAAGGGGGGTGGGAGGGTACATACCTTTAGATGTCTTAACATTTGAAAATGTTTTCGCCAATAGAAAACCAAAAGAAATCTGTAGGTTTATGTATATGAAATAGAATGCAAATTGTACGCTCAGTTCAGTAAATTTGAAGATCGACATCCCTGAAAAGAAGGAGATTGATGATTTTTAAATCAGTGACATTCTTGAGCGCATATGACGTGAATTAAAGAAACAAAAATTCAAATGAAATGTGAAATTTCTTACCTATGAGATTACCAGATACCACAAGACATAAGATGTAGGCAAAAGAAAGGATCAGAAAATATAAATATGTTATCATCCAGTTAGGACCATCTCCAAGTCCATGCATTTTCATCATCATCCTTAAATTTTGCTGCTTCTCATAAACCAGGGTTGTCACTATAACCTTCATCAAGAGGCACATTGTAAAAACACATAAATTAAAATTTTAACGAAATATTTTCTAAATAAACAACAAATTATTTGATGAGTATAGATATGTGTGAACCATCAATACAAGTGCCCCAATTCAGCAAATTACACCTGTTAAACCAATAACACAAATCAAACACAAGTGCCTGATGCTCGATATGTAATTAGTTAACTATGGTATATAGTATACTATTGAGCAATACCAACCAAAGTACAACAAGTCAACCAATATTAAACTTAACAAGTTATGTGAAATAGGTATGTTAAAAAAAAAAAACTAATACCTGCACACTTAGCAAAGCTCCTTGGAGATGAAATGAAAACTTCATCATCAATATCTTCAAGATCAATTGTCAAGGGTGGTGTTGCTATTGGTTGCAGCAGAATCCTTGATCTTCCTCCTCCTTGTTGGATACACTTAACCAAAGCAGCAGCTGCACTAATTTCAGGAGGAGGCGTATCATTAAGGATTGGTATTTGATCATGAACAGGTTGAGATGTACTGAGCAAGCCATCTTGGTGTGCACCACCTGCCTTACAACACCACTTTCACTGAAGAAAGTGTTGAATGCCTCATCTCCTCCGCCAACAGTCTTGTCACTAGGCATTTGGCTATCAGGCTGCAACAAGAAAAACCAAGATCTTAACTGCTTATGGCACCAAATAATGTAAAACCAAATCATACAAACCAGATTAACCTAATATGTGTAGATCAAAATCTTCTTGTTTCAAAGAAGAGAAAAGTCTCTGTCATATTCAACTTGAAACAAAAAATGTTAATATCTCCAACAATTCATATATATATCAACATATCTCTGAAGCAATTCATATATATCAACAGATCAAACCTTCAATCTATCACACAACAAGATTCGGTTGAAAGAAAAGCTAAAATCGAAAGTAAATACTCGAAACCTTAAAAATTAAAGATTTAAAACCAAAATCAATAAATAAAATTAGGGATTATACCATCACACAACCAGATCGAAGTCTTAGAATCTTCATACAGCAGAATCTTCTAGGTTTTTCACCTGAACTGCAAATTCAAAATCGAGATAAAATTTAATTTTAGGGTTTACAAAATCAGTTTGAAATCAATGTTCCAGGGTTTCGATTGATGTAAAGGGATACATTTATAGTAAGTGAGGGCGGTTTCTAGGGTTTTGATTTCTATAAAAGTTATCTTACAGATAAAATGAGAGGGTGGTTATGATGGTGGTTGCAGTGGAAGTGATAGTGAGAGACAGAGAAAGGGATGGTGGTGGCGGAGGTGATGGGTTAGGAGGACGAAAAGATGATTAGTTCTTATTATTGTTCAGGAAATCTTAGAAGAGTAAAAAAGATAAGAGAAGGTGGCTGCAGTTCAGTGTTAGACACAAGGCGGAGGAAGAGATGAACTGAAAGAGAGAAAGGGAAAGTGATAGTGAAAAAAATTCTAGGGTCCCGTGTAGAATTTTTGGGCAGTTGATTAGGATAAAAAATTGGACCGCGGAGATGTTTTTGAGATTCTCATACATATTTGAGAAAAATTAAATAATAATAAACAAAATACTAAAAGTCCCTATTAAATATAAAAACATTATAATAATCCGTATTATGAGACATATGTAGGTGTAGCTAGAGTGACCCTTAATTAGTTCAGAAAAATCCAATTTAAAACAACACATATTATCGATCCGAGACACTTTTATGTGTGGAATAGGTGGAGACATATATATGTGTCTCAAACCAAAAAAACAATATGTCTCAAATTAGGCTATATGGTGTAGTGTAGGCATGATAAAAGTAGTCACAAACATCTTCGTCTCATTTTTTGTGATTCCTCAATAATCTTCTTCGCTGTGTCGATTAAGTTTATTTTGAGGTGATTGATTAAACTGAGTTGTTCTTCGGGAATATAAGTCTGGTTTTATCGATTGGTTACTATTCACCTTGATTTATAAAAAGACAGAACAAAACGTGTAGGTTTATTCGTGGAAGAAGAATTTATCTATTACCTGTAGACTTTTATGTGTGAGACAGATTTGTTTATTAAAGTCTTCGGCTTTGGATCATAGTAACTCTTGGTTGTGGGTGAGATCAGCTAAAGGAATCAAGTGCGCAGTATCCTGCTGGGAGCACAGGCGTAGGAGCATAACTATACCTTGGATCAGTGTGAGATTGGTTGGGGTTCAACTACAGATCAGACCAAAGTTAATTTGGAGTAGGCTAGTGTCTGTAGCGGCTTAATACAGTGTATGTTTAATTTGGACTAGGTCACGGGGTTTTTCTGCATTTGCGGTTTGCTCGTTAACAAAATTCTGGTGCTTGTATTATTTCTATTCCACATTATATTTTGTTATATTATTGAAATAATACAGGTTGTGCGTTGTTCAATCAATTAGAATATCCGACCATTTTGGTTGTTGATTTAAATTGATTGACACTTGGATATTGGTATTTGGTGCCATCCAAGTTATCTCTCTTTGATTAAACTCGCGAATCATATTTTCTTGAATAAATCAAATTGAGAGATTGAGATAATAAGTCCTTGAGAGATATTTTTGATTGATTGAGTCTTGCTAATTCTCTATAAAACAACTCGGAGTTGTCCATACAGATTGCTAATCGAAATATTGGGTGAGATTTTTAAACCCCCGCTTTTTCAATTGGTATCATAGAAGGAAAACACGCTTAAGACCTTACAAGTCTGTGTTTGTTGCAATCTGAGTCTGTGGACAGAATCTCTGTTGCGCATACCAAAATGTCTCCTAAAGCTTTTTACCATGTAAAGTGTCTTGGAAACATCTCAACAGATTATTTCTTAGTTGATTCTTCTGAATCCCGAGGTAGAAAGAATGTTCAAAGTGATAATGACATTTCTTCCTCTCATGAGGCATGTGACAATATGGCAGAAGCTGAAAATGAACTCACCAGAATTTCAAAACATACAGTTGAAGATATTGATTTTAATGATCATGATCAGCTCATTGATGAATTTGAAAACTCTCTTGATCCAGAACGTGATCCATATAATATCATAAAGTCCTTCTCTAAGAACATTGAGAAACTTCTACAAGAAACTACTCTACAACAGTAAAAGATTAGTACTCTTGAGGAAGTTGTTAAAGAGGACTCAATTAGAGAAAAATGTTTTCTCGAGACTCATTCATCAGATCTCAACAGACTTCATGCTGAAAAAAAGAAACTTTGTGCATCTCTTACTCTAGCCCATGAACATTGTAAATCCTTGGAAAAGGAAAACTCTGTCCTAAGGAGAAATTCTTCTGTGACTAATTCTCAGGAATTACCATATATGAAGAAATGTTCTCCGGAAGAAGATTGTAACAAGAAAAGGTTGCAAAACTTTCAATCTTCTCGTATGGGTATAAGGTTTAAGCAGGTGCCAGTTATTGCTTCACCTCCACGAACCTGTACCTTTTATGGGAGACACAATCACTATGCTATCCATTGTTTTGCAAGAAGAAAACAAATTTCTAAGCTTCATAATTTTCTTTTCTTCACTGTCAATGGGACAAACAGTCACTCGACTAAAGCAGTGAATCGTATGTCCACAAGAAACCAGAAACCTTATAAGAATGATCTCTATTTTATAAATCATTACAGGGCCAAAGAGCATTCTGGCATAAGTTCGTTTAATGCTAAGGAAAGCATTGCCCGCGCTTATAAGAATGGTTCTGGTAAATCTAAATATATAAAATGGATTCCTATCTATTCTGACCCTCTTGAACCTATTGCTAGAGGTCCTAGGTTTAGTCCTCAGTGAAAGTCATCTGACAGATTTGTCAAAAATGCCATGGCTTATGCTTTAAGTATGAGAGACAACTAAAGAAAGGCAAGGAACAGAAAAATCAAACTATCTGATGATATATACAAGTTCTTTCCTGATGATCGTAGTGGAATTAATTTCCACCCAACTACCTGATTCCAGTTATTTGTTTCCTTGTTTCTAACTTGAGAGGTGCAAGGAAGGTAATTGGGGAATACTCAAGTATGTTGTATATTTTTTCAGTTTGAGTAAAAAATTTGTGTCTATCAGTCCGCGAACTCCCGTAACCTCCGTCCGTGAACTCTTATGGTTTGCAAAACTGGGTTTTCCTACCCTCGTTTGTAAACGTTTATATACTTGTGTTTATGGGTGAAAATAGTTTCTACCAATTTTGGTAATTGCAAGTGTGAAGGTGAGAAACAGTTTAAACCCTAAAAAATATACTGCAAGGGAGTACTTTTAAGTTCGAGAGATCAATATGTACAAGTACAGCCTAAACCAAGAAATGGTCGTTCCAAACTTTCTTCGGTCACAAAGTGGAGGAGAAGGGCTGGTTTAGGGAGGGAAGCGAAGAGAGTGTTGAGAACAGAATAATTCTAGAGTAGCACTTGACTTGTATCAAAATGTGAAAGCTTTTGGGAAAGCTAGCAAGAGTTGCTTTTCTAAGTGCGGCGTTTTTCTCATGACCAAGAACTTGTGTTCTGGTTGAAATAGGTAAGCCTATTTATACAAGTCAAGAAAGAAACGTACTCTGGCCTCATAATAGAAGGAAACGGGTGAGTTAAATTGGAAAAGGTGGTAACTCCTGGCATTGATGGGATTTAATAGAATTGATGTCCCATTATGGAGGAGCGTTTCACCGTTGCTTCTTTCATTTACTGGCCGCCTTACTCCCATTACACTATCTTGAAACGGGAATTTGTGTATGCCGCATGCTATAGACCACCAAACCAAAACCCTAATGAGCATCCCCCAGTTTGTGTTGATGTCTCGAACGTTTTGGAAGACATGTAAAACATTGTTATGGCTTGGCAAGTCGATCTTGGGGAACTTGCTAGACAGGTGACCTTCGATCGTCGAGATGTTGCATCTTGAAAGGAGGGGCAACCGTTGATCGTTGCACGCCTTCGCTTTGGTAGTCGCGTAGCGAGGTCCAACGGGGTGGCACGGCTAGGGTGTGTTCAGACTTGGCATGAGGAGCCAAGGGTTTGCCATGGGCGCTAGGTGCGCGACCAATCTATGGTTTCGGGTCTAAGGTCGTGAGGGGACTTTAGACGTCCAGTATTTTCTCCTGGGATTGAAGGGAAACCGTTGATGGTCTCCTGGCTTCAACTTGGTAGCCACATGGGGAAGGACAGTAGGGTGGCGCGGCATGAAGGGTCGTGGTGAGGCGTGTTTAGCATGGTGCGGCTAGCTTAGCTAGGTGCGTGACCAAGCTAGGGATAAAGTCATGAGGAGACTTTATATGGACAGGATTTTCTCCTGGGATTGAATGGAAACCGTCGATGGGCGCCTGGCTTCAATATGGTAGCCTCCTGGGGAAGGCCAGTAGGGTGGCGCGGCATGAAGGGCCATGGTGGGGCGTGTTTAGCATGGCGCGGCTAGCTTGGATAGGTGCGTGACCAACCTAGGGATAAAGTCATGAGGAGACTTTATACGGCCAGGATTTTCTCCTGGGATTGAAGGGCAACCGTTGATGGGCGCCTGGCTTCAATTTGGTTTAGAAACCCTAATTGGTTCCCTTCACTAGAACCGCTACAGAATTCTAGTACGGACTCATATTTTGATGGTCCGCCCCTCAAATCAACCGGAAAAGAATTGGGAAAATTAGGCGCATGCCCAAAAAAAAAAATATTTTCATTGTCGGGCCCAAAATTAATTTTAGGTACTATGACACCCATAATTATTTCCGTGACACCCATAATTATATGAAATTATTAAAAATGTCCGCATGATGGATTATGCATCCGCATGACGGGTTATGCATCAAGGGTATAATTGGCAATGCAACTTGGATAAAACATATCTAAAAATCCGCGCTTTGGAATTTTACAAATTTTATATCGTTGGAAATCTTTTAAGAGAGCTATGCAGCGAGTACAAACAAGAATATCGAATTTTTGTTTTTCACGAAAAAATCGGAGGTCATCTTCATTTTAAGAAAAAAATTCTAAAACTTGATGCATAACACATTCTGTAGACGCATAACGAATTATGCAACCATTTTCTCCACTGCATAACAAATTATGCATCTTCATAACAAAGTTATGCATCTATAACAAGGTATGTAGCCATTGTATTAGTGCGTACATAAAAAATAGGTGCATAATGCATCTATTTTCTCGATGCATAAAAGATTGTGCAACAATTTTCTCGATGCATAATGCATTATGCAGCCGTATTTTCGGATGCATAACAGGTTATGCATCTATTTTCGCGATTGCATAACATGTTATGCAGATATTATTGTAGGTGCATGACAAATTATGCAGTCTTTATTTTTGCTTGTTTCGATACTAACAAAAAAGTTGATGCATAACATGTTATGCACCTTTTCAATTTGTTGCATAACAATTTATGCATCTAATTTAATCTGCATAAATTGTTATGCACTGTTTCAGTTTTCTGCATAACAAGTTATGCAACAATTTTTATCTGCATAAACATGTTATAGAGGTTTATAAACTCACTGCATCCATAACTAGCATACTCCATTACAGCACCACAGTCATTGTTAAAAGGAATGAAATGAATGGAAGATCTAAGAAGGATAACAAGGAAAACTCGGGTAGAGGGCAAAGATCTTCTTAGTTTCCATAAGGACGCTTTTATGGGTCACTATGCCAATATGCAGCATCACAAATCAAACTATCTAGAACAATTAAAAAAATAAAAATAATAATATCTAGAACAATAAAATTCTGAGAAAAAAAACACTAGAACATTAAAACGCGTCATGGTCCTTGTAACTTGTAAGAAACACTGTAAACTAAAGACAAATTACCAATTAGATAAAAATGTTCAACTAGCTCTTCCCATCCGATTCACTGTGGTTCTCCTGCTTCTTCTTTCTTCCAAATATTAGACTACCAAGACCTAGCGTTACAACAACAACACCAAATAATGTAACTGCTTCAGCGTGAGTATGGTCCATATGCAGCTTTCGATTCCTGGCGAGTAAAGGGGACAAATCATATGCATCAAATTCCACATGACTATATATTTATTATTTCTTTGGACGAATTGCACTTCTTGCCCGAGTTTGTGTGCAGATACAAATATCAATAACTATTACTGGAAGTAAGCAGTAAAGAAAAGAAATGCAAACCTTGATTTGATTTTGAAGGTTGCCATTTCCTCTAGAAATATACCCCACATCTTTAATAAGATGATCTTCCGCTGGAGAGCGAGTCTAGTGAAATCAACAAAGTAAAGAAAACGAATCAAGCCAACAATCATCTTGTGGATGCGAAAGCTTCACTAATTTGCACTTCTCACTGTACAACCGCTCTTCAGATCCTTCAAAAACATAATACAATGGTTTCACATTTCGTGGGGTACATTACATTTCAGTAGTACCATTGCAACCCACCATTTTCTTCCAGACTTGAGCCAAGACTAGCAAGTGTTAGATGGTAAACAATCCATTCAGGCATTTGAACGAACACCTGCTGCGCGTAGAAGAGTTATGACATTTAATCAAGTTGATGGTAAATCCAGTGGTTGTTTTCAAGATATGCCATTTAATCAAGTTGATCATACTGAATCTAATTGCCTATGATTCATTTTTCTTCCATTTCGGTGCTTAGAAGAGTTAAAACAAGACCCCGAAATTTACTTCCGACAACATCTTCGATGGATGAATTATAAGAAGAGACACAAAAATGTTAGAGAGTTCGTACCTGGGATTTTCAAAGATGACGACGAGATTTAATAGAGATTGACCGAAGAAACTAACCAGGTTGTGTGATTTGAAACAGTAAGAACACACCGAACGAACACCATACAACTTAAATCCTTCTCAGATTCAATTACAGCAGCCACCGTTATCTTCTCAACCACATCAACAGTTTCTCGATCTGATTTCACATCTATAGTTTTGGATTGTGGAAACCGAAATTAGAAATTCGGGGCGCGTGAAGAAATTCAGTAGAGAAGAAAAAAAAAGAAATTGAAGAAGAAATCGAGAAGAAACATAATTTTATAAACTCTGGGTTTGGGAGAAATTTCCTCACAAAATTTGGGGGCGCGCGTGAAGTTTTCTGCCAGTGGGTTTCACTGTGGGAAAAATCTCAAAAATGGGTTTGGTAGTAGTTTTCACAAAAGAATTTCCTATCTCCTCACGCGGGAATATTTAGGTTTTGAACTCGTTCGAGGGGGAAAAACAGCCCGAAAGCAAGACTCAGGAGGATTTCATGAGGGACAGCGGCATGGCCAGGATATCATGTCATGCCTCGGCGTGGCTAGGTTTTCATATGGGTCCAAAGGTTTTCCATGGGTACATGGCGTTGCTAGGGCAAAGTTATGGTACAACTAGCTCGGGCTATGTGCGGCTGGCATGATTTTCCATCGGCACACGAGACGTGGATAGCATGGCTAGGGCCATGGCATGGTTCAATTGGCATGGCGCGACTAGCTTGGGATATGAGTGGCTAGCATGATTTTCCATTGGTGCATCTAGCATAGCTAGGACAATGGCATGGTGCAATTGGCATGGCGCGGCTAGCATGATTTTCCATTGGCACGCGGGGTGCGGCTAGCACATGGTGCAATTGGCATGGCGCGGCTGGCATTATTTTCCATTGCCACGCGGGATGCGGCTAGCATGGTTGGCATGCTTTGGCGTGGTAGGGTGTGGCTGGCATGATTTGCCATTGGAACACGACATGAGGCTAGCATAGCTAGGGCCATGGCACGGTGTAATTGGCATGGCACGGATAGCTTGGGCTAGGCGTGGCTGGCATGATTTTCCATTGGTACGCGGGGTGCGGCTAGCATGGTTGGCATGCTTTGGAGCGGTAGGGTGTGGCTGGCATGATTTGCCATTAGCACACGAGATGCGTCTAGCATAGCTAGGGCCATGGCACGGTGCGATTGGCATGGCGCGGCTAGCTTGGGCTAGGCGTGGCTGGCATGATTTTCCATTGGCACGCGGGGTGAATTAGGGTTTGGTTTGTCGTAACCCTAATTTGAAAAATATACCGTAATTATTAGGGACATATTAATAGCTTTTCAATGCGCCTAGTAAATGCTTGTTTTAAGTGTCTACTAGTGTTTTACGATTTTAACCCTAAACTAAATACCGTCATTAACATTAAGTCCCCTGCTTAGCTCGGAACAGGTGCCTTGTTGCGTGGTAAGCATATGATGGTGATAGACTTCGTAAATCATTACAAAGATGGTCAGGAGAGTCCGACTGACCTTTTAAGTGGTAGAGAAAGTTTTGTTTTCCATGTTGGTGGCCACGGTAAAGGGAGCACGGTCTCGGAAGGCGGATCAGGTGGGTAACTTTGACTGAAAGGGCCGAGAGGAGATATTATCTTGACCACGACAATGGTATGGAGGAACACGTCAGGGGAGGCTAAGCGCGGTGGATCTGTGGTGATGGAGCGAGGTCCAGGGTCGTGGAAAGGTGAAGTGTGGTCCGGCATGGTGCGGTCTTAGCATGAGGATTGATCTTTGTGGGGCCGGTTTCCTCTTTTATCTTCTTGGCTCATAATAGGAAATCCTATCTTTGTTCAAGTTCCCACGTACTATGCACATAAAAGGAGGTCCGACCTCTCTTATGTTACACGGCCACTTATTCTTCTTAGCCGTGCGATGACAGTAAAGCAGAGCGGACAAGCGAACCTTAAGTATGTCTTCCAATACTTTTCTTTTACTTTTTTTTTTTTTTTGATGCCACTGGCTTTGTTTCCGCAGTTCAGCATTGGTGGTGGGAGGGGAAAACACACTCCAGTGTTCCCAGAGCACGTTAGCTCACACTTTATCGCCAACCATAATTATTCCCCATAGGAAGGCATGGGGTTTAATTGGGATCTGATATCATCCCTTAACTCACGGCCGGTACAAAAAAACTTTCCCTTTTGAGATTGCGTCATCTTGCCATGCATAAAAGAAGATCTTGATCTCTTCATTAGGGTAGTTTGTCTTCGTCCTTCCTCTTTACAGGTATCGCCTCATGTTTCCTTCTTCCTCTTTCTTTTATACTACTTTTTATACGTGCATAGATAGGATGGAACCTGATCATTCTCCCCGTTCTTTGTAGTGTATGATGGGATCCTCCAGGGACAGCCCTGTCTTCAATTCTTCGGAGAAGACTTTCAGAATTGGGTCTTCTTCCCATGAGGAGGCACTGGATATACTTGAATCCATGTTACGTGAAGTTGTTGAGGTCATCCATGACATTCCTTCTATCTACCTTCATGAAGTGAAGGTGCGTGTTCAGGCTTTCTTGGGTTCAGTGTGCATGGAGGAGGGATGTGAAAGCAAGGAGTAACCTTGGTGTGCTGAGAAGTACCGGCGCGGCAAAGACTTTCCTCGGTCCAATTGTATGGCGAGTCGAACTTCTCCTAGGTCGAATCAACGGAAGACCAAGCGCGTGAAGCTTTTAGAGGAGAGCACCATGGTTCTCGGTCTTGATGCGAATGAATCGAAAAATATTCTTCGGGGGGTCGATGAGAAAACTTTCGAAGGAGCATCTGTCGGAAATAAAGTTGCCTCTAAAGTTGATGTTGTAGGTGTCGTTGGCGCTACTGGAGGGGTCATGGTGGTGTATGCTGGACCGGTCGTCGAAGCGGATATTGTTACTGTTATGGCTGCTTCGGGATGGGATGATGGAGTTTCTGTTGCTAATACCGTCGAATGGGATCTTTGTTGCCCGAGATATTGCTGGGGAAAGTGCTTGAAGATGGCCTTGACCAAGGAGAGACGGGTCCCATACTTCGAGAGCTAGTTCTTCCCTTTAATTATTCATGTTTCTTAGTCGTTCTGATGTCCTTGTAGACTCCTCTTTACCAGTTAACGCTCCACTTGTCTTTTTTTTGAATGGTTGAATGAGGTACTTTGGTTACAATATGATGGGTAATAGTTTTCTGGGTCAGTTTGATGTATTTCTCTGATATCTGGAAAACTTTTCGGAAAGAGATGTATTACATTTTTTTTTTTGACGAAAAAGAGATTCTGAGGAAGAATACAAACGGTATATTCATGTTGGGGAAATACAAATATCAAGAGAAATTGTTGAAGGGAATACTAAAGGGAGCGTGACTGGGAAGTACAACATTTTAAGGAGTGGAGGCCCTGAGCCATCGTGAGTGAATTATCATGCCTTCAGGTGCGTCGGCGTTAATGAGCTTGCAATATCCTCCTAAAAGGACGTCCGCCACCAGATACGGTTCATCTTCTCTCCCGTCAGGCGAATCGATCTGAATAGCCATTTTTACCATCATCTTCCCTACTTGAAACGAGTTTGCCTTGACCACCACATCTCCGATTGAAAACGGGATCCGATGTTGCTCAACCATTTGAGTCTTGGCTTCATTGGTTTCAATGGAAGTTTCCAAGATTTTCACAAAGTGCTCAAATGACCTAGCTCCCCATTCACATTTCTTGATAGTTTTCATGCCGATAGTCGCGTCGAGTCCCCATAACAGTATGGGGAAAGGAATGACTGAGTGTAGAGAAGGTTTTTAGTCAGGCTTACTTGCGTTTGATATCCATGAGCTAGCGCCAGCAGGTCTCCTCCGGACGTCTGGGTTCCTTTGGTAGTTCGTTGATACGAGAACCAGTGGGATGAGCCATTGGGAACTCCTTCAGGCATGGACATCAGTAGAGGATGCGCATCTAGTTTCGCTTTGTTGTCGAGTGCCCACATACGTCCCAATATTATGTCATGACCAAATTCACTTACAATGAGGAATTTTCTATGTGTTACAGCGTCTCCCACCTTGACCTCGAGGTTGATGTAGCCGTGCGCCTTCAAAGTTTCTCCTCTCGGGTCCTTAATTACAGACGAGGAATGGGTAGCATCTTTTTTTGTAAATCCCACTGCCTTTAACGTCTTGAAAGTGACAATGTTGAGTCCAGAGGCCATGTCGATAAGTGTGTTTTCAAGTTCGATACCTCTTAAGCGATACGTGGTCATCAGTCTCCAGTTCTCTCCTTTGGCTCCGCTTGTTTGGGAAGCTTGTATCCCTGGCATGGTTTCTGGGGAGAGAAAAAGTCGTTTATCGGATACGACACGATTGAAAGCTGCGAAAATATCTTGGCGCTGCACCTTGGAAAGATAAATAATTTCGCATACATGCTGCATCATGGATTGTACTGTCTCATGTACGGAGTCCCTAGGGGACCCGCAGTTCCTTATCGGGAGTGGGTCTCGATGTACTCCCTCGTTCCCTAGATGGATCTCTCCCGCTTCTATCTTTTCTTTTAAAATATGCTTTAGTTTGTTGCAATCACTGGCCGGGTGGTGAAAGAACCTGTGGTAATGACAGTACTTGGGGTTCTCCATCTCGGCCTCAGTTGGTGGACATATGGGAGATGGAAGTCTGATAACATCATCTTGAACCCAGGCCTTCAGGAGGTTGATTACCTCCTCCATGGGAAATCGGAAGCCGAGAGTATTACCTTTAGCTTCATGATGATGCATGGGAGTTTTAGTGGAAGTCTTCCATGGCAGGTCTTCCCGTTGCGCCGGTGCTTCATGTTTCGGCTGGTAACCTGTAGCTGGGGCCTTCCTTTTTACCCTTTCGTTCACTATGTTCATGGAGGGTGAGCCAACGTTAATTTTCTTGCTGGTGAGGCGTCTATTCCCTCGAGTCTCACGGGAGTCTTCAACTCGAGTTGACCTAGTTCTCTCCAGTAATGCTGAAGCCGTCGTTGTGGATCGTCTGGCGGCTTCATGGAGTTCGGAGAACGTTTGAAAGTGAAAGTTCTCTAGCAAGGCGCGGTAAATAGGAACCATACCATTGATGCAAGCATTCACCAGTTGTTGTTCAGTCACGTTTGGGTCGTGACAGTCGAGCGCTTGGGCCCTGAACCTTTTAACAAAATCGTTCGGATGTTCGTTATCCCACCGCTACATTCTCCCAAGGTCTGAGAAGGTGACTTGTTCGGACATGAAGAAGTACTTTCTGTAAAACACTGTGACCATGCTGCCACAGTTGGGAATACTATTTGGTGGTATGTTGTTTACCATGTATATGCCCTTCCGGTAAGTGATTTTGAGAACTCCCTTAGGCGAAGAACGTGATTATACTCATGTTCACCTAAGGATTCCAAGAAACGGGAAACATGCTCATGTGCATTACCGGTACCATCGTACAGGGTGAATTGAGGAGAGGAGTACCCCCTTGGAATGGGAACTCTTTGCATTTCCGATGGGTAAGGGGGTTGGTGTTGATGCATGTCCAGTTCATCATTTTGGATTCAGTTGCCGAGAAGTTTCTCCAAATCTTCCCGCGTGACGAAGTTGGACGGCTGATCTCGTTCCGCTGAGGTGCTAGCGTTTGGGTTGTTGGAGACGTTCATAAATGGCTCTAAAGGGTGCGAATCACATGGTAGCCGCTCTGTCAGAGTCTTGGGAAAAATGAGTTCTTTCTATGTTGAAACCATATCCATATGAGCTCTAGCAAGCATCTCATGTCGCTCCATCGAATCAGTGGTGGTGACATAAGGACGGCTTCCCCTAGTCCCTCCGGTGTCTCGTCCCGTCGGTGGGGTAGCTGGAACCTTGGTTGCGGTTGGAGATGCCATGCTAGACATGGCGCTGGGACTTGCAGCGGCGGCTCTGGAACTGGTGACTGGTGGCGTAACGCCCGAGGAGGTGTTTTCATTACCGTAATTAGAGGGTAGTGCAGAGACACTTGAGGCAGCGGCGGCTCTGGTCCTGGTGATTGGTGGTGTTACGCTTGAGGGGGTGTTTTCGGAGTTTCCACAGTCAGTAAGTGATGTAACTACATTATTGGATGAAACATTAACATCAGGAACATGCTCTGTGGTGGTGTTCTCGGCATCCGCTCCGGACCTGAGTTCCACCATATTGGTTTTGATGTTTGGTAAAAGAAATCAGGAGCTTAGAGTTGATATTGTAACCGATAGACCAATCCTCCCGTTGTGGTCGCCAATTTTTATGGGTGAAAATAGTTTCTATCGGTTTTGGTAATTGCAGGTGTGAAGGTGAGAAACAGTTTAAACCCTAAACAATGTATTGGAAGGGAGTACTTTTAAGTTCGAGGGATCAATCTGTACAAGTCCGGCGTAAACCAAGAAATGGCCGTTCCAGACTTGCTTCGGTCACAAATTGGAGGAGAAGGGATGGTTTAGAGAGGGAAGCGAAGAGAGTGTTGAGACCAGAATAATTCTAGATTAGCACTTGACTTGTATCAAAAGGTGAAAGCTTTTGGGAAAGCTAGAAAGAGTTTCTTTTCTAAGTGCGGTGTTTTTCTCCTGACCAAGAACTTGTGTTTTGGTGGAAGTAGGTAATCCTATTTATACAAGTCAAGAAAGAAACGTACTCTGGCCTCATAATAGAAGGAAACGGGTGAGTTAAATGGTAAGAGGTGGTAACGCCTGGCATTGATGGGATTTAATAGAATTGATGTCCCATTATGGAGGAGCATTTCATCGTTTCTTCTTTCATTTACTGACCGCCTTACTCCCATTACACTATCTTGAAACGGGCATTTGTGTATGCCGCACGCTATAGACCACCAAACCAAAACCCTAATGATCATCCCCCAGTTTGTGTTGATGTCTCGAACGTTTTGGAAGACATGTAAAACGTTGTTGTGGATTGGAAAGTCGAGCTTGGGGAACTTGCTAGCCAGGTGACCTTCGATGGTCGAGATGTTTCATCTTGAAAGGAGGGGCAACCGTTGATCGTTGCACGCCTTCTCTTCGGTAGTAGTGTAGTGAGGTCCAACAGGGTGGCAGGGCTAGGGTGTGTTTAAACTTGGCATGAGGATCCAAGGGTTTGCCATGGGCGCTAGGTGCGCGACCAAGCTATGGTTTCGGGTCTAAGGTCGTGAGGGGACTTTAGACGGCCAGGATTTTCTCCTGGGATTAAAGGGAAACTGTTGATGGTCTCCTGGCTTCAATTTGGTACCCGCATGGGGAAGGACAGTAGGGTGGCGCGGCATGAAGGGACATGGTGAGGTATGTTTAGCATGGCGCGGCTAGCTTAGATAGGTGCGTGACCAAGCTAGGGATAAAGTCATGAGGAGACTTTATAGGGCTAGGATTTTATCCTGGGATTGAAGGGAAACCTTCGATGGGCGCCTGGCTTCAATTTGGTAGCCGCCTGGGGAAAGCCAGTAGGGTGGCACATCATTAAGGGCTATGGTGAGGCGTGTTTAGCATGGCGTGGCTAGCTTGGCTAGGTGCGTTACCAAGATAGGGATAAAGTCATGAGGAGACTTTATACGTCCAGGATTTGCTCCTGGGATTAAAGGGCAACCGTCGATGGGCGCCTTGATACAATTTGGTAGCCTCCTGGGGAAGGCCAGTAGGGTGGTGCGGCATGAAGGGCCATGGTGAGGCATGTTTAGCATGGCGCGGCTAGCTTGGATAGGTGCGTGACCAAGCTAGGGATAAAGTCATAAGGAGACTTTATACGGCCAGGATTTGCTCCTGGGATTGAAGGGAAACCATTGATGGCGCCTGGCTTCAATTTGGTAGTCACATGGGGAAGGCCAATAGGGTGGCGCGGCATGAAGGGCCATGGTGAGGCGTGTTTAGCATGGCGCGGCTAGCTTGGTAGGTGCGTGACCAAGCTAGGGATAAAGTCATGAGGAGACTTTATACGTCCAGGATTTTCTCCTGGGATTGAAGGGCAACCGTTGATGGGAGCCTGGCTTCAATTTGGTTTAGAAACCCTAATTGGTTCCCTTCACTAGAACCACTAGAGAAATCTAGTACGGACTCGGATTTTGATGGTCCGCCCATCAAATCAACCGGAAAAGAATTTCCTATCTCCTCTCGCATAGATATTTAGGTTTTGAACTCGTTCGAGGGGGGAAAACAGCGCGAAAGCAAGACTCATGAGGATTTCATGAGGGACAACGACATGGCCAGGCTATGATCATGGCATGCCTCGGTGTGGCTAGGTTGGAATATGGGGCCAAAGGTTTTCCATGGGTGCATGGTGTGGCTAGGGCCAAGTTATGGCGCAACTAGCTCGGGCTAGGTGCGGATGGCATGATTTGCCATCGGCACACGAGACGTCGCTAGCATGGCTAGGGCCATGGCATGGTGCAATTGGCATGGCGCGGCTAGCTTGGGATAGGCGTGGCTGGCATGATTTTCCATTGGTGCAGCTAGTATAGCAAGGACCATGGCATGGTGCAATTGACATGGCGTGACTAGCTTGGTCTAGGCATGGCTGGCATGATTTACCATTGGCACGCGGGGTGCGGCCAGCATAGTTAGGGTCATGGCATGGTGCAATTGGCATGGCGCGGCTAGCTTGGGCTAGGCGTGGCTGGCATGATTTGCTATTGCAACACGGGGTGCGGCTAGCATGGTTGGCATGCTTTGTCGCGGTATGGTGTGTCTGGCATGATTTGTCATTGTCACACGAGAGGCGGCTAGCATAGCTAGGGCCATGGAACGGTGCGATTGGCATGGCGCGGCTAGCTTGGGCTAGGCGGGTTGGCATGATTTTCCATTGGCACGCGGGGTGTGTCTAGCATGGTTGGCATGCTTTGGCGCGGTAGGGTTTGGCTGGCATGATTTTCCATTGGCACATGATATGCGGCTAGCATAGCTAGGGCCATGGCACGGTGCGATTGGCATGGCGCAGCTAGCTTGGGATAGGCGTGGCTGGCATGATTTGTCATTGGCACGCGGGGTGGATTACGGTTTGGTTTGTCGTAACCCTAATTTGAAAAAATATACCCTAGTAATTATTAGGACATATTAATAGATTTTATCAATGCGCCTAGTAAATGCTTGTTTTAAGTGTCTGCTAGCGTTTTACGATTTTAACCCTAAGCTAAAGACCACCATCAACAACTTGTTATATATATTGTGCCTTGTTCTCTGAAACTGATATGGAGAACGCTGCAAGAACTCAAGAAATTGTGTGTCTTAATATGGAGGAAAGCAATCAGGAACGTGAGTCAATTCAAGAGATGGCTCTAAAGAAGATGCTTGAAAGAAAGGATCATCACTAGTACAAAAAGTATCATACGCCACACTTGGACACCGTGTCCATAGATCTTTAGCCATGGATTTTTTTCACTCTAAAACCGTTATGGTAGGAAGTGTTACAATAGGGTACCTTTATAGCTACATAAACTTTGAGTGACTATTGTGAATGATTTTCCATAGCAATACCCCTATAACCGTGTTTATATGGTACTCATTTTTTTTGTGTAGTAAAGCATTTTTCGTATAACCATGACCATAAGATCCTTATAGACGCGCAATTTAATTTTTGCGTGGCTAGCATTTAACTTAAATTCATGGGGATTTAGTATAACCATGGCCATACTATGACGATAAATTACTTATGAGTATGGTTTTGACGTGGCTATTATTTACCGAAAAAGCCACATCGATTTGATTTAACCATGGTCGTCCTTATCGTTTAGACACAAAAAATATCCTAATGTGACCAGTTCATAAATATCCTAATGTGACCAGTTCATGACTTGTAGTTTCATTGAATCTGTAGTGCCATGGCCAAAGAATTTCGTACGAAACATCTAATGTTTTCAATGTTCCTACTAGTTACCTTTTAGACACAACTGAAATCAGGTAAACCATAGCGCTAAACTTTCCCAAAATGATTTTAATGTGGAACATCACACATACTATTAATCATTGATATTAATTTATCACCATTAAAAATTGATCCAAAATCTTTTTATTAATCATAAGAGGAACATTACACCTCTTAGATAAGTTTAGCAAAACTCTGTAAAAACGACAGTATCCAATTTAGATTCAAAAGTAAAAAAATTCACATCTGTGCAACAAGCTTGATTTCTTCAGGATCACCTTCTCCATAAGCAGACAGAAGTTTGCTAGCACACCGGTTCTGATTACTACTCAGAAAAGCATCAATCCTGGAAAAAAATTTGAAGGTTTTTGCAAGTCTGAAGTCATCTTCAAGCCATAAAAATGTATATAGACAATATAAAGGAAAATTGTGCATCTGAAATGGAACTTGAACCATTGTTGTAGTAACGTTGAACTGACCTGAAGAATTCTTGGGTACCAATGGCTTCCATCCAGTGGCCCCTTATCAAAGATAATATCTACGTACCATCAAAAATAAAAAATGTTTAGTTTTTATTAAAAATATTGTATTTGCCGTACAAGTTAAAAATTGTACAACGAAATAGCAACAAAAATGGTTACCTTGTTATGAGCAGCAGATCCACCGTACTGGAACGCAATTGTGTCACCCATTATCTCATATAGCCCCATGAATTGAAGAACCAAAGGGTTATCCTGGGTGATCTTTGGACTATCAATCAACCCCAAGGCATGAAGTTGATACCCAAGAGCATCCAAGCCTTACGAATATTGCGCAACATTGGTGCGAGCCAGGCAATCAATGCAATTGGTCCTGAGGACTCCATTTTGTAGCTTTGGTTGTTTGATCAAGGGATTCTCGTTAGCTTCACAATCATTATCAACCTCATCCGTTCCCATTTCTGAGTTATCCACATTCTTTAATTCATTTACCAGATGATTCCCAGGAGGCAAGACACCGGTATCATTATTCCTAATGTAGAACACATCTTTAGTACTACGGAATCCAAAACATAACATGATTTATAAGAAACACGGGGAGAGTGGATCACTGCATCCCCATGCAGGAGCTACTACATTTTGTATACAATCAATAGAACTTACTCGAAGATAGATCTCCCTTCAGGCACCAGGTCGGGTGTTAATTGTGAATGGAAGAAGCCTGTCAAGCCCAGGGAATATTCAGCAAATCTCCCAATTAGTTTCAGCACATTTTTACCTTTGCTGAAAAATAAAAGAATATTATAGAGTTAGAATCATATATGTTATAGTGGGTTAAATCAACACCAAATTATTGCGAAGCAAGAGCAACTTAGAGAGCCACACCTTTTAAAATATCTGTTGAGATCCAAGTGAAGGAATCTCAGACGATTCTCCACGGATAAATCTTTGTTAATAACTTCAATCGCGTAAGCAACTGAGTACAAAAGTTCCATGTCGCCAGTGTAAGACCTACCTTAATCAAATTTAAAACAATTATTGGATTCCCGTATCTCTCCCTAAGATAATCAAAATGAATCTTGGTTGCTTTATAGTTTTGGTCTTTTCCCGGAACTGAAATACAATAGATACATTAGTACAAATGTTTACAAGATACAAGCTTGAGGGTACAAGCTGATGTGCCTGACACTTACAAACAATATCCGGTTTAATATTTAGGCGTGATGTTTCCTGCGACCAGAAGAGAGGCATAGAGCCTCGGTGTTGTACGACAGAGCATATTTCGACTGGACCTCCCTCAAGAAGATCTTCAAACACAATCTGTTCAGTCTCAACATCATTAGCTACTCATCCTCTCTCATTCACACCACGTTTACGATACCTACACAAGGAAAGAGATAATGAAGAAATGCGGAAAACTTCTTAAGACACTTAACCGTAAAATATTTTAGTCGCGCCACATGCATAACAATGTGGGTGACAGGACAACAACTTTTTTATGAATGTATTAAGCTTAATTCATGGAAACAAAATTCACAGTGTATTCACGAATCCCAATTTATTCAGACCTTTTGCCAGCATACAGACGTGAGCGTCTAACAATTCGTGAAGATTAAAGGCATCTGCATCTTTGTCTTTGCCAGCATACAGACGTGAGCGTCTAGCAATTCGTGAAGATTAAATGCATATGCATCTTTGTCTTTTCCAGCATATAGACCAAGACTTGTACACCCATCTGCGTCTTTGTCTTTTGAAGATTAAAGGAAATTCGTGCAGGAGAAACTCTATTCGACATTCCTTGTGCAGCACGACCAGTATTAAGAGCATAACCCTTCAGCAAATAGCTATCTTTTGCACTTTGACCATGAACTTTTAGAATTTTAATGCCCTATAACATGGAAAAGATGTAAACTGAAAATTTACAAATGAGAATATGATTGAGCTGGAGAATCTAAACAGTGACTATCAGAAATTTCTTTATTGAATTCTATTAACACTAAAGTGGTTAAAGTTAACCTTGATTGGGTATCTGATTTCTCCTCGGACATTTGTTGTCTTCACTGCTTGAACTGCATCTACAATCTAGGATGCAAAAGTGGAGCAAAAATCAGATATTAGATGGTGGTGAGCAGGATCGACTCTTAAGAAGATGGACAAAATAATTTACAGAAAGGATAACTTGTTCAATTAATACCTAATTAGTAATCCATTAAAACCCTGAAATTGAAGAAAACCAAATAGAAGAAGAGATGAATTTGTACCTTGAATTCTCTAACCACAAAAACATCTAAAAATCCAAATTCCTAATTAACTCCATTAACTCCATCCTTCAAATTCTTTTTCCTAAATCAAATATAAGATCGAATTGATCTTAACCCATCTTCGATTTCATCTTTTCCCCCATTATTTCGTTGCACAAATCCTCTTTCTATGTCACACAGAAACCCTAATTTCTGGTTCCTCCCTGTTTCACTGACGATTGTTGAGAAGCTCCTTTGTCTTCTACAACACTTTAATTCTTCTTCGTGAACTCAAAATCAGTTCAATCTTCTTCATGTTCTTAACCAAAATCGAAAGAATGAATTTTCTGGTTTCTGAACCAAAATCGAAAGAAGAAGGAAAAAGAGGGAAAAAATCGAAGGGACGAGATGATAACAGAGAATAGAAGAGGTGAGAGAAAACAGATTAGAGATGATTTTTAGAGAATTGGTGGTAGTTTGAGATTTGTGGGTTAGGGTTTTTTTTTTTTTTTTTTTTCTGTTAGGAGGCGGAAGACGAGAGAGAGTAAGGGAGGAAGAGATGAGAGCAACTGAGGAACCGAGAGAAAAAAAAATTCGAGCGTTTTGTGTAAAGGGAATTGGACGGTAAAGATCTGATGAAATGCATTCATACGGATTATGAAAAATCTATGAACGGTGGAGATTTAATTTAAGGCTGTCATACGGATCAAGGCAAGTGTGCTTTCTTTTTGTGTTAATATGAACTCATGTTTTCGGTTAAATTATCAACCTTCGACTTGAAAAAAAATCCAAAAAAAAATTTAATAAATTTAGGACATTGTTATCGACATTTTGATATAAAAAAATCCAAAAAATGTATAAGAATGAATCGGGAAAATGAAAAATGAATTCGATAATTTGTGTGTTTTTTTTGTGTTTTTGTGCTTTCTCTTTGTGCTTTCGGTTTGGATTTCGACTAGCCGCATAGGTCATGAAGTAATTTTGTAAAGCCATACAGATCATGAAGTAGCTTTAGTTCACACTGGTAAACTCAGGTTAGCATGATACGTCATTAAAATCGATAAATATGAAGCTCAATGTCGATTTTAACTTCAAATGTGGTATAATGGCATATAAACTATGAACGAAGAAGCTCCAGGAGGGTTCTAACTTCGAACTTAGCATGATACATCATCGAAATCGATAAATATGAAGCTCACTGTCGGTTCGAACTTCAAATGTGGTATATCAAAATTGAACTTCACAGGTTCAAAGATTACTAGAGTTAGACCTGAGTTTCTCGTTCGGATGAACTGGAGACGAAATATATCAGAATTGAACATCACAGGTTCAAACATTACTAGAGTAAGACCCGATTTTCTCGTTCGGATGAACTGGAGACGAAATATATCATAATTGAACATCACAGGTTCAAAGATTACTAGAGTAAGACCCTAGTTCTCGTTCTGATGAACTGGAGACGAAATATATCAGAATTGAAAATCACAGGTTCAAAGATTACCAGAGTATAGACCTGAGTTTCTCGTTCGGATGAACTGAAGACGAGCATCACAGGTTCAAAGATTACTAGAGTCAGACCTGAGTTTCTCGTTCGGATGAACAGGAGACGAAATATATCAGAATTGAACATCACAGGTTCAAACATTACTAGAGTAAGACCCGGTTTTCTCGTTCGGATGAACTGGAGTCGAAATATATCAGATTTGAAAATCACAAGTTCAAAGATTACTTGAGTAAGACCGAGTTTCTCGTTCGGATGAACTGGAGACGAAATATATCAGAATTGAACATCACAGGTTCAAATATTACTAGAGTAAGACCCGAGTTTCTTGTTCGGATGAACTGGAGACGACCATATTACTGACTGTGAAAATGAACATATTACCCTTAATGGAAATTGGTGCAATAAATATTATGGAAACTATGAAAATGACCAGACTACCCTTATCAGAAATTAGTAACGTAAATATTACCTCCCCATTATCATATATTCAATGGAAATAAGTGTCATCCTTCTACTCGATTCATGTCCCAGTTTTTGTCCAAATTGACGACTAACTGGAATTCATGATAGGAAAATTTCCAATAATCCCAATGGTTTTGGACACATAACAAAAAAATTGTGTATGCATATAACAAATCAAAAAATAAGATAATTTGTGTGGCCATATAGTACTATCTTTTCATGTTAACTAAATGTGACTATTTCTTAATACCTACGTGTATGGTTTGTGTATAGTAAACCATACGTTATGGATACATAAACAAACCAAAGTGGCTAAAAAAGTTCCCTTTCCGCCATGGGTGATTTGGTGTGTCCAATGCCAGCCTACACAATATACACGTCGCGATCTGTCAATGTAGCCATATACTCATCTATGGCCATAGGCCATGAGTTCAGATTTAAACTCATGACCAGATGGTACATTTTGGCTACAAGTTATGAATTTAGACTTAAAATCCATGACTAAATGTTGTTCTTTGGTTACATAGTAAACTAAAACGTGGCTATAACAACACTTTAGTTTTAACTACTACATGTAGCCACGCCAATAACCCAAAACGTGGCTAGGTTATAAAACCAAAAACGTGGCCTATGCAACTATTTGTACTAGAGCATAACTCCTGGATTGATGATTCTGTCAAGGATTTAACTCGTTTTCAGAACTATTCAAAGGTCGAGTTTGCAAATCTTCAATTGCAGATAAACCAACTTCTAGATGGTCAGGCCAAAATTCTTTCTAATCAGAATATTCTGATACGGAATCAAAAGAAGCTCATCATGGACTGTGTTAAAGCTAGGCAGCTTGCTCGGGTGGTTGATCGCAAAGTTGGTATTCTAACTCACGAACATGGTGTGTCTACGGTCAAAATAATAAAGGAGATCAGCGATACATTCTTTGATGGGTTCATCGAAAGATATGAAGTTCTTAATGAACTCTGATTTCCATAAGTCTGGTAAATCTTCTATGTTTTCTGTTTTGTTTAGAAGAAGAACTAGTGTTTTTGGAATAGCCGTTATTGTGATTACACATAGCTATCTAATGATTTCGTCTTCTTGTTTTTAGATTTATTGGTTTAATTCTAAAGTTGTTTGGAAGATGATGGTTGCAGTATTAATCTTTATGGTTTTATATATTGCAATATTTTGATGGGATATGTGTGTTTACGTCCGTGAACTTGATTGTCCCATATTTTTTCAAAAGTAAAGTCGTTCATGTATTGGTATGCAAATATTGATAGAAGAATGAATGGACTTTTTGCAAAACACAAAAGTTAAGCCTATATTGTCAATCTTTGATATAAGATAGGTTAAAATCTTTTGTGATTCAAGGATAAAGTCTATTATGTCATGTTGTGTTGGAAAAATAGAATAGGTCCTTATTTTGTAATCCATGGTATAGAGCTTAATTTTTCCATATTATTATGTATTACCGTGAAGGTTCCATTTTGTATCTTATGTTGAGCATGATACGACTAAGTCGATTTCTTATTGGCATGGTTGGATGTTCCATAAAGATGCAATATGTTGAGCATTAAGAACTAAATTAATCAACTTGTGTGATTATTTAGTTTGTATTCCATGATTTCTCTCATGTTGAGTACATGTACGGTTAAGCTTGTCATTTTCTATGATAATCTTAGTCGGGGTTCCATAATCTCTTATGTTGATCCCAAATGAACTAAATCAATCATCTTGTGTGATTATTTAGTTAGCACTCCATAGATTTTTCTCATGTTGAGTGTGAACAATTAAATTGATTACCTTGTGATTAGTTTAATTCTCTAATCCGGTTAGAGTATTTATGGGTTCTCTTGTAAATAATCTAATCGATGTATTAAGTCTCCATAAGTTTACTTGTGTTCATCATATTTAGTCAAATTAATCTTGGCTCTCTTTGTATTCCAAATTCATACTTGTATGTAATTTGTTGAGTATTAAAAAATGCTTCTTTTCTCTTGAAAATAAGGTCTCTTTTGTTGTTACCTTGGGAATGACATCTTATGGGGAAGATTTCTTTTGAACTTGCGCTCAATTCCAAATCTTTGTGGGGAGTGCGGCTGTGGAATATTTAGGGGTTATCTTGTATATTTATAAACTACTTGATGAATGCATTTAGCCTCGGCTTTATGATTTCATCTAAACAAGATGATAGAACATTTACCTTTGGTCATGGAATGTCTCTTACGGAAATTTCATTAGGATCCCGTTCTTGTACCTTTGCCAATTTTATTGCAAAAAGGGGGAGAATTAATTGTAGTTCATACTACAAATACATATGGTTTTCGGATCATTATGTAAGGGGGAGTGGTTTCCATGTGAGATGGAGTATTAACTAAGGTGGAGTGAAGTATCACCATAGTATTGTTGTTAAAGTTGTGATATAATTGGACTTTGACGCTGTGTAATAATACTATGACATTGTATAACAATGATTGAGAACCAATGCTTTTCTCATTGTTATAGCTACGGATTTTCAACAACGATGATGCTAAACTTACAACCTTTGGGATCATTGGACTACTTGGAAGTGACGAAGATTTCGAGTATTGTTGAAGATTAGGCATGTGGAATAGGACCTACAAAGTTTATTTATATAATTTTTGTATTCCATATGTATTGATAGTTTTGCCACTAAAATTGACAAAGGGGGAGATTTTTAGAGCAATGCTCGGTCAAACTCGCATGCGTTGCTATCTCAAGCATGTTTTTTAATCTTAGTGATCAAAACTTTAAAGTCTTGATTTCTAGCCTACTATAGCTAAGGTCTCGGACTAGGATAGAAAGTGTAGTTGAGCTCAAGAACTCCATGGAGATCATCATACAAGACGAAGGACTACTCAAGGAACCAGTGGATCTTCATCGACTAAAAGGTATGTGGAGACTTGAACTTATCTATCACTCAAAAGTCTATCTACTATATCTCCTATCTTGAGACAAAAGTCGTTTACTATATAGACTAAGAATATGCACATGTGATATTTCGAGCTGAGTATATCTTGCTTATCTATTTCTCAAAATGGGTGTTGGTAAAGCTTCGCTTTAGCCAAGTTCATCTTTGCCTAGTGACTAAAGTCATGTTATGTTTCAATCACTTTGGAAATCGCTCTGAATAACAACTATATAACGCCCTCTGAGAATGTTTCAATGATTGAAATGAGAGTTTAGAATATATAACCATTGTGGGATATAAACATTTTTGTGGAAACACATATATGTATAAGTCCTTAGCACTTGAAACGAAGTTTGCGAACTTTGTTGATCAAGTGGAACCAGAACGTGAGCAGTCAACTCAGTCCGCGAACTGACGTAAGTTCTCGAACCCGAGAATATCTGCTGAAGTTGAAGCTCAGGTGCAGTCCGCGAACTGACGGAAGTTCTCATTCCGAGAAATTCTGTTGGAGTTTATTAACTTCAATCGGTTAGCTTGAGTCCGGGAACTCAGTCCGCGAACTCAAGAGGTTATGTCTGAAAATGTTGTTCATGAATTTACCTTAAATTACTAAGGAATGCTTTTGAAAACCGTGGCTTTATAGTTCATGAAATGATTTGAGTGAATCACATCGTTTTTGATTCAATTGTGTCTCTTTTAATACTTGAGATCTCATAGAAATTGAACAACTCTCTAACTAGTTTATTTGAGTCATTTGGACTAGTTATGGTGAAGAAGAATATGGTTGATATGAAAGATATCATTTGTCTAACCATTTGGTTGACTATTATTGAGCCAACCATTGTACATGTTTGGTTACAATTACACAAACCCAAAACGTCAAGTACATGTGTGTATAGCAAGCTAAATCTAGAGTCGATTCTCCTTTAACCTTTGGTTTTTTTCTTCTAAAATCAGGTTAATGACTTAAAGACTTCATTGGGATTGTGAAGCCAGACCGATACTACTTTTCTTGTAGTTATGTGATCTTATCTTGATGTTTCTATCATTAGAGTACAATTGTAATAATTGTCTTGAGATTTCTATCTCCGATAGGCAAGATAAAAGTAGTCACAAACATCTTCGTCTTATTGTTGGTGATTCCTGAATAATCTTCTTCGTTGCGTAGATTAAGTTTATTGTGAGGTGATTGATAAAACTGAGCTGTTCTTCAGGAATATAAGTCTGGTTTTATCAATTGGTTCTTGTTCACCTTGATTTATCAAAATACGGAACAAAACTTGTAGGTTTATTCGTGGGAGACGAATTTATCTATTACCTGTAGACTTTTATGTGTGAGACATATTTGTTTATTAAATTCTTCTACTTTGGGTCGTAGCAACTCTTGGTTGTGGGTGAGATAATCTAAGGGAATCAAGTGTAGGAGCATATCTGTACCTTGGATCACTATGAGATTGGTTGGGGTTCCACTACAGTCCAGACCGAAGTTAATTTGGAGTAGGCTAGTGTCTGTAGCGGCTTAGCGTACAGTGTATGTTTAATCTGGACTAGGTCCCGGGGTTTTTCTGCATTTGCAGTTTCCTCGTTAACTCATAGGTATATAAAACACCATAATATTTATCTATTGTTTATGCTTTCTCTGTTAGTTACTTGTAAATTATGTATCTTATGTTTTGTTTTTGAGTATTTAGGTACCTTGGAGTCATTTGGAACAAAAGAGGAAGAAACAGTGCAGAAGTCTCATCTCATGTGCAAAAGTGTTGGAGGCAGACTATTTCTCATTATTTGCTTTTATTTCTTCATCTCTTTCTGAAAAGTATGTCGGCTTTAGTGATGCAATTTCTGTCTGAAAAGCATGACAACTTTAGTGATGAAGAGACATTGAAGAAAACAAGTGGACTTGAGAAGTAAAAGACGTGCATTGTTGGTGGAAGAATTCGAGAAGAGCAAAAGCGTCATTCATAGGCGAGCGATGGATGGAACCAGCTAAGGTTGCGCAGCAAAGGAGCGGAAGAATGAACTGTCAGTTTCGCATGACTTACAGTTAAGTTGATTAGGAATTTGATCTGTCAGATATTCAGAACCGACAGGCCATGTATGGACTGGGTGGCCCTTATCGGCTGTACATGGAGTGGATATATCCACTTCATTTCCTACGCGACCTAAGAATGAGAGAAATCTTTCTCTCCTGTTTCTATTCCACCATCATTGTCTGAAGAAAGCATGGCGACAGTTAAGAAATTCAGAGAGAAGAGAGAAAAGAAATGGATGCTCAACAAAGGTGGAGGAAATGAGGGGTTTTGTGATTATGAAGAAGGTCTGCTACTTTTGAAGGATCTAAGTTGGTTATGATGAAGTTTAGAGAAAGTAACCATGGGAGTCAAGGGAAGGAGATATTCAAGAAGATTATGGAGAGAATTTCACAGTGAAGAATTGGGGTTCGATGCTAATCAACGGAATTTGGGTTTGTGATGTGTTCTTTTACAAATTTATTTTAAAATATGGTGATGTTGATGAATGCTTTTGGTTCTGTTGCTGGTGCTTAAGAAATTTGTTTCTAAGGTTTGATTTAATAACTATGGTTATATATGATGATTGATTTGAATGAAGGAAGTATTAGAATGAAGACATGTTGTGTGTGTTGATTTTCTAATGATTTGCATTGAGCTGGTGAAGGCCAGAGATGGTGCTAGCGAATTGCATACGAACTGAGATTTGTGACAATGGAAATAAGTTATAGGTGACGATATTGAGATTTGTAGGAACATGGACTAGAGAAACTGGTGGCTTGATTATATAGTTGACAGGGTTCAGTGCCTAAGAAAGTCAATAAAATGGAGCTACAGATGTATAGGGTTGAGTCATGTATTGGTGGTGCTACTGTTACATGGAAGCTGTAGACTCAGGGAGGTGAATTGCAGGTGCCAGTGGTCTTTTGAGATGAATTGTTATTGATAGCAGTAATGGATGGAGAATTCAGAGATGGTGCTGCAGGTAAAGAATGAAACTTAGATGTATGTTAGGTTGAAATTTGCAGGAAACTGGAGCTAGTGGAGCTGTTGCCATGAAGGTGGTGATGTCAGAATTGGTCTTTCCAAGAGCTGCAGTTGCAGTGGGTTATGCTCATGGTGGTCTGGTGCTAATTGAAGTGGACTTGTGGAGGTGGTGCTAAGATGTCTGGAAGTTTGGCTATGAAGAAATGCAGTTGCAGCTGCAGCATAGATGGAGTTGCAGCTGTGAAATGCAGGTGAATTTCAAGGAATTGCTGCAATGGATTAGCAGCTGGCATTGGAGGTGGAACTGGGAGATGCAGAATTGAAGCTGCAGCTGCAAAAGGAGCTACAGAGGATAAGCTGTAATTGGTGGCTTATGTTGCAGGAATAGTTGTTATATTGTTGCAATGGCCGTGACAGAACTGAGCTGTGAGTGTGATTAATGGAGTTGCGGCTATTTCTAAAGCAGGTATTGAGATGACATGAGTGAATTGGAGTTGCATAATGACAAGACCAGAGAGAACATAAGCTGCAGCAGGGTATCTTGTTGAGTGCCTGAGATGGGATGGTCTGGCATTGAGTAGATGAGCAGCTATGGAGCTACACATGGGTATCTAGTGATGTTGCAGTACATGGACGAATAAATGCTAATGCTCATGGAGTATACAGTGCATAGATGCAGAATGGTGTCAGTTGTGTGAATGATAGGCTGACACGATTGCAGGTATTGGAAGTTGTTCAAATGGTTGCAGCTGTAGGATGTGCATACTGCAGGTTTGTGGAGGCTCATGTGTGTTATAGGGAGATGTGTGATTCTGTCCAGTTAAGCCTGAGATTGGATCAATGCAAGAGGTTAGAAGAAAATTGCAATGCAGATTTGGTGTTGGTTTGACCTGAGCTGGTTGGTGGGAATAGATCTGAGTTGCAGAATGAATAGCCAATATGGCTGGAAGTGAATGCAAGATAGCCTAGGCCTGTGCAAGATGGCTTTAACCAGCGGCTGCTGACTTTCCCGATAACCTTATTTTTCCGGTGCTGGATTCCGGCCAACTTCCGGCAAGAACCCCAGTTTTCCGACGACTATTTTTTTGGCAAAATTTCTACTGGGTTATTTTCACACATGGGTTTAATGGGCTTGGTGGACTCTTTGATGATGGACTTTGAAGACTAGACCTATTTTTGGAAAGCAAAGGAATATAAAAGAAAGTTTTCCACTTCTTTTGGGATCACGTTTTTTCTACTACGAGCAGAGGAGAGAGCCGCAACTAGGGTTTGCTTTCGTATTTATTTTTCATCTTCTTTAATTCATTATGATTATCTTCTTTATTTTTCATCTTCTTTAATATGTGTAGCTAAATCTTATATTATTGGTTAAGGATGTAGTCCTATATCTATAACTTGTGCTTGATTAATGCATTAGTTTTCTCTCTTTGTTTTCGTTCATATCTCTACTGTTTTTAATATCACATGATTGATGTATTGTGCTAGGATTTAGATGTTTAGTTAGTTAAGTGGACAATTAATTGAACTTGCATCTTGTCCATAGCTATTTTATGGGTTTTCATCGAGCGATAACCCCAAATACAAGTAGCATGATATGATTATAGTTTGTGGTGATACACTCTTATAATCATATGTAGAGTTTTACCATTGTCCTAATTGTTGTGCGCAATGTATGACAATTGCATTGATTAGCCTATTTCCAAAACTTAATGCTCCTGGGAATTGAACTTGATTAGCGCAAGGCGTTAGGTTATTCTTTAGGTAAAATTCACATACGCATCTCTAATGTGTGTGTTGATTAACTTGGGAAATTATTAGATTATCTTGCTCTCTTGATATTCTAGGCGATTGATAATAAAAGAGATTAAATCATAATTCTAATCATATATGCAAGCACATGTTTAAGATTGAAGATGAATTCCTTGACCAATATCTTTCTCTCATTGATTACTTCCAACTATTTACTTTGCTTTTAATTTGATAAAACAAAAATCCCTCTTGGTTATTTAATAAACTAGAATTTGATAACAACAATCGGCTCTCTATGGATACGAACTCTTCCTTACTTTATACTTCATTTATATTTTATTGAGTAAGAAAGTAAATTATTTTTGACGCTTACGACAGCGATCAAATTTTGGCGTCGTTGCCAGGGAGGCATTCGGCTTGTTATATAGTTTTGGTTTCTTATTTTTACGTTGTTTTTAATTTCGTTTTGAGAATTGTGTTTCATGTACCTTACTGAAATACAAACTGGGAGAAGAAATGGGTGATGCAAATCGCACACTCAAGGAGTTGGTTTCTCACAAGCTGGATACACAACAGGGGTGTATTCGAACAAATTCTACTTTCGAGATCAAGCCGGGGCTGCTTAGAGAATTACCAAAGTTCCATGGCATGGTGAATGAAGACCCAAACAAGCATCTTATGGACTTCCACACCATTGTCGTGGTCGTGCTTCCAGTGGATACTGATACGGATGGTGCAATGTTGAATAATTTTCGATTCTCTTTGGCGGATAGTGCTAAGGATTGGTTATATTATTTGCCTCCCGAAAGTGTCACAACATGGAAAGGGTTGAAGAAACTATTTTTAGAGAGATATTTTCCTGCGTCAAAGGCTAATCAAATTCGCAAGGAGATTTGTGGGATGAAGCAAAATGTGGGAGAATATTTATATGAATGGTGGGAACGATACAAGAGATTGATGGAAAGCTGCCCTCATCACCAATTTAGTGACGCAATGATTATACAATACTTCTATGAAGGTCTCCAAGCAAGTGATAGGAATCTTATTGACGCTGCAAGTGGTGGTGCACTTATGAACAAGACGGTGACACAAGCTAGAGAGTTTATTGAGAGTATGGCAGCAAATTCTCAACAATTTTCAAGTCGTGGATCAGAACCACCTACTAAGGGAGTTAGTCAAGTTGACGAGATTATTGAATTACGTCAACAAATGAGCAATATGATGGCAATGATGCAACAAATTGCAGCAGTGGTTGTAAAACCATCACGCCCAGCTTATGAGAACGTAGAGCATGTCAATCTATATTCTCAACTCAGCCGTATGGTATTTACTCCAACACTTATGAGCAAGTTGCAAGTGCAAGTTCTGTTTACAGCCATTCGCATGAGTTCCAATAACAAGTGCAACAACCACAACAAGGGCATAATCCATAATTGGAGAAGATGGCTACTTTGGTGGAGGCTCTAATGTCCGTGGTACAGCAAAATCAACAACTAGAGATCTTGAATTAGCAGAAAACGGATAATGCAATTAAGGAGTTTCAATCACAAGTTGGTCAACCGCAACAACAACAATTCCAGCAACAATAACAACCACCTGAAAATCAAGGGTCCAATATGGAAGAGTTGCTGAAATATTTTATGCAAAGAACGGAGGGTATGGTCCAGGACTTGCAAACACAAGTAGGTTCAATGGATGAGGAGATTAATCAGTTGCATGCACAAAATGGTGAGAAACTCCCTTCCCAACCTCTTAACTCAAGAGAGGGTGTCAATGCTATTAATTTGGGAAGTGGTACACAATTTGTGCAACCCGAAGTTACAAATTCGAGTGAAGAAGAAGCGCCAAAGGAATCAATTTTGGAGGAAAAGAACGCAGATTTTCCCCAAACTCCCGAGGTAACTAAATCAAACTCTAAACCTCTTGTTTCTACTTATGTTCCTCCTCTACCCTTTCCTGGAAGGTTCGCTAAAGCTAATGAGAAGGTGGAACAAGATAGGGATATTTGGGATGTTTTTAAGAAGGTCCAAGTGAATATTCCACTCATTGAAGTAATTAGGAAATCTCCTCGCTATGCAAAGTGTGTAAAGGAATTATGCACTAACAAGCACAAGCTAACCGGTAATGAGTGTGGGGGAAAACGCTTCGGCGTATCTTACAAAGAAACTCCCACCTAAATTGAAAGATCACGGTAGTTTCACTATTCCATGCACTATTGGTAAAACAAGGTTTGCGAAAGCTATGTTAGATTTAGGAGAGTCTATTAATGTTATGCCTACTTCGATTTATGATGCTTTAAATCTTGGTCCGCTCAAGAAAACCGGCATAGTTATTCAACTTCCCGATAGATCTAATGTTTACCCTAAAGGGATTGTTGAGGATGTTTTGGTGAAGGTAAAAGGACTAATATTTCCAGTGGATTTATACGTTTTAGACATGAGTGATGTGAATTCATCCTCGTCTACACCTTTACTGTTGGGTAGACCATTTATGAGTACCGCTAAAATGAATATTGATGTCCACAATGGCACCTTGACTATGGAGTTCGATGAAGAAGTCATACACTTCAACATCTTTGAGGCGAGGAAACATCCAAGTACCATTCAATCAAATTTCCATAATGTGTTGGAAGCCGGCTAAGGCGTAACAAGCAAGGAGTACGTCGGGCTGACGACTTTAAACCAAGCGTTAAGTGGGAGGCAACCCACCGGTTTTGTATCTTTATCTTTATCTTTTTATTTTTAAGCATTTTATCTTGATTTTCTTTTTTTTTGCATATCAATTGCGTAATTTCCCACCTTGAACTTTCTTTGGATGATTCAATTTTACATTGAGGACAATGTAAAGTTTAAGTGTGGGGGAGCATTTATATGTTTGTATAGTTTGTTTTAGTTTGTTTTATGCCTTTATTAAAAAATAAAAAAAAATAGAAAAATCAGAAAAATAGAAAAACCAAGAAAAAATTTGTGCTTTTTAAACTCCGAAATCTAGAAACTTGTGCCTTTAGGATGACACCATTAGTGGATGGAACCATTTTGATTGCAGGATTTGAGGAACCAATTAGCTAAAAGGGACGAACATAGCTCAGAAATCACAATTAATATGATAGTTGTTACCATATCTCGGAATATCACCATATCACATTCTATTTTTATTTTTCCATATTTATCTATTATTCTGTAAGTGCTTTGGTGGGTCACTAAACATCGACTTGTTATTACTGCTAGGATGAAATAGAGTGATTGAGTTACTAGAAAAAAGAAAATAAAAAAAGAATAAAAAAAAGACCGACCAATTAGACCAAACGGAATAAAAATACACTTGGATAGCAGTATGTGTGAAACGTTGTCCATGTCTCCATCGCCTAAACAATCGTGGAATGCAGGATCCAAGGCAACTATCACATGCTTGCTGACAAAGAAGCATGCGCTTGGATCCAAAAGATCTAATCATGTTGTCTAAAGAGGAAAAAAAGTGAAAAAAAAAGAGTATTATATTGGTTGAATAAATTTACTCTTGGTTCCCTTGTATATGCCAGTGAGTTTATGTAGAATTCAAACCAGTAGCTCAATCCAATAGGATGCATAGGTTCATCTTGGCAGTGTCCTTTAGACAGATATGGGAAACATCGATCACTTGTGAACATTCGCCAACATCTACATCTATATCCATCTTCTTAATCTTTTCATTGTGATTGTGGTTTGTTAGTTTCCGAGTATTGTGGCTTGTTCGACTATCTAATTAAATCTTTATTTACTAATATATGAATTGAATTTGTGCAAGGTACCTCCTCCTGTAGTCACTTTGGATTCGTTCATTGATTTGTCACAAATAGACGGAGTTGGAAATATAGGTTTTGTAGGCAGACCTCTTGTAAACCTTCACGAGACTAAAACTCGTCCACTAGGGACACCTATGGGTTTAAAGGCTTGTTATTTATGCTAAAAGTGACCATAGCCTCTACGAGACGGAGTTGTATGTATGTTTTAAAATTATTTTGTTTGATTTGCTCGAGGACTAGCAAAGTCTAAGTGTGGGGGAATTTGATAGGCGTCTAAAACACCGTAATATTTATCTATTGTTTATGCTTTTTCTATTAGTTATCTTGTAAATTATGTATCTTATGTTTTTTTTTTTAGTATTTAGGTACCTTGGAGTCATTTGGAACAAAAGAGGAAGAAACAGCGCGGAAGTCTCATCTCATGTGCAAAAGTGTTGGAGGCAGACTATTTCTCATTATTTGCTTTTATTTCTTCATCTCTTTCTGAAAAGTATGTCGGCTTTAGTGATGCAATTTCTGTCTGAAAAGCATGACAACTTTAGTGATGAAGAGACATTGCAGAAAAGAAGTGGACTTGAGAAGTAAAAGACGGGAATTGTTGGCGGAAGAATTTCAGAAGAGCAAAAGCATCATTCACAGGCGAGCGATGGCTGGAACTAGCTAAGGTTGCGCAGCAAAGGAGCGGAAGAATGAACTGTCAGTTTCGCATGACTTACAGTTAAGTTGATTAGAAATTTTAGCTGTCAGATATTCAGAACCGACATGCCATGTATGGACTAGGTGGCCTTTATCGGCTGTACGTGGAGTGGATATATCCACTTCATTTCCTACGCGACCTAAGAATGAGAGAAATCTTTCTCTCTTGTTTCTATTCCACCATCATTGTCTGAAGAAAGCATGGAGGCAGTTAAGAAATTCAGAGAGAAGAGAGAAAATAAATGGCTGCTCAACAAAAGTGGAGGAAAATAGGGGTTTTGTGATTATGAAGAAGGTCTGCTACTGTTGAAGTATCTGAGTTGCTTCTGATGAAGTTTAGATAAAGAAACCATGGGAGTCAAGGGAAGGAGAGATTCAAGAAGATGATGAAGAGAAATTCACAGTGAAGAATTGGGCTTCGATGCTAATCAACGAAATTTGGGTTTGTGATGTTTTTTTTTACAAATTGATTTCAAAATATGGTGATGTTGAGGAATTCTTTTGGTTCTGTTGCTGGTGCTTAAGAAATTTGTTTCTAGGGTTTGATTTAAGAACTAGGGTTATATATGATGATTGCTTTGAATGAAGGCAGTGTTAGAATGACCACATGCTGTGTGTGTTGATTTTCTAATGATTTGCATTGATCTGGTGAAGGCCAGAGACGGTGCTAGCGAATTGCATACGAACTGAGATTGGTGACAATGGAAATAATCTATAGGTGATGATATTGAGATTTGTAGGAACTGGGACTGGAGAAACTGGTGGCCTGATGCTATAGTTGACAGGGTTCAGTGCCTGAGAAAGTCAAGGAAATGGAGCTACAGATGTATAGGGTCGAGTCATGTGTTGGTGGTGCTACTATTACATGGAAGCTGTAGACTCAGGGAGGTGAATTGCAGGTGCCAGTGGTCTTTTGAGATGAATTGTTGTTGATAGCAGTAATGGATGGAGGATTCAGAGATGGTGCTGCAGGTAAAGAATGAAACTTAGATGTATGTTAGGTTGAAATTTGCAGGAAACTGAAGCTAGTGGAGCTGTTGCCATGACGGTGGTGATGTATGAATTGGTCTTGCCAAGAGATGCAGTTGCAGTGGGTTATGCTCATGGTGGTCTGGTGCTAATTGCAGTGGACTTGTGGAGGTGGTGATAAGATATCTGGAAGTTTGGCTATGAAGAAATACAATTGCAGCTGCAGCTTAGATGGAGTTGCAGCTATGAAGTGTAGGTGAAGTTCAAGGAATTGCTGCAATGGATTAGCAGCTGGCATTGAAGGTGGAACTGCGAGCTGCAGAATTGAAGCTGCAGCTGCAAAAGGAGCTACAGAGGATAAGCTGTAATTGGTGGCTTGTGTTGCAGGAATAGTTGTTATACTGTTGCAATTTCCATGACAGAACTGAGTTGTGAGTGTGATTAATGGAGTTGGTGTTATTTCTAAAGCATGGATTGAGATGACATGAGTGAATTGGAGTTGCAGAATGAGAAGACCAGAGAGAACATAAGCTGCAGCAGGGTATCTTGTTGAGTGCCTGAGATGGGATGGTCTGGGATTGAGTAGATGAGCATCTATGGAGATACACCTGGGTATCTAGTGATGTTGCAGTACATGGACGAATAAATGCTAATGCTCATGGAGTATATAGTGCATATATGCAGAATGGTGTCATTTGTGTGAATGATAGGCTGACACGATTGCAGGTATTGGAAGTTGTTCAAATGGTTGCAGCTGTAGGATGTGCATACTACAGGTTTGTGGAGGCTCATGTGTGTGTTATAAGGAGATGTCTGATTCTATCCAGTTAAGCCTGAGATTGGAGCAATGCAAGAGGTTAGAAGAACATTGCAATGCAGATTTGGTGTTGGTTTGACCTGAGCTGGTTGGTGGGAATAGAGCTGAGTTGCAGAATGAATATCCAATATGGCTGGAAGTGAATGCAAGATAGCCTAGGCCTGTGCAAGATGGCTTTGACCAGCGGCTGCTGACTTTCCCGATAACCTGATTTTTCTGGTGCCGAATTCCGGCCAACTTCCGGCAAGAACCCCAGTTTTCCGGCGACTATTTTTTGGGCAGAATTTCTACTTGGTTATTTTCACACATGGGTTTAATGGGCTTGGTGGACTCTTTGATGATGGAATTTGAAGACTAGACCTATTTTTGGAAAGCAAATGAATATAAAAGAAAGTTTTCCACTTCTTTTGGGATCACGTTTTTTTCTACTTGGAGCAGAGGAGAGAGCCGCAACTAGGGTTTTCTTTCGTATTTATTTTTCATCTTCTTTAATTCATTATGATTATGTTGATGAACTCCATTAATATGTGTATCTAAATCTTATATTATTGGTTATGGATGTAGCCTTATATCTATAACTTGTGCTTGATTAATGCACTAGTTTTCTCTCTTTGTTTTCGTTCATATCTCTATTATTTTTAATATCACATGATTGATGTATTGTGATAGGATTTAGATGTTTGGTTAGTTAAGTGGCCAATTAATTGAACTTGCATCTTGTCCACAGCTATTTTAGGGTTTTTCATCGAGCGATAACCCCAAATACAAGTAGCATGATATGATTATAGTTTGTAGTGATACACTCTTATAATCATATGTAGAGTTTGACCATTGTCCGAATTGTTGTGCGCAATGTATGACAATTGCATTGATTAGCCTATTTCCAAAACTTAATGCTCCTGGGAATTGAACTTGATTAGCGCAAGGCGTTAGGTTATTCTTTAGGTAGAATTCACAACGCAGCTCTAATGTGTGTGTTGATTAACTTGGGAAATTATTAGATTATCTTGCTCTCTTGATATTCTAGGCTATTGATAATAAAAGAGATTAAATCATAATTCTAATCATATATGCAAGCACATGTTTAAGATTGAAGATGAATTCCTTGACCAATATATTTCTCTTATTGATTACTTCCAACTATTTACTTTGCTTTTAATTTACTTTTATTTTGATAAAACAAAAATCCCCCTTGGTTATTTAAGAAACTAGAATTTGATAACAACAATCGCCTCTCTATGGATACGAACTCTTCCTTACTTTATACTTCATTTATATTTTATTGAGTAAGAAAGTGAATTATTTTTGACGCTTACGACAGCGATCATTAACAAAATTCTGGTGTCTATGTTATTTCTATTCCACATTATATTTTTTTATATAATTGAAATAATACAGGTTGTTCGTTGTTCAATCAATTAGAATATCCGACAATTTTGGTTGTTGATTTAAATTGATTGACACTTGGATATTGGTCTTTGGTACCATCCAAGTTATCTCTCTTTGATTAGACATATTTGCTTGAGTAAATCAAATTGAGAGATTGAGATAATAACTCCTTGAGAGATATTTTATATTGATTGAGTCTTGTTGATTCTCTAGAAAACAACTCGAGGTTGTCCATACAGATTGCTAATCGAAATATTGGGTAAGGTTGTTAGACCCCCGCTTTTTCAAAGTCTTTGCCTTATAATTTTGCAATTACGAAGATGTCTTTGCAAAGCATGTTAATAATATATAATCGCATGCGTATAGTTGAACAATTTGTTTCTTGTCTATGCGAAAACCTATTTCGTATTTGAATTGATACTTTTCAAGTGTTAGAGAATTCAGCCTTAGTTTAGACTGACAAGTTTCAGTTGGTGCAGGGAAGTGCTAAAACACTTCTAAAAGCAGCGCTCCATTGAGCGTCTAAAAAAGGAGAAATGCGGTATGAAGGTCTTTGCAGGAATGGCAAAAAGATTAGGAGCCACTTCGTTGATAATATTATCTTCATCGTTATTTTTATAAAGCATTACCTTATATAGTGGATATACCTCATTTGGGTGTACATTTCTAATGTACTCTGTTTAACTTAAACTTGTCTCAACTATTGATCAATAAGTTTGATGATTTCTTTGCCCTTTAGATTTACTGTACAATCAAAGCAGTTCGAACTTTTGCAAGTCTTACACAGTTCTTGTGATTTCATCATTTAACAACCTCAATACCCTAATTTTCCTAAGTTACTGACCTACTGTATATTAATGGCGAAGGGGAAATATTCCTTGGAGGAGAGGTGGAGGGATATCAAGTTGCATGGCCTAAAAAGTTTGCGATACAAGGAAGAAAGGCCAAAAAATTCATGAAGCGTTAAAGGTACATAAACTTCCTTTTGTCTACAATATATTTGATGATTAACTTGGATTAGAATATCACCAGATATGTGATGAGGTTGAGGGTTCTTAGAAAAACTAGTTCAAGAAATGAACCATGTCCATGATGCATCAGTCTAATCTTAAGACTTCGTTAAATATGTTACGAAGTAGGGAAGTGTGTTCTGGCTTTTGCAGTTTTGCACAGTGTTACTATGGCTATCAAACTTAAGATGAGGGTATATCAATTCCTGCACAAAATGACACACTAATGCAGCATGTTGAAAAAACCTGAGAAGAAAGAAATAGGAGTAAAATAAAATGGAAGAATAAGAAAATTTTAAATGAGTGTAGAAGTAGATAGAAACAGAGGACAAACCAGAGTAAATTCAGGGTTGAAAAAAGAAGAACATGAGAGGGGAGTAAAATAAGGTGTGATATATTGAGAATTCTACTGCATACTTCGATAAATGTGTATTATGTAACCTTCTTTTGATGTGGCCTCTAACTGCAGGAACTTGGGACTGGCATGAACCTATACGATTTGGTGTTTGGCAAATCTAATTTGAACGCTGCAGTATGCGATTTTAACTTTGGTTGATGAATGAGATTTCCACTTTTGGAATGGAATTTGCAACTTGAAATTGCATTTATAGTTTACAGTAGAACTGTTATTCATGTAATGATCTTTAAATCAATAGACTCGGCTTACTTTGTACAGATTGTTCAGTATATACTTTGATCTGATGTTGTAAGACTCTACAGAGATGTGTAATTTGGTTTGTAATGAATTTGATTCAGACATGGAATGAATTTAATTCAGACATTGTCTCTTTTGTATATCAGTTTTTGGATTTGATTTACAGGTGCAGAAATGGTATGGGATCACACTTTGGGTTACTGTTTGTGGGGTAAATTTGGGTTCAAAACTTAAGAGGAATGATCACAACTTTTAAAACCTTGTCTTTTAAAAACCTTGTTTTTAGATCTCAACTTTTCAAAACCTTATGTTCTTTGCATAGGTTTGGATCACACTTTTCATTATAGGAGAGTTGTTATCTATAATTCACCCTTTAGATTATACTAGCAAAGATCTCAAATTGCCAGTATTTAGATCACACTTTTTAAGAATGATCCATGTATGTTTTTGTTGTAGTGATCCCAACAACAGAGTGAGAACGAGTATATATATCTTGCAGTACCACAAGAATTGAATATATTTTGTATTTGTTCTTGTTTAATGACATTTTGGTTCATTCGATTATGCAGAAAAAAAACAGAATTTTCTTGAAGAAACTACTAGAGGGTGGTGTCGGACATCATTCATGCCTCTAAGTGAAATCCATGATCCGAGTAAAGGCTATATTGAGGATGATACTTGTGTTATCTCAATTGAGGTTAATTTTTGGATAATGAAAGAGGACTTAACATATTATGGATTTAAAGAAAGCAAATATCCACACAATGTCACAGAGGCGAAGCATAGTAATGATCCACACAGCGTTCCGGAGGAGAAGCGTAGCAAAACCAGAGACAAAAGTCAGTAGAGGATGATTTGGAAAAGGTATAAGCGACAGAGGCGTGCAAGCAAGACTTTCATTAGCACACTTGCATTATTGGGAGAATGGTGCTCAACAATGATTATGGACTTTTGCTACCAAACACAATCATTGTGCGACAAGGCTTGATGACATGTGTCAGGCCCATGGCCTTGATGGTTTCTAATTGGTTACACGGAAGTTGTTTTGCTTTATGCTTTATTAAAGGATATGAAGGGAATGTTTGGCTTTAAAGAGCGGTTAGGCAAGTTGGCATAGTTGGCCAGCTTCCTTGTAAAGTAAATCTGTAACTGCCTGATAGTTAATTATATATAGATTTTGTAGGGCTATAAAAGCCTGATCTTGTGAAGGGATTTGGTAATCCGAAATAAGAAGATTTGTGTAACCCTAAATGTGCAATAAATAAAAGGTTACGACCTAGTTTAAAGCTATGTTTTGTTGGTGCATTTGTCCCTTTATTTTGTCTTAGTGTTTATGCATCAAGCGGAGTGTGTGTATTGATTTGTTGGTTTGAAAATATTTTGAATGGAAATTTTGTTTAGTATGGGATGAATAAAGTTTTAGCCAATAAATGAAGAAATTGGCTAAGTGCAATTTGGATGAACTGTGTTGTGGGGAATAGTATCATTATCACGGTTGGATGTTGCATTTGGGTGTTGCGAACCTGAGACAATTCGGGTACCGGAGCCCTGGTTAAGGGTCTCTCTATTCACGTTGGATTATATAAGGCTGAGTGAAGTTGTTGTTGTTCTTGAGTTTTCCTGTGAATTTTATTTGAAGTGAAAGATCCACACAGAGAATACAAGGTATAGAAAGAATGGGGAGAAGATCAAGCCAAAGGTTAGCATTAAAGGTATGTGAACCATATATCAAAGAATCTACAAGCAATAATCAGACACGAAGGATGTCCTCAGAACAACTTGATGAGGTCAAAACGAGTTGTTCTACATATTTGAACTACACTAAGGGTACCGGAGACGCTGTAACTGCCGATGAGAAACAACACTATGATGGGAAGGCTCATGATGTTGGTATGGACCAACATCGCAACATCAGTCGTTTCCTAGGGAGCAAAGCACACACCAAGAAGAAGATGTCATCTGGACTGATGTAAATTGATGTGAAGATCAATGGAGAGTGGGTATTAGAAATGGCTGATACCGGTGCTACCAAGTCCTTTATTCATCCATACGTCGGCATGGCATTGAACTTAACAGTTAGTAGCGCGGCTAGCACCATCAAAGATGTTAACGCAGAACCACAAACCAGTCGAGGGAAAGTTAGCAATGCAGATGTACAAGTTGGACAATGGAAATGAAAACTAGATTTTCTAGTAATGGTCATGGATGATTATGACATGATTTTGGGAATAGATTTCTTTTGCGCGGTTATGGCATCGTTATTTCCTCATAGCGATAGGATATTGATTCGTCACCCTCAATACCCATGCTTTGTCTCAAGGGTTAGACAAAGTGATGAACCAGATATAACCCCTAAGCCATGTTTGTCTGCAATTCAGGTGAAAGAAGGTATACACCAAGGCTTGGATGCTTTCCTATGTGTGTTGGTTGAGATCAAACTAGGAAAGGTAGTAGAAGTTGATGATGGAATAGCTGAGGTCTTAGAAGATTTTGCAGAAACGATGCCTGTAGTACTAAGTCTCTACCACCACGACATAGGATCGGTCATATGATTGAGTTGGTCCCAGGGTTTTTATGCATTTGTGGTTTTCTCGTTAACAAAATATATGGTGTTTGTGTTATTATTTTTTCGCTATATAATTGAAATATCACAGGTTGTGCGTAAGTTCAATCAATTGTGAATCCAACCTTTGGTTGTTGATTAGATTGATTGACACTTGGATATTGATTTTTGATACCATCCAAGTTATTTCTTATATTCAATCGGGCTCGCAAATTCCTAATTTTTCGATTGCATATTGAATTGAGAAATAGAGATATAACTCTTGGATATACTTTTCTTAAGATTGAGTCTGGATGTCTAGTTGATTCTGTTGAAAGTATATTGCAGTTAGTCCATACATATTGCTAAGCTAAATATTGGGTGTGGTTGTTAGACCTCCATTTTTTAACAAATAATTAAACTATTTCTATGGAAGTGCCTTCAAAATGCTTTATCTACTAACTCTAAACTGTGTGAAAAGGTGAAAGATGTTCAACCTCATTGTACCATGTGTGGAATTGAAATCGAAACTACTGAAAATCTTTTATTACACTGCACTTATGCTAAAGAAGTATGGAATTCAGCTCCTAATCCCATCTCTCTTAACATAGATTGTTCAAGTACATTTTTAGAACTTTGTAAAGATTGGATCAATAACCTTAGAAAAGAGATTTCTGTAGAACTAATGCTTACTAAGATGTGGTTCATTTGGAAGGAAAGATATAAGGGTTTTTGAAAACAAATCAACACTAACTAAGACCTTGGCTATAGAAATACAAGGATATGTTGCTTTCTGGTCAAAAACAAGTAGTACACGGGACAAAACTAAAAAACAACATAAGAAAACTCTAACTCCGGTTTAGTAGGCACCTCTAAAGGACACTCTCAAAATTAATGTTGATGCTTCTTGGATTTCTAACATTTAACCTTCAAGTTACGCTATAATTCTAAGAGATGATACATGCAACTCAGGAGGAGGAAAATCAGGGCCCAGACCCACAAGAAGCGGAGGCCTTAGGAGTGTTACAAGAATCTATTTGGGCGCAGGATAATGGTCTTGAAAACTTTAGCATTGAATGAGACTGTGAAATCCTCTTTAATTACATTCAAGGAAATAAATCTGACATCTCTTGGCGTTCCAAAGCCTTCTTCGATGAAGCTGACAAATTATTTCACTTATGCAATAATTTTTTGGGTTTTTATTTCGTTCCAAGACTAAGAAATATGGTGGCGGATACTTAAGCAAAATTTGCTAGGTCTTTAAATTAACCTGTTTTATGGGAAAACATCCCTCCTACTTGTATTCCACATCAACTATCAGTAGATAAATCTAATATCAAAAAATCCTCATGTGGATCGATATTAGATGGCTCTACTTCTTTTGTAACACAAGCTCCCCCGGGGTCTTAGTTTGCTTAATTAAATGCCTTATTTACAAAAAAAAAATGGTTGATAAAGTGTTTGAAATCACAAATTATTTCTGAATTCTAAGATGCTTCTCTATTTTTTTATTTTTCATCAATCGGGATGGAAAGTGGAATGTCTCAACTGAATTTCTTGAAATATTACTTGCCGCCAGCAACTGTTGCCGCTGATGTTTAGCTTCCTCCCTCATCTCATGGCTTTTTCAAACAATTTTTTGTCTAGAAAATTTTTATATTCGGATACAATACCAAGAAATTCTCACCAGCGATGGCTCCGCTAGATTGCTAAGTTTTTATTATGCTTTTGTAATTGAATGTACTACTAAAGTTTTAGACCAAACTCACATGTATATTATACATATAATTGGATAACAATAAATAGTCCATAACTTTCTTACAAATCGAAGAACGAGAACAACCTCTTCTTTTCTCTAACGTCTTAAATGGTTCCCTTTCCTATCTAATGTAGATACCCCAAGGTTTGACAACACAAATTTCATTAAGTCGTTTGAACCATCAATGCCTCAAACGTACGTAACTGTAATTACTCATCCATGTACTATAAGAATTTAACATTCATATTATATGCATAATGGTTTGATCTTGAACGATGTGATAATCACAATACACATAGATGTGTTAAAATTATTACCTGATGAAGCCATTGATTGAATCCCATAAATCTTTCAAGGCTGCAATTACCTCTGTAAAATAGAACAGAGTGGAAAACTTGGTTTCTCCTTCTTCACCTCTTTTTTTTTTTTTGTAATGAAAATAAAATTTCATCTCTCTATACTGATGGTTATAGAGTTACTTTTATAGGTAGAAGGAGGACCAAGGTTCCTAGGCTTTAGAGTTAGCTATCAATCTCGACCGTCCATCAAAGAAGAGATATTTGGAAATAATCCCGGAAATGGTAACCGACATAATTTAGCAATAATCTAGATTACCAAGATTATTACATGGGCCCAAGGGAATATTTTATTTTATTCATATAAAATATTCTTGCATTCTCCCACTGGTCCATGTGATAATTGATTTAATGGTTAATCATAGTAAACATAAGTGCGCATAATTGCTAAACGAAATTTAATGGTTAAACATAATACCTTGATCAAGCAAACTACTCATGCGAGTCATGGAGGTCGCACGTTGTCCTGTTATCAACATGTTTCCTTCCATGTACCACAACACAAATAACTTACTTAAATAGGCCTTAAATTGGGATATCAAAATGGTCCACTAATGTCTTTAAAAGAAATATTATTTCTGTTACATTTATCCATTCACATAAGTGTATACAAAAGTGGATACAGAAATAAGTTCAGAATAACAACAATAATAAGATCTCAATAAGTGTTCAAACATAAGCAAAAGTCTAAGTGAAACTAATTGTTTGTTACTCCCTCAAGACCCATGTTTCCAACATGTTCCAAAAAAGTCTTAGGAGGTAACGCCTTTGTAAATGCATCTGCAATCATAAGTTTTGTGCCTATGTGTTCAATGAACAACTTTTTCATCTGAACAGCTTGTTTCACGCATAGGTACTTTAGCTCCATGTGTCTTGAACCCTTAGTATATCTAGCGTGCTTTGAAAAAAATACTGCTTCGGCATTTTCACAGTAAAGTTTCACAAGTGTGGAGGAAAAATTTAAGTCTCCAAACATTGAAATGAAATTCCGCAGCCATAAACAGTGATTTGTAGCCTCATAACATGCTACAAATTCAGCTTACATTGTTGAGCCGGTGAGAATAGACTCTTTTGCACTTTTCCATGATATTGCTCCTCCAGCTAATAGGAAAAGATATCCAAAAGTGCTCTTTCGAGTATCATTACATCCAATGAAATTGGAATTTGTATGGTCAACCAAATCAAATTGATCTGATTTCGTAAATGTGAGGCGATGATCCTTCATTCCTTGCAGGTACCCTAAAACTTTCTTTGAAGCTTTCCAGTGTTCCATTCCAGGATTCACAAGGTATCTTCCGAGCATACCAACTATATAGATGATATCTTGTCGTGTGCAAACTTGAGCATACATTAAACTTCCCACCACAGAAGGATAAGGTATTTTATCCATTTGTTTACGTTCCAGTACATTCTTAGGACATAAATTGAGTCCAAACTTGTCTCCTTTAGAAACCGGAACTATACTTGGCTTACATGCACTCATCTCAAACCTCTCTAAAATTCTTTCGATATGTGCTTTTTGTGAGATCGATAATGTTCCAAGTGATCTATCACGGAATATTTCTATCCCAATCACATAAGATGCCTCACCCATATATTTCATTTCAAAATTCTTCGAGAGATATTCCTTTGTTACATGTATAAGGCCAAGATCACTACTAGCAAGTAGTATGTCATCTACATACAATACCAAAAATATGAACTTCCACCCACTTATCTTGAGGTATATACATGGATCTACAACATTTTCTTCAAAACCAAATTTTAGAATGGTTTCGTTGAATTTTAGATACCATTGCCTAGAGGCTTGCTTAAGTCCATAAATTGATTTCTTAAGTTTGCAGACCATGTGTTCATGTCCTTCTAGGACAAAACCTTCAGGTTGACACATGTAAATATCTTCCTCAAGCTCACCATTAAGAAAAGTTGTTTTCACATCCATTTGATGTAACTCAAGGTCATATTGAGCTATTAATGCCAGAATAATTCTGAGAGAGTCTTTCTTTGACACGGGAGAAAAAGTCTCTTTGTAATCAATGCCATCTTTCTGAGTGAAACATGTGGCTACAAGTCTAGATTTATAACATTGAATATTGCCATTAGCATAGCGTTTGGTCTTAAAGACCTATTTACACCCGATTGCTTTGTGTCCTTCAGGCAATTAAACGTATTCCCAGACTCCATTATCATCCATCGATTTTTTATCTACTTTCATAGCACTAATCCATTTATCAGAATTACTACACCTGATAGCTTGTGAATAAGAAACTGGATCTTTCATAGTCCCTAAATCAAAATCTGATTCTTGTTGATAAACCACATAATCATCAGAAATAGCCCTTTTCCGTTCTCTAGTAGATCTTCTTAAGGCCATTTCTTGTGATTGTTCTACAATTTCTTCATTGGCAATAGTCTCATCATGAAGCTCCTGTGCCGTTATTTGTGTTTCTCCATCATCATTCGGTTCTACAACCAGAGGAGTCACAATATCTGTAGAAATCTGAGGTAAAGGGATTATTACTCTGATTTCTTGAACAGATTTTTCTTGCACTGGTGTACTCACACTAACTTCGCCATCCTTAATGAATTTTTCATTTCCAGTTTCAATAATTCTCATACTATGGTTAGGACAATAAATAATATACCCCTTGGATTTTTCAGGAAAACCAATAAAGTAACCACTAACAGTTTTCATATCCAATTTCTTTCCTTTGGGATTATAAACTTTCGCTTCTGCTGAACAACCCCAAATTTCCAGGTGTTTTAAACTAGGTTTCCAGCCCTTCCACAGTTCAAAAGGAGTCTTTGTAACTGCTTTGCTTGGAACTCTATTTAAAATGTACACAACATAACGAAGAGCATACATCCACAAACTTAAGGGTAAACTCGCATGACTAATCATGCTTCTAACCATTTCCATTAGAGTATGATTTCGCCTTTCCGCTACACCATTCTGCCAAGGTGAACCCGGCGTTGTGTATTGAGAAACAATTCCAAGTTTTTGAAGAAGTAAAGCGAAAGGTCCAGGATGTTGTCTTGTCTCTTCATACCTTCCATAATACTCTCCACCCCTATCAGACCTAATGATTTTCACCTTCTTTCATAATTGCCTCTCAACTTTGGTAATGAATTGCTCCACAGCATTCACAGCTTGAGATTTATCATGAAATAAGTAAAGATAACAATAACGTGAAAAATCATCAATAAAGGTGATAAAATATTTTTCTCCTCCAAAAGTTGGAACGTCGAAGGGTCCACAAATATCTGTATGTATTATTTGTAGGAGTTCAGAACTTCTTGAGTCACCTTTCTTTGTGTGTTTTGTCATCTTTCCTTTAATACAATCCACACAACTATTGTAATCAGTAAAATCAAGGTTCTGTAGAATCCCATCTTTTACCAATCTTTGAAGCTTTTCACGAGATATGTGTCCCAGCTTCTTATGCCACAAGAATGAGGAATTACCCTCAGCATGTCCAGTTCTATCATTATGATGCATGGTTAAATAGGTTCCAGGTATTGATAATGATGATAAATTTAACTTGTAAAGACCATCAAAAAGATAACCAGAACCAATAACTTTAAAATATTTAAACAAACTTAAACATCCATTGGCAATTTGAATTTGAAAACCTTGTCTATCTAGTTGAGAAACTGAAATTAAATTGCGAGAAATAGTTGGAGCATAAAGAGTGTTTTCTAAATCAAGAAAGTATCCATGATCTAGAACCAAACGGTAGGTGCCTACAGCATTAACTGGGGCTTTATTGCCATTGCCCATAAAAAGGAAGTTTTCATTCTGGTTTGTGAGTTGGATTGAAAGGTATCCTCTGATCGAATTAGAAACATGAACATTAGCACCAGAATCAAACCACCATGATAAAGAAGATTCTTTAACAATCAAATTTGTTTCAAAATAGCTTACGAATCCCAAAGGATTACCTTTGTTTTCGAACCATTTTTGACGCTTAATGCAATCTTTCTGAATATGACCAGGTTTCTTACAGAAACGACACTTATTGTCATCTTTCTTTACCTTCTTCTTTTCAGGTTGAACATAATTGTTCTGTGGTGCTCTCTTATTTCCCTTTGTAGGATTACGCTTATTGTTCACTCCTCGGTTGACATAATGTGCTTGATTAAGACCTTGCTGGTTTAGCCTAGCTTCCTCTTGAACCAACATGTTTCCCAGTTCATTTGCAGTCCACTTTTCCTTAATAGTGTTGTAATGCACTTGAAAGGGGGCATATTGTGGTGGTAGCGAGTTGAGAATTAATTGGACAAGAAAGTTCTCATCCACAATTAATTTCATCTCACTGAGCTTAGAAGCAATGCTACGCATTTATATCACGTGCTGGTGCATTGACCTTACACCGGTATACTTCACGGTGGTAAGATCAACCATCAATTTCCCAGCTAGAGACTTATCTGCAGTCTTAAAGCCTTCATTTATAATTTCCAAAAAGTTCTTAGCACTTTTAGGTTTTTTAGGAAGTGATTCTTTGATGTTTGCATCAATGTGCATTCGCATCAGCTGTATGCTCAGCCTATCACTTCTCTCCCACTTTTTCAAGAGATCCTTATCTTTAGTGGAACTCTTATCATTTATAATTGGCTTTTCAATTTGAAGAGCAAGATCAATATCCTGCACACCCAAAGTGAACTCAACATTATCTTTCCATTCTGAGAAGTTGGTGCCATTGTAGAATGGGATAGAAGAAGTATACAAATGCAAAGTCTTAGAACTAGAAGCTGTAAAACATGACAAAGATACACAAAGTCATACTCACACACGTATATATTAAGAAACTCCTGTGGGTAGAATCTTAATAAAACAACAATCATCTCATAAAGTCATAAAAACATTTACACATATATAAGTAAACAAAGACACACATCCGTGGACATTTTGCCTTTCATGGTTACATATATAATCATAATATTTATTCAAACATGTGAATTAGAGTTACCTGTGGGTAACTTTTCATTCTAATATGTATGATTAAATGGTTAATTTCTTTATGTTTATATATACAAACACTTGAATAAACATCTCCTGTGGGTGATAGTTATTCTTATGTGATTGCACAAAATGATGTAGACTTACAATGACATGTTAATATAACATAATACTTTAGTATCACTGTGATGATAGCTAAAGAGCATACAATTCAAACATTTTAATAACCTATACATATTCAAGTTAGGCTATATTTGAAATAAAAAAAAATTGTCCAGGAAAAATACATCATGTAAAAGTCAACAGCGGAAGTCAAACAGTCAATCAAAGTCAGTTATGCCGAAGTTAAACAGGAAAATGACTATTTTGTAATACATGAGTTTGACCCATACAGACGGTGACTTTGGTATCCAATTCTTGATTCACATTTTGTTGGCTTTAATAAAAAAAATAATTAAATATTATATTACGCCACTTATGGCTCAAACCCATTATGAGTCATATCATCAGGTTGGTCAAACAAAACAGTCCCACCACTTAACATTTTACTTTCGGTGTAGTGGGAAATTCAAATAATGGTACTTATCTTATGTGTATAAACACAAAATAGAGCCGTTTCTCACCCGTGACTATGAAATAATTGAGAAAACATTACGCATGCTTTTGCTTTCGTTTTAATCCCAACAAGTAAACAACTTTTATAATAAACAAATTTTTCTTTTGCTTTAACTTTAAAATAAAATAAAATATTGGTTTATGGAAAATCACGCATGCGTTGGCATCATACTTTGTTTTTGTACCATTATTTAAACAAGTAGTTTTTATAATAAACAATTAGTTTGCTTTTATAAACTTAACCAAATTACTTTATTATTGCCAAAGGTATTTTACCCTTTGGATTACTTTATTGTTGCCCGACATGTCACTTTAAAGAAGCTTAAAGACCACTTTAGATTACTTTATTTTCAAATAAAGATTACTTAAGTGTGCGATGAAAAGAGTGCGATGAAAATAAGCAGTAATTAATACTAATATTCTCTTTCATCAAGTGTGTGATGAAAAGAGATCATTTTCAATATATTCTTTATCACAGGCATGCGGTACTTTAATAAAAGTTTGCTTTAATATATAAGAATTTGCCAAGTGTGCGGTGAATTCATAAGATAAGTCCGATTCTTATATCAATAATATGAGTTTTATGTTCACACTTTCCTTGGTCTCATAAACAAAACATGACCAAGTGTTAATACATCATCAACTTGCGCTCTAGTTTTGATCAGAACAACACAAAATTGATCATCAAGATTCATAGACTTATGAAAAATTTCACAAAGAACTCTCTTATTAATTCATAACATAATTAAGTGACTGTTAATAACGGTTTTCATGGAGGTTAATTATCACCGAAAATCATAGTATCTTATCCAATAAGATGGATTCATATCACACAATTTATGCATACAACATCATAGAAAATCATATAGTTTTAAACCATGCTCTCATGCCAAATATAAGAATTTAACATTCATATTATATGCATAATGGTTGGATCTTGAACGACATGATAATCAATACACATAGATGTGTTAAACTTATTACCTGATGAAGCCATTGATTGAATCCCAGAAATCTTTCAAGGCTGCAATTACCTCTGTAAAATAGAACAAAGTGGAAAACTTGGTTTCTCCTTCTTCACCTCTCTCTTTTTTTTTTTTTTTTTTTGTAATGAAAATAAAATTTCATCTCTCTATACTGATGGTTATAGGGTTACTTTTATAGGTAGAAGGAGGACCAAGGTTCCTAGGCTTTAGAGTTAGCAATCAATCTCGACCGTCCATCAAAGAAGAGATATTAGGAAATAATCCCGGAAATGGTAACCGACATAATTTAGCAATAATCTAGATTACCAAGATTATTACATGGGCCCAAGGGAATATTTTATTTTATTCATATAAAATATTCTTACATGTACACTGTAAACCGAATGACCAAGAACACATCATGTAATTAGTTCCAAGCATATGAATTTTCACGTCTTCATATCATGCGTTTTATCTACCCAAATCGGGTGACTTCACAACGATCTAGCATGCTCTTAGGAAATTGGAGATATCATCTGAAATTTTCGAAACCAGAGAAAATACAAAAGAATTGTCCAATGTTATTCTTCGATAAAGACGAGCTTTTTACGTTTTTGTTATTCGGAAAAGTGATCTCATTCTATAGGACATTTGAGCAAACAAAACATCTTAGTATCAACCGCTCCAGAAATCAACCCTTTAGATTGGTTCTGGGCACTCAATCGCTACACAAATGATCTAATGGTTCTATTTGCTTTGATTGCAAGGCCTAACCCCCCTCATTTTCACCTCACAATCAACTGTTTATTGTGTTCATTTCATAATTCTCTTGATTTGATACCATCTTTTACACCACCATAAATGACACCAAAATTGTATGCTCGTCATTTACTCAGTGTTATGAATTTTTAGTTTCTCATGGTGGTGAAAAGTGAAAAGTGATTTTTAATTATTTTTTTCCATTTCCCGCCCAAAATGTTTTTGGAATTCAAAATTCAAATCAAGCCGTATTTTGTCAGAGACTCAGTTGTACTCTTGCCACGCGTTTCTTTGTAAATACGTACCTCCATCTTTATTAGCTGTCCTGGTTCCTAGAAAAGACTGTACAGTCCTTTACTCTTTCTTCCCAGAATCCAAGAAAATATGTAGTATTATACAGAAGAAGTGAAATTGGAAGGAAACTCCAAGAGCTTGTTTCACAGTTACTTACTCAAATGGCCTCAACTGAAATTGAAGAGATTTGTTCCTTTTCAATTTCATCTTCGAAATTCAATTGGAATATCAAAAACTTTTCAGAATTTACAACAATGTATACATACAGTGATGTTTTCACTGTTGGTAGTTTTAAATGGTAAATTAATCTTTAATTATTTTACGAATTACTTCTTCTGCTGCTGCTTTTGATTAATTTAACCAATCCAAGTTTTCTCTTGATAATTTTCAGGAGAGCATGCATTTATCCAAAGGGAATGGGGAAAGTGTACGACCACTTGTCGCTCTACCTAGTCCCTGTTGATCTGACCAAATCGGTGAACACGGAGTATAGTTTTGCGATTACTAGTCAGACGGATGGCAACAACAGAGTGAGAAAGGGTATACATATATATATCTTGCAGTACTACGAGAATTGAATGTATTTGTATTTGTTCCTGTTTAATTACCTTTTGGTTCATTTGATTCTGCAGAACAAAAACAGAATTTTCTTGAAGAAACTACTAGAGGGTGGGGTTGGACATCATTCATGCCTCTAAGTGAACTCCATGATCCGAGTAAAGGCTACATTGTGGATGATACTTGTGTTATCTCAATTGAGGTTACCTGTTGGATGATGAAAGAGGACTTGACAGATGATGGAGTGAAAGAGAGCAGAGATCCACCCAATGTCACAGAGGCGAAGCATAGCAATGATCCACACAAGGTTCCAGAGGCCAAGCGTAGCAAAACCATAGACAAAAGTCAGTAGAGGAAGATTTGGAAAAGGTATAAGCGACAGAAAGTGAATACTTCTATGGAAATGGATCTGGAAAGAGGCGAATATTTAGTGATCGAAGAAATGTTTCAGAAAGTAATTCTATACAAATGCTAGTTCTTAAACTACAAACTGAAAAAGCTCTTGATGTTTAGTTTTCCTAATCAATTCCATGATCTTAAACTGCTTATCGTAAATTTCTGGCAAACAATGCACACAAAACTTAAAAGTTTGGGTATCAAATGAGAATCGATTTGGATCTATTTACATTACTGGTATTGTTCTGAACCATCTATTCCTGGATGCAATACTGTTTTTCTGTCTCAGTCATGATAAGCTGGTGTGGAGGTTGCAGGATCAGTGTCCTAGACTTCAAAAAAGAAAACATTATGTGAAGGAGGATCAGATTATAAAAAGGTAATTGTAGCCTCGTAAATAAAGTTGCAAAGACAGGCAGCTATGAGAAAAGAGTTCAAAGGCTTTTTCATGAATCATAAAACTTAATAAAGAATTAAGGTTGTCTGAAATTTGAAAAGGAGTTCAGTAAAGCTAGTAGTTTCAAAATGGAAAGTGCAGGACAAAGCAAACGAAACTAGAAACAATGCAGGAGTTCTGCTAAATAAACAAAGCAATTTCCCAATGGACAACCTAGAGCTCTTGTGGGACTTGATTTTGAAGAAATCAGGGCTACAATTCTTAAAAAAAAAAAAAAAAAAAAAAAAAAGAGACTAGCTGTACAAGAGGAGTTACTAAATTGTCACATACGAACACTTCAAACTAGAATGTACAAGTGAGTTCAGCCTGTGCAACAACCAAATACTTCTCAACCAAGCATACAAGATCAAAATATGATGAACATAGACAAATATGTGTTAAGGAGCGAAAAGAAAAATTGAGTTTTACTTTTACCTCGCGCAAATGAACTATTTAGACCCAGAAATCCAAGCCCTGATAAATGACCAGTAAGCGTCTGACACCTAGGTAGATGCTTTGAAACAGAAAACACTTGGCTCTATTCAATGGCCTTACTCGTCGAAAATCAAAACCATATAAAGCTGCTCCATGGATTTGTGGTTCTTCCCATTTCTGCCAATCAGGAATCCATTTCAATAATATACTTTCTGTTGCAAAACTCAACTTCTACCAATTTTAGTGGACTGCATAATTCAATATGCAAACCATCAAACTTCTGACACAGTCTACCAAAAATTAAATAATAAAGAGGATACTTACGCTATTTCTAAGTATACGGACTTGCGGACATGTGAGAACATTATGCATGGCAGACAAGATTTATGTTCAAAGAGTGCAAACCATGATCAAAAGATGCACAGATAGGGATATACTGAGACATTGTATGCTTGGCACCATCCAAGGTATTCCTGAGTAGCATTGCAACAGTCATTGGACCCACACCTCCAGGAACTGTCTACTTGGGTCATCCACAGCATTTGTTCCAACATCAATAACAGCAGCACCAGGTTTAATTCAATCACCCTTAATCTGAGAAATAATCAATGTACTAGCAAGTCAAAGAATTTGAAAGAACAGGCGGACTGAAACACTACAGTGACTACATTCAAGTTTTGCAAGTCATGACTGATGGTTTGTATTTTCTTTATGCTGTGATGTTGAGAAATCAAGCGGAATGCTATCTACTTTAACTATGAAAAGGTATGTTAACAACACGCACAATACATATTTCTACTATATAAGATGAAGAACAATAGCTCTTTTACGGTTACAACGTCAGTTGTAGCAACAATATTTTAGAGTTTCTAACCATTTCTAGCAAGACAGCTTTCTTTTATTGCATGACACTATCGTTTTTCTCAAATAAAATGTTAAAATAACAATTACGAAATAAAATAACAGTAACAGCCTACCCTCATTGTACAGTGGTAACAACCTCCTTCGCTCCTTGCTTCTAAGGGGTGCCCCAGCAATAAGGCTTAAATTTTAAGGCTAACAAGGATATTTTGGCTTATTTAATGTAATTGACAGACTACAGACCAGCAATTACGGATGTAAAACCCTCAGGGGTATTTTACAATTTTGGGTTCTAGTTTTCGGTTCATATATAACATAACATGATGTTATTAACATCAAGTCAATTGAACCTCCTCCAGACCTTCACAGGTTGGGTTAACGTTTTCGCGCGTCAATCAAAGTACTAGCTAAGTTTTATGCTTCAAACATACCTCTCAAGGGTAAACCCCTCTAACTTAGCAAAAATCAATTAAGCATAAAATGAATCTCGTCATACCATATTTGCTTGCCCGGCTGCAGCAATCACAATGTCTGCTTACGGATGATGCTTTCAGAATCAGCAGCACCGGCACGAAAAAGAACGATAGTAACAGTAGCATCAGCTTTCAGAAGAAGCAATGACACAGGTAAACCACCTATGTTACTTTTGCCAATAACAACTTCCCCCTTTCCCTTCACACTTATACCACTCCAACTTAAAAGTTCAAGGCATCCCTGTACAAAAATACAATTGTTTATCAAAACAAAACACAAGTCGAAAACCAAAAAAGTTTTTTGTACACCCGCAGACTGAAAGAATTTTGTTGACATAACTTTTATAGTATGTCAAACAACTGGTTGATCCAAAAACAAACAGCAAAGGAAAAAAACTAAAAAAGAAATTACTTTCGGCGTGCAAGGCTGAAACAGGGGTTCTCTGCCTTTCATTGCTAGTTTGCCAATGTTTAAAGGATGAAATCCATCTACGTCTTTCTCGATACTGGCTTCATTCGACACGTTTTCTTCACCTATATGGCTAGGCAAGAGAAGTTGTAGTAGTATTCCTATCAAAAGAATAAATTACATTTTCTTATCAAAAACATCCGTATAACTGAATCAAGAATACGTGATAGCCGTGCCATCCAAACAAAAAACAAGTAAACCTTTTTTGGATTTTATGATGTACACATTAGTAATGCATCTAAATTGGGTTAACAGCATAGAGCATGTCATTTGTAACTAACCATGGACATCAAGATTGGCGTTTAACTCGTGAACTTTAGCGATGACTTCAGCTTCGGAACTTTGTTCTGGAAGATCAACATTGAATGACTTAATCCCAATTTCAGCACAAGCCTTTTCTTTTCATATTTACATAGGTTTGAGAATCCTTCCAACTAGCTAAAATAACCACAGCAAGTCCAGGAACATGGGTTAAAAATTCAAAAGAAATCATCAAATTGACTTGAAATAGTAAGTACTTTCGGAACTGAAATTGACTTTAACAATAAGTTTGGGTTAATTACAGAAAGTCAAAATTATAGATCAAATTATAAAGTCAAAATTAGAGAGAGCCAGAGAGGGAGATGAATTATACCTTGCCATATTTCTCTGAAAGAAGTTTAACCTCAGTAGTGATTTCAGAATGTATGCTTTTGTATTCTCTAGTTACTTCAGACAGGATCTCCATTAATGAGTTATGCTGAATACAATGAGAAAATGATCAGAATCTCTAAATCTCTGCTGATGGTTACGAGGGATACGAAGGTAGTAGATGAATGTTTTTTTTTCTGATAAAACCCGGATAAGCTCAACCGCGGACCGGCTTATAACCCTTACTAGAAGACCGCTTGAACGGTGGGGGATCGAGCGACAAAGAGATGGCCTGATAAAAGTACCACACCCCTGCAAATCCACCACACTTCTAGTGGTTACTTTTAATCAAAAACAAATTATTCAATCACTGCAATATGATAAAGATAATATGTAAGGGGGAACTGATATAAATGATTCTTCATTTACTAAGTGGTTTTGAACGCAAACCAACAGTGCATAGTAACTAAGTGGTTTAAATGATTCTTCATTCTATTGCGATAAATCGGAATATCATGGACAAATCACCCATAGCTTAATTTCTTAATGAATTGAAGTGACCTTGAAATTCAACAGTTCCCAGATTAACAACTTCCGAAATAATGCAAGAGCAAAAACTTGCCAATGGAAGATCGTAGTGCCAATATCATATAACAGGTTCAAATCAGTCAATGAACTAGTCCAAGTTTCAATTTGATTACTTGAAATTAAAGTAATTCACACCACCAAATTTCAATACCAGCATAATATTACACTTCCAAATAAGGACAATCCTAGCTTCCAAAGTGCGATAAAATTCAATTAAAAATGCTGAAACACATTAAAACACTAAGAATTCAGATAAACCCTAAGCCCCAATACATAACAAACTCCTAAAGGTAATGTCTAATTGAATGCTTAATCAAACGATTCAAACCCTTACTTGAATTCATCAATTGTTTCACAAATTAATGGATTATTTCATCATCACAATAAGAAACACACAAATAACTGCAGGTATATGTAGAGAGAAAGAAGAAGAAGAAGAATAGGAAGCTTACTTACTCCGTTACTCGTATCAGACCAGAGAGAGCGAGAGAGAAAGTGTGTTGGATAAAGAGATGGTGATGTGGAGAAATATTCAGGGCAATTGCCCTTAAACTGCATTGTCCGAGGTTCGATCCTTGGCAACCGCCCAAATTCTATGTGCATCTCTAAATTTAGTTGGAATGCTGCAAGAGGAAAACTACTATATCGGCGATATGTAATATGATCTGTAATCTCAGCCGAGATACACCGATACTAATTAGCCGATATGAGGATATGGGAAGAAGGAGGGTAATTTAGGATGTTTAGGTGAAGGAAAAGGATAAATCTCTAAATATTGGGTCGGAGGGAAAGTATTTTAGTTTTTGAGTGGCATCCAATCATGTTGGTTCCTCGATCAATCCCTCAATTTCAGTGGCATCACAATTACAAGATCATACAGGTGTTCAAGGTTCAGGAATTAACTCAACACATGTTACACCTGCGATTCGTCCCAGAGAAGAAGGAAAAGTAAAGGAAGATCCAGTTGTAGCTGAAGAAAAGAAAAAACTACGTTCAACAAGGTCTAATGGATGCCTTGAATTTGAAAGAATGGTTGGAAAGAAAAAAGGACCATATGGGAAGGAGGTTGGGATGATTATAGCCGAATGCAAACATTGTAAGAAGAGAATTGAAGCACCAAGGAACCAGCCGCTTGAAGTCCCATCTAGCTACCTGCAGAGATAAGCCAGAGAATAAGCCTAGATAATATTACTGAAATCAAAACAGGTAATCCACAAACTAAGTTAGCTAATTGGAAATATGATCTTTATGCTATTAGGATACTTGTTTCCAAGATGATTGCTAAGCATGGTTATCCAATTAATATAGTTGAGCATCCATCTTTTAGAGAAAATTTTAAGTCTCTGAATCCTGCTGCTAAGTGTTACAGTAGGAATACAGTTAGGGAAGATATCATGAAACTTTTTGTTGTGTTCAAACTGCAATTACAAGAACTATTGGACACAATAACATCTAAATGTAGTTTAACAACAAATATGTGGACATGTAAACATACAAAATCTGGTTATTTTTGTGTGACAATGCATTACAAAGATGATGATTGGAAACTGATTAAGAAAACACTAGCATTTAGTGTCATCACCACATACCGGAGGAGTTCTAGCAGATTTTGTGAAATCGGTAGCTCTAGAGTGGAACATAGATAATAAGCTTTTTGTTGTAGCTGCTGAAAATGCTAGATCCAATAATGTTATGATAGCAAATCTGAAGACTTGGCTTGATAGCAAGGATTGTCTAGTTCTTGAGGGGGGTTTGTTCCAAATGAGGTGTAACAATCATGTATTGCATTTAATTATTTTGAGACAAGCATTTGTGTTGCTAGCTGAATTAGATACTGACTTCACTATACTACCAAATTCTCAGGAGTGGCAACAAGGAATACATATATGTGAATGTCTGGAATTATTTGATGTCATTTCAACCAAATTTGTAGGTGTTAAGTATCGCACATCAAATTTGTATTATAATGGGGTGCAAGAGGTTAATAAATGCATTAAGGGATGGGAAACTACTGAACATGAGTATATCAGAAACATGGGTTTGAATATGAGTTCAAAGTTTGATAGCTATTGGAAAGAAAGTAACATGTTAATGGGCATTGGAGTTGTTGTAGATCCTAGGAGAGTACGTGGTGTGCCAAACTATCAAACTCACTATAAAAAAAATCAGATATCACTCAATGCACTTTTCTCTTCTTATGAAACCAACACTATAACTCCAGAATATTTTGATAATTCAGCTAGTGGAATGAGTTCAGCTGGATTTAATATTTCCACAGCTACAACAACAAGTAAAGATTTGGTTATGATGAGTTTATATATGAAGGAAAACAGTGTGTTTGAGGTTCAAAAGTCAGAGTTGGAGAGATACTTAGATGAACCAGTTCTTCCTATAGGCACATCCATTGAAGAATCAAGGTTATATATATTGAGTTGGTGGAAGAATCATGCTCATAAGTTCCAAATTCTTGCGAAGATTGCAAGAGATGTATTGGTTGTACCACTGAAAAGTGTAGCATCAGAATCAATGTTCAGTATTGGTGGTAGAGTTCTTACAAATCACATGAGTTCATTAGCTCCATAATGTGTTAACGCATTGCTTTGCTTGAGTGACTGGCTGCCAGATCTCAATCACAGTGATAGTTTTATTACTGGTTGGTAACTTTCCTTTGATCCTTTCTGTTAGAGAAATGCTCAGTCGAACTCACAAATGTTGCTATCTCAAGCTTGTTTTTCAAGTTTAGGTGAGTTTTGATTTCAATTCTACTTATAGTTATGTCTCGGATTAGGATAGAACCTGTAGTAGAGCTTTAGAATTCACGGCGTTCATCGATTAAAAATGAAGATATACTGAGGAGATCTTGGAGAAACTTCATCAACAAAAGGTATGTGGAGACTAAAACTTATATATCACTCAGAAGTCTATTATATTCTATCCCCTAATAAGAATAAGTCGTATAACTATATAGACTTTTATATTATACACATTTGATATTTCGAGTCGAGTTTTACTCGCTTATATATTTCTCGAAATATGTGTTGGAAGCTTTTTGCTTTAGCTACGTTCATCATTATTCTTGACGGATTTAGTTGGAAATAATTTATTTGTTGGAAACTAAATAATAAGTCAAAAGATGATCATGTGAAAATTGCCTTGAAACATCTTACATGATTTGTGTGAGACAGTTATTTGATGACGACTCAGAAAGTTTCGTATTGATCGTTCGATCACTTGAAAATTACTTATAAGCGAAAGTTTGTGTGAGACAACTATTGTCGTCTTCTAAGGATGTTTCAGTGATTGAAATGGGAGTTTAGAACAATTAACCTTTGTATGGATACAACACAGTATGCATACCAGTACGCAAACTCTTTTGGTATGATTCAGATCCAGAAACCTAGTTTGCATACCAGTATGAAAATTATTTTAACTGTTAAATTCTGGGAACCAGTTTGCGAACAGTTCTACCTGAGTTAGGTTTGGGACTACAGTTTGCATACCCATTTACAAACAGCTGGACAAGACCAAAGTCCGGAACTAAAGTTTGCGTACCAGTTTGCAAACTTAGTGGTTAAAGTTCTAAACTCGGTCAAGTATGTTTTCATACTTATGAATAAATACATTAATAAATTAAGGAATGCAATCTTTGCAAACCGTGGCATAATGTTCATGAATTGATTCTTGTATATAAGTACTTTGTACAATCATGAATCAAATACGATTTTGTATCAATTGGTTCTTATGTACTTCTATGAGATATATAAAATTGAATAACTCTATGAGTAACAAAATTAGATTGATTTGATTATCTTTCATGATTGATTGATCATCATATTTGATATAGAAGTGTTAGATAAATGTTGTTAAGACAAAAGTGTCCATATGGCTAACTTCGGTTAACTATTGTTGAGCCAACTCAATATACACGTTTAGGTACGGTTACCCATATCTAAATGTAGGTATATTTCATTTGTGTGTAATAAGCTAAGACCATCCAACGGTGGAGAGATATTTCTTTGGTTTTATGCAAACTTAGCTTGAATCTTAAATCAGGTTTTCATATAATGGTGAATATTGAATGCTTTGTTTCTAAGCTAACTTAGTTTTGATTGTAAGCAAACCCTGATTTGAAAGACTATATAAGGGAGAACTCTAGCCACTGGAAAACTTAATCCCGACACTTTCATGTGTCCTAATTGCGACTAGAGTCGAGTCTCCTTTAACCTAGGTTTTCGTAAAACCATTATATGTTAACGACTTGAAGAGGTTATCTGGGATTCGTGAAGACAAACCCAATTATTTTCTTTGTAGTTGCGTGTTCTGATCTTGTTATATCGTGTTGTGTACTATCTCGATTAGAACTCTTAAAGTGTGTTTCTTTGTCAATGGGTATGCTTTTGAGACCAATATCTAACGTACCAAAAGTGAAATTGCAAAAAAAACCAAAATCTAACGATTGGGAAGCCTTTTTGGTTTGTGTTTCTTTTCAATCAGTATGCTTTTGTTCTCTCCAATCACAAACTTGTTTCTCTCCGCCCCAAAGCCCGCCTAATTTTGGTCACGTGTCCGATTGAGGAATTTACAGACATTATTAATTTGTATTCCACCGCAACGTGTCTTCTACGTAGTTTATCCCTAATTTTTTCACCCAATTTCTAGACGCGCCCAAATTTACGAAAGACATCCAAATTTTCGCCAAAATCACTAAAACAAACCCCTCTCTCACCAAAACCGAAAAACCCTCTTCACCAAAAAAAGAAGAAAAAAAAATCTCTCACCCCGCAACTCACGAAGAAATCTCTCGATCCTAAATCTCTCAAATTATAACCCATAATCGAAAAACCCTAACTCCTAAGCAATATCTCGATCTCTAAATCCCTCAAAAGATAACCCATAATCATAAAACCCTAAATCAAGCAATCTCTCAATCTATTCATCGCATAAAACCCAAAGGATTAATCTCTCGAACTCAATCGGATCTCACCAAGGGGTAAGAATCTCTCATACTATCAAATCTTAAGAGTAATTTCTTTTCCAGTTTTACATTTTTAGGGATATAATATTTTGGGTTTTTTCTTTTCATGTTAGAAATTTTAGGTCTTAACATTTCTTAAGTTTTGTTGTTTCAACGATAGATTTAAATTGGGTCTGTTTATTTTAGGTCTTTAATTTTGGTCTTTGATTTTGATGATGATTTTCATCCTAGTTTTGGTCTTTTTGAAGATTTGGTCTCTGTCACTCATGTTCTAGTATTTGGTATTAATGATATGATGATTGTCCCTATAGCTCATGTTCTAGTACTTTTGTTAATAGTATTAGTTGTTTTGATGAATGAGGTTTGGTATGTGCATATACTTGAGACATTTTTTCTTTGTCCCGTGTTACACTTGATTTGAGTTCTTTATGTTCTCAGTATACTTGAGGTTTGCTATGTTTAATAGCATAGCTTTTTTTAGGTTCATATGTTGTTTATAGCATCTTTAACATGATATATAGAAATTAAGTTTGAGTTCTAGCTTATTTCAATCTTTAATTTTTGTCTTTTTGATGAGCTCAATAGATTTATGCAAATCAACTAATTTGTTAACATTATTTGATTGATGATAAGTGTACAAAAATCAACTCAATTTATTTCTTTGGTTGATGATAAGTATTTGAAATGATAATAATATCAACTTGGTGTGTCATTAATTATCAACTCATGTTCTTTCCTTGCTAGATGTGTCAACTCAAATTGTGTGTATGAAATGATTTTGATTTATTGTTAAAGGATTTGATTTGTTAGTTTGTCAATATGTTCGTATTGATGTGATATGAAATGACTTGATAATTGAATTCTCGTTTTTGTAAGGCATGCAATAATGAAGACTAGCAAGGAGAAGTAGGTCAAGCGGGGCAATAAAGGTTAACACTTGTCATCATAATTGCAGTGTAAACAAATTTCCATATAGCTTCTCATTTTAACTAATGCGATGAAAACAAAGAGAAGACCGATGAAGCATCCCCGAAGAGTAACAAGTCCAATCTAATTCAAACCATCTTCTAATATAAGGCAAGTAAAGGAGATCACCAAGGACAAAGCATGTTCTGAGGTAACCAATCGCTGCAATTTCTTAAAGTGCTGTCGTCAACAACTCATAGGAACCATTGCCTTCAATTGCAAGTAGGCGAACTTCTCAGGTATAAGAAGTTAGAACATGATGCTTGCAACAACTCTAAAGCGTCAACAACCCGAATTGGATACTCTCTCAGATACAAAGATACAAGCAACACGTAAGAGGAAGGTGTTAAATGAAAGTGCACTCCACCTACAAAGTCAAAGAAACACGAGTCTCATTCTAATCGCTCTAAAGGAGATATGGAAAATTCTGAAGTCACTCAAAAAAAGAAAGTAAAACTCAATGAGGGATCAAATGGGACACAGTTGGAAGAGGAAGAGGAAGAGGAAGAGGAAGAGGAAGAGGAAGAGGAAGAGGAAGACGACGAGGAAGAAGACAGAGAAGAGAGAGAGGAAGAGGAAGAGAAGAAGAGGAAAATCCAAATGATGTGGATAAGGATTTGGAGGTAACAGATCCGATAATGAGGAAAGTGAAGAAGGAAAGAAGCAAAGCAAAGAAAGTATGTTCCGTGGCTCAAATGCATGAAGTTAGATTCTCTTAGGTTCCTTCAACACTAATGAACAACCAATTGGCGATCCATCAATTTTGGCGGTGCTGTGGGTGCTTGTTGAAAAGTTAACTTTCATAATTGGAGGCTTGTCCCTATTCTTGTAATTCATAGCTATTTATCTCTTTTCGTTAAGTCCATAATTATTTAATTCATAGATTCTAATACAATTTATTTACTTTTGTTTGTAGAACCGATTCATTGTGCCCGGAGTGTTACAAAGATTACTATTTGACAGAAATGGGAGCTTATCTTAGAGAAGCAAGGTCAAGAAAAAGCTGGTTTGGTTCTCGATGCTTTTGATCGGCTTGGAAAAAATGCTGAAGACAATGTGGAGTTAGGGAGTGGGAAGAATTTGTTAAACATGTAACCTCTCCCGAATAAGGTGAATGATTGTATATTTGTATTCAAAACTTTAAAGTCTATCAAATGATGTCTCTATTTTTCTTTTCAGTCAAAAGAATAATAATGCAAGAAAAAACGTTAAAACACACCACCCCGCATACCATAAGTTTTCGCGCGATTGGAGGAGCGTTGGTATGTTCACCACGTGAAACCTATTGACTTAAAAATATAATTGCTTGGTTGTTTGGTTATTGTGACATTATTTATGCAATTACAAACATTTAGATGCTTATCTTATTTCTTATAGGTTGATCTCTCGCCTTTCTATTGTTGAGCCAGGTTTGCTGCCCAATCCCACTATAAATTGATGATTATACACGTTTAGAACTTAACTTGTTATTAGTTCTCATTTTCTTGATGATTTCAAACTTGATTTACCTCCCATATCTAAATGTAGGTATATTTCATTTTTTTGTGTGTAATAAGCTAAGACCATCCAACGGTGGATGGAAGATATTTCTTTGGTTTTATGCAAACTTAGCAAATTTTATTGAATCTAAATATCTTTTGGAGACTTAACTTTTGGGGTTTTCATCTAATGGTGAATATTGAATGCTTTGTTTCTAAGCTAACTTAGTTTTGATTGTCCAAGATAGCAAACCCTGATTTGAAAGACTATATAAGTTGGAGAACTCTAAGTTAACAAAATTTACTACAAGATAGTCATTGAAAACTTAATCCTAATAGATGTTGTCTTCCATTTTTCAACAACACGATATTGTGAAATAATTTTTCATGTGTCCTAATTGCAACAACGACTAGAGCTTTATAAAAAAATCGAAAGGGAATCACAACTTTGGCAAAAGTCTATGAATCCTTTAACTTAGTCAAGTATTGTAGAAAAGGTTTTATTAAAAGCGTTGTAGTAAACCATTATATGTTATTTTTTCCGTAGTGTGTCCGCTAACTTGAAGAGGTTATACCCATATCTAAATGTAGGATTTGTGTGTAATTCGTGAAGACAAAACCAATTATTTTCTTTGTAGTTGCGTGTTCTGATCTTGTTATATCGTGTTGTGTACTATCTCGATCCTCTAAGATTTGCTCGAGATCTATCTCTGATAGGTAAGATATAAAAAGTAATCACAAATCTCTTTATCTTCTTCTTTGTGATTCCACAATAACTTCTTTTACTACTGATAAGCACGAAAGTGTGATGCATTTTAACCCATAAATACATTACATATGACTCATTATTTCTCTAATAAATTTTTTTTGGTTGTTTTTGGAAGAATAAGCTCTTGTGTAAAATTAGCTCAAAAATAAATGTTATTTGCATCCGGAGGACACGTGTTATTCGGACTCTCAATATTGGTTAGGGCATCCCCTTCTTCTTCACTGTTTGAGCAGAAATTACGGGAAAATAGACGCATCTTTCACAACGGATAGTTGGCTAAGGTTGTTGAACATGGAAATAAATCATCTTTGGATTTTCTTGCATGGGAGATAATTAATTAATTAAGGGATTACACCAAAGGAGGGAAGTTACATGGTCTCATATTTAATAAAATTGGTATATTCTTCCACAAATTTGGAAAGAAAATATATTGTGGTGGGATCTAAGTGGAAGGAAAAATCATATTACGTACCAATATTAGAAGTTTCACTGAGAATGAATTAAGTATGGTAAGGAATGATGACATGTGGTGGCTTTATACTGGGTAACAAAGGAGATACTTTGGAAATGTGGAAGATCTAGCTACCATTTGGGAAGATACTGTGTCGACATCATTGCATAGTTTCTTAACTATTAAAGATTTGTGGTATCGGGAATAAGGAAAGAATATGGCTAAGATTGGTAAACAGACCACGTTAAAATGTCCTACCTATACTGACGAGATTTGGATATATAATAATATCATTTCACCTATATAAGAGAAGGGTGAGCGAGTTTATACGAGGAGAGACAGAGCCGAGAGCCGGCACCGAGCAACAATACTTTTCATTCTTTTTATTCATTCTTTTTGTAATAATGAGGAACTAAACCCTACACTGGGTCGACGGAGAAATCTGAATTTCATACATGGGTGAATTTATTTTATTCTATTTATGACTTTTAAACTTATTTTAAATTGATTTATGATTTGAATTAATTAGTTATTATTTTATTTGATGGGTCATGCTTGCTTAAATGTTTGATGTCCCATGCTTACGATTTATAACTAATATTTTGATAATCTACCTTGGAAAAATAAGAGTCTATTTTTATATTTATCGAGCTATAATTGCTGAAGAATAAATAATTGAACCTTATGATATGAATTCGGTGAAATCCTAGTCCAAGTAACTCTCGTTTATATTTGTTATTTTCATTAAATCTTTAAATTGAATCTTCACAAGTCTTACAGTTCGAATCTTATTTACTACAACAACAACTTTGGAATCATATCAACTACCATATAGTTAAGTTATTGTTAGGTTATTGATATTTCTAGGATGTTCTTCGGGAATATAAGACCTGATTATCAATTGGTTCGTGATCACCTTGATTTATCAAAAGACGGAACAAAAACTTCATAGGTACTTCTGTGGGAGATAGATTTGTCTATCAGAATAAACTTATTTGTGGGAGACAAATTTGTTTATAAGTCTTCGACTTTGGGTCGTAGCAACTCTTAGTTGTGGGTGAGATCAGCTAATTAAGGAAACCAAATGTGTAGAGTCCCGCTGGGATTCAAAGGCGTAAGGAATGCGACTGTACCTTAATCGGTGTGAGACTTGGTTAGGGATCAACTACATTCCAGTCTGAATTTAACTTGTAGTAGGCTACTGTCTGTAGTGGATTAATACAGCATGGTGTTCAAATCTGTACTAGGTCCCCGGGTTTTTCTGCATTTGCGGTTTTCTCGTTAACAAAACTTCTGGTGTCTGTGTTATTTCTTTTCCGCATTATATTTTTATATGATTGAAATATCACAGGTTGTGCGTAGTTCAATCAATTGGCATATCTGACCTTTGGTCATTGAATATACATTAATTGAAACTTGGACATTGGTCTTTGGCACCGTCCAAGTTATTTCTATTATCAGTCATGCTCATAGATTTGTATCGTTTTAATTTGCTAATTGATTTTATAAGAAGAGATATAAATCTTTGATATATTTCTTGGTTGAGCTCACTTTATTAGATGGTGCTCCCAGAATTATATTGGAGTTAGTCCATGCAGATTTCCAAACTAAATATTGGGTGTGGTTGTTGTACCCCCGCTTTTTTTTAATTGGTATCAGAGCAGGAAAACATGCTAAGACCTCATAAGTCTGTGTTTGTAGCAATCCGACTCTATGGACATAATTGATATCTTTGATAAACGCATCATCAGAAATAAAAGTTTTTTTTTATGAAATCTATTAAAGATAAATACTTGTCGAACCTTACTCGAAGCTAAACTCAGGGAAGATGCCTTGGAAATCGAACGTCTATTGAGTAATCTCTTTATTCAATGTAAAGGATGTTTTATGGAGTCCATAATACCAATTTATTCTGACTCAACTGTGATGTTAGAAAACGTGACTATGTGTAATCATGTTTCTCTGATGGAACCAGTTTCAGAAGCTAATTTTCAAACCCTTCCTATTGCTAAAGATGTGCGTGTATATCCCACTAATCAAGGAATCATCACATCTCACAGAAGGAAGAAATCTTCTAATAGTGATGTTAATCCTACTCACTCTAATCACTCCGGTGATCAGAAAGTGTTTCTCTTTTGTGATTCAAAGGGATGGGTTCAACGGAAGTAAAAATTGAGGTTAAGAGGCAACTATTTTGGTCGACTTCAACACACCTTAGATATAATACTCAAAGGTGTAACTGACATTCGGACGTCTAAACTAATTTTTGGTACTCATCATGTGAATCCTTCTAGGAAAGTCAGTTCAATCTTTTCGTCTAACGTCTGAACTTGTAATAGTAGCGGTAACACAAATCGGTTAAGGAGATTTCAGAAAGGTCCTCCTCAAACTGAGGTGGAGGATGATGTTCAAGATGTGAGAAAGGTAATAGAAAGTGAAAAAAAACAATGGGAATATGAAGGACAACCTAAATATGATAATTGAAGGATACAAGGATCTCAACAACAGGATGTCAAATTCCTCCAGACAATTCCTGTAAGGATTCAAACTTAGTCTCATACTTTGATGATAGTAGGTTTTATGATACTTTTTCACATCAAAAAGGTTTTCCTCTAAAAATCAGAAGGAAAAAGAGGATTAACCATGAACAACCTTCACTTGATGAGCATAAATCTCATACTTGTGTTAATTAATCACAAGGTTTGAATTCTTACTCATGAAAAATCTTGTTGAGTATGAAACGCTAATAATCGGGTATACTTATTGGTAAAGTGTTATCTGACTAGTTGAGTTATTTTCTTATTGTCCATAGATAGACTATTGTCCACAAACAGCTTTGCATAAGTATGCATTTTTGAATTTCTTTTAGTTTCTTTTTTATTTTTGAAAAATTAAGTTTTCAAATGATTGCGAGCTACTCTTGTGCCTGTTGATGACATGTCACGACTGAATCTTAAAAAAAAAAAAAAAAAAAAAAAAGATACTCCCTAAGAAACTGTTTACATACCTAACTTATTAAAGTTAAGATATCTCACTCTAGGTTATTTTTCTCATATCAAGAATGTCATCTCATTCTCGTACTTGTGATTTTACGAAAGGGTGATAAGTGCATAATTTATATGATTTTAGTGTCCATTCCATACTTGTTTTAGCTATTATTCTTGCATTATTACTCTTGTTTTCTCTTATTTTCTGAAAATAAATATGAAGAGAAGTATTCCAAGTATCCAAGTTCCCAAGTCCAAGAGAAGAGGAAGAAGGGCGACGAAAATGAGCAAAATGCTCAAAATCAAGAGAAGGGACAAAGACCGATCTTAACGCATTCAAATTAAGGATTTCTGATCATCATCTTGAAGATAATTGAAAGATAAAAATAATGCAAAAAGAATGAGTTTATTCCGAGTTCGAACGAATAAGTTGTGGCCAAAATAAGTTTTTTATTGAATATCGAAGACAGTACGCGTACGGGTACGCATACCTAAGTTCCGAAAGTTTCTGCTGGAATTTGAGGTACGCGTAATGAGCAAGTAGGAAAACGTGTATTCACACTTTGGAAGGCCTAAGGGCACGTTTGGAGTTGTTATTTCTTATTTTCGGGTCGGGTTCTTGAACCGAACTAAATACTTGGAGACCAAGCAATGTAAACCTATAAAAAGGTGGAATAATCTCATATATCGATCATCTCATATCAAAACCTAGGGTTTACCCCTTTAGGGGGAAACCATCATGATTCATATTCTTTGTAATATGAGTATCTAAATCCTTTGTTGATTAAGGATGAATTCAATGTTCCAAGAATGAAATTTTATTGATAATACAAATCTATTAAGAGTTTTTATCATCATCATTTGTCTTTACCATATTTAGGGTTTATGAGTGATTCTTAGATTGTTTTGGGATGCATACTAGATTTGTTTATTAATTGTTCTATCGCTAGTAGAAGTTATGAGATAAGTAATCGTCGAATAACTCTTTACACAAGTAGAAATTGCGAGACCTCGCAGAGGGATTCTGTGGAGCGATTGCGAGTAAAGACAACGCCAGCAAGTAAACATTGATAAAAGAGTTTAACTACTGGGATCAACCTAAATTCACAAAGCTTAAGGTGTTCGATTAGATTACACCTTGAGTGATCTACTACTTGGTGGTTCGTTGGATAGAATCTGGTAGTCGAGAACTTTTGTATCCAGTGAATGAAGGAGTTTTGGGGATAACACTGATCTAGATGTTATTCTACGGTTGGTGATGAATGGTTCTTACGAATAATAGATAAGTATTCTAATCCGGTTAACGCTTGGTAACGGCGAAGGATTCCTTAATCATCCCTTTCTTCTTATTGTCTCTTTATTTATCCTAAAACCAACCCCCCTTTGTTATTTACTTTATTTTGCTGATCAAATAACCTATCCATTACACAGATGTCTGTGGGAACGACCTCGTACTACCGCTATATTACCAGTTAATTAGTGGGAAATATCTTGATTAATTTGTTGTGGTTACGATATGCAACAAAGGGTTTCTTGATAAAGGTATGGGTTACGGTTCCAAAGGAAAGAAGAAAAGAACCCTTGTAGATGATGACGATGTCAAGGCTCAAAATCCTGATGAGTATTATGATGTCTCGTGCTATTATGCATATACTCATCAAGATATAGAGCATGATGAGATGGTTTCTGCTGAAGTGGTTCATGATTTTCTTATATACTTTGACGAAGCAAAACTGCAGATCGTTGATACTATAAAGGGTGTTAATGCGTTACGTACTGAGTTGAAAAAGGTTACCTCTGACCTTTTTCTCATAAAGATACATGTTAAATATTTTCTCAATAAGGGTATCTACTCCGAAGAAGTTGTGGATGGTGTCAATCACAAGCTCAAAGGTATCAAGACCCGTGAGGGTTTCAGAAATATTCTTTGACTATAGTTTGATTATTTTATTTTTTAGTTTTTCAGGAGTTAGATTTTATTTTGTTTAGGAAACTTGTTATGAGAATTTATTCTTGTGTTTAAGAAGGATAACTAGGGTTTGGAATAGCACATATTGTGATTATACATAGCTATTTCCAATTCATCTTGCAATGTTTTAGATTTATTTGTTTAAATCCTAAGTTATTTGGAAGATGATTTTGCAGTATTTTTGGTTTTATATATTGCAAAAATATTTTATGGGATATGTATGTTTTACGTCCGTGAACTATTATTACATCATATGTCAAAAGTTAAATCTATTATGTCCTTATGCAAATATTGATAAAAGATAGAATGAACTTTTGAATATTCTGCAATATTGATCTTTCCCTGATCTACTTCTATGTGAAAGTACTATATGGCTCCGTAAGTTTTCATATGTTGAGCATTTCTAATTAAATTAATCATTAAGGTCTTCTTGTGGTTAATTTATTCGAGTTTTCTAAATACAAATTCATGTTTCATGTGATTTGTTAATGTCCAAAGAAATCCTTATTTTCTTGTAAAAGTAAGGTCACTCTTGTTGTTCTTTCGGGAATGACATTTTATGAGGGAGAGTTCTTAATTGAACTTGTGCTTAGTTGCCAAATCTTTGTGGGGAGTGTGGCTGTGGAATATTGTAGGAGTTATCTTGTATCTTAATAAACTCCTTGATGAATACACTAAGTTTCGACTATGTAAAATCATCGAAACAAAGTTGATATATTCTCTTTTAATCATGAATAATCTCCTTGAGAATTTTATTATGATCCCGCTAGTTTTCGTACCTTTGCCAATTTATATTGTCAAAAAGGGGGAGAATTATTTAGTAGTTCACACTACATACATATGGTTTACGGATCATTATGTAAGGTGGAGTGATTTTCATTGTGTGATGAAGTATTGACTAAGGGGGAGTAATACATATCACCGTAGTATTATTTTCAAAGTTGTGATACAATTGAACTTTGATGCTTTGTAATAATAATATGACCCTGTATAAAAATAAGAAAACAACTTGTTGATTATTGTTATGGCTACGGATCTTCAACAAAAATGATGCTGAGTTGAACACGTTCAAAATTGTTGGAGTACTTGAAGTGGCGAAGAATTCAAGGAATGTTGAAGAACCAAGGAAATCAAGCATGTTGGATGAGAAGCTACAAAGTTTATTTATTTTGTAATCCATATGTATTGATAGTTTTGCCACTAAAATTGACAAAGAGGGAGATTGTTAGAGCACTGCTCGGTCGAAATCGCAAGCGTTCCTATCTCAAGCTTGTTTGTCAAGTTTAGGTGATCAAAACTATAAGTCTTAATTTCTAGTCTACTTATAGCTATGTCTCGTATTGGGATAGAATGTGTAGTGAGATTTAGACTTCACGACGTTCATCAATTGAAGATGAAGATCTACTGAGGAGAGCTTGGAGGAACTTCATAAACAAAAGATATGTGGAGTCTAAAATTTATCTATCATTCAGAAGTCTATTCTATTCTATATCCTAATGAGACTAAGTCGTATAACTATATAAACTTTTATATTATACACATTTGATATTTCGAGCCGAGTTTAACTCGTTTATATATTTTCTAGAAATATGTGTCGGAAGTTTTTTGCCTTTAGCTACGTTCATCATTATTTTTGACGTCTTTAGTTGGAAACACTTTATTTGTTGGAAACTAAATAATAAGTCAAAAGATGATCATCTGAAAATTTCCTTGAAACATCTTACATGATTTGTGTGAGACAATCATTTGATGTCGACACAGAAAGTTTTGTATTGATCATTCGATCACTTGAAAATTACTTATAAGCTAATAGTTAGTGTGAGACATCTATTGTCATCTTCTAAGGATGTTTTAATGATTGAAATGGGAGTTTAGAACAATTAACCTTTGTCTGGATACAACACAGTATGCATACTAGTATGCAAACTGTTTTGGTATGATTCAGGTCCGAAAACCTAGTTTGCATACCAGTATGCGAACTAGGTTTTAATTGCTAAAGTCCGGGAACCAATTTTGCATAACAATTAGCAAACGGTTCTACCTGAGTTAGGTCCGGACGGCAGTTTGCGTACCCGTTTGCAAACAGTTGGACAAGACAAAAGTCCGAAACTAAAGTTTGTGTACCAGTTTGCAAACTTAGTGGTTAAAGTTCTAAAATCGGTTAAGTATGTTTTCATACTCATGAACAAATACATTAATAAATTAAGGAGTACAATCTTTGCAAACCGGGATTAATGTTCATGAATTGATTCTTGTATATAAGTACTTTGTACAATCATGAATCAAATACGATTTTGTATCAATTGGTTCTTATATACTTCTATGAGATATATACAATTGAACAACTCTATGAGTAACAAAATTAGATTCAATTGATTATCTTTCATGATTGATTGATCATCATATTTAATCTAGAAGTGTTAGATGAATTTGGTTAAGACAAAAGTGTTCATATCGATAACTTCGATTAACTGTTGTTGAGCCAACTCAATATACACGTTTAGGTATGGTTACCCATATCTAAATAAAGGTGTATTTCATTTGTGTGTAACAAGCTAAGGCCATCTAACGGTGGAGAGATATTGCTTTGGTTTTAAGCAAATTTATCTTGAATCTTAAATCAGGTTTTCATCTAACGGTGAATATTGAATTCTTTGTTTCTAAGCTAACTTAGATTTTATTGCAAGAAAACCCTGATTTAAAAGACTATATAAGGGAGAACTTTAGCAACTGGAAAACCTAATTCCGACAATTCCCTTTGTGCTAGTTGCGACTAGAGTCGATTTTCCTTTAACCCAGGCTTATCCAAAGTCATTATAGGTTAACGACTTGAAGACTTCATTTGGGGTTCGTGAAGCCAGACCCAACTATTTTCTCTGTAGTTGCGTGTTCTGATCTTACTTGTTCTATCGTGTTGAGTACTATCTTCTCTAAAATTTGTTTGAGATTTATCTACGATAGGTAAGATATAAAAAGTAATCACAAAGTTCTTCATCTCATTCTTTGTGATTCCACAATAACTTTTTCTACTACCATATAGTTAAGTTATTGTGAGGTGATTGATATTTCTAGGTTGTTCTTTAGGAATATAAGACCGGATTATAAATTAGTTCCTGTTCACATTGATTTATCAAAATACGGAAAAAAAAACTTCATAGGTACTTCTGTGGGATACATATTTATCTATCAGAATATACTTATCTATGGGAGACAGATTTGTTTATAAGTCTTCGACTTTGGGTCATAGCAACTCTTAGTTGTGGGTGAGATCAACTAAGGGAATCCAGTGCGTAGAGTCCTGTTGGGATTCAAAGGCGTAAGGAATGTAATTGTACCTTAATTTGTGTGAGACTTGGTTAGGGCTCAAATACATTACAATCTGAAGTTAACTTGTAGTAGGCTAGTGTCTGTGGTGGTTTAATACATTGTGGTGTTCAAATATGGACTAGGTCCCGGGGTTTTTCTGCATTTGCGATTTCCTCATTAACAAAACTTCTGGTTCCTGTGTTATTTATTTTCCGCATTATATTTTCATATAATTGAAATATCATAAGTTGTGCGTAGTTCAATCAATTGGTTAATCCGACCTTTGGTCGTTGAATATAAATTGATTGACACTTGGACATTGGTCTTTGGTACCGCCCAAGTTATTTCTCTTTCAATCAGGCCCACAGATTTCTATCTGTTTGATTTGTTGATTGATTTTAGAAGAAGAGATAATATAACTCTTTGATTTTCTTGGTTGAGCTCGCTTTATTAGCTGGTGCTCTCAAACTTATATTGGAGTTAGTCCGTACAGATTGCCGAACGAAATATTGGGTGTGGTTGTTGTACCCCCATGTTTCACTTTCCTTTCATTTTCTTTTATATTTATTGCACTGCTATTGCTAACTAAACTAACACATTACATTTTCTTTGAAAATGCAGATGTATAAGGACTCAGGAATAATAAAGGACCAAGGAGGACTGCATTCGCAGTTGCTTACAAGGATCCACATCTCAGTCCAAGAATCCAACTTCTTTTGAGTTTTTTTTATTTTTCTTTTGCAATAACATCTGTATGTCTATACTTTGTGTGGCATGAATTTTGAACTGAAAACTGCCTCTTCTGCCAGATACCGGAATTTATCGGAAAATTATCCGGTATCCGATAACTCCAATGTAACGATATCGGAATTGAATTTCAAATTTCCATCCGAAATTATCGGATATCCGATATCCGATAATTCTTAACATAACGGAAACGGCTGAGCCACTATCTTTTTCGATAAGTGCCGTTGACAACCCTATCCACGAGAATCTTCCTGATACAATTGTACCAGTCACAGGCCGAAATCCGGCTATTAGTTTAAATTTCCTCAAATACTTGTCTAGAATTATTGGTTCGTGCAAATCCGTTGTCTCCGGTAGCCATGGGCCATTGCCAACCCATTTTGAAAATCCGGTCCGGATAGCATGGAACCCAAAGTGACAATTTTGAGTGGCTACGATGATATCTTTAAAATCATTGCCTATGATTTTCGATACAAACTTGTGACATCCGACCAAAACTATCTTAAATATCTTTGTGTGCTTCATTTAGGGGAATCAGAAAATTGGGAATTTTCTAGGGTTTCTCGTGCTCACAGTCTCTCTCAAAATAGAGTTTTTCTAAGGTTTTTCGGATCTTCAATTCTTCTCTTCTCATCAAAGATATTCTTCTTAACATCTCTTCTCTACTTAATTTGTCTGTAAAAAAGATGAATCATACTTCTGTAAACCATCTCCCATCAGAAACCAAGTTGAATATATTTTCAAGGTTACCATTTGAATCAGTATTGGATTGCAAATTAGTTTGCAAATCGTGGTGTTATCTCTTAAATTTTCAGAATAATACTTACTTTGCTAATATGCAACTTCAAAAACAGCTGAACTCACTGGATGATGATACTACTGGTCATGACATTAGTCATGATGGATCTGATTTCAGTACCATCAATTTAATTATCTTAAAGGAAAAAATGCTCTACTATGGAGAGTACTATTTGTACCGTGACCATCCTTGTTATAACATAAGAAAGATCAATTTTGATTTTCCTGTAAACATGTCTGGATTTGTTGGTTCATGTAATGGACTGATTTGCTTATCAGGGAAGATGAAGTGTGAAAACCCCTTCAAGTTGTTTAATAGTTTTGGATATTGTTGCGGTAGAGGTGACGAACCTTTGTATGTTTTTAACCCCATTACCCAAGAACTTGTTACTCTTGAACCATTGTTTGTAACCCAGTTACTAGACAACAATAATGAAAATCAAATTGGCCTTGTGAATGGATTTGGTTATAGTCCCTTGATTATTAGTACAAGGTTGTTAGGATTTGGTACCGCTCAGCTGAAGATAAGCCGGTTCTGCCAGGACAAGTTGAGGTGTATACACTTGGAAATGACAGTGGGTGGAGGAATGTAGGAGAAGTGGGTTACTTTATAGTACCTAGTGATGAAAATGTGAATAATTGTGTTAATGGATCTCTTCATTGGCTCAAGTATGAAACAAGGGAGATTGTGGCCTTTGATTTGGGGGACGAAGAGTTCCACTTTGTACATACACCACCTGGTTTGTCCTCTAACAACAAATTAATTTGGTCAAGTAGAATTTTTGTCATGAGAGGGTGCTTATGTGTTTCTTATGAATACGAAGAGGGTGCTGATTTATTGGTTTTAAAGAGGAATCAGGAGGGAACTGCAAGTAGTAGCAATCCTTACAATGCAAAATACCAGTACTACAAGTCTCGGATTTGGAGTAAAGAGTTACATATTGGAGTTCTTGACGTAAATCGAGAGTTTAATATATCTGGCCTTACCAAGGAGGGTAAAGTGATATTTAGGAGAAGTGTCATTGGGTGTTTGACCCAATATAATCTTATATCCACGATCACAACTGTTATTTGGAAGAATGATCATACCATTTTGGCTGCAGAGCAAGTAATATCGCATGTCAACAGCTTTGTTTCACTGAAAGCACTTGGAGAAGATATTGCAAAAAATTGTACAATCAAGCAAAGAAAATAGACTGGGTTAAGAAACATAAAAGGTTTGTTTAATTTTAGGAAAGGGACAAGGACAAGGAGATTCAAGGCGTGAAGAGTTAATGTAGAAGTGAAGCTGCACCATCAGTTTTTATTGGATTCTACGCAGAAAAAAAGATCGTGAATACAATATTGACAGTTACAAGCATAAGAGAACGTTGAAATATTCCCCAGGTTTTCTTTCCCTTTGGTCTATTCTACAAATTTCTGGTATATCTTTTTCTTCTCTAATTTTATTTTATCGTATGAATTCTGCCATGGCATATTTTTATTACTAGTGTAGGAAATGATCTAAACACGAGGATATTGAAAGTCATTTCTTTTTATGTTATTTTTCTATCACTGCAAGTTCGATATGCATTATGAGTTTTCTATTTTGTTCAAGTTGTATGTGATTAGGGAGCGCTATTAATAACTATCAAATATTTTCCAATTTATCTAGAACCTGAAACTTAAGACCACCAAACACTGAAAGTATTGTGGAAAACATTTTGTAGCATCTGTTATTCTTGACATGATTTGAATTCCATCTTTTTAAATGTAGCTTTTTGACTTTTATCTGTCCCTTGAAGAAAAATTACATCTTAAGGTCTTTAGGGAAATATACACGCGATAGATACCCTTGGAGAAGTGTGTTTGTTTGTGTGTTCTGCCTTGGAAGTGAAGACGACGTGCATCATTTGTTTTGCAAGATAACATGTGAAATTTGGATGTACTACATTGATAGTCTGTAAACGGAATGGGTGATGAATGAATCAATCCTTGCTAATATTACTTTTCAATGTGCATGAACAAGGGAGACAATATAATTTGTGCATTCTTATATTTAGTGATCAATGTGTAGGACTATGTGGATTGAGAGAAACAGTTGATTCTTTAACAATAAGCTCAGTCACATTAGTAAGTGTTAGCATTTTTTTCTATATATGCTTTAACGTTTAATTTTGCTATTCGATTTCACGACATAAAACTGATAATTGCAAAATTTCTGTGTCGCTTATTGTTGAGCAAAAACTTTATGGCAAAGACTCTCAAAGTCTATGTATCAAATGAGAGCAATTCCATAAATAATCTAGATGTATTTGGTTGAATGTAATTTTCTTATCTATTTGGAGCTAATTTCTGGTATTGATTGGAACCATTTTATCCTTGGATGCAATACTGTTTATCATTAAGTTTTGGAACAGTAGAAAGTAATCACAGATTCACAGCCTCTTAAATATGAGAAAATAGTTGGAATTAGGAGTGGAAAGTCTTCCTCATGAATCACATAAACTGAGGTTGTTTTCTGAAATAGAGTAGGAGTTTAGTAAAGCTCGCACTTGTAAACATGAAAAGTGAAGAACAAAGCTTGCGATACTGGATAAGTTCATGAATTCTAATGAACAAGCAAAGCATTTTCTCGATGGACCGTCCGGCTAGCTGAATTTCAGTCTAAGCACTTGAAGAAAGCATGGCTACTCTTCAAATAAAATAACTGAGATTTGCTGCCAAAGCCCAATGCTTTTCAGTGTGTAAAAAGTTTTCATCTCAAAAGGTTCAATATATGACAAATTTTTTTTTCTTTTTCATTTTATGTTTTTCATTCTTTTGAAGCATATTATTCAATGTATAATGTACATACAAATCTTCTTACATCCTATTTTATTTTTTGCTCGAAATATATACAGTTAGCCCCTTGTAGCACTCTGAAATATCATTTGCATTGTGATCGACTAGTATGACCGGCTTGTCAAGTTGCCTGGAAATAATGCGCAACAATTGTGCATTATTAGCAACATGGCAAAGGCCAGAAATGCGGTGGCGCATTTAGAGTTGCAGCTAGGCCAAGGCATGTTCCAAACAGGGTTTGGACATGGCCAATGATGCGAGATTAGCATCAAGAGATGCCAAATGAGTTTGGCATATAAACTGTATGCATGAGGTGTGCAAGCACTGTGCTGTGGAGCATAGTGCCATTGTCAAGGTTGGTTGTTGTATTTGGGTGTGCGAACCCGTGATAATTCAGGTATCATAGCCCTAGTTAAGGGTCTCTCTGTTCAAGTTGGATTATAGAAGGATGAGTGAATTTGTTGATGTTCTTGAGTTTGGACGTGAATTATATTTGAAGTGAAGGATCCACATATAGAATACAAGGATAAAAATAATGAGGCGAAGATCAAATCAAAGGTTAGAATTAAAGTATGTGAACCATATATCCAAGAATCTACAAGCAATAATCAGACAAGAAGGATGTCCTCGGAACAACTTGATGAGGGTGACAAATTTTTCTACATATCATAACTACACTAAGGGTATCGGAGACGCTGCAAGTGTTGATTAGAAACAATACAATGATGGGAAGGCTTATCATGATGTTGGTACGGACCAACATCGCAACATCAGCCGTTCGCTAGGGAGCAAAACACATACCAAGAAGAAGATATCTTCTGGACTGATATAAATTAATGAGATGATCAATGAAGAGTGGGTATTAGCGATGGATGATACCGGTGCTACCAAGTCATTTATTAATTCAGACATTGACATGGCATTAAACTTAACAATTACTAGTGCGTCTAGCACCATCAAAGATGTTAACGCAGAACCACAAACCAGTCGAGGGAAAGTTCACAATGAAGATGTGCAAGTTGGAGAATGGAAAGGAAAACTAGATTTTCTAGTAATGGTCATAGATGATTATGACATAATATTGGGCATGGATTTCTTTTGTGCGGCGGAGGCGTCACTATTGCCTCATAGAGATGGGATATTTATTCATCACCCTAAATAACTATGCTTTGTCTTAAGGGTGAGACGAAGTGATGAACCAAATAGACACTTAAGCCATGTTTGTCTGCGATTCAAGTGAAAGAAGGTATACTCCAAGGCTTGGATACTTTCCTATGTGTGTTGGTTGAGATAAAACCAGGAGAGGTAGTAGAAGTTGATGATGGAATATCTGAGGTCTTAGAAGAGTTTGCAGACATGATGCCTAAAGAACTTCCTAAGTCGCTACTACCACGACATAAGATCGATCATATGATTGAGTTGGTGCCAGGGGCGAGGGCGCCTGCATAAGCACCATATCGTATGTCACCGCTAGAACTTGAGGAGATGTGCAAGAATATTTATGAAATGCTGGAGGTAGGTTATATACAACCGTCTAATGCTCCATTTGGTGCTCTAGTTCTGTTCCAAAAGAATCAAGATGGCTCGCTTCGAATGTGTGTAGGCTATATGGATTTGAACAAGCTAACTGTGAAGAAAAAATACCCAATTCCGCTAGTGGTAGAATTGTTTAATAGATTAGCAAAGGATAAGTTCTTCCCCAAGTTGGATTTGCGCTCAGGTTATTACCAAGTACGCATAGCAGAAGGAGATGAACCAAAGACTGCAATGGTAACCAGGTATGGCTAGTTTAAGTTCCTTGTAATGGAATTTGGCTTGACGAATGCTCCTGCAACATTTTGCAACCTGATGAATGATGTGTTCGCTGAGTATGTTGACCGCTTTGTAGTACTATATTTTGACCACGTAGTTATTTACAGTGAGACTTTGGAAGAGCATGCTATGCATCTTCGCAAAGTGTTTGAAAAGCTTAAGGAGGAAAGTTTGTATGTGAAGAAGGAAAAGTGTGAGTTTTCCCATACGAAATTACTTTCATTGACCATGTGATATCGCAAGGGTGCGTGCATATGGACCAGAAAAAGGTAGAGGCCATTATGGATCTGCCTGATCCGAAGAAGCTGGGAGAGCTTCGTTCTTTCTTGGGTTTGGCTAACTATTACTGGCGCTTTATAATTGGCTATTCAAAGAAAGTAGTCACATTGACAGATTTGTTGAGGAAAAAAAAAATCATGGGCATGGACTGACGAGTGTCAGCAGTCATTTGATGCATTAAAGGAAGCGGTCTCGATAGAACCAGTTATTCTCTTCCCTAGATTCGATGTACCATTTCAAGTGCACACTGATGCTTCAGACAAGGCTCAAGGAGGATTCTTGGTGCAAGATGGCCATCCGGTAGCTTATGAAAGTCGTAAGCTTAACGATGCTGAAGGGAGATACATTATACATGAGAAAGAGATGTTGGCAGTGATACATTACCTAAGAACATAACGCCATTATTTGTTGGGAACTTATTTCATCGTAAGGATGGATAATGTTTCCATTACATTCTTTTCCATCAAGAAGAAACTTTTGCCAAAAAAAGCAAGGTGGATTGACTTTTTGAGCGAGTTCGACCACAAGTTCGAGCATAATCCAGGAAGGCTTAATTCTGTGCCATATGCATTGAGAAGAAAGTTGGTGGAAGAATATGTTGCGGCACTGACCACGATTGAGGCAAAGTTGTAGTCTCGAATCAAAGAAGAGACGGAGAATGATCAGGCATGTGTATGCCTGACTAAGAAGATCTGTGATGGGATCGTTCGTCGATATTGGCTAGATGATAGAGTCATTTATGCCACGGGAGGAAGAATTTATGTACCCAATTCAGGTGGATTGAGAAGGGAACTCTTGCGAGAGATGCATGATTCCATTTGGGCTGGTCATCCAGGCATGGGGAGAATGCATGATTTGATAACTCTTTCCTATTACTGGCCTAATATTGAAGAAGATGTTGAGTTGTATGTGAAGACATGTTTTGTGTGTCAACTGGACAAGACAGAAAGGAGAAACGTAGCAGGATTGCTACAACCTGTATCGATTCCAAACAAGCCATGACAGTGCTTGTCAATGGACTTTATTAATGAGATTCCGAAGGTGCAAGGCTTTAGATCGATAATGGTCATCGTTCATTGCTTCTCGAAGTATGATACATTCATTCCTTTCCACATTCTTGTAATGCAGACGTTGCAGTATATCTGTTCTTCAAGAATGTAGTGAAGTATTGGGGACTTCCTCGAGATATTGTGAGTGATAGAGATTCAAGGTTTACAGGCAGGTTTTGGACTGCCTTGTTCAGATTGCTTGGATCTGAAGTAAAGTTTTCTACTAGAAATCACCCCCAAACTAATGGTCAGATGGAGAGGATAAATGCATTGCTAGAAAATTACTAGCATCATTATGTGACAACAATCCAGGGAAATCGGGTGTCATCGATGGATACGACCCAATTTTTTTACAATTTGCACAAGAGTTCATCAATAGAGTTGAGTCCTTTTGAGTTAGCACCAAGCTAGCAACCATTAATCCCTCATGAGGTGCCAAAGGCTAAGAAGAAAGGTTCCTCTCCATTAGCATACCGTTATGAAAGGTCAAAAACGAAGATGAATGAGCAGGCGCGTGATAGTTTATCCAAGGAGCATAAACAAATGAATAAGTATGATGATTTACGTCGCAGAGATGTGGAATTTGAGGCGGGAGATATCGTGTTTTTGAAGCTAACGCCCCAGATTTGGAAGAAGATTTCTTGCAAGACAGTGCATAGACGCCTAATTCCAAGGTACGATGGTCCTTTTGAAGTGATGAAAAGAGTTGGTAAGGTGGCTTACAGACTCGTTTTGCCGTAACGATTGAAAGTCCATCCAACTTTTCATGTCAGCTTCTTGAAAAAGTACCATCCTGATTTTCTGGACACTTCGAGACAACAAGTGAAGCGTGTACCACTAGTAATTAGATCATAATTCGACACGCAAGTTGAGGCTATACTTGATGATCGGGTTGAGGGGCAAAGCAAGAAGAATAGGAGAACTTATTTCTTGTAAAGTATATGGTTTACCAAACTCCGAAGCTTCTTGGAAGAAGGATACTACATTGTGACAATTTGAAGAAAAAATTCAGGCTTACCTATAGCGAAAAGAATCGACGACGGTGTTGAGTTCATCTGGCGGGGGAGGTCTTGACCGGCTAGTCAAGTGGCCTAGAAATAATGCGCAACAATTGTGCATTATTGGCAACATGACAGAGGCCAGAAATGCGTTGGCGTATTCACAGTTGCAGCTAGGCCAAGGAATGTGCCAAACAGGGTTTGAACATGGTCAATGATGCGAGATTAGCTTCCAAAGATGCCAAATGAGTTTGACATATAAAATGTATGCATGAGGCGTGCAGACATGCAAGAAAGACTTGCATTAGCACACTTGCATCATTGGGAGAATGGCGCTCAGCAATGATTGCGGGACTTTGGCTGGAAAATGCAATCATTGTGCAACAAGGCTTTATGACATGTGCCGAGCACATGGCCTTGACGGTTTCAAGTTGGTTACACGTAAGTTTTTTTTCTTTTGGCTTTCTTAAAGGATAGGAAGGGCCTGTTTGGATTTAGGGGAGCGGTTAGGAAAGTTGGCATAGTTGGCCAACTTCCTTGTAAAGTAAATCTGTAACTGCCTGACAATTACTTGTATATAGCTTTTGTAAGGCTATAAAAGCCTGATCTTGTGAAAGGATTTGGTAATCCGGAATAAGAAGAGTTGTGTAACCCTAAGTGTGCAATAAATAAAAGGTTACGACCTAATTTAAAGCTAAGTTCTGTTGGTGCATTTGTCCCTTTGTTTTGGCTTACTGTTTATGCATCAAGCGGAGTGTGTGTATTGATTTGCTGGTTTGAAAATATTGTGAATGAATATCTGTTTAGTATAGGATGAATAGAGTTTTGGCCAAGAAGTAAAAAAATTGGCTAACTGCGAGTTGGCTAAACTGTGCTATGGGGCATAATATCATTGTCAAGGTTGGCTGTTGCATTTGGGTGTTATGAACCCGTGACAACTAGGGTCTAGGGAGCATGCCCATCCATGTGACTGCATATCATGATTCTTTTCCAGCTGTCGGCGATGTTTCAGTTAACTACGAACACAATACAATATTTCTGATTTTGTTAGGCAATTACCTTGCTCCACCGGCAAGGCCCTTATGATCTGTACTCAAAGCAATCAGGTAAGCTGTTAACGATTTTAGATGTTCTCTGATTAAAGTAGCTACTAGGTATGAAACCAACATTGACCCAACTACAGTCTACAGGACTAATTAACCAAATGACTGCAACCAAATGATAGCATTCGAGGACGGCGTGCCTCTGTTAAATTTGAACTCAGAACACCTTCGTATGTAGCTCAGCTGGTTCGTGGTGGCAATCAAATGAACAATCTAGTGTGTATGGTTAACCAAACATCCAAGCCATGAGAAATGCAATGCACAACCGAACTATGGTGGCATAAATTAGCAACGTGAGATAGCATCTGTTTCTGTTGTGGTTGTTTGCCGAATTCACACTTGGGAAATCCGACAGCTAAATTTAAAAATACCTCTCCCGATATGGATATTTTTATAGGCCGAACAATCATGCAAAAAAGATGAGATGGACTTCCTCCCTCCCTGACTGAAGCTGCTAATGGAAAATGTGACCAAGATGAAGTAGCAAAATGAATTGTGGTCTTACTTTTTAAACGAATGCTTAGATCGTTTCCACTAAGGAGTTGACATTTGGTATTGGTAGGAGAGTACCGTGGAAATAGGTCGTTTCCACTTGAAGGATCCACAGTCTTGGCTGCTATAAACCAATGCTTAGATCCTATGACTAGATATTGGAAGGTATATATATAGTTGGCAGTAAGGTAGCTAAGTAATTGACATGACCGAACGACATGAAGTAATTGTTCGCATGGCCAACCAACAATATTTGAGCATCATCACTCCCTTCGATCCATTCGGATCCGATAATGGAAGAACCAAAAAAAAACGTGCAAACGGAATGTTTGTTTCATATTCTGCAAGGGTTATGGACAAATTGGGTTCGAAATTGCAGATGATGAATTGAGCCGTACGTTATCTGAGGCACACTATCGATCGCCCCATGTATCTTCGTGAATAGCCAACAAGGATTTATGATTCGTTATGTAGGAATTACTAGAACTTGGCCCGTGCCGTAATGGCACGGCCACGAAAATAAGTGAAAAAAAATATTTTGACCGGTGTTATTCATTTGTTGTTACTATTTAAAATGAAAATTATTCTTCATACATTTTTATTATTATTTTTTTTGTATTTGACCGAGTTTATTTTAACACCTAAAAAATCAAGCATAACTTGTAAAATATAATGTTATTTATGTCATAACGACATCGAATAAACATTGCACACTGATATATTTACTGATTATGATACCACCCATTACAACTACCTTTTTCACCAGCAGCATTCCCGCCACAGGCTCCATGCACCTCCACTCACAAATATCACCCTGATTACCCATAATATATATTGATGTAGTTATTAACATAGTTGTTATCTATTGAATGAGAGTATAAATTCATTTAGATAATTAATAAGACATTTATCATGAGAGATTTATAAAATATTTATTATGAGAAATTAATGAGATAATAATGATGTGCACATATTAAGACCGTTAGATATGAATTTCTAACTTTCAATCATAGACGTCACTTATAAACACTTACTTAAACAACTATTGATTTATCTTCTCCCTAAACAAATCTTGAGGATGATACTAAAAAAATTTGATAAATTAAGGCACTAAAGATTTCCAGGATGATTCAAATCATCAAGGAAATAAGGTTGAGTGAAAGCATGTTCTTGGATTTAATTTCTTTTGTCTCTTTAGTCTAACTCTAATTCCAAAATTTATTTCTGATTTAGCTAGGTTTGCTCAAAAGTGGGGAACTAAAGTTTTTAAGTCCATTCCTCCTTCTGGATGTGAGTGAGAGAATCAATTGTTTAGTTTTATGGGAATGTAAGTTTGTTATTTTTAGTCTATCAAATTTCTCCACTTTGCTTTTGATTTTTGGGATGGGAAAAAGAGAATATGTAATGCATTATTTCCCAATTAAAGCGTGTATTCATGGGATCGACCACAAACGTGGATTTATCAATCGGGAGGGAAAATCAAGATCTCTCTTTATGTTAACTAACTTTGTTAAATTTTTTTTTTTTATAATACAGAACAAAGAAACATGAAAAAAATATCACCTAGCTATGATATAACTCGTGTCATAACCGTGCGACTTAGTAATAAGTTAATTTATTTTGTACCGATTTTGATTCTTACCGTTTTTTTACAGTTATTATTTTAATTGTCATGTATTTTTACCGAGTTTATGTTATCATTAAGACGATCAACCACATTTTATATTCTTTATAAGGTTAACCAATTTGTGGCGAAAACTTATTAAAAATATATATATTACTTTCACCAACACCCACCACATCCAAAATATTACTTGATACCACTTCTTTCCCCCACATCACCGTTTCTCCCACCCTCAACCACTGGACGTGCTTTTTAATTTTTAATTACAGACGTCATGAGAAAAGTTTATATTGAACAAACTTAAGTCGTCAATTAATTTATTCCACTATTTTTTTTATTCCATTGGTTTCTTTTTATGAAATTCTCTTTTATATTGTAATAAATTTTATTTAACTCTAAAAGTCATGATTTGTCTGATCGGGTATTATTTGGGTGATCTAGCGGTATATGATGATATTGCCTTATAAGATATGGTATCATCTGCGATATATTTGGTTTTTTTCCTTACCTATCGTGCGGAAAAAATAGCTAACTGTATCTTTCACAATATAATGTTGTGCGTTTGTGAAGACACAAAAATATTATTGTTCACTATTATTCACCGACACCCACCACCATTAAAAACATTCATCAGCTATTTAGTCCTTTTGGGGCTAGATCTGAACAAAGATTGTTTGTTTTTAGTTATTTTGAATAAATTTCTTCGCTATTTGAGCGATTTTTTCTTCGCCACTAGGGCGATTATTCTCTTCGCTATTAGGGCGATTTTATTTGCACTTTTGATAGTGTTTCATTCTATAGATTTGTTCGTGATTTGGTTTGTTGGATACAAGTACACCGGCGATTTGACGGAGGAAAGATCAAATTATTCTATTATTCTTCAACGGAATAATAAATTTAGGGTTTCTGGGCTTCTCGCTATGCATGAGTTTTTGGGAAAATCACTCCTCTCTCATAGGAGTATCTCTCTTCAAGAAGAAAATCAATCAAAATGGTCGAACTATGATTTCGAATACCATTCCTTCTCCATCTCAACATACAAGATTTGGGTGCTACCGGTGTGGATCGCTCTTTCTCGTTGCGATTTATTTTCGTTTTCCATCTATCATTGTATTTGTTTCATGTTTATGTTGTACTTGTTTTTTCTTAAAAACCATCATGTAAACGTTTCTTATTTGGAATGAAATACTAATGGTTTGATTATCAAAAAAAAAAAAAAAAAAAAAAAAACATTCATCGGCACTATTTCTTCCACCACCAGGGATAGACCAACACCCACCATAATATTTTTGTGTCTTTAATATCTCTATCACCCACTACTTCATCCAATACCACCACTAATATTTATTAATATAATTTTTAATAAAAATATTATTTACTAATAAAAATATGTATTTATTAGATCAATTAAGGGGACATTTATAATGAAAGATTAATTAATAATTTATTATGAGAAACTAATGGGATAATAATTAATAAAACATTTATAGTAGTTTGGTTGAGCAAACGAAGACCGTGAATTTATCTTCTTCCTAGACAAATTTTGGCCACTACTCACATAGCCTTTAGTTCAGCGTAGATTTATCTAGCGCCTAACTCGTGCTGAAACGGCATGAGTATAATTTTTATGTGGATATTAAATTTAATATTTGTTAATTATCGGGTTTACTCTCCTTATTATTAAAATAATGAAGGAAAAATCAATATATATTTTTACTCTTTAGTCCACAAATCTTTTATCATATACTCATATATGATTCCTTTCCATTATGTTTGATATTTTGACATTCTCCCAAATAATGTTTATTCTTGCCCTCTTTCACAACAAAACCAACGACATTTGATATGTTTTATAGTTTGCAAAGACAAAACATATTATCGATCATTTGAAATGGTATTTCTCTTCTACATCTTCCTTATTTTAGTGACCGCGCAAAACCAAAACATCGAACTATGCAGAATAAAAAAAATTTACATCACTCAAACTAATTCTTCATATAAATAATTGTGTCACATAAGCTCAGAATCCATGTTTATTTTGTCTCATTCTAAAATGGTCCAAAAAGATTAAAACTATGAATGGACTCTACTGTACATATTACATCGTATTTTCTTATATTTAAATAACACAAATAAATACTAATTCATTTATCTAAGCCACTATATATCATAAAACATCTAGACATTTCAGATGGAAACTCATTCGACTCAGAAAATATATATCTCCAATTCTTGAAAACTCTCAGACAGTCTACGACATTGATTTTCTAAGTATGGGCTATTTTAGATGGCAACCCACCACCAAAACCACTAATTACCACTACCTTTTCCACCACCATCATTATCGTCACCAGCTTCATGCATCTCCAATCTCAAACACCACCTAGGTCATCCCCAATTTCTATGTATGTGATTATTATTAAATTTATTATTTGTTTAATAAAAATATATTTAGAAAAATGTAATGGGTTGAAAAGAATTTTAAAAGTTATTATGATTCTTTATTAATTTTTTTATTATTTATCAAATTCAAATATATTTATTAAGATAATTATAAGACTATTTAATAAAAATATATTTAGAAAAATGTAATGGGTTGAAAAGAATTTTAAAAGTTATTATGATTCTTTATATACAATTTATTATTTATCTAATGAAAGTAAATTTATTAAGATAATTATAAGACATTTATGATAAGAGATTAATAAAAAGTATTTATTATAAGAAATTAATGATTCAATAATGATGTGAGCAACCAGAGCCATGGATTTAGCTTTGCCAAGAATGAATCATGGCCGCTCTTTATCTTGCCAAAGTTGTCCAAACTATGCTTTATAAGGGAGACTAGCCCTTAACCCGTGCCGTAACGGCACGGGCAATGATGTTGGTACATTTTTAAAATATCGTATAATTTGTGTACCGAATACTTATCAACTCCTTATGATTTAATATGTGTTTGTCATAAAAATAGTTGGGATTTTCCTCTCATTTTTTCTTTGTTTTTTTCTTTAATATTTTACCGTTAGAGATTTTCTCAAACGAAAGAAATATAATCTTAACTTCCAAACACTTTTTTTATTTAGGTTCATTGCTTTTAATGAGATAATGCTCTACATGAACATGGAAGTTTAAATATTTTTTGGAAATATGTCGTCAGCAGCGCTCATCTCAGTGAAATTAACTAATCAATATCGTCCATAAAAGTCTCCACATGCTCATATTTCTCTCCAGCTGACTCATCTATCATGATCATGTTGTCGATCCTCCAAATAGGCAGAGAATAGTATTTTTTGCATCGAACGAATGATACAAACTATTAGATGACGATGTTTAAAATGTGTACCCATTACCTTTTTGAGGGGATTGTATATATGCGAACCTCTTCCATTAAATCTTCTACAAAGTATTTTTCCTATCAATTCGTCTTAACGAAGGCTTTGGTAACTTCAAAAGTCTTGGACATTTTGCCACTTCCTTATGTTCCTACCTTCACTTGGAATACAATCTGGCGATTCATTACCTCATAAAGAACCTTGAACACATATTGTACTCCCTGATCCTATTTCAAATTAATAGGTTGTCAATAGATCCTTTACCAAAAGTTGACATATTCTACGTTGAATATTTATTAAAAAACAATTATGGTATTGTGGATCATTACTTTCTAAGATTGTAGTTTTCAAAATTGGCCTCTTCAAGTCCCTCGGCTTTCTAAGTTTATATATCTTGTATTTTTTTAACATTTTAGTTAGCTGTATTATGTATGTTACTAACTTTAAACTTGATGTCATCTTCTACTGTGAACTTTATGTTATTTCAGAATCGAAATAGTTATACCTCTTTCATTCGTATCAAGTAATCTGTTGTATATCCTAACAATTTTTCTACAATAATTCCTTTCTTTTGTCGTTTCCGGAGCATCAATATCCATTATTATCAAACGTATTTTGTCTAATTTTTGTTGATGTTATGTATTTGCAATGTTCATTTTTATTAAATAAATATATTGTGGAAAAGCTATAAAAAAAAAGAACATAAGTATTACATCAGGTCTAAGTTACTATATCCAAAATACTAGGATTAATCTTTCTGGTGCCTTGTTTCCTCAAATTCCTCGTTGCATTCTAGACAGTACATGCCACACCAATCATTTGCGAAGTGAGATATTTGCACAAGTGTGGTCAATGTAAATGTATCCCTTGCATGTGATAATAATAAAAACACGTAAATTTGTTATCAAGGCATCAAGTTGTAAATGGTATGAATCTAATAGATTTGAATTATACCTCAATCTTATATATCATCTTCTTCTAACATAACATAGCAATTGAGGAAGGACAAATCTTGACCACTCTTTACATAGGCAGAGTTAGCCAAACTATGTTTTACAATTGTCTTAGGTGTAAATTATTATTAATCCATATTTTAGTCATCTCCTTTCGAAGCCGATCTAATTAGTCCTATAGAAAGTTAATATTAAATTTTTGACCTTATCTCTTGACCAAATTATTGAAGTATTCTCGGTCATATTCTGCATTGTGTGATCTACCCATCTGTGTCTACTCTACCTTCTAACCCAGTGAATGAAACCTACACATATTGATTCGTAATTTGATATTGTTGATTCGTTATCAAGAGGTCGCATGATTTGAGAATGTAAAATATAAAAAATATTCTATAAACTTTGGAGGCGAAATTTATGATTTAGAGTTTTTTATGATGATTTTGATGAACAAACATAATTTTCAAACAAATATTTTAGAATGCAAATACATTTTACCGATCAATAAGGTTTTATATCGGGAATTGAGTGAAATTTGTTGTCTTTGTAGGTAGTTGTCGCGAGACAACTCGACATTGATGGTCTTTCAGGAAAAAGAATGTAATAGTAATTGAGAGAGCGATAATGTTCTCTTACGTGGGTACACCAATTTCCTTTGCATAATACGGTTTATCGAACAGTCATGATCATATTGTCTTATACGTTCCTGTATCATCCTCAAAATATTTGGTTTTTGTCCTTATTAATTGTGCTAAAAACAACCGACTACATCTTTCACAATACAATGTTGCATGTTTTGTGAAGATTATTTTTTTTACTTGATCGATAAAACTCAATAAAAAGAAAAAACTATTACTATACACTACTATTATTAACAATCACCACCATAAAAACCATCCACCGCCACTATTTCTTCCACCAATAGTAATCTTACCGTCTCCACCATTCACAAACACCCGCCACCACTTATGCTAACCCTACTTCCACTACCACCATTAGAATTAATATAGTTTTTAGTAAAATTATTTATTAATAAAATTATGTGTTTATGTTAAATTATTAAAGGGACATTTATAATAGAAATTTAATTAATCATGATGAACAATTAATGAGACACTAATTAATAAAACGTTTAAAAATGGTTAAGTTGAACAAACCCCAGCGGTAAATTTATCTTTGCCAAGGACAAATCCTGACCACTCTTTACATAAACAAATTGATAATAAATGATTTCATATGTTCTGATCTTGATTTGTGTCGTTCGTTTAGTTATTACATAACATGGCAATTGATTGCACCAATTTTTTAAAATGGACATGTGTTTTATCGAGTTTATTTTAACATTAGAATGATCAACCACGTTTTATACTTTATAATATAACATTACACATTTTGTGACATTACGAAATTAGCATAATATGTTTTTGTTCACAAATACCCGCCAAGGGTTGACTAACCTGGCTCTAACCCTTTAAATTTTTAATAACTACATAATTTTTTTAGTTTATTTTATAAATAGTACTTTTTCCATATATATTTATGGTTTAGTCCACCAAAGTTTACATGTTTTTTTTTTTTTTTAAAAACATGCCTCCTCAATGTCAATTTTTGACTCCACCACTGCCACCATCACTGCCGCCCATCCCATGTAGGTTGTTGAACGCAATTCTAATTTTCAATCACAAATGCCATGTATGAGGTTTAGATTGAGCAAAATTTCATCAATTGATTAGTTTCATTTTTTTTTCCGTGTATATATTCTTTTTTGTATTGCAATCAATTTAATTTTAACATTAAAAAATCATGATTTATACGATATAGTACCAAAGATAACATGGGTACCATTTGGGTGATCCAACTACGATCATGAAAATATTGTCTTGTATGATATCATCCCTGAAATATATGGTATCTTCATTTACCAAAAGTGTTAAAAACAACCAACCACATCTTCCACACTACGATGGTATCGATGTTGTAACGTAAACATAAAATTAATATTGTCCATCACTACTCACCAGCATTCACCGTCACTACTTTTTCCACCATAAACCAGGGGCGGAGCCAGGATTTTGAGGAGAGAGGGAGAAAAAATTCTTGGCAAGTTGGATACATGTGAAAAATGAACTTTGTATCCAATTTTACGATAAAAGAACAAAATAAATATAATTGTGCTTGGCTCCGCCCTTAACCACCACTAATCTTTCGGCCTTTCATCTCTTCTACTACTCATTGTCATGAGAAAATGTCTATTGATATTATTTATCAAAATTACTTATTAATAGAAATAAATATTATAATTAATTAAGAAAACATTTATAATTAAAAAATGATTAGTCATTTATTATGAGCAATTAGTGAAACACTAATTAATGAAACACTTTATAATGAATACATTATTTATTACGTGCAATAGAAATAAATATTATAATTAATTAAGAAAACATTTATAATTAAAAAACGATTAGTCATTTATTATGAGCAATTAGTGAAACACTAATTAATGAAACACTTTATAATGAATACATTATTTATTATGTGCAATTAGTGAAACAATAATTAATAAAACAATTATGGTATTTAAGTTGAACAAAGCACCACTGTTGATTTATCTTTTCTATCAATTCCAACCAAGGTAGAACACTGGTTAGAGGCCACTCTTATGACACAATAGGTCATGAGTTCGAACCTCCCCGTTATAATTTTTGAAGTTTCATATCCTGACTTGAGTGCTCATTTTTCATTCATAATATTGTAATGAACGCCACACGTGCGAGATGTATGGGGTGGTCTGAGGAACCACAACGCTTGATTTATCTCTGCAAGGACAAATTCTGACCACCACTAACAAAGGCTAACTTGTCCAAACCCTGTTTTATACTAATGATAAGGAATAACTTGATTTATTATTATTAACACTACTAGATTTTGTGCCCGTGCTACGCACCGGGCGGAACCAAAAACCCTATATTTTTGATTTGGTGTGGCTCACGATTTGGAATCTAAGAAAATTAATATTTGCATTGACGTGAAGGCTAAGATGTCGACATCAATGACTTAAGAATGTGTGCTGTTATGTGCTAAAAAAGAGAGAAGAGATCACCATTAGAAACGAAAAAAAAAAAACTAAAAGGAGAAAGAGAAAGATTGAAATAAGTATAAAAGTAGTATTAGAATGTAATTTATAAAGAGATTATGATGTAAATAAAAAAAAAAGAAGAGATAGAGACTATGATTATGACGTAAACCCGTGCCTCATAAACTCATAATCATCAAGAAAAAAAATAACTTTGTGTAAAAACCAATATATGGAAATTAATAAGATTGTTCAAAAGATTTTTAGATAATGATTTTGGTATAAAAATACGGGGTAAAAGAATTTTTACGTTTATTTTTGTTATCTTTTTAGTTTAACGTTTTTTGGTATAAAAATTAACGTTTTTTGTTATAAAAATTAAAACATGGAAATATTTTCAGTACAAAATCCTTTATTTATGGAAATTCGAATATTCTAAAATCTTTCTTTCCCTATTAATAAGATTTTGACGTAACGTCCCTGCTTGACGGTGTTACTTAACATCCAGTTGAGTATTTGGTGTAAACCCGGTGTAATTTTTTAATTAAGTGTAAATCAACACATAAGTCTTGTACACCCACATTTCTACTAACGATTTTAGTATTTGGCCATTAAAATCAGGGGGCGACCAATAACGTTCTCTACTAAGGGGGTGTTTTAAAAAAAAAAAAATCTTCGACCAATAACGTTACGACACTTGCTTTCTCTAGAATTTGTGTAGTTGAAAGCTTTTATCTAATTTAATTTGAGGTGGGTGTCATGCTCACCGTGCAACGTGGAAGCTCATATGACTTAGCGTTTTATCTAATGATATTGTAATACATATTTTTCATTTTAGCCTGAAAATTTGAAAAAATGATAGTACTCTTTCGAAAAGAAAGGAATATTATCTTGTCGAATAGTAGAACACAACTCTTGTGAATGCAATCAAGGGGCAATTCCATGTTGTAGAATCTCTGCTCTGCTGCATACCTTCACGGCTTTGTGAGAGCTTAATGAATAGGCATATTTTATCGTCACGTTTTCTTTAATTTTATTTCGGAGGTCCTACATTTCGGTTAAAGCTTAGCCACTTGCATGCTACTTGACCAGGTAGACAAAATCAACTCCATAAGAAGAACAGCAACTTGTCCAATAATGCACTAAGTAGGCTCAGGTAGACAAAATCAACTCCATATTTTATCGTCTTCACATTCTCTTTGATTTTACTTTGGAGGTCCTACTTTTCGGTTAAAGCTGAGCCACTTGCATTCTACGCAATCAGGTAAACAAAATCAACTCCATGTGAAGCTCATCAACTTGTCGAATAATGTACTAAGTAATACTCTAGTAGTGTCCAATAATGTACCAAGCACTACTCTAGTATTGGTTACTCCGTACTATTCCAGGGTGGGTAACAACTTTTTTTTCTAAACCAAGTGGACGAATTCACGTTGTGAGTTGTAGGCTCAAGTATATCTTATCCAAGGCCGGCCCTGGCACCAAGCAGCCAATGCAAGACATTGGGCCACAAATTTTTGGGGGCCACATTTTTTAGTTAGACATTAGTTAGATATTAAGGATGCTTGTAAAATTTGAAATGAGATGAGTTTAAGTTTGTTCTCTAAATTACTACTCTCCTATAGAATCCATCCTACGTAATGTGGCTGACGACTAAATCATGTTTCATATCTAGTTTAAGGTGGGTTATGTTACTAGTAAAACAATACGCTACTTAGTAGTGTGCTTATTTACTTAGTAGTGTGCTTGTTTGATTAGGAAGTAGTTTGCTTATCCTATAATACTGAATGCTCTTCATTTCACATCCTCATCCTAAATCATTGTTTAGAGACAACACATCTATTGCTTCAGTTGGATTAGGCTCTGTCTTAAGTGGTACACTCCATCTCTGCCCTTGAACACAATCTGTTATTTGAAAACAAAGAAGATAAGAATGGGGCTTTATTACATTATTCGCAATTAGGCACACTAAAAATAAGAGTCGACAGTAAAAGTCTTTCTTATTTGTTTGAAGTCATCTCCATATATACAGATTAGATTCTGTTCTGTGTAGTTATTAGTTATCGACTTGGAGTTTATCCGCCAGTCTTCTTGTAAATTCATAATGTCGATTTACATCTGCTTTTGTGCAATTGCTTTTTTCATTTCTCTGTTCGTTATGCTTGATATCGGCTTTCACTTCAAGAAGCGAGTAGGGCGCAGACTCCCACCAAGTCCCATATCCTTGCCAATCATTGGTCATATGCATCTCATTTGTGCAGTCCCTTACCGATCTTTTCATAAACTCTCAATCCAATATGGTCCTTTGATCTATCTTCGTCTAGGTTCCATTCCATGCATGGTCGTTTCTTCTCCTGAATTAGCAAAAGATTTCCTCACAACCAACGAACTAAACTTTGCTTCACGCCCTGTAACCATAGCCGTCAATTACCTCAATTACAACTCATCCGGCTTCGCTTTCGCTCCTTCAGGAACCTTGTGGAGTTTCATGAAAAAGGTTTTGATGTCTGAGTTCCTCGGTGGCCAGGCTCTGATGAAACATCGCCACATCCGAAGAGATGAGATCCATAGTTTAGTTCAGCTGTTGATAAAGAAATCTTCCAATGGTGATAGAGTAAACGTTTCAGAAGAACTCCTGAATCTTTCAAATAACATAATTATGCGAATGATGGGCAGCGTCAATTTATATACAAGTAGCGAAGAGGGGGAGGAAATTCGTTCCCTTGTTAGGGAGGTTACAAAGATTTTTGGTCAGTTCAATCTCTCGGATGCTTTTTGGCTTCTAAGAAACGTGGATTTGCAAGGGTACCTTAAAAAATCCACTGATGTTAGACGCAGATATGATATTTTACTTGAGAGAATCATGCATGAACGTGAAGAAGCTAGAACTAGGTCAGAAAAGACTGTTGACGTCGGTACCGGTGGTAATAAGGTGAGAGATTTATTGGATATCTTACTCGATGTGTCTGAAGCTATGAACTCAGAGATCAAACTCAGTAGAGATAATATCAAGGCCTTCCTCTTGGTAAGTCTCTCGCCTTCTTACCTCCAGAGCTATTTAGAATAATGCATGCATATCTGACAATTGATCGGAGTTTGTTTACATAAATCAATTAATACAAATTTGTTGCCATATGTTTAACTGGCTTGAAGATTGTTTCGTTAAGAGGCATATTATTCTGAGTTCAATATATTACTTATTTTTTCTTATTTGATTTTGAGGTTATATTAGGATATAATGACGGCTGCAATAGATACAACAGCTAGTTCAGTCGAATGGGCGCTAGGGGAGCTCATTAATCATCCATGCATACTTGAGAAAGCAAGAGGAGAAATAGATTCTGTTGTGGGAAAGAATGTTAGGTTGGTGGATGAATCTGATCTACCAAATCTTCCTTACATTCAAGCTATCTTCAAAGAAATGCTTCGTCTTCATCCTCCTGTTCCCATGCTTTTAAGAGAATCCACCAAAGATTGCACGGTAGCAGGCTATGACATCCCAGACAAGACATGGCTGTTTGTCAATGTATGGTCCATCAATAGGAACCCCAGCTACTGGAAAGATCCTTTAGAATTTCGGCCCGAGAGGTTTATGATGTCGATGACACAGAATTTGGCTCTCCATGAAGGTAAATGTGATCAAGATAGAACTAGCCGAGTGAATAGGGATGTCAGGGGTCAACACTTCGATTTTCTGCCATTTGGTACTGGTAGGAGAGGGTGCCCTGGAATTGGATTGTCTTTACTTGAAGTTCCAACAGTATTGGCCGCTATAATCCAATGCTTAGATTGGAAGGTAGTTGGCAGTAATGGTAGCGAAGCAGTTGATATGACCGAACGACCTGGAGTAATTGTACCCATGGCCAATCCAATCATACTTGCCATCAGCACTCGTTTCAATCCATTCTAATCAGATACTACAATCCATTAATGGAAGCAAACCCGGTGCTGCTGTTATCGATATTCCGGAATATGCTTTCATATTCTGCAAGGGTTTGGTTCTAGTGACGGAATTGAGTACGGAGTACCCCACGTTTTCTAGGTTTGCTGCATTTTAGTTTCAAGTACAAGTTAAAGTTGTACTCTCTTCCAACAAAATAAATGGTGTATCTGTATTAGGCTTACTCGGCAGCTTGTAAGAACTTAAAATTGTTATATGTATCCTAATTCTGTGTTTAAATCATCTCCGGATTTCCATACAACAAAAGTATAGAAAGACATTGTTTTGCAACAATAAAACTGTTTGTACCATGATAAAATTCTCACATATTGGGCCAGAATGCTGTTTGAATCACCATTCAGCTGTTATACGAGTTTTCCATCATCCAACCAACACAGCCTGCTTAACGGATTTGTGGTTCTCCCCATTTCTGCCCATCAGGAATTCATTTCAATAACATACTTTCTGTTACAACACTAATAACTTCTACCAATTATACTGGACTTCCTAATTCAATATGAAAACCGTCAGACTTCTAACACAGTCTAAGAAAAATCAAATAATAAAAAGGCTAGTGTTTGAGGAAAAACAGAGAGAAAACCAAAGGGCAAGAGAGATTCTATTGATGGGGGCAGCAACAGTATTACATAGCATAGTATGCTTTATATACAAGTAGTAAGAGAACCCTAGATACTATATTGGGCCGCACATACATCGGATACAAGCCCTAGAACACTCCCCCTGTGCGGTTCAATGACAAAACTTTATACATAGTGCTTCACATATAGTGCTTTGAATGTAGTTCTTTAAATGTCGTTCTCTCCTTGATGACTTGTGCCGAAATCAATTTCCTAACTAAAACTTTGACAAGGAAAAACCTTGGTACACCTCTTCACATGTAGTACTTCACATGTTGTCTCTTACCTTACATGTAGTTCATCACATGCAATACGATCTTCACAGATCGATGAGTCTAAGTTGATTGCCTCGTTAAAACTTCGCCAGGGAAACCCAGAGGGACAAAACCTGAACAAAAGAAAAAGAGTATAATATTAAGCAAACTTAGAACATAGTTGGACTCAAATATGTTGCCTCATTAAAACCTTGACTAGGAAAACTCAATGGGATAAAACCTTGACGAAGGGAAAAGAGTACAACGTGACAGATGCAAGTAAAGGTGATCCGTTGCAGATGATCACTTTGCTCCGTTAAAGTTGACTAGTTGTTTTACAACTCTTTAGGCATAAAATCCTCGTGGTAAAGATAATAGCCTTAGTTGGGAAAATTACATTCCCGGTGTTTCTTATTGTCTCATTAAAAACCTTTCCGAGTAACAAAACCATGTGGGAAAAAGTAACCTCGGTGGAGGAAAATAGTTCAACATACCATTAAATTCCCCCCCTGATGTCAAACAATTTTCATTAGTCTAAGGCATTCAAAAGGAGTTTATCACACTTTACTTTTGTGACTTGAATGTTTATAAGACCATGTTGTTGATTCTGGAAGTTACATTGCTTAACAGATTGTCGCATTTCATTTCTTTGATTCAGATATTTTCGGTAATATCCACGCGATCTTTATGTCTTCAACGTTCAACATACTTGATTCTTTTAGTGTTGTCTCGCTAAAAACCTTGTCGAGTAACAAAACACTTTGGGAAAAAATATTCTTGATCGAAGGGAAAAAGAGTACAACATAACTTCAATTTCGAAGTAAAATATGTCGACATCATATCCTTGGATCCTCCCCATGATGTCGGCATCAACCACTCATTACTTTCGGAGTTTTTCCAGACAGTTCCTTTAGTCATATACTTTTAGAAACTGAATATTGGCAATGACTTATAAAATAGTCTACCATATCTCTCCCTGATTACTTTCGTTGGAGAAGAGATTATTTTTCCTTCATAATCAACTACTTTTGGATTGCACTTTCATTAGCATTCCTTTTAATGTCTTTGCAGGGATAAAATAAATTTATGTCAATGGTTACTTTTAAGTACATAATTACATTCACTATACCAATCCAATGACATTGCGTTGGCGCTGAGCTATATCTAGCTAACAAGTTCCTTGAGGATGCAAAATTTTATCGAGTACATTATTATACTAAGTACAACAATGCGTCTATTGTAGTTAGATATGGGAATTTCATCTCCCAACACATCTTCGTCATCTTCCTTTATACGAAATGGTCACTTACTTACATTTGAACCTCGACTAATCATGGGAGTGCTATCAGGATGCATGTCTTTGTTAAATTGCCTGACAACTTAAGAAAAATGCAAACTGGTGGAATAATATACCACAAGCTCAGTATTCGATCGAGCTTTACCTAGATTTTTCATCTCCAATTCGGATTTTAAATAGATTTTAAGGTCTCTTATTACATCAAGAGTACACATCATGTCTGTAACATCAACATAAATAACTACAATTCCAAATCAGGAACTTTCTTATGAACATGCAAGGAATAATAACTTCCTTGTCTATCCCCTCCAAATCAAATAACCATTTATACGGGTATATCACTTCCGCCTGATTGCTTAACTTTATAAGTGAACGTTCTATCTAATTGTAAACGCACTCTGTGGTTTAGAGTTACTTGATTTGGGAAACAAAAGTTTATCAAGCACTTTTGTAAATATCTTCTATCTCTTGATTCTTTCAGAGATATGTAACAACCACATACATATGCTGCATTTCAAGTCCTTTTGAAAATTACCAAGCTAACTAAGTAGCGAAACTCTATAAAGTTCATTACAAGAGAACAATTCCAGGGATTTGTGAGATACCTCGCGCCACAAGGCGGGTCTTTGTACTTTAAGACTACTTTATTCTCATTATGCTTTATGACAAATTAATTTGTATGTCCAATAGTCTTTACACTTGGTTGGTTAGCACTACCACACCAAATACCCGTATATTTGCCAAAGAACTAAGTTCTACCTGGATTGTGTAGGCCAAATGTGTTGTTCATTATAAAATTAATCAAAATAAAGCATGGTTCGATCTCATTGTGCTCTACTTCTGGAACAACTATTTATGGATTATATCATCACTGTGCACGCATGATCCTTCCATTGACTCATGTGCATTCTCATAATCCGTCAAAATATTCATCGTTCTCTAGAATAATTTAAAACTTTGGAGCGTCCTCCAGTATTGATTCATGGACATATTCAGAGACAATCTTATGAGATGATTTCTGATGATATAAATAAGTTGTGCCTTACTCACCTACTTCCTTTCTAGGTGAGGATTGATCGAACTAAGTGGTCTCTCCAACTTCCTTTATGGAGCCACGGCCTCAACCACACTTCCACCGAGTGTAGTTGCAACACCTTAGTCTATGGTGTATATCACGTATTGAGGATTTATAACTTTGCAGGTAGGTTTCCAGCCGATATGTATGATCTCATCACTTTAGCAACATCAGTGTACATTATGAAAATCAAATATTTTTTATCACTTCACATTTACATTTGTGGAGTACAAGAATCAATATGAGACACAGTGGGAACACACCACGAAAATTCCTGTCGTTCCCTTAGAAAATACTTTTTCTTATCTTCCCATAACGACGGAAAGACTGTCTCACTAAAGTGATAAACCGTAAATCTAGCGGTAAGAGATCTCCTGCCAAAGATTTTAAAATGCGGATAATTGTTGTAAATTCTTGTCCAACATAATCACTTAATCATTTTGATGACCCATTATTGTACGATGTGGAGTCGTAAAGGAACATATATAGTGCAACCAAAAATGCGTAAGAACACAAAATGTCAAGCTTATATCCAGTTACCAACTGGTACTTAAATAATGGTTGACCAATTGTGGGTCTAAAACGAATAAGTGAAGTTGCGTATAATATTGCATATTCCCCAAGCAGTTTAAGGTAGGTTTGTACGCATAACCATGCATTAGGCACCATATGTAACCTTTGATGATAGCCTTTGCGAGACCATAGGGTATATGATGTTCTATATTGATCTTATTAAACATGCAATAACCATCAAGTCCTTCTGATGTATATTCTCTAGCATTTACAAGGGTTGGTGAGTCCTTACATGTATAATGTGTGCTAGTAATTTCCATACGCAACATTATATGGGAACTATAACTAGTCCAAAATGTCAAAAAATTCTACGAAAGCCATAAGTCACTTTAATGGTCCGCATTCTACATGGATACTTTTCTAAATATCACCTCGTTTTCTTTGTAATATGGATTATTTACCATTTGCATCTTAGGATGGTCTCGATCCTATTTTACTGAATACTTTGTAAAATGAGTGATATGCTTTCTTACTTAAAAGCATAATGGGAAGGGGGGTTGGTTGTGCATCTAGTACTTTAGAAAACACTTATTGAGAGATATGCCGTTACTTTGCATTCTGTCAATATTTTTCCCGTTGTCTGGTTCACTCAAGCACAATGATGTAAGTATGAGTCATTTCAAAACGAAACATCATGTCACAACCAAAGTGCCTTTATGGTTATGTCAAAGTCGATATGACTGAATTCCAACATTTCATCGTTGGAGTCAATATGGATTCAATAATTCAAATTAATACTATAGTGAGTTACATTTCACTAAATTCACTCATTAGTTTCCCTAAAGTATGTTTCCTTCCAAATACATTAGAGACTATAAAAGATTCAATCAATTATATTCTCATCATTGTGAGGTTTCTATATAATATCCACTTGCATGGGTCTCTTTGGAATTTAACAAGGTAATTAGATCTCGGTACATAAAGAGCTTTTGTGACTTTTAACAAGGTGATTAGAAACAAAATTTGAGCATTGATTCGCTCAATGATCCAATATCGTAGTCACATTATGAAGAAATTAGTTCAAAAACTAGTGTATTTTCCTTAAATTAGTGGAATAAAAACAACTATGAGTTAGACACTTGGGTCCTGAGAGTTTTAATAAGTGGTGTGGACTTATTACGTAATAAAACTGGGATTCAACTTAAGTACTTTAGAGTGAATATATATTACGTGTCACCCAATATATCTCAAGTGTTGTAGAGAGTTTATGTCTCGTATTTTTATTCCATAAGTGCAAATATTGGATCCAGTTCAATTGAATAAGATAGTTAATTGGCCAGGAAAATTTCTTGTTGCCATTAAAGTTGATGTGAAAATTGTTTGCTACTATGATACACACATTACATTGTATATACCAACACCTATGACTAGGTGCATTTACAACTCTTTCATTTATGATGGGAGCTACAATTACATTTTAGCAGATCCCATGCTCAGTTGCTACTTGTGTATTGGTGTTATTACTACCGTAGACAAAAGTACATCTTTGTCTCATGATACATTTCCCTTTTCACATGCTTTATATGAGTCGGTACGTCTAACCCTCATTACTTTGGGGTTCTTTTCCATTTTCAATTTTGTTACGTTTAGCTTAATTTGAGAAATTTCTTTATCTCAACAAGCCAAGAGAATCTCACTATACATGTCAACCAATTACTTTAGGTTGAACAGATTACTAAAAATAGTTCTCTTGTTGTCATACTTCAACATATGCTGGTTCGTTAGTATTATGGATGAAGTAGAGAAATGAGAATTTTCTGAGTCATACCATCTTTTGTGAGTTCTTCCACAAAAATTGGAATGCATGTGATGTTATATGCAACTCTTTTGAAACTACTAACTCTTTAATAGTCGAACACGTGGATTACATTCCACGAAACATTCAAATTTTGGGGAGACAACATCAAGTACACAATAACGGTCCAAATACTTTTAAATCCCAAATAAATACATTGATGGATCGAGCTGGAACAAACAATTCAACAAAACAAATAAATATCATATTCAAGATTGAAATTGACCCTTTATAATATGGACTTATATCTAAAACAAAAGAATGTTCCACAAAAAACAAATAAACAAGCCCAATAGATGCTCCCTTAATTAGTTACATAACTCAAGCTTTTGTTCCTGCCATACATAGACAGAACCAGAACAACTTTAACCGCGCCCGTCGGAACAGTGAGTCGGAACAGCAGCTGAGCAGGATCGGTGAGTCGGAACAGGAGCCGATCTGGGTCGGGTTGGAACAGGACCGGATAGGTCGGGTTGGAACAGAACCGGATGAGTCGGGACGAGTTTTCCTCACTGACGGACGGAGAATTGTGGACGGACGGTATTCTTGCTACATATTTTCTCTATCGCACAGAACCATAACACAGTCAAATCAATCCAACAAATTAAAACAAAAGAACACCTATTACATGGAGATGACAACAAACTTACATATGGGGAACATGACAGATGATGGATTAAAGCCATCAGACGTTACAATTCAATAGTTTAATGGTAATAGTAAACAACATAATAAATAAATAATGAAGACAAAGTAGAGCATCATTATAGCATCAAACAAATAATAATAGTGAAAACGTTTTGTTTTTTTGTTATTTTTTTTAGGGAAGTTTTGAAATAAGAAGATCCATCCCTAAGCTTTATATCACTAATGGTGTTAACATGGATTAAAAAGAAAATAAATAAATATATAATTGACCACAGGGTTCTATGCACATCAATCAAACATGTCATGTACAAAACAAAATAGGACAGAGAACAAGATGCATCCAAAAATTGAACTAAGAACAGACAACATTTATACCATAACATAAATATGGATGTTCGTTTATATATATATGATGTGCATGGAGACAAGAATAATGGTAGACAAAGGGGTATGTGGCAAACAGAAAACAAGCATAAAAAGACAAAAGAAAAAAGAAAAGTAAGGGATCAGGTTTACCTTCTTAATTCGTATGATTAAGAGAAAATAGAAGTACCAAAATCATGCTGCATAAGTATCAAGTGATTAGATTATAACTCGAAAAGAAAATTTCACCATCGTGCTGCACTTGATCGAGAAGAAGACAGAAATACATATCTGATTTGGATTCCCAAGGAGAAACTTTTTTCTTTGCGGAAGCAGCTGAGCTTTTGCTGTTAGGATCTCCCATTTGATTTTAAAAAAAATATCAACAAATCCAATTGAGCTCCAGGTATAGCTTTGTGGTTTTGATGGAAAAGTTAAAAAAAAAAACAATCATCGATTCCAACTTTAGCTTCACGGTAGAACTCACGCTGATGACGTGTTTGAGGAAAAACAGAGAAAAAACCAAAGGGCAAGAAAGATTCTATTTATGGGGACAACAGTATTACATAGCATAGTATGCTTTATATACAAGTAGTAAGAGAACCCTAGATATTATATTGGGCCGCACATACATGGGATACAAGCCCTACAACACTCCCCCTGTGCGGTTCAATGACAAAACTTTATACATAGTGCTTCACATATAGTGTTTTGAATGTAATTCTTTAAATGTCGTTCTCTCCTTGATGACTTGTGCCGAAATCAATTTCCTAACTAAAACTTTGACAAGGAAAAACCCAGTGGAATAAAACCTTGGTACACCTCTTCACATGTAGTACTTCACATGTTGTCTCCTACCTTACATGTAATTCATCACATGCAATACATAGTGCCTGACATACATGGGCTACAAGCCCTACCACAACTAGAACTATCTTATTCTATTTCCAAGTACAAACGGACTTGTGGACATGTGAGAAAAACAAGCATGGCATAAAATATTTATGTTCAAAGAGTGCATAGCATGATTAAAAGGTGCACGGATAGGGGATTTACTGACACATCCAAAGTCCACGTCCCCCACTAGCTTGTAACCTGACTTTCTACTAGTGTCATCCATAGTATTTGTCCCAACATCGATAACAACAGCACCGGGTTTAATCCAATCACCCTTAAGCTGAAAAATAACCAATGTACTAGCAAGTCAAAGAATTCGAAAGAACAGGCGGCCTGAAACACTAAAGTGACTGCCCTCAAGTTTTGCAAGCAATGGTTTATATTTGCTTTATGCTGAGATGTTGAGAATTAAATCATATTGATACCTACTTTAACTATAAAAAGTTATGTTAACAACACGCACAATACATACTTCTACTATAAAATATGAATAGCAATAGCTCTTTGACGGGTACAACGTCAGTAGTAGCAACGCTATTTTGGAGTTTCTAAACATTTCTACCAAGACAGTTTTCTTTAATTGCATCAGAATATTGTCTTTCTCAAAACAAAACAAAAAAAAACAAAACAAAACAAATGTTAAGATAACAATTATGAAATGAAATAACAGTAACAGCCTACAATTATTATACAGTGGTAACAACCTCCATCACTGCTTGCGTTTCAGGGGTTCCCAGCAATAGGGCTTAAACTACAGAACATCAATTACGGATGTAAACTCAAACTCAAGGTTCTCACTTAATAATTCATATACAATAATAATATTGGATACAATAAATCAATCTCTAAAGAGATATATATAGTGTTTACAAGAGAAGAGAAAAACACGTTATAAAACCGTGTTGTTAGGTAAATGAAGAAAAAAAGAGTCAATGTTCGGTAAAGGAAGAAAAAATGAAAGGTTGTTAGGTAAAGGAAGAAAAATGAAAGGAGAAGAAAAATGTGAGTCAAATTTGACTACTAACCACCCACTTACACTATTCATTCTTCAACACTCTCCCTCAAGGTGGTGCACATATATCACATATGCCCAACTTGGCAAGTGAATCATTAAAGATTTTATTCGATACTTCCTTGGTTAGAACATCCGCCAACTGTTGTGTTTTACGTATGTATGGTACTTCGATAATGTTATCTTCAAGTTTCTCATAGATGAAATTCCTATCAATTTCCACATGCTTCGTTCGATCATGTTGTACCGGATTCTCTGTAATTTTTATTGGTTATTGGTTATCGCAGAACAACTTCATAGGATTTTTAGTAGGAAAACCAAGCTCCTCCATAAGCCTTTTTAACCATAACAAAATGTTGATCTTCTTCTATCGCCTTTGCCTCCCCAGTCTGAGTCGGTGTATCATGATACATCAAGAAGACCATGTTTTGAAAACATCAACCTTGTGCCTGGTGCGGACTTCAAATATCTCAGTATCCTTAATACTGCATTCATGTGTTGTTGACCCGGATTATGCATAAATCTGCTTACAACACCTACAGCATATGCAATATCAGGTCTTGTAAGAGAGAGATAAATCAAACGGCCAACTAACCTCTGGTATTACCCCTTGTCAGCTGGTACTTTATCAGAACACTCTTCAAGACCATGATTTTGTTCCATAGGAAACCCAATCGGCTCATAACCCAGCATACCGGTTTCATTCAACAAGTCAATCACATATTTTCGCTGAGACAAAAAAATTCCCTTTTCAGATCGAAAAACTTCAATGCCAAGAAAGTATTTAAGTCCACCTAGATCCTTCATATCAAACTCATAATACAAACAACTCTTCAGATTACTCAGCTCTTTAGGGTCATTTCATGTTACCAACATATCATCCACATAGATAATAAGCGAAGTTAACTTTTCACCAACTCTTTTTAGGAACAAGGTATGATCAGCGTTACTCTGTGTATACCCAAATTTCTTCATTGCTAGACGAAATCTCCCAAACCAAGCTCTGGGAGACTGCTTCAAACCATATAAGGTCTTCTTTAGTTTACAAACAATGTTAGCATCGTTTAGAGCATTATAACCTGGAGGTAATGACATGTAGACTTCTTCTTGTAAATCACCATGTAAAAATGCATTTTTTACATCATATTGTTGCATGGGCTAGCCTAGATTTGCTGCAAAAGACAATAATACTCGAATAGTGTTAATTTTTGCAACATGAGCAAATGTCTCCTGATAATCAATACCATAAGTCTGGGTAAACCCTTTAGCCACAAGTCATGCTTTATACCTGTCGATAGAGCCATCTGGATTATGCTTGATAGCATATACCCACCTGCAACCAACTGGTTTATTTCCTTCTGGTAACAATACTATTTCCCATGTATGATTTTCTTCCAGTGCTATCATCTCCTTTTTCATCGAATCAGCCTATTTTGGATCACGTAAAGTTTCTTGTACTTTTTTAGGAATGGTAACATCTTCCATCTGATTGACAAATGCTTTTCCAGCTTCTGAAAATCTATGAGTAGACATGTAGTTTGCAATGGGATATTTCACCTTCTTTATCGGTTCAGGTGAAAAACGATCTGGTGGCACCCCACGGTTATTCCGTTGTGGAAAACTATGCCTGTTTGTCTCAGTTAATTCACAAGTATTGTTAGTAATAATCAAAGAATCAACGCTTACCTCAGGGATATCAGCTGGAGGATTACTGGGTGTAGGTACCATTGTATAAGAAAGTAGGGGGTCTTCAGCAACACGAGTTTCTACCACTGGATTTGTTTCAGGAGGTTGCATAGTAGTCAGACCCAAATTTAAAGAAGCTTGAGGAGTACTTGAACTTTCTTCCATGAGAGGAAGATTTATCTCACTATTAGTAGGAAATAAATCCATCAAATTCAACTCTTCAATATTGTTCTCTCCCTGAAGGGGAGAACCTATATCATGTGCTGAGTAAAACTTCTCGTGCTCAGAGAAGGTAACATCCATGCTAACATAAAATTTGCGAGTAGAAGGATGATAACACCTGTAACCCTTTTTGGTACGGATGATAACCAACAAATACACACTTTAGAGCACATGGATATAGCGTGCTGCGCAAATGTTTTTGTATGTGGACATAAACCACACATCCAAATACTCGTGGAGGAATTTTAAGCTGGGAAGGAATTGTCACAAATGAAGCCAATTTATCCAAAGGTGTTTGAAATTTCAAAACACTAGTGGGTACACGATTAATAATATACACCGAAGTAGTAATGGCCTCTTCCCAGAAATGTGGCCTTATGTTTTCTCCAATTAAATAGGATCTAGTAATCTCAAGTATTTGCCTATTTTTCCGCTCTGCAACACTATTTTGTTGTGGCGTAGAAGGACAAGTAGTCTCATGAACTAAACCATGATCCTGAAAATAACCTTGTAAAGCTTCATTAACATATTCACCACCATTATCAGAACGAAGGACCTTTAGAGTGGTGGAAAATTGTGTTTGAATCATTGCATGAAAAGATTTGAAAATATGAGCTACATCACTTTTATTTTTCATCAAATAAAGGCAAGTCATACGAGTGCAATCATCGACAAACAGAACAAACCAACAAAATCCTGAATTACTAGTAATTCGGCAAGGACCCCAAACATCAGAATGAACCAAAGCAAATGGAACTAATATTTTGTTAAAACTATCAGGATAAGTAGTACGATGACTCTTTGCTAAGATGCAAGTTTCACAATTAAAATCGGAAGGTTTGTAAGTTGAAAATAAGGTTGGAAATAAATGTTGCAAATAACCAAAAGAAACGTGACCCAAACGGTGATGCCATAATAATATTTGATCTTCACATGTACGAGAGGACCCCTTGGCTGACAAAGACCGTCCTTCACACACATCTTCTACATAATACAACCCCCCTCTCTTAGTACCACGCCCAATTATCACATAATATAACGCAATTTAATTGTGCAGTTACTTTTGATACTGATAAAAGATTATTAGAGAGAGAAGGAATCAACAAAGTATGCTCTAAGATCAAGGAAGAATTTAAATCTCTCTCCCAGCTCCGGTAACCGGATATGGAACCCCATTGGCATTATAAACAGTTGAGAAATCAGGTGCACATATATCTTTCAAGATAGATGCTTCAAATGTAATGTGATTATTGGCACCAGAGTCAAGAATCCAACCATGATCCTTCTTTGAGTTAGCATCTATTAGAGCTAGGCCAATATTACCTGACTCTTGCGGAATGAGATGATTGGTATTTGATGGAAGTTCATCAATTATTGGAGTAGATATCGATGTTTCAGCTATCATCCTAGTAGAACAAATAGATGCTTTTCCTTTTCCTTTCTCTGTTTTTGAACGATTGTTCCACCACTCAGGATAACCAATCTTCTTGAAGTAGTTTTCAACAGTGTGCTTACCATTTCCACAATAAGTACATTTTCCACCGGTATTTGTTGAGGATGATTCTTGGGACAAGGAAATATTCCCAAATTTGTTAACCGTCATAGATATTTGAGGAGAAGGAACTTGATTCATCATAGTACTATGACGTTATTCTTCACGCCTCACGATAGAAAAAGCCATTTCGGGTCTAGGAAGTGAAGAACTACGAAGTATTTCACCTCCAACAGAATCATAAGAATCATCAAGACCAGCAAGAAATAAGTAAACTCATTCTTCATCTATCTCTTCTTTGCGAATTTTGATTATATCTGCTTGGGTAAATATAATTGGTTTACGATAATCAAGCTCTTGCCAAATAATCATAAGATCAGAAAAAAATGTAGCCACCGGTCGACCTGCTTGTTTTGTTGTCATAGCCTTACGGGATAAATCATAAAGAATCGATTTATCAGCTCCTTCATAATATCTATGTTTCACTACATCCCAAAATTCTTTTGCAGTAGGTAGGCGAATAAAAACATTCATTAACTCCGGTTTCATAGCACCGACAAGCCAACCTTTTACAAGAGAATCTTTCATACACCATTCATCATACGTAGATTCTCCTTCACTGGGTTGTGGGGTAGAACCCGTCAGATGTCCCTTTTTTCCTCTACTTGAGACAAACATAATCACGATTTGTGACCAAAGAGTAAAATTCTTATCATTTAATTTTACAACGTATGGAATTGACGCCGGTTCTTGAGAGGATGTCGGATTCACCACGGTCATAGCAACGGTGCCAGATTCACCACCCATAATGAAACACGGAAAAATACAATACCACTTTGAACTTTATAATAAAGAATTTGAATTCAATTCAAATCAAATCAAATCAAATTAATTTAGTGTTACTGACTTCTTAGATCAAGTGGAAATAATTTTTGAAAAAGAACAAGCACTAAAAGAAGAAATATTGACTTATATCAAGCAGTATCAATTAAAAATAATAATCACTGTACTACTTCCACAAACAGCCAGGAAATAATAAATATAGGTATACTAAACTTTCAAGAAGTATCACTACTTATCAAATTAGTAGGTGAAAGTTTAGAACAAGAAAAAATCAAAGTATATGAGTGATATAAATATGATGATCAAGATGAGATGATCTTATCACAAAAGCGAAAGAAAGTATTGATCGGTTAAGAAGAGCTTACTATGGTTGTAGTAAGAACAAATGAAAAGAACCTTAAGATAGCAGCGGAATAATGATCGATTGAAACAAAGAAGCACTTACTTTACAAAGAAGTACTCAGTATCTTCACCGTGGAGGCTCTGATACCAACTCAAACTTAAGGTTCTCACTTAATAATTCATATACAATAATAATATTGGATACAATAAATCAATCTCTAAAGAGATATATATATAGTGTTTACAAGAGAAGAGAAAAACACGTTATAAAACCGTGTTGTTAGGTAAATGAAGAAAAAAGGAGTCAATGTTAGGTAAAGGAAGAAAAAATGAAAGGTTGTTAGGTAAAGGAAGAAAAATGAAAGGAGAAGAAAAATGTGAGTCAAATTTGACTACTAACCACCCACTTACACTATTCATTCTTCAACATGTAAATCTTTAAGTGACATACAAAAACAGACCTTGGTATGTTTGAGGTTGGGTTAATGTTTTCACGTGTCAATCAAAGTACTAGTTAAATTTTATTCTTCAAATATACCCATCTAATTTAAACACTACAACTAAAGAAGCAATGAAGCATAAAATGAATCTTGTACCATATTTTCTTGCCCGGCTGCAGAAATCACAATGTCTGCTAACGGATGATGCTTTCAGAATCAGCAACACTAGTAGGAGAATGAACGATAGTAACAGTAGTATCAGCTTTCACGAGAAGCAATCACACAGGTAAACCAACTATGTTACTTCTGCCAACAACAACTGCCCTCTTGCTCTTCACACATATACCACTTCAACTCAGAAGTTCAAGGCATCCCTATACAAAAATACAGCTGTTTTATCTAAATAAAACACTAGCCGAAAAAAAAAACAAAAAAAGCCTTTTATACAAGCGCAGAGCAGACTGAAAGAAGTTTATCGGCATAATTTTTATATTTTTGCAGTATGGAAAACATCTGTCGGATCCTAAAACAACCAAAAAAGAAAAAAAGTAATGTATAATACTTTTGGGGTGCAAGGCTGAAACAGGGGTTCTTTGCCTTTCATCGCAAGCTTGCCAATGTTCAAAGGATGAAGTACATCTACGTCCTTCTCAATACTGACCTCACTCAACACGTTTTCTTCACCTATATGGCTAGGTAAGGGAAGTTGTACAAGTATTCCTACCAAAAGCATAAACCACGTTTTCTTATCAAAACATGCGTATAACTGAATCGCTAAAACACTATAGCCGTGTCATCCAAACAAAAAACAAGGAAAAGGAAATTGGAGCACACTCGCACAGTTGTTGTCGGCACTTGGCAGTTTTTGGAACTTCCTGATATATATACTCACAAAATGCATCTGATTTGGAGGAAAAAAAAACACGACTCGAAGTTCAAGGCATCCAAATTTATATATACTCAAATATGTAACTAAATTGGTCTAACAGCATAGAGCATGTCTTTTTTTTTTTTGGAGATTAGACAGCATAGAGCATGTCATTTGTAACTAACCGTGGACATCAGGAATTTGCATTTAACTTGTGAACTTTAGCGATGACTTCAACTTCAGAACTTTGTGCTGGAAGATCAACATTAAATGACTTAATCCCAACTTCAGCACAAGCCTTTCTTTTCATATTCACATAGGTTTGAGAATCTTTCTTACTACCTACTATAACCACAGCAAGCCCAGGAACCTGAGTTGAAAATTCAAAAGAAATCATCAAATTGACTTTAAATTATAACGACTTTTGTAACTGAATTGAGCAATAGTTAGGGTTAATTACAAAATGTAAAAGTTGTAGATCAAATTATGAGAAAAATTCGAGAGAGGGAGAATGTATGGTTGGAGCTAGTTAGGTATTACCTTGCCATATTTCGAGAGAAAGAAGTTTAACCTCGGCAGTGATTTCAGAATGTATGGTTTGAGCTATGGCCTTACCATCAATTATAGATGCTTTCTTATTCTCTTGTTGTACTTCGGGAGAAATCTCCATTATGATTAGAAGGAGAAAATGATAAAAATCTCCAGAGCCCCGCTGTCTGGTAAAACCTGGATAATCTCCATCATGAATAGCACTAGCTAGATGACAGGTTGCACGGTGGGGGTCCAACAAATAGATGGCATGATAAAAATGCCACACCCCTGCAAATAATCCACCCCTGAAAATCCATGCATACAGTTACCACCTCCTCCCATTTACTCCTCACTCCTTAATGAGACCAGAGTACGTTTCTACTACAACTTGTATAAATAGGTCTCACCTATTTTCATTCCACAACAAGTTCATTCGGACAAGAGAACACTCAAAATACTTATTTGCTAGCTCCCCTCATGAGCTCTCGTACTTTTCTGAAAACATGTTGTAGAAACCCAATTGCTCTTCCAGAATAAACTATTCTGGTCTCACACTCTCCTTGCTTCCCTCCCCAAAACCAACTCATTCTCCTCCTCTTTGTGACCGAAGAAAGTCTGGAATGGTCATTTCTTGGTTTAGGCCGGACTTGTACAGATTGATCTCTCGAACCTAAAAGTTCTCAATGTGCAGCACATTTGTTTAGGGTTTAAACCAGTTTCTCAATCACCTACCGAATTTACCGAAATCGGCAGAAGCTATTTTCAACTATAAACAGGTAGCTTATGAAAGTCGTAAGCTTAACGATGCTGAAGGGAGATACATTGTACATGAGAAAGAGATGTTGGCAGTGATACATTACCTAAGAACATGGCGCCATTATTTGTTGGGAACTTATTTCATCGTATGGATGGATAATGTGGCCATTACATTCTTTTCCATCCAGAAGAAACTTTTTCCAAAACAAGCAAGGTGGATTGACTTTTTGAGCGAGTTCGACCACAAGTTCGAGCATAATCCAAGAAGGATTAATTATGTGACATGCATTGAGAAGAAAGTTGGTGGCAGAATATGTTGCGACACTGACCAATATTGAGGCAGAGTTGTTGCCTCGAATCAAATAAGATACGTAGAATGATCAGGCATGTGTATGCCTAACTAAGCAGATATGTGATGGGATCGTTCGTCGGTATTGGCTATATGATAGAGTCATTTATGGTACGGGAGGAAGAATTTATGTACCCAATTTAGGTGGATTGAGAAGGGAACTCTTGCGAGAGATGCATGATTCCATTTGGGCTGGTCATCCAGGCATGGAGAGAATGCATGCTTTGATAACTCTTTCCTATTACTGGCGTAAGATTGAAGAAGATGTTGAGTTGTATGTGAATACATGCTTAGTGTTTCAACTGGACAAGACAGAAAGGAGAAACATAGCAGGATTTCTACAACCTATATCGATTCCAGACAAGCCATGACAGTGCTTGTCGATGGACTTTATTAACAAGATTCCGAAGGTGCAAGGCTTTAGCTCGATAATGGTCATCATTAATTGCTTCTCGAAGTATGATACATTCATTCGTTTCCCCATTATTGTAATGCAGACGTTGCAGCAGATCTGTTCTCCAAGAATGTAGGGAAGTATTGGGGACTTCCTCGAGATATTGTGAGTGATAGAGATTCACTGTTTACAGGAAGGTTTTGGACTGCCTTGTTCAGATTGCTTAGATCTAAAATAAAGTGTTCTACTAGCAAACACCCCCAAACTAATGGTCAGATGGAGAGGATAAATGCATTGCTAGAAAAGTACTTGCATCATTATGTGACAACAAGCTAGGGAAATCGGGTGTCGTTGATGGATATGACCCAATGTTTTTACAATTTGCACAAGAGTTCATCAACAGAGTTGAGTCCTTTTGAGTTAGCACCAGGATAGCAACCATTAATCCCACATGAGGTGCCAAAGGCTAAGAAGAAAGGTTCCTCTCCATTAGTATACCGTTATGAAACGTAAAAAAAGAAGATGAATGAGCAGGCGCGTGATAGTTTATCCAAGGAGCATAAACAAATGAAGAAGTATGATGATTTACGTCGCAGAGATGTGGAATTTGAGGTGGGAGATATGGTGTTTTTGAAGCTAACGCCCCAGATTTGGAAGAAGATTTCTTGCAAGGTAGTGCATAAACGCCTAATTCCAAGGTACGATGGTCCTTTTTAAGTGATGAAAAGAGTTGGTAAGGTGGCTTACAAACTCATTTTGCCGTAACGATTGAAAGTGCATCCAACTTTTCATGTCAGCTTCTTGAAAAAGTACCATCTTGATTTTCTGGACACTTCGAGACAACAAGTGAAGCGTGTACCACCAGTAATTAGATCATAATTCGACAAGCAAGTTGAGGCTATACTTGATGATCGAGTTGAGGGTCAAAGCAAGAAGAATAAGAGAACTTATTTCTTGTAAAGTGGCATGGTTTACCAAACTCCGAAGCTTCTTGGAAGAAGGATACTACATTGTGGCAATTTTAAGAACAAATTCAGGCTTACCTACAGCGAAAAGAATCGACGTGGGCGTCGAGTTCATCTGGTGGGGGAGGTCTTGACCGGCTAGTCAACTGGCCTATAAATAATGCGCAACAATTGTGCATTATTGGAAACATGATAAAGGACAGAAATGCGGTGGCGTATTCACAGTTGCAGCTAGGCCAAGGCATATGCCAAAGAGGGTTTGGACATAACCAATGATGCGAGATTAGCTTCTATAGATGCCAAATGAGTTTGACATATAAAATGTATGCATGACACTAGGCCAAATGTTGGATTTGGTGACGGTTCAGAATTTTATACCATGACGGTTTTAGGAAAAAGCGTCATAATATCTTGCTGGTCAAGTATAGGTGACGGTCAACATAAGCAACCGTCATTGAATGATGTTATAAATCGTGACAGTTCACACAAGCGTCACAGAAATTTTTTATGGTGACGGGTAATCATATGAACTGTTACAATAAGCAAAGTTTATGGTGACACTTGTGAACTGTTATTATACTTAATATATTGTAACGGTTGGGATGACACATGATTCATAATGACGGTTTTGGTAAAAACTATTATTGTATCTCATAACGTAGAATGACCATTATGGTGATATCTTGCGATCCAGTGGTTGGATCATGCTGCAAGTTTTATATGTGAGACTTAGATGTATGCTGGAAGTACCGTAAAAATTTCAGTAAGATCGGGTAACGTTTTCTACGTGAAAAATTGATAAACGGAAACTGAAATGTGCTGAGTTAAAAATCCTGGACATCCAACTGTTCATTGTGTTTTCTCAATATCCATCTCTCTTATGAATATGGAATTTTAATATGATGTTTATATATGTGTAGTTAACCCACTGTAAAACTTCCATTTATTTTAGATCATTTTAGGCACCCCAAAGCATGGGACGATCGGAACTAAAATTCCTAGAAAATGGTTCACATGTTACTGTTTTGATGTGTTGTTGTTGGAGCACTTACACTCTGATTCAGCCCTTGGAGTCTTCTAAGAAGTTGTAGGTATACTTCTGTAGTTTCCAACAAGATATCAGTTGCTTATTTTCATCGAGTAACGAATCATGTAGGAATTTTTGAACACAGCTGGTCCGAAATGAAATTTCTGAAGTAGAACGTTATATAACTTCTTTTAATGATATATTGAGATCCAGTGGTTGGATCATGCTGAAATTTCTATATGTGAGACTAAGTTGTATGGTGGAAGTACCGTAAAAATTTTAGTAAGATCGGGTCACGTTGGCTACGTGAAATATTGATAAACGGAGACTGAAATGTGCATGAGTTAAAAATCCTGGACAACCAATTGTTCGTTGTGTTTTCTCAATATCCGTCTATCAGATGAATCTGGAATTAGTGTGAACTAAAGCTACTTCATGATCTGTATGACTTTTCATAATTACTTCATGACCTATGCGGCTAGTCGAAATCCAAACCGGAAGCACAAAGAGAAAGCACAAAAACCCAAAGAAACACACCAATTATCGAATTCATTTTTCATTTTCCCGATTCATTCTTATACATTTTTTGGATTTTTTTATATCAGAATGTCGATAATAATGTTCTAAATTTATTAATATTTTTTGTGGATTTTTTTTTCATGTCCAAGGTTGATAATAAACCGAATACATGAGGTCGTAGTAGCACAAAGAGAAACACAAATGCTCTCAATCCGTATGACCATGACAAATACAATCTCAACCGTAAGATTATTTACTCAATCCGGAGTTCAACCTGTCTAATGATCTTATCTCGGAGTTCATCAGTAAGGGCGATGTTCTTTGATGATGAGGATAATGGGTTATCGAGTACAGTAGGCGCCGCTGCTTCGTCTGCTACTTCTTCATGAATCCCTAGATCCTCGGTTGGGATCGGCGATTAAGATTTCTTCTTCTTCTACTCCATCAAGATGAGGATCAGAAAGAAGATGAGGAGAAGAACCGATGATGTAGGTGGTGGTGGTGATCTCTTCGACTCCATCAAGCAGTTTAGATATTTTTTTTGTACTTTTATTTTTTATTTATTTATGAAGAAATCCTTTCGTACTCATTCAATTTTTGTATTTTTTTTCTTCATGCCTTTATGTAAATTTTGAACTATCAGCATTAATTCAATTATCAATCTAATTATTTTATAATTTCCCAAACACATCAAAGGTCAAATACTAGTGTAACAATTGAACCCACTAATTTTGACGGTTATGCAATATGATAGCTCTCTCCAAAACAGTCACTGTAATGGTCCCAATGTGACGGTTATTTTAATAAAAGCGTCAGTGAAGGGTATATAAACTGACGGTTTCACAAGAAAACCGTTGGCTATATTTATTGTGCTCACGTTTTTTAAAATTATGCAACAGTTCCACAAATATCTTGTAACGGTTATGTGACAGTTTATAAGCGTCAGTATAAGATAACCCCTACGGTGACATCGACATTGGTGACACTTTCAAATTTCACCTGAACCGTCATGGAATTGATATAGTGACAGTTTTGAAATGTCACCTATGTTGATATTTGGCCTAGTGTGAGGCGTGCAGACATGCAAGCAAGACTTGCATTAGCACACTTGCATCATTGGGAGAATGGCTCTCAAAAATGATTGCTGGACTTTGGCTGGAAAATGCAATCATTGTGCAACAAGGTTGTATGACATGTGCCGAGCACATGGCCTTGACGGTTTCAAGTTGGTTACACGTAAGTTTTTTTGCTTTTGGCTTTCTTAAAGGATAGGAAGGGCCTGTTTGGATTTAGGGGAGCGGTTAGGAAAGTTGGCATAGTTGGCCAACTTCCTTGTAAAGTAAATCTGTAACTGCCTGACAATTACTTGTATATAGATTTTGTAAGGCTATAAAATCCTGATCTTGTGAAAGGATTGGGTAATCCGGAATAAGAAGAGTTGTGTAACCCTAAGTGTGCAATAAATAAAAGGTTACGAACTAATTTAAAGCTAAGTTCTGTTGGTGCATTTGTCCCCTTGTTTTGGATTACTGTTTATGCATCAAGCGGAGTGTGTGTATTGATTTGCTGGTTTGAAAAGATTGTGAATGAACCTTTGTTTAGTATGGGATGATTAGAGTTTTGGCCAAGAAGTAAAAAAATTGGCTAACTGCGAGTTGGCTAAACTGTGCTATGGGGCATAATATCTTTGTCAAGGTTGGTTGTTGCATTTGGGTGTTATGAACCCGTGACAACTAGGGTATAGGGAGGATGCTGAATTGCTACGGATGGAAAAGACGTAAGCAATAAATATTTTCCTGATCTTTCACCAAATAATTCCTTTTTTTCTTCTCTAACCTCTAACTTAAGAATCCAATTTTTAGTAATCCGAGAATTAGAGCACGTGTCAGTGGCCTAGAAATAATTTGAGCACGTGTCATCAAATAATTCCTTGTTTTGGTTTACCAAACTCCGAAGCTTCTTGGAAGAAGGATACTACATTGTGACAATTTGAAGAACAAATTCAGGCTTACCTATAGCGAAAAGAATCGACGACGGTGTTGAGTTAATCTTGTGGGGGAGGTCTTGACCGCCTAGTCAAGTGGCCTAGAAATAATGCGCAACAATTGTGCATTATTGGAAACATGACAGAGGCCAGAAATGCGTTGGCGTATTCACAGTTGCATCTAGGCCAAGGAATGTGCCAAACAGGGTTTGAACATGGCCAATGATGCGAGATTAGCTTCCAAAGATGCCAAATGAGTTTGACATATAAAATGTATGCATGAGGCGTGCAGACATGCAAGCAAGACTTGCATTAGCACACTTGCATCATTGGGAGTATAATGCTCAGCAATGATTGTGGACTTTGTCTAGTAAATGCAATCATTGTGAAACAAGGCTTTATGACATGTGCCGAGCACATGGACTTGACGGTTTCAAGTTGGTTACACGTAAGTTTTTTTTCTTTTGGCTTTCTTAAAGGATAGGAAGGGCCTGTTTGGCTTTAGGGGAGCGGTTAGGAAAGTTGGCATAATTAGCCAACTTCCTTGTAAAGTAAATCTGTAACTGCCTGACAGTTACTTGTATATAGCTTTTGTAAGGCTATAAAAGCCCGATCTTGTGAAATGATTGGGTAATCCGGAATGAGAAGAGTTGTGTAACCCTAAGTGTGCAATAAATAAAAGGCTACGACCTAATTTAAAGCTAAGTTCTGTTGGTGCATTTGTCCCTTTGTTTTGGCTTACTCTTTATGCATCAAGCGGAGTGTATGTATTGATTTGCTGGTTTGAAAATATTGTGAATGAATATCTGTTTAGTATAGGATGAATAGAGTTTTGGGCAAGAAGTGAAAAAATTGGCTAACTGCGAGTTGGATAAACTGTGCTGTGGGGCATAATGTCATGGGTATATTAATTATATGTCCCTACTTTTAACTCCCAATAAATATATCCTTATGCAACAATAAATATGTCCCTCCTTTTTTAATAACCTTATCCATTTAATATTAGATTACCTTAATACCATCACCCATATAATATTTTTTCTTTATTTTAAAATGGAACAAATTTATTCCACTACCACTTCACCACCACCACTAGCACCACCACCACTACCATTCCACCACCACCGTTCAACAACCACCACCTACCAACCACCACCACCACTAATATTCCACCACCACTCCTTCACCGCCACCATTACACCACCACCACTAATCTGTTGCCGCCGCCACCTTCACCATCATCACTTGTACTGGTTCGTCTTCCGCTTGTTGGTTCATATGAGATTTTTTTTCATGGTATATTAAAAAAACAAAAAACCAGAAAAAAATAGTTGATCCATTTCAGTTGGATCAATAGTGGATGTTTATCCATTGAAGTTGAAGCAACAGTAGAAGGTTATCTATTGCAGTTGGATCAACAATGGATGTTTATCCATCTGATGGAAAAATGCTACCATTTCATCAGCTATAGTTTCAAATCCACCAACAAAACCATCAACGATAGAAGTTTATCTAGTTTATCCAAGAAAAAGGATCAGCAGTAGAAGTTGATCCAATTTTAGTGGATCAACAATAGATGTTGATCCATGAAAATTGGATCAATAATGATAGTTGATACATGTAAAATGGAGTGAACTTGGCGTGAGTCGAACATGCATCATCTGACATGGAGTCAGTCATGCTACCATTGCACCACAAATTCAACATTGGAACAAATATATATGATTTAAACTACAAAACATGAGTTCAAAGGATCAACAACAGTAGTTGATCCCATATAGATGGATCAACACCCATAGTTGATCCAATATCAGTACCTGCTTCAACCCAGATAACCACCATATTTCATTACCTGTAGGTTCATAAACACCAACAACTCCAAGACCAGCTTCAAAACCAATCTCAGTTGAATCAACAATGGATGTTTATCCATTTAAGTTGGATCAACAGTGGATGTTTATCCATTGCAGTTGGATCAACAACCATAGTTTATCCAAAATATATGGATCAACAACCATAGTTGAATACAATGCATTAATTCTACCATCCTGTATAAGTACTAGTTAACTCAAGTTTAAATAGCATAACCACAGGGAAGATTATAAGAGTTTTCTTTTGCTAAAATGGATAAAAAGAGGTGTGAAAACCTTGTTGACATAATGGATTAATTTGTCCATTTGCTTGAACCAAGATTCGGCATACTGGTACACGAAATCATCACCCATTGCCCACATTATATGGTTTGCAGGCTTTGAACTGTTCACAAATTCCTCAAATGTACCAAACGAAAAATCAACCACCGGTTTGAATAGATTCTGGTACATAACTCCGATAGAAGCGAGAGAATAAGAAAGCACTCACCCCATGTGCTTTCCTCTAGCATGGACTTCATGACCACCAGAGAAATTGAATCTGGGTTTGTCAGCAAAACAGAGAAATGTGCTAGAGGAAGATTATTGTCAATTGTAACCTAAAATAGCATGAATGAGAAAATATTTGGAATTAAGTAAAACGCCAATAAGGGAAATCCACCAGAAACAACAATAATGCTGTGAAAAAAAATTCAGAGATTTCAACAGATCCTAGCAAGTAAACACAGCTCGAAAACCAGTAAAAATTGCTGGTTCTTTTGCTGCCAGCTGGGAAGAAGTAGTAGGATTCGTTGGTACCCTTGTGAAACGATTATTTACCTCCTCAGTGACATCTTTTTGCTTCACAGCTCCAGAGGCAACAATGACCGTATAAATTGAAAATGATCTTCAAAGATGTTGATGAATGGTAAATGTAAGGAAGTGTGGTTTTTATGTGAGATCTCAATCATACAAAATGAAGATATTTGTATCCAACGCAGTTAATTACTTACCATTCTCGGATATGTGTAGTGACTTAAAATGTAGTTCCTGATTGATAAACTGTCAATTTTCTTGATAATATCAGCATGTCCGATTCTTTGTTATACCTAAACAAGAACCTTTGGAAGGCATTTCGTGCAAATAAGTGAAAATAAGTTTCTCAGGACGTGTAAAGTAAATCTGTAACTGCCTGACAGTTACTTGTATATAGCTTTTGTAAGGCTATAAAAGCCCGATCTTGTGAAAGGATTGGGTAATCCGGATTGAGAAGAGTTGTGTAACCCTAAGTGTGCAATAAATAAAAGGCTACGACCTGATTTAAAGCTAAGTTCTGTTGGTGCATTTGTACCTTTGTTTTGGCTTACTCTTTATGCATCAAGCGGAGTGTATGTATTGATTTACTGGTTTGAAAATATTGTGAATGAATATCTGTTTAGTATAGGATGAATAGAGTTTTGGCCAAGAAGTGAAAAAATTGACTAACTGCGAGTTGGATAAACTGTGCTGTGGGGCATAATGTCATTGTCAAGGTTGGCTGTTGCATTTGGGTGTTATGAACCTGTGACAACTAGGGTAGGGTCTAGGGATCATGCTGAATTGCTACGGATGGAAAAGATGTAAGCAATAAATATTTTCCTGATCTTTCACCAAATAATTCCTTTTTTTCTTCTCTAAAAAAAAACCTCTAACTTAAGAATCCAATTTTTAGTAAACCGAGAATTAGAGCACGTGTCAGTCATTGATTAGCTGAGACATGCAAAGAGAATTTTGTGGTGCAAACGATCCGGATTCCGGAGCCCTTTACATATTTAATGATGTTCTCCGGGGAGAGAGGAGATCCCAAGGTCTTGTTTTTTATTTTTTTATCTTTACGCACAGAATATGGCACAATTGGCAGCTGAAGTAGCAGAGATTTTTTCATCTTCAAGTCTTAAATTCAATTGGAAGATCAAAAACTTTTCAAAATTCACAACGATTTCTTTCGACACTGATGTTTTCTCTACGGGTACTTTTAACTGGTATGAGTTCTGGTTTATGTTTTTGAGTTTCTTAATTTTTTTTTTTTTTTTGTGCTTTTGATTAGTTTACATAACCCACAAACTTTTCTCTTAATTTTTATTAGGAAAGCAAGGATTTATCCGAAGGGAAGAGGGAAAGTGTACGATCACTTATCACTCTTCCTAGTCCCTATCGACCTGACAAAAACCGCCAACGCGGAGTTCAGGTTTGCGATTACCATTCAAAGAGATCTTAACAACACAGTGAGAAAGGGTATATATAGCATATATAGATAGTGTAATGTAATATATTTGCTGTAACTGTAACTGTTATTTTATTTTAATTTAGTGTTTGGTTGTAATGGTTATTCAATTCCCCCACTTTTGATTTCTGCAGAAGGGAAATACGAATTTTCAGAAAAAGATAGTGGAGGGAGGGATTTTGAATCATTCATGCCTCCTAACCAACTCCATGATCCTAATAAAGGGTATATCGTGGATGATACTTGTATAATCACAGTTGATGTTACTTGTTGGATGAAAGAGGAAAATTTAAAAGATCATGGATTGCAAGAGAGCGAGTCGAAGCGTAGCAAAATCAAAGATGAAAGGCGGGCCTAGGTGAATATATTTAGTGTTTCAAAGACATGTTACATAAATTTATTTCAGTAGTTAAATTCAAAAAAAGCATACAGACATTACATTAGTAAGGCTAATTTAGAATGAGATATGGATGTTATTCAGGTTATATAGTAACAAATAATTTTTATATTTGGTTCCATGACATAAAACTGTTAATCATAATCTTATATTCTCGAGTAACTCATGAAAAGGAGAGCAATCGTGTATTCGTGTACATATCATTTCCTATTCCAATACTTTGGGCATGCCACTGCATATCATGATTCTTTTCCAGCTGTCGGCGATGTTTCAGTTAACTACGAACACAATACAATATTTCTGATTTTGTTAGGCAATTACCTTGATCCACCAGCAAGGCCCTTATGATCTGTACTCAAAGCAATCAGGTAAGCTGTTAACGATTTTAGATGTTCTCTGATTAAAGTAGCTACTAGGTATAAAACCAACATTGACCCAACTACAGTCTACAGAACTAATTAACCAAATGACTGCAACCAAATGATAGCATTCGAGGACTGCGTGCCTCTGTTAAATTTGAACTCAGAACACCTTCGTATGTGGCTCAGCTGGTTCGTGGTGGCAATCAAATGAACAATCTAGTGTGTATGGTTAACCAAACATCCAAGCCATGAGAAATGCAATGCACAACCGAACTATGGTGGCATAAATTAGCAACGTGAGATAGCATCTGTTTCATTGTGGTTGTTTGCCGAATTCACACTTGGGAAATCCGACAAAGCTAAATTTAAAAATACCTCTCCCGATATGGATATTTTTATAGGCCGAACAATCATGCAAAAAAGATGAGATGGACTTCCTCCCTCCTCGATCGAAGCTGCTAATGGAAAATGTGACCAAGATGAAGTAGCAAAATGAATTGTGGTCTTACTTTTTAAACGAATGCTTAGATCGTTTCCATTAAGGAGTTGACATTTGGTATTGGTAGGAGAGTACCGTGGAAATAGGTCGTTTCCACTTGAAGGATCCACAGTCTTGGCTGCTATAAACCAATGCTTAGATCCTATGACTAGATATTGGAAGGTCTCAGAAGTGAATAAACTTCCATGAGGAATCCCAGAGAAGGATCCCCAATATATATTATTTCATAGAATAAATGTAGTAAATACAGGGAATAATATCCTGACAGAGAATAAGGGAAATATATTCTATTAGAAGGTATATATATAGTTGGCAGTAAGGTAGCTAAGTAATTGACATGACCGAACGACATGAAGTAATTGTTCGCATGGCCAACCAACAATATTTGAGCATCAGCACTCCCTTCGATCCATTCGGATCCGATAATGGAAGAAACAAAAAGAAACGTGCAAACGGAATGTTGTTTCATATTCTGCAAGGGTTATGGACAAATTGGGTTCGAAATTGCAGATGATGAATTGAGCCGTACGTTATCTGAGGCACACTATCGATCGCCCCATGTATCTTCGTGAATAGCCAACAAGGATTTATGATTCGTTATGTAGGAATTACTAGAACTTGGCCCGTGCCGTAACGGCACGGCCACGAAAATAAGTGAAAAAAAATATTTTGACCGGTGTTATTCATTTGTTGTTACTATTTAAAATGAAAATTATTCTTCATACATTTTTATTATTATTATTTTTTGTATTTGACCGAGCTTATTTTAACACCTAAAAAATCAAGCATAACTTGTAAAATATAATGTTATTTATGTCATAACGACATCGAATAAACATTGCACACTGATATATTTACTGATTATGATACCACCCATTACAACTACCTTTTTCTCTGACATTCCCATACAGGCTCCATGCACCTCCACTCACAAATATCACCCTGATTACCCATAATATATATTGATGTAGTTATTAACATAGTTGTTATCTATTGAATGGGAGTATAAATTCATTTAGATAATTAATAAGACATTTATCATGAGAGATTTATAAAATATTTATTATGAGAAATTAAAGAGATAATAATGATGTGCACATATTAAGACCGTTAGATATGAATTTCTAACTTTCAATCATAGACGTCACTTATAAACACTTACTTAAACAACTATTGATTTATCTTTCTCCTTAAACAAATCTTGAGGATGATACTAAAAAAATTTGATAAATTAAGGCACTAAAGATTTCCAGGATGATATCAAATCATCAAGGAAATAAGGTTGAGTGAAAGCATGTTCTTGGATTTAATTTCTTTTGTCTCTTTAGTCTAACTCTAATTCCAAAATTTATTTCTGATTTAGCTAGGTTTGCTCAAAAGTGGGGAACTAAAGTTTTTAAGTCCATTCCTCCTTCTGGATGTGAGTGAGAGAATCAATTGTTTAGTTTTATGGGAATGTAAATTTGTTATTTTTAGTCTATCAAATTTCTCCACTTTGCTTTTGATTTTTGGGATGGGAAAAAGAGAATATGTAATGCATTATTTCCCAATTAAAGCGTGTATTCATGGGATCGACCACAAACGTGGATTTATCAATCGGGAGGGAAAATCAAGATCTCTCTTTATGTTAACTAACTTTGTTAAATTTTTTTTTTTTATAATACATAATAAAGAAACATGAAAAAAATATCACCTAGCTATGATATAACTCGTGTCATAACCGTGCGACTTAGTAATAAGTTAATTTATTTTGTACCGATTTTGATTCTTACCGTTTTTTTACAGTTATTATTTTAATTGTCATGTATTTTTACCGAGTTTATGTTATCATTAAGACAATCAACCACATTTTATATTCTTTATAAGGTTAACCAATTTGTGGCGAAAAATTATTAAAAATATATATATTACTTTCACCAACACCCACCACATCCAAAATATTACTTGATACCACTTGTTTCCCCCACATCACCGTTGCTTCCACCCTCAACCACTGGACGTGCTTTTTAATTTTTAATTACAGACGTCATGAGAAAAGTTTATATTGAACAAACTTAAGTCGTCAATTAATTTATTCCACTATTTTTTTTATTCCATTGGTTTCTTTTTATGAAATTCTCTTTTATATTGTAATAAATTTTATTTAACTCTAAAAGTCATGATTTGTCTGATCGGGTATTATTTGGGTGATCTAGCGGTATATGATGATATTGCCTTATAAGATATGGTATCATCTGCGATATATTTGGTTTTTTTCCTTACCTATCGTGCGAAAAAATAGCTAACTGTATCTTTCACAATATAATGTTGTGCGTTTTGTGAAGACACAAAAATATTATTGTTCACTATTATTCACCGACACCCACCACCATTAAAAACATTCATCGGCTATTTAGTCCTTTTGGGGCTAGATCTGAACAAAGATTGTTTGTTTTTAGTTATTTTGAATAAATTTCTTCGCTATTTGAGCGATTTTTTCTTCGCCACTAGGGCGATTATTCTCTTCGCTATTAGGGCGATTTTATTTGCACTTTTGTTAGTGTTTCATTCTATAGATTTGTTCGTGATTTGGTTTTTTGGATACAAGTACACCGGCGATTTGACGGAGGCAAGATCAAATTATTCTATTATTCTTCAACGGAATAATAAATTTAGGGTTTCTGGGCTTCTTGCTACGCATGAGTTTTTGGGCAAATCATTCCTCTCTCATAGGAGTATCTCTCTTCAAGAAGAAAATCAATCAAAATGGTCGAACTATGATTTCGAATACCATTCCTTCTCCATCTCAACATACAAGATTTGGGTGCTACCGGTGTGGATCGCTCTTTCTCGTTGCGATTTATTTTCGTTTTCCATCTATCATTGTATTTGTTTCATGTTTATGTTGTACTTGTTTTTTCTTAAAAACCATCATGTAAACGTTTCTTATTTGGAATGAAATACTAATGGTTTGATTATCAAAAAAAAAAAAAAAAAAAAAAAACATTCATCGGCACTATTTCTTCCACCACCAGGGATAGACCAACACCCACCATAATATTTTTGTGTCTTTAATATCTCTACCACCCACTACTTCATCCAATACCACCATTAATATTTATTAATATAATTTTTAATAAAAATATTATTTACTAATAAAAATATGTATTTATTAGATCAATTAAGGGGACATTTATAATGAAAGATTAATTAATAATTTATTATGAGAAACTAATGGGATAATAATTAATAAAACATTTATAGTAGTTTGGTTGAGCAAACCAAGACCGTGGATTTATCTTCTTCCTAGACAAATTTTGGCCACTACTCACATAGCCTTTAGTTCAGCGTAGATTTATCTAGCGCCTAACTCGTGCTGAAACGGCATGAGTATAATTTTTATGTGGATATTAAATTTAATATTTGTTAATTATCGGGTTTACTCTCCTTATTATTAAAATAATGAAGGCAAAATCAATATATATTTTTACTCTTTAGTCCACAAATCTTTTATCATATACTCATATATGATTCCTTTCCATTATGTTTGATATTTTGACATTCTCCCAAATAATGTTTATTCTTGCCCTCTTTCACAACAAAACCAACGATATTTGATATGTTTTATAGTTTGCAAAGACAAAACATATTATCGATCATTTGAAATGGTATTTCCCTTTTACATCTTCCTTATTTTAGTGACCGCGCAAAACCAAAACATCGAACTATGTAGAATAAAAAAAAATTACATTACTCAAACTAATTCTTCATATAAATAATTGTGTCACATAAGCTCAGAATCCATGTTTATTTTGTCTCATTCTAAAATGGTCCAAAAAGATTAAAACTCTGAATGGACTCTACTGTACATATTACATCGTATTTTCTTATATTTAAATAACACAAATAAATACTAATTCATTTATCTAAGCCACTATATATCATAAAACATCTAGACATTTCAGATGGAAACTCATTCGACTCAGAAAATATATATCTCCAATTCTTGAAAACTCTCAGACAGTCTACGACATTGATTTTCTAAGTATGGGCTATTTTAGATGGTAACCCACCACCAAAACCACTAATTACCACTACCTTTTCCACCACCATCATTATCGTCACCGGCTTCATGCACCTCCAATCTCAAACACCACCTAGGTCATCCCCAATTTCTATGTATGTGATTATTATTAAATTTATTATTTGTTTAATAAAAATATATTTAGAAAAATGTAATGGGTTGAAAAGAATTTTAAAAGTTATTATGATTCTTTATTAATTTTTTTATTATTTATCAAATTCAAGTATATTTATTAAGATAATTATAAGACTATTTAATAAAAATATATTTAGAAAAATGTAATGGGTTGAAAAGAATTTTAAAAGTTATTATGATTCTTTATATACAATTTATTATTTATCTAATGAAAGTAAATTTGTTAAGATAATTATAAGACATTTATGATTAGAGATTAATAAAAAGTATTTATTATAAGAAATTAATGATTCAATAATGATGTGAGCAACCAGAGCCATGGATTTAGCTTTGCCAAGAATGAATCATGGCCGCTCTTTATCTTGCCAAAGTTGTCCAAACTATGCTTTATAAGGGAGACTAGCCCTTAACCCGTGCCGTAACGGCACGGGCAATGATGTTGGTACATTTTTAAAATATCGTATAATTTGTGTACCGAATACTTATCAACTCCTTATGATTTAATATGTGTTTGTCATAAAAATAGTTGGGATTTTCCTCTCATTTTTTCTTTGTTTTTTTCTTTAATATTTTACCGTTAGAGATTTTCTCAAACGAAAGAAATATAATCTTAACTTCCAAACACTTTTTTATTTAGGTTCATTGCTTTTAATGAGATAATGCTCTACATGAACATGGAAGTTTAAATATTTTTTGGAATTATGTCGTCAGCAGCGCTCATCTCAGTGAAATTAACTAATCAATATCGTCCATAAAATTCTCCACATGCTCATATTTCGCTCCAGCTGACTCATCTATCATGATCATGTTGTCGATCCTCCAAATAGGCATAGAATAGTATTTTTTGCATCGAACGAATGATACAAACTATTAGATGACGATGTTTAAAATGTGTACCCATTACCTTTTCGAGGGGATTGTATATATGCGAACCTCTACCATTAAATCTTCTACAAAGTATTGTGCCTATCAATTCGTCTTAACGAAGGCTTTGGTAACTTCAAAAGTCTTGGACATTTTGCCACTTCCTTATGTTCCTACCTTCACTTGGAATACAATCTGGCGATACATTACCTCATAAAGAACCTTGAACACATATTGTACTCCCTGATCCTATTTCAAATTAATAGGTTGTCAATAGATCCTTTACCAAAAGTTGACATATTCTACATTGAATATTTATTAAAAAAAAATTATGGTATTGTGGATCTTTGAAAATTGTTTTCTAAGATTGTAGTTTTCAAGATTGTAGTTTTCAAAATTATGGTATTGTGGATCATTGCGAAATTTATGATTTAGAGTTTTTTATGATGATTTTGATGAACAAACATAATTTTCAAACAAATATTTTAGAATGCAAATAAATTTTACCGATCAATAAGGTTTTATATCGGGAATTGAGTGAAATTTGTTGTCTTTGTAGGTAGTTGTCGCGAGACAACTCGACATTGATGGTCTTTCAGGAAAAAGAATGTAATAGTAATTGAGAGAGCGATAATGTTCTCTTACGTGGTTACACCAATTTCCTTTGCATAATACGGGTTATCGAACAGTCATGATCATATTGTCTTATACGTTCCTGTATCATCCTCAAAATATTTGGTTTTTGTCCTTATTAATTGTGCTAAAAACAACCGACTACATCTTTCACAATAAAATGTTGCATGTTTTGTGAAGATTATTTTTTTTACTTGATCGATAAAACTCAATAAAAAGAAAAAACTATTACTATACACTACTATTATTAACAACCACCACCATAAAAACCATCCACCGCCACTATTTCTTCCACCAATAGTAATCTTACCGTCTCCACCATTCACAAACACCCGCCACCACTTATGCTAACCCTACTTCCACTACCACCATTAGAATTAATATAGTTTTTAGTAAAATTATTTATTAATAAAATTATGTGTTTATGTTAAATTATTAAAGGGACATTAATAATAGAAATTTAATTAATCATGATGAACAATTAATGAGACACTAATTAATAAAACGTTTAAAAATGGTTAAGTTGAACAAACCCAGCAATGTAAATTTATCTTTGCCAAGGACAAATCCTGACCACTCTTTACATAAACAAATTGATAATAAATGATTTCATATGTTCTGATCTTGATTTGTGTCGTTCGTTTAGTTATTACATAACATGGCAATTGATTGCACCAATTTTTTAAAATGGACATGTGTTTTATCGAGTTTATTTTAACATTAGAATGATCAACCACGTTTTATACTTTATAATATAACATTACACATTTTGTGACATTACGAAATTAGCATAATATGTTTTTGTTCACAAATACCCGCCAAGGGTTGACTAACCTGGCTCTAACCCTTTACATTTTTAATAACTACATAATTTTTTTAGTTTATTTTATAAATAGTACTTTTTCCATATATATTTATGGTTTAGTCCACCAAAGTTTACATGTTTTTTTTTTTTTTTAAAACAGGCCTCCTCAATGTCAATTTTTGACTCCACCACTGCCACCATCACTGCCGCCCATCCCATGTAGGTTGTTGAACGCAATTCTAATTTTCAATCACAAATGCCATGTATGAGGTTTAGATTGAGCAAAATTTCATCAATTGATTAGTTTCATTTTTTTTTCCGTGTATATATTCTTTTTTGTATTGCAATCAATTTAATTTTAACATTAAAAAATCATGATTTATACGATATAGTACCAAAGATAACATGGGTACCATTTGGGTGATCCAACTACGATCATGAAAATATTGTCTTGTATGATATCATCCCTGAAATATATGGTATCTTCATTTACCAAAAGTGTTAAAAACAACCAACCACATCTTCCACACTACGATGTTATCGATGTTGTAACGAAAACATAAAATTAATATTGTCCATCACTACTCACCAGCATTCACCGTCACTAATTTTTCCACCATAAACCAGGGGCGGAGCCAGGATTTTGAGGAGAGAGGGAGAAAAAATTCTTGGCAAGTTGGATACATGTGAAAAATGAACTTTGTATCCAATTTTACGATAAAAGAACAAAATAAATATAATTGTGCTTGGCTCCGCCCTTAACCACCACTAATCTTTCGGCCTTTCATCTCTTCTACTACTCATTGTCGCAGAAAATGTCTATTGATATTATTTATCAAAATTACTTATTAATAGAAATAAATATTATAATTAATTAAGAAAACATTTATAATTAAAAAATGATTAGTCATTTATTATGAGCAATTAGTGAAACACTAATTAATGAAACACTTTATAATGAATAAATTATTTATTATGTGCAATAGAAATAAATATTATAATTAATTAAGAAAACATTTATAATTAAAAAACGATTAGTCATTTATTATGAGCAATTAGTGAAACACTAATTAATGAAACACTTTATAATGAATACATTATTTATTATGTGCAATTAGTGAAACACTAATTAATAAAACAATTATGGTATTTAAGTTGAACAAAGCACCACTGTTGATTTATCTTTTCTATCAATTCCAACCAAGGTAGAACACTGGTTAGAGGCCACTCTTATGACACAATAGGTCATGAGTTCGAACCTCCCCATTATAATTTTTGAAGTTTCATATCCTGACTTGAGTGCTCATTTTTCATTCATAATATTGTAATGAACGCCACACGTGCGAGATGTATGGGGTGGTCTGAGGAACCACAACGCTTGATTTATCTCTGCAAGGACAAATTCTGACCACCACTAACAAAGGCTAACTTGTCCAAACCCTGTTTTATACTAATGATAAGGTATAACTTGATTTATTATTATTAACACTACTAGATTTTGTGCCCGTGCTACGCACCGGGCGGAACCAAAAACCCTATATTTTTGGAATCTAAGAAAATTAATATTTGCATTGACGTGAAGGCTAAGATATCGACATCAATGACTTAAGAATGTGTGCTGTTATGTGCTAAAAAAGAGAGAAGAGATCACCATTAGAAACGAAAAAAAAAAAAAACTAAAAGGAGAAAGAGAAAGATTGAAATAAGTATAAAAGTAGTATTAGAATGTAATTTATAAAGAGATTATGATGTAAATAAAAAAAAAGAAGAGATAGAGACTATGATTATGACGTAAACCCGTGCCTCATAAACTCATAATCATCAAGAAAAAAAATAACTTTGTATAAAAACCAATATATAGAAATTAATAAGATTGTTCAAAAGTTTTTAGATAATGATTTTGGTATAAAAATACGGGGTAAAAGAATTTTTAGGTTTATTTTTGTTATCTTTTTAGTTTAACGTTTTTTGGTATAAAAATTAACGTTTTTTGTTATAAAAATTAAAACATGGAAATATTTTCAGTACAAAATCCTTTATTTATGGAAATTCGAATATTCTAAAATCTTTCTTTCCCTATTAATAAGATTTTGACGTAACGTCCCTGCTTGACGGTGTTACTTAACGTCCAGTTGAGTATTTGGTGTAAACCTGGTGTAATTTTTTAATTAGGTGTAAATCAACACATAAGTCTTGTACACCCACGTTTCTACTAACGATTTTAGTATTTGGCCATTAAAATCAGGGGGCTTGGACCAATAACGTTCTCTACTAAGGGGGTGTTTTAAAAAAAAAAAATCTTCGACCAATAACGTTACGACACTTGCTTTCTCTAGAATTTGTGTAGTTGAAAGCTTTTATCTAATTTAATTTGATGTGGGTGTCATGCTCACCGTGCAACGTGGGAGCTCATATGACTTAGCATTTTATCTAATGATATTGTAATACATATTTCGAGAAATAGGTATTACAATATCATTTTTCATTTTAGCCTGAAAATTTGAAAAAATGATAGTACTCTTTCGAAAAGAAAGGAATATTATCTTGTCGAATAGTAGAACACAACTCTTGTGAATGCAATCAAGGGGCAATTCCATGTTGTAGAATCTCTGCTCTGCTGCATACCTTCACGGCTTTGTGAGAGCTTAATGAATAGGCATATTTTATCGTCACGTTTTCTTTAATTTTATTTCGGAGGTCCTACATTTCGGTTAAAGCTTAGCCACTTGCATGCTACTTGACCAGGTAGACAAAATCAACTCCATAAGAAGAACAGCAACTTGTCCAATAATGCACTAAGTAGGCTCAGGTAGACAAAATCAACTCCATATTTTATCGTCTTCACATTCTCTTTGATTTTACTTTGGAGGTCCTACTTTTCGGTTAAAGCTGAGCCACTTGCATTCTACGCAATCAGGTAAACAAAATCAACTCCATGTGAAGCTCATCAACTTGTCGAATAATGTACTAAGTAATACTCTAGTAGTGTCCAATAATGTACCAAGCACTACTCTAGTATTGGTTACTCCGTACTATTCCAGGGTGGGTAACAACTTTTTTTTCTAAACCAAGTGGACGAATTCACGTTGTGAGTTGTAGGCTCAAGTATATCTTATCCAAGGCCGGCCCTGGCACCAAGCAGCCAATGCAAGACATTGGGCCACAAATTTTTGGGGGCCACATTTTTTAATTAGACATTAGTTAGATATTAAAGATGCTTGTAAAATTTGAAATGAGATGAGTTTAAGTTTGTTCTCTAAATTACTACTCTCCTATAGAATCCATCCTACGTAATGTGGCTGACGACTAAATCATGTTTCATATCTAGTTTAAGGTGTGTTATGCTACTAGTAAAACAATACGCTACTTAGTAGTGTGCTTATTTACTTAGTAGTGTGCTTGTTTGATTAGGAAGTAGTTTGCTTATCCTATAATACTGAATGCTCTTCATTTCACATCCTCATCCTAAATCATTGTTTAGAGACAACACATCTATTGCTTCAGTTGGATTAGGCTCTGTCTTAAGTGGTACACTCCATCTCTGCCCTTGAACACAATCTGTTATTTGAAAACAAAGAAGATAAGAATGGGGCTTTATTACATTATTCGCAATTAGGCACACTAAAAATAAGAGTCTACAGTAAAAGTCTTTCTTATTTGTTTGAAGTCATCTCCATATATACAGATTAGATTCTGTTCTGTGTAGTTATTAGTTATCGACTTGGAGTTTATCCGCCAGTCTTCTTGTAAATTCATAATGTCGATTTACATCTGCTTTTGTGCAATTGCTTTTTTCATTTCTCTGTTCGTTATGCTTGATATCGGCTTTCACTTCAAGAAGCGAGTAGGGCGCAGACTTTTTTTTGATAAGAAGTGAGAGATATTATTAAAAGGAGTAGAAAGTACAAGCTACAAGTAGTAGTAAAGGAAAACAGAAAAGACTACAAAATTTAGAAAAAATTCGCATCTCAATTGTCACCTACAGACATATTATGATGTCCAAAAGCTGAATCCCAAGCAGTTACTAAAGATTTGGCTTCAATGATTAAATCCAAATCGGTTTTGAACAAGTGCTTCTCTTCAAAAGTGCGCGCATTTCTTTCCCCCATAAGACCCAAACTATTGCTGCCGGAATCATGTTCCAGTAGACAGAATTTGAAGGTTTGTATACCTGTTGCCAAGCATGAGCTATATCATAAGGGAATGTGAAATTACCCAGTTCAAACCGTATGGAATCAAGTTAATCCACAACTTGTAAGAAACCTTACAATGAAGAAGAAGATGATTTGCAGTTTCAGATGAGTTTCCACACATAATGCAATCATTTTCTAGAATCATTCCTTTATGCAAAAGCATGTCTTTAGTGTTGAGATTTCCATGCACGGCACACCAAACTAAGAAGCAAACTTTTGGAGGGATGTTGCTGTTCCAAACAAATTTATAAGGAAAATCATCCACTCCATCTGACTTAATTAACTGAGAATAAAGCGACTTAACTGAGAACACTCCGTTGTTTCCTAAAATCCATCTTCTTGTATCTGAGAAGTTACTCAGTGTTGGAGGAGAAGACCCAATTCTAAGAAGAAAGGTAGCAAACTGATCTACTTCAACTTCCAGAAATCTTCTTTTAAAATCAAAAGCCCAATTCCCATTAGAAATTTGAGAAGCAACTGAGCCAAATTTGTCTTTAGCCAACCTGAACAGATCAGGGAAAGAAGTACTTAAAGATTCATCGCCATTCCATTTATCGAACCAGAAAGAGACCCTTAAACCTGAGTGAATGTTAATAGAAACATGAGCATTGATAAGCTGACTTGTTTCCACAATAATTTTCCAGCAAGAAATCCCACATGAATTAGTTACTCTACCCGGTAACCAATGAGAAGAAATGGCACCATGTTTCTCAGTTATAATATTGCACCAAAGTTGATCTTTCTCCACACCAAATCTCCAGACCCACTTTGCAAGTAATGCAATGTTCATTTGTCTGAGATTTAAAACACCTAATCCTCCTCTACTTTTGTCAGCAAGCACCAAACTCCAGTTAACCAAATGAGAAGTTTTTGAACTGCCCCATAAGAAGTTTCTCATTTTCTTTTCAAGTTGATTTATAACTGAAATTGGAGCTTTAAAAAGAGAGAAATAGTATATCGGAAGAGAAGATAGAATAGTTTTCAACATTGTGAGTTTACCTCCCTTAGAAACTGAAATTTTGCTCAAATGAGAAAGCCTGACATCAAATTTTTTGATTACTGGATCCCATATAGCTTTGGAATTGGCTTTAGCCCCTAAAGGCATACCCAAATAAATTAAAGGGAGCTTATCAGTAATGCATCCTAGCTCCATTGCCCAAGCTTGTAAATCTTTACAGTCGCCAATTGGAATGATTCTTGTCTTGGTTGTATTAACTTTTAAACCTGCAATTAATTCAAAACACTTCAAGGAAGAGAACAAATTATGAAGTTCATCTCTTGAATTATTAAGAAAAAAAATTGTGTCATCTGCATAATGTAGATGATTGATCACAATTCCATTTTGCACATTTGAAAAGCCATTGAATTGACCCATTTCTGCCACTCTATCCAAATATCTAGAGAATCCTTCCATTGCAATATTGAAGAGAAGAGGTGACAATGGATCTCCCTGTCTTACCCCTCTTGAGCTATTGAAGTACCCAAAAGAAGTACCATTAATAAGAACAGAAAATGAAGCTGTTGAGTAACAAAATCTCAGCCATTTACACCATTGATGACCAAAACCCATTATTCTTAACATGTTTTCCAAAAAAAACCAACTTACTCTGTCAAAAGCCTTCTCTAAATCTATTTTGCAAATTAAACCAGGAACACCAGAGCTTAGTCTCGAATCCACCATCTCATTAGCTATAAGAGTACCATCAAAAATTTGCCTCCCTTGGATGTAAGCACACTGCACAGGAGAAATTAGTTTATCCATAACTAAAACTTTGGATATGATTTTGTAAACACTAGTGAGCAAACAAATAGGCCTACAGTCTTTTATTGTTTCAATACAATCTCTTTTAGGAACCAAGGCAATGAAGGTTGAATTATGTCTTGTATCTATTCTTCCGCTAGTACAGAACTCTTTCACCACTGCCATTAAGTCATGTTTCAAGAACTTCCAGCAATTGAAAAAGAATAAAATGGGATAACCATCTGGTCCTGGTGCCTTGTCGTTACCCAAATCCTTTATAGCTGAATAAACTTCATCTTCAGTGAAAATGGCTTCAAGAATACATGCCTCTTCAGAGTTAATTTGATCAAAATTAATGTCCTCTAATTCAGGTCTTATTAGCATCTCTTCAGTAAATAAGGACCTATAAAAGGTAATAATGTGATCCTGCAAAACTGCTTTGTCAGAAACCATAACTCCATCTATATATAATTGTCTAATTCTGTTGTACCTCCTTTTTGCAGCAGCAATTCTCATGAAGTGAGCAGTGTTTCTATCTCCCTCTTTGATCCATTTTGATTTAGATTTGATCCTCCAGGCAGTCTCCTCCATAAGAGTAACTTTTTGAAAATCAGCTTGAAGATTAATCTTAGCCGTGACTTGCTCTTGTGACAAACAAACACTTTCAGAAGCACTGTCTATCACATGTATGTCTGACAAAATATTTTGGAGTTTTGTTGTTGTATGGCCAAAAGTTTATTTGTTCCACAGTTTGAGTAAACCTTTCAGTTCTTTTAGCTTTAACCAAAAAATCTCACTGGGTGTACCTGCAAAACAAAAAGAGTTCCACCAATTTTCCACCATTTCAACAAAGCCATTTTCCAAAAACCAAAGAATCTCAAATCTAAACGGGTTAGGTCCCCAAGAAGGATCAGAGAGATCAAGGATTAAAGGGATATGATCATAAGTTGGTCTTGGTTTTGCAAGCTGAGAGGCTAGGGGAAATTTGAGTTCAAAGGAAGGAGAGAGCAGAAATCTATCTAGTCTGCACATGATAGGATTAGTTTGATTGTTGGACCAAGTATACCTGGAACCTTTGAGTGGAAGATCAATTAGCTCATGTTGTTCAATAAAGCTAGCAAAACCCTTCATACTCTTGGTGACTGTAGAACAATTCTTTTTCTCATCACAAGAAAGAACTGTATTAAAATCCCCTCCAATACACCAAGGAAGATCCCAGAGTCTACACACATTATCTAGTTCTTCCCAAAAGCTGCATCTTTCTTGAGGTTTATTAGGACCATACACATTAGTTAAGATCCATTGAAAACCATCTTCTTTGTTTGTACAAGAAATAGAAAGAGTATAATCTCCAACTAAAGAATCATTAACTTCCAGAATATCATTATTCCAGAGTATGATCATTCTTCCTGAACTACCAACAGATTGTTGGAAAGTCCAACCATAGTTATTATTTTCACAAATCTGTTGAATATCGAAATTATAGCAGTACATCATCTTGGTCTCTTAAAGAATGATGATGGGAACTTTATAAAGTTGTATTACTTTCTTCACAACGGTTTTTCTTTCTCTTGAACACAATCCTCTGACATTCCAAGAAAGAATATGCAAATTCATTTGGAAACAAGTAAACCCGCAACTCTTCTTGTTGACTTAGTAGACGAACATCCAGCAGATGATGGTGTTACTCCAAGTCTTTTCAATTCAGACAACAACTTCTTAGGTAGAACCCCATTTGAAATAACAGGAGAACTAGCATCATCAGACAGTTCTTCATCATCTCAAGGTTCAAATCCAGGGGGATAAATTGGTGTGGAAGAAGAGCTATTATCCTCCTTGATCAAACATCCATTTTCTTCTATGCTATCGTCAATGTTAATGATGAAGGTATCCTGAAAACCAAGAAGTGGAGCAGCTTTTTCTTTTGGTTCTCTTAAAGATAGCTTAGAAGGAGAAATATCACGGCATAACGTTTGGACTGCAAAATTCTTCTGAATGCAAATTGTCATTTTTGATGGCTGCAAGTTTTTATTCTTGAACACAGGACCTTCGGTCGAAACCATATTAAGAAAAAATTTCCTAAAATGATTTGGCATGCAGTCTAACTTAATCCCCAAACTCACACCATATGTAAATAATCTGTTAACTTCTGTGACAATCCAAGATGGTAAGACAAAAGTGGAGTTTTGTATGCTTGACAAAGATAAGTGAATGGGATTAGGAAGTAAAGGTGGTTTAGAGGTAGTTTTATGAAGGAGGGAATGGATATTTATGGAGGGTGTGACAGATGTCGGAATAGGTGGGTGATAATTGTGTATAAAAGAATGAATGAATTCCGAAGTTTTATTCTTAGAAAGAGAATTTGTAGTGGATGAAAACTCTTTTAAAGAAAGTTGGAAGGCAGGTTTTGATGGGGGTGAAATTTCATCTATATCCATATCTGTTGCAAAGTCCATATCTGTCACAAAGTCAACAAAATTAGAAGGAACAGAAATATTAGGGGTTGTGGATGAATTTTGATTGATATTGGGGTTGGGTATCTCGGTGATAGGTTGGTGTGTAGGTTGTGTTTGGTTTGTAACTTTATGGTGACTGGTGACTCGCCCTTGTGCCCTTGATTTCAAAGACTGTTTCCTTTTACCCGTCCTTTTTATCCTCTTACCATGATGTGCTTTTTTTCCTCTCGAGTGCAAGTTCAAATTTTGAAAGTTCCCCATAGATTGTGGAGTAATTTCTTGGCCAAAATTCTGTCGCTTTCCCCGTAAATTTTGAAAATTCCCCGTTGAAACCGGCTTAGATTGCGGAGTAATTTCTTGACCAAATTTCTGTCGCTTTTTACTCCTCCAATTTCGTGATGTAGGTGGATGCTTTCCTTTAACATGATGATCATAAACTTTTGATGATTTTAAGAACGAACTTACAACCTGCTTATTGAAGATATGAACCACCGTAATGAATGCTGTGTAAACACCCTGTTTGGTGTGTATCTTCTCAGATCTTGGGATAAAGTTGATGCCATGCTTGTTTCTGATCTTCATTTTCATTGCACTTAGATCTATGAGACTTAGAGTAGTAGGATCGATGCAAAGGACTTCACCACATATTTTGCCTATAGCATGTATAAGATCTGATGACCATAATTGATACGGAATTCCGTGAATTTCAATTTTAAAATCAGTATCCAATGTAGATGTTTTAGATACCCATAAATCTGAATTCCATCTGTTTACTGCAAAGATTAAGTTGTCATGCACAAAAGAAAACAGGAAATTCTGGCCCTCGTAAAGATCATGAACATAGAAAATAGCTTGTGATGAATTAATAGGGAACAACGTAGAGTTGAAACCCAAAATTTGTTCCAGTGATTTGGACACAAGAGACCAATTGTTGAAAGAGGAAGGCGCAGAGAGTACAAAAGCATTCTGCCAGTTGCCTAATGGTTTCGAATCCAACGAAGAAATCTTTAAGTATTCACCCTCTCTTGCATTTTTAATAGAGATCGATTGACAAGCAGAGAACTTATCACATTGGAAAGGTGAAATTATAGATTTTTGAAGTGGTTGAGGAGGAATGAAATCTTGGTTTGGAAGAGAAGAAGGAACAGCCGGTGGTTTATTTTTTAGGATTTGAGCATAGGAGATTTTTTGATTAGGAGGTTTAGGAAGATTTGGTTTTGGACTTGGTGTAGTTTTGTTAATGGTTGAAGAAAAAAGAAGTAAACTTTCTAATGCAGAAGCCATTTCAAACCAACCTTCATAAACAGGTCCTGATGGTACGTAAAAAAACGTTGGATTTTTGGAGTTTGATAGATGAATGTGCAGATAAAATCCTTGCTCATTTTGATGTTTGTTCACCATGAACCAAAAGCCTTTTTCTTCAAACTTCCAATGAGATTTCAAAGATCACCGTTTTTGGCTACTTCAAAGAGTATTTGTTGTAAGTTACTGGCAAGATTGAAAGAGAGGGATCCATGTGACGATCCAAAGAGAAAAAAATTTGAAAAATTGATGGGTGAGTAAGGTGTTTTAGAAGAACAAGAAAATCTAAAAAAAATTCTGTCTATTCGGATGAAACGCTTTTCGGATTGCATGATGAGATAGGATGGGAAAGGAAAAGGAATAAGAGATCAGGAAACTTAAGAAAATTCTAAGATCTAATCCTAAATCCTAAATCTAAACAAGGAAATGCTAAGGTTTTTGGAAAAGTTTTGTTGAAACAAGGAGAGAGAAGTTCTGATCATTGCTCTAATTGAGGGAATTTGTTGCTTATGACGGAACTCTGAGGGAATTTGCGTAGATTATTTACACTACATGAACAAACTGAACAGAATACACCATTTATTCATTCTGTGCAATTCAGCTCCGGGAGAACTTTGATTGAGAGGACAAGTCATTATGACAATAATAATTTGTTGTTTGTGTTGATAGTAGGGCGCAGACTCCCACCAAGTCCCATATCCTTGCCAATCATTGGTCATATGCATCTCATTTGTGCAGTCCCTTACCGATCTTTTCATAAACTCTCAATCCAATATGGTCCTTTGATCTATCTTCGTCTAGGTTCCATTCCATGCATGGTCGTTTCTTCTCCTGAATTAGCAAAAGATTTCCTCACAACCAACGAACTAAACTTTGCTTCACGCCCTGTAACCATAGCCGTCAATTACCTCAATTACAACTCATCCGGCTTCGCTTTCGCTCCTTCAGGAACCTTGTGGAGTTTCATGAAAAAGGTTTTGATGTCTGAGTTCCTCGGTGGCCAGGCTCTGATGAAACATCGCCACATCCGAAGCGATGAGATCCATAGTTTAGTTCAGCTGTTGATAAAGAAATCTTCCAATGGGGATAGAGTAAACGTTTCAGAAGAACTCCTGAATCTTTCAAATAACATAATTATGCGAATGATGGGCAGCGTCAATTTATATACAAGTAGCGAAGAGGGGGAGGAGATTCGTTCCCTTGTTAGGGAGGTTACAAAGATTTTTGGTCAGTTCAATCTCTCGGATGCTTTTTGGCTTCTAAGAAACATGGATTTGCAAGGGTACCTTAAAAAATCCACTGATGTTAGACGCAGATATGATATTTTACTTGAGAGAATCATGCATGAACGTGAAGAAGCTAGAACTAGGTCAGAAAAGACTGTTGACGTCGGTACCGGTGGTAATAAGGTGAGAGATTTATTGGATATCTTACTCGATGTGTCTGAAGATATGAATTCAGAGGTCAAACTCAGTAGAGATAATATCATGGCCTTCCTCTTGGTAAGTCTCTCGCCTTTTTACCATCAGAGATATTTAGAATAATGCATGCATATCTGACAATTAATCCAAGATTGTTGCCATATGTCTAAGTGGCTTGAAGGTTGTTTCGTTAAAAGGCATATTATTCTGAGTTCAATATATTACTTATTTTTTCTTATTTGATTTTGAGGTTATATTAGGATATCATGACGGCTGGAATAGACACAACAGCTAGTTCAGTCGAATGGGCGGGCGCTAGGGGAGCTCATTAATCATCCATGCATGCTTGAGAAAGCAAGAGGAGAAATAGATTCTGCTGTGGGAAAGAATGTCAGGTTGGTGGACGAATCTGATCTACCAAATATTCCTCACATTCAAGCTATATTCAAAGAAGTGCTTCGTCTTTACCCTCCTGTTCCCATGCTTTTAAGAGAATCCCCCAAAGATTGCGCGGTAGCAGGCTATGACATCCCAGCCAAGACTTGGCTGTTTGTCAATATATGGTCCATCAATAGGAACCCCAGCTACTGGAAAGACCCTTTAGAATTTCGGCCCGAGAGGTTTATGATGTCGATGGCACAGAATTTGGCTCTCCATGAAGGTGCTAATGGTAAATGTGATCAATATAGAACTAGCCGAATGAATAGGGATGTCAGGGGTCAACACTTCGATTTGTTGCCATTTGGTACTGGCAGGAGAGGGTTCCCCGGAACTGGGTTGTCTCTACTTGAAGGTCCCACGGTATTGGCTGCTATAATCCAATGCTTAGATTGGAAGGTAGTTGGCATTAATGGAAGCAAATTAGTAGTTGATATGACCCAACGACCTGGAGTAATTGTACCCATGGCCAATCCAATCATACTTGCCATCAGCACTCGTTTCAATCCATTCTAATCAGATACTGGAAGAAAATAAATATGCTGACGGAATGTGCTTTCATATTCTGCAAGGGTTCTGGTTCTAGTGACGGAATTGAGACTTCAGAGTACTGCACGCGTTTTCTTGGTTTACAGCATTTTGGTTTAAAGTACAAGTTATAATTGTACTTCCAACTAAACATAGGGGAATATGCTGCGTGAACCTCTCACAGGGACTTGCCAATCCGCTTTGTGTGCTTGGTTGCAGCTTTCTTCTATTATGTGCAGTGTTTTAGAAAGTGCGCGCTTTTTTGCGCCTCATCCCCAGAACGCTTCTGAAGAGCCGCTTTGTGATTGGTTAAATAAATAAAAAAACATGCTGATAAAACTGAGGAAGAGTGAATTGAGAAAGAAAGTATGAACCTTCTGAATTCTTCCCACAAATCACCACCAAACATGAAAACAAAATATGAACCCAGTCAATTATTAGATCCAAGATTCACAGACGAAGTCTGTGTAATTCCAGACTGCATGACGGATCCCTGATTAACGGCGAGGATTGAGTTAGATTGGTCCCAGATGGCAATGTAGAAGACAATGCCACGGGTCCTTGGATCCCAGAATTTGCAATGTTATTCTGAATATTCTGGGATAACAGCTGCTGCCGTGCTTGAGACTGGTTGTCTAAAGGAATTTGTGACTGCCCTGGGTTGCCCACTTCGGACTGCACACTGTGAGACGCTATTTTGGTACAATGACAGGAAGAAAAAAAAATAAAAAATCAGGTGACCAATAAATCACAACAAATGATAATAAGTAAAGCATGTGTCAATCTATAACACTATACCATAGTTCAGTACATACTACCAAAATTCCTTAAAAGATTTATTTTAGCATCAATAAAATATTTTCCACCTTTCTAGCATAGAAACTCAAACCTGGATCTTGAGGATTATGGTTACCACCACCAGTATTTTGTTGGGGGAGGCTTACGAAATCCGAGCCGCTATGCGCAATACGAAACCTACACGAGCAATGAAACACAATGCGGAAATACACAAACTATGACGATATAGAAGCAATCACACAACACCGGCAATTACGTGGAAAAACCCCTCCAAGGTGAAGGGTAAAAAACCACGGGCAAATCTTCCACTATAACAATAATGGGTTACACACAATTCTCCCAAATTTGGGGATAACAACAACCTCAAGGTGCCTATAGCACTTGGATATCAATTTGCCTGATTACACTCACCCCTAAGGATGGATCAACAATTCATTCATATATAATATGAGATTCACTATCAATTTGAGAATTAGAAGTGATTTGAGATACTTACTACTAGGGTTTGACAAACCCTAGAATTTTCCCCCTTTGAAGATATGTGGAAATTGATCAATCAATTCTCCACCACAACAACCAAAAGATCCTTCAACAAGAACCCTTTCTTCTCCTCTTCAAGATGCTTCAATCTCACCAAAAATTGGTGGTTTAATCTCTCTACCTCACTCACTCTCTTTTCTTCTTCCTCTCTTTCTCTTTCTTCTTCAAAACAAGAAGAACAACCCGTGAGAATGAAAAACATTCTCCTGATGCCTTTTGTTAACAAAACACATTCACAAGGCATGTGTTAAGCTCATCCCTTAAAAATTTAAGGGGATACCTCATTTGTTGGGCCATAAGGCAGTGACCCCAACAATCTCCCTCTCACGACTTATGGCAAGGTACCCGTCACCACCAAACCTGCCCTGCTGCAGAAATACACATGCTTGTATTTTGGTAGCGACTTTGTCATCATATCATAACCGTTGTCATCTGTATGGATCTTCTCAATATACAAGACCTTCTCTTCAAGAACTTCTTGTATCCACCGATACCTAATATTGATGTGCTTGGACCTCGAGTGAAAACTCGAATTCTTGCCGAGATGGATGGCACTGGATGTCACAAGAACGATGAACCTTTGTTGCTTCACACCGAGTTCTCTAAGAAACCTCTTCATCCATATCATCTCCTTGCAACTCTCTGTAGCTGCAATGTACTCTGCCTCTGTAGTAGACAATGCCACACATTTTTGTAACTTGGATTGCCAAGACACGGCTCCCCCTGCATAGGTAAATAAGTAACCCGATGTAGACTTGAGACTGTCTTGAGCACCGCCAAATCTGAATATGTGTAACCAACTAACTCTGGCTTGTCACCTCCATAGCACAAACACATATTAGAAGTACCCTCAAATACCGTAGTATCCATTTCACTGCTTCCCAATGCTCCATAGCAGGATTTGATAGAAATCGCTTACCACTCCAACCGCATGAGCTATATCCGGCCTTGTACACACCATTGCATACATCAAACTACCAACTGCGGACGCATAAGGAATTTTCTCCATCTTCCGTTTCTCAACATCATTCACAGGACATTGATCACGAGATAACTTAAAATGGTTTGCAAGTGGACAACTTACCGGCTCAGCCTTGTCCATGTTGAATCTTTGCAACACCTTCTCAATGTAGCTTTCTTGTGATAACCACAACTTCCTCGCTTTCCTATCACGAGTGATCTCCATGCCAAGAATACGCTTTGCTGCACCCAAGTCTTTCATAGCAAAAGACTTGCTCAGATCTGACTTCAACCTGTCAATCTTTTTCTTATCTTTGCCAACAATAAGCATGTCATCAACATATAGCAAAAGAGTAAGAAAATCACCATCAGCAAATTTTTGAATGAATACACAATGATCTGAAGCCGTCCTCTTGTACCCATGTTCCTTCATGAACGATTCAAACTTCTTGTACCATCTTCTTGGAGCTTGCTTCAAACCATAAAGACTCTTCTTTAGCTTGCACACCATGTGCTCTTTGCCTTTGACTTCAAAACCCTCGGGTTGTGCCATATACACATCTTCCTCCAACTCACCGTGAAGAAATGTTGTCTTGACATCTAGTTGTTCTATCTCAAGATCCAAACTAGCGGCTATTGCCAAGACAACCCGAATAGAAGAAAATCTCACCACCGGTGAGAAAATCTCGTCAAAGTCAACACCCTTTATCTGCTCATAACCCTTCACAACTAAGCGTGCTTTGTACCTTGGTTGTGAGTTACCATCTTCAGTCTTGATTCTGTACACCCACTTGTTCTTCAGAATTTTCTGGTTCTCAGGCTTGTCAACCAAATCAAAAGTGTCATTCTCATCTAAAGAGCCAACCTCTTCTTTCATGGATTTCAACCACTTCTACTTTCAGAACACTAAGAGCTTCTTCATAAGACTCTGGTTCACCTGCATCTGTGAGCATCACATACTCATGTGGTGGATACTTTGTTGAAGGTAATCTGGTCCTGCTGGATCTTCTCAACTCAGCTTCTGGTTGTTGTTGTTGCTGCACTTCTTGCTCAACATCACCCACCGGAACATCTTCATGAGCTTCATCTTCATTGCCATTACCATCAACATCATCATCATGTTGTTCAAGAGTAGGAACAACTGGATTTGGATCCAAGGTCATATCATCTTGAAGCTTTGGCATCTCAATCTTCTCAAAGTCTTCAATTGTCTGGTCTTCAAGGAATACTGCATCCCTACTTCTGATAACCTTCTTCTCAACTGGATCCCAAAATCTGTAACCAAACTTCTCTGTTCCATAGCCTAGGAACACACACTGCTTTGCTTTGTCGTCAAGCTTTGATCTCTGATCTTTTGGGAAATGAACAAATGACCTGCAACCAAACACTTTCAAGTGATCATAAGTAGGCTCTTTGTCTCTCCATACCTTTTTCTCGCTACTTCTCCATCTAGCGGTCTTGAAGGAGATCGATTGATCAAATACACAGCAGTATTCATTGCTTCACCCCGAAATGCTTATGCAACTTGGAATGAGATAACATGCACCTTATTCTCTCAAGAATAGTGCGGTTCATCCTCTCCACAACACCATTATGTTGTGGAGTCTTCGGTACTGATTGTTCATGACGTATACCCATGCTCTTGCAATACACTTCAAGTGGCCCAATGTACTCTCCCCCGTTGTCAGAACGAAGGCACTTCAAGGTTCTACATGTTTCTCTTTCCACCATGCTATGAAACATCTTGAACACAGGAACAACATCATCTTTGGTCTTGATTGCATATGACCAAACCTTCCTTGAAGCATCATCTATGAAAGTAACAAAATAAACAGCACCACCAAGTGTTTTGACCCTTAAAGGTCCACATACATCAGAATGAACAAGATCAATAATACCAGAATTGCGCTTGGGTAAAGCTTTATGAAAAGAAACTCTAGTTTGTTTACCAACTAAACAATGAGTGCACTTACCCAATTGCATACCTTTGGCATTTGGCAAAACTTGTCTTTTGGTGAGGATTTGAATTCCCTTCTCACTAAGGTGACCAAGTCTTCTATGCCACAGCTTGGAGATTGAATCTTTGTCAACAACATTCAACTCACCTTTCAACACCTTCACTTGTGTCTTGTACAATGTGCCACACTTCTTGCCTCTTGCAATAACCATGGAGCCCTTGCTTAGCTTCCATTTTCCATCACCCAAGTGATTGTTGTACCCTTCATCATCTAACACTCCTGGTGACATTAGATTCAAACGAAGATCTGGTACATGTCGCACATTTCGAGAACCAACGTACAACCAACACTGGTCTCAACCTTCACATCACCCATTCCTACAATTTTCGCAACACCACTGTTGCCCATTCTGATCGACCCAAAGTCACCAGCCTTGTAGGAGGTAAATACATCTTCATGAGGAGTAGCATGATAAGATGCACCTGAATCAACTATCCATTCTGAATCGAACCTTCAAAACTAACACAAACATCATTACAACTGAGAATACAATGATATCATCATTTGTCACAATAGCTTGCAACACCATTGTCTTGGTTATCATTTCCTTTCCCCTTCTTGTGTTCTTGCTTGGCTTCCTGCATTCATTTGAATAATGACCTCTCGTATGACAGTTCCAACATTCAACTTCCTTTCTGGACTTTGATTTACCCCTTGACTTGCTACGGCCAACTTGTCTTTTGTCTTTTCTTCTACCCCGATTTTCTGTCACAAGAGCTTCTGAATGAGATGAGTCTAGTGACCTTCTTCTAACTTCTTCACTCAGCAAACTGCTAGTTGCAACAGTCATGTTCAACTTCTTGTCTGGAGCAGAATAACTGAGACAATTCCTCAATGGCTCCCAACTGTCTGGTAAAGTATTTAGCAACAAATAAGCTTTAACCTCTTCAGGAATTTTGAGGTCCATAGATGTAAGCTGATTCATGATACCCTTCATTTCATTTAAATGTTGCGCCATTGAACTCCCTTCCTTGTAACACAGCTTTCCAAGCTTTTTGAATAGAAGAGCTTTTTCACAAGGAGACTGCTGATCATATATCTCCTCTAACTTGGTCCACAAAGGATATGCTAGTGTCTCACTAGCCACATGATGAAAAATACTATCATCAATCCACTGACGAATATAACCAACTGATTTTCGATTAGTAACCTTCCAATCTTCTGCACTTGTCGCCTCAGGCCTTACTCCCTTGCTCTCTATTGGACCATAGAGATCTTTACAATATAACCAGTCTTCCATCTTCGCCTTCCATATGACAAAGTTCTCACCGGTCAAATTGACCATTCTATTACTAGTGCTAGCTTCCGCCATTGCACATGATTAGCTCAACCCAAAATCTCTGATACCACTTGTTGGGGGAGGCTTACGAAATCCGAGCCGCTATGCGCAATACGAAACCTACACGAGCAATGAAACACAATGCGGAAATACACAAACTATGACGATATAGAAGCAATCACACAACACCGGCAATTACGTGGAAAAACCCTCCAAGGTGAAGGGTAAAAAACCACGGGCAAATCTTCCACTATAACAATAATGGGTTACACACAATTCTCCCAAATTTGGGGATAACAACAACCTCAAGGTGCCTATAGCACTTGGATATCAATTTGCCTGATTACACTCACCCCTAAGGATGGATCAACAATTCATTCATATATAATATGAGATTCACTATCAATTTGAGAATTAGAAGTGATTTGAGATACTTACTACTAGGGTTTGACAAACCCTAGAATTTTCCCCCTTTGAAGAGATGTGGAAATTGATCAATCAATTCTCCACCACAACAACCAAAAGATCCTTCAACAAGAACCCTTTCTTCTCCTCTTCAAGATGCTTCAATCTCACCAAAAATTGGTGGTTTAATCTCTCTACCTCACTCACTCTCTTTTCTTCTTCCTCTCTTTCTCTTTCTTCTTCAAAACAAGAAGAACAACCCGTGAGAATGAAAAACATTCTCCTGATGCCTTTTGTTAACAAAACACATTCACAAGGCATGTGTTAAGCTCATCCCTTAAAAAGTTAAGGGGATACCTCATTTGTTGGGCCATAAGGCAGTGACCCCAACATATTTAACGGTAAAGAATTAGCAACTCCATATGTCTGAGAATTTTTCTCCATTGTCAGCATCTTCAAAGATATTTTTCGTAGATAATCCGACTAAATTTACAAAATTAATGGAGTTAGATTCCATGAGTGCTGCATATTTAGGTAAAGCATTTAAATCGACCATCTCCAGTCAGATCTTTCCAAGAAGTTTAACAAAAAGGGAAAGGCATACCACAAAGAATCCATATTCAACATTGGCTTATCGGGCAAACTCCTGCAAGCAACCCCCTAGGGTGTATCTACTGCTACTCAGGTCTTTCGGGTAATAAACATTCTGGAGTGAGAACTCAGATTGAATTGAGACCCAAAGAAGCACTCATCTAAAAACAAGTGGGTCTAAGCAACTGAGTTTTCACACCAGTTTCGCATCAGAAGAACACAAAAATAACTCATCAGTTCAGTAAGATGTGTACATGAAATGTCATGTGCACTACATATATCATGATTGTTCTATGTAAAGGGTTATCATATCAAATTGGCTACGATGTTACATGTACTTGACAATCACGTGAATTACACCAGAAGATTCAACAGAACATATTAAAAATCCGATTATTAGTGCACCATAAAAAAGCACTATGACAAGAGTGGCTTGAATCTTGAATACCTCTATCAAATGATACAACAGTCCCCAACTCTTTTTTAGTTTATGTAATCCCAAAATTCAGTTACAAATCTAAATAATTAAAACACCAAATAAGTGCTACAATTCTAATTTCTACTCAACAGAAATTGAGAAAATTCTGCTTATTTTGATGAATCAATGGTGAAAAATAGGAAAAGAATCATGCTCACTCATGAATAGACAGAACTAGTAAAGCAATATAATTACTACAATAACATGCCAAATTGAATAATGATACCAGACTTGTGGCAGCAGTGAATATTTTATCCTCGAATCTAACAGAAATATTATTAAGCTCCACCAATCCCGCTGGCCCAGAAATTATAAGCCATCTCTTTAGAGTTTCCATTCTACGAGAATGAAACGCAATAAGTTTAAAATAAAATTATAACTAAGAGTAGTCAAAGAAACTGCAAGTTATTGAAAGATAACTAACAGGTAACAAAGATCATATTAGGCGTCAGATTATGAAATACACCCTCCAATTTTTTAAACAAAGTGGTACGGAAATCTCTTGTAGCAATACTTCCAAAGATCAAACTATGTTGCACAAAATAAACGCTCGATATAGAATTCTCTTACAGCAATATTACTCCCAACATATCATAAATCGAACTCAGAACTCCCTTTTACTGCTTAAGTAAAAGTGTCCAATCCAAGTTTGAAATAATCACCACTAAAATTTAAAAAAAAAAAAAAAAAAAATAGAGTGATCACTTTGCCCTAATCAGCTTACATCTTGGTGACAATTCTCTGTCGAGAATCAGGTTGAAGTTGTGTTCTCCAATCAGTAGCATCCATATTAGGTTCGATTTTAGCAGGCTCCCAATTGTTATTATCCATATCGATCAACAACAAAAATAAATAAAATTGAAACCTCGATAACAAGGATACAACGAAGACGACAGCGAAACCCTAGAAACCAAAATCGCGAAATTGGGATAATCCCAGAAGTATAAATAGAGTTTGTCAGGGGGAGATAATTTATAAGAGTCGTATAAATTATACTCCCTCTGTTTCTGAAAGACCGTCCTTTATTCCTTTTTCGTCAGTTTCAAAATTGTGTCCAGCTTCTGTTTATAGTCATACTTTTTCAATGAACTCTCTAATATACCCATGAACTCTTTATATTCATAAATCCATTTATAACGTGACCCAATCTAAAATATTAAAGAAATTAGTATAATTAAGGAAATAAATATATCCTTCATTCCTTTTAAGAAAATATATATTTAACTCTAAAAATTAAATTCCTTATAAAGTTTATACTTCATAAATTCGATATCTTTTAAAATTTCCTTTTATATTTCGTATTTATAATTCTCACAACAATTTTGGGTAGTCTTTATTACTAACATTTTTATTAAAATAAAATAGGTAAGTAACTAAGGGTAGTCAAGTAAAATAGTATGGTCTCCTTAATATTTTGGCAAAGTTAAAACGGACTGTCTTTGTGAAACGGAGGGAGTACTAAATTTTGTGCCCGTGCTACGCCCGGGCAGCTCCGCAAACTTGGTTCACCAATTCAATCTACCATTACAAATAGAAATGCATAGTTATGCACCAACTACAAATAAAATGCATCACTGTCTCTTTCTTGGAACCATATTTTTGATTTGGTAAAGCTCGGCTTCGCCTCTCCATTTTTGATTTGGTGTCGCATTTTTAATTGGATGTGGCTCAGCTTGGCCTCGCCCAATCATGTATTTTTTATTTTTCTGATTGGTCTTAGGATTTTTTGATTTAGTGTGGCTGGGGTTCCCCTCACCCTGCTATAAAAGCAAATCATCTATTTTGTGCCCGAGCTACGCACTGGGTGGACCCGAAAACGATCCACCTTCTTTTTCTTTTGATTTGATGTGGCTCGGCTTCACCTCACCCAAGTACCCACCCTTTGTTAGTTCCCGTAATGAATTCCAAAAAGGATGTACCATTATAGTCGACCCGGAAGGCCAAGATAGGTAGAATGCTCTCGGCACAATAGGTTGTTTGAGATTTACCTCCACCCCTAATCCTACTTCATTCATATTAAAGTTTATCATTTTGGACGTACATAGAAATGATGGACGGGCTAAAAAATGTGCAAATATTAATTATAAATTACTAAACATTGTGAAATTGGTTGAACAATATTCAAAAGTGTGTAGTAAAGAATCCATGCAACGCAGGTGCAAGGATGGACATAATGCATAAATCTATTAAAGGTTGAGTAGATAACACTCCAAGACTTCGTACACTGCAAGACTTGGGATTTACTAACTCCATGAATCTGAGTCATTCTCTTACATAAAGTTGCTACCTTTAAACACCCATAACAAAGATGGCAACAATTTAATTCGCTTCAAAATGTAAGAATCATGTCCTCAACTACTGCTTTCATCCAGTCCATTCTATTCTGACACACAACTGTCACATTAACTATAAAAAAGTCAAAACTAATAGTTAATTTAGAGATAACCCAGTAACCCTCAAACCCAATATTCAAGTCTTTATTTTCAATAAGGGGAGCGGTCTTTTGTAAAACGACCATCTAGAAAGTGACTAACAGGTGAATGACTGAATAGAAAACAGTAGTGGATAAAGAACAGCTAAACAGGTGAGCTGCCAGCATAGGAAAACAGTTGAGCAGTGAACTGGTGAGAAGCTATTAGATGTGCGGCGAACTGGTGCTCGACTGGTAAAAAACCAAGATTGTTATTTCAAATGAGAAAACCAAGATTGTTGTTAGAGAGTTGAAAGTACATAATTTGTAAAACAAAAGACCGTTAACTACTACCGCCAAGGAAGGGAAAAAAATGAAAAATAAATAGCAAGAGAAAATACAGTTAATGGCTCCACCTTACCCCTTTTCCGAAACTTCCAAAGCCAATCTTACAATCTCGAATTTACCGATTAACCATTTTGTCTCGTTTTCCTCCAAAGCGTGCAATCAAACTAAATTTTAATTTGAAAGTTTCATTCATGCATGATGGTGTCCCCGTTGTGTTATTGTACTAAGAACATGGACTTTATGTGCAATATGTCACTACTCTACAGCTCACGTAAAACTGATAAGAAAGAATCAAATTAAACAGAGAAGTGATAAGGAGCAGACCCTGCTTGTTATTTTGTTCAAAGAGATTAACCATCACTTGAAAATTTAAAACAATAATTAACAAAAAAATTAATAATCAAAAATCGTTCCAAGAGATACCTGGTAGACCCTCTGTGCAAATCAAGACACATCAAATTTATTAATATAAAAGAAGCAAAACCCAATTTTGGCTAGTAATAACAGGATCGATAAGCCATGATGATTATGTTTTTCTTCTCTATCCATTTATGATCACCTGGGACATTAGAAAACAAAGCAAAAAAAATCAATGCTAAAGCAGTCTTCAACGTTCCTCTACTAATCCAACAACAACATTTTTTTTTTACCTATATTCCCTTTTTTGTGCTCAGTATCACGCTTGGTTTCTTTTCGTTTTTTCATGCTTTCATATATCATTATAGAAGGCCCCTCGTATTCCTTGTTCTCCGAAGTTCATTCGACCTCGTTGTAACCTCTAAAGAGTGTCTTTCCTTCTCTTCAGCACATAAATAAGTTTTTCTTGGAGAAAACCTTCCTTTTTTTATCCTCACCAATAATGCAACCAATTATGCCTTCTATAGGAATATCTCTCTGCTCAAAACAACTGACTATGCAATGACCCTAGCTGGACCATTATCAGTAATCAATTTCGAAGAATCTGTACCCAAGGCACATTCATTTTCTCATCTGGTGTTAACATATCACTATAGTCTTCACTTACTGATGTATCATTCTCGGTAGGAGACGAAAATGATAATTGTCTGTCATAACTCCATGGACACTCCTAGATTTGACGCTCATGACCACGTTGTGCATATTGTAAACCTTGGCTTTCCAGGGTCCAACCATTTATGTTTTCTCCTACCTTCTCCATGTTAATTGTGGGAAGAGAATTGCTTCAGTCACATCAATCCCATGCCTAAAGATATTGGTTTTTGTCATCTCTGCTATTTCCTCTTGAACTTCTGTTCTGTAGATTGGGATAATGAGATATGGGAACTATCGACTGCAATATCGAGCATTCTCGCTAGTTACTGATAAAGCTTACAAAAATAGGGTAAGAAAGATGTCTGCCCACTGATACTCCCTGACCTGGGAGTTGGAAATATCTTCTCTTCCAAAGTTTCCACCATAAAGAGAATATATATCAGTGCTTGCGATTCAACATTAGTCCTAAATAAGTGACATGTAAATAAAAAAAAGTTAAAATCAACACCCAATGCGTAAAATGCTTCATCATATACAAATCAAGTTTATAACAACAATAATGAAAATGTATGAAACTCATAAATTGTAGATCAGAGTGTAATAAGTCACATGTGATCCATGTTCTTTGTCTGTATTTTAATCCAACTTCCTAAACAACATTTTACCGTTAATCCTCATGTAACAACACGATGAATTCAAAGGCAAAAGTATAATCATGCAACATAACAAATATGAAAACAGACCTATGAAAAGAACATCCAGAAAAAAATGATACACGACAAACACACAAAATAATCTTGAGATCAATGAGACTCTGACTTGGGAGGCCTAGGCTCACGGTTCTTTCGTTTTTATTTCGATTTCAATACCTAAACTCATGTCTTTGTCTCACTCCAAATGTAACATGTCCGTCCACAATGATAAATTTTCATTTCATAGGAAAAATAAAATCTTGTATATGACAGTTTGAATAAATAGGGGGAAAATGAAATTCACCACACCTCTTGTTGCTTACTCGTCCTTGACCACTGCCTTGGAAAAGCTGCATATAAACAAAGCAACCTCAATAAAGTATATAGATGAAGTCTTTTTAGTTGAAAGTAACTTCATCTAATCTCATTCCAAAATTCAAAGAAAATTTTGTTGTGAAATTGCTTAAATAAAGAGACATTAAATAATTTTGTTCAATTGTTATCTCAATTCCATGCTGATAAAACACGGGAGCTTTCTTAGTGATGCCAAAATGATTAATTATAAAGCAGTTCCGTTCGAGGTGGCAGAGCTGGAACAAAACGTCAAAAATGCAAAAACAACTTAAAGAGTTTATAAATTCCCATTTTATGGTAAAATCTTCTTATATAGCCCCATTCCATATGCAGCCCCAATGAAAGGATAAAGATTTTAAGAAAGGACTGACCGCACAAATATGAGTCCAAAAAAAGTAACAGACATGAAAGAGATAAAAATTTACTCTTTTCTCGCAGCTACTCCACATACTTGATTCATAAGAAACTCCAAATTGTTCCTCTCTAACTCCAATACCCTTGATTTCCATACATCTGCAGACACAAAAAATAGAAACATAATTTAAACATATACACATCAAGGAAATTTCAAGGGTTCCTTTCATATAAAGGGGCTCACAGAACAACAATTATAGTTCAATATCTACCTAAAATATATGGGATGTTTCCCATATGCTACAGATTTCTTCTCTAGCACTTTCCACAGATGGACACAATGGAAGTCTTCATTTGAAACCCATAGAAGTCCTAACTACTATGGTACAAACACCTGCAAAGTTAGTATAGCTTTAGTATTTTGGCATGAACATGAACACACCTAACATCATGATACAATGATCTACTTTTACTATCCAAATCAACAAACTAAGTTATACTCTTCTCATCATGTAAAAATAGCAAAAAAAAAGTTTAGGAACTTTATGGCAATCATTAAAGTATTCTCAGTTCCATGCTGACAAAACACGAGAACTTTATGCCCATCATAGAATTTTAGCCCACCCAGGTTCTCCATCTTGCTTCCATCGCTGAAAACCATCAACCTTCGTACTTATTCAAAATTATCCACTTCGGAGGCTATGAGCTTGTTTCCCTGTATTCTTAAAAGAAAATAAATATCAAAGAATCAATAACCAAAAAAAAAAAATGATGTACAGAGAGCAAACCATTACACATGAATCAATGGAACTTCCTGTGATTTGAATAGAACCCAGAAATCCCTAATTACAGCACAACATCGAACCTAAAACATCCCCATATTTGTTGTTGTTAACTGCCATCTTCATACCCCTCAACATGAACCCATTCTTCCATCTTCAATGGCACTTCCTCTAATTTCAAGTAATTTCTATGTTCTTAAGAAGAAATTGTTAACCACTTAGATATTGGTAGAAAAGTTTAAATCCAAAGGTGTAAAGGAGAACATACATACCTCCCAACTTTAAGACATATATAAGATCCCACTCTTTTCATCGAAAATGGAATTAACATTGTGATTGGAATCCTGGAAGATGCAATTTCATTATAGAGTAGTGTAGACATATAAATCAATTCAGTTAATTTCAATTAAAAGGTTGCAATATATTTGATTTTTTGAATAAAAATACGGTTAGGGATTACCATTTACCTGAATACTTCTGAATTGAACCATACATATTAGGCTTAAAGCAAGCTTCATGTGTTCTTCTCTGAAATAACAGAAATAAAATCAAACAAAATTCTGCCGGATCAGAAAACACAACAATTTTTAATTGAACCCTACATGCAACCTTCACCACCGCCATTAATGGAACCTTAAAACCTGGTTAGGGTTCTGGAGGAATTCATATAAACATTTTTATAATCGAAGAATGTTCCTCCCTTCAACGAAAATAAATATCACCAACATCAAACCGTTGAAAGAAAGAACCCTAAAATCAACACAGGCGAATATGCTTCCCTCCAGTGTTAGGGTATCATAGTTAATGGTGATATGTTTTGCAGGGAAGAAGAAGAAGAAAACCTAGGTTTGTTAACGATGATCTGTTTTGCAGAGAAGAAGAAGAAAACCTAGGTTTGTTCCTGGCGTTTTTGTTTTTTGTCTTTGTTTCCGGGATGATATGATAAATATAAAAATTACTTTTTTTTGGTCAAAAAAACGCCTTGTTTTTCTCTTTTTTGAGGAAAAGTGATACGGACCAATTCTGTGCGAGGGTGAAGGTCACCGTTCAACGTGGAACCTAAGGACCTTAGGTTTTTAAAGGAGTTAGATAGACGCGCCCAGGGCTGAACATTGGGACGAAAATCAGAGATGAAATAAACATTCCTACTGGACAGTGACACTTGTCCGCAAAAACTAAAAATCAACCGGAATTTAAGGAAGAGTCAAGGTTGAAATCCCAGCCCTAAAATATGTTACCTATTTTGAGGCATACTCAAATTTTTCGAGGCATACTAAAGTTATCATCCGACTGATAATTTTCAGCCGAACGTATGCCTTAAAACTTTTCTTTATGCCTCAAAACAGGTTTCTAAAATATTGTTGTGTGATTGGGTTAGTCAGGTTGGCTTCAGATATGGACCATTGTAGTAGAGGTGTGAATTGGGACGGCCCAACATGTTTATAGCACATCACATCATGTTAAAATTCGAGCACAACACGGTATCGTTTCTGACCTAGCACAACACGTTAGCTTAGTGTGTTGTGATGTGCCAGAAAAATAGGCGCATCATCACGGAAAAACATGTGGCACGTATAAGCACGCGGCACAGTACAGTACGGCATGCAAAGAAAGCACGCCAAATAATGCAAAAAATAAAACGCATATTTCATACATATTTCACAAAAAAAACTCCTTATTTTAGCCAATTTTTGACATTTTATTTTCGTTATGCTAATTAATTTTAATAATAATACTTTGAAACACATAAAATAAGCGGGCTAGCGCGGCACAACACGATTATTTTTCTGGCGCAACATAGCACGCCATTTAGTATGGCACATCACATCACGTCTGAATCTCTGGCACATCCTAGAACAACACATAGCACATGACTTCATGGGATGGGTTTTGCCGGGCCGACACGTTTTACACCTCTAATTGTACCTATTAACATGGATATAACAATTTTTTATTTATAATGAACCTTTGACCTGATAACAAAGAGTTTCTTATACTATATTCCTATGTAATTTATAAGACCAAGAACTATAGTAGGGGATATCCCTTTCCTATACCCTAAATGCATAAAAGAGATATGGGTCACAAGACAACCTCACTATGGTGATCTTTTTCCCATCTCTACACTGTACGGAAACTGTAAATAGGTCAAACGCAAATGAGTATCCGTTTTTTTTCCTTAAGTTTTTTCGTTGGGATATTTGTATAGTTAAAAAAATATAATTTAGAGTAAAAAAAAAGAGATAATATGTAAAAAAATGTTTTAGTAAAAAAAAAAGAGTGAAAAAGGAAAGTTTTTGGGTAAAACTTAAAAAACCAGAAACTGATACTTAATTTCCGAGTAAAAAATTTCAACTAAAAAACGAAAACTGAATATCCATAAAGCGGGATTTTATACGGATTCTGAGTTTCCGTGCCATTTTCCTTCCCTACTATCTGGATCAGATCTAAGTTTGCGTATGGTGTTGTGATGTGGCGGATATTGAGGTGTGCCGTGCTAGAAGGAAAGTTATGTTGCGATGTGCTAGAAAAATTAATGTCATGTGATGTGTTGTGACATACATGTTTTATCATACATTTTTCAATATAAATGATTTCCAACTATTTAGGTATTATATATGTGTGTTGTTCTAAAAGTAAGTCCACATAACGATAATTAAATGTCAAAATTGGCTAAAAAAGAGACTCTTTAGTGAAATATACACAAAATGTGATGTATTGTGCCATCTTATGTAGTGTTTTACACATATTATGATGTGCTTTCATAACGTGATGTATTGTGCCACGTGCTTATCAGTATCGCGTGTTGTGTGTACCTTGTGTCGATCTGCCTATCCCATCCCAACCCATCAAACTAACGTGTTGTGTCGTACTGGGATAAATCACATGTTGGGTTGAACTATGCTCAAACTTTAGTGTGCTGGACCGGGCTATGCTCGTGTTGGCACAACCCTAATTTACTGTTCATATCCTCTTCAAAGGAATGCAGTAACGAACTAAAAAAACATGAAATCTATACAAGACACCTAATGTTGAAGTTCACATAGTGCTCATACTAATCGTATCATGCGCTCAAAATTATGTTTACAAAATGATTCAGTAAGTAATTCAAACTTAAAATTGGTAGGATCGACGAGATTTTATACCCTGAATGGCAGTTTAGGAGCAGGGTATCTTTCTATTGGCCTTCTTGGGATGGAAGCTTAGTATTAAAATCTACTGGTTGTTATGTTATCAACGCATCCCACGGGAAAAGGTACTAGGATCTAATGTAAGTTATGGAGAAAGATAATTTTTACTAGGAGTGGCATTGCTTCTACGGGCTGTTCTATCTTATATAGAACCTTAGGTCGTAGATGCCAACTCAACAATTCAAAAGGAACAAAACTCATAGCTGACCCTTACAATCCCTAACCTTTTGGGGACGTTCAGATAACCTTCAAACTTTATCTAACAACTGGTACTTCGAGAGACTCAACACCTTGCGGTCTCCAACTCCAATCTAGGATTCCCTTCAAACGAAATATATAATCACTAACATCCCTACTTGTGAACATGTGCAGGGAACTACTTGAACTCAACTCATGTTCGGGGATCGAATAACGAGACTTTGCACCTCAACCACGGCCATAAAGTATTTAAAAAGCTACCTAATGGTCCTGGGATGCAAAGTCAGATGGAAAATTTAGATTAACAGTGTTAGAAACATCCCTGAAGATAGAGATAGAAATCAGATGGGAATTGGGTACGAGAATTACCACCCAGAGGATGATGTGGACTATCGCATGTACTACCCTTTGAGCTATCCTTGTCTTTTTTTCACCGTATAGAGAAAAAATATTCTTTTGTACGCCCGGTTCACCAGGTTCTACCAATAATAGAATGGCATCTTGAATGATTCGTTCATGTATCAAGTTCATTCTTCACTTCCTCTCTTTTGCAGTCCAGTTCCTAAAGGACCTTGGCTCAACAACACAAGCAAGTTAAATTTCCTATATTTGATATCGATTCATCCAGACTTCCATTACTTCAAATTTACTGTATTTAATGTCGATTCACCTAGACTTCCATTCTTTGTAGAGGTTGCTTTAGCTTACCGACTGGGAGCTATATGAGCGGTAACGTCCAAATACGGATCTGTGAGAAGTGCAGTGGACATAAATGGCAATGCAGTTCGATAGAAATTTTCTCGTGGCTTTATAATTTGGCGACCACTACTCCTGTCAATTAGTATTTAAAAGATGAACAATACAAAATAAAAATGTCATGAAGTACAAAATGATGCAAGAACAGGAAACAAATACTCCCTCCATTCCCTTTTAGATGACGTTTTTGTAGTTTTCATGCGGATTAAGAAATAAAGAGAGATGTGAAGATCTTCCATTTATACTCTTGAGAAAAGTCTTCAAACATTAAATGTTATTAGTGCATTTAAAAATAAACTTATAGTTCCAAGACAAAATGTAAGGGTGTTATTGGTAGTTTTGTGAAAAAATATCAAAACTTTCAAGTATTTTGGAACAAAAAAATAACCCTAAAACATCATCTAAAATGGAACGGAGGGAGTATACGGCCGTGTTGTGAAGGCCAAATGCGGCATCAAATTCGAAGCTAAATTGAGCTAATGAATTCAAGGTCGAGGTCCATCAAGTGGCCTGATGATTCCGATGCTCCCTCCCTTAGAGGAGGTAGGGGTTTGATCCGTACACACTTCCTTTTGTTTTGATCGAGAAAGATCCCTGGACCCTTCTTTGAAAGAGGTAGGGGTTCAATTCTTATACCCTATATAGTAATTGCCCATAGTATATATGGGCGGATGGGCCATCAACTAACACATAATAAGCAAGGATTAATTAGGGGCCGGGAGAATTAATTGGGGGCCTGAATAGTTGGTCTCCCAATAGCACTTTGGTACTACCCCTTATCTTAATTTTTTAAAATGCCTAAACTACCCCCAAATTAATTAGTGTTAATTGAGTTGATTAGTTAAGTAAGATTATTTGTTAATTAGTTAAGTTAGATAAAATCAGTTTTCTCCCTCTCTCTCAACTATCTTCGGTTCCATTGACGATACTAAGAAAAAAAAAATCAGTTACAGTTAAAGGGTCGTCCACCCAAAAATCCTAAATCCTAACGATTTTTCATATACATGTAGAGACTATGAAAAATCGTTAGGATATATGAGGGAGATAACGATTTTTCATCTGCATGTATTTATATGAAAAATCGTTAATGTATAAGGTGTAGGAGATAACGACTCTTTTTTTGGGTTTAAGATTATTTTTTTCCCCAGAATAGAGTCGTCAATATATTAGAGAATAAATTAACGACCCTACTATGACGACCCCTTTTTATACACTAACGATTCTATATAACTAAAAACTATTTATCTGGCCAAAAAAAATGGAAGGGTCGTCACCTTAAAATGGAAGGGTCGTCATTAAAAATGGAAAGGTCGTCGTGGTATAACAATAAAATGATAACGACTATTGGCTAAGTCGTTATTTTATACTCTATTCGTAATAGGGTCGTTAATTGGTCAAAGTAGGGTCGTTTTCCATAACATCACATAAATCTAACAGTAGTCTACACATATTTCATAACATCTAACCATAACATCACATAAATCTAACAGTACAAACATAACATCTAACCGTTGACACTCACGATTCCACGAGTTATCCATGTATCCGTGCTTTTGTGATCGACCGTGAGTTTTCTAAGGTTGAGAGGTTACCATCGTCTAAGAGTGATTCTTTTATACCTGTAATCTTGGATTGGGCGATAAACGACGTCATGACATGCAAAGAAGCTCAAACATATCGTAGCTCGTACGCCTGTGGCAGAAATTCTTACTAACAAAACTCAAACTTAATGAAATTGAACATGATGAGAGGTATATGTTTAACCCATCCCTGAACATTTTCTTCAGGTATTGGAGGGAAGCATAATTGTAATACTTCTGCTTGTGGTTGGTTATTGGTTATATAGAAGATTTGAAAGGAGAAAGCAAATGAAACTAAAGAAGAAGCACTTCGAGAGAAATGGTTGGTTGTTGTTAAAACAGAAGATCACTTCAAATGATGGTAGAGTTGAAAAGGCTGCGAAAATATTTGTAATTGAAGAACTGAGGAACATGACAGATAACTTCGACCCAAATAGAATCATCGGCTATGGCGGAAGGAAGTATCACATGGTTGGCCTTTTTACTGTTTTGGTGCAGTGTCGTTGGGTTCTAAAATTGGTCGTCAGAAAAAACTGATAGGGTCGGCCGTTTATACAAATTATGTGGACGACATTTTCACTATTGGTCACAGAGGGGGGTTTGGATAATAATGCAGTCGTCCGTTTATAAAAATGGTCGTAAAAAAAAACTGAAACGGTCGTTTTCACATAAACTAATGGTGGATGATTTTTCCAAAATCCAACATGCAAATCGAAAATCGTTAACCAAACATGAAAAATCGTTAAGCAAATATGAAAAATCGTTATACATTCAACCTTATTGATGAACGACTCTTATACTGAGATTTCAAAGGAAAAAATAATGCCCCAAAGTCGTTAATGGAGGAAATAGGAGACGCAGAGGGAGGGGAAGACGAGAAGAAGAAATGTTAAAATGAAATGGGGCCTTGGTTTAAGGTTAATAGGATTTTAGGGTTATTTTTATGAGAAGGGTAAAATTGTACTTTCACCATTATTTTGGAATCCCCCTAAAATTTTGGGTGTGGGTATAAAATTTTCATGGCCCCCAATTAATTCTCCCGGCCCCCAATTAACCCTTGATAATAAGGAATTGTGTCTACAAAGTTTTCCAAGCTGCTACGCCTCCCATGCCAACAATATTCAGCTAAAAAAGACAACAAAAAAAAGCCAGAAGTGGCCAATTTAAGTGCTTGTCGTAGGAAGATTGAGTACGGGAATTTTGCAGCTGCGATTCGGGTTTTGTCTTCAAACGGTTTAGCTCCTCGCAATGAGAGTACTTTGACCGAGTTGCAATCCAAGCTCCCAGTAGCTCCGCCACCACACTTTCCGGATGATGTCGCAATTGGTGACCCAATAACAGTTGATTCACGAGCTATCGTTGGTGCTATAAAGAGTTTCCCTAGAGGAACTTCCTGTGGTCGTGATGGGTTGCGGGCTCAACATTTAGTCGATGTCCTTGGTGGTGCAGCAGCGGCTATAGCAGACGAGTTAGTGGCTTCGGTTACTGGGGTTGTCAATCTTTGGTTGGCAGGTAAGTGTCATAAGGTGTTAGGAGAGCTTATCGCTAGTGCACCCCTTACACCTTTACTCAAGCCCGGGGGTGGCCTTAGGATAATAGCGGTTGGTACTATATGGCGCCGTTTGGTCTCTAAGATGGCTTCTTTCTCAGTTGGTAAAGAGATGCAAGCTTACTTGGGTGATCATCAGTTTGGTGTTGTAGTGCCGGTAGGAGGCGAGGGTATACTTCATTCTGTAAACAGTTTTCTGGGGTTGAAGGGTCATTCGGATACTATGTCAATGTTGCTTGTTGATTTTTCGAATGCTTTCAATATGGTGAGCAGGTCTTCTCTTATCAAGGAGGTTCGGCTACATTTTCCAGGTATTTCTCGTTGGGTAGAATTTTGTTATGCTAGGCTCTAAAAACCGTACTCTACGACCAACATATCTTGTCTTCTGCACTCGGCGTTCAACAAGGCGATCCTCTCGGGCCCCTCTTGTTTGCATTGGCACTTCACCCCCTTGTGAGGTCCGTTGCTTCTCGGTGTAAGCTTGATCTGCATGCCTGGTACCTGGATGATGGCACAATCATTGGAGACACTTTGGAGGTTGCTCGGGCTTTGAGCATCATTGAGTCTGAAGGACCTGAAAGGGGTATTCATCTTAATATAAAGAAGACCGAAGTATTTTGGCCCTCTTCTGATCCACGCAGCTTGGAGGTAGGTGTTTTTCCCCCGGACATTGGCAGACCTAGCAAGGGGGTTAAGCTTTTGGGCGGACCTGTGAGTTTGGATTTGGAGTTCATGAGTGACATGGCACTTAATAGGGTGAATAAAACTATTAATCTAATGTATTCTATCAAAAAGCTCAGGGACCCCCAAAGTGAGATGATGATGCTCCGTAATTGCGTCGGTGTTTCCAAACTCTATTTTTCTATGCGCACTACCAACCCGGCAACTTTACAACAGGCTTCTGACCTTTTCGATGATCACTTGTTCAAATATTTGAGGCTTTTAATCACCGGGGATGGAGCTGGGTTTGGGCCTTTGCAGCAAAGACAGACTACTCCCCTATTAAGGATGGTGGACTTGGCATTTAAACCATGGATGACACCCGTACCTATTGATATCTTGCCTCTCAGAGTCAGACTGCCTCGGTGCGTAAGAAGATACTTGGTATCTCTTTCTCAACAGATAATGGTGATGCCTATCAGTTGGCTCTTCAGAAATTTATTCAGGTATGTGGTTTGCCTCCTAATTATTGCATCAATGATATTTCCCCCCCGTCTATGCACTCCCTGGCAGTCACTTATTTTGATGCGGTTAAGAATCAAATCCCCGACCAATTTACTCTATCTGCAAGAGACTCTATTCTTTGGAAATGCAGTCAGATTAAACATGCTCAAGACTATCTTTTGGCTGTCCCGATCAGCGGTTTAGGTCAGTGCCTTGGTCCCGATGATTGAGCGAGTAGTGTGTTATCGTCTTGGTATCCCGTTATTTGTTGAGGATGGATTGTGCACTTGTTGCATTAAGCCTATGGATATCTTTGGTGATCACGCGCTCCACTGTGCTAATGATGTTGGTCTAAAGTTCCGTCATGATCTGGTACGTGATGTAATCGCGCATATTTGTTTCAAAGCTGGCGTCCCTGCTCGCAAGGAAGTTGATTTGGGGTTGTCTAAGAATAACAAGGATTTACGTCCGGCTGATATCCTTGTTCCCAACTTGGAAAACGGCCAAGATGTGTGTATGGATGTCACAGGAGTCTCCCCCTTTACTGGTGATGGTGTTCATGCGTTTGTCCTAGGCCAAGCTATCTCCAAAGCTATTTCGCGTAAACGTTCCAAATATTTGGATGAGTGTACTTCGCACGGTTATGGTTTGGGAGTGCTAGCCTTTACTACCTTAGGAGAACTTAGTGAGGACACGATTTCGTTTTTCAAACGTCTGAAAAATTGTTTAGTTAGTCATGATGTTGGTAGTGGTCTCGTAGTTTTATTTTTCACAGATTGGGTATTACTATTCAAAA